>OX030979.1:7500000-10000000 GCA_943735965.1 Eupithecia abbreviata | reverse complement strand
GCCCAGGTTTCGACGGAGTCAAATGCCTTCTCATAGTCCACAAAAGCCAGACACAGGGGCTGATTATACTCTTCGGACTTCTGTATAATCTGCCTCACTGTGTGTATGTGGTCTATGGTGCCATATCCTCCGCGGAACCCAGCCTGTTCCGGTGGCTGGAACTCGTCGAGTCTCCTGGCGAGACGGTTCGTGACCACTCGTGAGAACAGCTTATAGACGTGGCTCAAGAGTGAGATGGGTCTGTAATTCTTAAGAAGGGTTTTATCTCCCTTCTTGAAAAAGAGCACCACCAAACTCCCGCTCCACGCCTTTGGAGTTCTCCCACTGTCAAGGACGGTATTAAAGAGGTTCCGTAGCTCCTGTATTATAGGGGCTCCTCCGGCTTTAAGAAGCTCTGAAGTAATACCGTCCTCGCCGGGGGCTTTTCCATTTTTAAGCTGCCTTAGAGCTAACACGATCTCGTCTTGACTGATTTCAGGCAGTTCGTCGGTATAGTGGCGTGTCAGGGTGGCTCTGGAATCTTGGTTATCTCGTCGGTAACGAGGGGCATGTGCAGCGTATAATCGGCCATAGAAATCCTCTATCTCAGCGGATATCTCCGGCTTTGACAATACGGTCCTCCCGTCGTGCGTTTTAAGCTTTGTCAGGTGGCTCCTGCCAAGCTGCTGAGTGAATACTTTGGACCCTCGGTTTCGCTCTATCGCCTCTTGAATGAGGCGCGTGTTGAAGCTCCGAAGGTCGTGCCGTACCATCTTCGCAATCCGCTTGTTCAGGTCTGACCTCTCTGACAAAGTCGCTTGGGTGGTCTCCCGTCTTTTTGTCATCAGCCCAAGAGTCTCATCCGAGAGTTTGGACTTCTTGCCAGTACGCTGCTTTCGACAGAATTTGATGCCCTCATCCCTCAACGTTTCAACCAGATTGTGTAGGGTCTCGTCAGCGTCATCAGTGGGTTCCAAGGCAACAAATCTATTCCCGAGAAGCTGCTGAAACTTCTCGGTGCCCGCCATGATTTGGATTGGGTCAGGTCGGAGCGTGGACTTCATCAGACGGTTTCTTTCAAGCTTCAAGTTGATATTCAGAGAGCCTCGGAGGAGTCGGTGATCAGATCCGGTATTGAACCTGTTGATCACTGAGACATCTCTGAATATGTGCTTGCTATCCGTCATGATGAAGTCGATCTCATTTTTAGTCACAGTGTCGGGGCTTTGCCATGTCCACTTCCTTTGAGGCTGTTTCTTAAAGAAAGAGTTCATCAAGAACAGCCCCTCCTTCTCAAGGAAGTTGACAAGCATTTGCCCCCTGTGATTTCTGACCCCATAACCATGCGGGCCTATTCGGGATTCGTTGCCAGTCTGGGTTCCCACCTTGCCGTTAAAGTCCCCCATAACAACGTTGAAGTGGGCCTTAGTGGTGTTATGTAAGGCTTTGGATATGTCTTCATACATATCCTCCACTTCATCATCCAAGTGTGCCGAGGTCGGTGCATAGACCTGGATGACCTTCATGCTGTACCGCTTGGACAGCCGAAGGATCAGGTACGCTACTCTGGTCGACACACTGGAGATTTCTTGGACGTTGCTAGAGAGGGCCTTATTGACGAGGAAGCCTACGCCACCCTGGGATGTTTTATCACCCTCGCGAAAGTAGAGAAGATGGCCCGAGTCTAGGGTTACGGTGTCCTCCCCCTCTCTACGGACTTCACATAACCCCAGAACATGCCATTTGATGTTCTCTAACTCCACTTCCAACTGCGCTAGATGATGGTCAAGCCTCAGAGTGCGTCCGTTAAACGTAGCCAGGGTCAGTTTAGGTAGAGTTTGGTAGCCTGATGTAGCCCGGGGATTCCTAGCACCCCCTGCCCCGCCGTTACCGTGGCCGCTACCATGGCCAGGAATAGCGAGGCGGCCGGGAACTGGGGGCCACATTCTTTTGGCGTGTCTATCCATGGGGGGGGTTGATGCCCATAATCCCCACGCTGGGCATGCGGGTTGGGGATCGCAGTATAGGGAGTGTGCTGCAAGGGACGCTGCTGCCCGCCCCCCGGTGTATGTCCCTTAGTCGCCTTCTACGACACCCACGGGAAGAGTTGGGGTGGTGCTATTCTATCACGGCCGACACCACACAGCCATTCATCTGAAGTACCTATCATCAAAAAACACTAGATCTTTTTTTATATCATTTTTATTATTTTATAATTCTCTGCTGTTTCTTGGTGGGATAAACATGGCCGATGCGCTGATGGTATTTCATTTACAGCCAACTAAAATAACTCCGTTAATTAAACTAGCCAACAATATATATATAAGCTATAGATTCCCAATAATACCTCCCACAATTTACGTCCAAATCAAGACATTCCGTACACAGTAATTGCAGAGATAACATAGCAAATCTCATAAACAAAGGCCATGTCGGATCGCCAATCAAAATACCGTTAAAGCAATCATCCGTCGAACTAAATGACAATTTGAGGAGCCCAATGGCTATCACAATAATCTGTTCCGGGCGTTTGTCTCACATTAATTGCATAGCCATTCCCGTCCTCGCTCCCGCCCTGGCATGTCAATGAAAGCAATTACTTGCGAACACGGTGCAATAGGTTGATCTTAATATCTTCCCTCTGAAACATTGCTATTTTAGGGTACCTAGTTGTTTTTTTTACCGGATCTCGAATATGTTATGTAGTACTAAGAAGTCTCAGGTTTGTGAATATGAAAGTGAGTAAGAGATGGAAGTGAATATTCTAGACCTTCGTGATACATCGTCGGTCACTTCTTCACTTTTAAACCAATTGAGATTGTGGTTAAACAAAGGTTTATCTACAGACTACAAAAAATAATAACAGTTTAAAACTTTGGTTCATCCTTAGTCTGTAGTGAATAAACCAACATACTTCGAAATCAGTTTCATGGGTATTTTTGAACGAATTTTCTTTTAAATCCAAAATGTAACAACGTACTAACTTAGCGTCTTTTTGTGTGTATTTTAGAACGAATTTTCTCGTTACATTTGGTAGAATGCTGGTGAAAACAGGTTTTTCTTTTCATTTCAAAGCTCAATTTAATTTAACGTTATCGAGAGGGAACTCCGTATACATTGTTGATGGATTGTATTGTTAATATCGAGAGTGTATGAAAGAAGTTTGATGGATTAAGTTCGAAACAAAAAATTAACTTTACGTCTTAAAATATTCATATATTACATCGGAATGATCAATTAGGAAGAGTAGCTTCCTAATTATTTAATTATTTTGACGACCGATGTGGCGCGGTGGGCGAAGGTCCGCCTGCGACGCAGGAGGTTGCGGGTTCGATTCCCGCTTCGGAAGAATAGTGTGTACGATCTGCAGATATTTGTTCCGGGTGTTCTGGTCGTTTTCTATGTATAATAAAAAATATGTATCTATGTTATATATTGTATTATGTATATCAGTTATCTAGTACCCATAACACAGCATTATCTAGCCCCATGGTAAGCAGAGCTTGTGTTATGGGTACTAGATAACTGATGTACATAATACAATACATTACATAGATAGATATTTTTTATTATACATAGAAAACGACCAGAACACCCGAAACAAATATCTGCAGATCGTACACACATTTGTTCCGAGGCGGGAATCGAACCCGCAACCTCATGCGTCGCAGGCGGACCTTCGCCCACCGCGCCACATCGGTCGTCACACGTCCCACATCGTCGAATTAAGCAGCCATTAGTGAAATAAATTTATAAATCAGTATTTTCGGAGATCACTCATTACACTACGATAAAAACCAGTAAGGCGCTTCAAGGGACACCTAGGTCCAGCAGTGGCCTGTACACTGTAGGCCAGTAGCTTGGCAAAGGTTGTTGATGATGATAAGCAAGAATCCATCAGAAAAACAGTGTCCTTACCAGTTTTTAAAGCTCGCGTTAAGGGATTCTACCTGTCAGAATCGTGAATATTGGTACTTATTATTTATTTATTAACTAAGTATTACTAAGTAGTATATTATACATATATATATATATATATTTAATACTTATTTATCTTTATATACTCATATTATGTTCATTTTACACCCCCTGCCTTTCTTTAATTCACACAATTATTTCCATCCAAAGGTTGCCTGGAAGAGATCGCTTCTAAGCGATAAGGCCGCCCATTGTACTTGTCACATGTAATATCTTTCATAATGTTCTGTATCTGGTGTACAATAAAGTATTTTTGTATTGTATTGTATTGTATAAGCAAGCAACAGTGGCCCTACAGTGTACAGGACTACCTACAAATGTCTTTACTGTGTGTGTCTCCGAATAAAGCAAAATAAAATAATGAGGAACATATAAAAACACCCTTGCAAATTACCTCATTTTATATTATTTCCATTTAATGATTTTACTGAACCCTGTGCGCTGTGGGCAGCCTATTTTAATGAGTTAAATCCTTATTTCCAAGAAGATTATTTATGGAATATGTTGCCAATTTGTACAATCAGGAAATGATAAATAGTTTTCACTTGAATAATATGTTTGCCAACACTTTCAATCAATGGATTATTTATTAAATCACTTTAATATTTGATATTTCGTTTGGGAATATTCAGTTCATGGCTTGGCACTGTCCAAAACGTAAGGGCCGAAAAGTTGGTATAATTAATTGTACAAACCTACGATGTTATTATACATTATGTATATAAGCCATTCAAAATGAAAGCATCAAAACACGAACAAACAGAAAATGAGGATTTTATTATCTATGTGGATAAAAGCGAGTTGTGACAAGCCCTGTTCGGGTTCCGAAGTCGCATTTTTACGCGGTGGTTAATTATATGGGCTAAGCTAAATAGGGTCATTCTAGGGAGGGTCAAAATAGAAATCGAATGAAACAATATTTTTTATACGGTGCAATTTGTATGTTGAGACGGGAGAACCTTAAGGTTTCGTTCCAGCAATCATAATACAGAACCCTAAAAACTAAGGTAAGGCTTTGATCACCCCTTTTTCAATAATAGAGTTCAGGTCAACCCCTTTGTGGCCGGGTTCAGCCCGAGGGTACCACTATAATGTGTCCATTTAATTTACAATACTAAATTTTACTGTTCCGCGAAAAAGGACTTTACTCATTTGGCATAGAGTTAAAAACCTGTGGAAAGTTCATACTTTCATCACTCAAGGGAGAGATCCCATGAGCTCTCAGATATAGTGATGAAAGTATGGAGTTTTCGAACTTTTCAGTTGACATTGTTTTCCCAATCACATGTGTCTATATCTATACTTATGTACTAATATTATAAAGAAGATGGTTTGATTTTTTGTTTGTTTGTAATGAATAGGCTCCGAAACTACTGGACCGATTTGAAAACTTCTTTCACCGTTGGGAAGCTACACTATCCCTGGTGAACATAGGCTATATTATATTTTCAAAAAAGTTAGGGATCCGTACTATAACCGTGCGAAGCCGGGAAGGTCCGCTAGTTGAGTAAAAAGAGAAATTTGCACAAGTTTATTTTACCAGCTTCTGCACTGTTGTTTTGGTATATACGCCAAATTTCATCTGTTCAGTGGTTTTGGAGATCTTAGGTGACAAAATAAATTCATACTTGACAACTTTCGGCTTTATTATATTAGTAGGATCATCATCATCATCATCATCATCAGCCTATAGCAGTCCACTGCTGGACATAGGCCTCCCCCAATGAGCGCCATAGCGCCCTGTCTTCAGCTTGCCGCATCCAGCATCTACCTGCAGTCTTTCGCAGGTCGTCATCCCACCTGGTCGGAGGGCGTCCTACACTACGTTTACCGAGTCGTGGTCTCCACTCAAGAACACGTTTGCCCCATCGGCCGTCGGTTCTTCGCGAGATATGGCCGGCCCACTGCCACTTCAGCTTGCTAATTCTTTGAGCTATGTCGATAACCTTGGTTCTCTGTCGGATGTATTCGTTACGAATCCTATCCTTCAGAGAAACTCCGAGCATAGCTCTTTCCATAGCTCGCTGAGCGACTTTGAACTGGTAGTAGGATAGGATTTGTGATATTTTGATTAATTTGCGGTATACGTCTTCACAACTTCTTATATCTAAAAAAAAAAGAAACTCAAAATGCACTCATAGGTGGGGTTGTAGGCTAGCGACTACCCATATCTACTCCTACCTATAGCTACCTATGTACGTACATAGGTGTCGCTACCCTACCACCGGATTTACCTTTGGGCGTAGGGAGCTGAGGATGATAATACCTATGTATTTTTTATATTATTTTATGAATTATTAAAACAGACCATGATTTTTTTATATAAGTTCCAAACTAACTTTTTATATCATAAAGTTAAAATAAACTCAACTCAGTTACCTCTTTCAGAAATCACTGAAAAATATTACTTGAATATCAAAAAATACATTCAGTTCAAATAAGCCTCCTTTGCCTACCATAGTAATTGTGTCGCGAATTTTATTTCAATGTAGTATCAATAGGTTTATTTTATATTGAGATGTACAATGATTATTGCATAACGTTTTAATGTTAAGCAAGGTAAAAATATTGGTTTCTTAGTTTTAGTTATTGTTAATTTACATACTATTTTTGTTCTTTGTATGTGGCCATCTTACGCACCACGGTCTCCACGAAAGACCAGCGCTATGGTATGATCTACTCTACTCAGCACATGCTGAATGGAGACCGATTTTCCACCAGTTTTTCTGTTAATTTAAGCTTTATTTTATGTATGTTATTCGTCTATGTTCTGGCAAAATAAAAAGCTTTTTACTTTTTTACTTTCCACAACTAAAAAATCGTATCAAAAATGATCTTGCAATGGCTACCCACTCTAAAACGGGCCGAGCGTTACTTCCCAGTCAATTCGGCCAGTATTAATATTTGCAATGCACATAATAAATTCTGTTTCACGTACAAACGGCAACATATTGAAACAAAAAGGAATAATCAACAAGTTTCCGACAGACTGACTGAATATTGCAGATTATCCGTGAAGTGTTTTTAAGTTCTGGAAAATTGGTTTTAAAAATATTTGCGAAAGTTGTATTTAAAAGCTTATTTATTAAAAACTTTATTGCATTACTATCTGTGCCTCTTTAATTTTTTGCCATATGTTTATTCAGATATTTGTTCCGGGTGTTCTGGTCGTTTTCTATGTATAATAAAAAATATCTATCTATGTAATGTATTGTATTATGTATATCAGTTATCTAGTACCCATAACACAAGCTCTGCTTACCATTGGACTAGATAATGCTGTGTGAATTGTCCAGCATTATTTATTTATTTATTTATATTCACGTATGAAACTGAAGCAAACGACAGATGGCCAGCAATTTGATTTACTGGCACGCAATAAGAAGGAGACCACATACATACATATATATATTTGGGTATGAAATCCCACTGACAGCCTCTACCGCTCCGAATGATTCCGAATGACTATTGTCCAGTATTATTTATTATTGAATTCTGTATATAAGATTTTTTTTCTATTTTGGATAACGCCTCATTATTATAAGAATCAATGTTTATTATATGTCAGTGCATTTTGTTGTTAGCTTATTTACACTTCATCACGTAAGAATAAATAAAAATTAGGCGAAATAAATCTAGAACGACGTCAACATTAACCGTCTGCCAGACGAAATTCCAAAGAAAACCACAATTAATTAAAGCCTTAATAGAATGAAATTGAATTTTCCTTCAATACAGAATCCCCACGGGTGAATAATGTAAAAGATAACACATGATACAATAGAGTTCTCAAAATCGGGAGTATAATGAAGGTACTTCCTTTATTATCTTTTTGCCGATCCATCAAACGATATGCAAGGAGACAGTCGCCTAAAATACACATGACTCGACTACCTTCACTATTAACATTCTATAAACGTTCACTGCTATAGAGGGCAAGCATGATTGTTCTTAAGGGTACAATATTTAGACAATAATGACATCGCATTGTCATACATTGCGTACATTATTGAAGTTGAAGCAATTAATTTTAAATAATTTACGCATTCGAAGTTTTTTTTTTTTTTTGTCTACTCTACCCTAGACAACAGTCCCCCCCTTGCTTGCTGTACATAGGCCCTTTACGACGCGGCGTCAAAGCCGCATCGATTCTGCAACCGCTGCTATATTTTATACCACCTCGAGGATTTCTGAACTTTTTTCTTCTATCTGTGAGTACGTACCTGTAACAAAAAAAATATGGTTTAGAACTCAAGGTTGTTGACCCATGTAATCTTATTAAGGCTAAAATAACAATGTTTTTTTTTCTGGGGAAGGATGAGACCTCTAATTACAGGGTTTTATTATAATAAGCCTGTGCCTTGTATGGATATCTGCTGGACATCTGCTGGAAAATAAACATTTCCCGTAGACCACGCAGAAAGAAGTGCAATAAAAGTTTCAACTGCAATTATGTTCCTCATTACCTAACTTATTATTTCGGTATACTACTGAAATTATTATCATCAACATCATTCCACCCGTGGACATGTTGCCGTAGAATCAGATCGTTTGTAGAAAAGCTAGCCTTTCCTTTTCGCCACTCCCAGCCTCTCCTTCGTTGGCCTAGGCCAGCAACCGGGATTCTACGACCCCGGCGGCGACAGACACACAATGCCGGGTACAAACCTCTTGTTTATTAATCGGTCGGTATCAGTAATTATTTTGATAATAGTACAAAAATCCCGCCAGATCCCACACTATATCTCAGAACACATTAGCATTAGCTGACCGACTTAACAAAGGGTTTTAATACATATACCTTACGCTTTGTTCAGCTATTCTTGCATTTCCTTTTGATGGTTCTAGCTATATAAAACTTTTTGGTGTAAGTAAATCATTTGGCACATAAAACACATACCTACAGTTTAATCATTACAAAAGGCTAAACTTAAAATTAATTAGATATAACAATTAAAGGTAAAAACAAAGAATGTAGAGGCAATTATATCTATTATACCGACGTTAACTCCGTTGGTGTTTTAGTGTATACATCAAAAGCCGTAGTAAAAGACCAAATTAAAAAACCAACCAGCCATCCTCATCATCAACCTATGTTAGTCCACAGCTGGACATAGGCCTATAAACATAAAGAACCAGCCATACAGTTGTTCAATAGGTAGATGTAGATGTATTCTCTACTTCTTTTTACATAAAAGTCGGGCAAAAATATTGAATTTGGGCAAGGCGCTAGTATAAAAAATCAGTGTCTATATCGAGCAACGTTTTTGCCCTCCGGCGAAACACGTTCACCCCAGCTATACCTCGCTGATGGCTTTTCTAACATCTACTTTCAATGTATCTACCAAAACAGATATGATATTTAGGAAAGCTTTTGGTGTTTCTGAATATTTTTAGAAGAAAAGAAACTATATTTAACTAGACCTCGATTAGAAACAAAATAATGAGCTAAATTCAAACGTGGCGACTGATTCCAATTAATATAATGGTACGCCACAAACAGAGCCGTGTGCACAACGCAAGTCTTTTAATTTACTTTGCACAAAAGATACCCCTCATTCTCGTGAATAAGTAGGTATGTCATTAAAATAATAAGGTACGAGTTTTCGAGTGGATAAAGAAACGTAGGATGTGATGGTATTGGGTTTCCTACACAGGATTTTTTCTAGTTCCGTAATTCGAAATAACGTTAGATGAAAGTAACTGAAAAGATGTTTTAGAAAGCTTTTGGTAGTTTAATATAATTACGTTTTATTGATGCTTTGTCAAATCAAATAGCTGAGAGGGACGGAGCGATATTATTAGATTTTCAATTGTTTTATTTGAATCTTTATCTTGTTTGTGAATCACTGTAAGACTTGATGAGCCATGGTGAGTCATAAAAATCAAATAATCGTCTGTCTCGGCTTCAATTTGAACAAGAGAATAAATTGCGTAAGTCTACGTTACTGCCGAATATAATCCCCTGATAAAAGGACATTTTCGTCGTAAAAATCTAAGTGTAATTTTTTACAAAGTAAATGACAAAAGCTTATTATAATAGTATTATATTGCTTGTACTGAATAAACGTGAATACTTCTAAGCGCCCTTTAAGTCAAGTTTAAATTAAGGCTTGCTTATGTCTAAAATTCGGTAGCATTTATAAAGGCGAAGGCGCGGCGGCGCCCGCTGGCGGCGCCCTACTGAGCAGATTTAATTAACAAGATATGGGTCTCTTTTAAACCAACTCTACTTTTCGGAACATTGGAGATTAAAATTCAATGAGGCGACAAGATATCCCAAGACTATAGTTTTGCTTGCGTTAGCTTAATTAATATATTATTTGACGTAAGAAAGTCAGATGTAACAGACAAGCGAATAAATGAAATAATATCAGATTTTTTGACTAAATACAACAAGAGTTAAAATATTTGGGACTTCTTTCGGACTCTAGTGTACGAAAGAATTACACTCCGGGTAATGTCAAAGAAATGAAATAATAGGCGGTGTTATCGATTATCAATAACAAAAACTGAAGACTAGCGAATGTTTTGGCGGAAACCCAAATACTAGACCTTACAGTAGTTAAATTGTTTCTGTGAGCGAAACGTCGAAGCAGAAACAAGAACATTTGCGGTCGACACAAAACGGAAGTTTTAAAGGTGATTGCGCTGTTAAAGTCGGCAATTCGATTTTCAGATGTAAAATTTTCATTATCCGTTTTGTTTCGGACATTGTTTCCGCCGTGAATCTCGTAAATTATGAACTGTATGCTTCGCGCAAGCCCTCTGGCGAGCAGTAGCTGTGTTAAAACGAATTGAAAACCGGTAATCGAATGCGCGGAATGGGAGCTATGTCAATATTTTAAATTTAAATATCCAATGGAAGTAGGTACACAGTTTAATATTTATTTTATCCTCAGGAACATCCATCGTTCTGTCGTTTTTAAATAACAACTCGTTTAAAATACAACTGTTTTAAATACGTTCCATTGTATTTACGAGAGGAATCTGAGGGTATGGTGGTTGCGATACTTTCTGTGGAAATGTTTTTCTAATACCATCCTTTATTTATTGTCAACTTCTAATCTGATTGCATAGAATATTTAATATAATTTAGCCGTGAAGGCCATTTCTTAGCTTTTGGTTGTTCAGGCCTAGTAAAATAACAACCCGTTAAGTAGTATTGACGTGAAGAAGTAACAAACATCTGGATGGATGTATGGATATACATCCATCCATCCAAACGTCCTTAATTTTGCATAATATTAATGTTATTAGTATGGATAATAAAATAAATAAAAAATATAAATAAAAAAGCCTTTTATTCCTTAACCTTAAATAACATTGATCAATGCTAGCAAGTGCTTATGAAAAATTTGTTAAATCTAATGTAAGTATGTCAAATATTATAGAAAATGTCAGTATATATGTAGATTTCATGATTAATATTTATTAGTTTATTTAATAATGTATTTGAAAAGTTGTTTATTTCGATTGAATTTAATGCAAATATTTAATAAGTAGTTAGGAAGATTAATAATCACTGGTAGGAAACAAAATAAGCTTATTATCTACTGTTAGTAGTTCGGTACGAGCTATATTATTAACATGATGTGGGTAGTTAGTAAAAATACTGTACAGAGCAAAATAAAGGCGCACACATACTAAACACAATTTCTGAAATATTAAATAACATGTAGGTAATAATGTAACCATGACTATTTTAGGGACAGCTTTGTAAAATGTGGCATTTAAGGGGAGTTTTAAATTGAGCTAGAGTTTCTAGATCTTTAATATTTTTAGGTATACATAAAACGCGCTCCAAAAAGAAAAACATAATGTTTGAAACATTATGTTTTTCATGCCGTGCCCTTGTTAGTGTGTTATTAATAAGCTTCTGGGTTTCCTTTAAATAAATATAAAAAATAAACAGTTTTATTACGTCATTGATAACAGCAATGACAAGTGTACCATTATTTATATTTTACTATTTTGATAACGTCAAAAATCACGAATCGTACCTGAACCTTATTCTTTAATAATTTTCAAAAATATATTTTAAAACTACCTTATCTATTTTGTTTTACACGTGTTGGATAATATATTTTTTACAATCTCGAAAGAATGGTAAGAATAAAGTCTCAAACTTTATTTTGCGAAACATCTTTCGCGTCATCTGACGGTCCGGCGAAATTAAAAGAACACCTGTCGACTTAATTAGAATTTTTCGAATGTTTTCTAACATTTTTCGTCTTTTGCCCCGGGTTCATGAAAATTATTAATAAGTGCATAGTAGATTGCTGTCATAAACTTATTCTTACTTCGAATTTTGTACGGTAACTTTATTTTTCTCCGTGTTTGAGGGATCACTCCTTAAGCGAAGTGTCATCATCATCACCATCAGCCTATATTAGTTCGCAGCTGGACATAGGCCTCCCCAATGAGCGCCATAGCGCCCTGTCTTCAGCTTGACGCATCCAGCATATACCTGTAGTCTTTCGCAGATCGTCATCCCACCTGGTCAGAGGGCGTCCTACACTACGTTTCAGTCGTGGTTTCCACTCAAGAACACGTTTGTCTCAGCGATTGTCGGTTCTTCGCGAGATATGGCCAGCCCACTGCCACTCCAATGCTGAGCCGGTAGCCTTTCTGTGTTCTCGTGTTTTAATTATTTTATTCGTTCCTAATTTGTTATCTTTATTATTATTAGTTCTTAAGTTGTATTATTTTATTTGAAACACAAATAAACATTTTCTATTCTATTTCTTTTTTTTCTATACTCCAGCTTGCTAATTCTTGGAGCGAGTGTATCTTAAGCGAGCGTGTCTCTGCGTTACTCTCGTCGAGTCTCGTTTAAGTAGCTAGTTTACGCGCGATAATATTACTATAGCAGCGATAATCGCCACGACACACTTTTTACCTTCCTTAGTGTTAAAAAGTTTTGATCACTTCAAAATTGTTCTATCAAAAATACTACGATTATCAGAATGTAGGTATTTAAAATGAAAAACAACATATTGTGGTGTTTTAATAAACAAAGCAACTTACGGTCATTAACGACTCATTTCACTGATTACCATAATGATATACAACGCATACTAATTTGGATTGAAATGCAACTATAAATGTGGGTAACATTATTATTGATACTAATATTTAAATCAAAGTTCGCATTTAGGCAGAAAGATGGCAAAATAGGGTAGGTAGTTATAATCGGTACGCGAAGGTCCGCCAGCGACGCGGGTTCGACTCCCGCCTCGGGACAAATGTTTGTACGATCTGCTGTTATTTTTTCAGGGACTTCTGGTCGATTTCTTTGTATAGTAAAAAATAACTATCTATGTAATGTATTTTGTATTGTGTTTAGTACGAATAACACAAGTTCTGCTAAGCTTGCGGGGCTAGATAATATTGTGTGAATTGTCCGGCAGGATTTATTTATTTATAATGCGTCGTTAGCACCCTAAGCAATGTTAGCAAAGATACGAGTACATCTAGTATATACGTATATATATAAAAGATAGTCGTGTTACTTACACTATTTATAAATCAAGAATGGCAGAACCGATTTGGCTGGAAATTGTTGGGACAGCATAGAATCAGAAGACGAATATAGGAATTTTTATCATTTAAACCGAGGAATTTTTATCTTTTTTTTTGACGACCGATGTGGCGCGGTGGGCGAAGTTCCGCCTGCGACGCAGGAGGTTGCGGGTTCGATTCCCGCCTCGGAACAATTGTGTGTACGATCTGCAGATATTTGTTCCGGGTGTTCTGGTCGTTTTCTATGTATAATAAAAAATATCTATCTA
Source organism: Eupithecia abbreviata (assembly GCA_943735965.1). NCBI lineage: Eukaryota > Metazoa > Arthropoda > Insecta > Lepidoptera > Geometridae > Eupithecia > Eupithecia abbreviata. The sequence continues at coordinate 9,986,249 of OX030979.1, read as the reverse complement.
TGTAATATATTGTATTATGTATATCAGTTATCTAGTACCCATAACACAAGCTCTGCTTACCATGGGGCTAGATAATGCTGTGTGAATTGTCCAGCATTATTTATTTATTTTTTGTACTTATTTGAAATAGATACATTTTAATTTAATTATTCAACCTGTTTTCTGCCTAAAAGCGACATATTAACAGTGATACGTATATTGATGTTTCTGGATGAATGTTTTCTCCCAATATGCATTAAAATACCAAACAGTTTATTTCGTAGTGATTTTGTCATAATGTTATTACAAACTGAATATGTTTCGTGTTTTTGTGTTGATGTTCACTGAAAATAAGCGCGGGGTGGATACATTAGTGTGCATCCAGCACAATGCTGAGTGAAGGCCATATTATAGACGACCGATGTGGCGCGGTGGGCGAAGGTCCGCTTGCGACGCAGGAGGTTGCGGGTTCGATTCCCGCCTCGGAACAATTGTGTGTACGATCTGCAGATATTTGTTCCGGGTGTTCTGGTCGTTTTCTATGTATAATAAAAAATATCTATCTATGTAATATATAGTATTATGTATATCAGTTATCTAGTACCCATAACGCAAGCTCTGCTTACCATGGGGGCTAGATAATGCTGTGTGAATTGTCCAGCATTTTTTTTTAATTTTTTTTTTTATATATTTATATATTTGCCATGAACTCTGCTACGCACAATAATTTGCAAGATATATAGTATTAATTTGCGTTGTTTTAAGTTTGTTGTGTATGCTAGTTTGTAAGGTAAATAAAAATATTTTCTTTCTTCTTTCTTTCTTTCTTTTATGTTAATAGAAATTCGTTGCAACAGTTTTAACAAATAATATTGATATTTATTTGTTATTATAAAATTTGAAACAGATAATTATCCCTGTCCAGATAATTATTGCTAGCCGCTGTGTAGAGCGGCAGCACGAATTTTTTAGGTAAAAAAAAAGATCGCAGTCGTCGAAAAAAAACCGCAGTCAAAGTGTTAATGAATGTTTTTTTGCTGTACTTTCCGTCAGTCTTTTTTTGTGTTAAATAAAATTGGATTCTATTCTATTCTAAAATGACATGCTTTGGATTTGTAATATAATATTAAAAGATATGTTTCTTTAAATAATGATTACTCATATAATAACCTGGCAAGTGCCAAAAACGTGTCAAATTGTGAACGATGGGTTCCGTACCTTCGTATACCGATATATTCTCGCAAAAGAAACAAGAGTAACCCTAAAAATATGTATAGGTACTCACCGCGCCTAACGTTCCTTAACTTCGGTGTTCAACTATGTTTGGACATTGTTACCACCTATAGTTTGTTTTTTGTTACAACGGCAATAGTAATAATCAATTTATTGGTAACAAAATATTGTAGTACAAGTCAAAATACACAGTGTGACAAATGTATGTAATCCCAGTTTATTTAAATGTGTACTTTATTTGTATTATTTGTAGCTATAGCAGCAAGATAATACACACTGAAAGTTTCAACCGCCTACTTTTTACGGTCCATGAGATACAGCCTGACGGACATACAGACTGAAAGACAGTTCAGGCTTAGTAATAGGGACCTATTTTGGCTATACGGAACCCTAAAAACAACGTGTGAAGTTTAAAAACCACGATCATTATAGCTACGAGATATTATAAGTTACGAGTTTCTGAAAACTATTTGCAAATCGCGACTAAATTCATTTAATTAGTTATGCAAGCACTAAAGTTTTAAGTAGTTCCAAAGCTGTTGATTCCCAAGCAGATCCATACAATTAGAACTAGTATGTGGTGGAAAAATTAGCCATTTCAGTAAGCTGAGTGGTAAGTATGACTTTGCACATTACATTCAATTTAACGAAAAAATTTATTCTTTAAGGTTGTTAAGTTGTAAATTATTAAGAAAAACTTTGTTACCTAGTTTTTGTCTGTTAACGCCTCAAATCATTCAAAAACACTAATGAGTTTGTATGAAATTATTGGTTCGCTGTCATTTTATGAAAGGTAGTTCAATGTGCATCTGTATCTTTGTTTGTTTGTTCTTTACTGTATTTTTTCTGTGTTTGATGTGCAATAATGTGAATTTGTATTGTATTGTAGTTCGTCTTAGTACCTGTTAGGAGAGCTGCAAAACTGTATGGAATGATATTTATCGCATTTATTTCCCTTTTTTTTTTTTGCTAAGTAATTATGTGTTCAGATCGCGTAAGTTTAAAATATTTGAATGGAAGGAAACGAAAACTTCTACAGTTTTCGTAGACTAGAGGTATATTAAACTGATACTAAGGTCTCAGACCAACAGGTGCTGGCTCCGAGCCAAGGGTGTTGGCTTATCTTCGATTACAGACCATGTGGAGTCCATTGAAAGTTTGAGGTTCGTGCCAGAAGACAGGTTTTGGTAAATGCATTTGCAGCATTCCAATTGAAAGGAAATGTGGATCAATGCAAGTCAATTTGAAAGTTTGGGTTTGGCTTGTACCGTGTGCTTTGATTTTTATGGTAAATTAAATTGATGATTGCTGTTAATTGGGGGTTCTTTAGGTATGGTAGAATAAATGGGAAAGGTGAATGTACTTAGGTGTTAGTAATAAGACTGAGCTGTTTCTTCATTTCTCCTTTGCAAGCAAGCACTCCTTATTAGTTATTATGTTAGAGATTTCGAGAATATGGTTATGGTTATTCTGATATATGTAAGCTATATTATTGTGAAGTTTCATCAAAATCCATTTAGTAGTTTTTGAGCAACAAACATCATTACATACATCCTCACAAACTTTCGCGTTTATAATATTAGTAGGATTATCCAAAATATCTATCACTAGCGGAACTTCCCGGCTTCGCACGATTTAGTACGGATCCCTAACTTTTTTGAAAATATAATTATAGCCTATGTTCACCGGGGATAGTGTAGCTTCCCAAAACTGAAATAATTTTTCAAATCGGTCCAGTAGTTTCGGAGCCTATTCATAACAAACAAAAATTCAAACCTTTCCTCTTTATAATATAAGTATAGACTACGCGGGTGAAACTGCGGGGCGCGGTTCATATTTATAGAAATGTTAAACATATTTTTTTTGAGCTATGTTGTAAACAAATAATGTTTGCAAATTGAAAATGTTATACCCTCATTTGTTTATCTTTAATGCCATGGAGAACCTATGGGATTGGCATAGGGTCATCCCTCGGGTAAGGAGTTATCCCGGACCGATTATAATATTTTCGGAAGCGAATATGATGTGGTAGAGTAATTTGTTCAGACTTTTACCTATGAAGAATGGATACCGCTTGAAAGCATTTTAGACTGGAATAACATAATCACACTGGAAAAATTAAGATAGAGTGAATAGATTCAAACAATATGTAATCAGCCCATTAGAAACCAGATGATGCGGAACAAAATCCTGCCTTACCACCTTCCATCCATTTTGGTATTAATTGCCTGATTTATCTTTACCTTATCAATATTTCCCTAATCACTGCCACTTTTCCCAAATTATAAATAAGATTTTTTTTATGTTTTGGTTGGATGTTTGTTACCTACATTTTGCACGCGAGTACTGAACAGATCGTGCTGAAATTTTGCACACCGATATTTCAAGGCCTGGAATAAAACAAAGGCTACTTTATATCCCATAAATCAGTTCCCATGGGATAGAAATAACCTTTAAGCGTTTCCATAGAAACAACGTGTGCGAAGCCGCAAGCAAACACTAGTTTTACCATAATTGTCCAACCTTAAGGTTCAAAACCGCGGCTTAGCTCCGCACATTAATCTCGCTCCAACGTAAAACGACAATGTCTGAGCACATTTTTTCCGTCACCTTATTGCACCGTCGTAAAGAGGACGCATTTACTTGCAATGTGGAAATTATACGAAACTCTAACTAAACGATAGTGACTGCAGTCAGAACTTGAATAATTCACCTTTTCTCCGCAGAGTGTTTTCTTAATAATAAATGCGGCAAATGAGAGTCCCTGTTATGACGTATTTGATGCTCAGTGAGTCTTGAACGCGACTCAACTTTTCAAACTTAGATATTCTATTATGCTTGCGCTTCAATTTTACTTGTGAGGGTAGTTTCAAATAAACTAGCCCCCGCTTCGCGCAGGCGGCAACTCCAGTACTCCAGTCATCCCGTGACCACGACAGAGTGTAAACCTGTTGAAACGTCGGGAAAAAAGGTAAAAAATAGATAAATACCCGTTATACAACGTTTTTTTTTACAATTGCCAAAATATTGGAAAACTTAACATAACACGCAATCATGTTTCATATTCTCTTAGAGGCAAATGAAACTCATTCTATAAAGTATTATTTTGGAGCAGTTTGAGAAATAACCTTGGATTACTTGGGGAATAGGCCGTAAATATTCAGTTATCAATGACTTTAGTGTTCAACAACAAACATCAAAGGCTTCTCGAAAGCAGAAACAAAAGCGGGTTCTTTTAAATGACCGATATTTTTTCCAGCATGCAACAGTTCAAAGCTTATGGCGAGCTTAAGAACATGACAGCAACAACAGGTAGGCCTGGCGGGCCGCCAGCTACGAAGCCTAGCATTATGCGACGCCGTAGCAGCCTACAGCCGTAGCACGTAGGAACAAGCAAAGCTACGGTGCACGGTGCACGTAATTGAGTTTCTCTTTGAACAGTTTTAAAGTTTTCCTTTGTTCAACCTCCTTGTTTGCATAGGCTCAATACCACGACAGTTGTAGCATGTGTACGAATAATGAAGAATTTTCTCAGTGGAATTTAATTCCTTACTTATTTCAGCGAAACGAGAATACCTGTTCTGATGAAATATTACATGATAGCCGACATTACTCAGAAAATGGATGAAATCCTGCACATTTAGGTACTCGAGCTTCAGCCGGTATTTCATTACTTTGTTTTTATAAAAGAAACCGTCCAGAGAATCTTATTAATTGTGGATACGTAAAATAACATATGATATTTGGAATAGAGAGGTGTAATGAGCGACTAAACATTTCGTAAGCAAATTTCAGTGTCAAGTTCTCAGTAAAACTCCACGACCCCGGCTCAGAATTTCCCTTATAATTTAGAGCGATGCTCGGCGATTTTTGAGGCGCCCAAGCGCGACGGATTACTCCATTCTCATTATATTTCTGTGGGCAAAGAGGCAGTTGGGGTTAAACGCGCGTATCATGCGAGCGTTTACAAATTTTATTAGCCATTCCTTGCCATTCCTCCCTTTTGTTCTTTAGGGTTCGGGCCGCATTGTCTTACAAGGGGTGTTGTGATTCCGTTTGCGAATTAATTTCACATTTTGAATGTTGAATGAAAAGTTTGCATAAATGAGCAAATTACGCAGGTGATTTGGGGATTGTAAGCGGGTTCGGACATGTTGGGTGTTTCTGTGTTTTTGTTCTTTTGCTGTTTAGAGATTCAACTTCATATTATGATTTTGACATTTCATTTCAAGCTGATAACCTCGCTTGCTCGTGGGATTAATGGAACAAATAGAAACGTATACGGCAGTGACTTTTTAATTTCTATTTTTATAAAATGTCGCGCCCAATAACGTTTGCATATTCACGAGAGCAAGTGGATTTATGACGTCACTTAAATCGTCTTTCACGGATGGAAAGAGATCAATGACGAAGTAAAGACTCGTTCTCCGGAACACCATGTGTAGTGTACCGTGCCGTACATTTGGATTAGCGAAGATATAGATGCCGAAGATGCCTGTCGAATGAATTATGAATAAGACACATTTCCGCTTCCTGAGGTGGAGGAATCCAACAAAGGAGGTTTTATCGTATGTCGGATATATGTATTTGTTTTTTTAATAGTTAGATTTATACATATACTGTTAGTTGCAAACTACTATACAGTATGCCGCGAAACATATGTACTAAGCTGAAAGGGGGCGATTCTGGACCCTTATGGAAAGCATTTTTAAATGTTGATTTATTTCTCGATATTCGTGTTGTTTTACTTGTATTCTTACATAACTGTTAATTTATAGGATTTACATATTTCTTGTAATATTTTCATGACAAAACACTGGTTTTGCACAATAAACTGCTGTAATTGTTTTTATATTTATATATTTTTTTTTTTACATTATAAGTGAACCGTTTGTATGAGAACAAAGTTCTTTAAACCTAAAATTAGTTAATATTTTAAAAAGTATGTTCTTAATAGTTCTATGTAAATGTGTTCAATGTGCTCAATTGTTACAAAATAACATTAGAACATGAAATTCTAAAAGGAGACTTAAAGTTTAAAGCATTCCCAAATAAGTAAGTTCAAACGGAGCGGCGCGATAGACTTGCAAAGCGTGAAGCCGTGACGACACAAAGAGGTACTGATTAAAGGAATAACCAATGAAAATGACAAATAAAAAATGAAACTTAGTTTTGAAGTTGGGACATCACATCAACATCAGCCACTGTCAGTCCACTGCTGGACCTAGGCCTAGGCCTCCCCCAATGAGCGCCATAGCGCCCTGTCTTTAGCTTGCCGCATGCAGCATCTACCTGCAGTCTTTCGCAGGTCGTCATCCCACCAAGTTGGGAAAACAGTTTATTCTAAGGAATGACTATCGCTTTTTTATTGATGCAGCTGCCATAATGTGTGTTGTATAACTCGCTTTATTTAAAATCAAAAAATAAATACCTGTCTTTTGAAATTTCTCCTTTTTGTGATAGTGGCTTTACCATCAAAAACATCTACCTGTTTTGTGTGTATATGATCTTAGTGAGGTGGACGAAGTTTGGTCCACCTGAGAGAGACAGAGACTGGCAGAGGAGTTACCTCTGCCTACAATTATAAATAATCACGGGTATTTAAAGCGCAAACTTTATTTATTTATGTTGTAGTTAAATCTCTAATCTGTCGTCACCTGACTGACATCTCCGTAACAACCTAACCGAGAGCTAATATTATAATTTTAAGAGACTTTAACGTGCCCCTAACAAAATTGTATTGTTCGTGTTTTATCAAGTTGTAGCCTCAGCATAATTAAAGTATCTTTATATTGTACATTTTTATATATTTAATTTATGACAATAAATAAATCTGATACTAGATCTTAAAAAATACAAACAAAATGTCGTATCCAGCAAACCAAGGAAGGCAGTTGTAACAAATCAAACCGTAAAAAGTTTCCCGAAGATTCCTGATAAACGATGGAGCCTAACTTTGGAAGATGTCCTTATTTGTACCCCATTTGCAGAAACGGTGGTTTGCTTCCATTTTATAGCTATTGTAAACTTTACAGTGCCTGTGATTATGCTTTAACTTGCTCTAGACTTCTAAGATATACATGAGTATATCCTTTTTCTCGACTTCTATAACCTACCCTATTAAAAGTAGGTTATAGAAGTCGGAAATATGACTAAGTAGCCTCAGAGTCATTGAACATATTATGTATATGTATTTTTAAATACTCCGATTGAGAATGCAAAATATTTTATGTCAACAATGACATTATGAAAACTTAACAAAAACTGATAACTAACAGAAAATAACATGGACAAAGTCATAAATTCGAAATTAACGTAGGTACAGCAAATCCAGACCCTCTTATAAAACAAAGCTGCATTAATTAGAAAAAATAAGGGAAACCCATTTAAAGACGTCATAATAAAAGATAAATACCGTTTCAGCTTTGTGTTTTATCAGCGAATCAGAACTACGCAGGCCTATTTCACTGTTGAAGCTCGGCGAAGAAAAATAAAACATCTTGCTTAGACATAGGGCTCAGTGTTGCTTAGAAATGTTCTATGCGTATTCTTTTGTTACGTTAGTACTACATACTTATTCTGTGCTATTACTACAAAATCGAATTGCTAGAGCAAGCAACGATATGTTAAAAATTCAAGCATTTTTGTACAGAATTTGGGGTCGTCAGGTATTGCTAACATTTATTATATATGTATATATAACAGGCAAAAGGTCACCACACATTATAGTTCTGTTTCTTTCTCTATTCAACATCCTTGTTTCACTATCTATGGTTCTGAATTAGTCTCATCCAGATCTTATTAATCTCACTAATATTATAAAGCGAAAAGTTTATGACTTGTGAAAATTATTTTGACATAAGATCTCCCAAACGACTCAACAGATCATTAAGAAATTTGGCGTACTCGAACTTAGATAATAGGTTAACCAAAAATACGCGTTAAAAGCCGCGGCCTATTCATTATACTTTTTATAGTTTACTAGCTTCTAGTAATCTATGAAAAGTATAAAGAATACCTAAGTGACTGGAGCAAGCAAACGCTATCAGAGTATCTACGAGAAAAAGGGGTTCCAACGAAGCTACTTTTATAACGAGAAATCTTTTTGAATTACAGTATTGAGGTTATCCGATCTGTGCGACTGTGACGTCATTAGGCACAATGGCCGAGTGAAGGGGTTGGGGAAATGATCCGTGGCGAAAACTCACCCAATCAATTTAAGTGTATTGGCGTATTGGGAATAGATGTCTTACATGTAGAGTCCTTGTTACGATTTAATGTGGAAAGTAGGTAAAAAATGGGTGAAATTTCACACATCATCTTGACTAAAAGAAAAGCCTTTATAGCATAATTATTTATTCTAGATCCATCTATTATTTATATTTGATTTAACATAACACTAGCTCTGCTTAGCTTGGGGCTAGATGGTGTGTGGATTGTCCAGGCGTTATTATTATTTCTTAGAAATTACCCCTCGTGTAAAGGCTTACGCACTATAATACCAAAAACCTTAAAGCGCATATAGACTTAACACTTTGACTGCGGTTTTTTTTTCGACGACTGCGATCTTTTTTTTTACCTAAAAAATTCGTGCTGCCGCTCTACACAGCGGTTGTGTTGCGCCGCACATGCGTTTCGTTCGAAAAATATTACAGCTCTGCTGAGTCACAAAGATCTGTATTTTCTCAGCCGCTGCGCTAGTGTGGATTTACGGATATTAGTCACTTGTAGAAAACTCATACCGTGCGTTTTCAGCACTCAAAGTGTTAAGAATTTATCTAATAGATTCTAAAACACAATCTTCTAAATCCTAAATCTCCAGCAATAAATAATTAAAAGCCCATGATCCGAGTATCATTTCTATTGTTGTTGGTTGTACGGATTTTAAATCGATTCGCTATACGGAACCAATTCCGCCTTACAATAAGGGAAGTACAATGGGGTGCATGGCGTGAACGCTGCCTCTTTCAGGGATTACATTTCAGATTTGAGAGGGTAGTTTCACATGAATTTTGAGAAAATATTTATTTTATAGCGTAGCTTCTATCTCGGTCTTTTCAGTCATGAGTAAAAAAGAAAGAAGATATATTTATTTGTACTGAAGACTTTTAAATCATACATGTTGTACGTACGATTTATGAGTAAAAACAGCAGAAAGGTTTAAACTAGAAATAAGGAATAAATATATAAAAAACCTGTTTTTAAAGTAACGAAAAGGTATTAATAGATACACCTTTTTGCGATCGCATCGCATTGGACTGAAGTTTATCATCATCATCATCATGCAGCCAACAAACGTCGTGGGGAAGGCCTATGACCATCCGTGGAGGATGGACAAAATGGCCTTTCCCATACGATGACGCCACAAATAATGGTCCTAAGCCGCCACATACACCAAAAACATGTTATTTTCGAGGGTAGTATTTGTCCCGCAAAACTTAAAAACAGTGTAAAATTAGGGGATCTCAAGTCTGTATTTAGTTTTTCCAAAACAATCAAAATAAAATTAAATAACATTTTAATTGAATATATACAATTTTATTCCATTCTAATCAAATTATCAGCGTTCATTCGAAAACTCCCCACAATTATTTCTTCGCAATTTTTATCACCTATTACTATTACACAACACGGTACAGTTTACCGTCAAGTATCAAGACTGTGTAAGCGCTCATGACAAAGAAACACGAGAAAGAAAACTGCCAGACAATAGTGGACAAAGTACATTAGGTGACGGGACACATTTTTGCATGAACACTTCCTCGACTCGAGACAACTCTAGTGGTCTGTGTTTTGTTTTTGGGTGTTTTTTGTCGCAAACTTTTGTACCTCTACCAAGAACTCTCGTCACTGACTCGATTCAGCTGAAATTAGTTCGAGTTTGATAGGAAGAAGAGTAGGAACAGTAAAATGCACTTCGACGTAAGTATTATCATATTTTTATTTCATCGCCTATAAAACTGGTGGTAGGTAAGGTACTACATAATTTCACTTAAAAAAGTAAGGAGGTAAATAACTAATTTAAAAAAAATTACAATTATTCCTTAAATAATTCATCGGAGAAACAGGCAGAAGTCCTAAAAAAAAAATATAAACGACTAACTAGTGGTATAACCATGGCATAAATACATACGTCATCACTTTTTGAGCACACACTCTAAGAAAACAACATCAATGTCTTTTTGACACGACATCCTTAACGAATGTTGGTCAAAACTAATGCAAATGTCGAGTTCGGTGTTTTTAATTTATAGATAAATACATTTATGTGCAAACTATTAGGTCTGGTTAATTGTTAACTGGTGCTAATTCTGGTTGCTTAAAACATTAGAAAACAGTGAAAACCCATGGTAGAGGCACAGGTCATTACGCCTGCTAGTTTTGGCCTTGTTAAAAAGCACACTCTTTGAGAAGCCATCAAAGCACGTCAGTTGTCCACATAATAGTTGTTTTGGCATATAAACTACTATGATTGCAGCACTTTTTATAGACAGTTAATTTACTAGCTTGTGCTAGTACTTACTTTATACCGTACTCGTACGTATAAATATTCTTTCATGTAGGAACGTTTCTCGTTACAGACGATTTGAAAACATCCTCCATTTTTTAAGGACTTATCTAATATAGACATAAAAAAACTGAAAATGAAATATAAAAAAAACCTACCAATGATCTAAATAATATTTTTTATCTGTGGCTGTGTGAATGGTCCAGCATATTTATTATATTATTCTTTGGTTCTGCTATTTACAAAACCTAGAAACAATGTCACATACATAACATGCTCTTTCCTAGATACCATTTCATCATCATCATCATCATCAGCCTATATCAGTCCACTGCTGGACATAGGCCTCCCCCAATGAGCGCCATAGCGCCCTGTCTTCAGCTTGCCGCATCCAGCATCTACCTGCAGTCTTTCGCAAGTCGTGATCCCACCTGGTCGGAGGGCGTCCTACACTACGTGTGCCGAGTCGCGGTCTCCACTCAAGAACCATTTCATAGAGATAGGTTATTAAAACGAAGAAAGAATTGGAGCAAAAGCCTTAGCATCTCTCATCTAAGAACTCTTTTCTTGAATGTAACAATAAAGCCATAATAATGAACGTCTGAATGCAGGCTGGAGTTCCCATTAGTAGATGATTTGCTCCACAGAGCTTTGTGCCACACGAAGCCTAATATTAGCCTCAAGACGCATCGAACAAGCCATTGCTGTAAATGCACTGGAAATACTTTTTATTTTGAAATCTGACGCCGCGCCGCGACGCAATTGTTTCCGCTTCGAGAAAATGAAAGGTACTTTAAGACAGCATTATGAAGGTACGGTAAGGTTTGACGACCTCTGTGGCGTGGTGGGCGAAGGTCCGCCTGCGACGTAAGAGGTTGCGGGTTCGATTCCCGCCTCGGAACAATTGTGTGTGCGATCTGTAGATATTTGTTCCGCGTGTTCTGGTCGTTATCTATGTATATTATATGTATCTATGTAATGTATTGTATTAAGTATATCAGTCATCTAGTACCCATAACACAAGCTCTGCTTAACTTGATGATGTTGTGTGGATTGTCCAGCAATATTTATTTATTTATAAGGTATTGCTTTAACATAGTCTATCCCCATGCACTGGGGTAGGGCGTGTCCCCAGTGAAAATTTAGTGAGTAGGATACTTAAGTGGACCAAGGCCCTATGAGAGTGTGCGTGAGCCCATCCCCGCCGTACTGTAACACCAGTACCTAAAGAAAAGGAGGCATTGTCAACAAATTAATAGCTATTTTTATGCAACTTTCAGTGACCAAAGACTTCTGTTGTTTATCGAGCTCAGCCTTTTATTAAATGCTCTGGCGTTTCCATTACAGGTAAATGCTTTACATCTGTGTAACTGCATAGTATAATATCCTTTGTGGGATCGCAAATGCGAGATCACAAGATAGCAGTAGGTATCTTATCTATATATACTGTATAAATCCGGCCATGATTTGTGTATAAGTGAATTTTAATCTTTTCTCCATAGTCATAGAAACAGGTTTGAACCGAATGCTCGATATCGATGCTGCTATCGACTATGCTTAGTTGTTAGGTTGACATTGAAAGTTTTCCTTTACCAATAGCAAACAAAACCTTTACAATGCGCTTATTTATGCGTCTAAGGGCTAACTCACACCAAGACACGACGAAGTGACGCTGCGCGCACACTGATTCAAAGTAAAACTATCGTTATTTTTTATAAATAAATAAAGTTTAATTTTGAATTAAAGTGTCGCGTCGCCTCTCGGTGTGGACTGACCCTAAGGTCGCATTCTGAAACAGGCTCGATTTTATAATTATGTGCAAAATTCTAAAGTAGGTACTTGTCGTTTGCGCTTTTTTCTTCATTAAATTATTCTTGACAATTTATATCCTCTTCATCACTGTGAATTTTAGTTTTATTTTCTGGTTGAGATAATTTGCGGCTAACTCTAAACACGACCTTAATTACGTAATGTTACTTATATTCCTTTCCAGTCTAAGGCCTCATCTCAACCATATAAAATACCTAATTATGCCACAACGTTGTAGAAAAATACACGATATGTATCTAATTAGAGAAAAAGTATCCAAAGATGTTCCGAGCAGGTAACACAAAAAACATGTTTCTTTGCAAAACCTTCCAGGAAATAAGTACCTATTCATGTTGCACGTGCTGTTTACTTGTATTTTATTGAGTTTTCTTAACATTTTACTAAGAGGTCTTAACAATGTCAAACATACTAATGGGAACCATCATAAAGCACGTTAATGTCCACTTCGACGCACCACAATACAGACAACAGTCGCAAAGCTTTTGTTCTTTGACTTGCAACTTTGTAAGCTTTGGTACTCGTAACTGTATAGCATCGTAAAACTATTATTAGTAAAAACGATAAACCTGGCTTTAACTGAGACTTTTTTTGCAACGGATTTGCTCTCAGGTCGACCGCGGGCATCCTATTTTGTCAACCCACCTAATTGGAATTTATTACATTTTTTTACTGTAAATTTGACTTTACCAAGTGTTCTAAAGTATGTTCCTATGGTTTATAAAAATCAACTCATCCCGTGGGATCAGTTAAGAGCGGGATCAGCTGACTAAAGAGCCACAAAAAGTTTTTGAATAAAACTGAACAGTCGATAACACGCAGGCCATGAGTGCATGGCAAAGGCCAAGACCGACTGAAATGGAGGCTATTGGAAGAGACTTACTTTCTGAACTACTTATCCAGAAAATTGATCTATGAAAGGCGATGATATTGTTACTCTAGATTGTCATGAAATCGCGGGAGATTACGGGTTCGATTCCCGACCGGTATTTGTTCCGAGTGTTCTCAGTGTCTCCTATATACATATAATAAAAAAATCTATCTATGCAACGTAACGACACAGGTAACGATGTATGGATTGTCTGGCATAATTTTTATATATTTAATTAAAATGGGTTATATTTCTTATTGCTAACCAGCTTTGTGGCATTGCAGATGTATGTAATTCTATTAGCAGAGAGTGTAGGAAATGTTTTGTAGGCTGAATAACGTTGTTGACAATTTTGAACTGGCTGTTTTTGCTACATGTTATATTCGAAATAGGCAAAATTTACGAGGTTTTTTATCGAGGTGTTGGTTGCTTGAAGTTATTGGGGGTCACAGCAATTCTACAGCTCTGCTATTTTGCTGTGATGAAAACTTAGCAATTTACTATAACGACATTGTTATCATCGAAGCAAAGCACAGAAGCTCAAAACAATTTTTGGTTAGGATTAGGATTCATTAAATCACGAATGAAACCTTCATTCGTGATTTAATTAATCTCTTGTTCGTTATCGAATTCAAATTCAAAACAGTTTTCTCAGATTATGCGTTGTTGAAGTTTGTGTTTTACCTTTTAGCTTGCTGTATTCTGTCATTTTTATCAGTTTTTGATAAGTTTTCGTTCATAAATAATATCTTTGTTGACATAAAACATCTTAGATTCTAAATCAGAGTACAGACAGTAAGTGACTGTCTTGTTATCAGCTGTCTTCGGAAAATGGTTTGAAATCTAGGGAAAATGGTCATTATTGTAAAAGATGATCTACTGAATTTGGCAAGGCTTTGGCCCCTGATCAATAGACGCTGTAGATTGTCATAAAGAAGCTCTCCGAATTACATTAAACTTATCTTGAGAAGCTGGGAATATGCAACGTCTCACGTGGGACGTTGGGAAAACCCCAGTATTCAAGCTTGTCTTTGTCGGAAATTGGAGTATATTTTTGTTTAGGCACTGCTTTGAGACTTTTAAAGTAACTGTCTTCATTGCTATAGTTACAAAAGAATAAAAAAAGTAAATGGATAAATAAATAAGTAAATAGATAACAGCAGTAGCTATAATATCATCATCAAGATTATCGTGTAACTATAGCCTTTGACGATTGAGCTCTGACGTCATACATCACAAGGTATACTCAACAGAAGTACCACTACCACATTGTTATTAAAAAATAAAATGTGTGCTCATCAGTAGCTACAGTTTGGGAATATTTACTTTTAACAGTACCCTTTTATCCCAAAAGAGAGCGTGAGAAGCTAGTGAACAATAAAACGCATTTATCTGGATACCGAAAGCAAGTAGTTAGTCGATATTCTATGCTTGTTCCGTTGGTTACGCTAAATTCTGTCTATCAGATTGCAGAAATCCAAGAACCTTTCCAGCGCAGAGTAATCTACCTGCACTAGGCCACAGCCGCAATGCAAGCACATACGGATGCGGACTGATGTTCTCTGCGCAGAGAACATCAGTGTATGATTATATTTGGGACCAATCATACTAATACTTCTTCTTAGTAGACCTAGTGGTACAAGTTCATAGCCGAACAAGCGCCGGCAGCAAGCGACGTATCGCTGCGATACTATTGGTTTATACGTCATTATCAAAATATCAGCACATACACATCCTCTGCTAGCCTGAGCCACTTCCTTTCATCGACTACCTATAATAATAGTCTACTGTTGGACATAGACACGAGAAGCTATTTTCTATGTATTTCTATGTTTCCTTCCGTTGCTAGCGAAACGTCATCTGCCGCTACGGGCCGAACGGCAGACGACATTGCCACCCAACCGCACACCGTAGCGTCGAGCGTTCGAGCGTTAACCAGTCGTGATCTTTATTCTCGATTATATCTTGTCTCATGGATTGGTTGACGCAAGATGCTCGACATGTCGCTCGGTTCTGAATCACGACTGCTGCGTCTTGACATCACGACGACGTGTCGCTGCGATATAACACGTCGACTTATCGCCCGGCGGCTGCGTGCATGTGCGTGCTTGTGGTGGGTACGAACTTGTACCGCCAACTCGCCAACCTACACGCTTACAGTGTATCCGAGCCTACAATAACAGAAATACAGAATTCCCCGAACCTTCCCGGAGTAAACAGATAATCCGTCTAAACTAATACCATTACAATTTCTGTCTCTCTACCTTGTGGCAGGCCTCCACATTGTATCGTAGGCTTTCACGGAACATGCAGTCGCTATTGTGGTGCTATTGATTACGATCCCCATTGAGTTCTCTAATAACCCATGCGACTGAATGGCATGATTACATGTGTTACGATTAGTGTTGTGCTGATTGAGATTGGTTGAAATGATTTTTGGTTGCTTTATTATCGAATGAGATGGAAGATGAGATGATCTCATCCTGGGCCTTCCACGTCTTCCATCGTGGTCTTTGACAGCGTTGGATTGCAAGAAGTGAAAGGAGAAAAGGGAGGCCTTTGCTCAGCAGTGAGACAATAATGGCTTAAAATAAATAAATAAACTATCGAAGGATCATGAAACCACCGATATAGAGATGTTAATCCGTCTCGATA
This sequence comes from Eupithecia abbreviata, assembly GCA_943735965.1. NCBI lineage: Eukaryota > Metazoa > Arthropoda > Insecta > Lepidoptera > Geometridae > Eupithecia > Eupithecia abbreviata. Next base: position 9,970,176 of record OX030979.1, on the reverse strand, counting down.
GATATAAAAGCCGTCCTGCGCCTGACCTCTCCCCGGTCGTGTCGGTCTGCCGTTTAATTGACTTTAACACTTTGACTGCGGTTTTTTTTCGACGACTGCGATCTTTTTTTTTACCTAAAAAATGTGTGCTGCCGCTCTACACAGCGGTTGTGTTACGCCGCACATGCGTTTCGTTCGAAAAATATTACAGCTCTGCTGAGTCACAAAGATCTGTATTTTCTCAGCCGCTGCGCTAGTGTGGATTTACGCATATTAGTCACTTGTAGAAAACTCATACCGTGCGTTTTCAGCACTCAAAGTGTTAAGATTGGGGGAAGAGAGAGTGCACCTGTGTTTGCGTTGCGCACACACTTGTGCACTAAAAGATTTTCTGCGCACCTGGCTAGTCTCCTAGAGACTGGCAGCCGAGGCCGAAATCCTTTTAGAAGGGCATCTTTAGGTACTTAATGTGATTTAGAGGATAGCCTAAACACACTTCACAAAACAAAAGCATATGAATAACATTCAGATGAATCAAACCGAAAGCGAAAATTGTCCCGCCCAAAGACAATAAAAAGATGGCGAGGAAATAAAGTACCTCATAAAGTACCCGAGACCTAGTACAGAATAAATGACAGTCGACTCTTTGCTTGTCACTTATTCCATCTCCTATTGTTCCACTGGCTTTTTAACCGACCTCGAAAAAGGAGGAGGTTCTATGTTCGGCTATATATATATTCGACGATTTCTCCGTCAATTAACTATATTTTTGTTATTGTATAAATAATTATCCCGAGAGGGTTCCATAAAAAATATTCCCGAGGGACTAGTATTTATCCCACAAAGCTTAAAATTATAATTAAGGCCAAGTCAAATCTAACCTACATAGATTTGACTTGGCGCTCATTTAGTTCTCCATTCTTTTTGCCGCGAAGCCCACAGCCAATCATAATTTTTGTATTGAACTTGGCTCTCCTTTTTTACATTTATGTTTTTGGTGGGATAGGTTTTTCAATAACAATCAAATTATTAATTTGATAATTATTAAAACTACTTGTCAAATAAAGTCAAATTTTTTCCCGAAATTCGGGATATTTACCATGATGATGACTTTAGTGTTAATAACCATGATAGTTTTAAAAGTTTTACTTGTCAAATTCTTACAATTATTTCACTAATAGGCAGCTCACATGTTTCTTTACCATACAATTATGGAAATAAAAGATATGAGTGAATCCGTGAAAACTCTCCAGAAACCGAACAGTAAAGAATTCCTCGATATCTCAAAAAAGACAAAATGATCGAGATATTTCCGCAGAGCATCGATGAAAAGGAATATCTGCCTTTTTTATTTATTTACATAAAAAAAATCTATTGAGCATTCGCAGAAATTTGCATTGCATATTCTGCTTTGGTGTCTTTGATGAAACCGGACATATAACGGACGACAGTTATTATTTGCGAAATATTTCGCCATTTGTATATTATTTCAGGAATACGGAATCGGATTATGTCCATTTAAAGTCATCAGGGGAGGCCTACGCCCAGCAGTGGACTAATATAGGCTGTTTTTTTTATAATCCAGCCAAAACGTATGTGAAGCTATCGGCAAAAGCTCGTAGCTATTCATAAACTGCGACGGAAAATAAACATGAAAAAGTCTTTTATTGCTTTAGGCTTACAAATAAGCATATTTTATACAATTCATTATTATATATTAACATTATTTTAATGTTCACTTCAATTTTTTGTCCACCAGTGGAAGAAGTGAGAAGAAACCACTAGTATCAAACTTTTGAAACTATCATGTTTATTAATACTAAAGTCATTTAAAACGGGATATTTACCATGATTTGATTTTTGAGTTATCCAATATTTCGGCACAGTTGCATGCGCCATGATCACGGAGTAACTAAAATATTAAATATTGGATAACTCAAAAATCAAATCATGGTAAATATCCCGTTTTAAATGACTTTAGAACCACTAGTATGTTCATAACTTATGTGTCTAGTAGGTACATTTGATTTGCTTACTAATACGACTAAGTAGATACAGTAATATAATTTCTTTTACGACCTTTTTTGATCTTATCCGATTGAGTAGAAACGGTATAGTGTCATTATAATGACGTCATTAAAACGACACTGTACCACTTTCACTTACAATCGAAAAAGCCCAATAGATATCCCGTCATGAAGTGAATAAATCACCTTATCTTTTTCTTCCTCCGAAGTAAACCAAAGAACGATTTCCATAGGATCCGTTGGCAACAGGTCGCCGATTCGTTCCGTTGACTAATGGTAAAATGTGACACTAAGCCGACCTTAGGCGTGATTGGACGAGTGACGCATGCTTGAGGTGGAGTTTTAGTCTTATTGAGGGGATTGGCTTTGATCCCTCTTAACACTTTGAGTGCTGAAAACGCACGGTATGAGTTTTCAACAAGTGACTAATATGCGTAAATCCACACTAGCGCAGCGGCTGAGAAAATACAGATCTTTGTGACTCAGCAGAGCTGTAATATTTTTCGAACGAAACGCATATGCGGCGCAACACAACCGCTGTGTAGAGCGGCAGCACGAATTTTTTAGGTAAAATAAAAGATCGCAGTCGTCGAAAAAAAACCGCAGTCAAAGTGTTATGGCCTGTTCAGATCTTTGGATGATGTCCGCCTGCGAAGCACGTTGCGGGTTCGATTCCCGCCTAGGGAAAAATATTTTTTCCGGGTGTATTTGTGTTCGGGGTATTTTCTATGTACAATAGAAACTATCTATGTATGTAATGTTTAAAGTATATATGTCATCTAGTAAATAACACAAGCTCTGCTTAACTTGAGGCTAGATGATTCTTTGTGGATTGTCCAGCATTTTTTTAAATTCATAACAGATATGCTTAGTTGAATTGAAAAATCATTCTAAACTTGACCACAATTGGAAATTCAATACTTGCCCCATCCTTGTTAAATAACAAAAGCCATAATACCACAAGTATTACAGAAATAGACGAAAGGTAAAGTAAGACATCGAACATCGAGTAATACTTATTACGGCGTATCAGTTACATCGGGCCGGGCTGTAGGTTACACCGATATGAATTTATTATATTATCTTCCACAGTAAGCTGGAGCTGAGACGTGGTCACTCACGATAGGGCTGGTCCACCAGTTCAAAGTCGCTCAGCGAGCTATGGAAAGAGCTATGCTCGGAGTTTCTCTGAAGGATAAGATTCGTAACGAATACATCCGACAGAGAACCAAGGTTATAGACATAGCTCAAAGAATTAGCAAGCTGAAGTGGCAGTGGGCCGGCCATATTTTGCGAAAAACCGACGGCGAGTGGAGACCGCGACTCGGTCAACGTAGTGTAGGACGCCCTCCGACCAGGTGGGATCACAACTTGCGAAAGACTGCAGGTAGATGCTGGATGCGGCAAGCCGAGGACAGGGCGCTATGGCGCTCATTGGGGGAGCCCTATGTCCAGCAGTGGACTGATATAGGCTGATGATGATCTTCCACAGCACACAAATTTTACAGAATGGAATAGAAAAAACATTTATTTGGACACAAGTACAAAATACAGGTATAGAATAAAAAAAAGGAAAACAAAAACAGTTTAAGCTTAATATGCCTCCATACAAAAGGGGTTTTGCAATATTAAAATAAAAAACTCTAGGCAGGCGGATTGGTGACTGCAGTTAAGGTGTTAAAACAACACTGAAGGAAACTACTGCCCTTCCTCTGGTAACCTCGTAATCGAACAGATTCAGAACGTTTATTATCAAAAAAAAAAAGTTGAGCAATAATGTTACTTAAATTAAATAATGAGGCTATAAGTCGTCAAAACACGAATATACAATTTTGCTGGTAGAGGGGCAAATAAGTCAAGGTTTAAATATATGCTTAAATCATGATTTCAGATTCATGATTGATTTTTGAGTTTTCTAATACATCGGCACACTTTCATTCATGTTCACAAAATAACTAAAGACACTGCGAGTAAGTCGTAAATACTCTAATTTCCTAGTAAAGTTCTCATTTGTTTCTATTATATCACAGTAGTTTCCTTTGTAACTAAATATTTTAGACAGTGGTTTTAAGTCAGTGAGTTACAAACAAGATACCCACGTATTTTTCAACGACCCGTGGTCCTCCTCCGAGTCTGCGTTAGTTACAGTTCTATGTAAATTCAGCCTTATTACTTGGCCCGGGCCCAATTAGGTGGAAATCACTTCATCACCCAGCGGCAAGTAATAGTCGCGGACCATGTACTAATAAGTCGCTAACAAGCTCTTTTGTGTACTTCTTAGGCCTTTTGCTTTTTCGCAAGGAAACCAAGGGGAACCTTTGATGGAGGTCATATCCATTGAGGTTTTGTTCAATCAGGTTCATCTAAGGGACGTATCCGTCGCGTATAAAATCCAATAGCCTCTTATAGTACAAACGATATGTCTGCTAATAGGGTGTATAGGTACCTGATATCAAAAAAACAAAGACAAATAATGGTGTCTATTTTATTGACGCAAAACTAAACTGATTTGACAGCACCAAAAATTTTAGTCTCTTTTTATCGATCGAAATAAATTGACAGAGTTTTTTGTGCTATTTTTATTTTATTTGGCTTGATAAAAGAAGTCAAGCCATTCAATGGTAAAGCAACGGCTTAATTATCAGTTAATGCTTGGAACTTATGTATAAGTTACGCCCAACAGTTTCCACTTGGATTATATTATTTTCAGTTTAGTATTTGTGACATCTGACTTGAACCAATGACTTAAGATGATATCAAAATCTTTTCACAAGAAATGTTTGACTACTTCTTTATTTAAGCAATACACTACATTAAGCATCAGGAAACTACGCGAGTCTATAAAGTTCCAGGAAATTTATCAGTTCTCCGAATTTTCCAGTTAGAATAACGAGAAGTCGCTTGTCGCTTCGCCTATGCTCAGGTAGAGCCAAAGCTTCCAGGGGCATATAAAGAAAGCTTACTAGGTAAGCGCTTACAAGCCTCGTTAACGGTACGGTCAAAGGTAATCCAATTTACTTGTTGTAATAGCTATACGAGCTCTTTGTTACGACATTCTCTGACTTACTATTAGTAGGTTTAAAGAACATGGCTGTCTTTGTGGATTTATGCATTACTGCGGCCCGCGGCTTCGCACGTACATAAATGTTGACCTCTGTCCGTCTGCGACGCAGGAGGTTGCGGTTTCGATTCCCGCCTTGTGACAAATATTTGAAGATACCGTTTGTTTATACCGGGTGTTCTTGGTGTTTTCTATGTAGCTATAATAAAAAATATATATCTAGTTCCAAGCCTGGAGTACATATAACATAGGCTACTTGTTATCCCATACATCAGTTCCTATGGGATAAAAATAACCTTAAAACGTTTCCAGAGAAACAACGCATGCGAAACCGCGGGAAGAAACTGCTGAACGGGAAAAATACCTATAGATAGAAAATACCTATAATAGTAAAAATACGAAATTAACGCGGGTGAAACCGCGGGGAACATCTAGTAATAAATACATTTCAAAAAATATATACCTAATATTAAACGTAAGTTATCGACATAGCTCTGAGAATTAGCAAGCTGAAGTGGCAGTGGGCCGGCCATATCTCGCGAAGAACCGACGGCCGCTGGGGCAAACGTGTTCTTGAGTGGAGACCACGACTCGGTAAACGTAGTGTAGGACGCCCTCCGACCAGGTGGGATGACGACCTGCGAAAGACTGCAGGTAGATGATGGATGCGTCAAGCTGAAGACAGGGCGCTATGGCGCTCATTGGGGGAGGCCTATGTCCAGCAGTGGACTAATATAGGCTGATGATGATGATTAAACGTAGTAAACACCCAGATCACCCGAAATATCTGCAGATCGTATAAACGTTTGTCCTGAGGCGGGACTCGCAGGCGGACCTTCACCCGCTGCGCCATTGAAGTTGTCAATATAATATTATTATAATAATAATTAATGTAATATTATTGATAGCCTTTTCTTATGTCTATGTAAGTTTATTATAATAATTGTAATGTAGGTATTTAGTGTATTTGTTACCAATTATTTATTAAAGTGCCACCGTCTATATTGTTCGTTCATGTCCAGTCCATCCTAAGGTTGCCTGGAAGAGATCGCTCTCAGCGATAAGGCCGCCCTTTATACCTTTTTTCTAAGTTTTATCTCTGTATTATTTTCTGTTTTGTGTGGTGTAATAAAGTATTATCTATCTATTATTTATCAATAACTAGATTTCCCCGCGGCTTCGCCCCCGTGGAAATCTATGTGTCAAATAATAAAAAGTCCTATGTTAGACTCCTGGTTCTAAGCTACCTCTCCACCAATTTTCAGCTAAATCGGTCCAGCCGTTCTGGAGTTATAAGTGTTGTAACAAACACGACTTTATTTTATATATATAGATAATAAATTAATAATGTAAGTATCATTTGTTGAACTACTTCCAGAACGCCATTTAAAGTATTTACCTGAAGCTCAAGCAAGTTATTTGTGTGACAGTAAGTCTACCTGTAAATCCTTTAATTAATTTTAAATTATGGTTATTGTAATCGCGGTTTCACGTTAACCATCCGGTTTTAATTAAACTTTATATTATCTTTGTTTTCATTATTTAAGGTTCGCGAAATGGACCTTAACTCGTATAAAAGAGGATTATATTTTGCCTGGATTCATGATGGAAAATGAATATTGAGTAAATAATTTAATTTAGGCATTTTACTGGCTTGCTTAATAATTAGAGTGGATAAAAAACAATTTATCCAACAGAATAAATGCAATAACATTGTAAGGGCTGGTTTATACCGTAGTGGAGAAAAGAGCATTGTTTTGCAAACGATCGTGCTGTCAAAATTGCAGGATACGCGGCAGCGTGTCTAAGCCAAGTTCAAGCAAAGGAACGCGCCGAGTGTATCATTACATTACACGAACCACTTGGTGCCACTTTTGACCCTTCTATAACTCAAAACCTCTTTAACGTCAACACATAAATATAATATACATCACTACATAATATAAAACAAAGTCGCTTCACGCTGTCTGTCTGTCCTTATGTATGTGTAAGTCTTTTACTACGCAACTCTTGTGATGCGATTTTTTAAAATAGATGGATTTTGACGCGGGCGCGTCTATAGTAAAAATATAATAAACAAATTAACCTACTAAATAAAATTATACACGTTATAGTTGCAGCGGCTTCAGAGAACATAAGAGGTAGAAGATTCTAGGTTCAAGCCGAAAACGACCATCTACAAGCAAATAACCGAAAAGCATTCCCACAAAATACAAGACCTCTGTGAATAGTACAAGAACCACGTAAATGTTTTTAGTCAATAAGTAAAACTTCCACAAAGTCCCGTAACAATTTGCCTCCGCCAGCCAAACTGTTCACACTCTCGAAAGAAAACCCATACATTTACATACAACGTCGTATAGCTAAGGTGGAGGAAAAGCAGGTAGCAAAGCGTAAGACAAACCACTAAAAGAACACGTTACTTCCCGGGACACATGACTAGTGAGGGGACAGTTTACAAAACATTATTAATCGATATCGATTGTGTATAAAATATTTTGTGTAGATAGATAGATATAATACTTCTATTGCACAATTCAAAATAAAACTTGTAAGATATTTTTTTTTTACAATTTTGCGGTCTAATCCAGACAACATTAGATGGATAAAATCGTTGATTATGTATCATTTTTCATGTGTTTGAACGATACAGAATGAAAAACTTTGAATTTTTAAACTAGGCCGATATTTTTATTCATCACAGAAACTTTATGTTCTACTTATTCTATAAATAAAAATAATGAGTTACCGACGGATTTGTTGATCATTGTTATTTGATAATTAACATTTCATGTTCAGGTAACATATAGCTTGTTTAAAATCTAGATGCTACCAAGAATATCATCATATTACCATCATTTCACCTACAGATACCCATCTTTTCAAGCAGCATAATAGTAAAATAGTAATATTGGATGACATTCTACTTTCAAGTACCAAACTAAAGTCTAGTTTGTAAAACATCGATATCGATAGAAGTAACAAATTGAAATGTGTCCGACCCTCGTAGGGCGGAGTGGGTAACGGGCGGGCGATTAGCCACGGAGCTCCTGGCCGCCGCGCCGCCCGCCTTGGAAATAGAAAATAAAGGCGCTGTGACACGGTCTGTGCTGTGTTTACGACTTTTTAGTGAGATACATAGTTAAATTACATTACAAGTCGAGTCAGTCCAAATTTTACAACTCTGTTGACATGTTTTTAGTGTTTTGTAGAGGCGGCAATATAAGTAGCAAGAACGACGTTTTATCATTGCGTTTTAGTAAGACGTAAATAGTGCTTTTCACGAAAGAAGCTTCCCGGCAATTAGTGAAACTAAAATTTTTCGACGTTAAATTCAATAAATTCATTCGATCGCACTGCATATAGCGCTGCGTCTAGGGGACTTCTTTCGTGAAAAGCACATTACCTAGTCTAAAAACTTAGTTGACATTACACCTAATAGGTTATAAATGATTATAAGTACAGGTAAATACGACTATAACGGTTGCACGTAATGTTATAATTTTAACAGTAAATAGTGCTTTCTCTCGACGTTTTTGTTAGGTTGGAAGAGGTTAATTTGGAGTGCGTTTCTAATTTTGGAAGACAGGATTGAGCCGTATAATAAACCGTTGAAAACATAAATTTCTAAATTTAATCGTTTAAAATATAATCATTTCATTATTTTAATAAAATAAATAAATAATGATGGACAATTCACACAGCATTATCTAGCCCCATGGTAAGCAGAGCTTGTGTTATGGGTACTAGATAACTGATATACATAATACAATACATTACATAGATAGATATTTTTTATTATACATAGAAAACAACCAGAACACCCGGAACAAATATCTGCAGATCGTACACACAATTGTTCCGAGGCGGAAATCGAACCCGCAACCTCCTGCGTCGCAGGCGGACATTCGCCCACCGCGCCACATCGGTCGTCAAATAGGAAACTCAGTCGCATTAAACGGTAAAGGTACGACTAAGCTCTAATTTTGAGTTCAGTTATCGAAGTTGAACGTTCTTATTTAGTTTAAATTGAATTAAAATTGTTGTTCGTTCACATGCACGATTGAGGTGCTCTGTTATGCAGCTAATTCCAATGTAGAACCAGCATGATCAAGCTTTATCAGTTAACTGATTTAGCTAGTGTGATCCAATTCCAACTGGGTCTACAGTACACTAGCGCCAGTCCACTCGCCCTTTCCAATGCTGCCTTCTAGTCCATCTACGATACAAGAGCTTGGTAGACTATGTGACCCGTACGTGACCGGTCGGTATGTATGCAGATGTCTATCTTGGGGATAGTCTTAAGGATATAGGCATTTTTTAGATATTGATGGTTGTTTAATATTAAAAATAATGTATTTTTCTTCGGTGAGAGCCTAAAGTACGGAATTAAACTGGAACCTATGTTTTATTCCGAAACAACTACCTGTATGCAAAATTTCAGCCCGATTCGAGTTGTTTTGGCGTTCCGTTCAACTTTTTTATAATATTTGTGTGATTGTGAAAAGGGCGAAAAATTACCGTTAACACTTTGAGTGCTGAAAACGCACGGTATGAGTTTTCTACAAGTGACTAATCTGCGAAAATCCACACTAGCGCAGCGGCTAAGAAAATACAGATCTTTGTGACTCAGCAGAGCTGTAATATTTTTCGAACGAAACGCATGTGCGGCGCAACACAACCGCTGTGTAGAGCGTCAGCACGAATTTTTTAGGTAAAAAAAAAGATCGCAGTCGTCGAAAAAAAACCGCAGTCAAAGTGTACCCTCGGCGCACGAGTTATACTTGCACTTGACGGATCTTACCCAATAATTTTAAACCCTAAACCCGATACCTGAATGGGTGTAAGCAAACCCATCGGTCATTATAAAACCCTTTCATCCACAATATTCATAGTGTATTATAGTTTATAGCTCGCAATTTTTCCCATGAAAGCTCTGAGAAAGCCGTGGAGAGCACACATTAATAACACTTACACTACAAATAAATTACTTTCATATTGAATAACTTTGCGGGTAGTTTAACAGTAAAGTTTGTGTTTAAGTTAGTTTTATAGGCAAAATTGGAGGCATTTAGTTTTAAATTGTGATTTGTGGTACGTAATTTTGTTTCTATTATGGTAAATGTAGGTTTATTTCCAGGCATTTATCTAATGGGTAGGTGTTCTGTTTAAATATCAAGTAATTTAGGTTAGACAACATCATACAAAAGTTAGAAAAATTAAGAAAAATACAAGCTTCTTAACTTCCGTATTTCAACTCTGATTTAAGACCAACTTTGGGCAAAAATCCTACTAATATTATAAACGTCAAAGTTTGTAAGTATGGATGGATGTTTGTTACTCTTTCACGTAAAAACTACTGAATGGATTTTAATGAAACTTCACAATAGTATAGCTTACATATCAGAATAACACATAGGCTACAATTCATAAAGATATATAGTAATATTATTATCTATCACCACGCGGGTTAAAACCGCGGGGCGCAGCTAGTAAGTAATATACAGAGAATGAAAACTCTTAAAATGACCATAGTAAAATCCGACATAGTTCAGTTATTCAAAAGGTGAAACAATTTACTACTACAGTTTTCAGTTTTTGTTATAATAATAAACCTCGTGCTAATTTATTTTACACGGTCGTTTTATGAACGAATCATTGTGCATTTCATCCTAGTGCGCCGCAGATAGCATTTAGGCCTCGCCTAGTTCGCGCCGTTGACTCGTTTAACATTAAGTACAAATCAAAGTTCATAAATAAATTTTCAGCTATGAACAAACCGGATATAACGTTTTTGAATAAATAATTTACACAATACAATACAATACAATTATTCTTTATTGCACACCATAAAAACAGATACACTGGACAGGAAAAAGACAAATAAAGAATGTGTTGTACAATGGGCGGCCTTATCGCTTAAAGCGATCTCTGCCAGGCAAGCTTTGGATGAACTTATCTATGTACCAATTTTATATACACGATCTTAAAGACACAAATAGGTATGTAGATAGATCTATTTACCTACATGTCTGTTCATTGTAGAGAAAACGCTTTATTAAACCATACAAAATAGAAAACAATACAGAAATAAAGGTAGATGCTGGATGCGGGAAGTTGAAGACAGGGCGCTATGGCGCTCGTTGGGGGAGGCCTATGTCCAGCAGTAGACTAATATAGGCTGATGACGATGATGATGATGATGACAGAAATAAATACTTAGAATAATGGAAATATAAAAGGCGGCCTTATCGCTGAGAGCGGGCAACGAATATTCAATTCAACCACACAAAGAAACGCCTTCACTAGGCAGTGGTCGTTAAGTACGATAAATCAGACACAATAAGGGCAAAATCAATCATCAGCCCTATTTGTCGTCTTAACGACAGTTTACCGACCAAATGGTTAACCCCTCGTCACGTGATTTTGAAAAGGAAAAATCCTAAAATCCAAATCTGGGAAACATTAACGGCCCTGACACACAGCCCGGGGATGAATATCCTATTTGAACGGTTTTACAAAATGATGGGGTTTTTTTTATTCAATTTTAAATCACGTAGGAGTATCGAGGAGAAAAATTACCAACGATTTTATTTCCTGTTCTTTCAAATAATACTTTTTTCATCACTTAAACATTTTTTCTGATGAGAAACATATCAAATACATAGTATATCAGTTGTCTAGTAGGTACCCGCAAAACTCGAAGCTCTGCTTTATTCGTTGTAGATCATGCTGTGTGAATTACCCAGCATTATTTATTTATAAAAACCAGCCTTTAAACTGGAAGAAAGGGCGCTATGGTGCTCATTGGGGGAGGCCTATGTCCAGCAGTGGACTGCTATAGGCTGATGATGATGATGAGCCCTTAAACTATAGCCTTGTGTAAATGGATCTTAAAGTCTTTTGCAAACCTTAAACCGCCTCACCTGTTCGTTGATAACAGCTTATCAATCATTCAATAAGCATCGGCGATTTGTCAGGGTGGGACCAACCCCAAATGTTTTCATTCCGCCATCTTTAAGGGCTGCGTGATTTCTTATTTATTGTCTGGACTTTTATTATTGAAGGGGTTTTGAGCGACGAGGGTTTTCTTTTCGGAGAAACTAAAGAAAATCGGAGAAAAATTTTATTTAGTATCATTATTTCCTGCTTTTTGAAACTCGTGTTTATTTTTTAAAGATCAACATGTCCAATGGCGTTCATTCCTCTATAACGTTTGAAGTCAATTTGTTTAAGTACTTACAGAACAATAATGTAACTAGAATCAAGCGATAAAATTAAATTAGGAAACCTTTTTATATTAAAACAACAAATTTTGTACGAAGACGTACGGACAAATGCATTATGTAGCATCATTCTATCGAATTTACTGAATCCGCATATTTACGGCCTCACAAACCAGTGCGACACTGACCGCGACGCGATACTACCGTATGAAGGATAGTTTACTTCCTATGTGTTTTATGTGTTATAATTTCAATAAACTCTTGAAAAGTGTTCAGTGATTTCACTTATTAACTAACTTTACATAACTACCAATGTACGTAATAGTCATTTATTCATAATAATAATTACATGTCATGTTTTTATAGGTACCTAATTATGTTGGTAACTAAGAGTATTTAATTAATTAATTAACATTCAAATTAATAATATCATAGCTAAATTAATAGAATAAACTATTATTTTATGATAATAAATTATAACTTAACAACTTAACACTAACTACGAATTCGTCGTAGCTGTAGAAAAATTGCTCAATAATGAAATGAAATGAAAATATATTTATTCTGATAGCTAAGACTTAATTATCTAACTATAGTAACAAGCACACGACTTAAAAAGAATTAAAAGTAAATAATTAATAATATGCATTGATTTAACACAAAAGAGACATTTCTAAATTAATGTTGTGTAGATCAAGCCGTGTGTGAAGGTCAATGCCGTGTTCCTGCGCTATCAGAACAGCTTCATGCTCAGCTGAATGTTGCGAGTAGCCCCACAACGCTGATTTTCAGCATGTACCAATAAGCCAGCGTTTGAGTTTATATTTGAATGCAGGTAGACTGTGGGCTCCTGTAACAGATTGTAAGTGTTATCTCAATAGATGCTTGGACGAACAAAAAAAAAACATTCTTTTTTGTCTATTCTTGTATGTGAAGTCATGATCATGTGTTTAGTGCCAAGTTAGAGTTAATCTTAGGTTGTAAGATGTCAATTTAATGTGTATATATATTTTTTGTCTTATCTGTGGTCTGCCACCCGTGTGGACATGCGCGCGCCAATGGTTCTGTCAGAAAACCAGCGTTGCTCTACTTCTTATGGAGAAGTAGAGCAACATTATGCTGAGACAGGACCTATTGGTTCGCTTTGTGGAGTCGCTTGTTGCTTGTATATAATACATACGTAGTAAATTTTATTCATTTCTTTATGTTCTTGTTTACCTTATAGATTATTGTTTATTAGTAACAAGCTGTACCTACTTGTGAATCAATAAAAGTATTTTCTTTCTTTCTTTCTAACAGTACAACGTACAACTCCGTACAAATTTGATAATATAAAACCAAAACTAATGTAATTACGACACTTGGAACCTGCCAAGGGGCTGGCTAAGGATGAAAGTCACTGTAAATTAAGATGCGCAGGACATCTTATAGTGCACAAGTGTCTGCAAACACAGGTGCACTTCAAATAGTTAATATTTTATGTATGTATATGTAATAGTGTCTATAGTCAGTATTTATTTCCATTAACGTATAAACATGTACCTATTTGTATTGTATATAATTTATAAACAACATTAGTCTATAATACGCCACCGTCATATCTGTACTTTAGCTACGTGTCCATCCAAAGTTTGCCTGGAAGAAATCGCTCTTAGCGATAAGGCCGCCCATTGTGCATCTGTATCTTTGTTCTTTACTGTTTTTGTTTTTCTGTGTTTGATGTGCAATAAAGCGTATTTGTATTGTATTGTGCACTGTCTATTCTATTGTGCACTGTCTATTCTATTGAGTGTGAAGGAATAGAAATTGCATACCTAACGTACATAGATCGTAAGCTTTTTATACAACAAAACTTATAAAAACCCATTCCAATCCAAATAAGCTTTTGTAGCACAAACATAGATTTTATCGGAAGATTCGCTACAAAACGATAGGCAAATAACAATATTTTAGGCAAACAATTTATACATCCCTATGCTAACACCGGGACGCCCAGGGGTCCTTTTAGCCGAAATAGGGATGGGATGACACTTTCAGAAAAGCCGGTAAATATTTATTTCGCCAATAAGTAGTGATTACATAGTTAGGATAGGTAATTCAGTTTTAACTTTCAAGTAGTACCTTACCTACAGTAGGTACCTAGAGGTATTAGAGCCTCTAGTAGGTACGCAGAGTCGGGTTTTCTTATAATTTTTTTCATCAATAAACAGTTACTTATTACTTATGCAAGCTTGAAGAAAAAAAGCAAGAACGTAAATTATTTTATAATCGAAGCTTTACGGGTAAAATCGAGCACACTCTGGCAAGACATCATAATAAATAAATATTATATTATCTTGAATTCCAAATCATGACATCTTTACAAAATCGATCGATCCAATCGAAAATTTGGCTGAGCTTTGGCTTTCATCCAAAATGTTTAAACTAGCCGGATAATTCAAAAAGCCGGACAACCAACCCATTACCCAACGTCAGTCAGTTCGTTAGGTAGCCCAATGCCCATCTGTTATTTGGCAACATATTTTAATGCTCCCATGAGGGCAGCATCGCATTTAACTGTTTCCTCTCCAGTGGGTTACAATGCACTTTCATTTACTTTATCCGAAGCTCTGACTCATATTTTAAAGGAAATGATGTGATTTTTGCCTTGTAAATAGTCCTCTCTAAACTAAGTTTCGAGTGAGAGGACATTCACATATCGATATTATATAGTGGTTGACTATATAATATCGATATTATATAGTGGTTGACTATATAATATCGATATGTGAATGTCCTTTTGACTTGTAGACACAAAAGCTTTTGTTAGATTCCCTCGTAAACTTATGCATTTCTTACGACCCACCAGAAATATTTGACACTACCTGCGTAGGTAGTACTCTACACCCTGTGTCTCCGTTTATAATGGTATTTAATAAAAACAAAAGTACTTTATTGTACACCAGACAAAGACCATTATAAAAAAATACATTACATGCGATAAGTACAATGTCTAAAACCTTATCGCTGACCAAGTTAATTGAACTTTAACTTCGTGGAATATTACTATTCCACGTATTGTTCCTAGCGCCTTGAGCAAAGGGTTATACTAAACTGTTTGTATTATATATATATATTTGATTTTATTTATTTTTTATCATCAATAAATAAATAAATATTGCTGGACAATACACACAGCATTATCTAATGGTAAGCAGAGCTTGTGTTATGGGTACTAGATAACTGATATACATAATACAATACATTACATAGATAGATATTTTTTATTAGATATAGAAAACGACCAGAACACCCGGAACAAATATCTGCAGCGGACCTTCGCCCACCGCGCCACATCGGTCGTCAGAATACTAAAACCATATAGTTATAATAAGTAATTGAGAAATAAGAACATTTCTGAAATAATTTTGATAACTTACCCATTTTTAAAATCGTGTTGATTGCCTAAAACCTACATAGAAGTAAAAAAATGTGTGATAAATTCATGCGCATTGCGCTTAGGTACGCTGAACAAGTAGGCACTTTATTTAATTTCTAATTTGACTTCCAAAACCTTTTTGGATTTAACGAGGTGGATCGTTATGAATTTGTTTTGAAAACATAAAGATGATCGTAATTCTTGCTTTTGTGGTTCAAGTTTGTTACGAGGTTTTGAATATTATAATGGATGTTAGGGTAAGAGAAACCTTTTATCTGAGAAAGAAACTAAGCCGATTTCATTTCAATAAAAGGAGGTTAAACATGTTTGTGTTTTAATAATTGAACTCTTTAGGCTTATGCTTATCGGTTTAGTACCTAGACACCGAAAAAATTACAAGTTTATTACCATCCATCCATGCACATGAATAATAAAAATCATCAAATGTGCAATTTTTATGGAATTAAATTTTTTTAATAAAAAAAGGCGGCGGATACAACATACACATTTCTGACTGACGAAAAAACATAAAAGTCATATAATTAAAAACAGCGCCATCTGTTCCCTTACGCATGAACTACATGCGGAAGGTAGCTTGCTTCAGCTCCCGGACGCAACGCATCTTGAACTCACTTTTTACAGCGACAGTAGCGCCACTCACATTAACGGAAAACTTTAGCAACAAAGTTTATCAAAAGTTTTAAACTTCCGCTCCACGCGTACTTCGTAGGCTGAAACTTTTTTCGACGGCTTATGTGTTTTAGTACCTGTAACAAGAAAATAGACATTAGACTTTAAAAATATTCATGGGGTAGCTTTTAAACGGAAAAAGGATAAGGTACAGATGAAAAAACTTCCAAACATTCCACGTAGTACTGGCACGGTAATAATAATTATAATACCTAAATGCGAAAGTTTGGGATGTTCGGATGTTTGTTACTTCTTCAAGCCAAAACTACTGAACAGATCGGGCTGAAAACATGCATATAGGTGGTTCTAGGCCTGCAATAAAACACATGCTACTTTTTACTTATCCCATAAATCAACCCCATGGGACATGGAATAACCTTATAACGTTTTCTATGGAAACGTGTGCGAAGTCGCGGGGAACAACAAGTAACTTCATAAGTTCCTATGATTTATTTGTCATTTAGCTGCAAATTATGTCAACAAATCCAAATAACAAAAACTGAAATTCACATGCATGTCAGTTGAGATAAAGATAAATTAATCAATAACAATATTTAAAGACAGGATCTCACATCGGCAAGTTCATAATTGTGTTTAAAAATCATAAGTTAAGTTAATGACGACATTATTCCCAAGGAGTAAGGTTCAAATCAATCAAGCATTCTGGAATATGACGACCGATGTGGCGCGGTGGGCGAAGGTCCGCTTGCGACGCAGGAGGTTGCGGGTTCGATTCCTGCCTCGGAACAATTGTGTGTACGATCTGCAGATATTTGTTCCGGGTGTTCTGGTCGTTTTCTATATATAATAAAAAATATCTATCTATGTAATGTATTGTATTATGTATATCAGTTATCTAGTACCCATAACACAAGCTCTGCTTACCATGGGGCTAGATAATGCTGTGTGAATTGTCCAGCAATTTTAATTTCTCATTTAAACCTTATTCCATGTTAATAATGTCGTCAACACTGCCACTGCCCAATCCACCCAAGGAATCGCAGCTGACGGTCACAAATAGGTATTCATAAAATGTATCCATATTGCATTTTAGGAATTTGCACTCGGGATGAAATAATTGACCTTTGTACCTGGCTCCCGGACCATCCTACATAAAGTTGGGATATAAAATAAGACACTGAGTAATAAAAGCAGATGGAAGCTTAGTCAGTATACCACCTGATACCGCTTATCAACGGATGTCAGCTAATTGTTACAAAACATTGTGTGATTTCCTGAAGGCAACCCGACCTGGGTTACCTTTTGCAAAGAAATGGATCGCTCGTGATGTGATGTGAACCAAATGTTATTATTATATTTCATAGTTCCATTTTTTTTATTTGCGTAACGTGGCTTTGGTATCACGGCGGCCATGATGGTATCATGACGACCGATGTGGCGCGGTGGGCGAAGGTCCGCCTGCGACGCAGGAGGTTGCGGGTTCGATTCCCGCCTCGGAACAATTGTGCGTACGAACTGCAGATATTTGTTCCGGGTGTTCTGGTCGTTTTCTATGTATAATAAAAAATATCTATCTATGTAATGTATTGTATTATGTATATCAGTTATCTAGTACCCATAACACAAGCTCTGTTTACCATGGGGCTAGATAATGCTGTGTGGATTGTCCAGCATTATTTATTTATTTTTATGATAAGCCTATTGTGATCGCCACTTATACGTTCAGTCCCGAAGCCATGGCGTTCACAGTTCGCCACTAACCCTTGCAGCTGCTAGGAACTGTAGGATTTTCTTCGGGGTGATGTCTCGAAGAGCATCTGCATAGTTCCAAGTAGAAGAATTTTACAAAGGTAACCTTATCAATTCGGTAGCACGCACTGCAAAACACTAACATGCCTTCCCATCCCCACCTCGCCAGCATTATCATCTAAAAAGAATGACACTCTTCTTTTTAGAGAATAACAACCAAAAACTTGAGCTGGGATGTGGTGGGTGGGTTCTTATATTTTCTACTAATGGAATCTATTCATATAATAGCGATTGAACTTCACTAGTTAAGTTCTTTTGATCACCTATTTTAATGGCTTGAAAAAGAGTCTTCGGAAATCACTACATAGCATAAAACAAAGTCGCTTCCTGCTGTCTGTCTGCCGCAGCTTGCCGCATCCAGCATCTACCTGCGAAAGACTGCAGGTAGATGCTGGATGCGTCAAGCTGAAGACAGGGTGCTATGGCGCTTATTGGGGGAGGCCTATGTCCAGCAGTAGACTAATATAGGCTGATGATGATGATGATTAGACATAAAAATTAACCTAAACACCCGGTACAAGTATTTGCAGATCGTTCAAACATTTGTCCCAAGACGGGAATCGAACCCGCAACCTACACTAGCGAACCTTCGTCCGCTGCGCCACATCGGACGTCTAATCAGAGCAAATGGTTAGGTAGCACCTATGATGTAGCTAGGTTAGATTCTATTGTCTTTGTCCGGTAAACTGTATTGGCTAATTATTGGCGTAAGAAGCTATCACATGCACTCTAGTAGTTTCAGTCAACAATAGTTAATACAGATAACTATTGTTTTGTCAACAAGAAAATTGTAGTAATACCTAATGTAAGGTCTTGTAAGGAGTAGAACTATTTTGATTTTAGTTCTTTTTCCTTTGTTATTCAATTTTCTAGTTGACTGTACATTAACGTTTATGTACAGTCAACTAGAAAATTGAATAAAATAATCTAACAAACATTTCATCTGTTTTGTCCTTTTTTTATCATGTTTTTTTTTTGTGTATTGAGTTACAAATAAACTATTCTATTCTAATATTAATTTCATTATGTATTCTAGCTTGGTCATTACAAAAAATATATTACATGCGACAAGTACAATGGCCGGCCTTATCGCTTCTCCATCCTCTAGGCATCCTTTGGATCGAAAGAATGAATTTCAGAAGGCAGGGTGGTGTACCATATAAGATCGCTTCTAAGCGATAAGGCCGCCCATTGTACTTGTCGCATGTAATATATTTTTTGTAATGACTAATTATCTACATCTGATTTACAATAATTTTTGTATAGCATTGTATTTTCAGGTATTTTGGGTCTTCATGAACCCTTCACTTTCAACTTGACGTTTAGTTTCGGGACACCTGATATAATTATAGACTACTAGCTACGCCCCGCGGTTTCACCCGCGTGGTGATAGATATTTTGGATAATATACTATATATCTTTATGAATTGTAGCCTATGTGTTATTCTGATATGTAAGCTTAGATATTTTGGATAATATACTATACACTGTATATCTTTATGAATTGTAGCCTATGTGTTATTCTGATATGTAAGCTATATTATTGTGAAGTTACATAACAATCCATTCAGTAGTTTTAGCGTGAAAGAGTAACAAACATACATCTATCCATACTAACAAACTTTCAGTAGGATAAGGTTCATTATTCAATACTGGTTAGGCTATAATAGATGGTTATAGGTATGGGTAGTGAAATCTGAGTGTTATTGCATCTCCGACCTTATCAGCTTGTTACGGCTTGAGCACGCCGTATCGCCTGTAACTTCGTTGCTGAGCCAATTTCTAGTAAACTGGTTTTTCATTCGATCCTTTATTCAGATATTTCCTGAAAGTATAGTTAGTCTTTTTTACAGACTTTAGGAGGTTATTATGTTCGTCTGTTATGTCATCATCAGATGATGACATAAATAAATAAATATAATACATACTATACATATAATACATACATGCTATAGGCTGATATGCCTATAGCAGTCCACTGCTGGACAAAGGCCTCCCCCAAAGAGCGCCATAGCGCCCTGTATCTAAAATCGCAATATATTAAGATTTAAATATGCAAATTAAATGTATACGACACAATAAGTTATGTTACAAGTGGTTTCTTTTTCAATTCTTCCAGAAGTGGACAAAAAATTGAAGTGAACATTAAATTTGATAATAATAAATAGTATAAAACTTGACTTGTTTATGTGCTTATTTTGTAAGCGTAAAGAAAGCTCCAGTCAAAAGTTGCACTACTGCATCACCTACATCTACAATGGCAAGTCCAGTTGCACCTGCGTCACGGGTCTTGTTTATCGCGACACGATTGCAACCTACTGCAGCATAGTTTATTTCCAATCCTTAAGGCCTTGGCACACGACGACTGAACGCGGTTGACCTGCGCGTCCTAATGGTCATCGCTATAAATAGCTGAGTAAAAAAATTCCAAAAAGTCGCATCGCATATTGCGTCACACACGTCGCCGACATTACGTGCTATTAAATAGGTTTATTCTATGTATGTATGTTAGATTAAGGTATATATTTTATATGGACCGTAGTTTTTAAGTATTTTCCATCCTGTACTAGACTAATGTTGCCTGAAATAAATGAATGATTATAGTGATTATAAAAAGTCTGGCAAGCTACGTTTAAGGAATGTTGACACAGCTTACATATTTTGATAACACTGAGTCAAATAACGTTTCTCCATGCCTGCACGCACTGCAAACGCTATGCAGAACTGAATTTGATGAAACAACTAATATGGTTATCTTATTAGAAGAAAGAAAGAAAGAAAATACATTTATTGATTCACAAGTAGCTTGCTACTAAATAATAATAATCTATAAGTAAACAAGAACATAAAGAAATAAATAAAATTAACTACGTATGTATTATATACAAGCAACAAGCGACTCCACAAAGCGAACCAATAGGTCCTGTCTCAGCATAATGTTGCTCTATCTATTATTAGCCGCTCTGTTTCTTTCAAAATGGTCTTACCAGCCAGCGCTAGAGTACCTTACCTTACCTATTTTTATTTCGTGGGCGCGTTTTATCAGTACCTATAAGGTTGTGTGGCGTGTAAAGATACATTTCCACCATTATCATAATATCATTTCACCCTTATGGTGTTTCCTATATCAAAATAAATGTGTGTATGTACTATATCAATATAATAAAATTGTTTAATAATTTTTTATGTAGAACTTAACGACATCAAGTGTAACATGTGTACCTACGGTGGAACTTAATAAATAAACAAATAAACATTATTGCGGAAAATCTGGCACATAGAATTTAAATAATCTAATTTAAACTGTATGTGCCAGATTTTCTGGATAGATACCCCAAAAGTCTTCGTATGCAAGAGTTCTTACGATTTCCAATTCAATCGATATCGCAGCGATTGTTTTTATACGCGCTGTTAAAAATTTAGAAACACGATTGTTTCAAATTGGAAAACAATTGAATGTGAACAAATGAAAGTTGTGAATTTTGTTACAATGTAACGGTTAGTTTCAGATGTTCGAAGAATGTTTAATTTTATAATACTCAAAAATACTATGAATACTTTGCACAAACATTTTTATTCAAATAGTGTATTCATATCAAATATGTATTGACGACCGATGTGGCGCGGTGGGCGAAGGTCCGCCTGCGACGCAGGGGGTTGCGGGTTCGATTCCCGCCTCGGAACAATTGTGTGTACGATCTGCAGATATTTGTTCCGGGTGTTCTGGTTGTTTTCTATGTATAATAAAAAAAATATCTATCTATGTAATGTATTGTATTATGTATATCAGTTATCTAGTACCCATAACACAAGCTCTGCTTACAATGGGGCTAGATAATGCTGTGTGAATTGTGTAGCATTATTTATTTATTTATTTATTATATCAGACATAGTAAATTTGAAAGGTGGTATTATAAATAAATTGATCTCATCTCGCCACATTACTGGCATGCGAATACATAAAATGTTCCAAATAGGGTTCACAAACAACAAAATATTTTAACACTTTGAGTGCTGAAATCACACGGTATGTGTTTTCTAAAAGTGCGTAATCCACACTAGCGCAGCGGCTGAGAAAATACAGATCTTTGTGACTCAGCACAGCCGTAATATTTTTCGAACGAAATGCATGTGCGGCAGCACGAATTTTTTAGGTTAAAAAAAGATCGCAGTCGTCGAAAAAAAATAGCAGTCAAAGTGTGAAAAAAATTCTCAAGCTTAATTAAAATGTTTAATGGAGAACTATAGGAATTAACAACAAAAGGTATTGTAATAATAAACTCGGCGCGTTCCTTTGCTTGAACTTGGCTTGGACACGCTGCCGCGTGCCCTAATAACATACATAATAAGCTACGAACGTTGCCACTACCATATGTTGTACATATGGTAGTGGCAACGTTCGTAGCAAAAGACAAAAAATGAGGGTAGATCGGTATGTCTGCCCATAAAAACTCGCAGTGCCTTCAGTTACTCCGTGATCATGGCGCATGCAACTGTGCCGAAATATTGGATAACTCAAAAATCAAATCATGGTAAATATCCCGTTTTAATACAATACAATACAATACAACAATTCTTTATTGTACACCATAATCAAATTAATCATTACAAAAATACATTATATGCGACAGGTACAATGGGCGGCCTTATCGCTTAGAAGCGATCTCTTCCAGGCAACCTTTTTAAATGACTTTAGTATTAATAACCATGATAGTTTCAAAAGTTTTATCCCTAATAACATAACCGATTCTTCAGCATATACCGATAGGAGCATTGAAAGCATTTTATTTGTTGTTTGACGCATCTCAGAACTATTTGCAACAAACGAATACTAGACAATAATCATAGAACAGTTACCAGGAACACATAAACATAGCGGTATGTGCATGTCATGCGTGCACACATTGTTAACATTTTGCGACCGACCGTTGTTTGACGCCAACTGCACACTGCTTGCGATTTATACTCTCCTGGTACTTCTGCATCGATAGCGGTAGTCAATTCTAGAGGTAATAATAAGGGAGAGTGCAGAAGGGGATCTAAGATTCAGAACATGAAAGTTTGTTTTAAATCAATTCGTTGCGTTAAAAATATTAAAACTTTTGCCCGTTGGTCACGTAGAAATTAAGTTAAACATATTATATTGAAGTTAGGCAGGTATACAATTTTCAGAACCGGACCAGAAGTTCTGCAGATAACTTTACTATAAACAAACATATTTTATCTCATAGTGTGATAGTGTGAATGAGATTAAGTAAAGGTATAGACAGACTAGCACACATTGCCTAAATAAAATCATTTCCTGAAATTACTGAAATTCTACTTAAGCACGTTTTGAGTTTTGAGGAATGTGATGAATAGGAAACCATGGTCGTCAAAATAACAAAATATCACTAAAACACATGCCAACCGTAGAATCAATGCTGTACTTATGAACGAGCAAATCCTGCAAAGAAAAACGATTACATCAAGACTTGGCATCTACAATTTACATCTAGTAGTTTTATTTCTAATCCATCATACGGTGTAATAGGGACGTCAGACGCACAGAACGAGCATCGTGTATCCATAGCAAAGAAGGTAAAGCTAGGACAATTTAAATTTAACCCTTGCATTGTCGAATCTTATTCAGAAAATGAAAATGAAAAGTTTTTATTTCTTTCAGCTTACAAATAAGCACTTAGACAGGTCATATTTTATACTATTAAATTATTTTATAGTTAATTAATAGTGAGACTGGAAAGGTTAGTACCTACATTAATGATTACAATTTAAAGATTAATGATTGCTCCATCAAAAATGATGTTGAGGTAGCACAAGAATTTGAAAATTTTTTTACTGACATTCCAATCTGTACTACAAAATGTCTGAACTCTTCTCAAGTAATAGCCGAATCATTACTTAAAGAAAATGTACCTAAATGCGATAGTAAATTTAATTTCACCCATGTTAATGAAAACGATATAAAAAAAACCTTTAAACTTTTAAATATTAAAAAAACTGCAAATCTGTGGGGCATTTCCGTTAGAATTATTAAACCTTTAATTGATACCATTGCACCAGATCTAGCTTTTATATTTAATGAATCCATTGATTGTGGTGTATTTCCTGATCTAATGAAACATAGTAAAATAATCCCATTGTTTAAATCGGGTAGTAAGTCTGACCCCACTAACTTTAGACCAATATCAGTACTGCCTACATTCAGTAAAGTTTTTGAAAAACTTATTTTACACCAATTGCTTAGACATTTCAATAGCAATGACCTGCTACATTGTAAGCAATTTGGGTTTACTCGTGGCAGGTCAACTACTGATGCCGGTGTAGAGTTGGTGTCGCATATTCTTGATGCTTGGGAGAAGTCGCAAGATGCTTTAGGCGTTTTTTGCGACTTGTCAAAAGCATTCGATTGCGTTCATCACGAAACATTAATCAGGAAACTACATCATTATGGAATTAGGGACAGCTCTTTGGATCTTCTTACATCTTACTTGAGTGATAGGATACAAAGAGTTGACATTAATGGGAAACGATCTAAAGGGTCTGTTGTTACAATGGGTGTACCGCAGGGCTCTATCTTGGGTCCTTTCCTATTTTTAGTTTATATTAATGACCTGCCTCATCTTGTAAAGAATGATCATGAGATTGTATTGTTTGCTGATGATACTTCATTAATTTTTAAAATGAAACGACAAAATACAAATTTCGACGATGTAAATACTGCAATCTCAAAGGTAGTCCATTGGTTTAGTATTAATAATCTTTTGCTTAATGAAACCAAAACAAAATGTATAAGATTTATTCTACCTAATGTAAAACAAGTTAAGGCTGGTATAAACGTAAAAGGAGAAACGTTAGAAATTGTAGACAATACCGTATTTTTAGGAATAACCTTAGATAGTAAACTTCAATGGGGCCCACACATAGATAAGCTATCGAAGAGACTTAGTTCTGCAGCATATGCAGTTAAAAAAATCCGTCATCTTACAGACGTTGATACTTCTAGACTAGTCTATTTCAGCTACTTCCACAGTATTATGTCTTATGGCATACTACTGTGGGGGAACGCTGCAGATATAAACACAGTATTTGTGTTGCAGAAGAGGGCTGTTCGTGCGATCTATAATATGGGTCTCAGAGAATCCCTACGTGAAATATTCAAAGAAATAAACATAATGACAGTACCGTGTCAATATATTTATGAAAACTTGTTGTACACTCATAAAAATATCAATCGGTTCACTAAAAAAAGTGATATACATAATGTAAATACTAGAAATAAGAATAAACTCGCTGTGCCCACAACTAGGCTACACAAGATAAATGTATCTTTTAAAGGGCAATGTATACGCTTCTACAACAAAACTCCAAGTGAGTTGCAAAAATTATCAATAAATACATTTAAAAAAATTGTGAAACATATTCTTTGTAAAAAAGCTTATTACAAAATATCAGATTACTTAGAAGATAAAAAAGCTTGGAACGAGTTTTGCTCCAACTCAAAATCTACCAACTTACAAATAAGCAAATCAAATGTACTAGACACATAAGTTATGAACATACTAGTGGTTTCTTCCCACTTCTTCCACTGGTGGACAAAAAATTGAAGTGAACTATCATCAGAAATGTATATACAGGGTTTTGCTGTTATTATTAATTCATGGAAACTGTTGTGTGAACAGCAGTTTCTGACGATCATCAATAACCCTGTAAAATAACCAAAATATCAATAACCCTTAAATAAAATACAATTCAACGCGTATTTATCGTGTTTATTCAAAAATGTATGATCAGTAACATTCTTGGTGATTTCATTGTAACGGGAAAAGCTAGCATCCGTGGTGTAAATATAACTACAAACTAAAATAAATAACATGTAAATAAAAATTGATTTGATTACTTAAATGTAGCGAGCAAAGCGAGTCGCTTTTATTATTTTATTTTGTTTGTTTCCATCGCACAAGGAGGATACGTGGTGGATGGAAACCCTTTTTTATTCGATTTTATTTTGACTTATTGCAGTACAAATGATGGACTTAATGCTGAGGTATTGTCTACTTGGCGACCAGCAAAACACATGTTTACAAAGAGTTGGATTGCCAGGTTAGCTGGTGTTCTGTTCGATAAATCAGTGTAGAGGTTTTAGTGCTACGGTACCCCAGTTACAAAATAAAATCTAGGATGTATTTGGTGTTCTGTAAAATTAACACCAGCATAGTTGTCACGAAAATAAGCTAGCCATCTCACCCCAGGCTGTAACCCACCGTAACTATACAAATGCGATTCACAAACGGGATCTGGCTATGACGTCACTCGGTATTATTTATGTACTTGCGTTTTGCGCGGGATGGAGCGGAGCGAGCCGCGGTGAACTGTCATAATGACGCATTCAACGTTGATTGCGATTGTGTTAATGCTGATGAGTTGAAGATTATAGGGTTAAATGATGAATGTCGTTGTAACTGTGACGGGTTAAGCGTGTTTGATGACAGCGAGAGTTCTACCAGATGAGGAAGCTTATAAGCGATTGCTGTTCTAGATTTAATTTCACGGTTTTTTAAATTTCTTTCGCGGCTTTCTATACTTTATTGTGTGTAATCTGGTAATTATTTGGATAACCGTCTTTGAGCAAAAGTCAACCTTTCGGGCTTACCCAATAAGTCACTAGCAATTTGATTAGTGTCGTGCTTTGTGTGGTTTGCGCAGTATGAAATTTTATCAAGCCTCGAACTAAGCAGAGCTTGTTTTATGGGTAGTTAGAGGTACTAGATGACTGTTAGGCTCAAGTAGAGGTATAGTTCATAATACAATGCAAACAGCGATAGATAATTTTTATTATACATATGTAGATAACGACCTTCTGGTGGTTATAATATGTCCCAGATGTTTATTCCGGGTGTTCTCACCCGAAATAAATATCTGCAGACATTCGTCCTGCGTCTTAACTTCGCCCACCGTGCCACAGAGGTCATCGTTGTGATTGGTTTATATATTTGACTTCATGCTGTCATGTCACTCACTACAACAGAAAACTCGGGTTACTATCTTTATACAACTTTAGTCTGCAATAAAAGTTATAGTTTAGTTTACAGAATTTTCACCCGATTTCTCGGTAAAATGACTCGATTCGCATTTACGTGAATAATTCAGGATACTTTAGCTAAGTGGTGGAATCGACTGCCTGGAGCGGCGGAGCCGTGTCGTCCCATAATGTGGCCATTTGAGGCTTGAGGACGCAGCGGATTGAAATCACAGGTTTTTGGAGTTATGGATCCTGGATGGACTAGTATTATTGAATAATGGTGCTTTTTTTGTTTAGTTTTTTATTACTGATGCAAGGGATTTATTCATTCATTCATCCATTTATTAAAGATATATATATATAAGGCCGGCAAATTAAAAGTTTTTACAGATAGTATTAAAGAGTAATGAAGAGAATAAGTGGTGGACAAACAATTTAGATTGATGTGAAGATTATACATATGAATTCTGTCTATATAATGGTATAAGCCTTCCAGGACGGGCACGACCTTCAGCAATGAAGTCAACGACAAAGACGAAGAAGAATGGTATATAATAATAAAACTGGTAGATAATTGTATACAATTTGACAGTTTAACACTTTTATGGCCTACTAGTTACTGCCCGCGGCTTCGCACGGACTCTCAAAAATTAAGAATACAAGCCAGCGGGGCGATGCAGCCATCATCTTGGGGAGGCTTCTGACTGGTATTGAAATGGATCGGTTGAGCTACCTGTAGATTGTTTGCAACAGTCTCCAATTATCTCAATTGTTTCTATTATTTTTTTGTAACTTTGTTTAGTAGTAAATTTTCATCAAAAATAATAAAATAAATTTTGATTGTAACTTTCTTATAATAATAAAGAATACAAACCTTACCTTAATGTTCGTAATAAATTTACCAACCTGAACCTCAACTGGTATGAAGAAGACATTAGATACGTAACCCTGGCAACTACCAAACAGTCTGTGGTTTAATGGGTCGCTGTGTTTGACATTAAAATTAATAGTGTCTTTGTCTAACACGTCACTATTACAGCAAATAACACTAGCGACACCGCCAACTTGTATCTTCAGGCGGGTAAAAATTGAACTAAATTTTAGCCTACAAAGCTACCCTCAGATGCTGGGAAATGCTCGACGCTAGCGCCACCTTTGACTGGGAGTAAGGTTGGTATACGGTAGCAAATAGTGAGTAAATAGAAGCCACCATAATATTAGATTCGTGTTTCATTCGTCGGATGTACACTTAAGGTTGGATCTACGAATTTGTAAGCTTATATATATTACTGACTAGCTGTTTCCCGCGGTTTCACCCGCGTTAAATTCAAATTTCACTTTCCTAAATTTTAATATAGCCTATGTTCACCGCGGATAGTGTAGCTTCCCAACGGTGAAAGAATTTTTCAAATCGGTCCAGTAGGTTCGGAGCCTATTCAATACAAACAAACAAAAATTCAAACTTTTCTTCTTTATAATATTAGTATTGATATAACGTTAATTAGATGCTAATACCTCATCGTAGTCTCAATTTAGGTCTTAGTTAAGCAGTATTTTAGAAGAAACCCGCAACCTCATACGCTCGTCATGTACGTTAACACTTTGACTGCTGAAATCACACGGTATGTGTTTTCTACAAGTGACTAATATGCGTAAATCCACACTAGCGCAGCGGCTGAGAAAATACAGATCTGTGTGACTCAGCACAGCCGTAATATTTTTCGAACGAAACGCATGTGTGGCGCAAAACAACCGCTGTGTAGAGCGGTAGCACGAATTTTTTAGGTTAAAAAAAAGATCGCAGTCGTCGAAAAAAAACCGCAGTCAAATGTTAAGAGTACTTGACGTACATGACGAGCGTATAAGGTTGCGGGTTCGATTCTGGCCGCATGATTTTGCTAGTATGTTCGTAAAACATTTGTTTTGTTGTGGATTCAACAATAGAATATCAGTATTAGATAGTATAATAGTTATTAGTTGTTTCTATGAAAACGTTTTAAGACTCCTGTTCCCATGGGAACTGATTTATGGGATAAAAGAAGCCTTTTTAATTCCAGGCCCAGAACTACATACCCGAATGCCATTTCAGCCCAATCGTCCAGTAGTTTTGGCGTGAAGTAACAAACATCCATCCACCAAACTTCGAAACAACACTTTCGCATTTATAATATGTGATACAAAACCGCACCTTAACGGCAACCCCATGATTATTTCAGCAAAAGTATACGAAAGCTCAGTTTCCCCAGTTTTAGTTTAGTACATAACTCGGTTTACAGCCTTGGCACTACAAAGTTATATTTACTGCTTCGTAAATTATACACAATTCGATTTCCAAAACCCGCAACAATAGAGCCAGCAGTGATAATTCTAGACTTTGTAAGGTCGAGTGCATTTTGCAAGTTTCATTGCATATTTATGCCTCGTTTGAGTGTTTCGAGTTCACAGAACGCCAAAATACTAACTTGTTCCCAGCTTAATGTGCAGATTTTATTTTCTCAGAGTTTACGGTTAAAGATCTTTCTTGAAACATACAATCATCTAGAATTAAACAAGAGATATAAGTAAACTGATGGTAGAGCTATGCTCGGAGTTTCTCTGAAGGATAAGATTCGTAACGAATATATCCGACATAGAACTAAACTTATCGACATAGCTCTAAGAATTGGCAAGCTAAAGTAGCAGTGGGCCGGCCATATCTCGCGAAGAATCGACGGCCGCTGGGGCAAACGTGTTCTTGAGTGGAGACCAGGACTCGGTAAACGTAGTGTAGGAAGCCCCTCGACCAGGTGGGATGACGACCTGCGAAAGACTGCAGGTAGATGCGTCAAGCTGAAGACAGGGCGCTATGGCGCTCATTGGGGGAGGCCTATGTCCAGCAGTGGACTATGATGTGGCTGATGATGATGATGGTAGGTTTTTTACCCCACTTTGCAAGTAGGAGGGTTTTTCTATCGCTATAGTACTTACAAAATATTACCTATTTATTTATGTAAATTATATGAAATGTAGACCATTGAATGAATATTAAATTTACTGATGCGCTCTTAATTTAAATATAATCTTTTTGTAAGAGCAAAATCTTTTTTTTTAACTTAAAAACACCATCATTTGAGTGCTAGACGATAAATCTAAGTAATATCAAGCATATTTGAAATAGGTGAATAAGAATAAATTAAAAATATTTCATATGTAACTTGTATCTATCTCAAAAATAGGGTAACTCCTGGTGAGTGTGTTTGCCTTTGAAAGTTGACCCGGCCCTTCCACCCACCCACCTAGTCCTGCGTGTCATGTATCACAAATATTAAGTAGGTAATCACAGAGAAAATGGGCACGTTCTATTTTGGATGGAAATAAAAACCTACACCTAAAAAATTGGTGATTTATTTTTCGTTATTTCTTCTTTTTTCATTCAACCCATTCTGCTATACATTTTTACGGACTATTGTTACGCCAAAAAAGAGTGAAAAAGATTTTTTTATAACATTTTGCCTGTTTATAAACGATCAACCCAAAATGTTTATCTCAAAAAACTTTCGTATTTCTCGCTAGGAGCGATTCTGAGCATTTCTATTCCAAACCCTCTTGCACCAATGAATTCTAAGTCGATTTGTTGGAGAAATAACTATAAACGTCTCCAAAGGTTCTTTTTCCGTAAATTTACTTTTTTACGACGTGACGTCAAAAGGACGTATTAGATGAAGATTCAATATGTCGACGGCTTCGAGACACCATTAGGAAGTGGCGGTACGGAAAACCTTTGGAATTTCGTGCCTCGTTTACACCACTTGTCTCGAACTATCCTGGTTTATTAAGTTTGAATATTCCAGTTGTAATGTAGTTACTGTCGGATAAAAAAATAAACAAAAACAATGCTGGACAATCAACAGAGCATCAGTCCCAAGCTAAGCAGAGCATGTGTTATAGGTACTAGATGACTGATATACTCGTACTTAATACAATACATTACATATAATGATATTTTTATTGTACTTACATAGAAAGTATCCGGAACAAGTATCTGATAAATTATATAGATTAAATTAAGATAAAATTCAACTGTTACAAACTCCACACAATAACTTGTAAATTTTTGTTATTAAAGTTTAGTGGAGTTTCAATGTCAGTCAAAGTATTTAATTTGTTGGTGACTCTATTTTTCCGTGAGCAATCAACTGACTGATGAAAGATTATACCCAGCAGAAAGAATCTACTAACACACATTTGTGATCACAACGCAGTAATAAGCAGATTACATTAAACAGCTGAAAATTACCTCGGTAGGTAGATATTAGGTACCAGCGGACCTTCCCGGCTTCGCACGGTTTTAGTAAGGATCCCTAACTTTTTTGAAAATATAATATAGCCTTTGTTTACAGGGGATAGTGTAGCTGCCCAACGGTGAAAGTATTTTTTAAATCGGTCCAGTAGTTTCGGAGCCTAATTATTACAAAAAATCAAACCTTTCCTCTTTATAATATTAGTATAAACTACTAACATCCTGGAAAATGTGTGTCACCGAATACATTGTCAGTGCTATGAAAACTTTCCCTCGTGAGAACCATGAATTCAAAGCAGATGAGTATTATTAGTAGCACCGCAAACGTTTCACAATTCTTTTGTTTCGGCTTAGAATGAATGAGTAATCAGCGCGTTGGTATTTTGCGGTGCATCGCAAGAATAAAATAGCTTTGTGTTGAGACACAATGGCGTCAATTCCAATGTCGCCAAAACTAAACCAACTATTTTACTATATAGAAACTATCGAAGTTGCTACGTACCTACCTATTTTATGTTGGAAGAACACTAACGTTTTATTGCTTTACGAGGAACTGAGGTGAATACTTACTTAAACAAAACAAATTTGACTGAAATAATAATAAATTTATTTGTTGCACACTACAAAGGTCTGTATTTGTTTAAATTAAATTAAACCGCAATCAAAATAACAATAACTAAATTAAACACGCGCAGTCAGCGATGATACCGGCTGCAGCACCATCATCCAGTGGCCCAGGACACGGTTATTATTTGTTTTTAGGTACTCGTTTGTTAACATTTCTGCTTGCCTGACTAGAACATAAAAAGTTAGTAACATGACTAACACGTTTGAACGCAGCACAATCGACACAGATTCCAATGAAATGAAAGGATACGAGTAGACTGGAAAAGCTCTCGACCTGGTGCTACGTGAAAATAGCTTCGAGGATGATTCTATCTTGACCTGAAAGTAGTATTAGCCCAATTCTTTAAATCTGGGCTTTCAGCCTGCCAGACCCTTGAAGCCGGAATTAAGATACTTTACCTACTTTAATATATTCTAATTTCTAAGTAAGTAAGTACTCGAAGGTTTCATATGTAATATATATTATATTACCAGTTAAACTTAGCCTTACTAAACCACGTAATATTTTTACCATTAGGTAGAAATAAAATAGAACCATTTATATCGTATCGTCAAAAGAATATAAAAAACTAAACAAATTTTATTAAACCGTCACAAAAAAGTATTTGTCTTTGTTTTTGCAAGCAAAATATTTTTATTTTAAAACATTTGTTGAAGGATTTAGTTTGAAGTATAAATAAACGGTGTTTTAGTGAGTTATTTATGATTTTATCTTCTTTAAAAATAGAATTATATTCTGTAAATCATATTTTTATTAAGAAAGTAGGCCAAACACCTACGCAGGTTAAAAAGTCAGGTTATTTGCTCAATTGCAAATAGATCAGCTTTTCCTAAAAATATCTTGCTCGATTCTGAATTTCAGATTCTTGGAAGTATTACCCATACTATTTTCTCTGCTAATTGGTAGATTACGTATAAAAAACAAAAGAAAAATTAACCAATGTCCGGCGAAAAGTATGAGAGATACACTCACGAATACGTTCTGAATAACCCAGCAGAAAGATATGTGCAAGAGATGCTTACTTCATATCTAAAAGAACTCTGCTACAAATAACCTGAAGAAATTCAATAAAAGGCTAAACCAGAATCCATTGAACCAGCTTACGTGGAATACTGCGTCCAGCTCATTCAAATTAAAGCTGAGAGTGCACTCACTTGCGTGTTATAGCGATACAGAGTTAGAGGAATCGTCCGCTATGACTTAGCGGCGAAGAAGCTTATTTGGCTAAGCCTTGCTACATAAGTTCTGGCTCTAATATTAATAGAATAGAGTTGAATAGAATAGCGCCTCAGCGGTTGTGTAACTACGAACCGACGGCCACTGGGGCAAACGTGTTCTTGAGTGGAGACCGCGACTCGGTAATCGTAGTGAAGGACGTCCTTCGACCAAGTGGGATGACGACCTGCGAAAGACTGCAGGTAGATGCGGCAAGCTGAAGACAGGGCGCTATGGCGCTCATTGGGGGAGGCCTATGTCCAGCATTGGACTGCTATAGGCTGATGATGATGATGATGATGGTTGTGTAACTGGATACACATTTTTTCTCGGATAATAAACAATTTAGTGCCACTATATAAATACAAAAACCCGCTTTTCTACCCCGCTCAAAGCTTGGGTGCATTTAGTAGACGCTAAGATCGTGTCTTTTTGCGGCAAATTTGGTAAAAGCCAGAGTGACTGCATCCCCCCCAGTCCTTGTCACTACAATGCTGTATCGTTCAATTCAATTTAATTCAAAATATTTCTAAATAAAGAAATATTTTAGAAAAAAAAGACAAGTAAACTTTTAGACTATAAATTGAATAAGATATAAGTTGTTTTTGATTTTCTCTTTACTTAATTTTTTTTGGCGTTGCATATTTTAATGGTGGGCAACAGCCTTTACTGGATCAAAAAAGTGTGCGGTACTGTACGTCGAATTACGAGTATTTTCATTGAACGCGGGGTTGGCGGGCACCCAACTTTGCTTTTACGATTAAACACGTTTTATAGTTTCCTCAATATAACCGTTTGACGTTCCATTTTGTACACAAGACACGACGGGCGGATTTTACTCGATGTATAAGTGCATAAAAATGATGATAAAAGATTCATGATATAGGAAGTTTAGAGGAAATAGTGGGTGGGGTGGGGTCGTTGACGCCTAGATTTTGTGAGTAACTGTACCATATATTTTTAGGGACAAACTTTATTAAGAGTTACAATTAAATAATAGAAACAAATTAGAACTAGTATTTAAAATTGAGCTAACTGCAGACTGTTGCAAACAATTTACAGGTAGTTCAACTGATCCATATCAATAGCAGTCGGAAGCGTCCCCAAGACGCTGGCTGCGTTCTGTGTATTATTGTTATTTATTTATTTTAAGCCATTTTTGTCCCACTGCTGGGCAAAGGCCTCCCTTTTCTCCTTCCACTCCTCGCGATCTAACGCTGCAACAGGCCATGATAGAAGATGTACCTCGAGCTCGTCGCGCCATCTCATCCTGGGCCTTCCACGTCTCCTCTTAGCGTTGGGTGGGCTCCATTCTGTGGTGGTCTTTGCCCACTCACTCGCTGGACTGGACATACGGCAGACGTGTCCGGCCCAGTTCCACTTCAGGCTTCCGGCTGTCTGACCAACGTCTACGTTCTATGTATAATAAACAATATCTATGAATATAATGTATAGTATTATGTATATCAGTTATCTAGTACCCATAACACAAGCTTTGCTTACCATGGGGCTAGATAATGCTGTGTGGATTGTCCGGCATTTTTTTTTTACAGGCTTTTATTCGTGTTGGCGTATGTATAGTTGTAGGAAGGAGTTCACACCTACAGTAAACGATTGTTTTCAGTAGCGACGGAACCCCAAAAAACGGTCAGGTAAAAACGGATCCACTGTGGTCAATTTCGTATACGCTTTTTTACATAATTATCCACAAAATTGAGCGTCCAATTAATAAATTGACAACTGAAGCGATCTGAATAACAGATCCCGGCAGCAATCTAGGGTTGCCACTTAAATCTTTATGATTAATTGATTTTAATTTTATTCAATCGCTTCAATTCCTTTAAGGCAGTTAAGGTTAAATTTATTGTTTGGGAAATCTGTATTTTTAAGCCATGAAAGCCGGCAAGTAATGCCTTTTATCACAATGATTTTATGTTAATACTTTCACATGAATATCATTCTAGTATTATAAATGCGAGAGTTTGGTTGTATAGATGTTTGTTCCCAACGACCAGAACACCCGGAACAAATATCTGCAGATCGTACACACAATTGTTCCGAGGCGGGAATCGATCCCGCAACCTCCTGCGTCGCAGGCGGACCTTCGCCCACCGCGCCACATCGGTATTAAATTTCAGCCAAAATTACTGCACCAATCGAGCTGAAATTTCGCATGGAGGTAGTTCTAGGTTTGTATTAAAACATAGGCTTTTTTGCCAAAGGAACGCGTGCGAAGCCGCGAGCAAAAGTTAGTTTTAAATAAGATTAGACTAGAAGACTTTAGCGACTAAACAGACGATGTTATAAAACTGTAGAAAGTTGTCTAGTGCCTGTGATGTTGATACCTAGAAAAAACCGAGAACACCAGAATGTCCACGACTGATTTTAACAGCTAAATCGAACATAACAAACCAACAAAACGTTAAAATATTTTGTAAATATATTTTTGGTTGCGGCAACCCCTGTTTGTTCCACAGCACTGGAGACAGGGCGCACAAAACCGAATGCCTTCATTTAATATAAGTCAATTTGGGCCAATTTAATTCCGCGCCCATACAGGCACTTTGACACGGCGTTGTAGGAAACCGAAACACATCTGTTTTTCAAACGGAGTCTTATACAAATATAATTTACTAGTTTCTGCCCGCGGCTTCTCACGCATTGTTTCTATGGAAATGTTTGAAGGTTATTTCCACGGGTCTCCAACGGGAAAAGGACCCTGTTTGAATCCAGGCCTAGAACCCAGCACCAGGTAGGGTGCTAAATTGCAGTCCGGTTTGGATGTTTAGATTTCATCTAAACATCCAAACTTTCTATACTTAATATTACTTTGTGTAGTCCTTCAAGTTGTATACAAAAGTAAAATTATGTCTGTCTTGTTAACATTGTCATTCTATTGGGTATTCGTTGTGTGCACATTATGTACATAAAAAGAACTTGCTCGAAACGTATCAAAACGTTCTATGTATCTTCTTTTTGAGCAGACGCGCAGATAGACAATCTGCTTGTCTGCTCAAAAAAACAGATCTTGCGTGTTTTGTGTATCCAATATACTAAATAAATTATTTAATGTCTCAAGAATCTAGACACTGTCACACAGTATACCTCGAGACCCAGCGTCGGGCAATAATTATGATTTCATATTGTTCGTGAAATTAATTTTACGACAACATTAATGAGTTAATTTATTCAGTGCCATTAAGTGCAGGCTTGAACGACGACGGACTGTTTACTAGTACTAGTAATAGGTATATATAAATAGTTAAGTTATTTAAATAGAGGCAATTTCATTGCCTATAACGCACATCAAATAATCTCTGTTCGTACAGCTCTCTTCTAGAATTTAACAACTTTTGCTCATCCTTATTAAACATTGATTTGAAGTTTCCCTATTTCAAAACACGCGCGATATTGCGACGGTGTTTGATACAAGTTTAAAAACTTCGCGACAACCCTAACCAATATAAAACTACAACTTGGAAACTCACCTGGAACTTTCCCTTGAGAAACGATACGAATCGGGAAGTTTAAAAGAAATTATTGGAGTATACAAAATGGGTAGGGAGCAATGATGTTTTACTATTATAAAATATCATTGGTAGGGAGTTTAAAACACAGCACATACATACTGCGTGTCATTGATCGCCGACACTAAGTGGTAGTAAACAGGTTTTTTTATGTATAATAATGTAAATCTAAGGTATATACATATTTGTATAGGCCGTAATTTTTAAGTATTTTCCATCCTGTACTAGACTAATATTGCCTGAAATAAATTAATGCTTTTTAAAAACCAGAAGAGATACACCATGTTGAAACTTAAGCGCACATACGAGTACATCCACTGTTAAACGTGTCTCCTCCAAATAAGGGGGGTTATATACCTAAACAATACCTACTCATCACGCGTGGTAGGCAGATGGTAGTGCATCAAAATGTCAAAACTTGGGTGCATGAAACTTTTGCTTTTAGAACGACGGTTTTTATACCTGACAGCCGGACTACGGTTGCGGGTTTTATTCCCGCCTTGGGGAAAATGTTTTTGTTATCTGCAAATAATTGTTCCGGGTGTATAATAAAAAATATCTATCTATGTAATGTTGTTTACATAATGTTTGTATTATGTATATCAGTCATCCAGTACCCAAAACACAAGCGCTGCTTAGCTTGGGGCTAGATGATGTTGTGTGGATTGTCCACTCGTGTCCAGCGTTATTTATTATTAAATACTGAGTGGCCGTATACGACTAAAAGCAGCCATTGTAGTAAACCAAGCCAAAAAAAAAACATTAATCTTTTATATTTCATATTTACCCAACAATTTACACCAACAAATAGTCCCCAACGTTGAAGTAAAATAAAATGAAGGTGCGATCCGCTCGCGGCTGATTGGCGGACTCATTAAAATCAGGAAGGGCTGCCGTTTGCGCCGTTAACGGCTGCTTCTTAAACTGTGTTTATCTATTTTTAACGTGAAATATAGCCCATATTTTGTATTTCTGGGCTTAGACGTATAAAACGGACTAGAGGCGCATGCTAGGCAGATTTTTCAGATGTCGGGAACTGGCTGTTTGCCCGCTCGTCATAATTATCCATAATTAACTTATTTGACGACCGGTGTGGCGCGGTGGGCGAAGGTCCGCCTGCAACGCATGAGGTTGCGGGTTCGATTCCCGCCTCGGAACAAATGTGTGTACGATCTGCAGATATTTGTTTCGGGTGTTCTGGTCGTTTTCTATGTATAATAAAAAATATCTATCTATGTAATGTACTGTATTATGTATATCAGTTATCTAGTACCCATAACACAAGCTCTGCTTACCATGGGGCTAGATAATGCTGTGTGAATTGTCCAGCAATATTTATTTATTTATTTATTTATTTCTATATCCAAGTAAATTTATTAGCTTTCTTTTTTGTCTTAATATAGGTATTAGAAAATCCAATTTAAAAGCTTCGGTTTCTTTACCTTAAAGAAGACAATTGAGCTAGGTAACTACTAGTAATTCTCCAATTAGATAGGTACATGGTTTCGACGCACCACTATAGACAAGAAAATTACGCTCATTACGTGAAATGTACGCATTAAGCTTGCTTTCTGTACCTAAGCTTTTACCGATGTACTCGTAGTATTATTATGTTTGTGTTGTTTGTACATAATAATGTTCTATAGAAAATAACTCTACCAACTTTAAGTCTGGAATTCCCCTTTCAATATCGCAATTTAATTAATAAAAAAAAATTACTGTTTCAAATGTAAATACTATCTGTTTTTATTTGTTTGTAAGTACCTAACATCAACTATGTATTAATATTTTATTATATTTTTAATTTATTTATTTAACTAGCACCGGAATTGAATAGCAATAACACTAGTCATAAGAACATGAATTTCAATACAATTGATAAAACTTAGGTACAATACAAAAACTAAATTTTCACTTCACAAGAATTCATTCATAGAAATTAATATAAAAAATATTGCGACCACATTTCCACCGCCCTTTCAGCGGGAAAATAATTTATAGACACAAATAAACGCCATCATTCCAGACTCTATTTTAGTTTGCAGTAAAAACCACAATATAAAATCATTGTGTGACCGGCTTCATCATAGAGCACAGCTGTGAAATTTGTTTGGCTCACTGGAGTGTGAAGAGAGGAAAGTTTGAATGGATTAGTTTTCGCATCAGACCCGAATAGTAAAAGGGTCTGTAAGCTGAACACGAAACAAAGCCATTGATCCTTTGGCTTTTCTATTGAGGACTCGAGGTGCGAGAAAATTCAATACCTACTCTATGGTCAGAGAAGTTTT
This sequence comes from Eupithecia abbreviata, assembly GCA_943735965.1. Lineage (NCBI taxonomy): Eukaryota > Metazoa > Arthropoda > Insecta > Lepidoptera > Geometridae > Eupithecia > Eupithecia abbreviata. The sequence continues at coordinate 9,931,046 of OX030979.1, read as the reverse complement.
TGATTGTGGAAATAATTATATAAATAATGGAGTTGTTGTGGAGTAAATCGTAAAATTTGCGTTCTATGAAATTATTATATAATATTTAGATATTAGCACAGATATATTAGAATAGCTGGCACACGAAATTTATTGAGGACAGAACACCCAGAACAAATATCTACAGATCGTACAAACATTTATCCCGAGGCGGGAATCAAACCCGCAACCTCCTGCTTCGCAAGCAGACATTCGCCCACCGCGCCACAGTGGTCATCCGTATGGTAATGGTAAGTCATTTTGAGGCGAAGGTCGTCTAAAAGTACGGGAAACCCATTTTAGCGAAAAGGCCTCCGATTTGGTTGTATTTTATTCATTCAATAGCGTAATAACAATAATTCTCATAAAACACCGGCAGAAACGTAAGCATGGTAGATTTAACACCGTTCGTACCAGTTCCACAAGAATCGGTTTACGGGAACAAAGGCCTGTCAATGGCAGGCTTTTCTTAGAATGCCGTTGAAAAGGTCGAGTTCAATACAAAGGAAAATAAATATTTATCTAGACGCATGGCAGTGTGTCAGCCAAGATACTAATGAAAAATCTCGGAAGTCAAACAATTGCATGCAAATTAAGAGGAAATCCACGAAAGCGTGCGGGCCGAGATAGTAAAGAATATGAATAAAGGTCAAACAACACAACGGTCCCGCTGGATAGGCTATCTAACTTTTGTCTCTTTTAATAACCACCTAACTTATTCCACACAAGCGGAAATAAAACTATTAATCTGTATTTTTTAAATTTTGTTAATAGCTTGCCCAGAAATGCTCAAAAAAATGCGTTCTATGCGGACCAAGACGGGCAACGGCTAGTTTAATATGCTTTGGATATTTGGCGATGAATCACCGAGGATGACTTGTAAATGCAGAGTAGCTGTTGGAGAAAATATTACTAGCTTCTATCCAAGTAGCCTCAATTTTTTTTTATTTCGAGCACAGGACTCGTACAAAAAAATATATTTATTATGCATATGCCCGTCCCTGAGATATTGTTTACATGCCTCATTAAGATCCGTTTAATATGAAAAATAATGTTGCAATAGTTCAGTTTTCAGTTAGCCTTCTCCGACAGTTTAAAAACCACCGAGATTTCGAACAATGAAAGTTACCTGCATTTTTGGTTAAACAAAACAACTCATAAATTCTCAGAACTCGGTTAACTGCACTTCAACTCAAACTCCCTTGAACCAGTTTATATCGTAGCTGATGTGACTTTTTCAATATTTTCCGCGGCGCGGCATACTAATATTTCATTAGACCTCAGATTGAAGCCCACCTCATCACCATAAACTGCGTTACGCTACTCGATAACAACGGTTGTTTAGGACGGCACGTGGAACGAAAATCGGATATTCTATGGTGAACTGTGAAGGTGGAAACGCCACGTGACCTGAACGCGATGCGTGTTTTGCCGGGTCGCGTCGCGTTTTAATAGTGTGTGGAGCCCTTAATTTGGCTCTAGCGGCAGTAGATCCAAATCCCGGAGTTGGTTTCTCGATAGTGGATAGATAGAAAATTCTTTATATAATTTTTTTTCTTTCTATAAAATAATTTTTATTGATAATAATGAATAGTATAAAATATGACCTATCTAAGTGATTATTTGTATGCTTAAAGAAATAAAACTTTTCATTTTCATTTTTCTTTATTGACCGACAAAACCTAAAAGTCGACAAAAAATATTGTACGAGTACATTGATAAAATTTGATGTTTAGCTTTCGGTGCCGAGTATTGTTATTTCTTCTTTCTTTCTAAATTCGGTGACAATCCGGTTGTTAATGGTTCGATACCATCGAGCTGGTCTGATCATGTATACAGATGGTGGCCATAGGAACTACACGAAACGACTGAACTCCATGCAGTTTGGGTTCGTTGGATTTGGACTCTGGTCCTAGATATATTTTATATCAAAAGCTTGTTTTTTTATTATGGACATTATCTTTATAACAAAACTTTAATCCATAACTTATTGAAAAGTGCCTTGAACGTTTTGTCATACCTAGACCGATGTAGCGTGTGGTGTCCCCGGCTTAGAATTTGCAATAGGTACCCTAGCTCTTCTCGCGGATTTCGTAAGAGGCGACTAAGGGATCCACCGGGGCTGGCTTCAGCGCGTCCTCCTACAGAACAATTTACCATCGAACTGCGATCCCAAATCCGCTTGCCTAGCGTAAGAATTATGGGTACTACACCCTTGAGATAAAAGCTAATAAGGCGTTTATTAGAGGCACGCCTGCATCCAGCAGTGGACCAATATATTTTGCTATTGAGGTTGAGGAGAACGATGCTATGCACAGCTTTCATCGACTATCTACTTTGTATATAATGTTCGTAATAACAACGATACATTCACTCACAGTTAATAATTTAGAAGCAATCTGATACGAATATGCATCAAGAGATTTAAACATGAATTGCATTGAGATAAGGTTGAAATTAGAGTGATTAATGAGCCCGTGTGGTTGGTGCAATAAAATGTGCTTACGTTAATGCACTAGGTAGTTTATGGTGCCATTACATTGTAGTAAGTACAGTGAGCAAAAGTAGCTATACATTATTTTAAAAAATATGGAATAAATAATGCTAGACAAAAAAAATCACAAAGCATTATCAAGCCCCAAACTAAGAAGTTTTGTTTTGGGTACCTACTAGTACTAGACGACTGATGTACATAAATCATACGAAACATACATACTCGGTACATTTTTTTTTATTATACATAGATAACGACCAGATTACCCGGAATAAATATCGACGTCTTACAAATAATTGTCCCAAAAAAAGCTTTAGTGCAGGAAAGAAGTACAATTTACAATTATGTAGAAGTACAATTTACTCGTAAGTAGGTAGGGGTTTGTTTCTGGACTGGTTTCCGCAACTTGGCCGCCGTTGGGCCTTTTTTGCGTGTCGGGTGGGGGGCTGCTAGTCTAACCACCCGATGTCCTCCAGGAAGGCCAGCAGCTCGCTGATGCCGGTGCATGCCTCCCTAGGCGTCCTCGGTGTCCCAAGGTGATGCAGTCTTTGAGAAGCCACGTAAGTAGGTAGTTATAAGTACAATTTACTGAGGATTTCTACCCGACGACCATAATAACAAGAATGTTTGGTGACTTCTGTTACATGACGTAGCTACATCATGTTGTATACAAGATCTTATGATCATATTAGTATGATACGAGATTTTCTCAATCTTGTATCTTAAAAATATGTTCAGTTATTTCTGAAGAGAAATACCGGTCAGGCAATATGAACATAAATCCGTGTTAAGCTACTTTCGTCGCCGTCTGTGCAGTACAGTGTTCATGCAGTGGCGCACCACATTTATGGCATTCTATGCGTTGAACTGTGACTTAGGGCGACACGACGACGGCTCTGAGCTTTTGGTTGAGCAATTTTACTTCATCATCATCATCAGCCTATAGCAGTCCACTGCTGGACATAGGCCTCCCCCAATGAGCGCCATAGCGCCCTGTCTTCAGCTTGTCGCATCTAGCATCTACCTGCAGTCTTTCGCAGGTCGTCATCCCACCTGGTCGGAGGGCGTCCTACACTACGTTTACCTAGTCCTGGTCTCCACTCGAGAACACGTTTGCCCCAGTGAAACGCCCTGTAATTTTACTTATGGCGCTAAATTGTAGTTTCTTTATTGTTTACTAGATTCTGTCCGGGGCTTCCTAAGCATTTTCCGGGTTCCCGTTTTCTCGGGAAAGTCAAGTAAACATGTGTTCTTATTTCCTTTACGCCTTACGGGAATGTAGGACACGTAATTCAAATTAAACTAGTATTAAACTGTTAAAACTCGGAAATAAAGTGATAACTTTTTGTTCACTTCAATATTTTTAGTAGTATTCTAATACGATCCAGGTCTAGAAATACAAACAACAAAACTTTCAGCCTAAACTTTCGATATATATACAAATAAACCTTCCTCTTGAATAACTCTGTCTATTGCTGAAAACTAAATTAAAATCTAAACACACAGCGGAAGCGATTTCATTTTATATGTACCTTCTATATAAAGATAAGAGAAGTGAACAGAAAATAATTTCTAATCATTTTGTTACTGTACACACAACTTCTACTAAGAGTACATGAGAACTACGCCTTATAAAAAGTTAATTCAGTTCGATATCATGTCTAACTGTTATTGATGGCGTATCGCGCTGTTACAGAATTCCTAGGCTGTAACCAATGCCAACTCGTAAACATCGCAGCGGTGTAGGGTAATAGCTGGCGAGAGCATTTTTACGTCACTAGTTTTAACAAACTCCCTCGTATAGCATTCATCTGTATTGTAACGATAGGCGTATCTGACAATGTAAAAACAACTGAATTGATTACGGCAGAATGCTTAAAATCGATTGCTGTTGGATTTTTGCTTAGTTACGCCTTAAGTGATATTTCGTATCAGTTAAAGCGGACTAAGGAAACAACTAGGAATTAAATTTTAGCGTTAATTGTCTCTCAAAAAATCTTTTTGCTTCTTTGACTACCTCTGTGGCGCGGCGGGTGAAGGTCTACCTGCGACGCTTATTTATTTTATTTATTTATTTCTAAAGAATGAGCATCTCTCCTTATTTTATTAAGTATCTTTACAAAATGGTGGCTCTTGGTCTATTCAAACAATAAATTCTCACTTCTGCAAGGAAAATCTTGTGAAACATTCATATCGGTGCTTCTACACGTGTTGCAGCCAAATTATATTCTACAAGGTAGTTGTATGTGTGAAAATTGCGAAAACATGGACGTATCAGCTTTTTATGTGAGGAAAATAGTTTCTGTCAACTACAGAAAATGCTATAAAGTACACTGCCATTTTTCTAAAACAATGTTTTTAGCTTCATATGCACCAAACAAATGCTTCCAGATAGGAAGTTGACTTTATTAACTGCTGCTTTGAGATAGGTAGAAGACCGGATGTGGCGCAGCGATGCAGGAAGTTGTGGGTTCCCGCTTCGAGACAAATGTCCGTCTCGATCCTAGCACCTTCTTTCCGCGGGCAGGCTGAAAGAACGCTCGCTGAACACGTTACAATACGCTGGAACGGCGGCCAGTTACCACTTTTTAGTGACTTAAATTAAAAATTAATAAAATACTACGTTTTCACTATAATTTGAGCCACACTAATCCACATAGCAAGTCAGACAGCCCAGCGGGTTGGACATTTCACTGTAAGTGTCTTACTCAAGAGCCGGCCAGTGTAAAGTCCCATCAAGATGCGCCCGAAGCAAGACATTTACTAAAGTAGTTCCTGGGATTATCTGTTAGTAACGATAATGGGACAATTGTGAATGAATTCCCGACGCAAATAACAAGAGTGGTTCTAGAAATGTCGGGTAATCTCCCGAGAATTGGGTTAGTGGGCTGTTTGCAGTCGACAATGCAACATTTTATTTACTCCGAACGGATTGGGATTTGTGTGCTCTTTCTAATTACAGCTTGGAGAAAAGCTTTTGGGGTTTTAAAGCGAGCTCTCGTGTGAAGTTTTTCATTGAAATAAAACAGCGGAACAGTGACGAAAGTATCAAAGCTGTTAAATAATAAATAATGCCGGAAAATTCACACAGCATTATCCAGTTCAAAGGTATATAAGCAGAGCTTGTGTTATGGGTAGGTACTAGATAAATGTTACATAATACAGTACATTACATCTTATTACATCTAATTATGTACCTATATCGGTCATCTAGTACCCAAAACACAAGCTCTGGTTATCGTGGGGCTAATGATGTTGTGTGGATTGTCCAGCTTATATATGGTACAATTTACCAGATCTATAAAAATTTACCGACTAAAGCTGTGATATTTGACTCGTGTATTGAATGTGGCAAAGGTGAGAACTGAATTTATGACACCAGCTTCCGTGCGAAGGAAAATTGAGAAGCTCGGACAATGCTGTATCGACAGGCATTTGTTGCATTTCCGTTGCGGAAACGAGGGTATTTTCGGAAATGTTGGTATTTACGGAAGCAAATGTAGCTACATTCACAGACGTCTGGCGTAGTGATGTATCACTTCGCTTCAGTCGAAAAATGCAAGAATATTCTCCGAATGCTAGTGGAATGTTTCGATATTTTTTACTACGAGGAAGAGATATAGGAGCTAGCTAAGTAATACTTTACACTATTGTATCTAGTACCTAGTTTTGGCTGACAAATTGGATAAGTGTCAGCGAAGATCGGAAAGAAACGGACCATGCAATAAGATGAGTGTAACATATCCCACCAAAAACATAAATGTAAAATAGGAGAGCCAAGTTCAATGCAAAAATTATGATTGGCTGTGGGCTTCGCGGCAAAAAGAATTGATATCTGAATGAGTGCCAAGTCAAATCTATGTAGGTTAGATTTGACTTGGCCAGTTTTTATCAGAATTAAAACGTTGAATAACTTTATAAAATGACTGATGTAATGAAAACTGGCCAAGTCAAATCTAACCTACATAGATTTGACTTGGCACTCATTCAGATATCAATTCTTTTTGCCGCGAAGCCCACAGCCAATCATAATTTTTGCATTGAACTTGGCTCTCCTATTTTACATTTATGTTTTTGGTGGGATATCATTACTTTTTGTAAAGAAAACTAGGCAGGTATTGACTCGGCGTTTCCAAATATAATTCTACTTGACAATAGATGGCGACACTTTGCATCATGGGAAATAAACCTACGTAGGGCTCAGTAATCATATATTTTAATAATCAAATGTACTGAAATTTGTTCAACTACACAACTGACCAATATAATTCTTTTTGGATTTTTCTGAATACCGCATCATATTTTAAAAGTTCTCGAACATTTCCATTGCGACTCGGCGTTTCCAAATATAATTCTACTTGACAATAGATGGCGATACTTTGTATCATGGGAAATAAACATTTATAGGTACGTAGGGCTCAGTTTTAATATATTTTAATAATCATATGTACTGAAATTACTTCAACTTAAGTTCCTAAAGACTTTTTAGTCGCCAAAATTTTAATTTTTTAGTTTTTATAGTCATTTTTAAACAAGCCGCCATCTATCGTCAACCATTAACTTATAAAGAAAAACAGGGCCAGGGCCGTATTTAGGATCCAATTATTTTACTGAATGTCCCACGGCTATGTTGAAACATAGCATGTCTGGAATGCACCTATGGAATGTTTTATAATAAATATTCTATATTGAAAGTACTTTTCCTCCGTGAGACAACTACTATAATAGTAGTTGTTTAGTAAATTTAATGAAATTGAAGCCCACCTATTAATGCAATTTTAAATTGTGTATGTTCTAGATTTCCATCTCAAGATAATATAAGACAGCAATGGATCACAAAAATTAATAGACAAGACTGGACTCCGAGGAAATATACGAAGATTTGTTCTTGTTGATAATACTGATAATCATATTATTCTTCTGATTAAATCAATATCTGAAAAATATATAGGTATTCGTTTTAAGCATTTTGCAACCATAGAAAATGATAGGGCAATCAACCGACAACAACTAATCAAAACAGTTATTTTTGCTGGAAAATGAATTTTGTGAATAAAATTTTTAAGATTTTTTTAGTTAGTTATGATTTGTCTATTATTTGCACTGACTCTGAAATTAGTATAACTTAATCATATCAAAAGACTTTTTATGCTTCGTATGCATGCATACGTTTCCCCCCTGGTACGAAAATTCTTAGTACGTCCCCTACACTAGTGACATCTAGTGTGAGGTAGTAAAAATATGTAGTTACTTCGAAAACAGAATCTATTATTTGCCGGTCCCTAACAACTACGCTGTATTCTATTGCGCAATCGGAGACGTTAGTACCTACTATTGCTTATTCTATGCAATGCGGATTCTATTCGAATTTAAACCTTATTTCATTGACATAAGGTCGTCGTCGCTAACATCACTTATTTTTTGACTTTTTTTTATTTTTTGATTTTTTCCTGCGCTTACACACAATTACCGAGCTGGATTCCAAATTTCATCCTTCTAGGTCATCTGGAAGTAGGTTAGGTTTAGGTACTATATATATGTCAGTCAGTCAATGTGAATTTTTACGACTTTTTGACCTTCATATCTTTGTAACCGTTTGAGCTAGCTTCATGAAATTTGGGCTTCTACATGTCCTTATAGATATAATTAAACACACGTAGTTTTGTGTGTTTACGTTCAAGACGTTTTGAGTTATAGAAGGGTCAAAAGTGGCACCAAGTGGTTCGTGTAATGATACACTCGGCGCGTTCCTTTGCTTGAACTTGGCTTGGTCACGCTGCCGCGTGCCCTGATGACATGATCTGTTACACTCGATCGATGATCGATGATTCCTAGTTTTTAATTATAATTCTCTGCGCTCATTTTATCCGACACCGCTACCAGCTACCCATCCAGCACAAAAAAATCATTTAAATATGGGCTTTGTTGTAACTCGTTATACATTTTAGTGACAAAATGGCTTCCCAAAGCTTCAAACGGCTGGTCCGCGAGCTGCCTATCATCTGATGCCATCAATATAAAATGCATCTAAAAGTTATGAGTTGTAAAGCCCATATTTGAATGCACAATTTTGTACTGGGCAAAGTACAAAATGAAGGTTGTCGCAGATTAGAAGCGACGGACCTGGATGACTTCACTTCATAATGACCGACGAACCTTTATCCAATAAAGTCGATAATTAGCCAACTGTTTGTCAGAAAACAATTTCCTCAACAAATTGTATTCCACTTACCACAGTTTTCAATTAGTCTACACCAGTCGAAAGAGCAACCAATACGGAGTTGGCAAATAAAAAAACCTTTATCCCTACAATTCTTGCAAGCAACAAAAGCCGGGTTCAGCTCCAAGAAATCTTGTGCATTTGCCACGACTACTGCACAGCATACAGCTCAACAGTAGAACTAGACTTTTTATGAGGCTTTATTATTATTCAGCTTTCCACTTCGATATAAAATTTGTTTCACTTTTCATCGAATAGTTGAGAAAGCTATCTAGAATCTAGCATTATGTTCGCCTATGTTATGACTTTTTTATGCGCAATAAAGAATTCTCTATTTATTGATAGTCAGATAGTCATTTTATTGGTAAAATATTAATTTAATAAATTTAATAGGCTATTACAAAAGTTAGAAGTACTAATAAACCACTGAAAAGAATACTTCGATAAGAATACTTAAATCAATTAGTGACATAAAAATACATTTATTATTTATATTTTCCAGTTTCGCGCGTAATTTGACAAAACGGACTGGACTGGACGCTGGGGACGCCATGTTGCTGTGCGATCTATTTTTTTTTTAAGGCAGCGACAACATTACTTAATATTTTATAGAAACATGGTGTAAACATTATACTACCTATAGAACGTATGCTTAAATTACACATGACGTCAGTTGGCTACATTTTGTACCATGTGGTGTGAATAAATAATACCGAATACACTAATGTACCTTGCTACAAAAGCTAGCAAAGCAAATACATCAACGTTGATCACATTGCGTATTAATTGACTGATCAAGCCACAATGCGAACGACGTTGACGTTGTACTATTCTTGAACATTAAGTTCTAACTGCTATCTAGTCAAATCAATATGTAGTCTCAAAGATTCTAACTCCTAACTATGTTTATTTATTTATTTATTTATTTATTTACAAAAGTACCTCTATTTTTACGGGAACACCCAATGCAATAGAGTACATATTTAAATTTAATATTAAAATTAGAAATAATTATATAATACAGAAAAACAACACAAAAATCATAGAGTCAACCTTACATTACAAAATCATACATTAAAAATCACAAATCATATCCATTTCAATATACACCTAATTTCATTATATAAGAATATTATCGATATTAAAAAATAAAAATTTCAGTCTAACTGTGATAATAAGGATTTACACAACTAACGATTACATAAAATAAACAATGCAGCTTTTTGGAACTCGCTCTGGGAACAGGAGAAAAGATCTATTCTCTCGGCAATCAGATTCAGCGTGCGGATGCTGCGCGTTAGAGGGGATTTATGTACTAGGTTAGTACGCCCTTTTGGTACTGCGAATAGGGCTGGACGCCTTCGTCTGTGCACATAGTCCGCCGGCACATTCAGCCGCAGTTCCTCCAAAATGCTTGGATGGGCGATCATTCCTCTCAGCACTTTGAACAGGTGTAGAGCGAGCGCTGCATCCCTCCTTACTTCTAGCTTGTTGTATCCAACCATGCCAATAACAAACAAGGTTGGATACATCAAAGGGTAGAAGGGATACGTACCGTATTGCTTCAGGTATAAATATCTTGTGAACTTATTTTGTATGCGTTCTACCATTTGGATGTACTTGGCCTCATGCGGAGCCCATATCGCGGAATTAAATTCCAAATGGCTTCTAACTAAAGCGCCATAGAGCGATTTTACTGCTTGCAGGTTTTTAAAGCTGTTTGTCTGACGGAGCACAAATCCTAAAGTTTTAAAGGCCTTCTTACATATGTTAACAACCTGCTCCCTGAAGTGAAGATTGTCGTCGAGACGAACCCCTAAATCTCTTACTGATTCGACTCTCTTTAGTTGAGTATCCTTCAACTGGTAGTCGTAGTAGAGTGGAGTCTTAGCTCGACTAAAAGTTATTATAGAGCATTTGCTGGCATTAAACTGAAGCTTATTTACCCTACTCCATTCTACTACTCTATCCACGTCCCGTTGAAGGCGTACACAGTCTTCTTCGTCCTTGATGGGTAAGAGTAGCTTGAGGTCGTCCGCGAACAACAAACACTTGGCGTCTTTGACGACTGTGGGCAGGTCGTTAATCATTATGGTAAACTCTAGCGGCCCTAAATTACTCCCCTGACTCACGCCTGTTAAGGTAGTGTAAGCCTGTGATCTGCATCCCGCGTAGTCGACATACTGCCGCCGGTCCTTCATATAGCTCGCGAAGAACTGCAGCAGTTTGGTAGTGCAGCCGATCGTCGCCAACTTCTCAAGCAAGATATCGTTGTCGACTAGATCGAACGCTTTTTTGTAGTCGAAGTAGGCGGCGTCGACTTGCACTCCTGCGTCGACTTGCGGTAGCACGAAGGCCATTGAGTCAAGGAGGTTCGTTGAAGTGCTATGAGCCGGCCGAAAACCGTGCTGCGCGTCGGACAGTCTCTCCGAGATCTGCTCCTGCACGCTGCGCTGCACGGCCGACTCAAACACCTTTGCCGCCGTTGACAGAATGGCCACAGGTCGGTATTCCGTCACATCTGATCCAGAGCCTTTAGGTATAGGAATAACCCTTGTTATCTTCCATCGTTCTGGAAAATGTGATTTCTCTAGACAAGCATTGTAAATGTGGGCGAGTGGTTCCACAAGCGACATTCGACAGTCTCTCATAATAAAGACCGGTATGCCGTCCGGGCCTGCGGACCGCTTCGGTTTAAGCCTCGTCAGCGCCGCGCGTACTTCGGCCAGCGTCAGGTGCGGCACGTGCACGCGCGCGGCGCTGGCGGCGCTCGCCGCTTCAGCTGCTGCCACGTCTAGTTGAGCCGGTGAGGTGCCGTAAACCGAATGAAAAAACTTCGCAAATTCTTCCGCACATTGCGGTTCCGAGAGAGATTTTCCTTTCAATGTGATCTGTTTTCGGTTCACGGTCCCTCTTTTTGCTTTCACAAAATTCCAGAACGACTTCGGATCCTCCGTCAGACGGTGCTCCACTCGTTGCTGGTGCTGAGTTTGCGCCTCCTCTATCATTTTCTTCACCCTTGCTCTACTTTGAGAAAATGCCACATAACTCGATCTTCCTTGTTTGTATTGCCTATGTAGCCTTGCCTTCAGTTTAATCTCTCTTATGACGTCCACTGTGTACCATTTGGGATACTGGTACCTAGAGTCTGTCCGCTGTTGTCGCCTTATGGGAACACATTTGTCAAAAATGTCTATTAAGATGTAATAGAGTAAGTCCAAGGCTTCTTCTGGATCTCGCGTTTTATAGAGAGGACTCCAATCCGCAGCTGCTATCGACGAATACAGTTCGTGATAATCAGCTTTGGAAAAGTTCCATTGGCGTTTGACGTCGATTGGTGGCGGGTGTGCGGAGGGCGGCGTGCTTGAGAACGGCGGCGCGCGACGCACCGACACCGCGAGCGGCGGGTGCTGCACATCGCGGGGCACCAGCTCCTCGTCCGCGGGGCATACCACCACCTCATCCATGCTCAGAGAGACTAATACTAAATCCAATATACGATCGTTACAATTCTTTACCTTATTTCTCTGAGCGAATTCGCAGAAAGCAGTCACAAATTCAAAATAATTAATAATATTATCACTACAAGAATACATATTAAAGTCACCTATAACTAAACACGAATTATATTTTGCACACCAATTTTCGATTATTCTAAATAAAATCATATAGTCATTGTCCTTACTATGTGGGGGGATGTATACCACACTACAAAAAAACAGAAAATTATTATTTAAAAAAACGGTCGCCCCAATAATCTCAAAAACACAATTATCGACATTTACGCCCGCTAGTACGTCCACTTTTCGCAGCTCTATGCGTGGCGCGGCCGCTAGGAACACCCCGCCGTGCTTTCTCCCGTCCGTGCGGTCGCACCTCAGCACTTGGAACCCCGGAGGTACTATTTCTGCATCGTCTATTGAGTCATTGCACCCCGTTTCTGTGATGGCGAAAAGATCGCTACCTGAACATTCTATGCTTGTAAAGAACCGATTTAGCTTCGTTCTCAGCCCTCTAGCGTTCTGGTAATATATTTCAATATTACTAACTTGTTTAGTGCAGGTTCTGCGCGGCGCCGTCGTCACGAAAGGGCTGATTTGGTTTGTGTGTTGTCTTCTAGTGTAATTTTCAGCGGTTAGTCTCAATGGATACTAGAGACATATTATAGTGCACAAGTCTGTGCGAAAACTTAGTGCACTTTCTATTGTCCACAACTAGGCTACACTAGATAAATGTTTACGCTTCTACACCAAAACTATTGAGTTGCAAAAGTTATTAGATAGATAGATAGAAAATAAATAAATAATGCTGGACAATTCACACAGCATTGTGAGCTTGTGTTATGGGTACTAGAAAACTGATATACATAACACAATACATTACATAGATAGATATTTTTTATTATACATAGAAAAAGACCAGAACACCCGGAACAAATATCTGCAGATCGTACACACAATTGTTCCGAGGCGGGAATCGAACCCGCAACCTCTTGCGTCGCAGGCGGACCTTCGCCCACCGCGCCACATCGGTCGTCAGTTAGTTACTACCGAAACGACCGGTGACAGGGCAGGCTCAGTACCAACGGGTTTAGCGTGTGTCCGTCCGAGGCACGAAACTGCACCGCAAACTTTCTGCTGTTGGGATTTTTTCTAGCACGAACGGGATTAAGCATCCTGTTCTTGCTAGGAAAAATCCCAACAAAATTCCAAGTGGGAATACTGCTTTCAAATCTTTGTCTTTTCTGTGGTCGAGTAATCCTCTTAACAGAAGGAACTTGGTTTAGGTATGAGTCACACGAACTAGGTTTAAACTTGCCGTAGTTTATTTAATTGGGTGGACTAAAGGCGCTACTTTTGTAAAGATTTTTTTTCTAAAAAGAACTAGTTTCTGCCCCCTGCCTCGCTTACGGTTTACCGGGGTACAGAGTAGCATAAATGTTTTCCAGGTCTAACAACATCTAAACAAACCTTTAGCCCGATCTGTCCAGTATCTATTTTTTGCGTGAGGAGGTAACAATCATCCGAATATCTAATTATTTAACACTTTGACTGCGATTGTTTTTCGACGACTGCGATCTTTTTTTTAACTTAAAAAATTCGTGCGGCCGCTCTACAAAGCGGTTGTGTTGCGCCGCACATGCGTTTCGTTCGAAAAATATTACGGCTGTGCTGAGTCACAAAGATCTGTATTTTCTCAGCCGCAGCGCTAGTGTGGATATACGCATATTAGTCACTTGTAGAAAACACATACCGTGTGATTTCAGCAATCAAAGACATCCAAACTTTCGCATTTATATGTACTAGTTTCTACCCGCGGCTTCGCATGCGTTTTTTCTATGAAAACGTTTTAAGGTTATTGATATCACATGGGAACTGTTATACTAATGTTTTATTGCGGGCCTGGAACTACCTGTATGCAAAATTGCCCAATCCGTTCAGTAGTTTTAGCTTGAAGAAAATAACAAAAATCCATCGATTTTTGTTACTTTTGACACATCCAAACTTTCGCATTTATAACATTAGTGTATTAATGAACTTATCTGCAGGCAAGCTACATTTCACGTCATCGCATCGTTTATTAATAACGCCTGAACTACAGTATCTTAGCTATAAGTTAGGTACATGATTTATGGCCTGAAATAGCTTCAGTTTTGGCTAAGCTGGTTTAAGATAAGAGTTGGAAGTGATTTTTCTAGAAAGTAGAACGAGCTGCGCAGTTAGCAGCAGAAATTTTATATTGAAAGTTATTGAACCTGCAGTTTTAAAGCTACCTACAGAATACGAGTATAAAATTGAGTTTGTAGTCAAGCTAAGGTAGCTTCGTGGAGGTCGTGCCATTTTATTTCACTCATGATTTGTACAAAGTGTGTTGATTCATCTGTGTTTGGCAAACAACCAAAGACAACTAGAGCAAAGAGCTCATTCAATGAATCAATCGCCATTCACTCCAGCCTTCATACCATACATTCACTCACTCAGGGCAGGCCGGCCCGCCATTATCTATCTAGGCATGTATCGGTGAACATAATAAAATATAAGTGAAGGAACTTCCGTATTTATGCAGCAAACCAAATAGAAACATGCAGTCTATGAATTGTATATAATATGAATTGTGAGGTATTATCTACAATGTGGAAGTATTTTTTTTCGCGATTCGTTAACACTTTGACAGCGATTTGTTTTCGACGACTGCGATCTTTTTTTTAACCTAATAAATTCGTACTGCCGCTCTACACAGCGGTTGTGTTGCGCCGCACATGCGTTTCGTTCGAAAAATATTACGGCTGTGCTGAGTCACAAAGATCTGTATTTTCTCAGCCGCTGCGCTAGTGTGGATTTACGCATATTAGTCACTTGTAGAAAACTCATACCGTGTGATTTCAGCACTCAAAGTGTTAATATAATAAAGATTAGCAAGGGTGAATATAATTAAAAATACGCAATATATACCCCATAAATAATCTTGAATATTAGAAATTATCTACTATGTAAGTACCTATCATAATATGTTTAATTAAAAAAATATTAAATAATTGGAATGCTACTTTGCATCGAAACAGAAGGGTACAACTTTTAGCCAAGTATTTTTGTAACGAAGCGTGTCTGAGACAGGTCGTCTAGAAACAAATCACCGAGTAACGCGCTGGAAATCGAGTTTAGCAGTTACCTATAGCCATGCTGCTAGAGCTGGTACACTTGTTATGCTACGAGTACTATAAAATATCCGCCGGGTGATTATGTAACTCGCGACCGGTTTGCGACAGGCGTAAATAAGGCAATCAGTGCTGTCAAACGTCAATTTTGTATTAGTTTGACACCAGCTAAAACGTTTGGTCAAAATTGGCGTTTGACAACACTGATTGCTTAATTTACGCCTGTCGCAAACCGGTCGCGAGTTACATAATCACCATACGGATCATCTAGACGATAAAAAAGCTTGGGACGAGCTTTGCTCCAACTCGAAAACTCTAACACTAACAAAGGTTTCTTGTTCGCTTCTTTACTTTACCTTAAAAAGATTGGAGTGAACAAAAAATTTAAGTGATCACTTTATTTCCTAGCGTAACTTATGCTATTTGAATTGAGCTATTCGAAGCCTGTGAAGACCCCAGGAAGATTCTGCGCTTCTGGACGGAGCTAGGCTGGCTATGCTAGCAAAATACGCATAAAGGATCAACTGGAGTCCAAATGCGGATAAACGAACCCCCCCACCACCCCATCTATATGTATCTTTATGTCTGTCCCAAATATATGTATCTTTAAAACTACGCAACGGATTTTGATACGGTTTTTTTTAAACGATCGAGTGATTCAAAAGGAAGGTTTATAAACAATTTGACACATAGATTACTACGGGGGCGAAGCTGCGGGGCGCAGTGAGTTATATATAAACTTAAATAATAACTCATACATAACCATTTATGTATCTATTTATTTTTGTGTTTCTATATAATTTACCTAAAAAGTATCCTTTGTTCGTCTCCTGGTTAAGCTACCTCCTCACCAATTTTCAGCCAAATCGGTTCAGCCGTTCTTGAATTATAAATAGTGTAACTAACACGACTTTATTGTATATAGATTTAGGTATCAATTCATTCCTGAACAAAAAATTTCTTATAAACCGAAATTACTATTTATTGAATACTGAAATTTTCTTAGACAAATTTCCCGGTTATTTCCAATGCGCTGTGTTAATAGCAATGGCTTCCAACAAACTCGGTTTAATCTAGTGGATTTTAAGAGTGCAAGGACGGGGCAGACTACTGTTTAATTTAATTCTGTACTTACGAGATCTAAACGAGATCTTGCACATGTATTCCTTCACTTTGCATTTGTTTCTCAAAATGCGGTGAATTTGTTATTGCACGGTTAAAGATAGACCAGACTGCATTTAAATTTATTTTATGGAACATTGCCTAAAGTTGTTATTGTGATAGCTATGCACAATGGCTATTACAACATAATGCTGGGTCGGACGCCATTTTGTAGAATTTAAGTTTGGTAATTAGTTACTTAGGAGTTATGTAGTTTTTATCATCATCATTATTATCAGCCTATAGAAGTCTACAGCTGGACATAGGCCTCCCCTACTGAGCGCCATAGCGTCCTGTCTTCAGTCAGTGTTCAGTGTTTTGTAGTCTTTATGGTGTGGGTAATTAAGGAACTAGTTAGCACTATAAAGATTTTCTTATTCTTGATCTGCGGTAAAGGTATTAGGCTGAACGGGTGTTGTGATTGATTAGTCTATGGAAGGTATAGGTTATTTCGATATATCGTATTAGAATGTCTATAAACCAGTCACGGAAGAAAAGCTTAAGGAAGGTCACTAGCACATAACATTTTGTACCTTCATCAAAACACTCCAATTAGATATTAAATAGCCAAATAACAATCATTAAACATGTTATAAAAGTAACAATAAACTCTTACTTCGTCCCCCAAATCAATTAAAAATACAGGCATTAAAAAAACAAAACTCTGCAAGAGAATGCCGAAAAAGTTGTGCGGCGAAGTTAAATGAAAAAGTTTCCCGCCCAAATTGACAGTCGGGACATGAAAACCGCCCTACGCGAGGGTTAATAAAATCGGTTGGGCGACACGAAAATAAAGAGTTCTAACCTCAATTATTACTGCGTTTACGGGGAAATAGTAGTAGAAGTGAATAACGAATTGCTTAACGCATTCACAACCCAGTCTTCAACGGTGCAGTGCGAACCGGAGTGAGTCATCAATCAATTTACAAAATTGATTGATGACTCATCGCCTATCTCCATCATCATCAGCGTATATGTTAGTCCACTGCTGGACATAGGCCTCCCCTTATGAGCGCCACAGCGCCCTCCCTGTCTTCAGCTTGACGCATGCAGCATCTAACTGCAGTCTTTCGCAGGTCGTCGTCCCACCCTTTCGTAGGGCGTCCTACACTACGTTTGCCGAGTCGTGGTCTCCACTTAAGAACACATTTGCCCCAGCGGTTGTCGGTCCTTAGCGAGATAAGGCTTGCCCACCATTTCAACCCCTCCGGACGACCTTGTCCACTTCCTAACTTGACCACTTCCAAAGTTGACCAGAGAAACTCCGAGCGCCTATGTTCACCAGAATCCAAATGAGTACTCTTCCACCATTCAAGATAATTTGATTATACTTACTGCCACACATCACAGGTAAACAAAACATATCGTAAGTAATGGATATTCTTGGAAGGTAAATGCTGTTCACTGTTCAGGTTTTCCAAGAAAGGGAAGACAACATGAATATATCAACATCAGCACTGCGACGGCCATATTATTTAACTTTTTCCTGTTAAAATTGTTAACCTATAGGGTCAATTAAATATTTTTTGACCCGACTTTCGAGTTCTATCCTATAGTACAGAAATACTGCCCATCTTCCCGCACAGCTTCGATAGATAGATAGAAGATAGATTGAAAATTCTTTATTGCACTTTAACTATAAACTATGTACAGTAAAAACTTAACACTTTGACTGCGGTTTTTTTTTCGACGACTGCGATCTTTTTTTTTTTTACCTGAAAAATTCGTGCTGCCGCTCTACACAGCGGTTGTGTTGCGCCGCACATGCGTTTCGTTCGAAAAATATTACAGCTGAGTCACAAAGATCTGTATTTTCTCAGCCGCTGCGCTAGTGTGGATTTACGCATATTAGTCACTTGTAGAAAACTCATACCGTGCGTTTTCAGCAGTCAAAGTGGATCGGTTAGTGCGAGTAAATTAGGTACAATTGGCGGTCTTATCGCTCAAGAGCGATCTCTACCAGACAAACATGGATGGATAGGATCGTGGACAGTACCAGGGGATCTGTGTGCTTGTAAGTTATGGGATATTATAAGCTTACTGATATGACTCTCCCAGGTAAGAGCTTTGTCAATTTCAAAACCAAGAAAAGTGGTGGATTCGGATTATCTGATGGATGACAGTTCCATTGACGCTTACTACAAGTTGTTTCCCCGGTCTCCCCAGACAGGCGAAAATGTGAATAGTGTGTCTTATTTAATACAATACAATATAACTTTATTGCACCATCAATAGAAAAAAATATAGTGGTTACGCTTGTTTTGATTATTTATAAATTGTTATAAATAATTATACCGCTGTCTTGATTGGATGGTATTTCACCTATCTATTAAGAATGTCTTATTTTAATAACTTATTTTGGTGAACTATCCGTCAAAAGTCGGTATAGATTGCACCGACACGCCCCATGCAGGGGACCGCCAGAAACCGCCATCTTGGTGCTTCGAGTCTTCGCAAGTCATTAGATCGACCAACACGCGTCCCGCACTAATTTATCTTAATAAAGGTTGGACTCTGATAAATCCGCATACCACCGCATCTGCTACGCTGGCAACTGCTGGTAATCCGCTTGTGTGTGTCAAAGACATTTCAGTGACGTCACGGGAATCCTGGCGATTCCAGAAGCACGCATTCTTCCGATCGAGGCGAGTGGTGAATTGAGGTGAGTTATTATTATAAGGCATTTATAGGTGATTTGCTTTCTTCCAAGGCAGCGTACGTTCCAACAAGTGTCCGTTCCCCGCATCCCGCAGGATTCACTTTTAAGCTTTGAACCAGCATTCATTTATCCCAGGTCGTCCAAAGTTACTAGGGCTGGGCAACCGCTAGAATAGAGGATTTAGTCCTGTACTCTCCATTTTGGTCCTTCGGCCGCACATAGGCTTAAATTTAGATCCACAGTCTAGATTATTCCAGGTTAAAAAGTTACGAATTTTAACTAGTAATCTATCTCATTGTTGCATATCGTCACTATTCTCACCTCTATTGCATACTCGTTAACGTCTATATTTGTGTTTCATTACCCTTACCTACCGGCAGAAAAAATATTTTTCTATTATCGTAATCTCGCATGTTTTATTCATAAATTATTGAAATACGATTAAATAATAGTTAATTCATATCGCAAAATAAGTTATTGGCATAAAATCATTAGTATTTCGCTAAATTGCATATCTTTTTTTGTTAAATGTAGAAGTGTGGGTACTGGGTAGTAAGACGTGACGTGTCCGAAGTCCACATACCGCTCCCTAACCTTGAAAGGTTATTCGAATAACTACTTATTGTAACTGGGTTCTTAGATAGGTTATTATTTACCTATCTACTCGGGAATAAGTAGTTATATATATACACTAGGAGACTCCAACCGCATATGATTCAAATTAGTGCAATTTAATCATTAAAGAATAAAGAATAAAGAAGAATAAAGAATTTATTTATAGCCACACACAATAATAAACAGGTTACAAAAAAAAACAGGAAAACACATTAAAAATACAAAACAACTTAAGTAGTAGGGATTTAAACTATACATAATGTAACTATACATAATTAAACGTATATGAGTACGTTCGCATCGCATTGTATGTAAATGATTTAGTAGGTACCTACCTACAATCATTTCATTATACCTAAGTTTTAGGTACTTTCGTTACCAACCTACCTATCATTCATTATTAGGGTTTCCTCGATCTTTTGACGGGAATCTCTAAATTCGATAATAGGCAGGTAGGCAAGTTCGCATCGCATTGTTTTCATATCTCGCATTTGAATGAATTATTATTAGTCATTCATCCATCTTACACCGCACATTAGGGCTTGTGTTAATTTTCTGGGATACTGAAATAACCTTGATTTTTTGATAGGAATTTCTCGATTAGTTACTTAACATATACCTAAACCTTTATTTACGTGTTCATCAATACTTAACGCTTTTATCGCTAGGATGTAACAGTAGGGAGAACCTACAATTTGTACCTACTGCCTATATTCCTAAGGTATTACGAACGAAAGCTTCGACTATCGCATTATTTAACAGCATTTTTTATACTTACCTACCTCCCTAACTACTTGGGTATAGCTAGGTAACTTCTCAATTGTTGTGGATCGCGTGAACTTTGTGGTTTGTGATACCTACCTACGCTTATCTTAGAATATTTTTTACTCGCATCGCATTTATTTTATTGTGATAAATAGGTCGATAACAAAGGTGCGTCGCTCGGTGAAAGTACCTACCTGTCCGGCCTGTTTACACAAACTTACTTACCTACGTGTTTTTTGTTTCCTTTTTATATATATTTGATTCCTTCGCAGTTTGTTTGATTTTAGATACAATTTGGTGCTGTTAGTTTATCGTGTAACGAGTTTCTTAAATATCATCATCATTTCTTATTCCATTCTAAGTGTTTTTGTAAAATAAATAGATAAACGTCATTTTACCCCTCGCATTAGGGTTCCGCTTGAATTTTAGGGTTTGTTTGTGTGGGAAATTATTCCATCAAATATGGAAGATAAAATTCAATTGAAGCTTTATCTCGCAAAACGCGACGCATGTTTCGCACGCGTCCAGGCCATTTATGAATCATCCAAGGCGTTGACAACTGAGCGCGCTCGCAGGACATTCATTGCGCAAGCTAAGCAAATTGATGCGTTGCGCGGTGAATTCAACGAGATCCTAGATAATGTCAATCTTTCATCTATGAAACTGGACGAGAAATATGAAGTCAGTTATAGTGTTTTGAACTCATTTGACGACTTGGTTTGTGAAATAAAAAATACTTTAAGTGCATTATTGGAACCGCCGCCGGTGTCATCGCCCTCTGCTACCATGAGCTCCGCTGGCAGGAGTGCGTACCATATAAAGGTACCAAAAATTGAACTCCCCACGTTTGACGGTGACATAGAAACTTTTCCATTTTTTTATGAAACCTTTAAGAGGGTGATCCACACAAACTCTGACCTCTCAGATTCAGATCGCATCCACTACTTATTAAGCTGTCTCAAAGGCAAGGCTAAGAATGTGTCGGCAGGTCTATGTCCGTCCGCCGAAAATTACCGAGTTGTTTGGGATGCGCTTATCGCAAAATACTTAGATACCCGCGCGCTCGCTGTCAATTATTTAAATCAGCTGTTTGCCTTAAAGTCAGCAGGTACATCTTCACCTGCTAACTTAGAAAAGGTGTTTGATAAATTTACGGCAATTATAGCAGGAATCAAACAATTAAAATTAGAAAATCTAGCTGATTTTATATTCACCCATCTGGGCCTCAAATTAATTGACTCAGATGTAGCAAAACATTATGAAATGTCCTTGCGATATCAAAGGGATCCAGAACTCGTTGACTACGACTATTTTGTTAAATTTGTACGCGAACAAATTAAAATAATTTACCGCACATCACCGCCCCCGCGCGCTACCGCAGGGACCAGGCCTCCCTCTCCTTCCACCTCAAAGGTGCCGCAGGTTTATGTAGGCGTAGCTGACAATAGTAAATGTTCCCTATGTAGTACCACTCATCTACATCTATTCAAGTGCACTGGGTTCCAGAAACTGCAGTCACTTGATAGATTTAAATTTGTTAAAGATAACAAAATGTGTGTCAATTGTTTAAGCAACCGGCACACCACGCTGAAATGCCAATCAAAAATCGGTTGCAAAAAATGTAACGGCAGGCATCACACGTTGCTTCACTTCGAACAACTGCCGCAGTGCTCTGAAACTACCGCCATAGTTTCTGCCCCTCTACCCCCAGTGACTGCCCCCGCGGCTATTTCTTCCGCTGGTCCTGTTGAAGTATTGTCAGCAGCTCCCGAGCGGGTCGCACTATGTACACATTCCGCGGTAGAGGAGACCAAACGTACTACCGAAGTGTTGGCCACCGCTAAAATAATAGTGGTGAATAAAAAGGGTAGGGACGTAACGATCAGATGTTTGCTAGATCCCGGTTCGCAGAAAAATTATGTAACATCGCATTGTTGTCGCACGTTAGGTTTGTCTATTCGCGCGGCGCCTACTAGTACCGTCAGAGGTATTGGTGGTATTTCTCAGCCTGTTCGAGGTTCCGTCGACCTCACGTTCCGTTCACGACTTCGCTCGCGTGCTAAGTACCATATCGATGCGTTAATACTGGATCAAATTACCGCTCAACTTCCTTTGTGCGATATAAATGTCGCTGGGTTGAACCACATTGATCCGAACTTACTCGCTGATGACACATGGAATGTACCTGGTAATATTGATATTCTACTGGGCGTAAAACTGTTCGCTAAATTGTTGCGACCAGGTTGCGTCACTGGTAAACCTGGGTGTCCTGACGCAGTCGAGACGGTGCTGGGCTACATACTTATGGGAGAGGCACCTATATTGGTACCTCCTTCAGATACGTTGTCGTTCCTCTCAACTTCTTGCCGTGTCGTTTGCGACCTGCGCCCGTCTAACAAGATTGACAACGTCACCGCAGTTGGAGACATGAACAGTAACATAAGTGAAGAGTTCTGTCTATCCACCAAAAATCGCACTCATGATGACAGCTATGTAGCATTGGATAGCTCTTCAGTCGTCGTCGCTCATCGCAGTTCTTTGTGCCTCGAGCGCGGACTTAGCAAGCTACCTAATTTCAAGCTTCTGTGCCATAACGTCATCAAG
This sequence comes from Eupithecia abbreviata, assembly GCA_943735965.1. NCBI lineage: Eukaryota > Metazoa > Arthropoda > Insecta > Lepidoptera > Geometridae > Eupithecia > Eupithecia abbreviata. The sequence continues at coordinate 9,907,855 of OX030979.1, read as the reverse complement.
GAGCTTTTAGATAATTCGCAGTTGAAGAATCATAATCTTCCACTTGTTTCACCCGCACGGTTTGATGTTTTAGGCCGTGTTTCGGTCGCGCCCCTAAAATTAATAACTCTTCATGAATTTCGCATCGCACTCGTTTTATCAACATTGATAAATCGATTATATACATTATTATTGTATGCCGCTCGCTATGCCATTGAGGCTGTCGTAGCTTTATCTGACTCAACGGTAAAGTTATGGTCGTTACCGCAGCGTTGGCACACATTTGTCGCCATCCGCACTGTCAATACGCATCTTTTCAAAGTGATTGGTCTGCCAACCCACACTTTTCACGAGCTTAACACTGTGTTAGCTCACCTGGAGACCTTGTGGAATTCAAGGCTCCCGCATTCGCTAAGCTTTAACCCTTCGGAACTGTTCATACTGCCGCCGGCGCACTTCTTGTATACGAAACCGATTGCGTTTCGTCCCACTCGTGAAGATAATGAATCTAGTTTGCATCTTATTTCGCGATATGAATTGACCGATAAACTTGTCCGCTCCTTTTGGAATAGGTGGCGTATAGAGTATTTACACACCTTGCAATCCAGAGAGAAATGGAACACTCCAGCTAATCCTATAACATTAGGCATGGTAGTTGTCTCCATCCAGGACATTGTCATGCCCTTGCAATTTCCGTTAGATTTAATTACTCAAATCTTTCCGGACAAAAACGGGGTAATTCGAGTCGCTTCTTTAAAGACGGGTGGACGAAGGTGGGATTTTACAAAGTCGACCGGTTGTGAAGTTGTGCCCTCTGCCAACTCAGTAGATAAGTTTTTGTTCATGTCCTTAGTTTAGAATTAAGGTCTTGCATCGCATCGCTGTGTAGACTATAGGGTTAGTTAAGTTAAGTAATTCTTAGTGTCTCTTTTTTAGAGCTCTTGCTCTAACGCTCGCGCGTTGTGTTTGTTTATAACTTTAGATTACAATAGAGTTTGTGACAATATGCAACTAAGGTTTAATTTTCTTTTTCATATAGGATTATATATCCTTCAAGTCAATTTTCATATCCCTTTTCTTCTGTGTTTCGAAAGTAGGAACTTTCAAGCCGGGGGAAATGGTTACGCTTGTTTTGATTATTTATAAATTGTTATAAATAATTATACCGCTGTCTTGATTGGATGGTATTTCACCTATCTATTAAGAATGTCTTATTTTAATAACTTATTTTGGTGAACTATCCGTCAAAAGTCGGTATAGATTGCACCGACACGCCCCATGCAGGGGACCGCCAGAAACCGCCATCTTGGTGCTTCGAGTCTTCGCAAGTCATTAGATCGACCAACACGCGTCCTGCACTAATTTATCTTAATAAAGGTTGGACTCTGATAAATCCGCATACCACCGCATCTGCTACGCTGGCAACTGCTGGTAATCCGCTTGTGTGTGTCAAAGACATTTCAGTGACGTCACGGGAATCCTGGCGATTCCAGAAGCACGCATTCTTCCGATCGAGGCGAGTGGTGAATTGAGGTGAGTTATTATTATAAGGCATTTATAGGTGATTTGCTTTCTTCCAAGGCAGCGTACGTTCCAACAAGTGTCCGTTCCCCGCATCCCGCAGGATTCACTTTTAAGCTTTGAACCAGCATTCATTTATCCCAGGTCGTCCAAAGTTACTAGGGCTGGGCAACCGCTAGAATAGAGGATTTAGTCCTGTACTCTCCATATAGTATATAAAAATACTAAAGGATCTTAATACTAACTATAACTAGTGGCACAATCGGCGGCCTTATCGCCAAGTAAGCTTAAGTTCAGTCCCAGTCCGTTAAGCCTGAACCATCCAGAGAGATGGCTGGCCGTCTCGTTCAGCTTGTAAAGACTATTTATGTGTTAGATTTTTTTTCTTTTAACATAATATTAATGTTTTTACTACAAGAAAGCTATAATTTTAATCGACTTCAAAAAGGAGGAAGCTTTAAACCCACTTTCATTATTTAGGAATTTAAAGCCTATTTATCGTTTTTAAAACACGCCAAATTATTTTTGTGTTTTACTTTCGGAAAAAAATATAAGGTTTTGTTTTGAAGACATAATCATACATACGGTGCTTAAGATGTGGTCCAATTTCTCGTTGTTTATCAGTATCAGTGTTAGCAGAAAACTTAATACCATAGGTATGTACTTAGAGCTGCCGTGAAAAGGAAAGTTAGCTGGACTGAACGAGCAATCAGGATAAAAAATTAATCTCTTAATTAAAAATGAATTTATAAGAGCCTACTTTGCAAGTTCCTTGGCAAACTGCTGTGAGTACTTGAGAATTGCTTCGTTTTATGGAGGGATATTGGAAAGCTTTTTATATGAGAATGAGTAGTTTTTGTAGCAAATTTTGTGTACATGAAGACCCGCCATGTAAACCCTGGCGCTCAGGTATTACAAGAAAATGAAAACCCCATAGAATGACGGTTCTTTTTTCCATAGCTCGCTAAGCGACTTTGAACTAATGGGCCAGCCCCTACCGTGAATGTCTACGTTTTGCAACTAGCTGCGTCCTGCAGCTTCGCCCACGTGGAAATCTTTGTGTCAAATGATGTAAAACCTTCCACTTGAATCACTCTATCTATTTAAAAAAACCACATCAAAATCCATTGCGTAGTTTTAAAGATCTAAGCATAGATAGGGACAGACAGACAGCGGGAAGCGTCTTTGTTTTATACTATGTAATGTAATAAAGATGCTCAAAATTATAGAAAGAAAGAAGAAAGAAAGAAAATAATCTTATTTGGCCAAAAAAAACAGGTTTAACAAAAAGCACATTAAAACAGTAAAACACAGCAAACATAAAATTAAATTAAATAAACCTAAAAAGAAACAATAATAATAATACACGTAATACCAAAAAGGGTCAAACTCAGCTATGTGCTGAACCACGCATGGCGCGGAACAACGCTGGTTTTCAGTTTGTACCTTTTTTATTTAGTCACATCACTGACAAGGAAAGAGAGATGCTCTAAACAAACAAACAATTATGCTTATCATCCGCAGTTTCAAAACCAGTGGATCGGATAAACACCGAAAGTCTGCAGTTCTATTCTCGTCCTTGTCATTGTTAGTATGATGCATGATCTTGCGCAGCGGTAATGGTGTGTGTAATAACTGTCCGTCTGTCTGTATAATCTTTGAAAGGAGCAAATAACTCCTAACGAATATCTTGTCCAGTGTAATCATCATCAAAAGCCCGTCAATATGATAAATTGATGATATAGGAAAGTTAAATAGTACTATTTAATGCAAAAAGTCATTTATATAACATATACTTACCCATGTTATACATAGGTAAGGTAAGAAGGAAAATTATTTATTAAACACTAACACAACACACAAACAATTATGTACTAAACCTTTTGAAACTATCATGGTTATTACAATATCTATCGGCGGATATAAAGCATATCAGATAATAGGATCTGATATAAATAAATAATAAATAATGCTGGACAATTCACACAGCATTATCTAGCCCCGTGGTAAGCAGAGCTTGTGTTATGGGTACTAGATAACTGATATACATAATACGATACATTACATAGATAGATATTTTTTATTATACATAGAAAACAACCAGAACACTCGGAACAAATATCTGCAGATCGTACACACAATTGTTCCGAGGCGGAAATCGAACCCGCAACCTCCTGCGTCGCAGGCGGACCTTCGCCCACCGCGCCACATCGGTCGTCAAATAGTCGTGATATGCTTTGTTTTTGTGCCGAAATATTGTAAGACTCAAAAATCAATCAAAATTTAATTGATAATAATGAATAATATAAAATATGACCTGTCTAAGTGCTTATTTGTAAGCTTAAAGAAATAAAAACTTTTAATTTTCATTTTCATATCATGGTTAATATCCCGTTATAAATGACTTTTGCGTTAATAGCTCTGATAGTTTCAAAAGTTTAGTACATGATTGTTTGTGTGTTGTGTTAGTATTTAATAAATAATTTTCTTTCTTTCTTTTACATACCTTTTGAAACTATAAAAAAACATAACTAAATAGGTAGGTATTTATTCTGATTGCCATAGAAAAAAGGACCGACTTAAAACTAGATCAAATATTAATGTTGGTGTTCTTCCAAACCATTTAATCGAATAGCTAAATTTTCATTCATAATATAGACCAAAATTAACCGCCGAAGCTTCTGTCGGTGTTAAGATTATCTTTTAGAGAACACCACCCTTAAGAATTTAAGACCTAATCAGCGACTAAAATTCGCAAACATTCATTGTAATGTACCTTTACATATAGGTGCATAAGTATTAATTTGCATTCACTATATAACAAGTAGGTATAAGAACTAGCGGAGTAGAAAGTTAAAAGGAAAAAGAAACCAATCCCGTGTATTGATTGTACGACACAGGATCGCTATCGTTTTGCTTTCCAAACAAAAAACCACGTTTTTCATCAACCACAAAAAAAACTTTTTACAATATTTGCTATCTAAATTACTCGACCATCAAGTTTCCAAAGAAGACACGGGAAGAAATCGTCGGAAAACCTATCAAAACTTGAGAAAATTCAATAACAGCACTTTGGAGTTTGTTAAGGAAACGGGGACGTTATTATGAAAGGAAAAAAAACAGACGGGTAAGTGAGAACAGGGCAAACGCCTCTTAGGTTCCGTACAGCACGTGCCCTGTTTTGTCTTTTTGTTTGTTTACTTCACAGTAGAAATACCTACGAGCGACCAGACCAACACAGCTTTGTATAAATAAGTCTGTCAGTTATCTAGAACCCATAATAGAAGCTATGTTTAATTTGGAGCTAGACAATGCTGTGCGAGTAGTCTAGCATCATTTTTATTTATTTTATAACTTAATTAACGTAGGCCCGCGCGGGCTGGCTCTTGTATGCAACTAATGAGTCTCCTAGTGACGTTCGTGATAATGTTTTCGACCATCTGGGGTCGAATTCTGCTAACCTATGGCTACAATATGACAATGGTATCGTCACACAAGCGTATAAAAGAAACTGTAGCGAGATCAAGCGTGTGGTGCTATTTGCACGGAGAGATTTATAGAATGGTTTCAACTATGGCACTTTTACCCGCGTTTCTCCATCTATAGTTTCGGATTAAGGATGGAGAAAAAGATATAAGTATACTATAAGAGTTGGTAGATCACAAACAACAAACGGAGAAGTATAATAAACAAAAAATACAAACTATATACATTGCAACACAAATCTAATTAAATTAGAAACTAACCTAAAAGATAAACTACGGTGGTGCAATTAATTTAGTGGAATTAGGGCCCTGTACCAACGCGAATCGTCGTATTGTCGTAGTCGAGGCTCGCCCTAATTCCATAATAATTATCTTGCCTTAACTGAACCAGTAGCGGTATGTTGCAAGGAACCCTAAAATGTGTAAAAGAATCTCAATTTGTGTCTCCAAAGTTGTAGGTGAATTTTTTTAAGAGAGTCGGAGTAAACAGGTAATTATCAAGTTTTTGTTACTTTTATACTTTGACAGGGATTTTTGTTCGGAGTTTTTCGTGGCCTACTTTTACTGTTTTTATACTTTTTATAATTAACCCTTATGTGACGAATCCTGCAGTAAACAAAATTGCAAAGACAAATATTCGAACTATGATGATAAAACTTTGTAACATTACTACAGCGATTGAATAGTTATTATTGAAATAGTTCGGCATGCTTTACTTTAAAAAAAACAATAATTTTTGATGGACTACAGAATAGAAAAAACATGGGAAAACAATCTTCTATCATAAAATAACACATTTCCTATGAAGAACTAACAATTCTCAAACATGTTTTGTTTGAAAAGAAATCAAACAAGAAATATGTTTTTAAAACAAACCATATCGTAAATTGTAATAAAATAACTGAAAATAATATTTTGATAACGCTCAACGTTTCTACATAATCGTAAATATTGAAAACGTTCGTTCGACCAATGAAAACAACATATGTTTTCTACAATAATATTAACTAGTAGATATAACCAGGTCTATATAGTCATAGTTATAGAGTGAAATGATCACTCTGATTCTCGTAACTCCTCTCTATCAATTCACTTCTTCATCAGCGCTTTACCAACGTCTAGCAAAAGATGTCTTTATCCGAACGGACTGAGGGACGGGCAGACAGCGGATGCTTAGTAAAAGGGTTCCATTTGCACCCTTTGGATACAGAACCCTAAAAAATAAAAAAAATGTGACCCATTTTAGGGTTAATTTAGGTTTAACTATTCGTACATTATACATAAATTAAATCCTGTCAGTCTAATTAATGTATGACAGGCAACGTAATTAGAAAAACTCACGCACGATGTGGACGACAGCTCAGTTTTGGGTTTACCTGTAAAGGAAAAAATAATTTTAGTTCACAGAATTAAATGCTGGTTGGATTTTGCGTCATGATATTTTTTATACATTTCGGAGATGGATTTAAAGTAAATGGATTTTATGAGTCACGTCAAGGCTTATAGGCAATAGGTAGAGGTAGAAACGGCTACGTACGTTATACGGTACGATAGGTACAGTCAGCAAGGAAAATCGATGAACACGAATTGATTTTAATTTTACCTGAACGGTATTACGTTTCTAATTTTTGTTACTTATTCTGTTAGCAATAAATACATTTTTCATTTACATTTTTTCATAAATAGCTGACTAGATAAAATCAAATTATTCTAAACAGGTTAATTCATTTATTCATCATTATCAAAGTCTAAAGTTTAATTATTTATATAGGTATATATATTACTGTTTAAGTATAATATAAGTAGCTTAGTATCATTATGAGTAGTATATTTTATTATCTCTATTATATAGCACTACCTACCAAACTGTTGTCCACTCTACCCAAAGGTTAGCAGGTAGAGAATGCTATCTAGCATTATGCTCGCCTATGTACAACTTTTTGTGCAATAAAGTATATTCTATCTATCTAAAGTCATTTAAATCATTGAAGGCTATGTGCCTTCAGTTATTCCGTGATCGTGGCGCATGAAACTGTGCCGAAATATTGGAAATCTCAAAAATCGAATCATAAAAATAAAAGTAAATATCCCGTTTTAAATGACTTTAGAGTTAATAACCATGATAGTTTTAAAACTAAAGTCATTTAAAACGGGATATTTACCATGATTAGATTTTTGAGATTTCCAATATTTTGGCACAGTTTCATGCGCCATGATAACGGAATTAGTTTTATCATCAAATTCGAGCGTTAGTTTAACAAAATGTTCAGATTCTTCTATAAATTCAGTGATCTTTAATTTTCGTAACCATGGAAAGACGAACCATGAAAAGTTTTTTTTTACAGACAGTGTTAAAATGTTTCATAATTTTAACTCTATTAATGTACTTTCATTGCTAACTGTACCTCTATTTTTCCGATTTTACACGTAGCTACATAAAACAAGGAATCCGACTAAAATTGATTTAAAATATACATTTTCCAATCAGAGTTTATTCAACGAAACCCGTCTTATCGCGATTATCGCAGAATACACAAAAGTAAATTACTTAGAAATTCATTAAAAGTTTTAACGAAGCATAGAACGGACCGTCTCGATAAATTGTTGCTACTTACTGTTACACCGTTAATTCCTGATGGCAGATTACCTTAAAAGGTTTTTTAACACTTTGAGTGCTGAAATCACACGGTATGTGGTTTCTACAAGTGACTAATATGCGTAAAACCACACTAGCGCAGCGGCTGAGAAAAACAGATCTTTTTGACTCAGCACAGCCGTAATATTTTTCGAACGAAACGCATGGCGCAACACAACCGCTGTGTAGAGCGGCAGCACGAATTTTTTAGGTTAAAAAAAAGATCGCAGTCAAAGTGTTAAACTGTTTGAAATAAAACTGGATGCCTAAAAGTACTCGTATGAATGAAAATTGCTTTAATTTCCAATCAAGGGTAAACAAATCACCCTATAGTATCACTTCTTCCTATGAGAAAGGCTTTATGATCAGTTCAATAATATTAAAATTAATTAATCCTACTAATATTATAAACACGAAAGAATGAAGTATGGATGTTTGTTACTCTTTCACGCAAAAACATCTGAACGGATGCTGCTGAAATTAAGCATAAAGGTAGTTACAGGCCCGGAATAAAACATAGGCTACTTTTTATCTCATAAATGAGTTTCCATGGGATAATAAATAATTAAATAAATAATGCTGGACACCCTAAAACGTTTCCATAGACACAACGCGTACGAAGCTGCGGGCGGAAACTAATTGATTATTAAGGAAAAAAATATAACCTTTTATTATACCACTACTACTATTGTACTCGACGTATAACTTGGTGTTACGAATAATTGTATTCGACGTATAACTTGGTGTTACGAATAATTGTACTCGACGTATAACTTGGTGTTACGAATAATTGTACTCGACGTATAACTTGGTGTTACGAATAATTGTATTGTATTTTATTCTACTCGTTACTAGATATATGTACACATTACACACGTCTAAAAAGACCGTATGGTCTCCATTCCCCATCAATCATTGCATACATAACTCATAGAGGAAAATGAAGCACGTACACGTCGTACACCAACATTTATCAAATCGCGAATGCGGTTTAACGGCAAACTAATTACAGTTTGTGAATCTACAGTGGCTTTGTCATGGAAGAACTGGTAGTAGAATGCAGTATTGTCACTTGCACGAGTTTTACGTAGAAATTCATGAGTCAGATATATCACACTAATAATACAAATGCGAAAGTTTGGATGTTTGTTACCTCTTCACGCCAAAGCTACATACAGATCTACAATACAATACAAATACGCTTTATTGCACATCAAACACAGAAATAAAACAGTAAAGAATAAACAAACAAAGATACAGATGCACAATGGGCGGCCTTATCGCTAAGAGCGATTTCTTCCAAACAACCTTTGGATGGACACGTAGTCACGATGTGGACACGACAAATAGACGGTGGCGTATTATAGACTAATGTATATATAAAGATCTACTAACTTAATACTTAGATCTAAGCCTGGAATAAAACAAATGCTACTTTTTATATATTACATACTATTTATCATATATAAATCAGTTCCCTTGGGATAGAAATAACCTTAAACAACGTGTGCGAAGCCGCCGGAATCTAGTATTATAAATGAGAAAGTTTCTGTGTTTGTCGATTTGGATGTTGGCTGAAATTATGCATTCAGGTATTTCTGGGTCTGGAATAAAATATAGGCTACTTTTTATCCCACAAATCAGTTCCCATGGGATAGAAATAACCTTAAAAAGTTTCTATAGAATAAAAATAAATAAATATTGCTGGACAATTCACAAAGCATTGTCTAGCCCCATGGTAAGCAGAGCTTGTGTTATGGGTAGGTACTAGATAACTGATATACATAATACAATACATTACATAGATAGATATTTTTTATTATATATAGAAAACGACCAGAACACCCGGAACAAATATCTGCAGATCGTGCACACAATTGTTCCGAGGCGGGAATCGAACCCGCAACCTACTGCGTCGCAAGCGGACCTTCGCCCACCGCGCCACATCAGTCGTCAAATCAACGCGTGCGAAGTCGCTGACTGGAACTGGTGAGACATAAAACTCCTTAGGTTATAATAATTGGAAGACTGTGGATGACGCTACCACAGTGTAGAAGAAGAGGCATATTCCTCTTAGCCTGTTCATATACTGAATGACGGATCATCAACCGTGACCCAATTCAATGTCCCTCAGAGAACAGAGTTCGGTAACGATGAGGTGAAGGTTGGCTCTCTGAGAAATAAATAATTACCCAACCGTCCCCCAATATCCGATATGGGGACGATTGACATGACCTAGCAGAAGATGTCGAAACACTGGTATTAATGTTTTGATTCAGAGTTATTAAAGTATTTATGCACCCTGTTAGACAGTGTATGGCATAATGTTTATGATGTGTAGTGAGTGAGTATACACTGTATAAAAAAATATTTTTCTTACCTAATCAGAGCCATCAGAGCCTAGAATCCGTAGGTAAAAAAGGAAATGAAGCTAATCACAAACCAAACCAGAGATATAGGCCAGCCTAGCACTAATTACTGAATTAGCCAACTGTGGAAACGCTAAATCCGGGATAATACTGATTACATATCGCAATGCGGGTAGAAAGTAACGTTGTTCGGCTGTCAGTCAAACGTCGCAAACGTCAGATGCGTTACGTCATGCTACGTCATGCGTCATTTGCAGCTCGGTATCAAGGCTGGGGATCATTACGAGTTTATTTGGTTTTGCTTTGTGATTTTGGGATGAGCTTGTGTGGGTATTTTTGACCGGGTTTGGTCTTTTGCGTGTTATTAGGTGTTGGTAGGTAGCGAAAGCAAATGGACTTTGTCAGACAGAGAAGACTATTATTTTGATTTTTAAGTACTATATGATTATAGGAGGAGTTATTCTGGGCCTTGAGTTAAAGTATTTTGCGCCTAATGACCTCGTCTAAGAACCTATTCTCGAACGCGTGATCTATCATTGCATTTATTAAACAATCGACAACCACTTACTGTTATTTCAAGAGGAACTCTATTTATGGGTAATTGAGGTCTATTGTTATTGAGGACATTATCAAGACCTTAGATGTGTAACCTTCAAGGCGAAGAAGGAAACTACATTGCGGTGGCAAACAGTAAGAGGGAGACAGAAGGTAGTGCCTATGGAAAGATTTAGACTAAACTTTATTTAGGCCGACTGTATAGACTAGGATTAGAAAAATCAATTTACGGATTATCGACCTCATTGACCGACTTTAAAAAAGATGAGGCGCTAGGTATGTTTTCTATTTCTTTTTTATGTATGGTCTTCGATTATTCCGCCCATTATAGAACGATTTTGATCATTCTTTTAAGGAAAAATGATCCGAATTTTATTTCCTTGGGATTCAAATTTTTAGCGGCTTACCTCGGGATAATTCTGCGTAGGTACAATAGCAAAATAATTAGTATAGAGCGGTCGAGAGAATAAGCCCCGCAAAAGTTAAGTAATCAGAGTATAATAATTAAGTTAACTCGGCATTTAGTTTTTTTCTAAACAATCAGATGATTTATTTAGTTGACAAGGTGAGCATAATTTTCTAATAACCTCTTCCTAGATAATAACATACATGTACAGCTCAGCAGTTTTTTATCCAAAATAATTGTTAACTTTCTCACTAGCCAGGACAGAAATCATTTAACAATACTCCATTTCCCACACCGTTATTATGAAACTTCAATACAAATTGTGAAAATAAATGAGCAAATTAACCGATTCGGTTCAGGATTCGATCAATCATACGTACACAAGCGTCGTGTTATCAAATTAATTATGGGAGAAGTAAAACAAACGAGTTCACAACCGGTGTGTTATTCGACTTTGGCTGAAAGGCGATATAGTATTGAACATTGATATCATAGTTTGGCTGAAATCTGGCTAATGGATTCTAGCGTGCAGATTTAAATCAGCTGCATAGTCAGATAGTAATTTTATTTTAATTATTTTTTTATTTATTAGGGCACGCGGCAGCGTGTCCAAGCCAAGTTCAAGCAAAGGAACGCGCCGAGTGTATCATTACACGAACCACTTGATGCCACTTTTGACCCTTCTATAACTCAAAACCTCTTTAACGTAAACACATAAAACTACGTGTGTTTAATTATATCCATAAGGACATGTAGAAGCCCAAATTTCATGAAGCTAGCTCAAACGGTTACAAAGATATGAAGGTCAAAAAGTCGTAAAAATTCACACTGACTGACTGACATACATATAGTACCTAAATCTAACCTACTTCCAGATGACCTAGAAGATTTTGAAATTTAACAAAATCCACAGCCCTTAATTATTATAACAAACATGCTTAAAATCTAAACTTATGGCCAAAAACGGGCTTACTTTTTATAAGATTTTTTTTTTATTAGCTAGACAATCAGGTGTAACATATTATGTACTCAATAAATAGTTCTCAAAACCTTATTTCCTATACTTACATAATAAAACATATAATAATAATAATATAATATAAAAAATAATTACCTACATATTAAGTTACATACTAAGTACTAAATTAATATTGAATTATGTAACTATGTGTTTAATATAGGTACACTAGTTTATTGGTAACGTATTATTTACTAGCGGACCTTCCCGGCTTCGCACGGTCTTAGTACGGATCCCTAACTTTTTTGAAAGTATAATATAGCCTATGTTCAACGAGGATAGTGTAGCACTCACTAGCTTCTCAACAGTGAAAGATTTTTTCAAATCGGTCCAGTAGTTTCGAAGATTATTCAATACAAAAAAAAAACAAATATTTCCACTTTATAATATTAGTATAGACAAGTCGATTAATTAAAATTAAGCCTGCATCTTTGCATGTAGCACAATGCTAAATGTACTCACTTTGCCAGTAAGTGTATAATTCTGGTTTAGCTTAAGAAAATAGGCAATTTTTTTTTTTGTACATTTTAAGAAAATGAGAGGTATTCGTGAGTGATTCTTACTATTTTCGCCTCTCGATAATATCTACAATGTTACCTACATTGTCTTCGTACAGAGACATTGATAGATTGGTTTCAACCTTGAAACTTTTGACACGCGTCCCTCCATCTGTAGTTTTTTTCATCACAGGTATAATCCGAAAATACATATGTAATTTTTAGACGATACTATTGTTATAGTGAAGCAACTAATTCAATGGAATTAGAGGATTGTTTGACCACACAATGAGTTGTCATGTTATTATCATTGATTTTAACGCGACTCAACTCAAAGAATTACTCTCGCTAGCCTAACACATTCCGCACATTTTACGCTCACGTCACAAGGCCTTGTAAATAAAGCATTTGAAGTAGTAAGAAAACTATTTTCTTAGGCGTAAACTGCGATGTTATCGGAGCAGGCGGAACCAGCGATAAAGATATCGCGAGGGGAGCTAGGCAGTTACTGTGCTGTGGTTCTTGAGTTATGGTGAATGCGTTTGAGCGAACATGTGGTATTTAGAACTAGCTTCTGTACGTGGCTTCGCTCACGTGGTCTCATCAGCACTCTTCACTCAACAAATTCCTCCAAACCAGCGCAACTGGTCCACCACGCTGCAGATGAGATTGTGTTAGCAGAATTACGCAGGGGCGTAAGAAACTATAGGTACCTACGTACTACTTGTACGTACACGTCTGTATATAAGAACTGTGTATCTGTTCCTATGTTAGTCCACTGCTGGACATAGGCCTCCCCCAATGAGAGCTACAGCGCCCTGTCTTCAGCTTGACGCATCCAGCATCCAACTGCAGTCTTTCGCAGGTCGTCATCCCGCCTGGTCGGAAGGTGTCCTACACTACCGAGCCGCGGTCTCCACTCAAGAAAACGTTTGCCCCAGCGGCCGTCGCGTCGGTTCTTCACGAGATATGGCCGGCCCACTGCCACTTCAGCTTGCTAATTCTTAGAGCTATGTCGATAACTTTAGTTCTGTGTTTGATGTATTCGTTACGAATCCGATCTTTCAGAGAAACTCCGAGCATAGCTCTGACAATTCAATTACAACGAATTCAAAACCAAACGGAACTAAAACAAAACACAGCTTCATTTATCGACGCATACAAAGATTAGCTGCGCCCCAGATTCCAGTCTTTAGTCAACGCGAATAAACTCGCAGATAGAAATTAGTCTTGAATTCGAACTCCTGTTTAATCTGTGAAAACTAACAAGCCAATTAAACTTGTCGACGCGCTTGAGTACGATAATCTTGGCTAATTGTGAATTGAGTTTCTTGTTGTATTTTTAAATCTCTTGTACTCGTACATAGTAGCTATGAGTAAAACTCGGGGCGATAAAATTTTGTAAACGGTTTGCTACGGTTCAGAAAAAAATTCATTGTGTAAATAAGACCCCGACACGACAACCGCTGTGTGACGACAACGTGTTCTAGAGTGGAGACCAGGACTTGGTAAACGTAGTACACATTGCTTGTATGAAAATAAATAGTCGAGGCGATCATTTGGAGCCTTTGTATTATGGTTTACAATATTCAAATGCAATAATAAATGAACCTAGGTATAACTTGAACTGAAATGACTGCGCCGTGCGCGGGAGCTGATTTTTCGTCTGAATATTTGAAGTATATACATGTATATACAGACATGTGTATACAAGTACAGTCAACCCTCACGTGATGAGCTTGGAATCGCTATGTACAATTGTACATCGCTATGTATAAACGAACAGCTGACCAACATTTAATGGTCCCGCACTAATCAAGATGAGCACAGATTATACAAGTATGCAGTTGGCACCAAGTTCGTCAGCGGCAATTGTGTCACACGCTGTCTCATTCATAAAGCTTTCTAATTTGACGCATATAACTCAACAGACCAAAGCATTTTGTACGAATTCCTGCTGAAAATTGCACACAGAAATAATAAGGATTCTCAAAGATTCTTCCGACTATTTATTATTGATATGGATCAGTTGTAGCATTAGCCCACCTCTCGGGGTGCATTCGGTTAATGTGCCCCGCCCACTTACATTTCAGTGTGGCAACACCCTGACTCCCGGAAGCAAGCCGCGGGCGAGGTCTGCCAAGAAAGCGCTGGTGAGACGACCGTGAATGCACTGAGTGGAAAGATTTGGGGGAGGCCTTTGCCCAGCAGTGGGACGAAACAGGCTAAATAAAAAAAATGGATCAGTTGAGCTATCCAGGTGGGCGACCAGGTGGGATGACAACCGGCGAAAGACTGCAGGTAGATGCTGGATGCGTCAAGCTGAAGACAGGGCACTATGGCGCTCATTAGGAGAGGCCTATGTCCAGCAGTGGACAAACATAGGTTAATGATGATGTGTTGAGCTACCTGTAGCAGTTAGCTCAGTTGCAATAGCAAATAGTATTTCTAATTTGTTTATTTTATCACACTAATATTTATAAATACTTAAGTTTGAATGTATGGGTGTTTGTTACCTCTTCACGGCAAAACTACTGTTATAAAAAGTAAAGTTTTTATTCCGGGCCTGGAACTACCTGTATGCAAAATTTCAGCCCGATCCGTTCAGTAGTTATTGCGTGAAAGAGTAATAAACATCCATTCATACAAATATTCGCGTTTATAATATTAGTAGGAAGTAGGATTTAGAAAATGCGCTTCTAGCATCTGGCAATAGTCAGCCGAGGCCCGCCGCACCGAAGTGTTGGCCCTTGTGTGTGTTGCCCCACCATAATCACACCGGCGCGCGCGGCGGGGCGCGGCGCGGGGCCTTCTGTGCCCGCCAAAAGTCCTGTCATGGACATCTAAGGTCAAAAAAACTGCGGCGAGTGCGGCTCCTGCGGCAGGTGCGCTTTCAGCTGTCTCCTAGTCTACTTTAGTCAGTATTGAAAGCGATCCGGTAAATTAAGTAATCAATATATGAAGAAGTCGCCAAAGTACAAAACTGAATATTTAGTCATAGAGCTTGTCATGAGTGGTTTTATATTTGATTTATACAGGAGAGTTATTTGTAGATCGCTAACGTTTTCGCGTCTCTAATTTTTTTTAATATTTGGATATTTATTATTTGTTATTTAGGATTGGTTTTGCCCTTGATCGAAGATATCACAGACACTTCTTCCACTGGTGGACAAAAAATTTAAGTGTACTATAAAATAATTTAATTGATAATAATGAATAGTATAAAATATGACCTGTCTAAGTGCTTATTTGTAAGCTTAAAGAAATAAAAACGTTTCATTTTCTTTTTGCCTAACATTCTAAATAAATAATTAGAGTACCCAATCCTTTTATTGGCTGTAAGTGATACGTACCATAGGATAACTTAATTTATATTTAAGAACCGTGGCTTTTGTTCATAAAAAAATTATATCTGTGTGTTTGTCACGAAGAGAACAAACCGCGTCCCCACTTAAGTTAGAATAAAGTAAGTAAGGTAATAGACAACTTAATGCTAACACACACATAATATAGTCCTTACTCTGTCGAAATCATTGTCCGTACAAAATAAATAAATAATGCTGGACATTTCACACAGCATCATCGAGCGCCATGGTAAGCAAAGCTTGTGTTATGGGTACTAGATAACTGATATACATAATACAATACATTACATAGATAGATATTTTTTATTATACATAGAAAACGACCAGAACACCCGAAACAAATATCTGCAGATCGTACACACAATTGTTCCGAGGCGGGAATCGAATACGCAACCTCATGCGTCGCAGGCGGACCTTCGCCCACCGCGCCACATCGGTCGTCAAAAGGAACCCTTTATTTACCAACAGTAGAACGGAATAATGTTGTCAATCAGATTTTGTCACGTTCCTGTTATTCGTTCTGGAACAGATGTGATCCATAATTCCATGTAACTCCTGTCTGTCAATGCATTATTTATTATTTGCGGAGATCTTTGCGGCCTCTTCAAAGAATAACCTAGAATTCCAGCCCTGTTACTATGTATGATTCGCTAGAATCTAGACAGTCTAGTCTAGATTCTAGCGAATCATACAATCGGAATTCGGCCGCTGATATGATTTGTGCTTTTATAAGATCAAAGGAGCTTGATGTAGAAATTGAGCTGGCTGAATATTTTACTCGGTAAGTGAGGACTTGCTCGACTGAATGAGAACCAATAAGTCTGCCCTAATGTGTAAACCAACTATGATATGTTCTGGAAGCATAATTTACTTGTTCCTACGATTTTTTATTACTGGACAATCCACACTGCATTGCAAGCTAAGCAGAGCTTGTGTTATAGGTACCAGATAACTGTTATGATTGACGACCGATGTGGCGCGGTGGGCGAAGGTCCGCCTGCGACGCAGGAGGTTGCGGGTTCGATTCCCGCCTCGGAACAAATGTGTGTACGATCTGCAGGTATTTGTTCCGGGTGTTCTGGTCGTTTTCTATGTATAATAAAAATATCTATCTATTTAATGTATTGTATTATGTATATCAGTTATCTAGTACCCAAACCACAAGCTCTGCTTACCATGGGGCTAGATAATGCTGTGTGAATTGTCCAGCATTATTTATTTTATATGTACATACCACAATACTTTACATAGATATACATCTCATGATTCCTTTCACGGCTTTCTTTATCTCAAGCATCTGTATTCTCAGCCTGACCCTTACCAAATAACAGTTATTTCTAGTTATTATATAACCAAACTTAGTATACCATAAAACGGGTACTCGGGTAATAACTGCAGTTCGAATGAAGTGACAATAAAATCTGACAGTCCGACAGACCAACACTTCTATTAACAGAAGGGGATGGGCCATCGTATATTCCGGATAATTTATAGTTATTACAATTAAAACCGTCTTCCCTGTGCCAAGAGTTCACTTGCTCATGCAAGCGGAATGTTTTTGTATTGAAATAATAGAAACGCTGTTTGTTTTATTGCCAGATTTTAAACGCAATTGACGGAGTAAAGGCAATATGAACCCATTTAAAAAAAAATAAGGAGGTTCATGTACGACTGTATTTATGTTTTTATTTATGTATGTTCGTCGATGTCTCCGTCATTTATGTACCGATTTGGATGATTACTTTGCTGTTGCACAAACAACGATCATGTAGTGATCCCAAAAAAAAATCAGACTGATTTTATTCGGATTAGTATTTATCCTTTTGATAGATATTTTTATTAGGTTCACATACAAACCGCACAGTAAAAATAACAGAAGAACAGAAACATAACATTAGTTAACTACTCATAATAATGACCACACAATTATATAAATAAATAATGCTGGACAATTCACACAGCATTATCTAGCCCCATGGTAAGCAGAGCTTGTGTTATGGGTACTAGATAACTGATATACATAATACAATACATTACATAGATAGATATTTTTTATTATACATCTGCAAATCGTACACACAATTGTTCCGAGGCGGGAATCGAACCCGCAACCTCCTGCGTCGCAGGTGGACCTTCGCCCACCGCGCCACATCGGTCGTCAAGTTAATATAAGTTTTAAGTTTTGCGGGACACATACTTACTAATCTCTTGGGAAGATTTGTTTTATGGGACCGCCTCAGGATCATTCCCTATAGTATAGGGGACCGCCTCAGGATCATTCCCTATAGTATAGGGGACCGCCTCAGGATCATTCCCTATAGTATATGGGACCGCCTCAGGATCATTTTCTATAGTATAGGGGACCGCCTCAGGATCATTCCCTATAGTATATGGGACCGCCTCAGGATCATTCCCTATAGTATAGGGGACCGCCTCAGGATCATTCCCTGTAGTATAGGGGACCGCCTCAGGATCATTCCCTATAGTATATGGGACCGCCTCAGGATCATTCCCTATAGTATAGGGGACCGCCTCAGGATCATTCCCTATAGTATAGGGGACCGCCTCAGGATCATTCCCTGTAGTATATGGGACCGCCTCAGGATCATTCCCTATAGTATAGGGGACCGCCTCAGGATCATTCCCTATAGTATATGGGACCGCCTCAGGATCATTCCCTATAGTATAGGGGACCGCCTCAGGATAATTTCCTATAGTATAGGGAATGATCCTGAGGCGGTCCCATACCGACTTAAAAATATTTTCGCTATTGTATAGGGCCTATACAATAGCGAAAATATTTTCAAGCCGGTCCATAACTAGACATCAAGCATACATAAAAAACATACATTCAGCCATAGAACGTTTTTAAAATCTGTTAAAAATTGTGAAAGACAGTCTCAGTTTTTATCAAGACCCTTTTGTTCAACAAACAATAGGACCGGAAAGAAGCAGCACAATAGGTACGCAGAGGCACGCGCGATAACTTTCCTACCTATCGATTGCAATTCATAAACAATTTTAATCGGCGATTGTTCCGCGTCTTATCTACAAACCGCAAACTCCTTATCCTTACACTATTCGTTCAGCAACTTTTATGTAGAGTACCGAGTACATTGCGGGTATTGTTCGCAGATTGTGGATTTCACTCGGCAGCCGGCGAGGAATGTATCAATGTCAGCGGATAAACGGCGGCAGACAATCTCGGCTCGGGGATTTCAGCTTGAAATGAAACTTCGCGGAACAGTGGAAAGAAAAAATAGTTGGGTGTCAGATGCAACGACTGTTCGCGGCGAGTCTTGAAACTTTTCATGCCACTTGAGACTGCTATGACTCGGATATATTTTTGCTGGTTATACTGAAATATATCAGAATTTTGGTTAAAAATTCGCGACAACGACTGCGGTAAACTTATTCTTGAGTGGAGACTGCCACTCGGCGAACGTAGTGTACGACGCCCTCCGGTCAGGTGGGATGAGTCGATGTTAACCGACAGTCTTTATTGGTCCACTGCTGGAAGCAGGCCTCCCCCTGATAAGCGCCTTATGGGCTTTTATCTCATGGGGGGTAATGTCCATAATCCCCACGCTCGGCATGCGGGTTGGAGATCGCAGTGGCAAATTGTTCTGCAAGAGGCGCTGATGCCGCCCCCCGGTGGATATCCCTTAGTCGCCTCTTACAATAGACTTCCCGCGAGAAGAGTTCTGATGGTGGTGCAAATTCTAAGCCAGCACACGACATGTATAAAGCTCATTTCTAGCAAAATAAACCCATTAATTTACTCACATAAACATACCGAGTCAGCACACCCTCCTATCATAGATATAAAGCACAATTTACCACGTTCTAACAAACTAGGGATCCTCAAAGTTTGTGACGTGACGAGCGTTAAACGGTCTCCAGTTTATTGAATTCCCGGCTTTGATACATTCAGATTGGGTTGCAAATCCCTCGCTATATTATTTACATATAGATGTAGTGTAGGAGATTTATAGTGGTGTAAAACAGTGACATTTTGCAGCGTGAACTCTATGCATGGCACTTGAAGACGACAGCGGGAATCTTAATTGTGCTCCATTGAGATAGGAGCGCTCGACTTTATTTTCCACTTGTTGCTTTGTTCGTGTGAGTTTTTTTTTTGTGCATTTGTTGGCGATACATTATCTGGATTAACTCAGGGCCTTGTTCTTGAACGGAGATTAAATGCCGCTTACACCGTTCGTCAGTTTTGTTTATCAGTACCTAGTAAATTTTGTCAAAATATTTTTGTAGGGGGTGTGAAAATATAACTGTAGATTTAATTACTTATACCGCGCGAATAATATTACTTTGGGATAACCAAGTGTGCTGTGTGATCTTATGATAAATTAATTAATTGAATAATTGAATTGAATTGAAAACACAAGGGCTAGTGACGACCCGCTGGTAATATGTATAGACTTGGCGACAATTTAACACAGCGGCGCATATTATTAGGTCGCATCGATAAAGCCTAGCAGTGATCGAATTTAGTTCCAAATTTATATAGTCTTATTAATATCTCAATTGGTATCTAGACTCTAGTCTCATACGCTTCACTTGTTACGCCATTACAACCGCGAGCATGCGCTAAAACAATTAAATTCTAAAAACATATTCTTTGCGCAATCTTGGTCGGGTAATGATCCCATCAAACGCTGTATGTCGTAAAGAAACACATGTATTACTCTCGATAATCGTAAAGATAATTATTTAGTCAACCTATTTATATGTACCTCCTTTCTCTACATAAGGGCCAGACTCCACTAAAGCCGAGTTGAGCTAAGCTGAGTAGAGATTTAAATATTTAACTTACGCTATCTGAACACATAATTATAAGTACTATGTAACGGCATTTATCGCGATTGCAAGAGTCATCCCGTGACTACAACAGTGTGTAAACTTGTTGAAACAACGGTAAAAATGGGTAAATAAACGCTATAACCCCGCTATACCCGTTAAATAGTACTTATGAGTAGAGATTTGTTTAAAACAACCAAAAGAACGTCCTTATTCACACATCTCATCTCCGCTCAGCTTCAGTCGAGACCCCAGAGCGGAGATGACTCTTATTTGCATGCGATTAAATAATTAAAGATCGCAGCGGATATGTGAGCTGTGCCTCACAAGCTGGCGACGTCACGCAGCGGAGACGAGAAGAGATGAACGAAGATGTGATCTGTGCCTAGTGCATTCATCTCGACGTTCGACGCACGCCAGCCGCTCTAACTAGCACACAATATCTCCACTTCAATCTAACTAGTACGCATCTGCGAACAGCATAAAGCGAATGCTATTATGACGTAAATTAATGTTTAAATGACAAGTGACTTTATGATAAGGGAAAAAAAAAAAAAAATTACTAGACAAGTAAGTAAAGTACTACTTACCTCAGTACACCTACATATTTTTTACCAAAAACAACCACGGTCTGCCTTCCGATTGTTAACACCCAATAGGGTTCACATTGTGATACTTACCTTTACTTAATCACCTACCTACCTAATAAATCAATCTGATAACAACATTAAAATATAATTGAATTGAGTATTGAGCATCGGAGACACCCTGAAAAACGTCATCTTCGCTTTGGTGGAGACTGCGCCCTCTTGTTTATAGACTTTAGAATGCAGATTGCACACCTTGCACAGCTTTACGGTTAGGTTACGTATCTGATCTGGTAAGTGCGTGTTGTGATTCCTTTCTATAATTCTTATTCCTGCCGGGTATCGAGCTAGCGGACTTTGCGGCGCACGAGACAAAATAGTACTCTTCAAGTTAAAACTTCCACGCATAGTTCCACTTTGCAAACTTAGCACGTATTAAAATTGTAGTTAGATTTTGTTGAAACATACACAGGCAAGTAAGTAGGTAGAAGTAGGTAAGGTACATTAAAAAAACCTGAGCACCGGTTTTACAAAAAATTGCAACGTAATTATTACCCCGAGTGCGAGGGCTTACGCACTAGTCACGCACTATAATAACAAAAACATTTTTGTTTATCCTCCTGTTTTCAACCGTTTTTTTTAAAATGAAAGTCAACTCCTTGGAAAAAAACTAGCTACTTCACATCTTACACATAACACAAAGACATAATGTATATCAAAAAGTAATCTTCAAGCGCAGACGATTTCTGAAAGTTTACAAGTTTTACGGACAGCCGTTTCCACCTTTAATGAAAGCCGTATAATCTAACTTCAAACAGACAATACCAAGAAATATCTTGGTAAATTCCATTGAAATATCAAACAATCTTCGGTGTCAATGACTGGTTGTTGCTCCACAGTCATGACCTCTTCATCTTTGCAAATACGAACCTCTTGCGAAGCAGAATCGACCTTACATCGTTGACTTCTGGTTGATATTTGCTTTACATGGTTATTGTGCATAATTCAGTACATTATGGTCTCACATTCAATTATGCCCTGTCTTAGCTTGCGTAAGTACACATTGGATCATAGTTTACTGATGACAGTCTGTTTACATGCATAAGTACTTCAGTTAAAACAGAGTTTTTTATTTTTATCGTTGATGATTACAATATGTAAAGTTTAGCAATACCATGGCTCCAGGTACCAAGCTGTTAAGTTCTTTAACTATCAGACCATTGACTTGATAGTCCTAATATTATGAAATCCAAATTAAAATAGTTTTTGTTGGAAAACTTGGACCGGAAAAATGGCGTTAAGTATTGGCCCAGCAGTGGTGTGCTGTAAAAGCAGACAGCGAAAGATAACCGAAAGAGAAACCGACCATAAAACTATAAAGGTTCCACTTTTTCACTTGACCACGGAACCCTGAAATGTTTCGATTTCATAAACCAAAGTCATCGCTTACCAATTTTCATCGCGTAGATATTATCAAATGAGCCATTAGTTTCGATAGTTCAGTTTAGGGAAACATTTAATTTCTCGGTACACAAAACGGCGATTCTAATCTACCCTCAGGAAATGGCTAACGTAAGCGCTTGTTTGCGTGAATTGTTAATCGCCCGATAAAGTAATCACTTGGTATTTTCTTGGCTACGTTTTTGATTTATTACATGAAATTCGCGTTAGGGGTGGGTACGAAAAATACATGTTGTAATTTTTGATGGGGTTTCAAAACACAACAATAACATAATAATAACTAAGTTGATTGTAATCTTGTAGGTTATCTGTTTTCTTTGCTTGTTCACACTTTTTATGTATCTAATATTCTTCTTAGTCGTGAAAACCTCTTAACAGCCTTCTGTTTCTATTTTCTTGTTTTTTTATTTATTTACTGCTGGTTTTCCTTGTAATAAATAAATAAATAATAACAACAACATAGCACAATAACATTCGTGCTAACTATCAATTATTATCAATTAAGAAATATGGTTTTCTCTCCACATAATTTTTTTGTGTGTTCCATACACACAAAACATAAGGAGAACAGAAATAGAAACCACGAATACATTTTATATACATGTTTATCACTTAACACTTTGAGTGCTGAAATCACACGGTATGTGTTTTCTACAAGTGACTAATATGCTTAAATCCACACTAGCGCAACGGCTGAGAAAATACAGATCTTTGTGACTCAACACAGCCGTAATATTTTTCGAACGAAACGCATGTGCGGCGCAACACAACCGCTGTGTAGAGCGGCAGCACGAACTTTTTAGGTTAAAAAAAGATCGCAGTCGTCGAAAAAAAATCGCAGTCAAAGTGTTAAGTGTCTTTATTGGAAGACCGCTGACAACACGCTACGACGACAGAAGCATTTTTATCCTATCATTGAAACTCAATAATTACATACAATCATACATATGTATGTATGTATGAGTAATAGAATCATACATGTATGGATGTAGAAGGCTCAGCTCTCATGTAGAGTTAAAATTCGTTACGGCCATACTCATAGCACAGGGTTATAGCAAAATGCTATTACCAAATTCTTTCACGCACTTTCAATCCACAAAGAACTGCTTCAATCCTATCAATCAAACACAATACAATCATAATACCGTATATGTAACTGGGAGCGGCTACACTCAATAAGCCAATTGAGGCTGACATCCTGGCATTTGTGCATTAACCAGCACGATACCACTTGCCTGCATTGTATAGTGTAACACCCGGAATCGACCATTACGTTCAATCAATAGGGACAATTTGTCGAAGAACAAGTTTACTGTCGTACCGCAATTGTGAGAAAATGAATAGCCTGTAGAACAATATTATATCCTACTAATATTATTAACGCGGAAGTTTGTACGTATGGATGGATGGATGGATGGATGTTTGTTACTCTTTCACGTAAAGTGAAAGAGTACATACTAATAACTACTGAATGGATTTTAATGAAACTTTACAATAAGATAGCTTATACATCAGAATAGCCCATAGGCTACAATTTATAAAGATATATTGTATATAATCCAAAATATCTATCACCACGCGGGTGAAACCGCGGGGCGCAGCTAGTGTTATATGAACTAGAAGTCAACATGACGACCTCTGTAGCGCAGCGGGTGAAGATCAGCATTCGTGGTAGTTCTGGGCTCGATTCTCACCTCGTAATATATGTTTGTACAATCTGCAGATATTGGTGCCGGATTTTCTGGGCATATAACAAAATCTCTATTATATATGTAATGTATTATGTAAAAAGGTTTTCTAGTACACATAACACAAGCTCTGTCTACTTTAGGTCTAGATGATGCTGTTTGGATTTATCCAGCAAAATATACTACACATTTAAAACTAGTTATGAATTATATCAATAAATTCATAGATTTTGAAAATACATATAAATACAAACGACATGCTTCAACGACACGTACAATTGTTTAAATGTATTACCGAAACATACATTCCACAATTAATTAAAAGCGGAGACTTTGCTCTTTTCTTCTGTACCAATATTACTTACTATTTATTTATTTATGTATTTAAGTAGAGTATTATTTATTTTGAAATTTGTAATATTAATTATTTGTTTTTTTTTTCAGTATTCTTATTTAGGTAACCTGTGGTACATCCCCTGCTTTTTCTTAAATTCATATTATTCTTTCCATCCAAAGGTTGCCTGGAAGAGATCGCTTCTAAGCGATAAGGCCGCCCATTGTACCTGTCGCATATAATGTATTTTTGTAATGATTAATTTGATTATGGTGTACAATAAATAATTTTTGTATTGTATTGTAATATTAGTAAAATTACTTGTAAGTTTGTACGGGTAGTCGAAACTGCTGGCCCCTCATCGCCGCATTACCCCTGAATATATTTGCATAATACAGGTCCGCTGGCGAAATCAATTCGCCAATACAATAGAGTAAGTCAATTACTCCAATACAAATCAATCGATTCATGGTTATCATTTGACAATATGATTATGTTGGAATGATATTATTCAAGATGGGATACACTATACACTCTGGCTAGATAGTGCTATGCCGTCAATGAAATGCATCTAAATATAACGAGTTAAAGCCCATATTTGAATGCACCTCTGACCTGCGACAACCTTTAAAGGTAAAATGGATACAGCAAAATAACTAGGACGACTAGACATTAATTAGATTGTTGTTCATGATATAAATATAAATTAGATATCCGATTACTAAAAATTACTATTAATTAGCTATAAATAGACTAGAAAAAACGAAATTGCTGCGCCCGTACAGGGTACATGTACCTAACCTACCGGTAAGCTAATAACATAAATAAATAAATAATGCTGGACAATTCACACATCATTATCTAGCCCCGTGGTAAGCAGAGCTTGTGTTATGGGTACTAGATAACTGATATACATAATACAATACATTACATAGATAGATATTTTTTATTATACATAGAAAACGACCAGAACACCCGGAACAAATATCTGCAGATCGTACACACAATTGTTCCGAGGCGGGAATCGAACCCGCAACCTCCTGCGTCGCAGGCGGACCTTCGGACACCGCGCCACATCGGTCGTCAAAATGCAATAAATAAACGACTTATTAGCTAATCTTAAGCAAAGATAAGTCAGGCTGGAGATGATAATGATTATTTTAAAAGAGAATATGAAAAATCACATCAATTCTTTCTAAAATGAGTCAAGTCTTCGGTAGTCCGATAATTTTGCCCACTTTATGTCGTATCTAGAGAGTTGGAACTCTCTAGACTAGAGTCTAGACTAGACTGTAGTGAAGCTTGCGCAAAGAGAAGTCAGGCTAGAGATGATTTAAAAAAAAGAAGTTGAAAAAACACATTTTTGTTTTCTAAAATGAGTACAAGTCTTAGTAGTCCGATAATTTTGTCAACCTTATGTCCTAGCAAGAGAGTTCTCTCTTGTTAGTCAAGACTATTTCTTCGAATAGGTCCCTGTTTAGGATTCTACTCCCGTCGTACACAGAGTGGTTCAAATCTAGTGTACGCTTTATTATTGGACCACGTTTCAATTGATCCCCCTGTACTTTAGACTACACAATTGTATAGAATTGAATGCGAATTTCTTTTAACAATAGCTTTGTATAATGAAGCTGATGAGAAAACCATTTTTATGATGATTATTTCTGGATTAAATTTTAATTCAATACAACTAGAAATTAAAAATAAACAATAGTAAGTCTGCATGGATATTTTTGGAATACGATCAGATAAGATTAAATGTTGAGGTCAATATAAATACTACGCTACGCCTCGCGGCTTCTCCCGCGTGGAACACTATGTATGTGTCAAATTTAATGGTAAATAAACCTTCCTTTTCAATCACCATCTATTTAAAAAAACCGCATCAAAATCCGTTGCGTAGTTTCAAAGATCTAAGCATACATAGGGACAGACAGACAGCGGGAAGGAACTACAGACAATTGTCCCAGGCAGGAATCGAACCCGCAGGAGGTTGCCTCCTGCGTCGCAGGCGTACCTTCGCCCGCGGCGCCACATCGGTTGTCCGTCGTCAATATGACAAGCGAATGTGCCCTGTAGAGTACTTTTCACGCAAGAATTATTCTAGAAGCATAGCTGTAAGTAGGGCGACTAAAAAAATTTAGTGAGTTTGGCTTGAATAAAATTTAGTTCCACTAATTGCCGCGGGACTTCTATCGTGAAACCACTATTCTCCGGTATTTTGACTTCCGGTATAGCTGTACTGTTAGCTACGGGGGTCATCGGGTGCGTCTTCAATGATTTAGATGTATTAAACTTGAGAAAAAACGTATATTCCTATATCTAGGTTACAAAAATAATAAAATAAATCACAATACAATACAAAAATACTTTACTGTATACCAGATAAACATATGTATGTAGATCATTACAAAAATACATTACATGCGACAAGTACAATGAAATCACTTGTTCTTTCTAGATACCGATCACCGGTACTTCCGATATCCGTATCACAGTCTAGTAGTCTCGTGATGATAAAAATTATAGAGGTAAAGGATAGAGATAGACAGAGAGAGGGATAGAGAGACATTTATTGGACCAAGTACAGTAACAGCACAGAACAAATAAGGTGAAAATTATATAAAAATAAAGAATCATTATTATAAGACTTACTTAATACTTAAGAGGAGGAATACGTATAAGTTCTTTGTTTGCCCAGCACCTATATCTGTCCATACCATCTTCTCAGTCAGTATCACTACCCTCTTATTCATCTAGACTCTAGAGGGTAAGGACGAGAAAACAAACCCACAGAAATAAAGCAAACTAATATGTTATGATACAAGTGGTTATGCGGGTACATTGTCTAACAAGTATCCCTCTAGTTGATACGAGTACTTGTTCCCAATGGATGAAACGGAGGTCATATTCATTGGTTCCAATTGTCTGCGCCAAGTGGAGTCTATTGTAGAGATTGCTGTGTGACGCAGATTTAGATGTAAAGAATTGGTTGTATATTAGATGAGTTATTTAACTGTTTTGAATTTTGTCGCGAATTTGAAAGGTCAAGAACGAGGGCATTTAATGAAGACGTGGTGGAATTGTGAACTGGTCTTTTAAATATCAGAATATGATGTTTTAATATTGGTGATAAACTTACAAGGAAAACTAGACGATGGCTTGCTTTGCTATATTCGAAGACCTGATGAATGAACAGATGATGTAAGAAAATGTCGCAATTTTTATTTATCTACGTACTTAGATATAATATGGCGTATAAGAAAGGGTGCTGGATGCGTCAAGCTGAAGACAGGGCGCTGTGGCGCTAATTGGGGGAGGCCTATGTCCAGCAGTCGACTAACATAGGCTGATGATGATGATAAGAATGAAGCTTATACCTAAGGTTTTTGTTATTAAACCTAAGCCCTCGCATTCTACACTGACACCTTAGATTTTGTTATTAAAGTGCGTAAGCCTTTGTACTCGGGGTAATCTCAAAGAAATTAAATAATATCCTAAAAATATATCGGGGAAGGTCGCGGGTGCAAGTCCCGTCGAAATCAAAAATTTTGGGATATTATTTAATATCTTAAAAAACTTGGAATTGAGCAACGGCAAACTCTCGCGCGTCCACAACGCCTTTGGATCGCGCTCTTGCCGCGCGTGATCGGAGCGCAATGGACCAACCGGTGTGGACCCGGCTATTAAGATGCAGCACAACTTAGAACTTACAGCTCTGTCGTCGCGTAAACGTAGGTTTTAATGTTCTACTCCAGAGAAATATAATAAACCAAAAAAATGGAACGCCTTTTCGTGTCATCAAACCAAAAAACATCCTACCAAAATTGAATTGGGTCATTCAATAAAAAGGCGTGACGAACTAACCGGTCAATGATTCTAACATTCTAACAACGTCTTTCCGTGCGGGCCCTCCGTAATGGAATCAATTGACAAATATTGTGGGGTTCGACAAAGAGGGGTCTCGGGAAATTCATTCATAAATAAAATATCTTTCGGTGGTGACGAGTATATAGGGTTTCTGTCTGGTGTAGACTAACCTAAAGTTGATTGTATCTAAACATCTTTAACAGAACAAATTATGGCAAAGAAAAATACTTTTGAGAGAGCACAACTTTATAATAATACCTGAAACTTTGAAAAATATTAGCTTAATTTAATTTCGCACAAATTAAATTAAAAGATCTGTATATATTACCTACAGATCGAACATTAATGTATTTAATTCCTTTTTTAAAATCTAATGAGTAGGTAGAAAATGACTCTTACATAATTAGTACCTACCTAATTATGTCCTTATTAACTTTTGGTCTGTTAAATGGCTAAGAAAATTTTCGTAATAATGCGTGTTTTTGACGACCGATGTGGCGCGGTGGGCGAAGGTCCGCCTGCGGTTCAAGAGGGTTCGATTCCCGCCTCGAAACAATTGTGTGTACGATCTGCAGATATTTTTTCCGGGTGTTCTGGTCGTTTTCTATGTATAATAAAAAATATCTATCGAGAAGAGAAAAATAAAAATTCAAAACCACGTCATAGGGTTTTACTAAAGCCTACATTACTTACTGTATTCTTTTGCGGTGTTATTTCTTGTTTAACGAACATAAAACAGCACTATCTCCGTTGGAATAAGCTCGCATTTCTGAAGTAAAAATACCTACAGAATCTGGTAAAAGCGCTCCTCATCGCTGAAATAAATGTTCCGTAGTTAAGAGAATTATTGCAGGCTGCAGGCTACGAAACCCCACCCGAACATAAGGCGAAATAAGGCAATTTTAACATGAAATTCACATTTTGCGGGGTCTCACCGACCCATCTCAATAAAATACCCTGTATAAGTACCTATAAGGAATGGCCGCAGCCGTGTTCAATGGTATGCCAAGTGTGCGGCAGTGACCCTTTACAAAAGTGACACGTTACGATTTCATGATGTGCGGAAGATCGAAACACGACTTCCAGTCCGACCAACTAAACCGACCAACTGGTTGTGCAGAATGGAAGTCGATGAAAGGTTTTTTCCAATCGAACCAACTGGTTGATCATATATTTTATTTTGTGGTAAACTTGTTCCAGTCGGACCAACAAAATGACATGAAGCGGATCACTTATTTTTCTTTCTCAACAACTTTAACCAACTTTTTAGTTGGTTTGATAGGAATATTTTATTAAGAAATGCAATAACTGAGTTGAGCAGAACAAAATAATTACAAATCCCGTCTGAATCAACTATACTCCGATTCAATATCCTGGATATAATTTGTATACTGGGTTACAATAACCAAGGAATATTGGTGTAATAGATTGAACGGCATTGGTATCATCGAAACAAAACACAGAAGCTCGAAACAATTTTCTGCTTTTAAAGCTTTCATTCATAATTTAATTGACTTATCAAATTGATTCGTTACCGAACTCAAATTTAAAAAAAAACCCTGCACATGTAAGATTATGCATTGTTGAATTTTGTGTTTTAGTTCGTGATTACCTTGCTGATATTTCGTGGTTTTCTGTTATTATTATAAATTTTTGTTCAGTTATCATTCATAAATGTTTTTGTTGACAAAAAATATCTTGGATTCGAAATCGTTATAGCTGCTGAGTAGGAGAGGATACACTACAAAACTATTCGCAGTTGAGCAACGGGGGTAGCGCGAAATTTTCATTGAATTTTATCAACAAATGGCTTTTGTGCTTCGAAGATAAGCGCGCTTATTTATAACGTAGCTAACGTTATTTCAACCGGATTCCATTAAAATCGACGCCAGGATATTCTGGCCCTTAATAGAAACGGAAACGGAAGTATAATGATTTTACAACAAATTACGCACGAAATGTTATTTTCGGGTTACTGTTGAATTATTTCGGAACAAATAGGTTTCCTTTGACACGAATTAGGTAGGCACGCGTAGTTTTAACCTTGGTGTTGTAGGTAATAATGTAGGTTAGCTATTTGAAAGGGTAGTTTTAAGTTGAAGCAAGTGTTATGCGAGAAGTTCCATATATTTCTACTTACTTTGACTAGTTAATGCCCGCGGCTTCGCAAGCGTTGTTTCTATGGAAACATTTTACGGTTATTTATATCCTATGAGAACTGACTTATGGGATAAAAAGTAGCCTAGTTTCTGCCCGCGGCTTCGTACGCGTTGTTTCTATGTCTATGTTGTTTCAATTTATGTAAATTAAGTGAGAGCGCTTAGACAAACCTAGCATACGCTTTAAAGCACTATTAACTAAGTAATGTAACCTATTTGTAATTCATAAATGAGAAAAAAAATCCTCAGTAAAATAATTTCAACATCTCTCGATGTAATTTTTCACCCGCGCCCCATGTAGCCAGTTTCTGCCAGCTGCTTCGCACGCGTTATTTCTATGGAAACGTTACGTGCCTTATATTAATTTCAAAACTTCAAATCAGCCAATAGTAGCACTAAAACCTCAAACAAAGCACCCATCCCCAAAAACCCCCCAAAAATACAAAAAATATTTTCTACGGTAAAATAATTTCCACATCTCTCGATGTAATTTTTCACCCGCGCCCCATGTAGCCACGCATGACGGATAACCCCCGGGTCCTCGGCCCTTTGACATCCGGTAAGGCAAGTCTTGGCGACAAGAGAATAAAGGGCCCCACACACTATTGAAACACCAAGCAACCCGACGAAACGCAATGGCGGCGCATGGCGATGATTTGATTTCTAAACTTATTATTTTGCCATCCCTCTTATAAACCAGCGCTCTTTCACAAATGACCATGAGTTATTGTGTTAAAGCAACGCTCGCTTATCTGCTTAATATGAGGGCTACTTAGTACGAAACCAATAAATACTACTTGTGTTAGTACTTACATTTGTATTCACTTGTTTTGTACATACTAACTTACGTGTTTTCTAGTACTAAGTAGTCTTATATTTGTGTAAATAATTTTAAGTGTGTGTTGTGTTGTGTCTAAGAAGAGTTGTGTATTTTGCTATGAACACCATATTGTTTCGTCACCACTCAACGATTCGTCGCGTAATTAATAATGTGATTCTGGTCATATAAAATATATACGATATGATTCAGCGTGATTCATCGCGTTTTTTCGGGTCGCGTAGCGTTTCTATAGTGTCTATCTTCCTTTATTTTCCAAGGGTCGACCCACCCCCCTACTTTACGCGCCGTTTGCTGTTCCTCAATTATGTGATTTTCTTAAGTGGTGAAACCTTTTTTCAGGATTTATCGGAGCTCGGAAAATGAATAAGTTTTAGGAAAATCTAGATTTACATTCAAGACTGACAGGCGTTTTAGTGAATTTCACAAAGACGAGTAAATTCAAGTGAAATTTAACTTATGGCTAACTGATTTTGAAAGAACTTTTGAACAGTGCTTTAGAAAATCTGAAATGGCATTGCATGTTTTGTCTAGGCCTTTCTAACATCTTGAGCTGACCACAATAAATATTGCTCCATGAATCTTCCACGTCAATTTTCTCGAAATAATTCTGGGATCTTCAGTCTCTTTCGTAGGGTTTCAAATATAAATAAGCCAAGATATTTATTGCTTTGTTGTCAGAAAAAGTATTTTGCAGCTTAAATTATGCGCAAAACATGAAATACTGCGTAACTTTTACGACAAGGTCAATCCTTTTCATTAAAATACTTGCCGTCACACCGTTTCAGAGTTGACATAAATAAAAATACGCGGTCACGAAATACAGAGATAAAGCGATCATTTTACAGGCTTCATTTGAAAAGACACGTCAACTTTATCCGTAGCGCTTTATAAATGGATATTAAATTGAATTTGGCAAGCTTATTGCGTTGAGAACATCAAAGATAGTTGTGAGCGAATCACAAAGAGAGATAATGAAAGGGTCTAGCCGTTTGGCAGCGGAACCCTTAACAGAGCAACGGCCCGCGATATGAAGAATGTTTTTAATACACAGTTTAACACAAACATGCCCACTAATGACGGCATTCGGACCTTTTTGCGAGTTTCAGTCATTCGTCTTCCAACCTCCGACGTGTGCAGACGTTTCCACTGTCCACGTTCGGAACTAGATGAATTACCTCAGAATTTAACCGAGAATGTGAGCGTAGCGGAATGGTCTTCTTTTGTTCGATGACGCGAAGGTTTCAACAATAGGTACGACCCCGGTGGGCCTTCGTATTCAGAGTGAGTATTTAACAAACCTGCCTTACCTACTACTACCCTTCGTTGTTGTTATTGTAATCAGTTCAGTTTGATTTGAGATCATCACACTTCTTTACATAGTATAAAATGGAGTCGCTTCTGCTGTCTGTTCGCTTAGCTTTTTTAAACTATTACATGGATTTTAATGCAATGCAATAGATATCATGAACATAAATCGAAGCCCGGCTTCGATATTATGTTCATATAAACCTTCCCGGTCGCTAGTATATTACAAATGCGAAAGGTTGGAGGTTTGGACGGATGGATGTATGGATGAATATTTGTTACCTCTTCACGCCAAAACTATTAAACAAATCGGACTGAAATCTTACATACAGGTAGCACTAGGCCTGGAATAAAACAAAGTCTACTTTTTATCCAAAAATCGGTTTCCATGGTATTGGACAATCCACACAGCATCAAAAAGCCCCAAGCTAAGCAGAGCTTGTGTTATGGCTACTAGATGACTGATATACATAATACAATACATTACATAGATATATATTTTTATTATAAATAGAAAATGACCAGAACACCCGGAAGAAATATCTGCAGATCGTACAAACATTTGTCCTGAGGCGGGAATCGAACCAGCAACCTCCTGCGTCGCAAGCGGACCTTTGCCCACCGCACCACAGAGGTCGTCAAAATATAGATCGTCGTATTTGTGCAAATAAGACGAATACGCGAACACGAATGACGATTTGAATTGTACCACCAAGTAAAAGCGACGTGTAATGAGAAAATTAGACCAATACAGAATCCGTGTTGCCCTTCCGATTAGAGTGGCATTTGACCCTCTTCCAGCGATCTTTTTTCTTCACAATCAAAAATTTAAATGAGTTTCCTCCATCCAAGAGCGGCGACGTATTTTTAGGGTTCCCTACACCAGAGGGGAAAGTCGGGACCATTTTTCTAGATATTTGTAAAAATATCTAGAAAAATGGTCAATGGTGGATAATTGTACAAAATCGAATTTCAACTCCATTATATCAAGAAATTAGGAGTAATTAAAAATTGTTATATATTAAATTTACAGCGTAATTAACGTGGATTATTTCCACCGGGGGCCGCAGAACAATTTACCACCGAACTCAGCCCAGCGTGGTGATTGTGGGTACAACCCCCCCCCCCCCTGAAGTAACAAAAAATAAGGTAGCTATCAGAGGAGGCTTGCGTCCAGCAGTGGACCAATGTGGGCTGTTGAGGCCTATAACTACATCTACGCAAAATTTCTAACATAAATATTCAAACATACAAATTTCCCCAAGTACCAAGAATATTCGTGCAGTGACGCCAACCAATAGAAAAACGCCTCAGCTCCGGGCATCCTCTGATATATTCAATGGCTCACACTTCTCGGAATTTTTCTCTTACCGCCATTTTAGGATGGTATTACTCTTGAATATTCATTCAGTGCGAAATCGTTTAGAGATAATAGATTGAAGTTCATATTAGCTCCAGATGAATTATGGATCTTAGTTTTGTATGCGGGAATTCGACCGCCATTGGAAATGATTAATTGATGGGATTGATCAGGGGAGCCGCAGGGACTTATTTCAATTCATTAATTCGGGAGAACGATCCCGGATTGTAGATTATTGCAGCATGTGTCCAAGTTTTAACTACAGTTTTGCGACTGGTGTCAAATATCGAAGTGATTTATTTCATTTAGACCGCACAGGACTTTTGGACACGTCACAATATTCAAATTATGTACATAAGTGAAACTAGGAAATAGAGTGATCACTTTGTTTTTTTTTCACTTCAATCTTTAGGTAGGTTCAAGTCGCTTAACTGTCACAGGTGATTATGAACTTGAGAAGAATAAAATGGATCAAAAGGAGTAGAAGTTCTCGTAGTGATGCTTACAAACTGGCCTTATTGAGTAAACTTACGATGTAGGGTGAAAAACCAATCATCCGGTATTTACCTGTAAGCAAAAATAATAAAATTAGTTTTTATATTTTTTCGAAAAAAAAAACATGTAACAAGACTTCGCTGCTGGGGTTAAAGATTTCTAGCTCAGCAAACATAGTGTAGGACGCTCTACGTCCATGTGGGAAATGATCTGCAAAATACTGCAGGCAGATGCTGTACGCGGCAAGCTAAAGACGCTATGAAGATCGATGTGGCGCGGTGGGCGAAGGTCCGCCTGCGACGCAGGAGGTTGCGGGTTCGATTCCCGCCTCGGAACAATTGTGTGTACGTTCTGCAGATATTTTTTCCGGGTGTTCTGGTCGTTTTCTATGTATAATAAAAAATATCTATCTATGTAATGTATTGTATTATGTATATCAGTTATCTAGTACCCATACCACAAGCTCTGCTTACCATGGGCCTAGATAATGCTGTGTGGATTGTCCAGCATTATTTTATTTTTATTTATTTTTTTATGGCGATTTTTACGGGAGGCCTATGTCCAGCAGTAGACTAATTTAATCTGATGATGATAATGTAAGAAGTCTTAAGACAAGCTTATTAACAACCTCAAAATAGGTAGATACTAACACTTAAAGCAAGAATAACTAAGTATTCCCTTTGGTGGTAACTGGTATGGTAACAAAGCCTTTTATACCGCTAAGCCAGAACCGGTAATAAACATAAACATCAAACAAAAGATCAGAAACTGTTGTTGATGAGGAAATTATAATGAACTCTAGAAAGGAGCTTACAAATAATTTAGTCGCTCCTCGTACCGTTAGTATTATTATGGTTAGTGTACTATTATTCTCTATTGGGTATATAAGAAAAAAAACTGTATTTTTTTTTAATTACCTGTCTTTTACGACTTCAAAAAGGAGTGGAGTCTATGTTCAGCTGTAAATGTTTTTTTTATTCGTTGATTACTCCGTCAATTGTGGAGCGATTTGGACGATTCTTTTCTTATCATAAATTAAGTTAAGTTTGTTGTATCTAATAAATAATTTTATTTGTCTTTTTTTTCATTTTGGTTTCTATTTCACATTTAGGCTCAACTCACACCAAAAGAGCGTCGAAGCGCTCGAACGAGTCGAATTCGCCGGAATTCCTGCGGCGGCGCCGCGGGCATCCGCGCGACTCGTTCGAGTTTCTCATGCGATAATAAGTTTTATTGTAATGAAAATAAAGTTAAAATTCATATAACACTGAAACTGCGCTCCGTGTGGCTCCGCTTTTGGTGTGAGTTGAGCCTTATCGACCACTCCTGGTCCTCACTTATATGGATTGCCGAGTGTCAAGTCTGACCTAAACCTAAGGCTAAGATCTACTGCCTACAACTACAAAGAATCCGTCAAGTGTCCAATCCAAGTCTAAAACATCACCTAGGCTTCCAAATGTAAGGTATAATTTCCCAGAGGAACGGGGATAAATAAGGCTCATTGCCCGTTCCCTAACTACCAGAAACTCGAAACTTACCATTGTAACAGTTTTCAATCTCGAACAAGTTAGTCCATAATACAGTCTCGAGAGGCGTAACTGGAACCTAAGTTTTTCCGCTGGGGATTTTGGTAGGTAAAGTGCTTAGGCTCCCACAAGCGGGCAAGTTTGCAGCAAACGTACCCCACGGGTGAGCTTGCAGCAATAATCATTGACCCAGTAGATAGATAGATAGATAAATAGATCATTTATAATACAAATAGGTTACAAAACTTAGGTAATAGTGCCTTAAAGCCTATGATAGGTTTGTCTAATCACTTAGTTCTCACTTAATTTATAAATAAATTGATAATATATATACTGTAGTTAACGTACGATCTGACAACAATCATCATCATCAGCCTATAGCAGCAATTTTACAATTTTTTAAGATATACATATGTATGCAATCGCTTTGCGTGAAGCTAGCAAGTGTGAGCTAAGCAAGTAAAGCGATTTATTAGCAGAATTCGGCCCATGAGCAGATGCGAATTTCCTGTATGCGCCTTTAGAAAAAAAAAGTACCTAGATATATTTTCCACAAGTATAGCCCTTTGTACAAGTTCAGTTTACATGACCGAATTATGGCACCACACGACACATTCTCACGCAATTCCCCATCCCACATTTCACTTTCATAGCGTCAAGGGGCAAGGAAAAATGCCCTTATCTAACATTCGGGGTAACTGTATAAAATTAATTTAGTTTATATCAGAATCCTCCATCAACGTCAGCCGTTCGTCGTTCCCCTTTCATTTGGATGAGTGACGTTTTAATTGCTTGTTATTTTACGTTTTGGCGATATTGTTTTAATTTATATTTATCTCAAGCCGCTTTGTAGTTCTTAGATTGTCAACCGCTTTGAAGACATTTGAGTCGAGTTAATAGATCTACCAAGAATCATCAGTTACGGACAAACTTCCGCGTCAAACACGCGGGACGCGAAGCGGGAGCGTCAGCCGCGCGACCGACGCGACGGTCGCTGCAATTGCGTCTTCTATGGCGCCTTGCACACCTATGCGACCGCAACGCGGGAAGTTTTTATTGGAAAAGTTTCGCGATAATGACACTCCCGCTCCGCATCCCGCATTCCGCGTCTTTGACGCGCAGGTCTCGCTCGCGCGCGGTAGCTTTAACGATATGGGCGAATGATAGCAGACTTACTTGAAGAGACATCATATACTATGAAACTATGAAACCATGAAACAGGACCCTTTTGAGCCGTTCCCTGTTTAGACCAGAATAGCAATAGTCAATAACTAGTCCAAAAATAACAGTAGAATAATCACAATAACATACTAAATAGTTGCAACTAACAGTGTAATTAGCACTAAATGTACGCAACATTTAATCCAAATATTCGTTTTGCCTTGAGTGCTATAGCGGTGATTTCCTCTGTATTAATATTTAAATAGGAAAATGTTAACCGGAGCACGTTTCCGCTGCAGTTTGAAAACAGCCAACAGTGTAGCTTTTGATTACCTATTTAGCAGGTCACCATCAAAGCAAGCGTTTTAATGAGTGGCCGCGTTTACTGAAAATCCTTAAATAAAACAAAAGCTTACTGTTTTCATAAACAGACTATAATTATATTATAGTAAACTATTAAAATGTATGTAATACCATATGTGTATATTGATTGATAATAAAAAGTAGACATAAATTATTATTATAATACATAATTCATTCATGTCTCTTTGTATCAATATAATTGATTATTGTGCAAATAAATGATTTGTAATCTGTATTTGTTTGTGTAAGTTTCTTTGTTTATAAAGTATGTAGATAGGTAAAATACATCACTAAGGTATGTCTCTTAAACTAATTTGATTTGAAATACATGTCCGTCGTGTTGAATCCATGTGTTATACGAGTTTAAATAAAGAAAACATTTAGTCAAAACAAAGCCGAAAATGAGTGCTTAAATAAAAGTTTCTGATATTATGTTATTGCAAGCATTAACTTTATATTATTTTGTAATTAAAATTCCGTGATTTCACAAAAGCGTTACAATCTTCTAGATTAAGTTACGCAGGACAAAAGAATATATAGCCAAGCCAATCTAGAGGCATTGTTGTATAGGGTTTATTCAAGGGTGTGCTATGGAATGGACAGTGCATCTCCGTCAAATCCGCTGGTGGGCGCGTGCTGCTGTTTGATAAGCAGCCAATGGGCAAGGTGGCGTGGTCTAAGCCATGAGCGACATTACAGAAGTTAAGAAAATGGAAATTGTAGGAAAACTCGGTGTTCAATAAAATACACTTGAGCACACTTATTGTTATTTTATTGTTTATTGATGATTTAACAGGTTTGAGTTTACAAAATAATAGACGCGTTTATGTACGCGAGACCAAATGCGCCATTTTCTTCATTGACTCTCAGAGTCTGCTCGCTTCGAGGCTATATTCGCACTATACTCCAGGTTCGGCGACGGTCACAGGTACCCTACTCGTCACGCACACAGGCTGAGAGCTGTGCCGCAGCGTCTCACGAAATCGTCGAAGCTGGTGCATGTAATGGGGCCAGCTGTTTATAACCGTCTTCCAGCTACAGTTGTCCTCAACGCAATCCTCCAAAAGAAAACTAAAATTCTGGCTCATTGAGGAATGTCACTATCAATTTAGTGAAATATTTGATATTCTGTAATTTAAATTTATATATTATAATTTTTTTTTTTTTAATTTTATTATTAATCAATTTTATGATAATGTACACTAATTATCAATTGATAATTAAATTATAATTTAAGGAATGACATGTAACATTATAAACGTTATTAATAAATAATCTGAATCTGAATCTGAATCTGAATCTGACTCTTGTGCCTGACTTCAGCTCCTATCGTCGCTTGTGGCTAATTCGCTTCACGAACACTCGGTACAACAAAAAGTTTTCGTCTTAATTAGGAGCTTAGTTTATTGTTTTTAACCAAAGTCGTGAGTTAGGTCTGACGACAGCATCGTGACTTCTCATTCATGTATGGGATATGAGTAGTTCCACGTCCGCACGATAAACACGCACTACAAAATCCCGTAGATCTATTCGATAAAATAACGAAACTCAGGTTTTGATCTGTTTTGTTTTTTTGAAAGGAAAATTAAACAATAGCATGTCGTACGTGCTCGATCAAAATGAGAAGGTATTTTTTTTAGTCTTTTTGAGTTTTGAGTACGTAGTGTCTGGATCTTACTTGCACCACAATATGGCCACTGCAAAACGTCGATAGGAACACTCTGTTAGTTAACCACTAGTCCACGCGATAGTCATGCTTGTTACCACATGACTCGCTTCCATTTTCCATACCGTTTTATACTCTGCTATTCGGAAATATTTGAATGTCCAAAGCTACTGGACTCAGGCCTCCAGTTTATAAGGGTACCTACCCTTATAAACTGGAGGCCTGCCTCCAGTAGTGGATCAATATATGCTGGTGAGTTTAGGTGAGGTGAGGAACGTCTACATAGATAGATAAATATTTTTTCTTTTTTTTATCATAATCACATAATCAAACATATACAATAAAATAGGTGGCACCTATATAGTTTTGATTGACATATTTCTGTCATTTCTGATGTCTTTTTGATACATTTTCCAGCGTAGCGCACGAGATTTCGTCCGTTTAAAAAACACTAGAATATCATAAGAACTTTTGAAGTCCCCCGAATTCGAGAATATATCTGTTCCCACTCTCCGAAGTATTGAAGTTAATCCTTAGAACCCTAAAAAACGAGTTGTGGAATAGAATAGTCGCCTTAAGTGGAATACTATGTCTACTCGTCTGTACTGTCTACCCCTCACATGGAATTTATCTCAACTTTTTAGTGGTTGAGTTCTCTGATGCTGCTAAGTGTCTGTCAGCTCAATTTGAGGCCTTTGTACTTAACTTTTGTAAATGTCTATTAGTTTTTTTATATGAAGTTTCGTGAATTATGTCATAAAAAAGTGTGTCCACACTTTTTATGGCCGTGCCGTTGCGTAAGAATCGACCTTTACTCAGCACGTAGATGTAGTATGAGCCGACTAAGGAATCTTCCTAGGAAGGGCATCAGCTTGCTTCTTTGTATAAATATTGCCACTGAATTTGACACCATCATCATCTACGTAAAAGCTTGTTTCAACAAGTTTTCTTTTAACTTAATAAATGTATTTGTAGGTAGGTACTTCATTGGTTTTACGCCATATTTTCAACAACATTTTTGAATCAGTGTTAAAATTCTTATTTCAAGGTAAAATATAGGCGTATTACAAGAACAAAAAATAGATGAAACAGAACCAGCAAACCTTATTGTGGTAGCTTCATTGTACAGCCGGCGATGACAGGGAAGGCGGAAGTCCGTCCTTCCGTCAGGCGGCAATGAAGTCTGCGAGATGTAAGGATGGAGTGCCAAGGCATTACAATTACCTTCTAAGCTGGCTAGATTGGAATTTACAAATAAAAAGGCTTACTGTTTTATCTTTGAATGCAGCGGCAAACCTTTTCTAAGTGTTTTTGAGTGACCGAAGTTCTGCTTGGCGGCAATGAAGTCTACGAGATATAAGGATGGAGTGACGAGGCATTACAATTACCTTCTAAGCTGCCTAGATTGGAATTTACAAAGAAAAAGGCTTACTGTTTTATCTTTGAATGCAGCGGCAAACCTTTTCTTAGTCTTTGAGTGAGACATGTTCTGCTTGGCGGCAATGAAGTCTGCGAGATGTAAGGATGGAGTGGCGAGGCATTACAATTACCTTCTAAGCTGGCTAGATTGGAATTTACAAAGAAAAAGGCTTACTGTTTTAAGTTTGAAGACAGCGAAAAACTTTTTCCAAGTGTTTTTGAGTGACCAAAGTTCTGCTTGACGGCAAGAAAGTCTGCGAGATATAAGGATGGAGTGCCAAGGCATTACACTTACCTTCTAAGCTGCCTGATTGGTATTTACAAAGAAAAAGGCTTACTGTTTTATGTTTGAATACAGCGGCAAACCTTTTCTTAGTGTTTTTGAGTGACCGAAGTTTTGCTTGGCGGCAATTAAGTCTACGAGCTGTGAGGATGGAGTGGCAAGGCATTACAATTACCTTCTAAGCTGCCTAGATTAGTATTTACAAATAAAAAGGCTTGAACGTTTGGCTTTTTGTGGAAATTTTTAATTAGCCTTAACACTTTGACTGCGGTTTTTTTTTCGACGACTGCGATCTTTTTTTTAACCTAAAAAATTCATGCTGCCGCTCTACACAGCGGTTGTGTTGCGCCGCACATGCGATTCGTTCGAAAAATATTACGGCTGTGCTGAGTTACACAGATCTGTATTTTCTCAGCCGCCGCGCTAGTGTGGATTTACGCATATTAGTCACTTGTAGAAAACACATACCGTGTGATTTCAGCAGTCAAAGTGTTAAGTACTTAGTCACATTATATTCATTAAGTTTGCTGTTAATTTCCCAAATATTGTTAAAATAAAATAATTAAAATAAAACACAGCCAAAACCCTTTTTAAGTGTTTTAAGTAATGGAGTTCTGCTTTATATACGTATGTTCACAGAATTCTTTGAAATTGTGGCCCAATTTTGATGATTCTTTACGTTTTGTATAGCTATTATAGTATGCTCTTGGGTGATCGCATAAAATTTTATTACCGAGGGATTTTCTTGTCCTGCAAGTTTAAAAAAACACTGTAAATCTTAAGGAATTAGAAGTTGGTCGGTGCACATTATTACATATTTTAGAAACAAAAGACAATACGAAAGCTTCTCGTATTCCATTGGACATGAATATCAAAAACAAATGACTATTATACGCGAGGCATTGTGATGTGTATTTTTATTTGGGTACCTAGTATTTAAAGGACCGAAAATAAAAACAAATGAAAAATGCGAATAATATTGGATACCTTACTGAAATACTAAGTGGGCGACAAGCAGTGGGCGAATACAAATGTTAAAAACAGCGGCAGCCACTTGTAAAACAAAATTTGTATTACTAGTTATTCAAACGATCTGTATAATAATTCTTAAGCGATCATTTTTCTATGTTATTTTTCGATTATGTTCTTATTCGATTATATGTATATCGTATACAATGTAATATTATAAAAATAATATTATACGTATAGATCATTATAATACAAAAATGCTCTTTATACCCCAGATGCAGATCATTATATGTAAAAAAAAGAAATAGATAGTAATTGTTATACCCAAAAAATCAAACCTTAAGCTTCTGTGTAGAAAGGTCCCTCTCTACACAGAAGCTTACTGTCAGTAGCCTGCCAGTAGTTTCTTAATCAAACCTACTGTCAAATTCCCGACTATTCTTGCTTCCGTGTATTTCAGGTTCAGTACATTTTCCGCCTAGTTTAGTATATTTAGTGTCATTATCGTCCTCGGTCGATAATGACAACAAGCTGAGATTGGTCCTTATTAGCCGCGCACATAGGGAAAGACGAGTTATTCTTATACTTGGGACTCTACTAGGTACCACGCTATATTATGTATAGTTTAAATCCCTACTACTTAAGTTGTTTTGTATTTTTTTTGTGTTTTCCTTTTTTTGTAACTGTTTATTATTGTGTGTGGCAATAAATAAATTCTTTTATTCTTATTCTTTATTGTTATAAAAGTACCCCATGAATAGTCGCCAGTACATTTTTAGTCGCCCCATTATTGAAATGAAATGAAAGTTACCCTAATTTTTTTTCTGGCTTCAATGAAATCTGCGATGTACGGATAGTGTGTGTGTGGCATTAATATTATTCGATTGACGATTGACGAAGAAAATGTC
Source organism: Eupithecia abbreviata (assembly GCA_943735965.1). NCBI lineage: Eukaryota > Metazoa > Arthropoda > Insecta > Lepidoptera > Geometridae > Eupithecia > Eupithecia abbreviata. Next base: position 9,864,812 of record OX030979.1, on the reverse strand, counting down.
TTAGGTACTGGTTTATGTTTGTAAGATGTAATAATACTCGGTCTAATTTTCCTTCAAGAAACAAAAGACAACGCGTATTCCATAACCATTCTAGTGGACATGTTGGTATGGTATTAACGATGAAAAAGAATTGCATAGAGTTCAGAATACTCCGACATTGTGATGTAAACTTCGCGACTTCACAGTAAGGCTCTAGACAGACGGACCGCATTTCAACTGGAATCCAAACGCTTTGCAGTTCTATTGCAGTCGTGTCAACTGCACGCCGACTGCAAATTAACTGCAAACCAACTGCGCAGTCCGATTGCAGTTGGTTTGCAGTTCTATTGCAGTCGTGTCAACTGCACGCCGTCTGCAAATGAACTGCAAATTTGCGGTTGGATTGCAGTTGAAATGCGGTCCGTCTATCTAGAGCCTAAAGTTGGTCCTGTTACGTCCTAAGCTGCCTAGATTGGAATTTACGAAGAAAGTCTTACAGCCTTATGTTTGCATAGGTCCAGTAAATGTCAAGACTGAGTTCACTTTTCCTCCAAACAAAAAACAAGGCATTTTCTTAACATTTCTAGTAGGTTTGACGTTGGTATAAACAAATGACGACACGATAAGTGGTCGCGTTTCATTTGTTTTTTCTGAGGTCAAAAATAGACTCGACTAGTTTTAGTGTGTTCTTGCCAAAATAAGCAATGCTTGTATAACCTGTGTATCCAAAGAATGGGATTGAGAATGATTTAATTTCTCATGCCACATGCCGTCCCGATTGAATCGAATTTGAACAGAGTAGGGCAGTATGAAGAAAGCTGGACAATGTAAAGTAAAAGTAAAAGTAAAAAAAACATTTATTTCTTTAGGCTTACAAAATAAGCACTTAGACAAGTCATATTTTAAATATAAATTATTATCAAATAAAACAAAAAAAATAAAAAAATGAACAAAATCTAGGCCCAACTATTCGTGTTATGTAAACCAGATGACTGATATAATCAATACAATAGATATATATTTTACATAGATACATATTTTTATATACATAGAAAATACCCAGAACACATACATATATTTGCAGATCGTACAAACATTTGTCCCTGACCTTCGCCCGCCACGCCACACCGGTGGTCGTCGGATAACGTCATTCTCAATTCCATTCTATAAGTACGCAGATTATAATGATGCTGATTCATAATCGTAAAAAAGGATACCTACGCCCTTTTGTCATTTCCGTGGATTATTCCTCGGAATTTGGCACAGATTTCGAACATATCCAATAGATGCCGCATCGGATAGTGGTTATAAATGTACGACCCCGCCCACACGATAGCCAGATGTTGAACAATATGGGGTTTGTTTTAAGATGTTGGCAATGGATCAACTGAGCATCTTTGATTGTTTCGGTGCGCGTGCGATGGGGAGCAACGGTCTCGTTGCACAGGCAATGCTAGAGGGCAACGAAAATGGTCATTGTTTACAGTTCGGTTGATCGCTGCTAGCATTCGGATCGCAATCACATTTATTTAAATGTCATTACTTTATCTCATGGCTGAAAAGGCATGTGCGTGCACGTGCAAAGAATGAATCTCAATGTTTTTATTTTTTTGTATATGCTGCTGATTTTCCTTGAATAAATAAATAAATATATGTATCGTTATACTCCGACCAAGTGGGATGACGACCTGCGAAAGACTGCAGGTAGATACTGGATGCGGCAAGCTGAAGACAGGGCGCTATGGCGCTCATTGGGGGAGACCTATGTCCAGCAGTGGACTGCTATAGGCTGATGATGATGTATCGTTATTTGAATCAAACATCTGTAACGAATGCTTCTGTATTTATAGTGCTAAGCCACATTTAGGGAAACTTCTAAGAATTTAAATAATATCCCAATAATACCCGTGTCGAAGCCATAGATAGAAATCTAAGTTTAAACAGTGACAGATTTATATTTCCATATTATCTTATGATGGCAGACGGGTGGATATTTGCATTAACAGTCAACCTATCAACATGTTTACAACATGTCCATAGCACCCCACCACACGCGCACTTTAATCGCTCTTACCCTAGTTACCGATGATCAAAAACTATTAAACGCTAAAGGATTAAAATCACATGTTTTAAGCTTTAAAATATGTCCAACTCTATTTAAATGCCCATTATTGTAATTAGCAAAGTAAACAAACGGAAGATTTATTATTTTTTATTGTCAGTGTGAGTACCAATTATGCTTTGACGAACGCCTTTGTTCTATGAATGTTGACAGTTGACATGCATTTGGATTTAGAACATTAATTTAATTGAGAAAAGTGCGAGCAACTCACTGACATCGGGGCTTCTGGCCAAAAAGTCTCGTTAAATAAAAACGTCCGGTCAATTTAGACCAAAAAACAAGAGTAAGGTAAAAAACAAGCTGAAAGTTGGTATAATTGTTTAAAACGTAATTATAAATAAAATTTGAAAGTTCTCCATCATTCCCGTACTTGTGAAAAAATGTTATTCAAAGTCAAAGGTCAAAAAAATAGGGTCAATTTAGATCAAAAAACAAGAGTAAGGTAAAAAAAACAAGCTGAAAGTTGGTATAATTGTTTAAAACGTAATCTATAATATAAAAATGAATCGCTGAATGTGTTGCTAAGCGCAAATCTCGAGAGCAGCTGAACCGATTTCGCTAATTCTTTTTTTATAATATTCCTTGAAGTACGAGGATGGTTCTTACGGAGAGAAGAGAAAAGAGAAAAATTTTAAAAAATGACCACCCGGGCGAAACCGGGACGTGCCGCTAGTTATAAATAAAATTTGAAAGTTCTCCATCATTCCCGTACTTGAAAAAATGTTATTCAAGGTCAAAGGTCAAAAAAAATAGTTTTTCGCGATTTTCAGCAAAACGGTAAGTTTTATCATAAAATTACCAGAGACAAAATTGTAGATCATAGAATTATCTATAAAATTTGTGTCAATACTTTTTTCCTAAGTTGTAATAGTCATAATTGTTGGGACTTTATGTAACCTTGGATGTCTGATTTGACCGGAGTACTTAAAGAGCTATTGGCTTGTTGGCTGCTTCTTCATTCTAACATAGAGCTCATACCTTCTAAAGTATATTTTGATCGTTTGTAGAGAAGCCACAGGAAGAAACAAGTTATCGTATAGTATTTTAAAGCTAAAATCCTGACTCACGCACCGACATTTTAGAATATTCAAAACTCGCACAGCTTCAAAAGCTTTAAATTTCAATGGAAAGCTTTAGGTATTCAAATCACGTCGTATGGATATCAGCGGCATAATGAAGTAAGCGCTAAATGGGCACATCACACGCGCCATTCAATCACACACGTCATAAAACGTGACATCTCAGTGTTACCAACAAACAAATGTAGGTACGATACAAATCTCGCGACAGACACCCAGCAAACATACCGTACTATCTCCCTTCATTTCCTGCATCGTAAGTAACACACGTCCTGGCTAAGTTTACAACAATATATCTGCGAATAGGGGGTTCAAATACAATGGTAATAGCGTAGGAATAGGGTTAGAATTCGCATGGCGGTGTGGAACGAATGGCAATAAAAAAATCGGGGTGTTCTTAGCGTCAATCTGCCGAGAGGGAGAGCTATTTCGGTCTGCATGGCATACACAAGCGGTCTTTGAAATTTTAATCGTTACATTCACCCCGCCCTGATGGCACACTAGAGGCCTAGTGTCGTGCTCATCACGGAGACGGCATGAGGATAATGTTGGCCAAGTGGAAGTATGATTCCACTTTATGGTTCTTTTGTCATCAACTCATCAACGTCCTCAGCCTTACGTTGAGTCTACAACCTGAGCCACAATTAGAATTTGTGTAACAAATTATGGACCACTAATGGAGTCACCGTTATAAAATATGAGCCACAACAACAATGGAACCTTAATCAATTAAGTACAAGTCATACGCGAAACACCATATTTCAAGTATATTTTAACCTCGTTGTAATTTAAAGTTTTTTTAAATAGTCATAATTTAAAGGTTTTTTTTTACAATTATCGATGATGGTTGATAACTGTAAAAAATCCTTAGGTATGATTGATAAATTATCATTCTCACCTCTGTAGGAGCAAAAATATATTTCTTAAAAGCCTGAAAGTGTGTGAGGTCACACAAATGTAACAACTTTTCAGATTCAACAATTCATAACTATTCGGACCCGAATGGCCGAAAAATTTCAACAGGCAGCGATTTGTTCAGCTCACTGCACCCAAACGGAACTCTAAAACGTGAAGTGTCCTTCGATGGAGGCATTTTTAACGACGAAGAGGTCAACTGTTTGTGACGTGTGCGGAATATAACCTTTTTCTATTGGCCACATGTGGCGAAAGGTTTTTGGCATGATTTTTCATATCGTGGTTGCCTTGACAGTCAAAACCATTTTTCATTTGCTTATTTCAATGTTGTGCTTATATTCGGTAAGTTCTATTTAAAATTCCAAAACAAATTTATGTTGAAATTAAGATTTTTATGGAATCGAGAGTCACTGCTCAACACAGTGCAAAAAAAATTCGGTGGATTCTCTGCAAAAAATAACATACCCGAATTTGATACTTATATGAACTAAGAACATCACGAGATATCTTAGACAAAGCGTTAGATAGGTGACCTACAAGATTCGTAAGTACTTCTCATTACATTAATTGGCTAAGATGATTTATGATCCAGACATTGGAAGCTGTGACCTCAGCAACGAAACACACTCGGTTTTGTAACCAAAAGCGAGTGAATGACAATTGAAAATCCATTGAGAATACTAGCCGTAAGTACCGGAAATAACATTGAACCTAATATCGGCGGAGCAAAGCTCGTTTTAGATTATTCCCCGTTTGGACGTGACCCCCCCGTCTAACCGGATAAAGGTTTCATTGATACACAAATCGTTTTAAATAGGTCACTCATAAATGAAGTCTGTCATACAGTGGGAACTATGCTGGAGTTGTAACGGTATTTTACAAAAAAGTTTTTATATTTCCAAAACTGGTATTCCCAGTTTATGAAGTGTATAAGATTATTGGGGTAGATAAGTGTTCACCACTAAATTTTAAATTATCTTAAGAATACCTTGTATTGGAAAGAAGCTCTAAATTAGTGCCTTGTATTTTCTTGTACTTTGGCAACATAAATATGTTTTCTTAAACTGACTCATGAGCAGTAAATAAATAAAAATCACACTTAACTCATTCTGTTTTCACTGGCCTCGATATATTCTTTTACACTTTAACTTTAAAAGAGACACGAATGCTCAACAAATCAAAGTTTTTTACTACACGTGTGTTATAAAAAAACTTCATATTCATTTCGCTGAAGCCACAAAAGGCCAAGCTTTTTACCATAAAAGCCTATGCAACTGCACGTAATTTAAAAAGTAAGTTACGGCCAGGGATATAAAATGCAGAACAATCACGCCACAAAAGAATACTTGTGGGGCCAAGTGTAGACCTCATTGCTTTGCCTTCAGGCTTCAAGGTGAGATAAGCGAGAGAGGTGGAGCCCCACTTGACAGCAATCCGTGATTTTAACAGTTATTTTCCACCCTCAGATACGGGTTTTTTTGGAATTATTTTCCTGCCACTGCTAGATATAGGTCTCCCCTAATAAGCGCCATATCACCCTGTCTTCAGCTTGCCGCATCTAGCATCTGCCTGCAGTCCTTCGCAGTTCAACATCCCACCTGGCCGGAGGGCGTCCTACACTACTTTACTCCACTATTTTTAGCAAATAAAGAAATAAAAAAGTGAGTTAAGAGCCCCGTGTCGATCACCTGTGTAACCAGACAACTTCGAAAAACTGGTTTTACTAGGCAAGATCGAGCGGAAAACACGAGACAGAAACCCAGCATTCCGCTAGTCTTACCAAATAAAGATAATACCGGGACTCATTATGCCTTCAGCCCTGGAACAGGCCGAAGACAGGGTGAGGAAGCCATAATACTCTACCGCCATACGTGTCGTAGGGTTATCAAGACCAAGTGATAGAGAGGCCTATAGTGTGGAAGCGATTCAGTGAAAACTTTCCAGGAGGGACACGACCTTCACTAATTAATATAACAGTGAAGAAATTCTAAGCTATGTTTGATATTATTCCATTGCATAGGGGGATTGTTCGCTCAGGTCTCCTTGGCAGATTGTAGGGACAAAATCTTTTCATTAAATTAAAAGCGTGTGGAACAGGAAACGCTGATTCACAATGTCTGATGGGGCCCGACCCTATGTGCCGTCAACAGGCGTTAGGAGGGCAATTTGGCAAACGTTCTATGCTCGACTCGACTTTGGACTTACCCGACTTTTTTATTTCGGTTATGAGGGTGTCAGACGCTCGTTTCAAAGTCATACAACTGTACCTCTGTAGGCTTGTCTTTTTTATTCTGTTTTATCAAAAAATACGCATGTTTTTTCAGAATAATATGAGATGAAAAATATTAACCCTCTACAATGAAAATTCCTATTTCAGTCGCTTTGGCAATGTGTCCCACAATGACATAATGACTACGACCTCTGTGGCGAGGTGGGCGAAGGACCGCCTGCGAAGGAGGTTGCGGGTTTGTTTCCCGCCTTGGGACAAATGTTTGTTCTATCTGCTAATATTTTTCCTGGATGTTTTGGGTATTTTCTATGTGTAATAAAAAAAAATTATCTATGTATGTATATCAATCATCTGCTTAGCTTGGGGCTCGACGATGGCTGTTTGATTGTCCAGCATTTTTATTTATTTATAAATAGTTAAGTAGGTAACTATCTCCAACAAAGTGGATGTTTACAGTTGGCAACTTAAAGCTCCAGTCTATTTTTAAAAGAAAGTTAATCTGAGAACGAATGGCAAATGCATTTCACGATTCCTTAATGTAAATTCACAGCTCAAACTGATTTTATTTTATAACAGTAAATGGTTCTACATCCCGTAGTCAGACCAGGATCGAACTTGTAAGTAAATACATCTAGAGTGGCTTACACTGCACACGAATATAATGTACATCAGAAGGAAAAATATCGGCCCCCTGATTATGTAACTCGTGATCGGTGCGCGACAGGCGTAAATTAAGCAATCAGTGCTGTCAAACGTCAATTTTGACCAATTCTGACGTTGTAGCTGGTGTCAAACTAATACAAAATTGACGTTTGACAGCACTGATTGCTTAATTTACGCCTGTCGCAAACCGGTCGCGAGTTACATAATCACCCGGCCGATGTCTTAGGAACTTGAGCGGTCTTTAACAATGTAGTGTCAGTTACGCTTAGTTTTGCATTTAGTTTTTTATGACCTCTGTGGTAGTTTTTTATGCGCTGGGTGAAGGTCCACCTGCGAAGAAGGTTGCGGGTTCGATTCCCGCCTCAGGACAAATGTTTGTACGATTTGTAGATATTTTGTACAGGGTGTTTTCTATATATAATAAAAAAATGTAATGTATGGGTTATGAGACCTTACTTAGTGTTAGATCAATGCTGACTGAGTTTATGCCATAGAAAATCGTTACTCAAGCATAGATCGATGAGAGACTGAGAAGCATATTATTAAAGCTTACTTCATAGCTTTCATAATATGCGCCTTAGTCTCTTGATCATATAGAGGAGGGCTTCTCTCTATCGTGAATTATAATAGCTTCATATTATTATTTTAGAGCTTACTCTCTGCGAAATGCTTACTCATGTGCTTACTACGCTGTTAAATTGCTGAGCAAATTCGACCTAGCTCGGTCACAACTCGCAATCGACTAAATAATGCAGTTCGCTTGTGTGTGCGAAATTGGTTTCATTAATCCTAACAAACCGCATCTGACAGCTATCTAATTAGGGACTTTCGCTGGCTAATTACGCTGGACTGGTGCAGTTGAAATAAATACGATACGGGTGACATATTTGAGCTTCTTTCGTGGAACTTGCTTTTTTATTTTGTGGGAAAATTTAATGCGGGTATTTAAGGTTTCCATAAATAATAAAATGTATTTTTAGCGAAAATTTAAATATATGAAGAAAAATAATAATAAATAATGCTGGACAATATCATCAAGCCAAAGCTAAGCTGAGCTTGTGTGTATTTTTATTATCCCAAACAAATATCTGCAGATCGAACACACAATTGACCCGAGGCGGGAATCGAACCCGCAACCTCCTGCGTCGCAGGCAGACATTCGCCCTCCGCGCCACAAAGGTCGTCAAATGGGGGTAGATTGTTCATCCAGTTTCTACATCACTTTATTTCTTAGTTTTATTTAATACTAGTTTCTGCCCGCGGCTTCGCACGCGTTGTTTCTATGGAAACATTTAAAGGTTATTTCTATCCCATGGGAACTGATTTATGGGATAAAAAGTAGCCTATGTTTTATTCCGGGCCTAGAACTACCTGTATGCAACATTTCAGCCCGATCCGTTCATTAATTTTTGCGTGAAAGAGTAACAAACATCCATACCTATGTACATACAAACTTTCGCGTTTATAATATTAGTAGGATGTTATTTGAAATTTGTGACGTGTCCAAGAGTTATGTAATCCCACCAAAAACATAAATGTAAAAAGGAGAGCCAAGTTCAACACAACAATTATGCTTGGCTGTGGCAAAAAGAATGGAGATCTAAATGAGTCCTAAGTTCTATGCACCATCGAAATATGTATTTATAGGAACAAAATATTTGAAATTTGTGACGTGTCCAAGAGTTCTGTAATGGTCTAAAGTAAATAAAGCACTCTGATGTTTCATATTGAAGGGTTAAGTGTAGTGATTTACTCAATAGTACCTGAGACTCACAAAGAAATATTTTGCGAGTTCCAACTATTTGTCTTTTTTATGATGGGTCGGTAATGTAGTTTAGTACCTTAACCCAGTTTGGAGTACCTGAAATGCGATGATGAAATCTTGTTTTGTCTATTAATAATAGTAATATAAAATACTAGCTGCGACCCGCGGTTTCTCCCGCGTGATAATATACAATATATCTTTATAAATTGTAGCCTATGTGTTATTCTGATGTATAAGCTATATTATTGTAAACTTTCATTAAAATCCATTCAGTAGTTTTTACGTGAAAGAGTAACAAGCATCCATCCATACTTACAAACTTTCGCGTTTATAATATTAGTAGGATCTATGCAGGTAATTTGCCTCTACATTCGTGAAAGCTTCACCCTCATAAAAAATTTAGTGTCTCGAAATATTCGTATCTTTGTTGACAATGGCTTATTTTACAGCGCTTGGCAGACCCCAACTGTCAAATGTACACATTCCGCCATTTAATAATTCCCGAAAAAGTACGTCATAAACACGCAAGAATATTACCTACTACATCACCCTCTAAACTAAAAGCTCACACAAGCGACAAAAAGTCGCTAGTCTCGGTTCTAGCGTCCAAAATATTTTTTTGTAAACAAACACATTTATGTATGATAACTTAACACTTTGAGTGCTGAAAACGCACGGTATGAGTTTTCTACAAGTGAGTGACTAATATGCGTAAATCCACACTAGCGCAGCGGCTGAGAAAATACAGATCTTTGTGACTCAGCAGAGCTGTAATATTTTTCGAACGAAACGCATGTGCGGCGCAACACAACCGCTGTGTAGAGCGGCAGCACGAATTTTTTAGGTAAAAAAAAAGACCGCAGTCGTCGAAAAAAAACCGCAGTCAAAGTGTTAACAAAAACGTATAACTAACAACTCAGAGCATAACAAGGTACAGTTTACTAAAATCAAAAGCATTAAATTTCGATCGCGTATTATTTCACACGTATAGCAAAAAATACACGTAACACACTACCATTGCAATAAAAATGATCAACCAAAATTAAAAATAAACTGAACCCTTTGTTTACAAAACCTATACAAGTAACCATAATAGCTTTGTCGCTTTTTCATTGCATGTTTCGTCGTATCTCCAGGCTTAGGACGACTACGCAACGCACCAACCTACTCTAACATTCAAATCGTATTTATATTTACATTCACCCCCTAGCGAGTCCAACCGGCGCCCTCAAACACTGGAACACTCCACGCTGGTACACTTTAGTCGTCCCTATCGCGTAGTTAAAATAGAGACACGACCCGCCATATAAAATTCAATAAGTAGTAACCAAAACGGCAACCTACATCCCACATTTTGTGTACGTGCTTCGCAGTTCAAAACTTATTCTTTGGTTTCAAGTTTATTGAAAAATTTCCTGTTAGGAAAGAATCCTAGCAGTTATACGAGCGGTTGGAGAATTTTAAAAGATATTCTATACCATATTCAAATACCCTAGTCGGGAGATTCGAGCGCAGTTTATTGGTTTAAGAGTGCCAATTTCCAAGCTCTCATATTTCCCATTCTACCTTATCTACTATGAAGGTAACAATACACCTTATTACTAGCCTGAAACAATGTAGGTCAGCAATTTGCAATGATTCGATTTTAAGGGAAACACGAGAAATAACAGCTTTTGTGTCGGGCAGTAAGTAGAATCCACTTTTCTCCTCTTCTGCAGAAAATGAATCTTTTAAAGTAGCTGGCATGCTTAAAATCTAGTTATTATTATAAAGGATTATTCGAGCTAAGAGTATACCTATCATCCTTTTTTATACAAAGGAGTTCTTCACATTAATTCTAGCTTTATATTTGGTACACCCCTGCCTTTCTTAAATTCACATAATTATTTCCATCCAAAGGTTGCTAGGAAGAGATCGCTTCTAAGCGATAAGGCCGCCCATTGTACTTGTCGCATGTAATGTATTTTTGTATTGATCTGTACATTAGAGTATTTTTGTATTGTATTTCTACTGCTAGCGTAGCTGAACTCAAGCGCAGTGGAGTCGCTCCTCGCAAGTGATTGGTGGATCGCCTGTGTGTGTGCGACTACGATGCGACTACAATGCAGTGGACATTGATGACTCTGTGCTTGTGTGCGTGACTACCTAGTAACTAGCCTACCCAGTATCAATGCTAGGTTAGGTATAATATTATGATTAGAACAAACTTCGATGTGACCCGGAGAGCGCGTCGCTGTCCTGCAAGCACCCGAAGCTAGGCGCCTGCGTCATCGGTGGCATCAAAGTGTTGAGAGAGAGTACTCCAGTGTCTTACCTTTAAAGGATTTAACACGCCATTAACAGTAATTTTTACTTTAACAACTTTGTAACAATAAATATAAGTATCTATCTAAGGTCCACCATTGATTATCTGTAGTAAAACAAACCTTTTAGAATTAGCTTGCATGCCATCCACTTGTGATTCATTCACAAGTAGATCGTTGGATGTGGTGGGTTAGGTACTAGATAACTTATATACATAATACAGTACAATTACATTGGTAGTTTCTTTTAGTATAAGTACATAAAAACGACCAGACACCCTGAACAAAAATCTGCAGATCGTAAAAACATTAGTCCCAAGACGGGATCGAACCCGCAACCTCCTGTGTCGCAGGCAGATCTTCGCTCACCGCGCCTCTATGGTCGTCAAATACATTTGAATAAACCAGCAGCAAGACTAATTCGATATTCACTTTGACGTAGGTACTACATAGGTACCATACCAACTACCAACCTAATGGCTAGATTATAAATCCAATTGCCATCAATCTTTTCCGTTCGTCGATTGACGTACAAACATATCGAGTTTGATAGCCGCGACCATCGCGAAATTATGATTAATGGAGCTCCAATCGAAACGACTCCCGCAAATTTAAGGATGCGTGTCATAAACGAGCCGACCAATCATGTGAAGCTTGAATAGTGCGTCAGCCGTGTTTGAATTTTAAAATGAGGCCTTTTTTAAACAAGTTCCGTCAAGTGTGAGTGTAACTCGAACGCCCAGGACGTTTGTTAATCCTACTTCCTACTAACATTATAAACGCGAAATTGTATGTAAAATATTGTTACTCTTTAACGCATTAACTACTGAACGGATCGGGCTGAAATAGGACAATGTTTGTACGATCTGCAAATATTATTTCCGGGTCTTCTGGGTTTTTTCTATGTATACCTAATAAAAAATATTTGTCTACGTAATGCATTGTATTAAGTACCATCAGCCATCTAATACCAAATACCTACCCATAAAACCAGCTCTGCTTAGCTTGGGGCTAAATGATGCTGTGTGAGTTGACAAGCATTATTTAATTATTAATCTTTTGACAGAAACTGTAGGTATAATATAGAAATGTAACAAAAGTTAAGGATTTACGTGCGAACATAAAATTACTAGTAATTGAATTAATACTTACGCAAGCAAAATTACAGTAATCAAGGTATATTATAATAAATGGCGTCCTAGAATCGCTTACGCAATGCAACAATTCATAGCTGCGCCGGCGGCGCCGCGGTTTCAACCGATTCGCGTCTGCTGTCCGACCTAATAATACATTGATTCATGAGAATGCGTCAAAGGATTTGATGGTTCATTCATAAAGCCAGTGATCCGATTCAAAGTAATTGAAATTGAAAGTTATAGGTTACCAACCAAATTTTGTTAGGTTAGTGTTTTGCACGTAGTGCGAATTTATATGGCCATTATGACACATTTAAAAAACCAAAATACAACTCATTCAGAATATGAGTTTAAAAGGACTGAGAAGTAAGGAAAGCAACTGAAGGAATCAAATCAGAATCTTACATTCTTCTTTGTATAATGTTACTTACTAGCTGCGCCCCGCGGCTTCGCCCGCGTGGAAATGTATGTGTCAAATGGTTTATAAACTATTCTCTTGAATCACTCTAGTTTTTTAACAAAACCGCATCAAAATCCGTTTACAGATCTAAGCACATAGGGAAAGGACAGACAGCGGGAAGCGACTTTATTTTATACTATACTAACTACATTGAGTGGTGTTCATTAAAAACCTCAACCATTTCTGCTCAACTTCGAACACGTCACATCGAACCTCATTCATAAGACAAGATCAAAGAAACAAAGAGAGCAATAATCGACTGGAAGCGCCACACAGGTCAGAGTTACACACTTGACTGGTTAGTTCACGCGTCACTCAGCGAGCCTATATAGAAATCGTCGCGTCTTCACGGACGAGCAAGCTGTCATCGCTCGCTTCACACCCAATCTCCACTCAGCTGACTGTGTCTTGAAGTGTTTAGCCACTGGATATTAAAGATGTAAAACGACTGGGTGACTGCGTCCAAATGTCAAGCACGGAAGGTGTGATTTGACAGCTGTCAAGGAAGAATTTAACTAGTAACCTATTTCATTAGATGTCTTTATTGCTTGTTTCATAAATACTGATATTACTTTAAAAGAAAATGAAACTATGTCTTCCTGTTTGTAGCCTTGTCATGTCACGACTAAACGTCTGGAACCAAATGTCAAGCGTGGAAGGTGTGATATGACAGATGTTATGGAAGAATTTAACTAGTAGCCTATTTCTTTAGATGTCTTTATTGCTTTATTCATAATTACTGATATTCCTTTAAACGGAAAACAAACCATGTCTGCCTATTTGTAACCTTGTCATGTCACGACTAAACGGCTAAAGGAACCTTAATGAAAATTGTCTGGAGGTGGTATCCTAAGGAAGGACATTCACATATCATAATATTTAATCAAAGTGATACACTGGCCAGGCTAACCAAGCATTGATGCTAGTGTGCTTATTATTTTAGTTTGGCATGGCTCTGGGTTGAAAAATTTAAGTTAGGTAAAGCATAGATATTTTAATGAAGTCAAAACAAGCAAAATTAAGAGTTATTCTTTGCAATACTTAGTCGCGGTTCGCGTACCACAAAGTCTTTAAAAGTGACAGTAAATAGGTATGGTGAAAATAGAGAAATCGTAAAATTATACGGATAGAAAAAGTAGGTACGGTTCCAGTAGGTTACCCACCTATGCCGTTCTATGTTAGTTTGATAAATTTTGGGGCATTTCTCGTCCTGTGGTTTTATCGTTCATGGTTATAGCGTAGCTAATAAACATTCTAAGCTTATTAGATACTGTATTCGAGTTAATGTATGTAAACCATGTGTTATTTAGTTTAATGAGTCTGCGCTTTGACCGACACACGTTTTTTTACTAGCTTCACGTGGGCATATTTCCGTTCCTTAATTATGTTTCTTTTGCTTTGTTCTAACATTAAAAATATCTCAGTATTCAGCGCGAGAACTCAGCGACTTTTAATGAAACCAGAATGTAAAGCAGACATATAATGCAAAATCGCAAAAAACTATGTGAATGTGACGAAAATCCTAAAGGAAGTTTTTTAACTTCTTTTTCAGCTCGCGGTTTTGAATTCAACGACGGACTTTGAAACCCGAGGTCTTCCCTGCGGGCTTACGCCAAGAATTCTTCTGAAATGTAAAAAGATTCTTAGTGGGTCGGCCCTTCATGAAATGTCTACCACTTGAAATGAGTGTACCGTCTGTTTGCTTTAAAAAACAACTTTTGTAAGTTCGAGTGGGTCACCCCATGTTATGTTTTTAAAAATAGAATTAGTTCGTTTTTTGACTAAAATAAGAGGCTACAATAAAGGAGCGAGTTCTTAAATAGAACACAAATTTAATCTAAAATAACTCAAGTTAAAGAAAGACGGAAGGTAAACTAAACTGTTGGACCGATCAAGAAAATTACCTATAATTAAATTCCCTCGGTTAAAAACGATGGTTAATACGACGAAACGTATCGTCGTCTGTCGCAGGCTCATGCTATTTAATCTGTGGCAGTTAGAAGCGCGTTCACCTGGCGCGATGGAGGTGAAGGTCATGCGCCACATGAATCGAATTTCGAACGCGTCTGAAAAAAGGAGGCGCGGGAACGCAAATGTCAAAGTCAACCAAGGATTCCCAGACGGCCATTTTGTAATTCGGCTTACCGGTTTGAGAAGTTCCGAAGTTGACGTCTGTGGTCAAACTATTTGAAAACAGAATGTGCCGGAATGTGGACTTTACCGATTTTTTCCGTCGGTCACGGCCATTTGAATCGTCGAAATCCTTTGTAAAATTATGCAAATAAATTCATGCTTTGCCGTTTCAACATGAGAGTGAGTTAATTTTAGGTTTTCAAGTTTCCTTGAGCGGCTTCCTAATAATAAATTGATAGTTATGTGTAAAATACATTAAAGAAAAGGTTTATACAACGAAGTAACACATTGTTGCGTTATTGTGCCAGGTATACTTAAACGAAGAGCAGGCAAGGGGCGCGGAAGTGGATCGGCTAAGTAAAAACTTTAGAATAAGCAGGCACTTCAGAATCAAGTTCCCAAGCACGGAAACTTTAAAGTAGGATCAAAGGTTTCATCGTCTCAACGATGAGCATAAAATTTAAAACACTTTCAAGTCGCTTTCGGTCCATAAAACAGTTAACACCAGTCCGAATAGGGCTTTTTAAAACTTCAATCCATTTCCACCCTTCTGGAGCAGAACAAAGCTACCAATTAAGCTTCATAATCGCCGGCACCATTATAATTAATACTACAGATATTAAAACCCAGCAATGAACGTACAATAATACAAAAAATACACAATCGCAGCTTTGTGCTCTACCGAACATTAATTAAGAACAAAAGGATTTGGTTTTTATAAATTGGTAAGAGAGAACTGCAAAATGAACTCTAGATCTAGCGCTGAAGGTTTATAAAGCTTTTGAGTGGTTTTATCGAACAAGTTATGATTTCTTTGGCGCGGTATGGCTGCGATGTTTGGCATGACTGAAAGTCTTTAGAAGCTCCGACAGTAGGTGTTTACTTACCTGGAATTCGCAAATTAATTTCGTGATTGTTCCGCTGGAAATATAATAAATAAATAATGCTGGACAATCCGACCAACATCATATAGCCCCAAGCAAAGCAGAGCTCGATGTATAAAAAATATCTATCTGTGTAATGTATCGTATTCTAAGCATTACTTAGGTATCACTTATGTAGTACTTACCCATAACACAAGCTCTTCTTAGATTTGGGCTAAATGATGCCGCGTGAATGGTGCAGCATTATTTATTTTTTGCTTTCAAGGATTAATTAGCAACCTTTTATTTAAATATTTTCTATTAAAAGTCTGAGCAAGACTTCAATAGAGACGCCAAGTATAAAATACAGGCAAAATTTATTTACTACAAAATTCCTGTCGATTTCATAGAAGGGTGTCATTAATTGAAGGGGGACACACGAGATAGTTTTCAGTGAATGAACTTTTCTGTTCCCACCACTTTGAACCTTACAACTTTAATTTTAGAGTTAAAAATGTTTCGTTCCGTGATGCTGAAGTAGTTTTGTACGTCGAGGGCAGCGGACGAGTCGCTAACGAGGGGAAAAGTGCCTATTTCCTAAGCGTAATGACGGCGCGACACCCATCGCAGCAAACACACAGCTCTGCTGAACACTTACCAGATTATATTTATTTAGACGGCTAGTCACTGGACAGTTTTAGGGTTATGCTTGTAAACTGTACTGCTTTTGTTGGCTTGGTTCATATCTTGGTTCATTACACTAATATTATATAGATACTAGTTTCGGCCAGCGGATTCGCGCTCGTTTCTTTGGAAACTTTATAGGTTATTTATCATATTTTTCAATAGTCCAGACGAGTTCCGAGACATCACCCCGAAGAAAATCCTACAGTTCCAAGCAGCAAGGGTTAGTGGCGAATTGTGAACGCTGCGTTTCCGGAGCTGAACACAAACAAAGTGGCGATCACAATAGACCTATCATGGCCAAAGTGTTGCCTGTGGTGTTACCAAAGCCACAACCAAAGAGAAAAAAATGAGATGGGATTACCATCCAAACTTATCGCATCACATTCACATCACAATCACTACATAGTCCTACTAATATTATAAACGCGAAAGTTTGTAAGTATGGATGGATGGATGGATGGATGTTGGTTACTCTTTCACGTAAAAACTACTGAATTTAATGAAACTTTACAATAATATAACTTATACATCAGAATAACACATAGGCTACAATTTATAAAGATATATTGTATATTATCAAAAATATATATCACCACGCGGGTGAAATCGCGGGGCGCAGCTAGTTTTCAAATAAAATCACTTCCCGCTGTATGTATGCTAATATCTATAGAACTACTCAACGGATTTTCATGCGGTTTTTTTTAAATAGATAAGTGATTCAAGGGGAATGTTTATAAACCCTTTGTCACATAGATTTCTAGGCGGGCGTAGCTGCGGGTCACACCTAGTAATATTATAAATGGGAATGTTTGGATGGATGGCTGGATGTTTGATACCTCTTCACGCCAAAACTACTGAACGGATTGGACTGACATTTTGACACTTTCATTGCCCATGACGCCTTTGTCCACGTTGACCAGCGCGCGTGTAGCTGCGGGCTGATGGGCAGTGAATAGGTTAATAGTCAATGGTTACATCACCCAAGAACTAATGACCAAACTACAGAAATTAACTTAGGCATGTCAGTTTTTATTATTAATTATTCATTCTGTATGTTTTTCAGTCGTGTGTTGTGTTTGTTACTCTAGGTATGTAGATACTTAAGTTATCTTTTATATATTATTTTAGCTGTACCTACCCTGAATCTATAAGAATAAATATATTTCATTTCATTTCATGAAATCAGTCTCAAGTAAAGGTGCATTTCAATAGCGTCTATCGTATCATATCTGACCCAAGTTAGTACTCTCCGCGACAAAGCGGTCAAGTCCAGATGGCAATTTGTCGATTTCCAAGTCGAGGTGGCAAATCCGCGGTTATCATATTATTTGATGTTTCTTGAGGATTTACAGGAAAAGCTTCTCAACGGTAACTTATACCCGCGCGCTGCTCTAAAATTGTAGAGATTGACATTATCGCGGTTGTAAATTCAAAATATTTAAGGATATTTTATTTTGCTTTGCGTTAGTTGTGGTATTCTGAGAATAATTTAGAAGTAGAATTTGGTAAGACGATTAATTGTTTAAAAAAAAATTACATGGCCATATCGTGATGAACCGACAAACGCTGCGGTAAACGTGTGGCAAATGTAGAGGACGCCCTCCGGCCAGATGGGAGGACGACTTGCAAAATACTACAAGCGATTTGGCGCTCATTAGTGGAGGCCTATGTCCAACAGTTGACTATTTAATAGGTTGATGATAATGAAGAAAGATCATATGCAGTAAAGAGTAACTTAAACGAGAGAGAGAGAGAGAGATAGAGGGAGGTATTGAAGATACACTGTGCAGAAGCAGTTTTAGAGATATCGCACTCATTAACCTTTATTGACATTGCCCGTTAAACTCATACAAGTAGATTAGTTGTTAAGTTACTAAAAACTGTAAATACCGATACAAATAAAATATCAATTCCATTTTCTCACATCCCTCGGCGCTTTCGTTTCGTATAAATTTGCGTTCACCTTTATATGTATTTCAAGAGTTTGTGTTACCTTTCAGGGAATGAGTGGTAGCAAGTTACAGCCGGATTAGTTCAACCACCGGCGGATTTATTTAAAAGTACTGCATGCAAAATACTAACATGCAAAATACTAACGTATTTTCAGCTTTTAAATACTTTTGAGAAAACACGGAATTCTTTTTTGCGGGTACACAAAATTTGTGCCTAGCCGCGCCGTGCTTCGTCCCTACATCAAATAAATTGGTATAGATTGGTATATTACTTAATTGATTACTATTTTCTATAATCTCTATTGTTCACGTTAGTATTTTAAGCTGTTAAATAGGTAGGTACTAACTTTTGAGAAAACACGGAACCCTTTTTTGCGGCTACACAAAATGAGTGCCGAGCTGTTCGTACCTCGTCCCTACATCAAGTTAAGCATTATAATATGTGACCTGTAACCAAATGTAGCAAAAACACCAAAACCAAAAGTAGCAGTATGCAGGTAGATGCTGGATGCAGGCACCGGCAAGCTGAAGACAGGGCGCTATGGCGCTCATTGGGGGAGGCCTATGTCCAGCAGTGGACTGCTATAGGCTGATGATGAACCAAAAGTTATCGATAAATGAACTAAAATTGATTATCAGCTGATCTACCAAAAATAAAATAATTTCATGAAACACTGTATAATCTCTAAATTGATTTAAAAATGAGGCCACATATTACATAAACGCCAGAATCATTATACTTAACCTTTATTTATTTTACGAGCATTATGGGACAGTTTACGTATTCTATGTACTTGCCTATTTCCATGACATGGTTTACGACTATCATAAAGCTGACATAATAACTATATAACGTCGCTAAAAGAAAAGTAATCAAAAGTTTTGAATACAAACAAGGCTAAATCCGCAAGTTTCAGTCATCCCGAGATTTGAGTTTTGTGAATTTTCTGAACTTTGCGTACTTCAAAAGAACTAAGATATACTTACCTGTTTTTTAATTGAAGGTAGGTACGGTGTTTAATTATTATTATAATAAGAATTAATTCATAGATATAACGGTTATTTATGACGTTAGTTGCCTTTTTTCTTTTTTATAGTCGACGTTAATTAAACACTAAAGGTTAGTGATAAATGGGCGTTATAATTATTTAAATTTTATTAATAAAAGTAATCGCGAAGGTTTCAAAATTAAAATATATTTCTGGAGTTTTGACGTAAAGTTCGGCTGAATTGAACATGACGTTTCGGTACAAATTAATTACGAAATAGCCAACATTTCATTGAGACTTTTTGAAAGCTGTAATGAACGTCAGAAACCACTAGATCGTAATAAAAAAAAGTTGTTATCACAATTAAAGGACAAGGAAAGCCCTTCACAAAAAGGAAATTATGGCAATTTGTCACCGAACTCAAAATAAAGCTCGCCTAATTTCCATGCAAAAAAAAATATGAAAATGGCAAGAAAAACACATTCCGCCGAAAGAACAATGGCGGCTGTAAATTAAAGAAAGGTATATTAAAACTTGGATGAAAGCATGAACAGGGTTACGGAGTGCCATGCTAATGAAAACATTTTGACCCTCTCGCCCTGCGATTCATAACCATAAAATATAAGAAACCTTTTTACTCTTCAGATAAAATGTCTCCGCAGAAGAAAGCGTTATCGTAAATTTGCTGTTTAATCATAGGTTTCGAACGCTACACGTGCGTAAATTTTTATGATCGGCAAGATTTATGGGTCTAAGATTTTTAAGGTGGATAAACAAGATAATCATATTTCTATCTGGATGAGTATCCACAAAAAAATTTGTAGTTTTAGGTTTGCATTTATAATCTTGACTCGGAAATAAATAAATAAATAATGCTGGACAATTCACACAGCATTATCTAGCCCCATGGTAAGCAAAGCTTGTGTTATGGGTACAGATAACTGATATACATAATACAATACATTATATAGATAGATATTTTTTATTATACATAGAAAACGACCAGAACACCCGGAACAAATATCTGCAGATCGTACACACAATTGTTCCGAGGCGGGAATCGAACCCGCAACCTCCTGCGTCGCAGGCGGACCTTCGCCCACCGCGCCACATCGGTCGTTAAAAAGAAGAGATCGTCGGTCGGTCGTCGGAAGAGATATATATGTGCCGAATAAAAAAAAACTTATTCTTAAGCCTGTACTTTACCAACTTGAATGAACATTTGTCTATGGAGCAGTTCATAAAAATATAAATAGGTAGAGAGGACGACAGACGAAAAGGGAATGAAAACTGGAACGTTACCTTACTCAGGACATTGCCCTTCAAAAGTTGCTAACTTGGTATGAAGATGAAACCATAATTAGCTACTAACTTTTCATGTCTTGGGATTATAATTTTTGCACGTATATTCATACGAGTTACAGCCTTTTTTTTGGCGCGTGTTTTTCCATATATCTTGTTATTTAAATGTCTATCAACTAACTGTTATTCTTATGAGGGCACTCACGCATAGGTAAGTAGGTATTTAATACTATTAACAATACTAAACAACAAAGTACATACTTGCGAGAAGGCGCTAGAATACCCACACACGTTGCATTCTTAACCATAGGCCGACCCATCTTCCAAGGAAAAGTTAAATAGATCATTACTTGAATCAGAGTCATAGCGTGAGGTTTTCTACCATCATCTCTCTGAGCCCTCTGCTTTGAGGGTAGCTGCCACACTGACGCTAATATATGTTCCTAAATAGTCTTCAATCAAATAACTGCCGTAAAACAAATGACAAGAAAGTCTCAACTCAACTAAACACTACATTATTACTTCCAAAACATTTAACTGGTAAATTTAGCAGTTCTGAAGTTCAACAACATGATTTCCGCAAGCAACAAAGTTTTCACTAACCTAACCGAGTGTGAACAACAGTTTTCATAGAACAACTTCGCTTCGAATCGAAATTGTCTAGTCTAGATTGTTGTATATATATATGGCTAAACTTATGCAATTAATACACCAAATATAATAGTAGAGTCCAGTATTCGATTATGTCGATCTCTAAGACTTGCTTTTTAACCATAAGAAAATCCCGTTGTGCATTTTGAACGGAGCATTTATAAACACAGAAAAGCTTTAGAAATGCTGATAGTTTTTCAAGATCTTGTTGCCATCCACTATGTATACGGAAATCCCAAAATATGTATCTATCTTTCTGGTATCTACTCTACTACTTCCCTTATTCACTCCGACCATTTGTTACTTCCAAGAATCCTAGCAATTATATGTAATATTCCTATTTTCTGCGGATTCTCACGCGTCCAAGTGTGCTATAATTTGTGCAAATTTCTACTTTCCTAGTTCTATAGGTTGACTTTAGTTCTATATGTACACTATGTTACAAAAGGTATTTTTCAGCTCTTATCAATATATAATGCAGTGTTGTGAATGGGACCTTTTGTCTTCAAGTTATAAAAAGTTGTAGAAGTTAAAATAAGTGGTGCCTAAGCCTGCGCCGCTCCTCAAACATCACGCTCGGCTAGGCATCCACTAAAACCAGCGGTGCATTCAAAGGGGCAACGAAATTTTCGTCGTGTCCCTAAGCGGATGTAAGTCTCGTAAAATAGAATATGATCTTCGTATAGCTGACTCTGCAAAGATTTTGCTTGGATCCATCTTTTCTATCAGATATATGAAAATTTTAGGTCAGTAATTCTTAACAGGTTCCATTAGAGGGTTTTTTTTTTTTTTATCTGGATGTAATTCAGATTCCTGTCGTCTACCACATCCAACATCTCAGTAGTAAAGGTCAGGACAAGAGCGTGGGAGATCTAGTGAGTTATCAATTGGAAGTAACTGTGAATAACAGTCTCTTATACATTATAGCCTAATACAAAACGACAAATATAGATATCGAATAATATGAAGTAAATAACGGTAACACACCTACGCACGTCAGAACCTATAAAGAATGTTTACAGGTTACGTCTTATCGTCTACGCACATAAAGCACTACAACTATAATACTTCCGACTATCCCACTATAGTACAAGAATCCCACAAACATTATCTTGAAGTAGACCCTTCCTAAGGTGAGCACTTTTATATCCCCATCAAACCTTACGAGGACAATAAAACACAATTGTTTTCCATTAACATTGACGTCCACCGACCCTTCGAACTTAAAAGAAAATAAGTACAACTTTTTATAAGGGACTAACTTTTGATCGTAGGGTAACAAAAGGTGTTGAACGAATCACACTGAAAGTGATTTCACATGTTGACATTTGAGACCCGAGAGGGTGACCTGTTACCTGCAAATGTTGGAAAGTGTTAATAATGGCTACACAATTGCCGCCAATTTTCTTGTAAGAAGTCACGCTATGCCTTGGATCGTGACTAATGTGTTAATAGGTGAAAGGATTCGCCAATTCTCAGAATCAAAGCTCCATGATATTAGAAGAAAATAATCCTCGTGAATAATGGTGACATTATCCTGGAATGAAGCAAACAACAGTAAACAGGATCCCAAAATGTCTAGGTATTTGCAGAAAAGCAAAACGTGAGGTTATCGTATTAACAATACCTCTACACGATATAAAAGAGTACCGAACCTAAGGCGCAACTTCGCAGACGAACGTAACTAAAGTGATGGAAATGTAACAAGAAAGATACCATTTGTAACATTCAGTAGTTTACAAGGGGCCGCACACAACACAATCCATCATTCAAAGTAGGAAGGGCGGAAGGACGTTGCTATTTTAGCTCAACAAGCTACATTCATTCTTTACGATGTCACAATAAACAAGCTTAGAACATTTTGTTAAGAACTGCATTCAGAGCTATTAGGTATTCATCTTATGTAATTTCAATGGTTTCTCAAAATTCATTTTGTTACTGACAGCGTTATTCAGATAGTCCTTTGAGACGGATTTTTATCACCAACCCAGCCTAGATTTTTTTATAAAATCTCATGAAAAGGAATTAAAATAAAGCAGAGCTGAAACGGCGAGAACCTGTGAAACCCAACTGTAACTAAATTATTCCTCAAAGGTTGAAGTAATTTGAAACTTTTCATAATCGTGTCCACATTACTCATTCATTATGTCCAGCAGGCGTTTGTCGCGACACCGTTCCTATTTGAATAACAAATGTCTGACATCTGCATGTCCCGGGATTTGTAATGCTCCCTTGGAATCCTAGCACGGGGAACAATACTGGACCCATGTGAACCCTAGCAGAGGTCATAACTTAGGCTTACTCCATTAATCATGTTGAACTAGACGGCGCAGCCTCTGCAATATTGAGGTTATTTTCCACTTGTCTTATCAATATTGGAGAGATTCTCGAAAATGTAGGTTTAGTGACTGTCTCTGACCTTGAGAGCTGCTGTAGTGTATTACAAGTATTTGGAGTAAGCGTGTAATAGCGAAGGTCTTAGAATGCATCACGAATACATACCTAATAACAATCTGACCATACTTTCAATTCTGTTTAACAAGATTTAGACTGCAGAGGTTGGTAAACTTCTACGATTTAGAGTTGAAGGTAAACATTGTGATATAAAAAAATGGTACTGTACTGGTGCCTTGAGTCAATCAGTGAGGAGGTCATCGGTCTATGCTCACATTGACTTCCAACACGGACCTTACGTCACCAGGCGGCAGACACACGCCGCTAGAATAACAATGATCGAAGTGCCCAGAACGATAATTAAATTTTCCACACGCGCTTCACACGAATTCGAATGACTCTCTGGTCCCGAATGCCTCTATTCATATTCAGTAAAAGGAATAATAGTCCCACCTTAACAATATTTCAGCTAGTGTACCTGGAAAGGTCCGCCGCAATTCTCCAGACGCCGATTAATATCCAGGTTACTCCTTTATCCGACATCCAGAGAAAACCGGAAGAAAGTAAGGGGCATCAGCCGATTGGAGAAGAATTCCTCAGAAATGACTTTAACAGCAGTTCCGAACTTTTAATATCTTTCGAACACCGTTTTAGAATCCATATTCTAAGATTTTCGCGTGGTTCGAGGCTCAGACGTTTCGCAACGGTCCCCGCCATTTTGCAACATTACGCCTGTGATGAGACGGCAAATTGCTCATTTGTCTGCTACGACACTTGCAAAACTGTTGCTAAGACTGGGTACATTCGGAATGTCACAAGCCTACGTATTTGCAATGCAAATTGCTGGCGTTATTGAAAGGTACAGCATCTACAATAGCAGACAAAACGAAGAGAGGCACACAGACATGCGTCGTAAAATGATCTTTGCGAACATTAAAAATAGTAACAAAACGCCTCTCAACTTGAGGAAAAATCCGACACTTGAAGACGTCTTTTGAGTGGCGCGGCGGGTTTCAGTCATCTTATCCTCCCGGTGTGACGTCACAATGGCTCCGAGCGCTCGCCCTGAAAAACGTTAATTGCGCACCGACCGACGTGCCTTCCCGAGGATTGCATTGCATCCTGCATTCCTTCACGCCTGCAGGCTAAATAAAACTCTAAGGCCAACGGATTAGATCCACTTTCTCAGTTTCTGGAATTCTGGAGTAGCATAAAATATTAAACTGATTTTTACACCTGAGGCTATTACCGTTGAAATGTCTGACCCTTCACCTGCAGTCTGGCTGCACTTAGGTACCCTTGCATGATTTTGCGTGACTGAGTATACTTACTTAGTACAAAGGTTAATAAATTGTAAATCTACAAAACAAATTAACACAACTTTGCGCAACATAAGTCTTAAGACGTACCGTCATTAGTTAAGTGCTAAACAAAGACCAAAGTAAGTTAATATCGCAACCCGCTGCCATCAACAAATAAGTTACATATAAAACGATAGGAAACGCACTAAGAAAATCCAGCCACAAGGTTGACAAATGAAAAACAACCTAAACACAATTAAGGATAGAATCCTTTGTTGTTCAAGCGTGTAACCAATAAAGGGAGCGAACGACGCAACAGATCCCGACGAATATGTTCGCAGGCTCACTCGGAGTTACTAACACTCGCAATTCATTTTGTGAACTGAATATATTACCCGACGATAGTAGATAAAGCACCTTTCGCCCTCCGCATAAGAACGAAAATCCTATCTGTATGAAGTCGTAGAAATACGCCAGAATTTTCTTTTCGGTTTCACTCAATTTTCACTTCTTAGTGGATATATTAGGGTCCGAAATTGTGTGTAGGTTGAATTATTTTTAGAAATTCTAAATCGTGATCATATGGCGCGGCGGCGATAAATATATTCGGTGTATTGAAATCTTACACTGTCATAAGAAATTGTAAATTGATCGCGCGGAGCTATGTTTGGTTATTACCTCAGCTGGTTCAAGGTCGCCGAGCTCGAATCAAGATTAAATTCTTTTGCGTTTTCAATTTGAATACGAACATTTGGCAATGTCCGTACAGCAATTTAATTTGTATAATAACCGATTCTGTAAACCTTTCAATAAATGGAAAATAAAAAGTATAAAGATAAAGAAAACCTTGGTGACGAGCGCGTTTTATACCCCATAACCATTACAGCAAAATTGATTTCAATTTTATGGTTTCTGCTCCCCTGAATCCAATCACTGCTATCGCGTATGCTTTAAAACATCGTCTATCGTATGTTATTTAGCTCAGCTTGGTACACTGAACTAGTTCGTTAAGGTCTGGTTTGTAAATTACGAAATACAAGATTTTTTTTTACACTAGCCAGATACAGATTATTTCAAAAAGACATTACATGCGACAAGTGCAATGGGCGGTCTTATCGCTGAGAAGCGATCTCTTCCGGGCAAACTTTAGATTTTAAATTATTTTCAACTGCCAGTGTTGTTTGTCTATTGTCAACCTGCTAAACCCCGCCAGTCGCTTACGGCCCGCGCGGGCTTCCTATTGTATGGAATTGGTGAGTCACCGCAACGGAGAGGTACATTTCAGAATCATACTAAACAGGCGTCTCCAGATACTTTTTAACAGAGTTCAAAAAAGGAGGTTCTCAATTCGATTTCGTATTTACTTTGGTTTTTTTTCAGAACTTTCGACTGGGTGAACCGATTTTAATGATTCTTTTTTTATTTGAAAGCTGGTGCTTCCCCTGTGGTCTCGTTTCAATTAAGAACGTCCAGTTCTGACAATGGCATCCATGAAAAACCATATGTCTTAAATTTGCATTAGTTCTACGCGGCGACAAATGGACGATTAACTGAATATCAGCCCTAACGATTTCGAAGATAGTTTTTTTTTTAATCTAAGTTTTAAAACCATTTTCATTATTAAGGAATCTGAAGTCGGTATACAGCTTTTTAAAACACGCCAAATTATTATTTCTTTGAATTAGCATCGCAAATCGAAACTAAATTACTTAACCAAGCAAGCAAATGATGCCAGTTCGTTCGTTGTTTGTAGTCCTAGCTCCACATCTCAGAACTGAGCGGTTAGCATTGTACCTCGATTCGAGACAGACGGGAGTGGGTCGGAAGCGGCTCTTATGACGAATCAATAGCGTCACAGTTGTTGAATACTACGATAGGACTGTTATCTACATATGTCTATGTGGTAAAGCTGAGCAGATGGCGTGTTTTGTACGTAAGAAACTAAAGAGACTGAGATGGCATGTTCATATGAAGTTAAGGCTAGGTTTTATTATAATTTTCTTACCCTAGAATACTCAAACACAACTTAGACTTAAGCACGTCTCAAGTAACAATTTTTTGACAAATTTTCAACAAAAAAAATTTTTTTTAGCAATTTTTTGTAAAAAAAAACTTTTTACAAAAAAAATTGTTAGGTACTTGAGACGAGCTTAAAACTGAAATGCGTTGAGTATTTGGGCGTAAACCTATTATTATTAAGTTAGGTTATGTTTGTTTTGTTATACTACGTTATAGAAAAAGGTAAGGCTGCGCTAACTGTTTTTGACTGGCGGCGCAGCCAATCAATGTATTTAAATAACGATGCAAAATTGTTAATGAAGTGAGAAAAAAGGGAAAGCTCTTAAAGCCTGTTTCAAACACTAATTCATAAAGTCATATTTCTGGTAAATATTACCAATAGTAAGACAGACCGGTTAGTAGTAGTAAAGCTATTTTCACTTTAGTCTCAGCTGAAATATCCGCCTAACTCGCATTCACTGTTTCGTTAGTGTTAGTATTCCTCAATCGTTCTAATTCCAGCAATAGAATAAACCAATCAAAACCTAACATAATTAGAACAACTGTGACGTACCGAACCTAAAGATGATGATTTGATTAATGTTCCTCGCTATCCATTTATTTTATTATTCTTACTTTACTACAAACATGACAATTATTTCAATGAAACCATTGAATTACTTAAAACAAAAAACATTTCAACCGATAGAAAATTGTAGGGTTCTAGAAACATAAAACTTACCAATTGTATAATAAACAACTGTGATTTTTACCAATTGGGTGGTTTTTACAAACGACTGTTTTTTAACTGGTATTAGGAAATCCTTATGAAAAGAAAATACAGAATTGCCTACGACCGTATTTGTTGTTGCTCGTTAAATTAACTAGATTGCACAACAGTTTTTATTTTACCCCCTTTATTTGCGTTTGAAATAATTAAGTTGACTTTTTTGCTATAAGTACATCTTTAATTTTATTTTTTACGTAGCATGTAGTGCTCAACTAAAGCTTTGATGAAGTCCTAATAGGATAAAGTGTTTTAAATGGTTCAATAACCAATGTATTTATCATTAAAAAACTGCCTCATTGGTTGATTGAAAGATGGACCAACTGTTGGCATTATCTGGGGACATACATACCTGAGCCCTAAAAAAAGCTAAAAAGCAAAGGCGTTGAGGTTTAGATCTTCAGTCATTAACAGTCCGTGTCAATGTCACGTTGGCAAGCTGGCTTGGATCCATGAGTAAGCTAGACCGAGCCAGAGGCGTCAGCTTGTAGAACACGCTGACACGATATTGCCTACGCTTATAGAATGTAGCAAAGCAACTAGAAACTCTATACTGGTGTTAAGAATAACATGATTTTAAAAGATTTTAGAAACTGACATGCGTAGTATTTTGTTACCAATTCTTTGAAAGTTTAAAAGGCACGTCTGTATGCTGGACAAAGATGAAAAGAATATGATGATAAAGCCCACGGTAGGTATATCAGTTATCTAGTTCCCATAACACAAGCTGTATAGTTATAATCAAATAATAACAATAAATTAAAACTAGTATTTACAATTTAACCAACTGCAAACAATCTAGGGTAGTTCAACTGATCCATAGTAACACCAATCGGAAGCGTCCCTAAGACGCTGGCTGCATTGCCCCACGGTAAGGTAATGCTGATGCATTGTGCCAGATACTCACCAGCTCTCGGGACACCCATCTCTAAGCTTGGAGCTAGATGTTGTGTGAAATGTCCAGTACAATTTTTTCCGGCATAATTTTTGTTGGTTATCAAGATGCAAGCTCGTGGACGGTTCGTTTAAAAGCTCTCTGTTAGTTACCCGCATCATATGAGTCACCGTGCCTATCCTAGCCAGCTAATTACCCATAATTTACGGAGGAGATTAAGTTACCGTGTACAGAAGAGCGCAGTACTCAGCTCTACACGGGCTTTATCTGTTCTGTTCTAGAAAAAAAATTGTAGGTAGAGCTAGTAGCTAGAAATAAAATACTTGTCCGAAAAGAACGCGTTCGAAAGTAGTATTTCATATATGACTTGCCTAGAATAATTCAAAGTCATAGACGCATGTCCGAATATGAATTTTATGAATAACTTAGACCATACTTGATCAAGAATAGGGTGTTGAAGGTACTTTACCTTCACAAATCACAGAGACCCTCTTCGTCAAAGTATCCAATCCTTTATCATGGACCCATGCTTCAATAAATAAGTAAATACAAGTATGTTTACTCTCCTCAGTGAAACTATTGTATAGAACGCGTTTGGAATAATAAGTGGAACAAGCACGGAACGGGTCAAGACTCCGGACAGGACATTTTCTGCTATCATCCCAGTAGTGGTACCCATGGAAACTAAGATATACTGGATGTCGGAGGTTTCGCACGCTTTGTTTATACGGATTTTAAGGTTTTACTTGTTCTAACTCATCATGTCCATCCAAAGGTTGCCTGGCAGAGATCGCTTTAAGCGATAAGGCCGCCCATTGTACAACACATTCTTCATTTATCTTTCCTGTCCAGTGTATCTGTTTTTATGGTGTGCAATAAAGAATAATTGTATTGTATTGTATTGTTTTATTTACTTTTATTCCAGGCCTATTATGACCAGTAGTGGACTAACATACATGCTGAATTGCATACATTCATCAGGATCCATTCAGTAAGGGCGCAGCAATTTATTTATAAATTATTATATTTGGGTGCTTATATATATAGAAACATAATAATCAGATAATACAGACAGTATCACGCACATGAATCAAAACAATTACATTAATTACAGAGTTATTAATGTTTTGATTCTTAGACAATTGGTTTGACAATTTATTTAATCAGGCAGCCAAATAGCTGTATATTTATCATTTAAAAATTCCTCAACAGAGTAATAACTTAGAAATAAGGTATTATTTAAATTTACTATTTTTATTTTTATCTTTTACTAGCGGCCCTTCCCGGCTTCGCACGGTTTTAGTACGGATCCCTAATTTTTTTGTAAATATAATATAGCCTATGTTCACCGCGGATTGTGTAGCTTCCCAAGGGTGGAAGAATTTTTCAAACGGTCCAGTAGTTTCGGAGCCTATTCATTACAATTTACAAACAAACAAAAAATCAAACATTTCCTTTTTATAATATTAGTATAGATGAAGCTAGGTATATTTTTATAAATATTCACTAGTTGTAAGGGTTGTGCACGGGTAAAATTTATTTGTCTCTATTTCGTCTATTGTTGTTAGTGAAATGTTCGGATGTAGATTTAACACTTTGACTGCGATTTTTTTCGAGGACTGCGATCTTTTTTTTAACCTAAAAAATTCGTGCTGCCGCTCTACACAGCGGTTGTGTTGCGCCGCACATGCGTTTCGTTCGAAAAATATTACGGCTGTGCTGAGTCACAAAGATCTGTATCTTCTCAGCCGCTGCGCTAGTGTGGATTTACGCATATTAGTCACTTGTAGAAAACACATACCGTGTGATTTCAGCACTCAAAGTGGATCGGTTAGTGCGAGTTAATTTCTATTGATACTAAAATAATTAATAATCTTTTGGTAAAATAAAGCTAGTAAGTTGTTTTATAAAAAAACAACAAATTGAGCACTATAACAATGTAATAACACTCGTCACACTCGTCTACTTAGTTGAAAAGCACAGACAGTAACATTCGTCCTCGCAAAGGCATTTGAATGATTATAACCTGTGCACGGCAAAATGACCCTTACAGCGATAGGCAACGGTAGTTCCAGTAGCACATTTTACAATGAGACAATGCGATACGTAATGAATGCAGGGCTACATCGGAAAGAGGTGTCTCATGGGTGTAAGTGCAGTATGTGAAGCATTTTTATAGCTGCTTTGCATATTTTACTAGAAGGTTCTGTTTCTGGAACGAGGAAAATTGGTTTCTGGTTCGGGAATGTGTGAAAATTACGAGGTTTCTATTTTACTAGAAAACTATCGTAGGTCGATGAATACATTATGAATACGAACCTAAATTGTGTTGGAAGAACTACCAATGTGGTCGTCCATACCTTCTCATATTTTGACGACCTCTGTGGCGCGGTGGGCGAAGGTTCGCCTGCGACGCAGGAAGTTGCGGATTCAATTCCCGTCTTAGGACGATCTGCAAATATTTGTTCCTGGTATTTCCTAGGTATAATAAAAAATATGTATCGATATATTAAGTGAGTATATCAGTCATCTTGTAACCATAACACAAGCTCTGCTTAGCTTGGGGCTAGATGATGCTGTGTTGATTGTCCAGCATTATTTATTATAATTATTATTCATGAGTTCGTCTCATACCTTCCCATATTAGCTACCTGTCATACAAAACCAAATTCAATATTAGTCCTCGTATAAGCTCGTATAATATTTACCCTTAATACCAAAAAAGTATTAAAAACTGTAAGACATTGAACAGTCAACAACAGAAAAGTTGCTAAAAGTGAGCCCCGCAAAAAATCCACTCTCCGTCCCCAACAAATTACCACAAAAACAGCCCCTCGCAAACAGATTTACAACCAATAATTCTATTATGTACTTATATCTATCGCAGCTCAAAATGAGACAGCCAGTCCATTTGCCGCAGCCACTATGCCTATGCCACTGCATCACCTCACTTCAAATGTCACTTCCTGTTTAGAAAGATGTGTAGGTTCTAATTGGTAACCTATTATATCATTCGATCAGTTAATCAAAAATAACAACTAATTAGTTAACAAATTTCTACAAGATCACTTTTTATACGTTTAATATACAGATTGTTTGGTGTTGGCCCCGACATTTTTGGGGGGTGGTCATAGACTACATTCCTCCGTTATAGGTACTCAATTTAAGCAAATTTTGTGATATAAATTAATTCAGAAAAACAAAACATAAAAAAGTGTCTTTTCAACCATGACCCTAGTAGACAAGTATCTATAAATATATAGTACGTTGAAATGACGTACGATGTCTAAAATACCTAAACCTTTATTCTAGCAGAAGCTCATGGGGTTTTTTTTATTATCGCTAGGCAATTAATAACTTTACGAGCACGGGTGCGGCGGGCATGACGCCATGTATTTAATAAGTCATTTTCATCACACAATAATTATAGTTTGAAGGCCAACTTCATCCAATGCGAATGAGATCATTGGGATTTATTTTTCAAATTTAAGCTCTCCGTTGGCCAAGAAGTCACCGGAAAATGTTAGTTAAAGGCTGATAATAGAAAGGTTGGGGCAACAAACACAAGAGCCCACTTAAGTTCAGACCACGACTTGGGCGGTTGCCAAGAGCTACAAGCTAGAGAGAACCACGTTTTTGAAATATGAATCAGCTGTTTGCAAAGAGCTGTGACGCGCAAGTTACAAATGGAGTTAGGAACAATTTTCCCACAGTTTGATACTCGAAAAAAGTCGCGCCACTTCACGACGGAAATTCAGATAAAACTCAAGTATTGTGTGTTCGCTGTCAACGCAGGCATTAGGTTGGTCAATAAATAAGCCAAGTGTCAAGATTAGAGAGCCAAGCCAATTATCTGAACTTATACGAGTTCATTGGACGTGCGATGATGGATTGTTTGGCTGGTTTTGTGTATCCGAAATAAACGTACTTTACAAGGACGGTAAGGCTAGTCAGAACAGAACTAGATTACTCGCACAATTGGCACACGTACGCTTTCCACGGTCGCCTCGGAATCCATTCATTGAGCTAGGAGTTACATCCAATCCACGCCTCGTGAAGCAACGTTGGACAGTTCCTTCTTGTCTGTGACGTCATGATGTTCATCCACATGCACCTGATTTGCTTAACACATTAAGTGCCTATGACGCATAATGTCCGTGTTGGATTATAGTTGCCATACCGTTGTGCAGGTTTACAGTGGCACACCCTCGCAGGTTGACGCTGGGTAGTGAATGTGTTAGTAGATACAAGAGATGACCTATTTGACATAATAATCTTAGAGAAAATAATTGTAACAAAAGTAAGTCCGCCTTGGGACAAATGTTTAAACGATCTGCAAATAATTTGTTTGGGATGTTTTCATGCGGGAATCGAACTCGAAACCGGCGTCGCAGGCGAACCTGCTTCCGCTTCGTCACTGAGATCGTCTTATCATTTTATGCCTGTGAGAAAGGATAAGTAGATACCCACGCCAGCGTGCTGTTGACCTAGATGTGATAATTGAACAATTAACAAGAAGCTATAACAGCGATGACGTGTTGATGACATCACAGTTTCGCAGATTATAAGTAACGATCCTATAGAAATTTATATTTGGAAGCCTAAGGAAATAAACTTTAATTTCATTTAAATTAGGCTGAATTTTCAGTGGACAACAGGAGAATATACCAGAAAGATATCTCGCGTGTTAGAGACCGATACGGTCTCTAACAAAGGCGAGACGAGAGGAGAAAGTATTTTAGAGAGAGAGAGAGAAGAATGAGAGATAATATGTAATTTATTTACCCAAAAACAAACTAAACATGTTATTAACTAGGTAGTTATACATATGTATATATGGTAATATAAAAAAATATTTATAATATAAAACCTCCGTTATTCACACATCTCCTCTCCACTCAGCTTTAGTGGATTATCTGTCAGTCCACCAAAAACTCTGTCTAAAATCTGCGCCAAAAACCCTAGGCCAAGCAAATCAATCAACCTTCAAGAGCACTTGAGCGAACTGAATCATACCAACCAACTAAAATCTGTATTTGAAGAATTATTGGAAACCCAGATGAACAAAAAACGGACTTGAATCAATTATTTCCCATTGAAAAATGGCGGATTAAAATACGCCACGATATTATTTAACCACTCCAGATAATGTAACGTCAATCCCAATAATTCCCAATTAGGAAATCGAGAGGCTCCGGGGTTTAACGTCTTTAGTTGGGCGTCAGATCCTGTTACTATTGGGAATTTCCCAAAACATTCCTGGGACGAATTCCCGGGGAAAAGTTGGGCAGCCTTGACGGCGGGAACTCCCATGTGAGGATATTGTTGCTAGGATAATAGGGAAGATGACGATGAATTTATTTTAGTCTGTTATATAGAAATTTGGGTAAGATGTCTTGGGCGTATCATAGAAACTTTATTTCTAAAGGTTGGCTGGTACATCAAAGCAAGACCTGTTCGTATATCTGTCTAATTAATTATACAATAAAATAATCTAACGGCAACGGTAGAGTTAAGTATATTTTATTTTATTTAAGTATATATAAGAAGAATTAGCAAGCTGAAGTGGCAGTGGGCCGGCCATATCTCGCGAAGAACCGACGGCCGATGGGGAAAACGTGTTCTTGAGTGGAGACCACGACTCGGTAAACGTAGTGTAGGACGCCCTCCGACCAGGTGGGATGACGACCTGCGAAAGACTGCAGGTAGATGCTGGATGCGGCAAGCTGAAGACAGGGCGCTATGGCGCTCATTGGGGGAGGCCTATGTCCAGCAGTGGACTGCTATAGGCTGATGATGAAGTATATATAAGTATTTGCGAAGTGATGTGACCATCAGATGCTTGAATTCTATTTTGCTAAGGTATTTTCGTTCTAATTTTGTTTACCTAATTCGCCCTAATTGAATAATTGTCGCTCAAGTTCAATTTACGGAGGTATTTTCTTCGAATCGACTGAGTGGGAGGATACGTATTAATGTGGAGATCTCGAGACTTTTATATCTTAAACATGGTGGAAGAAAATAAATAATATTGACGATTTACTCGGCACTAAAAAAATAGGAAGAAACATTTTCCTACTCAATACTTAAGTCATAGAAGAAGGGTTAATGATAGTAATAAATAATTTTGACGATCGATTTGGCGCGGTGGGCGAAGGTCCGCCTGCTACGCAGGAGGTTGCTGGTTTGATTCCCGCCTCGGAACAATTACGATCTGCAGATATTTGTTCCGGGTGTTCTGATCGTTTTCTATGTATAATAAAAAATATCTATCTATGTAATGTATCGTATTAAGTATGTATATCAGTTATTTAGTACCCATAACACAAGCTCTGCTTACCATGGGGCTAGATAATCCTGAATGAATTGTCCAGCATTATTTATTTATTTATTTATAGAAGACAAACGAGGTGTTGCCAAAAATTCTATTCGTATTTTCTTCTCGACACTTGTTTTTTGTCAAAGCACATAAAAGTTATATGCTTATCAACTTACACATAAAGTAGATAAGTTTTTAGTTACAAAATCAAGAAATCAAAATTTTTTTGAACGACACTTTCCCTCTGCTGCGACAGCGAGTTTTTCTCTACGACTTAGGTACTTGAGCATTTTTTTTTTTTATTTTTTTTAAATATACATATAGTAGACTTTTGTTTGACCGCAATATCATCTGATGGAAAGCAAATTCGTGATAACGTGGCCGACAAGTTATCACGAAGATGTGAATGAACAACGGTAGTTGTCCCGTAAAAGAATTTGAAAATGTCAATTATTTTAGATTTTATCCATTAGGTACCTCACATACAATACAATACAAAAACACTTTATAGTACACCAGATACAGATCAGAGACATAATCAAGTGTAAGTGCAAAATAATACCCTTGATCATACAATCGCAATCAACACAGCGTCCATTCCGTTGCTTATCTATGATCCGACGAGGATTGCAACACAGAACAATCTCTTGTCTTAGCTAGCATCAAAAGTGAAGGTCGATACTTCGATGGTGAAGATGTTAAAGTGAATCTTAAACTTAATGTATTGCGAAATCACTAATTAGTTTAAAACTTAGTTCCTTCCCTTTTTTAAATGGTGAGGTACGCAGGAGGTTGGGGGTTAAGGATTCGATTCACAGGGACAAATGTTTTTACGATCTGCAAGTATATATTCCGGGTGTTCTGGGTATTTCCTATGTATATTAAAAAAATCTATGTAATGTATTCTATTAAGTACATATATCAGTCATAACGTACCCATATAACAATCTTGAGTTGGCTTGTGGTTAGATGATGTTGTGTAAATAATTTTCCAGCATTATTTATTCACATACCTATATTTTATAAAATAAGAATTGATGGCATCAAAGCCGTATGGTGAAAAAATGGAGACTACATAAATACCTTTTGTGCAACACAACTGACCTTTGGGGAAGGCCTAATGTTGTCCTTATACAGCAGTAGACGTCTCGTCTGAAACGATAATTATAGCCTATAAGGGCAGATAATAAATCGTGATGTAATTTGCATCCGACTGCGATTTAAACGACTGGTTATCAAGAAACAAGCTGTTAACCTTCACAGTTCCTCGTTTAACCCGTGAACCATCATGACATCACCACGCATCAGACAGTTTGCTGGGTACTTGTCCGCTGACAAACAAGACGGCCTTGTCGCTGTTCAATGGACAAAAGATTTCGAATAAAAACAAACGTCTCGGTGTTCGATTCGACTCATATTCTACTAATATAGTAGCATTTTTTTTCTTGTTTGTATATTCTCTGCGACTCTGTGTAGTTCGTATTTAATGTCAAACAGATCATTGGCAAATTCAATGTAAGCTGGTTACCTACGAACCTTATTTGTGTTGGAAGAAAACCAACGTTTCATCCCTTTACTTATTAGTTCGTAGTTAACCCAGTTATACACTATTAAACGGTCGAAGAACGAACGATAGAAGAACTACGATAGATTTTATAGTATCATTGGCTGATGGAATATTTCTGTAAGTAATAAGGTTTTGTTTTATATCTGTAAAAATCTCGAAGATCACTAAAGCCCGTATGCCCTTGCTCAGTTATAAATCTAACGTTTATCGATACTCAAGAATAGATCGATGACTTTCGAGCAATTTTTCATAATCCAGGCCTCAGTCCAGACAAGGTTTTTGCAAAAACGTAAGTTAGTAGAAAAAGTTAGCTGTTGAATATTCATCATTATCGTCAATATCTATGTATAATAGTCCATCGCTGGACATAAGCCTCCCCTAATGAGCGCCATAGCGCCCTGTCTTCAGCTAGCCGCATCCGCGTGCAGTCTTCCGCAGGTCGTCATCCCACCTGGTTGGAGACCGTACCACACTACTTTTGCCGAGTCGCGGCAACTAGGCAAATCGGCACTCAAGAACAATGAAAGAAGAACAAGAATATTGAACCGAATCAAATATTGGCAGTGACTGCAACTAAAACACAAAGCAAATATTGAATTTAACTATTAGATATTCAGATAAGAGATCCTTTAGTACCTACTGGGGAACACAGGTTCGAAGCCGTGACTTCTAACCGTACCAGTAACGGATGCACTCAATACTATCGATTCTACAATCGATTTGTACATCATGGGTCGCAATATGAACCCGTAGAGAGAGAGGGTAAGATCTATACTATGAGAAGAGGAACGGAGACAAATAAACAAATGCAGTGCGAAATACTTGCGGCATGAAACGGCTCATTCCAGTCTCACGCTAGCATTCAGAATCATTAACAAGGCCGCAGTCAACCATTGTTTGGAACACACACAATCCATTTTCAATTCAATGAATACTGCAAAGAAAGAACGAAAAGCATAATGTATAGTAATGTCCGTCAAGCCAAACTGAAAAGTAAAAACCTATTACGTATTTTTCCAGCAAATATTTGCTCTAGCTAGAGATTTTTGTCTGTTGTGGGGCAAGAAAATATCTGGTCTCCCTGAGGCGCTTTCCTCGTTTTCCGATGGCTGAAGGCAAAAAGACACTTAAGAGATGAATGTAATCGAAGCTCAAGCCATTATTTCAAATCTCTAGGTAATGGGAAAATTTGCTTGGATATTTTGTGCAATTAAAAATGAATCATGATTTTGGTTTATGATAGAAGTAGCTTTCTAGAATTTTTGAGGTTTTCACCCTTGAATGCCATAACTTGTATGGCATTCAAGGGTGAAAACCTCTCAAACGAAATAAAACTTTTTTTTAAACTCGTTTATTTTTACTCTACACAAGCCAGACCCGTAATAATAAAACTGACTGTAAATAGAAATAAAAGTTATGGACATAGCTCAAAGAATTAGCAAGCTCAAGTGGCAGTGGGCCGGCCATATCTCGCGAAGAACCGACGGCCGATGGGGCAAACGTGTTCTTGAGTGGAGACCACGACTCGGTAAACGTAGTGTAGGACGCCCTCCGACCAGGTGGGATGACGACCTGCGAAAGACTGCAGGTAGATGCTGGATGCGGCAAGCTGAAGACAGGGCGCTATGGCGCTCATTGGGGGAGGCCTATGTCCAGCAGTGGACTGCTATAGGCTGATGATGATGATGATGATGATCGTTTATATACTTTTATCAAACGAGTTAATGTCGTGCATTAAAGCTTGTTTTTATTAAGAAACTAGAATAAAAACATTGAATATATATATATAACTAGCTTCCGCCCGCGGCTTCGCTCGCGTGGTACCCGATAAAAAGTAGCCTATATGTTATTCCAGTACATATACTATGTATATTCCAAGTTTCATCAAGACCCGTTCAGTAGTTTTTACGTGAAGGAGTAACAAACATCCATAAATACTTACAAACTTTCGCGTTTATAATATTAGTAGGATGTTAATAATTTGACTAACATTTCGATATTGACTGCGACATCAAGAGTATTGATAGAGCCATGATAGAGCGATATAATCCGCCTGACACTTATCATTGACATGTTGACAGCTGCGTCAGCGATAAATTATCCAGAACATCGGATGATAATAATGATAACCTGAGAAATTTGCGGGAGATAACAGATCAGGACGTAAACGCGATTAACTCAAACGGTTCGGTAGTAACATCCATCTTTTAAACAGCTCCGAAGATTAAACAGAAATTAAAAATGTAAAAATATTTTAAAGAATCTAAAATAAACTCCGAATGCAGAGATATATGATCATTTCCTGTTAACGGTGGAGTAAATGTAATCGATTGTTGGGTGTCTTCCAATTTTTTTCTTTGGCACTGGTTATCACAGAAATCTGTGATATCTGATTCCGTACGAAATTTATTCTAATTTTAGGTGGTTACATACCGTTTCTGTAAAGATCGGAGCGTTTTGAGACATTGTCACAACGCACAGATATAAAAAATGTTGACCTATTTTTTCTGTTGCAAAGGGTTTGATTAAAATCGCGCCGTTTCTCCTTGCTGTTTGCGTTGGCATTTCAAAACGAGGTTCCCTTCTACAGCGGACAAATAACAATTTCGTAACACAAAATAAGTAATAAGAAATCTAAGCTGGATAAAATTTTGAACCAGATATCTGAAATATCTCTCTGATTCGCTAGCATGTGAGAGACAGGCTGATCATAACCGTACTGATATACGAAACGGATTGGATCGAAATTTTATGTCGTCTCATCTCGAAACTAGATAAAAACGACAATCGACTGCACTAAGAACTACGAGTATACTAGTTTCTGCCCGCAACATCGAGAGGGGTTTTTCTATTGAAACTTTTAAAGGATATTTCTATCTCATTGTACTGATTCGAGGGATAGAAAAATCCGTACGTATACGTACATTTATACAGAATTTCAGCCCAATCCGTTCAGTAGTTTTGACGTGAAGAAGTAACAAACATAGGGTATGTCCATCCTTCCATCAAAACTTTCGCGTTTAAACTAGTGCGATAAGAACTAAATTTAAAAATGATATCATACAATTAATGCAACCCCAAGCTAAGCAGAGCTCGTGTTATTTTAAGATGACTGATATACATAATACAATACAAATATAGATAGACGTTTTTTTATTATTCATAGATAACGACCAGAATACCCGGAACAAATATAATGCAGATCGTACGAACATTTATCCCGAGGCGGGAGTTAAACCCGTATCCTCCAGCGCCGCAGACGTACCTTCCCCCACCGCGCCACAGAGGTCGTCAACAAAAACATTAGTAGCTTACAAATACGTAGATTTAAAACACAAAGCGCAGAACCAAGTCGAAGGTCATATGCAATTACAACACGGCCAACAATAGGACGTTAACCGACACGCTCCGTGGTTACACTTCACTCACTATATGGCAATGGCACCCTCCGTTTGAATACATCTGGCCTGTCTGGGCACGTGGGCTTGAGACATCAGCGGATGTGATACCGATGAACTTTAGATTTGCATACAAATCCATTCTAGCCTAAAAGCTTGAATTTTAATTTTTGGTAGTTGAAGACTGGTAAACTAGGCGACTACCCTATATTTTTATAAAATTACGATTATATGAACATACTAGTGATTTCTTTTTCAATTCTTCAACTAGTGGACAAAAAATTTAAGTGAACATTAAAATTAAATAAATGTTATTTAATAGGATAAAATGTGATTTGTCTATGTGCTCATTTTGTAAGCCTAAAGAAATAAATGCTATTTATTGACTTTTAATTTAGTGTGGAAGAGTTTAATACCAGAATATAGGGTATTCGCCTGAATATCGTGAATTAACGAGAAAAGGTTTCAATCGTTCATTTAGCTTTAACAAATAACATTAATCTCGATCAAGAATGAGCTAATGGCGTTATTACATTATTAAATTAAAATCTATATTATTCTGGAAAAGTGTATCTACTACATTGAAGAACTATTACTTCGATTATAATATGATAAACTTTGTATATGTGAGATAATCGTTCAATAATGTAATTTAATATGTATCACATTAAATTACATTATTGAACGATTTTTTTCTCTCTTAGTCACTATAATTTATTTTTAAGTTTCCGCACACAATGTATATTGTTATATATGTATATTGTTTGTATGGAATAAATATATATATAGATATATAATAAATACAAAACTCGAAAAATCACACAATTTATTTACTGGGTTGGTCACGCGCATCATTCCTATACTGTTTTCTGTTTTGTGTGGTATATAATAAAGTGTTTTCTATCTATCTATCTAAACTTACATAGACATAAGATAAGGCTGTTTTCTCAATCTCAATCTACATATATATATCTATACTAATATTATAAAGAGGAAAGGTTTGATTTTTGTTTGTTTGTA
Organism: Eupithecia abbreviata; assembly: GCA_943735965.1. NCBI lineage: Eukaryota > Metazoa > Arthropoda > Insecta > Lepidoptera > Geometridae > Eupithecia > Eupithecia abbreviata. Next base: position 9,823,904 of record OX030979.1, on the reverse strand, counting down.
ATGAATAGACTCCGAAACGACTGGACCGATTTGAAAAAAAATTTCACCGTTGGGAAGCTACACTATCCCCGGTGAACATAGGTTATATTATATTTTCAAAAAAGTTAGGGATCCGTACTAAAACCGTGCGAAGCCGGGAAGGTCCGCTAGTGAATGATAAAGTGATGTACAGAGAGAAGCGGGTTACCGTTAAGGTGAAATGAGTCCCAAAACCCACGTTTTTACTTACCGGAAAATCAATTTTTATGGGAACAAAACATCTATTTTTCGAATATATTTTGTTGAGGATCAAAAGTTTAGGATATTAGTTAGTAAGTTATGGGAGTCGAAACACGATTGACTAAACTTGACTCTATAGAAAAAAATGGCAAAGTTTCCTCTTAATCTTCATTTTTACAGAGATATCTCTACGGAAAAACCAGTTTTATTTGCTAGTTATTTAATATTATTGTAATGAAATTTCTTCTACGTGTTCCCTAATAAATACTTTAGACGATTATGGTTTTAGTTTTTTGAGAAACAGTAATATTTTAGAGCAATAACAAATTTAAAAAGAAAAGGCAGTGAAATTGCGCACGGGCCGATCATTCTGCCGCTCTTGCCTCCCTTTCTCGCCTTCCCCGCGCGGCGTTCTTTCGTCCTTGTCTCGAAAAGACGAACTCATTTCGCCTTGCGGAACTATACGTGTGCCGAAGTATCAGTTTAGTAGTTCCTAACTAATTTACGTCTGGCTCGAAGGCGCGAACGGGATCGCTTATGCCCAATTATAACTTTGGACGGCTTATTACACCATCAAATAGAATGATTAGTATAGGAAATTGATAGGTTACTTTTATTAATTCGATAAGTATTTACTGACCTGAGGTTGATAAGATGTCGTATATAACATAAATATTAAAAACATATAATAAATAAATAAATAAATAATGCTGGACAATTCACACAGCATTATCTAGCCCCATGATAAGCAGAGCTTGTGTTATGGGTACTAGATAACTGATATACATAATACAATATATTACATACATAGATTATTTTTTATGATACATAGAAAACGACCAGATCACCCGGAACAAATATCTGCAGATCGTACACACAATTGTTCCGAGGCGGGAATCGAACCCGCAACCTCCTGCGTCGCAGGCGGACCTTCGCCCACCGCGCCACATCGGTCGTCCAAATATTGGCATGTATCTAATCACATTATATTTAAATTTAAATAGGCAAACCAGTAACACATAAGATTTTATTGTGAATTTACTTACAAGTGGTTTCTTTCTAACAGAAAACACCTTTTTTTAAAATAAAATGTATAGTAGGTATAAAATTTTACTTGTCTAAGTGCTTATTTTGTAAGCCTATAGGAATAAAGGATTTTGTATTTTGACAAAATCTATTCCAGCACAACAAACTTCTTCATATAAACACTGTGATAGCCGTGGCGGTTAGGGGTTTAACAATTGACCCCCAACTCGACTGGTGGATGACGTAAGAGGCGACTAAAGGAAACTTCCAGAAGACGAGTAGCGTAGCAGCTACCTTCAGTGTATTTTTAAACTTGTTTTGGATGATTTTTTTTGCATTTGTATAGAGGACGATCCCTAGGTGGTCCCAACCGACCCGCTTGACAAGCGTGAGTATGGCTAAGCCCCCTTGTTTGTGGGAGCTTGTTCAGCAGTGGACGAGTTTGTACTGAGTTATGCTGCGAGTATATGTATAGTATGGATTATCAGCAGCATAAGCCTATATTAGTCCACTGCTGGAAATAGTTTTCCCTTTAATGAGCGCCATAGATAGCTCATTGTCTTTAGCTTGCCGCATCCAGCATCTGCCTGTAGTCTGGTCTTTGTCGTATAGATTATGGATATTCATAATTTTAGACCCCATCAACATTATCATTTTTGTTCCAAGATTAATTTTCAGATGGTTTCTTGATGTAGGTTAATTATGAAGCATTTAGAGAGCTTTCCAAAACTTCGCTTCTAAACGCTTAACGTCGTCGTCTGATTTTAGATAACTTTCATTGCCGTTTGCAGGCAATTTGGCTTTTAACTGAACTTTCCTGATGCTTTTAATCGTGATGTAATAAATTATGGAAGGTATGATAACACAAAGTAAGTAAAAAGTTAAAATGCGTTCATTTTAATAATATATAATAAACATCAGCATACAAACAGAGACAATGGGGAAAACTGGGCTGACCATTTGTGTTGAATAACAAATTATTTTTTTTTTAAAAGTGCTGGACAATTCACACGCTCTTTCTGGCCCCAAGCCAGGCAGAGCTTGTGTTATGCTAGATGACTGACTGATAGTTAATACAATACATTACAGACGGATATTTTTTATTAATAGATAGATAATTCTTTATTGCACACTAAGTATAAAATGACAATGTAAAATAAAAACTTAAAAAAACTAGATACAATTGGCGGTCTTATCGCTCAAGAGCGATCTCTACCAGACAACCATGGATGGATAGGATCGTGGACAGTACCAGGGGATCTGTGTGCTGGCAGGTTATACATATGTATATTATAAAATAAAATAAAATACTTATAATACTTACATGGAAATATACTACATACATATCATAAAATATATATACTTATACTACTTATATACATAGGGACTCAGTTATGCATTAGTGTCAGCAGGACAAATAGTGCTCCTTTAACATAGTTTTAAAGGTTGGTAGCGACTTAGCACGCCTCACCGAAACTGGTAATGCGTTCCATAGTTGAACAGCCCGGGCAGTAAAGGTATGGGCGAAGAAAGAAGTAGAGTGAGCTGGTACTTGAAGCATAAGGGTTTCCGAAGAGCGCAGAGAAAGAGTGTGAGAAAGATGAAGAAAAGTGAAACGCTCTTTGAGATTAATAATTAGAGAATACCTGAGCACCCGAAACAAACATTAGTAAATAACCACCACTTGGTAGTAGTAGATTTTGGTACCTAATTAATTAGGATTAAGAAGTGACGGACTGTGTCAAGGCCTAAACCTAGACCGGTGCCTACAATGTTAACAATTAGAAAGCATTAAAATTTGACGTATGGTCCGATCGTGCGATGTTCTTTTGTTTAAAAATATTTCGAAGCTTGCCAAGGAATTGTTACTCCGCTGTTAAATATGATAGTTAAGATAACAAGCATAATGACCGTAGACAGACAGCAATGGATAGCCATTCTTCTACAGGTGGACAGGCGGATTGAATGGCTGTTTGATAAATTACATTTTTTATCTCATAGTCTTATGGAAAAAGGATGCTAAAAAGGGCCAAAGGTCCGATGGAGATTTTTTAAGGGGACTCCAGAAAAAAAAACAAAAGAGACACTTTTTTATAGAGTCCCCCATGTGGCACACGCACGTTTGGCCATATCTTAGATTCTACTATTTAAAAATATACTATTCGAAACAGAAGATATTCTCCTTTTGAGATTTTGATATTGTTTTGGTTAAACATTATTCAGCTTTAAATTCTAATTCTTTGCTGGCATTTGATTGTAGTTAATTTTATTATTGCAACAAACATGCAAAGAGCGAATAACCCATTAACATAATAGTTTTATTTGAATGCGATAACGTCCTGTTTAACTGAAAGGCTTTTTGCCGACTACAGTTTCAAAATAACAAATTGAAACATTATAACCGGAATCGGGTCACGCGAGTTTCTAGGCCCAGGAAACGACCCAGACACATAACTAGCTATATGTTCTTAAATATAAGTTTCTACGGCACAACGAGTAAACTTTTTATTTACATAAAAAAAACTATTCCTTATAGCTCTTCTGTGATATGACAGTGCAACGCGCTATTTAGAATTTTTGACAAAATCTTACTAATATAAGTAGTACATTTATACAGGGAGTTTTTGCTGTTGTGAAGATGTTTGTGCAAAGATATAGGCCATAACTGCTGAATGGATCGAGATGAGATTTTTGACAGATAACGTTTTGGAAATACAATAACTTACACCTTTATTTCGCGATAAAACACGGTCGAAGCTACGGACAGAAACAAGCAACAAATATAATAAAGGTTCAGCACGATTCAAACCGCATCGTTTACCGCAACATACGCGGATGGCAGAATCACGTAAGCGGTAACTAAATCCCAGGATTTCAAGGGTTGCGTCCCCACCCACCCACCTGTCAAAACATATTGATGATAAGCTAAATTTAGAAACCACGTCACCAAACTGGAGCTACTGTCCCCAACTCCCCGAGAAATGTCGAATCCCTATGAGCGAGTATAAAGGTAAACATTGACAAGAGGAAGGATTATGTTAAAAGCTTGCTAATTAGAGATAAGGATAATCGTAAGAGCCCATCGATCCTATGCAAACAACTGACACTATTCACACACTCCTATCTTACCTTATATTTAATCTGATTCTGCTGGTGTTCCACAGAATATTCCAATATTTCGACAATCTTAATAATATAATAAAAGGAAAATACATTTCTAGGGTAGATTCGCTAATTTCGCAATCATCATTAGTGCTTCGATTAAGGTACTAGACCGGCAATACGCGTTTGAACACGATCTAATTTGAAATGTTCCCGTTTAGTTCAAGCTTTCAAAGCCAATCGAATGCTGTATTCGATCTGAATCGGCGACAAACGAAAAAGACCAGACATTTTGTGACGCTGTATCAAGCTCATGAATAATGTCTGAATAGCAGGCAAATAACAAGAGAGAAAGCAGGGATATCGTTACGTGGACTGGACTAAAACAGGAGTAGGAATACTATCGATCTCTGGTGTCAGAGGCACTCCAACACTTTGCGTCTTTTTGCCAGTAAGAAGGCAAAACCATTGAGCAATACCAAAGTTTCCTTCCAAAATGCTGAAGCAGTTATGAAAACTTGGTAGAATATTGTCGCGTTTTCCACTTTTGCCGGAGTGCCCAATTTATACAAAAAGTTTTCAGTCCAGCTGGCCGCAGCCAAGACATGCATTCTAACAGAAAAATCGAAAAATCTTGAACGCGAAACGTCAACCACAATAGGAAAAATGGCTAAACTTTAAAAGCTTTACCAGGTTCGGTTCTTGATGCGATCGACGCAAAGTGCTCACTTGCTTTAAGTTTTTTACCGCAAAACTATTATATGACTTTTATGGAGGGTCACATCATACGTGTTATATTAATGTGGTTATTATAGAGAGTATGCTAAAAGCATACACCTGTGATATTACACCCAATCTAGTCTAAAACCCGATTCCCAAGCCATTACCGGCAGGTGGCAATAACGTACGATAGGTTACCGCTGTATATTCTAATCTGTTGGGCTGCATCTGGTGCGTTCATTGAGACATATTGGCCACATTACAGGGAAAACTATCTCCAAGGATTTAGCCAGGGAGTTTTCCACAGGCATGTGGATAGATGGTTGAACATTAAGGTCGATTTAGGAAAAGCATATTGAGATATCTGTTCCGTACGAACTGCTGGGCAGACAATACGGTAAACAACCGATATTAAATTCAAAGGCGACGTTTTCTTCCATCCTTTCGTACTTCCTTCAAGATTTCACCCACAACAAAGGCGTTTTGAAAATCTAGCCCAGAGGGAGCTTCTACTAGAATCTTGTTTCAGTGGTTCCTATGCTTCGCGAATAAATGCGATTCGAATACATTATCGGGCGCATTACGTACGACTCGCTTGAGGCGCGTATCTACTTCGAATTGCGGAAATCGAATGCACTCTTATAACTTTATGCGCTCCTGGTAGATTCTAGGCTCCGTATTTCAGAGGATAAGAAAATAAGTTTACCATTTCAACTGTGGTACCTTCTTGCAAAAGTTACTTATGTCTGCTCAAGTGTAACGTAACCTTCTTCAAATCATTTTCTAAATCAACAGATGACTCACATAAATCGCAATATCTTATCACAACAGCTAACCAGTTTAGCTGCTTTAAGCTGTGCCACCCATAATGACCCCAAGCTCTTAAACAACTATGCAGCCTATACAAATGTGGACAAACCGGTTGATCTTCCAACATTCGTGAGAAGCTTTCAATTTACATTTGTGTAAGTATTGCGTCAAAGCCAACCTTTTACCTGAATATACAAATATACTTCGAAATGGTACCTACACTTATACTAAATTAGCTACTTATATGGAAAAGTTAGGATGTGACAGATCATCTTCACGCGAAAACCAGATACTAAAAGGGTATAGTTTGTACGATGATCATCTTAAAATGAACAAATTAATGACCAAATCTCTAGTTTGCGTTGACAAGATATTTGGTCTGAGTTAAACATGGTTAGTCAGCTTATGAACAATCGGTTGGGCGCAATGGTAGCTGAATTTTGCATAAACAAGCTCTGCTAGCTTGGGGCTAGGTAATCATGTGTGAATTTATTTATTATTTATCGTCTTAAATTGTCTCCGTCTTAAATTGTATTCGTCTTAAATTGTCTTCGTCTTAAATTGTCTTCGTCTTAAATTGTTAGGATACGTAGAAAAACCAGAGTAAAGCCACGGGCAGGTGCTTTATTAATGCACCATGCGCTGAAAGTCTTATGCAATTCTACCTATTACATTTATATGGCTATTTTAATGCGATGCGAATGCGGTAGCATACGTACTAAAAAAACTAATTGCAAAACGAGATTTTATTACTATCGACCTAGGTTATTGAGAAGGTAGTGCACTTACAAAAACCTGTAATAAAAAAGTTTTCTTTCGTGCACTGGAAAAGGACAAAAAAACTATTTTTACAAGCTTTTATTCTACTTGCCCTGTTAGTTTCTGTGGGACGAATCTTGGCTCTGAATTTTAGACCAGTTATTTTCACCCGATTGAGCTGAAATTAGGCATACGTTCGGTGACAATGCAATGTTATGGTACCATTGAGCTGGTCTGATGATGGAGACAGAAGGGGCCATAGGAACTCCTAAACGAAACGACGATGTTATCCCGTCGAGTTTGTCGTTGGATTTGTCTTCCTGAGCACTTTGGTCCTAGATGATTATAATTTTTTTTTCAGAAAATGTATATTATACTTCAATTTTTTTATGTATGAATTAGGTAAGTAGGTACTTACCCTTAAACTTAAAACCTAGAGGTAAATAATTTAGAAGGCTCCTCCAGCACTTAGACATTTGCCCGGAGAAGATCAAAAAAACCTTAGTTCTTATTTGATAATATTTATAGTACTTATTAAAATTTGACTAATAAGCTTACTTATTAAACCTACAAAAAATACGTTTTTGAAACTGTATTCGTTAAAGCGTTTAAGGTTCATCAGACATGTAGTTTATTGACATGGACGTGTCTGTTAATATATTTAAGTTTAAACATAGTTTAATAATAGCATATGAAAGTGAGTGCTTTGGTGTATACTGTAAACTCCTATCTTCTTAAATAAATAAATAAATAAGTGCAAAAATCTAGAACACAAGTCCCATCGAACTGCGAAACATTGAAGAGCGATCCACGCTTAGTTGGCTCCAATCGAGTAGACGGGGGGCGTACCGTAATTAATTACTGGCTGTCGCTGACAACCCCCGAGTAGGACCCCAGATACCTATTTCATAAATAAACCTGTTTGTATGAAGTGATAGCTTGTTGAACTTTCATTAATCATTGTGACAAAAACTAGAAGTGTATATTTCTAATCGGCTTTATCATTCCGACTTTATTTCGATCATTAGCACCTGTAACATACAAATGCCTTGTTTACCATTAACGTCAAGGTAAATGAAAAGGACACGAAATAATTGAGCTTCTTTCTCTCTCTCTTCTTACAGAACTTACTTGCTGAAATTTATATAAGAGGTAGAATCAGTTATGGCCGACAATGTCCTGTTGGTCATAATGACTCATCAATTGGCTATGTGAACTTGGCACCCGACTTTGGAAAATCGATTTTTTTTTATTTGATTCCTATAGATAATCGTTTGTAGTTGATTGTAGTGAATTTGTTTTTTTTTGTAGTAGCTCAAAAAAAAAGTTTGGCCACTTTGAAAAAAACGCAGTACCCGACTTTAGGAAAACGATGTTTTTTTAATTGATTCGTATAGATAATCGTTTGTAGTTGTTTGTAGTGAAATTATTTTCGTTTGTAGTAGTTCCAAAAAAAAGTTAGGCAACTTTCAAAAATTTAAATTTAAGATCTTCAAATCTTCTGACTTATGGAAAATCTAATATTTTTTTTATTGATTCGTATAGATAATCGTTTGAAGTTGTTTGTAGTGAAATTATTTTCGTTTGTAGTAGTTCCAAAAAAAAGTTAGGTAACTTTCAAAAATTAAAAATTAAAATCTTCAAATCTTCTTACTTATGGAAATTCTAATATTTTTTTATTGATGCGTATAGATAATCGTTTGTAGTTGTTTGTAGTGAAATTATTTTCCCTTTTAGTAGTTCCAAAAAAAAGTTAGGCAACTTAAAAAAAAAAACTTCTGACTTATGGAAAATCTAATATTTTTTTATTGATTCGTATAGATAATCGTTTGTAGTTATTTGTAGTGAAATTATTTTCGTTTGTAGTAGTTCCAAAAAAAAGTTAGGCAACTTAAAAAAAAAATCTTCTGACTTATGGAAAATCTAATATTTTTTTATTGATTCGTATAGATAATCGTTTGTAGTTGTTTGTAGTGAAATTATTTTCGTTTGTAGTAGTTCCAAAAAAAAGTTAGGCAACTTTCAAAAATTTAAATTTAAAATCTTCAAATCTTCTGACTTATGGAAAATCAAATTTTTTTTTATTGATTCGTATAGATAATCGTTTGTAGTTGTTTGTGGTGAAATTATTTTCGTTTGTAGTAGTTCCAAAAAAAAGTTAGGCAACTTTCAAACATTTAAATTTAAAATCTTCAAATCTGCTGACTTATGGAAAATCTAATATTTTTTTTATTGATTCGTATAGATAATCGTTTGTAGTTGTTTGTAGTGAAATTATTTTCGTTTGTAGTAGTTCCAAAAAAAAGTTAGGTAACTTTCAAAAATTAAAAATTAAAATCTTCAAATCTTCTTACTTATGGAAATTCTAATATTTTTTTATTGATTCGTATAGATAATCGTTTGTAGTTGTTTGTAGTGAAATTATTTTCGTTTGTAGTAGTTCCAAAAAAAAGTTAGGTAACTTTCAAAAATTAAAAATTAAAATCTTCAAATCTTCTTACTTATGGAAATTCTAATATTTTTTTATTGATGCGTATAGATAATCGTTTGTAGTTATTTGTAGTGAAATTATTTTCGTTTGTAGTAGTTCCAAAAAAAAGTTAGGCAACTTAAAAAAAAAATCTTCTGACTTATGGAAAATCTAATATTTTTTTTATTGATTCGTATAGATAATCGTTTGTAGTTGTTTGTAGTGAAATTATTTTCGTTTGTAGTAGTTCCAAAAAAAAGTTAGGCAACTTAAAAAAAAAATCTTCTGACTTATGGAAAATCTAATATTTTTTTTATTGATTCGTATAGATAATCGTTTGTAGTTGTTTGTAGTGAAATTATTTTCGTTTGTAGTAGTTCCAAAAAAAAGTTAGGTAACTTTCAAAAATTAAAAATTAAAATCTTCAAATCTTCTTACTTATGGAAATTCTAATATTTTTTTTATTGGTGCGTATAGATAATCGTTTGTAGTTGTTTGTAGTGAAATTATTTTCGTTTGTAGTAGTTCCAAAAAAAAGTTAGGCAACTTAAAAAAAAAATCTTCTGACTTATGGAAAATCTAATATTTTTTTTATTGATTCGTATAGATAATCGTTTGTAGTCGTTTGTAGTGAAATTATTTTCGTTTGTAGTAGTTCCGAAAAAAAGTTAGGCAACTTTCAAAAATTAAAAATTAAAATCTTCAAATCTTCTTACTTATGGAAAATCTATTTTTTTTTTATTGATTCGTATAGATAATCGTTTGTAGTTGTTTGTAGTGAAATTATTTTCGTTTGTAGTAGTTCCAAAAAAAAGTTAGGCAACTTAAAAAAAAAAAACTTCTGACTTATGGAAAATCTAATATTTTTTTTATTGATTCGTATAGATAATCGTTTGTAGTTATTTGTAGTGAAATTATTTTCGTTTGTAGTAGTTCCAAAAAGAAGTTAGGCAACTTTCAAAAATTAAAATTAAAAATCTTCAAATCTTCTTACTTATAGAAATTCTAATATTTTTTTTATTGATTCGTATAGATAATCGTTTGTAGTTGTTTGTAGTGATCTTGTTCACCGTTATCTTCACTTTCACGTTTACGCGGACCTTCAGTATCTATTACTTTTAGGTAAGGTTTACTTCCTTGCTCTCGTTTCAACTCGTCTTGCGTCAATGCAGCAGTTAAAGAGTCTGCAACTCGTGGCGTCGAATGTGTTACGTTTGTTTTGATTTTCCATAAGTCAGAAGATTTGAAGATTTTAAATTTACATTTTTGAAAGTTGTCTAACTTTTTTTTGGAACTACTACAAACGAAAATAATTTCACTACAAACAACTACAAACGATTATCTATACGCACCAATAAAAAAAATATTAGAATTTCCATAAGTAAGAAGATTTGAAGATTTTAAATTTTAATTTTTGAAAGTTGCCTAACTTTTTTTTGGAACTACTACAAACGAAAATAATTTCACTACAAATAACTACAAACGATTATCTATACGAATCAATAAAAAAATATTAGATTTTCCATAAGTCAGAAGATTTTTTTTTTTAAGTTGCCTAACTTTTTTTTGGAACTACTACAAACGAAAATAATTTCACTACAAACAACTACAAACGATTATCTATACGAATCAATAAAAAAAATATTAGATTTTCCATAAGTCAGAAGATTTGAAGATTTTAAATTTAAATGTTTGAAAGTTGCCTAACTTTTTTTTGGAACTACTACAAACGAAAATAATTTCACTACAAACAACTACAAACGATTATCTATACGAATCAATAAAAAAAATATTAGATTTTCCATAAGTCAGAAGACTTGAAGATTTTAAATTTAAATTTTTGAAAGTTGCCTAACTTTTTTTTGGAACTACTACAAACGAAAATAATTTCACTACAAACAACTACAAACGATTATCTATACGCACCAATAAAAAAAATATTAGAATTTCCATAAGTAAGAAGATTTGAAGTTTTTTAATTTTAATTTTTGAAAGTTGCCTAACTTTTTTTTGGAACTACTACAAACGAAAATAATTTCACTACAAACAACTACAAACGATTATCTATACGAATCAATAAAAAAAATATTAGATTTTCCATAAGTCAGAAGATTTGAAGATTTTAAATTTAAATTTTTGAAAGTTGCCTAACTTTTTTTTGGAACTACTACAAACGAAAATAATTTCACTACAAACAACTACAAACGATTATCTATACGCACCAATAAAAAAAATATTAGAATTTCCATAAGTAAGAAGATTTGAAGATTTTAAATTTTAATTTTTGAAAGTTGCCTAACTTTTTTTTGGAACTACTACAAACGAAAATAATTTCACTACAAACAACTACAAACGATTATCTATACGAATCAATAAAAAAAATATTAGATTTTCCATAAGTCAGAAGATTTTTTTTTTTAAGTTGCCTTACTTTTTTTTGGAACTACTACAAACGAAAATAATTTCACTACAAACAACTACAAACGATTATCTATACGCATCAATAAAAAAATATTAGAATTTCCATAAGTAAGAAGATTTGAAGATTTTAATTTTTAATTTTTGAAAGTTACCTAACTTTTTTTTGGAACTACTACAAACGAAAATAATTTCACTACAAACAACTTCAAACGATTATCTATACGAATCAATAAAAAAAATATTAGATTTTCCATAAGTCAGAAGATTTGAAGATTTTAAATTTAAATTTTTGAAAGTTGCGTAACTTTTTTTTGGAACTACTACAAACGAAAATAATTTCACTACAAACAACTACAAACGATTATCTATACGAATCAATTAAAAAAACATCGTTTTCCTAAAGTCGGGTACTGCGTTTTTTTCAAAGTGGCCAAACTTTTTTTTTGAGCTACTACAAAAAAAACCAAATTCACTACAATCAACTACAAACGATTATCTATAGGAATCAAATAAAAAAAAATCGATTTTCCAAAGTCGGGTGCCAAGTTCACATAGCCTCATCAATTGGTTTGTTCCGCCCAGACAACTGGTTGTCAATGGAAAGAATTATCCGTAGTGACAACCATTTACCTGGAGGAAGCTCTATTTCCATCTACACAACTGTTTGGTGTCTAGTAAAAATTAAAAAAATAATGCTGGACAATTCACACAAGATTATCTAGCCGCAAGCTAAGCAGTGTTTGTGCTATGGGTATTTTTAGTATACATAGAAAACGACCAGAACACTTGGAACAAATGTCTGCAGATCTTACAAGCATTTGTATCGAGGCGAGAATCGAACCCTAAACCTCTTGCGTCGCAGGCGGACCTTCGCCCACCGCGCCACAGATTTCGTCAAATTAATAGAATAGCGAGCCAGCCCGCGGTAGGTAAGTAATATGTCTATTTCCGTACTTCAATGTCTACCCAGTAGACTAAGCACGCAGATTGTTCTACCTTAGACAACAATCCCCGTGCTTGGCCTACTGTATGCTAAAAAAATATTTTTTAAACATAGCAGAGATTCGAATCTCTACACTATAGCATTCTACAAACTATGGCACTCTATACACTATGGCACTCTGTACACGACGGCCTATAAACACCGGCCATTAAAATCGCTAATGGATTGTGGTTTTGATCATACGTTGTCTTTAACATCGATGGCGGGCGAAACCGCAGCAATAAAAATACAAAGCTGCATTTTGCCAAATCTAAAAGGGTTGTCGTGGCTTAGGTTTATTATTAATTACACTAAAGCTGATCGCCCACCTGTCCGCACCGCAGGAACCGCACGCTCCGCAGTCATAGCAGTTTCGTAACCCTAACAAGTCGCTTTGACGGAAGACCAGCGTTGGTTGCTAGCATGCTAGTCATCCAACTCATGCTGAGGCAGAGCCATTTTGTTTCTGGACTTAGATTACGTTACCTCTAACATTATGTCAATTAATAACATTTTTACTTTACTTTTACAATGTTCTGTAAAAGTCTAATAAATATTTTTTTTCCTAATCTTTCATTCTAAATCTTTGTTTAAAATAGTATGCAACGTCGCGCATCTATCATCGAGCGCCGAACGCGTCGCATTTCAGTATGTCTATGAAATAGAAAGATAAAGAAACTATCTAAACTTGGAACAAGATTATTTATTCAAGATCTTGCAACTAGAAATAGACGAAATAGTTATCCGTTCTACCCTCTTTCTAAACGGCATTCGGTTAGCGCCGACAGCTCTGCGCACATTAATCCAACACCGCTACAGCACAGCCCAAAAGCTAGCCTATTTAGTTAAGTTTATGATATATTATGTACATAATATTGTGTACTTATAAAGCATTACACGCTATCCGACGTTTTCTACATTACATCGCGAACGTTGCGCGGTGAGGTCAGTCTGTTTCTAACTTCATGTTATTTGGTCACATAAAAAATGATGCTGCATCGTCTAACCCAAAGTGAGCCAATCTCTATTATGGGCCTGATGACTGAAAATTTGATGAAGGTTAGTTGAAGGAATGATGCTTCCCGCAGGGCCTCAAAGGGCACGTACCTATGCCCTGTGAATTATGGCATTGAATGGGGTTCCGTACATTTGCAACCTGCGGTCAGGGCGGTAGGGTGAATCTGGTGGGTGATTATTCAACTTGATGCTTGCTGAGCCCTTTTCTGTGTACTAAAGGTGTATACGGCACGACCTATGAAGTTGGAAGGTCGTGCTCGGCTTAACTCTACTATCTCATATACTATGTATATATTTCCACAAATGTGTTCTCTACTGACATTTGGGTCCTTATTCATGGATTTATATTTTTAAATAAATGTATTTATCTATAATTTTATTTAAAATTATATATTGTATTATGTATGTAATGTATTCTATTTATCTAAACAGTTGTGTTATGGGTACTAGATGACTGATATAAATAATACAATACATAACATAGACAGATATTTATTATTCTACATAGAACAACGAGCAGAACACCCGGAACAAATATCTGCAGATCGTACGAACATTTGTCTCGAGGCTGGAATCGCAACCGCAACCTCTTGCGTCGCAGGCAGACATTCGCCCACCACCCGAGTCTCAGGAATATTTATTAAATTACACAGAAAAAATATATAATCAGCCCATTAAAGCTTTAGTTTACATGTCTTAGAAATTCATATACATATAATAATTGTATATTTTAATCAAGCTTATCAAAAGAAGGAGGACCATCTACGCCGTTTATCCGACTGCGTTAAAGGTTGTTTTACCTGATCCAGAACACAGGCTGTTTGATCTTAGACCTGATCGTTTTAAAGGGCATCTTATTAATATTCAACAAGGCGACATTTCTAAGGCTTACCCGAAGCATCAACTAAGAAAACCAATATCTTAAAGTGGCCAACTCGTAGGCTACTAAAATTGTCCAGGCATCGCTCGTTATAGAGATAATTTCCGTGTCGGTAATGAACGTGAGAATAAATACAAGAACGAACAAACAAAGGCGACTGTATGCATAGATTTGGACAAGCCTATGTAAATTATAATCTGGGCCTTAAATTCAACAAACTTTATTTCTTTAGGCTTAACTTCGTCTGTCTTACTTACTTGACGCCTAAGGTCTGTAAAATAATACAAAATATTTAGCAAGTTAGATAAATAATGGAATAACCACAGTTTCTGCCTGCGGTTTCGCACGCATTGCTTCAATGGAAACGTTGTGGGAAATGATTTATGGAAATAAAGAGTAGCCTGTTTTATTCCAGGCCTAGAACTACATGTAAGCAGGATCTCAGCCCGATTGGTTCAGTAGTTATTGCATGTAGAGGTAAAAAAGTCTCTATTATACGTTACATAACATTAAATTTCATGTTGTAATTAAATACATAATAACGCACACAGATCCCCTTTTTCAATCCAACGATCCTATCCATCCACGGTTGTCTGGTAGAGATCGCTCTTGAGCGATAAGATCGCCAAATTGTCACATATCTTGTATTTTTTTTATCTTGTTTGTTTTATTTTTGAGTGCAATAAAAATATTGTCTATCTATCTATCTATTTTAATAGATTTTTATAACTCTAGAGAACAGGATATTTCGCAAAACGATATTATCATAAACACATTACAGAACATAAGTACACTCAGGTACAAAAATGTCTTTCTAATGTCCCACAAAATGAACTAAAGCGATGAAGATAAAAATGTAAATTTACCACGGCGGATCCTATAAACTTTTCAAAACTCGGTTGCCAGTTAGAGAATTCGAAATTAGGGAAGTAATATTTTTATTTGGACAAGATAATTCTGAATGACGGCTACAAATTGTGGGAATGCTTTTTAATCCAATGATAACTCGACTATCTACCTAACCTATTTAAGAGGGCTTTACCTTATGGTAAATCTATCTTCTTTAAAACTAAATAAATACATTTTCGTCTTAAAGTGCATTCCTTGAGAACGCGTGAACCGATTTCTATGTTTATTTTACTAAATACGACTTTTAGATTTTAGCCAAAGATAATTATGTCTCTTGGTAAGTCTTCTTTAAAAATAAAAAAACAAAAGCTTTCGTCTTAAAGCGCATTACTTGAGAACGCCTATACAGATTTCAATTATATTTTTCATAATATTACTTAGTACAACTTAGTACACCGACATAAAATTTGGAAAGTTTCTGATACTTAGACGTCTGACCGGTTACCTATTAAAAATTAATAAAAGAACATCGTTATTAGATGAGACTATTATCCTACTTAGACTTAGGTAGGACCGTATTATGAAAGCTTGCTCAGTCATCGATCTATGCCTGAGTAACGCTTACGCCATAGAAAAGCGTTACTTAAGCATAGATAGGTAACTGAGCAGGCTTTCATAATATGGGCCTCAGTACTGGCGTAGACGGATATCAATATGCTAACATAAAATAACCACTTGTTGAACAAAAGAGACGATATCTCATAAAACAACCCCAGTCACTTCACTTCACTACCTTCATGTAGAATATTGTGCGATAACCAGTAATGATTCTACAGTAAAATTGAGAGGGAGATTCAAATGAGCGGTTTATATAAACATTCTATATACATAGTATTACACACACACAATAAACTTTCGCATACACTCATCAATATCATAACCACACGGAATGCTGCATTAATAACTAATGAGATTTTATCATATATAACACCTATATATTATACCTAAACCTTATACTTAAAGTTTCTTCTATATTATTTTGTTAACTCTTGCTTTTTATTTTGTATCCATAGTTATCTTAACACTTTGACTGCGATTTTTTTTCGACGACTGCGATCTTTTTTTCAACCTAAAAAATTCGTGCTGCCGCACAGTGGATCGAAAATGCCCTCCCCATAGGCATAGGATTTTTGTAATTATGCTTTTTCTGGGTGGAAACCAACACAGAACCTTATTAGGAGCCCAAAATATATCATATTTATGCACCTCTGATGATTAGGACGCAGTAAAGATTTTTCGATCTAAAATTTGTATGGAGAAAAACTTGAAAATCGATATTTTTCGGCTCTCGTGCGAGTGCCCGTTATTTCCTCTGGTACGAATTATGTCCTTATTTTTTGCTATCTTTCGACATAGCACACACCGGGGACTCGATGGACTTCAGGTGAAAAAAATTGAAATGTATTTATAAACTAAGTATTATTTTGCATTTTACTCATTATCCAAAGTACATTAGGACCTAAAAATAATATTTTGACTCGATTAATCATTGTTACAGTCTTATTCTAATATTTCACCTAAGATACTTTATAATTAAGATTATTCGGACTAAAAAGAGGTGGGATGACGACCTGCGAAAGTCTGCAGGTAGATGCTGGATGCGTCAAGCTGAAGACAGGGCGCTATGGCGCTCATTGAGGCCTATGTCCAGCAGTAGACTAACGTAGGTTGATGATGATTAAGAACAACAATGTCCCGATGTTGTCATTTACGATTTCTAAATTTAATATATCCTGGATGACTTAATCATTAAAAATAAAATACACAACGACATTGAAAGATCATGGAATAAAAATAGTATGAATAAACTTCGCATCACTCTATCACGCGAGATTTATTTCATGATGTCATCGACTAGATGTGTTTAGCATTCAATCATTTACGAGAAGATTTTTCTTTTAATTAAGTACTAAAAAAACTGTCTAGCAGCCAAAATATTAACATGCAAGGCAATAAAAAATTCTGCATTAAATAAATTATATTACTTAAGTAATTAAAAAAAACTTTTTGCGCCGCAGTACAATCACATAAATACAAAGTGTAGGTATTATTCTTTCATATTTTACTTTTATAGCAATTTAATCAACATATGAAATATAACTACAAGCATAAGAAACCTACCACGCTCTAATAAAAATATTTTTTTTGACTAACTAGTATGTCCTCAACATGAAATTTTGAATAATGTTGCAAACACGTACCAGAGGATTTTTTGTTTCTTTTTGCAACTTATCGAATGCTCAAACCAAACAGGTTTAACACAAAAACTTGAGCCGAAAAAAAAGTCAACGCGTGCAGGTAGAAATCCTTTCGTATTGGGCATCAAATACCGAAATTATTATTATTAGTTGCGCGGGGTGTGGGTTACGTAAACCAAACAATTTGGTGTAAGAATATAAATACAGTTTTTTAGGTGTCCACGTCGCCAGCGGTCAACAGCATTAATAGGCCCTTTGCCCATTCGAAAAAAACTGTCTTCTGCTTCGTAATTTAGCTCGCAAATTATTGTGCTTATGACTGTACCCTTAAATTCTTTATACAGAATTAACAACTGAATTACGACGATTAGTATACTTAAGACGATCTTTGATTTGAATGAAGTGACAGTTTTTTTTTTTGTAAGGTATTGTAAAGTTTTTACTATGTACAGTTGGAATTTTAGTAACTAGCTAAATAATTCGACCTACAGGTGCTTCAGTCTGTATTACACAACGCGACTTCATAACAAAAGAAAGGAACACAAGTGCAATCTGTTATCAATTTCGTTTTCCGTTGAGGCCGGGCTAAAAAACTGGTATAAACTGGTTCACTTTCAGTCTCATCGGACCACTTTGGTAGGAATTTGAGATCACTTTTTCGTTGTCTACCTTATACGTAACAGCCGTGAAAGGACTAAGTTATTTCAGACGAAAACTTAATTTCTCAAATCATTGAAAGATAATGCAAATGGTTATCAGGACTTATATGAGTGTCTCTACTTCCCAAGATAACTTCTTGGGAAGTAGAGACACTCATATATTATTTTGGGAAGTTGAGAAGGAGGAAAGGACAGACGCAATACGACGGCAAAGCGTGGTGATTATGCCCCAGCAGTAGACGTATGTTCTGCTAAGGGATATAGCTTTTTTAATTTGTTTTATTGGTAATAGTGAAACGTTTGAACGGGTGGTATTTTTCTGTGGATCTGTTGGTCCTGTGGGGTTTTCAAGCTGGTGTTTGATCCCAAAGATGGCACCAATACTATGCAAAAGCTCTCGTCTAGTGTTAACTAAGTAAAGTTTCATAAAAAGTGCGCTAATTAATAAAATTTCCTGACAACAAGCCCGGTAGAGCAAGTAACTATTAAACCAGTGTTTGAAAGTTTGAAACTAGCAGAAAAAAACCTATTTAGTAGCTTACCTAGAGTAGATACTTTTATCTGGCTCAGATCGCTTTACTATTACATAGGTATCGTCGTATATGATTGGTAGAGATCACTCTTGAGCGATAAGACCGCCAAATTGTCACATACCTATTCATGTTTCCTGTTTGTTATATTTTTTAGTGCAATCAAAAAAATTATCTCTCTCTCTCTCTCTCTCTCTCCCTCTCGTCGCAGAATCGACCATAGATCCAAAATATAGTCAAATTCTAGATAATCTAGTGCGTGCGGTGATTTTTGCATGGAGAGACCATGGCAACGGTATCGGTATATTGGTGGAGAGTAGTTGACAGGTATGTTTTCGATAAATAAAAACAAAGGTACAGATCTTAACGATAAGGCCGTCCATTGTGCATCTGTGTCTTCTTTACAGTTTTTTTTTCTGTCTTGATATGCAATAAAGCGTATTTGTATTGTAGAGTCTCGGGCGCACGTGTCTCGGGACGGAAAACTGCAAGCAATAGATCATCAAAAACTAAATTAATAATTGGAGAACCTTAGAACGATTTTTTAATTTAAAGATTTGTCTACACTGCTATGCATGGAAGATTGGAGTCCTAAAATAGTTCTTTTAAATAGTACATTCGGTAGGTTTTGATTCTGTAAGCTTTTGTGTTGTTAATAAAATTGATATTATTATATGTTATATTATAATTTAACATGTTACAAATTAATTATTTTAATTGGATGAATGTGATGATGTAGGATCAAGTGCAAGGGGCTGCTTAGTTTAAAACTTTTGAAACTATATAATAATTTAATAATCATATATACTATATATGGTTATTAAATTAAACACAAAAGTCACTTATAAAATGATATTTTATCAAATCATGGTATAATTCCGTTATTATAAGTGTATTTCATAAGGACTCACAAAAAAAATGATTTTTTTAATGTCTTTTCAATTGAACACAAGCCCCTTTACAATAAATTTCTTCGTTGAATTCTAAAAATATCTACTTCAGTCAGTATAGGGTCTTTCTCTAATTGTAATTGAAAAATAAAATTCAGGTAGGTTCAAAGCTTGTATTACAAAATACAAATCTCATTCAAAGACCCAATCCTTCAAGGCTAAGGGTGAGCGAGAAAGAAGATCCCATGACGTCACGTCACCTTAACAAACGACCGGGCGACCTAAAGAATGAGGTTCGTAAAAGTTTTGAAAAGTTTGGGACGGTTTTTATTTTGCATCGAACGTGAACATAATAGATACGTTTTTGAAAAGTTTCCATAAATATACTTTAAAAAAAAACAGGTAAATTCAGGTAATCATTATTTCATTTCATTTCATTTGAGGTAAAGGTAAGGTAAAGTACCTATATATGTGCTTAGCTTATCTACCCTACGTGGAGGTAGGTTAGGTACCTACCTAAACCTATAATAGGTAGGCTATGTATGTATGTTATGTAGGTACCAACTTACAGCTACAGCTGATTGTATCTATCCGCCTGGAGAACAGAACCTATCTACGTAACCGTAACGTAGGTAGAACTGGGAAGTAACCTTAGCTTGACACGTTGCGTACCTACCTTGTAAAGGTGTAGGTATCTAGGTAGACCATCATGTTGTTCTGGCTTCTAACCCGAGGGTCAGATGATTTCAAAATTGGAACTATCATCAGCAAAACTAGCTAAACATTGTTTGTTATTGTTACCATTCTGGTGAACACTCACCTGGGTAAAGAAATCCAGTGCGCGCGCAGCCAAAACACCGAAATCCGACAGGTGTAGGTTCACAATTCAAAAACTCCCAACGGTCACTTGGACCGTACACTGACCACTGTTTCGTGGGCCCCTTGTTAGACACTGACTCTGACACTAGTCACTATTTGTTTACTAAATTATCAAGCACTATATTTCACCAGATGGACGGTCTGCGCATGTCGGCAGGTAGCCCGAGACGTTCAAAACGCTTAGTTATCCTCAACTCTACCTCACTGCACCAGGAAGGCACTGGTCCCGGGCACACTCCTCGTAGAAGCAAGTCCCAGCGAACTTTGTCCAAGTTCGCGAAGGCTACACAGTATCGGCAATGCCAGGCTGTTCCCACCAGAAATCCTTATTATTATCACTGTGACCATACACTGTCGCACATCGGACGATCCAACGACTCTACCTGCGTTATACGAAGGCCACGAAACTATTAAAACACTTTAAAACTCCGGAACCGGTAACAAGTCGACTCCGCACGTGAACAACACTGTCAAAACAAAACACCGGCTTATTGAAACAACACCAAACTGACTCAGGATCGTCAGCACATTTTACTTTTAGGTTACCGGTAGGTCCGAGTGACAAATTAAACGAATATAAAAAGAAAATAAACGAAGAATACGAAAGTCGCCGCCTGCGAAGCCGGGCGTCCGTCACTCCTGCTGAGCGGTGTACTAAACGCGAGCGAGAGGCCGCGCGACCGCGCGCCGCGCGCCCGCGCCTTCCCCTCGCCGCCCTGCGACCTGCTCATACATCGCATCAAAAACTCACTTGGAAAAAATCTCAATTGCAATACAAACTAAAGTGTGGGCCGTAGCCACAGGCCGCAGCCACAGCCACCCTCGCTGAGCGATGAGCGAACATTTCTGCTAGAGTAGGTAGGTAGAGTACAGCCAGCCGGAGTTTGTTTGGGTTGTTCTTGGCGCGACCGGCGCGACGGGGGGCGGGGAGGGGCGGGGAGGCATTCAATTAATCTGACAACACGTGCGTATGCACCCTCCGTAATGCTCTGAGGTTATCATCCGATCCATTGAACACCAACCGTGAACAGCCTACCTACCTACATTACATTCAGTAATCTTTGATTTTTATTTAACTCACCTATTTACCTGTCTATCTACATCAACTGTTTTCATTCATGGAGGGACATTTATTAAGTACAAACGTTTTTATTTCGTTCACCAAGTCCATGATTATTTTACATAATATTTTAAAGGCTCCTTTTAAGTATTAGAATACTTTTACTAGAAGGTTTCGGTTACCTTGGTTACATTAGCCGGGATTTAACTAAAACTTTTTTATATTTACTTTTATAGTATACATATAGTCTATATAATAGTATTTAATAAGGTGATTATTAGGGACCCGGCCTAACACCAAGCCATATCACCAAAATAATAGGTACTGTCTTAGTCTCGACCATCTGAGCATAAAATTTACTTAGGTACTACTAGGGAAGCTAAACATGAAGATAGGTATTAGGTACTATGAATTCACCAGCGACTCTAATCATCTCTGTATCTCCAATCAACTTCTGCTCTCCTGATACTTTAGGTAGGTACTAATTTTATAAATCTCTAAAATGTTGAAATAGAGATCTCAAACCGACTAGTAATGTTGAATTGTGTAAAAAAAGACGCGGCAATAGAGTATATTAAATTGGCTTAGAATGGGCGGTTTGTTTACAAAAAGTCTACATCGAGTTTGGCGGGTGTATAGGTACAGTAACCGTTATTAAAACAGTCCGTTTACTCTTTCAAAAAATCACTCAAAAAAGTACTGCTCGAGTCTCAATACAAACATCAAGTTCAATAAACCATTTTTTGCCTTCAATTTAAAAAATATATGTATGTAAAATTAAAAATGTTAAGCAATTAATAATATAAATAATATGTTTACATAGTTTTAGTTTTTGTTAATTAATTTACATTTTAGTTTTGTTCCATATTGTATTAGGCCACCTTGCGCACCACGGTCTCCACGGAAGACCAGCGCTATGGTACGATCTGCTCTACCATAGGACATGCTGAGTGGAGACCGATTTTGTCAGTTTCTGTCTTCTGTTAATCTAAGTTTAATTTATAAGAGTATCTGTTAAAATAAAATCTTTTTACTTTACTATTTTCCATTCATTTTCATCAGCTAAAATTTCACTCGTTATACCAATTGTTAACTGATGTTAAGACATGTAAGGCTTTTTAGGCTGTTGTTAAGATACCGGACTTTTTAGAAAATGTCAGGACTCTTGGTGAAATACCACGAAATAAATAAGTATTGCTATAGTACGCTATTATTAGTATTATCAGCAATATTTATAAGGGAAAAGACCTTTAAAAAGCAAGAACTACACAGCAACAAACTGAGTTTTAGGTTAAGTATGGTCCGTTTGTTTACAAACATTTTACATCTAATTTTGCTGCAGTAGTACCGAACTCATAAAAAAATTGTTAAAGGTAAGTAAAGAGGTACTTATATATGTCTAGCCTCTAGAGCAAGTTATTTATATGCTTGTCTAAAGGCTATGTATCACGGGATTCGAACCTGCTACCGAGGTATAGATTCGAATCCCGGCCATGCAACTGGAATACCAAATGAGGATTATTTCGTACAATACAAACATAGCCTGAACCATCCTTCGTTACGTGCCCACAATTTCTACTGTTACAGTCGAAGTAAAAATACCAGGCACTTTAAAATTGACAAGGCAGGTAGGTGAGTATTGAATACATCATATTCATCAGCCTATGCTAGTCAACTGCTGGACATAGGCGTCCCCTAATGAGCGCTATAGCGCCGTCTTCCACTTGACGCATTCAGCATATACCTACTCGTATTTGAATACACGTTTAATATTCATTTATTCTCAAAAAGACAATTTAAAGTCAGTTACATGAGAACAGGGTTCTTAGGTTAAGGTTATACATAGGTTGTGGTCATTCAATAGCTGGCTCAATAATGTGTTCACTTAATAAGAAGTGACTTATCATTTATGATATGTTGAGCTAATTTGAGTTTGAACACATTAAAAATACATATTAATATAAAATAGGTATAAAATATGGTACTCTATTATGGTACTCTACCTATTGCATTGGGTGTTCCCGTCAAAAGTGAGGTACGTTTGTAAATAAATAAATAAATAAAGATATTTTACCTAAATTATATGAAGGATCGAAACAACTAACAACCTCTAACTAAAATCGTAAAGTTTGTAGAATCTGGGTGGAATTAGACCTCTTCAGAAGTTTCTGTCCGACTCTTTTAGTTGGAGGTTTTAATGAGAAAGTCGTAACGGATAGTCGAAGGGTATTTCAAAGGTTTAAGTTTTATTTACAAATCTTGACTCAGACTTTATGTCCTGTATCTATTCTTTGAATATATTCGACATCAAAAAACAAAAGTCACCCTAGTGGTACTCATTATCATTATCATCAGCTGTCTCCAAGGAAGTCCAGCGCTCTGGTACGATCTGCTCTACCATAGCACATGCTGAGTGGAGACCGATTTTGTCAGTTTCTGTCTTCTGTTAATCTAAGTTTAATTTGAGTCTCTGTTCGGACAAAATAAAAATATTTTTACTTTTCTTACTTTATTTACTCTAAAATTTTTGGGCTTGGTGATATAAAAAGATTAAGGGTTATTATGAAAATATTGTCGTGTTGAGTCTGTCTGACTTCGCCAGTCTGTGTGATACCGCAGATAGCTTGCCAGCTCCACGAGTATTGTAGCATCGCGTGTGGTGATCTCCACGCGTCTTGAACCGCTCCAGGTTTTGCCTAACATGCATCACTATCTGGAGGATGACAATGGAAGGCAACGTAAGGATCTGGAGCGATACAAAGAACTGCCGCGCCGGCGTGTCCCTCGCTACTTTTGCGATCGCCCTCACAGCACGTTTTTGCATGCGGAAGACGCGCTCTCGATCAGCAGCGCGCCCCCACAGCTCTGCGCCGTACTGGAGCAGCGAGTGGACAGTCGCAAAATAACAAGAGCGGACCACGTTGGCGGACACCACGCGCGATAGCCTGCGAAGAGCGAAGCATGCACTACCCAGCCTGGCACACAGGCTGTTGATATGATTATCCCAGGTTAGGCCACGGTCTATTTGGAATCCCAAGAACCCGGTCACTGGAACCTGTTCAATGGTGTTTGTTTCTATCGATACGGACAAGCTCTTAACCTGACGCCCAGATATGCAAAAATGCATGAAGTGCGTTTGCTTGTGGTTCAGAGCGAGCCCGTTCCACTGAAACCACTGTGCCACCTGGCGGGCGACCGTGTTCAACCGCTGCTCGAGCTGGTCCAGTCGGTGGTTCGATTCCCGCCTCGGGCGGGACAAATGTTTGTACGATCTGCTGATATTTGTTCAGGGTGTTCTGGAAGTTCTCTATGTATAGTAAAAAATATCTGCCTTTGTAATGTATTTTATTATATACATCAGTTATCTAGTACCCATAACACAAGCTCTGCTTACCTTGGGGCTAGATAATGGTGTGTGAATTGTCAGGCATTATTTTTTTTATTTGTTTATTTCACACCAAATAAAACAGAGGACAGGATAAGATAAATACATAATCTGTATTTGTCTTTACATATTTATTATTTTTTATTATTATTATAGACAAACACATAATCTGTATTTATCTATACCTGTCCATAGTTGTACATAGGGCGGCCTATGAACGATCTCTGTCAGAAACTGCAATTGCCTACTTTTCAAACTTTGCCTATAACATTACCTACGCTGGCCACTCTACCGGCTACTCTAATTAGTCAGCTTATCCAATTAACGTTTTTGGTGTACTTACACTAAAGAAGACATGCAAATTCATGAAGCGGAATTGGCAAATGGTCACATCACATTACAAATTCTCGTAATCAAATTTTATTCAGAGACCCACTTCTCTATTCATTTTGTCTCTCTGTCCCAATAAGGTTTGCTGGAAGAGAAATCTTTTTAGGGTTAAGTTCGCCTTTGTATAATAATTTGTATAATATTCTAGAATAAGTTTTGAGTTATGTTTTTCGTGCAAGAAGTATAACATAAATAAATAAATGAGATGTTTGGTTATGTCACAGATTAGGGAATAACATTTAACACATTTAACATTAACATAGTATAAAGAAGAAATAATTTAATGAATATTTTTGACATTTTTATTATAATTATTTTACATTTTTATTCTTATTTGACATTGTTTACTTGTATTTTTTTTGTATACTCATCTTTTAACTGTCTATATTTATAAGCCTATGTACAATTTCCGACACAATTTAAATTGTTTGTGAAATAAATAAATGAAATGAAATAGATAGATAGAAAACACTATTATACCACACAAAACAGAAAACAATAGAATAAAGGAAGTATAAAGGGCGGCCTTATCGCTGAAGGCTACCTTAGGATGGACTGGATATATGAAGGAACAATAATACTCGTAGACGTGTAGTGGGTTAGTTTGCACGAGTCCCGCTTTGCTCGGATTCTGAAATACCTAACAAAAAGTGCCGCTATGCTACGGCTGTAGGGTGAAGGTCCATACACTTCGTGATAAATGATAATGATAAATAAGGAACGTGAACTGTTTTATTAAATATAATTATCTATACTAATATTATAAAGACGAATGGTTCGATTTTTTGTATGTTTGTTTGTAATGAATGGGCTCCGAAAGTACTGGACCGATTTGAAAAAATTTTTCACCGTTGGGAAGCTACACTATCCGCGGTGAACATAGGCTATATTATATTTTCAAAAAAGTTAGGGATCCGTACTAAAACGTGCGACGCCGGGAAGGTCCGCTAGTATGCTTATATAGAAATATATAATATACTAAAATAATGTACTTTACCGTACAGTAGCACTTTAGTAAATATATAGATAAATAAAAATAGCGTCAAAGAATAACAAACATCCATACATAAAAACTTTCTCGTTTATAATATTAGAAGGATCTGAATGCGAAATATCCAATAGATATATTATTTATTCAATTAGACCCGTTACCACAGAAAAGACAATAGTTCCCTAGCCCCTACCGGAAATTCAATCAATTCAGACAACTCAATCAATCGAAGCAAATAAAGGCCACATTACAGGCATATTTAGTTCTCAGCCCTCAATCTTATGGGGAGCGCTATGCAATTACGCAGGCGGTGCCATGCATTAGATAGGTCCTACCTACCTAGATGCTGATAGGTACGAGGCGTAGATATGTAGGTAGGTATATTAGGTTTGTACTTGGTATTGATTGTTTGCTTGCATGCGGTGAGGCAGGGCGTAACGATGAGAGAATCCCAGTTATCTCATATCTATGATAAATTTTATGTAGAGTTTAAGAAGTTGCATTGGGCATCCATTTATAGTCAATACTAGTTTCTGGCTCTGCCTTATGTAACACTTTGATTGCTGAAATCACACCGTATGTGTTTTTTTACACGTTTAAAAACACAATCCACACTAGCGTAGCGGCTGAGAAAATACAGATCTGTGTGACTCAGCACTCAAAGTCGCTCAGCGAGCTATGGAAAGAGCTATGCTCGGAGTTTCTCTGAAGGATAGGATTCGTAACGAATACATCCGACAGAGAACCAAGGTTATCGACATAGCTCAAAGAATTAGCAAGCTGAAGTGGCAGTGGGCCGGCCATATCTCGCGAAGAACCGACGGCCGATGAGGCAAACGTTTTCTTGAGTGGAGACCACGACTCGGTAAACGTAGTGTAGGACCCTCCGACCAGGTGGGATGACGACCTGCGAAAGACTGCAGGTAGATGCTGGATGCGGCAAGCTGAAGACAGGGCGCTATGGCGCTCATTGGGGGAGGCCTATGACTGATATAGGCTGATGATGATGTGACTCAGCACAGCCATAATGTTTTTCGAAAAAACGCATGTGCGGCGTAACACAACCGCTGTGTAGAGCGGCAGCACGGCTTAGGTTAAAAAAAAGATAGGCGGTACCTAGGTAGATGCTGTCAAACTTTTCCTAGGATAGGTACAGGCGTGGATATAGTTAGATAAATGGGTATAACATTGACAGGATCAGGCTGAAATTTTGGAACATCAAGATCAAGATCTCTTAACTTGCAATAATATAACGAATACTTTTTATTCAAATCTTTTGTAAAGCCGCAGGCAGAAACTAGTTACATACAGAAACTAGTCACATTTCAACATTATTTTGACGACCGATGTGACGCGGTGGGTGAAGGTCCGCCTGCGACGCAGGAGGTTGCGGGTTCGATTCCCGCCTCGGAACAATTGTGTGTACGATCTGCAGATATTTGTTTCGGGTGTTCTGGTCGTTTTATATGTATAATAAAAAAAATCTATCTATGTATTGTATTATGTATATCAGTTATCTAGTACCCATAACACAAGCTCTGCTTACCTTGGGGCTAGATAATGCTGTGTGAATTGTCCAGTATTAAAAAAAAAAAAAAAAATTTTCTTTGTTTTGATTAGTAGTCTTCAATTTAATAGATATCTAGAATTTTATATTTCTGTAGATTCATGTTACTATTTGATTATTATGTACCAATTTTCTGTAGGTAACCTATTTTAGGTCCTATGAAGTCTGAAATAAATAATTTAATTTATAAGATATCCCACATATTAAACAAAGGGTCCATTACCAACCCATCTGTGTAACTATCCCCACTTACGAATAATCAAAGTGAATTGAAAGATCAAGTTCGTCGTTACGCGCCAATTCGACTTCGACATTCGACTCCTAACGTTATCCGATATCGTTAAATTGGCACTTTTCACAGCAATAAATGTCCCCAGACATCGTATTAAAATGTTATGTGGAGATGTTAGCTTCCTTTTAAATCTGCTACGATATTGTGGCCTTATTTACTTCCATATGTTCAATATTCCTGCGATTATCCTTTTGAAACGAATACACGAGTAATTTGGCGTGTATAAATTATTAACCGACTTCAAATTCCTAAATAATGAAAATGGGCAAAAATTATCATCGAAATCGAGTTTGACGACCGATGTGGCGCGGTGGGCGAAGGTCCACCTGCGACGCATGAGGTTGCGGGTTCGATTCCCGCCTCGGAACAATTGTGTGTACGATCTGCAGTTATTTGTTCCGGGTGTTCTGGTCGTTTTCTATGTATAATAAAAAATATCTATCTATGTAATATATAGTATTATTTATATCAGTTATCTAGTACCCATAACACAAGCTCTGCTTACCATGGGGCTAGATAATGCTGTGTGAATTGTCCAGCATTATTTATTTATTTATTTTTATTTAATCTTCAAAAATAATCATCAAGTCAAGTCAAATAATCATCATCCTCAAAAGAATCATCAAAAAGAAATCCTCAAAAATAATCATCGAAATCGGTTGGAGGTATCGGTTGTAGGTTGGAGGACGATATTGAGTTATTCGTCCATTTGTTGCGCACATACTTGATGCAAAAAGACTTGGATATGGTTTTCTCAAGGATGTCATTGTCAGAACTAGACCAAATCGAAATGGGACCACACGGGAAGCACCAGCTTCAAGTAAAAAAGAACCTTCAAAATCGGTTCAGCCAGTCGAATGTTATGAGGTAACAAACAAACAAAAATCCGTCCAATTGAGTCCTGTTTTGAAGGAGGAGGCTGTCCACCAGTGGACATGCATGGGCTGATATGATGATGATGAAGCGCTTGACGGAAGATGCCTTTTCTTGTTAAGCTAAAATCCGTAAAAAATCTTCTTCTTATTGCTAAAATCTCGAAGAACACTTTACATATGTGTCCCGCCCAGTCGGAATTCGTATCCACGACCCTCATATTGAAAATCATTACTGACCTCTATGCCGGCCGGTCACCATTTATTTATTCGTAAAGCTGGTGAACAAGGTAGGCATGTGCTAACCGAGGCACTCATGATGTTAAATGACTCTGGAGGCGAAACCGTGGAGTGCTGAAATTGAATTAATCTCTGGACTGATGAACTGATAGCATGCCTCGCGTTTGTTGTTAGGAGAAAATAATTTGATTGTTTTGAAATAAAACCGGCCAAGTGCGGGTCGACTGCACTCCAATGGTTTCGTGCCATCGTACATAACTATTTCGTAAAAGGAAGCCTAAAAATGATTTATAATATAATAGCAAAAAGGGCAAAAAGTCATCATGGCGTCGTCGGTCACCCATCCAAGTACTGACCTCGCCCGACGTTGCTTAACTTCAGTCTGTGCTTCAGTTATTGGTACTCAACTTGGTATGGACATTGGACCTCTCAATTAAATTTCTTATTATTATTAACTGTTGCTTTAGCGACAATAGTATATTATTTACACTGTTATTTTTTTAATTAGCGTAATCCGTCGGGAATGAAATGTAATGGAACCATTTCGAAATGGTTTTTTATATTAAAATCATAATCACTTTATTGCGCTGATGACGGGCAGTGAGCGCGTTAAAAGACAGAGTAGTCAGAGCGCAAGTTCTCAGTTTTAACGCATTTTGTGTTTGAACATGTATTTTCGAAGGTAGATACCTAGATCTTTACTGAAGGCATCCACGCAGGATTATTTATTAATGTGTCAGCTAAAACTTAAACCACTCACCATAATTTATAGGTTCCGCAACTCACGCGTACTTCGGATTGTTCAAGAGTTTGACTTACGTGAAGTTGGCGAGAGTTATGGCGTATTAATGCGAACTTGACACACTATTTGATTAAACTGGGTGTTAAATTAATATATGTACCTCTACGAGTATTTATGATGTACTTTACCTGTGGGAAACGATTATTCTGGGACTATGAGGGAAAATCTCTACAAAAGCTCGTTATGGGAGTTAGATGATTTGTATAACATTATTATTGAAAATGCCTATAAATTTTAACTAAATTTTAATAACCTATAAATTATTATTGAAAATGCCTATAAATTGCCTATAAAAAATATCTGAAATAACATCAGCTTGTGATATCATACATAAGTACTTACTCTTTTTAAAGTAGTCGTTTGTTTGTATACAGGACTGTCATGGCATAATAATACCCATCATGACTCAAAGTCCCATAAATAATAATTATGTAAGAATAAAGGTACGACCGCACTAAGCGGAACTGCGCGGCACGACGACACGGCCAATTAATTTTATTTATAATATTTTGGTTATATAACTACTGGTGTGTATTATCGTTTTTACACAAGTTATTTATTTCCTCTTGTATTTATGTTCCAAATAAAGTTATTTTTATGTATTTTATAAAATCGTATGAGATAGTACGCACTACGCGTAAGTGGAACCATGCGCGGCTTTTTCCGTGAGCACCTAGTACCTAAGTAAAAACAGCGTAAAAATTGCACGGTTCTAACGACGACGCGTAGTTTGTTTGCACCTTGAAAAAAAAACCAGGGGCCGAATTCTAGTAATTTAATTACTTCACCATAACTACGGTATCGTCTCACAATCACATTTTGGAATTGTACTATTGATGGAAGAACCTGTATCAAAAGTATCAAGGCCATTCTGCCAAGCTTTTCGTGCACATAGCAGCGAACGTTCTATTCTATCTACATATTTAGAGTTTCGTCAGGTGGTCATCAACATTCGACTCAACGTTGTCTACTTTGTTGAATGCGGGCAGGAATCGAACTAAAGTTCTTTCTTCCGGTTTCTACGTCAAGGAAAGCTTTGCTTAAGTCATGTGCTGTCGCTGTATGAGAGCCTTGCAGGCTTCTCAAGAGCTGTTCATTAGCCTGTTGGCTGTTCTGATCATCCTGGGTGATGGCTTGGGGCGTCCTGGGTGATGGCTTCGGGCGTTAGAATTTATTTCATCTATGGACCATTCTGCGACATTACCATTGTTATTGTAAAGCGAATGGTTAGCACAATTCGGCCTAAGGCAGTTACAGCTATTACTTACAGAATGAAAAAACGACCTATTCCATGAAAGTATATTATTTTTGGTAGTTCGACTAACAATCATAAAATCGTAATGCTTCACCAGTTAGATTTTTTATGATATAATCATTCGATTTTACTTATGAAGAAGTTGTTATTGGTTTGATAATATTGATAATATTAAAATAGTAATAGATTGAGAGATTAAAATAGTTTCATGGAATAGGTCGTTTTTATCAATATTATAAAAAAAAGTAACTTAGAAGCCTGAGTAGTCTTACTCAGGCGTCATAATTACTTTATTTTTGGAATCAGAATGTTCAATAATATATTTAAATAAAATAGTTTTTTTTCTCAATTTGCTTCTTGCTCAGCACGCGGCATTACGCGTTTTTCTGCGATAAAAAGTAATTTAGATTCAGTTACTGTGGTATACTATAATTATTATACTATTTTAACTACTTTTTAATGGAAAAATCTTCTACGTTACATACTATGTCGGCTCGATAAACCATATTTTTCTCCCATATTTTTCGACTCTACAGATTAATATCTCTATCTGTCAAAAAGTAACTGTGTCTATGAAATACTACATTCTGTCATCCAGTCTTCATGCACCCATCTGTAAACTTGATAGTCGTGCATAGAACAAACGGCGGGTATAAGTACAGCAAAAATAGTATGTATACTAAAGTCATTTAAAACGGGATATTTACCATGATTTGATTTTTGAGTTATCCAAAATGCGCATGAAACTGTGCCGAAATATTGGATAACTCAAAAATCAAATCATGGTAAATATCCCGCACGGCTCACTTCGCTCACCGTGCCGTTCCCCTTGGTCGCATCGCGGCTCGCTTCGCTCGCCGCAATGCTCCCCCGGGTTATAGTTGAGGGGGTCTTGGGGGGTCATTGGGGGGTCACAGCACGGCTCGCTCCGCTCGCCGTGCTGTTCCCCTTGCTCCTGACTCTGCTCCTGCTGCCACACAGCAAGGCTCGTTTTAAATGACTTTAGTGTTGATAACCATGATAGTTTCAAAAGTTTTATAGTAGGTATGTATAGTTTTTTAATGAAATCATTAGGGGCCATTCTACCAAAGTCCCAGCGCATACTACTTGAATAAAGAAATCCCTATCAGAGGAGACTGGCGCGAGCGCAAGGAGGCCTATAAGACCCAGCTGTGGGTTGCCCCGGGCTAAAATGATGATGGTGACGATGCGGTCCCAGCACAGAAATCGAACACGCACCCTTCTGTGACATGTGTTATCATCAGGATGCGGGTCACATGCCTAAATACTTACACTTTAGAAATAACGAGCTCCATCAAGCTCGACTCGTTGGATTCGTCATTCGTAAAATTATATCAAATAGAGTTTATACAGAGTGAACGCCGCGCCGCCGCCGGCGGGTTTGCTCATGTAAAATTCTACGTCAGATTTTTTTTCTCAGCCTATTGCGTCCCACTGCTGAAAGGCCTTTCCCAAATCTTTCCACTTATATAATGCTATGTGAATTGCAATAATATATTTATTTATTTATTATTATTTAAATATTGTATGTTATATTCGAAGATACAGAAATGCCTTAACCTACTTTTACTGGTTTTTAGTAAATGAAAAGTGGCAGAAATTTGGCTTACCAGACACATGTTGCCATTTACAAACTTTATTCATATCTAGGACAACAAACAAACAACCAACACTACCCAACTCACGCGTTAGTAGATAAATTTCCCCGACCCGATTATTGGCCAAATTATCCCGCCTCGCAACTTCCAGCAGAAATCGCAGGATATTCATTACGCCATATTTTCCCCCAAGAGAATCACGATGAAGCGTGTGGAATAAAAAACGGCCAAGTGTGACTCATCTGGAGTACCGAGAAGGTTCCGTACTGCATCGCCAGGTAGTCAAAGATTTTATATTCAGTACTTAGCTTGTTCATCAATACATTTCTTTCCGGCCCTGGTAGGGGCACAGAGAGGGGCCTCGAGGCTTGGCCTCATTACCCCGGCGTCAACTCGAGGGGTGACGACCCCTCGGTCCTTGGGTTTTGTGGGAATATCTTTTTGTTTTCCCCTTTCTCAAACTTGTTTTTTTTTTTTTTGGCTGCATTTGTATTGTTTTTTTTTTTTTGTTTTTCTTAATTTTTTTTTGTGTTTTTTTTTTTGTTTTTTTTTTCCTTTTTTTTTAATAAACCCAAGGACTCTATGGTTGTTCCGCAGGTATCAGGTGTGAGAGTGTGTGTCCCGTGCAGATCCTGAGGGCCATGTTCTGCAGCGCCTGACATGGCCCTCAGGATCTGCACGGGCGCGGGGCGCTACGTCAGGAACGACGTCATCGCCCGCGACCTGCAGATCCAATCCGTGGAGGAATTCGTCGTGCAGACGGCGCGTCGAATGTACGATCGCGCCGACAACGGGCACCATGAACACCTCCACAACATCGCGCCGCCCCAGCCCCGGCCCCAGGAAGACGACCGCCCATGGCGACCCCTTCCGCGGTAGCTTGTTGTAAGCGTTGTTTTGTTTCTAGTTAGGAGAAGTGGTATAATAAAATAACCTCTTTTTAGTCTTTTTTTTGAGAACGTTAACGAAGGATATCAAATTAAAATTTAAACGTTCATGATTTAGTCGCAATTCAAAGTTTTTATTAGATACTAATTAATTACTAAGTAAATTAATAATATTAATTACCATAGAGACTAATGAAATGAGACTTACGGACAAACGGAATTACTTTTTAAGTCCTTTTCTAGTACTTCTAAATAAAACATTATGCTTATTGTGAAACATAAATAAATGAAAAAATAATAAATATATTAATGTGCAAGTAGTTTTACTATAGTACCTATATAATCATTGAATATACCTACTTATATATTTATACACATGAAACAGACTGCTATCTTGCACAAAAAAATAACGTTAAAGCATCGTGAGTTACTAAAGTTCCGATCAGTGCACAGGCGTAGTTCGTTCCAGCCTCATACATAAAGTTACCTTAATTGAAGTCACGTTCAGTGTTCCGTGGGTGTCATTAAAGCAAGAAGGTTTTAGTTTAGTGGGTCTACCCAGAAAACTTGCTTCCAATCGAGCAATCTTGCACAAAAAATAACGTTAAAGCATCGTGAGTTACTAAAGTTCCGATCAGTGCAGTCCGCAGTCCGTACCTGTCACATACAGAACACTGAAAGTGACTTTGATTGAAGTCACTTTCGGTGTTCCATGAGTGTCATGAAAGCAAAAAGTTGTTCTTGCTTTCAATCGAGCAATCTTGCACAAAAAATAACGATAAGCATCGTTAGTTACTAAAGTTTTGATCAGTGCAGTCCGCAGTCCGTACCCGTCACATACGGAACACTGAAAGTGAAATTCGTTTCACAAACAAAGCGTGCGCCTGAAAGGGGCCTGTGCAAAACATTTTCATTGTGTCTGCATTCGCTCGATTTTTAATCTCTCTCCCTCTGTAAGTTTATTGTGAGCATTGTGATCCGTGACGTCACAGGATCCCGTTTATATTTGTCTGTAGTGACGTCACGTGATGAGACAATGACATAGTCTTTTGCTTTTTTATTTGTTGCGCGATGAAGTGTTTCCATAGAGCGTTTCCGACAAAAGAAAAATCCCATTTTCCTTAAAGTGCGTTCAGATTAATTAACAAAACAGGACCCTGCAAAATACGTTATAAAACGATTTGACGACCGATGTGGCGCGGTGGGCGAAGGTCTGCTTGCGACGCAGGAGGTTGCGGGTTCGATTCCCGCCTCAGGACAATTGTGTGTACGATCTGCAGATATGTATCAAGTTCTCTATGTATCATAAAAATGTCTATCTATGTAACCTATTGTATTAGGTATATCAGTGACACACAAGCTCTGCTTAGCTTGGGGCTAGATGATGCTGTGTTGACTGCTGTGTCCAACATTAATTATATATTTATTTTATTATCATTCATCATTTTTTGATGAACTGTGAAATGTGACCCATATCTTTCGTCATCTTGTCCATATCTTTCGGCAGATATACGCCAGTGGGCACTTTACCATAGAAACGAAATAATACAAAGCAAACTCCTTCCGCTGCGTCCGCTCCGATTCCGATCCAGTGTACACATAGCTTTACTATTTGTCCCTCATCAGCAACTTGATGATCAGTCAAATCTTATTTGCATTTGCACTTGTTACGCTTCCTTAACGTTCGGCGCAGACGGGAAACTAAATAAGTGGCGCCATAAACTTAGATCAACATCCTTTGATTTATTCTGTCTGGTTTATTACTGACCCATCTAAAGAAGACACAGGACAAGCCACTTCGCACTGGACACACAGGTAATGAAGTGATAGCTCTATAATAAACCCCCAGGGTTTATTATAGAGCTATCACTTCATTACTAGATGATAAAATAGAAATAGAAAATATTTATTTGATGCTGTGGGGATTGTTCGGGATTATTATTATATAACTAATTTCTGCTCGCTGCTTCGCACGCGTTGTTTATATAGAAACATTTAACCCTTTCAGTCCTCGTGGGTAACCACAGGGGAAAAATGGTACATCTAGTAAATACCCGTTGCATAAGTATTTATAATTTTAAAAAAATCGTTCGGAAATCACACTAAATATTGAAATAACACGAAAAATGGCGTTCTGTAACCAGTTTGTTTCTCCGAATAAACCAAAGAAAACAATCCATTAGCCCCTAAACATTTTACTACCGATAGCTACTCACTTCCTCATTCATGGTGCCAATGTAACATGAGCCCGGTAGAAGTACATTTGTTGAGGGAGTAAATCTCTTTTGTCTGGTCTGAATGTGTGAATAGGATGATGCCGTATGTTTTATTCAATGCTTTCAAGATGTGACGCGAAATTTTCGGATACGCTGTCGTGAATTGATCACCGTGACGGATCGGTGGGACGTTTGTTTCGGTTTGTTCGGATATTTCGTGCATTTTTGAAAAAAAATATAGAAAAATAGTTTTACTAGTTTCAGCCCGCGGCTTCGCAGGCGTTGTTTCTATGGAAATGTTTCATGGTTAATTCTATCTATTATGTGATATTAAGTATATATGTTTTATTCTGGGCCGAACTACGTGTATACACAATTTCAGTCCGAATCGGTCAGTAGTTTTGGCATGAAGAGGTAACCAACATTAATCTATTCAAACACCTAAACATCCAAAGTTTCGCATTTATATAAATGTGTTTGAATATCGCTGTCTACTCAGCCTGTAAGCAGCTTCCTCAATAACGCAAAATAAAATAAATAAAAAAGGAGTTTGAATATTAAAATGCCATGATGGCAAGTGTGCATCTTGGTGAGTCGCCAAAGCGTATAGTTACTATAGTTAACTATAGCATAATATATATAATATAATAAAAATAAATAATGCTGGACAATCCACACAGCATTATCTAGTCCCATGGTAAGCAGAGCTTGTGTTATGGGTACTAGATAACTGATATACACAATACAATACATTACATAGATAGATATTTTTTATTATACATAGAAAACGACCAGAACACCCGGAACAAATATCTGCAGATCGTGCACACAATTGTTCCGAGGCGGGAATCGAACCCGCAACCTCCTGCGTCGCAGGCGGACCTTCGCCCACCGCGCCACATCGGTCGTCAAAAATAGTACATAATTATGAAATAAATATTATTTATCGGCTATTTACCGCGTACCTTTTATGTAATGTTGCCCTACGTCTCCATCGCGTTACATCGTGATCACAGGGCGACTGGATGTACTCGGAGTTTTAGCTGAGACAGTATGTTAACTAATCGGGCAAGTTAGAGTAAGAAAAAGTAATATTATTTAACTTGACGACCGATGTGGGCGAAGGTCCGCCTGCGACGCAGGAGGTTGCGGGTTCGATTCCCGCCTCGGAACAATTGTGTGTACGATATGCAGATATTTGTTCCGGGCGCTCTGGTTGTTTTCTATGTATAATAAAAAAATATCTATCTATGTAATGTATTGTATTATGTATATCAGTTATCTAGTACCCATAACACAAGGTCTGTTTACCATGGGGCTAGATAATGCTGTGTGAATTTATTTATTTTGCTGGACAATCCAGGACAAATATCTGCAGATCGTACACACAATTGTTCCGAGGCGGGAATCGAACCCGCAACCTCCTGCGTCGCAGTCAGACCTTCGCCCACCGCGCCACATCGGTCGTCCAGCATTATTATTATTAGTATTATTTTTATAACTAAATATATGTACATAGTACCTGATGTCCATTCAGACGTAAGTAGGAACATTATGCGTAATCCGGTATTATAATTGTATATGTTAGGCTATAAATACCGCGTAGGTATTGTAAAAATGCAAACCTCTTTTACTAATAAAAATAAAAACATTCCGACGGAAATTGCTTCGCTAATGAAACATAATAAGTAACCTTACACGCTATGTCGTTATTAAAACCGAGTTAGAGCTTAGACGCTCTAACATGGTAGCTAGCTAGCTGATTAATGTGGGTTCCTATGTATACCTAACGGAACTTCTCTGATGGAAGCTACAGTACCTGGTCTGTCCTATAGACGACGTTTCATAGTATTTTACTTTATTGATAAGTTATCATAAAGATAAACATAAGTTATCATAAATATGTAGTTTATCATAAAAAGCAACATAATAAAACATAAGACGGAATTATAGGCCAATAAGTCGGTAGAGTATGTGAAATCTAGGTAACTTTAGGGAGATTTTTGATATCTTTTAAATAACCCCAATGATGTTATATAGTAAGATAGCCTTATAGTGTTAGACATCTTATAAGATTAACTACTTTTCGACGACTGCGATCTTTTTTTAACCTAAAAAATTCGTGCTGTCGCTCTACACAGCGGCTGTATTGCGCCGCACATGCGTTTCGTTCGAAAAATATTACGGCTGTGCTGAGTCACACAGATCTGTATTTTCTCAGCCGCTGCGCTAGTGTGGATTTACGCATATTAGTCACTTGTAGAAAACACATACCGTGTGATTTCAGCAATCAAAGTGTTAAATAAAGAATTTAATCCAAAAAACCTCGTACCTAATAATAGTTTTGAGAAGTTTATATTTTATTATTTTCTTTAATCAATTGCCATTTGATTCCATTCCTTACTGTTTGTGCTTTATAAATACTTAGTAGACATATCTTTTTGCCCGTCCCTGGGTTGCCAGGAAGAAATCGTTGTCAGCGATAAGGCCGCCCATTGTACTGTTGATATTTAAAATTTAGATATAAGGTTTTACTTTTTTATGTTTTAAGTCCAATAAAGAGAACATTCATTAATTCATTTGCTTATTCCGTATACATTTAACAAAACCAACAGACAGGACAAAATAGTAAACTCTATTATTAGATAGCCCCAGATCGTTCCAACAACGCCATGTTTTATTCATAATTCTTCACTCGCCCGTCGAGTGCCACTGGCGAGACTTATTTCTTAAAATGCTCTCTGAGGATAATAGCTGAGGGGTGAGGATTGGCAGACAGGCTGGTTAAGGCTAACGTCTACCATGACTTTAGTCAAAAAGTCTCAAACGAAGGGGTGTGCCTTGCAAGTCACCTTAGCCATATTACATTTACGAGTATGATGATTTTATAGAGCCACTTTTGAGTGAGGCTACCAAGATCCCCAAGCTTTATCCCCTAAGGGATCCTGGTGGTGGAAATGAACGGATCCTTGAACATGTCACCAGGGTAACCCATAGTGGATGGAATAAGCATGTCTCCGATGCTCATAGGGTGGCCAGACTCAACTTCAAGACCTGGGTTTTGCATAATAGGCCGAAATCGGGTAAAATTTTTGAACAAATGGATGAAACTCGTAAGATATTCAAAAGTCGCTTAAAATGGTGCCAAAATAATCAGGACCAACTTAGAATGGACATCTTAGCTAAACATAGAGTTGCCAAAGATTTTAGTAAGTTTTGGAAGTCAACGGGGAAGTTTGATGTTGAGCCTGGCCTCCCTGTGAGTGTGGATGGAAAAAGTGAACCGGAGCAGATTTCCAATGTATTTAGGGATCATTTTCAGGTACATTCTGCTCTAGGTCCATCGTCTGCACCTCTAGACTCGAATGATCCAGAATGTCAGGGAGAGAGGCAACTTATTTGTATTACTGCAAAGCAGGTACGAAGAGCCCTACGGAAAATGAGCGGCGGCAAATCTCCCGGGCATGATGGTTTCAGTGTAGAGCATCTGAGACATGCCGGTGTTCACCTTCCGAGGGTCTTGGCTCTGTTCTTCTCAATGTGCATTAGTCATTCCCATTTACCTCATGACATAATGAAAACCATCGTAGTGCCCATTGTGAAGGACAGGACGGGGGATATCTCGGATAAGGGGAATTACCGTCCTATCTCGTTAGCGACGACTATTGCCAAGGTCCTGGACAGTGTGCTTAACACTTACTTAAAAGAATTTGCACACCTACATGACGCGCAGTTCGGATTTCGATCCGGACTGTCTACAGAAAGCGCTATAGTAAGTCTTAAGCATACTGTTCAGTACTATACAAATCGAAAGACGTCAGTCCATGCCTGTTTTCTTGACCTATCCAAGGCCTTTGACTTAGTGTCATATGACGTACTTTGGAGAAAGTTGAGAGACAGGGGTGTGCCGACGGAAATACTTAATATGTTAAGGTATTGGTATTCCAACCAGACCAATTTTGTGAAGTGGGCTGACTCACTATCTGAGGCGTATGTGCTGGAGAGCGGCGTGAGACAAGGGGGGCTGACGTGTCCACTGCTCTTCAATATATACGTTAATGACCTCATCGTGAGGCTGAGCAGCATGCGTGTCGGATGTCGGATAGATGGCGAAAGCATAAATACTATTAGCTACGCGGACGACATGGTGCTGCTCTGCCCCACGGTGGGTGGCCTACAGGAACTGCTGGGAGTCTGTGAGCAATACGCTGTTGACCATGGGCTGATATATAATGTCAAAAAAAACAGAATACATGGTCTTTGAGTCTGCCGGAAATGGTCCAGATAAGAACACCTATAATATTACCCTAAATGGAATGAACGTTAAAAAAGTTAATAAATTCTTAATAAGTTCTTTCACAGTCCGTTATTAATTTGGCGTGTTTAAAAACTATAAACCGACTTCAAATTCCTAAATAATATAATTCCTAATAAAATAACTCAACAATTTATTTCAGCTTTACAATAATGTAGGAACAGGTATTGTAATGTTACAATTTAAATAATGAAAATGGGTTTTAAAAAAAGCATCAACGAAATCGGTTGGCTTGTATGTATGTGTATGAGTTTTTTACAAGTGACTAATATGCGTAAATCCACACTAGCGCAGCGGCTGAGAAAATACAGATCTTTGTGACTCAGCAGAGCTGTAATATTTTTCGAACGAAACGCATGTGCGGCGCAACACAACCGCTGTGTAGAGTGGCAGCACGAATTTTTTAGGTAAAAAAAAAGACCGCAGTCGTCGAAAAAAAACCGCAGTCAAAGTGTTAAGACTTATATGGTTTTCTCATGGATGCCATTGTCAGAACTGGAAAAAATTGAAATGGGACCACGGGAAGCCAGCGCCAGCTTTCAAATAAAAAATAATCGTCAAATCGGTTCTTCCAGTCGAAAGATAAATGTCTTCAGATCTAGAGTCTATAACTATTTTCTTTCGCAAGAATAATTCGGTACGTAATTATAATTATGTATTAATTATTTATATAGGTATATATATATTACTGTTCAAGTATAATATAAGTAGCTTAGTATCATTATGAGTAGTATATTTTATTATCTCTATTATATAGCACTACCTGTTGTCCACACTACCCAAAGGTTAGCAGGTAGAGAATGCTATCTAGCATTATGCTCGCCTATGTACAACTTTTTGTGCAATAAGTAGTAAAGTATATTCTATCTATCTATTCTATCAAATAATGAAAATGGGTTTTAACTTAGTTAAAATAAACAATAGTTAAAAAAAAAACTAAAAAACCACGCTTTTAAACCGAACTAAAAAGTAGATTTTTTTTTAATAATTCAAATTATCGATAAGAATGATAAATAAAAGAAATTATTTTAATGTAAAAAGGCGTGGGGTGCATGGATGGATACATGGATTTGCGTTGTCTTGCCAACAGCGCACACTTGCCTTACATAACTAGATACTGATAGGAGTAGCGACATTGAAGAAACATTTTCAGATTTACGCTTTATAAAAAATAGTCGAATTGAGAACCTCCTCTTTTTTGAGGTCAGTTAAAAAAAGTAAAGTAAAGTAAAGTAAAGTAAAAATTCATTTATTTCTTTAGGCTTACAAAATAAGCACTTAGACAAGTCATATTTTATATATAAATTATTATCAAATAAAATTATTTTACTGTTCACTTCAATTTTTTGTCCACTAGTGGAAGAAGTGAAAAGAAACCACTTGCATGTTCATCTCTTATATGTCTAATACATGGTTATTTGCCTACTTACTAAATATAATATGATTCGATACATGTCAATATTTAATTAAAGCTACTATGTTACATCCTTGCAGTCGATAATAAGTTTTATTGTAATGAAAATAAAGTTAAAATTCATATGACACTGAAACTGCGCAGCGCTTCGACGCTCTTTTGGTGTGAGTTGAGCCTAACGCACTGTTTAAAAATTCAGTAGCTCACATTCCCAGCAAAATATCTCTCAGCACCTTATTCTAAGTATTGATTAATATTTATTGGAGCTGGCAATCCGCATGGGACCGGGTAATTTACGGGCGGCTAGCCGACAATACCTTATTTACGATTAAATAAAATACGCTCATTGGATTATTGATAAATACGGCACGCTTTCTTGGGGTTTTTGTATTTTATTTTTGTGGGGGAATAAAATTGGTTTACTCCTCTTTTATGGAAAAATAATCACACTGGTATTATAAATGTGATGCTTAGATCAGGGTTGGCATGATTAAAACAAGTTGTTTTAAAACACGTGTTTAAAACAGTGTTTAAAACAGTTTGAAATAAAACTATGTTTTATATTAAGAAAAAAACAGGGTTTAAAACTACCTTTGATTGCAAATGAATGTGTATAAATACCACAGACAGGTTGTGTGGTATAGTGGTATTTATACACTGCATAGGTCCCCGCCAGTAAAGTCCCGCAGGGAAAGTCCCTATGTAGGCCGTTTTATACACTGCACACTGCATAGGTACAAGGTGTATGTCAATTGTTTTGTATTGATTAATAATATTAATAATTTTTTATAATTAGATTAGAGGTACTGTACTGAGATATGCAACAAAAGTAAATATTTATCTTTTTGTTAATTTTTACTAATGTGAATTAGGAAATAGTTTAGAAATGGATTATTTTATTATTCGTTAT
Organism: Eupithecia abbreviata; assembly: GCA_943735965.1. Lineage (NCBI taxonomy): Eukaryota > Metazoa > Arthropoda > Insecta > Lepidoptera > Geometridae > Eupithecia > Eupithecia abbreviata. The sequence continues at coordinate 9,781,218 of OX030979.1, read as the reverse complement.
AATTGATTTGAAATTGATAAGTAAAAAAAACAAATAAAACAAAAAAAACACTTGTTTTAAACATTTTGAACTGTTTGTTTTATAAAATATAAAAAAAAACTGTTTTTTTTCCAACCCTGGCTTAGATGGATGGATGTTTGTTAGGTATTTCTTCACGCCCACTCAAACTACTGAACGGGCTCAGGCAGAAAATTTGTAAATAGTATATCTAAACTTGGGATAGAAATCACCTTTAAACGGTTCCATAGACACAACGCGTGCGAACTCGCGGGCAGAAAGTAATATTTTAAGTACATATTACAATATTATATAGGCACATTATTGTACATAGAGAATACCCTGAACATCATCATCATCAGCCTATAGCAGTCCACAGTTGGACATAGGCCTCCCCCAATGCCCTGTATTCAGCTTGCCGCATCTACCATCTACCTGCATTCTTTCGCAGGTCGTCATCCCACCTGGTCGGAGGGCGTCCTACACTACACACCCTGAACAAATATCTGCAAATCGTACAAACATTTATCCCGGCGGGATTGTACCCGCAACCTGTTGTGTCGCAGTTGGACATTCGCCCGCTTCACCACAGAGGTCGTCAGAATATACATGTTGTGCCTAATCATCACACTTATATTTATATTCTTTTGTTCTGACTGTGCTGTTCTTGATATGGAATTCAGATATAACTTTATAAAATAGAATAGAATAGAATAGAATAGAATGGAATAGAATGGAATAGAATGGAATAGAACGGAATAGAACGGAATAGAACGGAATAGAACGGAATAGAACGGAATAGAACGGAATAGAACGGAATAGAACGGAATAGAACGGAATAGAATGGAATAGAATAGTTTATATGTAACTCAATACAAAAAAACATAAAACAGACATGATTAAAAAAATAAAATAAAGGATAAACAGATTTTTGTAATTGAGTCACAAAACGGACCCTACCTCAGCATGGGTTAGTTGTAAGCATAGATAAATACAAATTCAAAAATACAGAATTACGCGGTTTAGGGTACCTTACCTTCTCAAATGTATTATGCCTCATTCACAGAATACATATCACGTTTACGGAATACATATATCGACCCAATCCAATATATTCCTAATTTCTAAGAGTCCTTGACCTACAAATAATGCTGGACAATTCTCACAGCATTATCTAGCCCCATGGTAAGCAGAGCTTGTGTTATGGGTACCAGATAACTGATATACATAATACAATACATTATATAGATAGATATTTTTTTTAATTATATATAGAAAACGACCAGAACACCCGGAACAAATATATGCAGATCGTACACACAATTGTTCCGAGGCGGGAATTGAACCCGCCGGAAAGCGGACCTTCGCCCACCGCGCCACATCGGTCGTCAACTTACTTAAACAAAGTTGATAATACCGAAAAGTTTCAAACTTATGTATGACTCAAAATTACGCCGAGATTAGTAATGCGATCTTAGAAGGTGTTCTGTAATCCAGTAATTAACAGCCTCCGAAGTCAAACACTTGAGGTGAAGCTGTTATAAACTTGAATAATTTAAACGTTAATCGACACCAACATAAATTTCAAGATAGTTTCGTTAATTCCTTAACTATATTCCCGAAGCTAGACTTCGCCTTAAGGGATTTTACATAGGGCGATATCGAATTAATGAACTTAATTTGAACCGATGTGCGTAGAGAGTCATCTTGGTTCTTTGGATATTTGGTTTTGACCTAAACACTTGTAGTGTTTATTTTGAAAGCAGAAATATGACTTTATAAGAAAAATAACTACGCCCCGCGGCTTCGCCCGTGTGGAAATCTATGTATCAAATAGTTTATAAACCTTCCCCTTGAACCACTCTATCTATTAAAACAAATCGCATCAAAATCCGTTGCGTTTTAAAGATCTGAGCATACATAGGAACAGACAGACAGTGGGAAGCGACTTTGTTGTGCTATGTAGTGAAGGGTGAAGGGTATACTTCGTATAATCTGTCATAAAAATATTACATATACACCACTAACCACAATAAAGCGTTCACACGATCAGAGTCTGCTCCGACAAGGGTCGACCGTATTCATAATGCCCTAGTTATGTTCGTAACATAATTTATTCTAGCTCATTTGGTAATCTTAAATTATCCCTGCGTATCTTAAATTCACATAATTCTTTCCAACTAAATGTTGCCTGGAAGAGATCGATTCTATGCAATAAGGCCGCCTATAGTAATTGTCTCATATAAGTTTATTTCTGCAATACAATTGCTTTTTATTGCACGTAAAAAAATTACACAAGACAGGAAAAAACAAATACAGATTATGTTGTACTATGGGCGGCCTTATCCGACGATTATGACGACTATGACGACCGAAGTGGCGCGGTGGGCGAAGGTCCGCCTGCGACGCAGGAGGTTGCGGGTTCGATTCCCGCCTCGGAACACTTGTGTGTACGATCTGCAAATATTTGTTCCGGGTGTTCTGGTTGTTTCCTATGTATAATAAAAAATATATATCTATGTAATGTATTGTATTATGTATATCAGTTATCTACATAGTACCCATAACACAAGCTCTGCTTACCATGGGGCTAGATAATGAGGTGTGGATTGTCCAGCATTATTTATTTATTTATTTATCAGTGTATGCGATAAATTAATAATATCGCATCACATCACCTTAGCACTTTGACTGCGATTTTTTTTCGACGACTGCGATCTTTTTTTTACCTAAAAAATTCGTGCTGCCGCTCTACACAGCGGTTGTGTTGCGCCGCACATGCGTTTCGTTCGAAAAATATTACGGCTGTGCTGAGTCACAAAGATCTTTATTTTCTCAGCCGCTGCGCTAGTGTGGATTTACGCATATTAGTCACTTTTAGAAAACACATACCGTGTGATTTCAGCAGTCAAAGTGTTAACACGATCACAGAAAGAGCAACATAAAACCGTACAATGAACAATCCGCCTAAAACAAGACCTAAACGCATTAGAATACGTAACGACTGATGATGGAAACTCGGAAAGGTATTGCAATTACCTATATAACTTCAAGACGGACCTAACTCGCTCCAAGTCCCAAGTTCTGGCAACTTCGCGTCTAATTGATCGTTTCTATTATTCAACCAGCTAGGTAAGTATAGCTCCTGTCAGAGGTTAGGGCAATGAATAAATCAATCAATTTATGCAGGAACGTTGCTTTTGAACTTCGATGACATTTGAGCTGTTGACTTGGTAATCGTGATTGGCTGATCTGATTATTGGTTTACCGCAGATGTCTCCGCTTTTACCCTAAATCATGGAACCCTAAATATAGAGTAATCAATGCGTGTAACAGATTATTATGGAAAATTGTAGTAAAGATATGTGAAACGTATGTCTAACATAGTTTTTCATATCATACACGACTCGGTAAGCGTAGCCTCGCCCTCCGACCAGTTGGGAGGACGACCTGCGAAAGACTGCAGGTAGATGCTGGATGCGTCAAGCTGAAGATAGGGCGCTATGGCGCTCATTGGGGGAGGCCTATGCCAGTATTGGACGTATATAGGCTAATGATGATGATGATGATGTATTATAAAAATTAAATTAATAATTAAAGGATTAAAAGAACGAAAAAGTTTATCACTTAAGTACTTGAAATTTACACAGATTAATAAGTATTCCTGGTCTATCTATTTATATATTTAAATATTGAAGGGAGTCCTTACATAAAGATGTATTTTTGGCAAAATAGGCGTATTGTTCATTCTTGTTGCGATATAAATAAACCTAGTAAATATCTTATACGACGACGGTACAAAACCCCTCATTTGCAAGTTTGACTCGAACTTATCCAGTTTTATTTATAAGTCCTGTTTGTTTGTCCTGTTACGTTTGATAAAAAGCTTTAACAATAAACATAGTCGCAGACAGTTCAATAATGAACGCTTAGGGTTCCGGCCCCGGGGCGTGCGGGTTCCGTAGCATCCTGCATTATGAAAATATTCTTCCATTAGCATCAAACCAACCCTTCCGGTGCGCTTTCCAAGTTTTTATCATGCTAGGTGCGGTTGAGAGTAAATAATACAGTAAGCAATTATTTATTATTTTTGACGACCTCTGTAGTGCCTTGGGCGAGGGTCCGCCTGCGACGTAGGAGGTTTCGGGTTCGATTCCGCATCAGGACGAATGTTTACAGGATTGATGATGATGATGCACATTGCATCGCGTTCGCAACTCGAGAACCTTTAGTCCTCAACGGTTATCGGTTCTGCGAGCTATATGGTTATAATGTAGTACAGAGATAATCAATGTGTAAGTTTCCCACCGAAAGTCTACAATTTGAGCCTCAATTTCTCCCTAACCATATTTTGAAGCTAACAATAACGTAGCAATCTATTTATTTTCATAAAAATTGTAAATTATAAGTTAACTAGCTTCTGCCCGCTGCTTGTCTTGCAATTTTCATGCCTATGTCCGTCACCGGTATACCATTTACCACCTTGCCAAATTCTTTAGGATCCATTCAGCCCTTAACTATTATTAAATTTCATCAAACTATTATTAATAAATAATAATAGTGTAGATTGAGCTCTATACGCCGGGTGTGTGTTTGTCACACTCATCTAGCGGTTGACATTTCAAAGAGAAAAAGCAACCAGCAAGCTTTGACTGAGCTCAATCGAGCGGTGAGCTTTTTAAAAGTTTTAAAGAGGATTCATCTTACGAATAGGAATAGGAAAGAGAGGCTGTATGGTGGCTGTTTTGCTTTGATAATGATTATGACTGAAACACAGTTTTTTACTAGTTCAGGAGCCTATGAACTCGAATTTTATGATTCACTGTCTATTTTGTCAATAAATAACATTTCTACTTTTACACTGCGCCCCGCGGTTTCACCCGCGTGGTGATAGATATTTTGGATAATATACTATGATCATCATCATCATCATCATCAGCCTATATTAGTCCACAGCTGGACATAGGCCTCCCCTAATGAGCGCCATAGCGCCCTGTCTTCGGCTTGACGCATCCAGCATCTACCTGCAGTCTTTCGCAGGTCGTCATCCCACCTGGTCGGAGGGCGTCCTACTACGTTTACCGAGTCGTGGTCTCCACTCAAGAACACGTTTGCCCCAGCGGCCGTCGGTTCTTCGCGAGATATGGCCGGCCCACTGCCACTTCAGCTTGCTAATTCTCAGAGCTATGTCGATAACTTTAGTTCTCTGTCGGATGTATTCGTTGCGAATCCTATCCTTCAGAGATACTCCGAGCATAGCTCTTTCCATAGCTCGCTGAGCGACTTTGAACTGGTGGACCAGCCCTATCGTGAGTGTCCACGTCTCAGCTCCGTAGGTCATAACGGGTAGGACGCACTGGTTGAAAACTTTCGTTTTCAAGCATTGCGGTATGGATGAAGAGAATACTATATACTATGATATATATAGTATATTATCCAAAATATCTATCTCCACGCGGGTGAAATGAATTGTTTTGTTTTGTAGTATGAATTGTAGGCTATGTGTTATTCTGATATGTAAGCTATATTATTGTGAAGTTTCAATAAAATCCATTCAGTAGTTTTTACGTGAAAGAGTAACAAACATCCATCCATCCATCCATACTTACAAACTTTGACGTTTATAATATTAGTAGGATTATGCCAAAGAATAATGTGTAGCGCGACGTTGAAATTTAGCTGTCTCGCACTCCAGCACACAAAATTTGGTTTGTTCCGTAATACCAAAAATTATGACTGAAAACTTTTTGTATTCTTCACAAAGTATTGTTATTCTGTAACTAGACAATATAAGCTATGTTCCTTAATAAATAACACGTAAGATATTGATGTTTTTAATACGAAACAAATAGCAAGAAAACTTGTCCATTTTCGCATAAAATGTGCAAAATGCGATTGGCTTTCATTTAATTTTAGGCAAGTATTTTGAAATAAATCTATTTAGGAACCTACATAATTACTATTTAAATAAAATTTTATAGTGAAAATATGCTTGAATTGGAAATCATTTTGGTATTACGTTTGTATGAAGAATTCGGCCCTCCGGAGGCCTCTTAAGTATAAGATGTCTTGTAATATATAATTTATTGCCTTATAAGTTCAGTGACTAAATCACTATTCTATTACATTCTTCTGTTTTTAATGCTTGTCTTGCAGCTCAACGCTTTTAGTCCTTTTTATAATAAATATAAATAATGCTGGACAATTCACACAGCATTATCTAGCCCCATGGTAAGCAGAGCTTGTGTTATGGGTACTAGATAACTGATATACATAATACAATACATTACACAGATAGATATTTTTTATTATACATAGAAAACGACCAGAACACCCGGAACAAATGTCTGCAGATCGTACACACAATTGTTCCGAGGCGGGAATCGAACCCGCAACCTCCTGCGTCGCAGGCGGACCTTCGCCCACCGCGCCACATCGGTCGTCAAAAATGTAATAAATCAAAGTTGTAATTGTATATAAAGGATCATTTAAACGGTTGTCTGGTAGAGATCGCTCTTGAGCGATAAGACCGCCAAATTGTCACATATTTTGTATTATTATTTTTTATCTTATTTGTTTTATTTTTACGTGTGCAATAAAATATTGTCTATCTGTCTGTCTAAACTAAGGTTGTACGAGTATTAACAGATTTCAAGTAAAGATATTTTGCTAGTATATTTTCAAGAATACGGTAAATGATAAGAAACCGTTGTTTTATGTAGGTACCTGTGCTTAAAGGGCAATCATTTGCGTCGCTAAAAGGTTAAATCCGAAACAAAAAACTTTAATAGTGGTTCCGTATTAATTTAGTGCACACATTTTTGTCCATTAGCTACTAATCCATGGCTCGCATCCAAGGATTAAATTTTTTTACTGCGTTGTTAAAAATATTTGACCATTCGATTCAGGAAACAGCGTTAACAAAACAATGCATTCTGAATACATCTACATTTTTACATCAAATGCACTGTTGTGTTTTAGTAATAGAATATTCAAATGTGCTTTGGATTGTGCATGGGCATCGACGGGCCCTGTGCCACATGTGTCCAGGTCACGAATCAACTGCAGGGATTAAATCAACTGTTAGTTTTTTTATAACATTTGATGATAGATACCTTTATATGACCTTTTTCTACCATACCTTTTTATTGTAATGTAGGTATTTAGTGTATAATGTTACCAATTATTTATTAAACTGCCACCATCTATATTGTTCGTTCATGTCCAGTCCATCCCAAGGTTGCCTGGAAGAGATCGCTCTCAGCGATAAGGCCGCCCTTTATACCTTTATTCTAAGTTTTTATCTCTGTATTATTTTCTGTTTTGTGTGGTGTAATAAAGTGTTATCTATCTAGCTATCTATCTATGACGAAAAGTAAAATATGCTTATGAGCACCTATACGTCAACTGCAGAACTTGTTCAAGAAGTTTGGTCATAATAATGGTCACCGTTAACCGTTTGGTAAGCGATCACCAATAAATATATATAAATAAATAATAAATAAATAATACTGGACAATTCACACAGCATTATCTAGCCCCAAGGTAAGCAGAGCTTGTGTTATGGGTACTAGATAACTGATATACATAATACAATAAATTACATAGATAGATATTTTTTATTATACATAGAAAACGACCAGAACACCTGAAACAAATATCTGCAGATCGTACACACAATTGTTCCGAGGCGGGAATCGAACCCGCAACCTCCTGCGTCGCAGGCGGACCTTCACCCACCGCGTCACATCGGTCGTCAAACACCAATAAATATATATAAATAATGCTGGACAACTGACACAGCATTATCCTCCTAGCTAAACGAAGCAAGCAGAACTGGTGTTATGGGTACAAGATAACTGATATACATAATACAATACATTACATAGAATTTTTTTATACATAGTAAACGACCAGAACACCCGAACGAAATATTTGTCGATCGCATATTTGTCCCGAGGTGGGAATCGAACCACCGACCGTCTGCGTCGCAGGCGGACCTTCGCCCACCGCGCCACATCATCATCATCATCATCATCAGCCTATAGCAGTCCACTGCTGGACATAGGCCTCCCCCAATGAGCGCCATAGCGCCCTGTCTTCAGCTTGCCGCATCCAGCATCTACCTGCAGGTCGTCATCCCACCTGGTCGGAGGGCGTCCTACACTACGTTTACCGAGTCGTGGTCTCCACTCAAGAACACGTTTGCCCCATCGGCCGTCGGTTCTTCGCGAGATATGGCCGGCCCACTGCCACTTCAGCTTGCTAATTCTTTGAGCTATGTCGATAACCTTGGTCCGCGCCACAGAGGTCGTCTAAATGACAAATACAACAAATGCAAATACAAGGCAAAGGTCCTCTAAGGTAGGATCTCGTCAGCTCTTATGACATTTTTGGGCTGAGTTAGAGGACTCGAATCATTCGCCGCGACCGCCACCTCAAAACATAGCATCGAATGCCTGAAATTAAGCATCAAATCGCTTGCAGGTCGTAAATACCAAGAACATGCCCTACGTAAATGTACCTGAAATAACTAGAACTGCAAATCTACCCTGCGAAACAGAACACAGCAATGCTATTTGGAAAGAAAAACAGATTTGCTTGGCTGTACCTAGTACTAACGAAGTCGCTTCCCGCTGTCTGTCTGTCCCTATGTATGCTTAGATCTTTAAAACTACGCAACAGATTTTGATACGTTTTTTTTAAATAGATAGAGTGATTCAAAAGGAAGGTTTTTAAACCATTAGACAAATAGATTTCCACGCGGGCGAAGCCACGGGGTCGCAGCTAGTATTGAAACAAAATCTTTATCTGGCAAATTGGTCACCAAGTTGCTATGAACATTTTCCGTGCAGAATTCACCTTCTTAGCCAAGGGATACCTATAGTTAGATAGTTATATCGTCGTTGTAGAGCGAGAAGTAACTAATTGCAAAAAGCTAGTTCGGAGATAATCGCGATCAAAGTTTTTTTGATCTTGAAATCGGTGTAACTCATTAAGGCTTATAGTTACAAACATGATTTCTATGAACAAAATATAGATAATTTTACCATACACCCTATCGTTCAATAAGTTCTGTAAATATTTTTACGGTTACTGAGATACATAGTAAAAAGTAAGTTAGTTAATTCTAGCAAACTCAATAAGATGTTTATTAGGTTAGTTAATGAACTTTCCATGTTACTTAAGTAATTTTTCTTGATAAGCCATTTCATTTCATTTGTAGTTTTTTTATCGGCAAATAATAACTAAGAGCCATTATGGAAGATCGCGTCGAATACAATTGTATGCAAATAGTCACTAAGTAACTTTAATGAGCAGTGCAGCCCCCAGTAGTTAAAAAAAGGTTATAGTAAACGATTGTGAAATAAATTACTTAAGTACTCTTAGTACTTTTTCGTAGACTGATTTTTGGCTCAACAAGTAGTTAAGTACTTCTGACATTCTTGTATTTCCCAAAATTAAAATAAAAATAGCTCTTTTACATTTTTATAAGGTACATAATGGGTTTAAAAATACTTTGGCATCATTAAGTCATTTTGGCCAAAATTGTTAGTTAGTGACTTCTCGCAAGACAACGACGATATGTGAATATCTCTGCAAATCTCACAAATATTACATTACACACGCACTATGCATTTCCCGACTCGGAACACATTCGTTACGTTCCAATCCAACATAAGTTACATATGACAGAAGCCGCGAGTGTAGCACGGGCTTATAATTCCATTTGTTAGATCCTCAGCCTGAAGGTACAGCTCATGGAGATAAGAGCTGAATCAAACCACGACTTCGATGTGGTCGGGATAACTGTGAAACTAACTTGATGTTTTCGTCGATTCGAAGTTTGTGGTAAACAATAAAAAAACAGGCCAAGTGCGAGTCGGACTCGCGCACGAAGGGTTCCGTACCATTAAAACGAAAAAAAAAACAAATAAGTTTATTGTATGGGTGCTTCTAAAATTTATAAGCACTCATGCAATAAACTATAGAATTGAATACAAAAAAAATTATATTTAATATACATAAAACTAAATATTCTGTGAATATTTCAAACGTCTACCTGTTGCAGTTATCAATATTAACTGTCTAACTATCACGGTTCATTAGATACAGCCTGGTGACAGACGGACGGAAGGAATATAGAAGAGTGGTGCCAGAGCTTCTAAGCTAAATAAAATAAAATAAAATAAAAACAGCTTTATTCCATATCCCAATAGTTATTAGTATGTACAATTTTAAAACAATAATAATAATAAAATAAAGAATTAATAGTCGTGTAGGTACATTATAATTTTAGAATTGAATTGAATTTAGAATTAATTATGTCAGAAATTTTTGTGTCATGTCCTGATATGGACCGCCTTCGGCGGTCTATGCCTCCTCCAAAGCTCCAGAGCTTCTAAGCTAAGGCGCAGCAAACAAGCTGATATGAGTTTGAGCTGAAAAATTATAGCGGTAGTAGTTATTTATTTTATCATTTTAAAATAAATAACTACTGCTTGACAATCCACACATCTATCACCAAGCTAAGCAGAACTTGTGTTATGTGTACCATCATAGATCATTGATATATGTACTAATACAATACATTACATAGATAAACAGTTTTTTTATACATAGAAATATACCCAGCACCCCCATAATAAATATTTGTAGACCGTAAAAACATTTATGCCAAGGCGGGAATCGAACCCGCAATTTTCTGCGTAGCAGGAGGCCTTCGCCCGCCGCGTCACATGTGTCGTCAATTTTAGAAATTATTTAAGAAACTATTTTAACTTGGATTCAGTTAGTCGATACGATCCGGGTTGGATCTTTTAATTCCAATCTTACCAAGTTTTCGATAAAGAAAAAATATTATGGTAGAGTGATCCAGCCACATCAGCTAAGCTGGACCAAAGGCTCGGATCCAAGATGGAACTTTAATTGAAATGTGTTTCTTCCAGTTTCTTCTGTTCGGAAAACCGCGGATTTTATTACTTTGTCAACATTTGTATTACGTTTCAAGGGCTCTCCCCAATTACATTAAATAGGGATCATCTTTTTGTAATATTTGGAGGGCTTGAGTCGAGTCGAGTGTCTGACGATATTTTTTTTTATTGTTTACTATTATTCTTAGGACTGTTTTGTGAGGTTTTAATTTGCATGATATATTTTATATCAGAACCAAAGTTATCGACATAGCTCTAAGAATTAGCAAGCTGAAGTGACAGTGGGCCGGCTATATCTCGTGAAGAATCGACCATCGCTGGGGTAAACGTGTTCTTAAATGGACACCGCGACTCAGCACAGTTGCCGAGTCGCGGTCTCCATTTATGTCTCCAAGAACACGTTTACCGTAGGTCGCCCTCCGGTCAGGTGGGATGAAGAACTGCGGGCAGATGCTAGATGCGGCAAGCTGAAGACAGTGCTTTATGGCGCTCATTAGAGTAGGCATATGTCGTCGAGTCCTACCGACCGAGAGCCTACTAACTAGGTAATGAAAGAAAGAAAGAAAATATATTTATTTAACTTAAAACTACACAAGAAACTAAAAACTACGTAATACTACATAATTATGTTACAATTTTTGTACGTAGCGGTGTTCATGGCAAATAATATGGCCTTCACTCAGCATTGTGCTGGGTGCACACTGATGTGTCCACCCAGCGCTGATTTTCAGTCAAACATAAAACATCAAAGCGCTTTATTTCCTTTAGACCTAACATGACTCTTGGACTAAGTGAAGACCAGAGGGATCGTGTCACTTGTCAGTCGTCAGGTGGGTGAGGTAGACATCAAAATAGTAACGTATTGTTTAGGAGAAAATCTGAGTCGAAATTTGTAACCGGTACAATCAGCTGAAGGATAATCCAAGCTCGGGTCCAGCTTCGGATTTTAATGGAATTCCGGATAGAGTGATTGCTAAATAATATTTTGAGACATTCGTAATTAGAGTTTAGGTTCTGGAAGTTTCGGGTATTTTTAGCTGGATCTCGACATGACGTAACTATGTGGGCGGTACAATTTGGTAAATAACCTGATTAATTACACTAATATTGTAAATGCGAAAGTTGATGGATGGATGTTGTTACTTCTTCACGCCAAAACTACTGAACGGATCGGGCTGAAATTGTGTAGATGTAGCTATAGATGTATAGCTAGATGATAGATGAAGTTAGCCTTGTATGGCTTTGTATAGACCTACATGAAAGCTCAAATTGATATCATAATTTAGGAGAATAAAATTTTAGAGTTTTTTAAATAATTTCCTACCTATTAATATTATAAACACGAATATTTTTGTGTTTGGATTTGTTACTGTTTCACGCCAAAACTTTAAGATTTTGAGATCTTTGAGATTTTGCATATAGGTACTTCCAGGCCCGAAATAAAACATAGTCTACTTTTTATTCCATAAATCAGTTCCCATGAAAGAGAAAAAAATGTTAAATCGTTTCCATATAAACAACGCATGGGAAGCTGCGTGCAAAAGCTAGTTATCACATAAAACACTTTATCCAAGTCGTTCCCACAGTATTTAGTTGGCATCTCCTAGGATAGTTCTGGTTTTCTCTAATTTAGTCAGAGTAATTCCGCTCTTTATTCAAAGTCACCTGGGTTTAGCTGTATTTATCATTTCAACTTTGTTTGTTTATTGTTCCTAAATTAGCTCTAATGTAGGGAACTATAATGTAAGTAATAGGGTAAATAGGTTTAGTAATGGAATCAACAAACCAAAGTTTGCATGCCACCGACATGTTGTCAAAACACTTTGTAGCTTTTCACATGCATACGGTCACGGTGTAAAATAGAAATGTATTTGCGCGGGCACCTATACACATACCTACACATGTCCACGCATTTATTTTCTGTTTGGTATATGCATGACTCCCTCTATCATCTAGGACGCCCTCCGACCAGGTGGGATGACGACTATGGCGCTTATTGGGGGAGGCCTATGTCCAGCAGTGGACTAATATAGGCTGATGATGATATGCATGACTTGAAAAATAAGGGGACGAAAGTTTCGATTTTTATGGAACCGACATAGTATGCAAAGAATTCTAGATGATTTTTCCGTGAAAAAGTATTAAAAATTGTATAAAAACATTGCCACGGTAATTGTATTTTACTTTTAATCAAAGAAAAATGCGTGTAATGCTGCGGGCAGAAGCCAGTAGCACAGTGTGTAATATACTTATACAAAATGTTGAGGAACGCTGTCAAAATCAATTACAAATTCTTCTGAAACAAAATAAAAGCGATTGTCATAAAAAAGTCAAATCAGAAGTACAGTCAGAAGTATAATCTCCGAAGTCTACAGAGCGATCCATCTGAAATGTACCAACTACTATTTCAGGTAAGTATCCATTAAACAATGAAGTCTCTAACAAAATTAATACATAGGTATAAATGTACTATAAGTTTGTATTAATTGACAAACGTTCGTAACCCTCGACGCGCGATTTACACTCGTACTTGACGGATCTTGTATTTACTTTCATTTCGATGACAGACCTTGGCCCAGCAGTGGGACCGTGAACGGCTGAAAACAATAAATAAATATAGATAAATATAAATAAATAATGCTGGACAATTCACACAGCATTATCTAGCCCTATGGTAAGCAGAGCTTGTCTTATGCGTACTAGATAACTGATATAAATAATACAATATATTACATAGATAGATATTTTTTATTATACACAGAAAACGACCAGAACAATAATAAGATTATAAATATCGAAGCTTTCGCTGAATGTAAATTACAGTTTTACCCACAGTGGCAGAAACTCAACAAAAATAACATTTTCATTCGTAAAAAGCACAGAACTCATACATAGCTAATAGGAATGTTATACGGGCGCTTCCTAATGTGGTGCACAATGGCCGTGTTCGGCGAGGGGTTCTCGTGATTTCTCAGGAGAGGCCGTGAATAGCGGTCTTTGGGCCACTGCGCACACTTCAGTGGGGTAAGGTGGAGATGGACTGTATTATATTTTGAACTAGCTATAGTGACGGCGGCTTCACACGGCACTTTGTAATGATTTGGCGTTTAAAAAAACAATTTTCTGACTTCTAATTCTCCAAATCCATTATTTTTTTTGTTGACATTGACAGGTTTGTTCGGTATTTTAATGTAAGGGTTGCGTTTTGATTTATAAGTTTATGGTTATATGGAAGTAAGTACCAATCGTCTCAGTAAATAGGATGAAGTTATAGGATTTGTACTAGATCAGACAGTCGTTCTAGCAGTGGCGTGCGCAAAACCTGACAATTTGCTTCAAATCTCAAATGGGTTCAAATCTCTGTTCAAATTTGGCGGGGTTACCCTCGCGCCTCAAAAACCACGCTAAGCCGTTGATTCTGCACTGCAACTGACCTAACCAGGAAGTTGTCTCGATCTGCCTGGTATAGAGAGTGTAACAGGGTTTCCGCAACAACTTGTGCACTTTAATATGCTAATATGTCATGCGTCCAACGCTAGTCTCAGTTATGACTGCATTCGTGGCCAAAACTCCCCGCTAGGAGGATATCATCATCATCAAGGCAATCAGATGCCTATTGATGTGATCTTTAGCACTTTGAGTGCTGAAAACGCACGGTATGAGTTTTCTACAAGTGACTAATATGCGTAAATCCAAACTAGCGCAGCGGCTGAGAAAATACAGATCTTTGTGACTCAGCAGAGCTGTAATATTTTTCGAACGAAACGCATGTGCGGCGCAACACAACCGCTGTGTAGAGTGGCAGCACGAATTTTTTAGGTAAAAAAAAAGACCGCAGTCGTCGAAAAAAAACCGCAGTCAAAGTGTTAAACGTCCCCTGTCCATATTTTCTTAGCCTTGCGTCTCCGATTTCTTTACAAAACCCAAAGTATTAGGGGATCTTCAGGCGGTTAATTTCGGAGTAATTTTATCAAATTTCATTACATTAATGAAGCGGGCCATTCTATCGGGGCACATGGCAGGGTTCTTACGGAATTAATTGGTTGGAAGATGTACTTACCTTTTCGATGTTAATTTGAATGGTTTGAATGATAGGTTAGGGACAAGGTAAATAAGTAACTTATTAAGGTTTTCAATGTTATCAAAACTTGAATTTTTTTCAAACAGGGCTTCTTTTAAATTTCTTATATTATATAAGTATTTCCCTTCCGTTACATCATAGAAATTGTCAATAATATATCTCATGGAGCTTTGCGTTTATTTTTTTCATAATATTAAAACGAGACCCCATAGACGAGTATATATACTCGTACCAAGCCTACTAGAACGCAGTAGAACGTATACATAGATACGTCTAGAAGTCATTATTATGGGTAGGCACATAACTTCCAGACTTGGGTTGTAATTGTTCTATTTCTATTTATAACTAGCGGCCCGTCCTGGCTTCACCCAGGTGGTCATTTGTTTCAGGCAATTTTATTTATTTTTTCTCATTTTTCTCTTCGTAAGAACTGTACTTCAAGGAACATTGTAAAAAAATAATTAGCGAAATCGGTTTAGCTGCTCTCGAGATTTGCTCTTAGCAACACATTCAGCGATTCATTTTTATATTATAGATACTTATTATTATTTTGTTTTTTTATACTAGATTAAAATGTATTTTGTATATGACTAAGTTTTCTTCATCTTTCCTTTGAAATTCTCTCAAAAATAAAAAACAAGGAAGTAATTTCTAGGTTTAGCATGGGAGATATGTTTTCAAACATTGTATATTGAATTACGTCAGATTGCAGGTATCTGTAGATGGCTGTATAAAGCATACAAATCTGTAATCAAACTGCGGACCAGAGTGATGCTTTGGTCTAATCTCCTGGTTTTGGATGAAGGCAGCTCCAAAGCAGTGCTTTGAGCAGAAACTAATTGCAATTTCCAACGATGTCAGCTCTATGGAAGAGCCTCCCATCAGAGCCATCTTGGATTCTTAAAACCTAAGATGGCTCCGATGAAGACAGAGAAGAGATGAAGAGACACCAAAGATTTTTAAACTTACGTAGTCTTATGAATCCGATCAATCAGACTACTCTGAAACAGAACTCGAAGTTTCTGAATCGTTTTCGCGCAA
The DNA here is from genome assembly GCA_943735965.1 of Eupithecia abbreviata. Classification (NCBI taxonomy): domain Eukaryota; kingdom Metazoa; phylum Arthropoda; class Insecta; order Lepidoptera; family Geometridae; genus Eupithecia; species Eupithecia abbreviata. Next base: position 9,765,165 of record OX030979.1, on the reverse strand, counting down.
AACCAACTCTTATGTTTGTGAGCGACATACGATTATTATGATAGAAACTTCAATTTTTGTTTTAACGAGTACGGGCCCAGCCTTCCTTTATTTAGTTACCTCCCTACTGTGGTTCGATTCCCGCCTCAGGGGCAAATTTTTGTTCGATCGGAAGAATTTAATTAAAACTATTATAGTAAATATACAACTGACAAATTGCTATTAAATGATTTCCTTTGTAGAATAATCTACAAATTTTATTATCACATAAAGTACAACTTTTCATGGTCGAGGTCATAGAAATAAAGGTGTAGTTTTTTGATAACGATTACAAGACAATGGTAGTTATAAAAAAAGGAAATGCAGTTAAGGTGAAATGAGTCCCAAAACCCACGTTTTGACTAAACGGAAAATCAATTTTAAGGGAACAAAACACCTATTTTTCGAATAAATTTTGATGAGGATCAAAAGTTTAGGATATTTGTTAGTATGTTATAGAGACACTGGCCCCTATATCTTAAGATAATTCTTGAACTAATACGTCACTTGTCTGAAGTATTCGTTTGAACTAATAGACGTAAAAGACGAGTTTGAACACGTCTGAAGTGTCATGGTAGGTCGCGAGGTACCTTGAGATGACAGTTCATTTGACTTGTATGTAATTTTCGTGTTCATTTTTGTGAAGGGATTCTTTTACGATCAAGCATATTGAAACGCATTTGGCGTTTGAGTAGAGGTTGAATCGTAGTCGAGGTATGACTAAAAGATATGGGGTGAATGTCACTTCTAGCAAAATTCAGCTGAGTTCCACGCTGGTTACTAAGATGTTTGCTGCATCCTGAATGAATGGGGCCGTCGTCGTTTGAAGAGGACGGACATACCAGTTCAGCAATCACTGGGATGCAAAGGCATTTGAGGTCTCATTCGTTTATTGTGTGCCGCAGTTGGTTAGCTTTGGTTTCGGTTTCGATTGGTGTACGGTAAGATAGTAGTTTCACAAATAGTAATTATACTATGTGTGTGTGTGTGTGTGTATGTTAAGCTAACTATCCGTATTACCATATTACGTACTAAATTGTTAAAATAATTTTGCTATTAGAAAGATAGAAGATAGAAAGCACTTTATTATACCACACAAAACAGAATAATACAAAAATAAAATAAAATAATGCTGGACAATTCACACAGCATTATCTAGCCCCATGGTAAGCAGAGCTTGTATTATGGGTACTAGATAACTGATATACATAATACAATACATTACATAGATAGATATTTTTTTATTATACATAGAAAACGACCAGAACACCCGAAACCAATATTTGCAGATCATACACACATTGTTCCGAGGCGGGAATCGAACCCGCAACCTCCTGCGTCGCAGGCGGACCTTCGCCCACGGCGCCACATCGGTCGTCAGCAATAAAAAATAAAGGAGCAATAGAATAAAGGAAGTATAAAGGACAGCCTTATCGCTGAGAGCGATCGCCATCTTCCTTAAGATGTACTGGACATGCAACAAAAAACAGTATAGACGGTGGCACTTTAATAAATATATAGATAAAAAAATTAAGATTTAATTATTGTGAAACAAAAAAAAAAGAAAAAAGAAAAGTAAACTACTTACAATTAATACCTACATTATAATAAACTTACATAGACATAAGATAAGGCTATCAACCTTTTCATATGGATAAATTATTGCTGATGCAGCAGTTTTTGAAGGAGTGATTAGAAAAGTAAATAAATAAAAAAAGTAGTAAAACATATCAACAAAATAATTTTCTACTGTTGCAATTGACAAAGAATCATCATCATCATCATCAAACTGGCTGATGAACATGTTATTAAGAATGATTAAAGGTAGGTAGGTATTTTAATAGAGTCCATATTCGTGTTGTTTGATATCGGATGGCTATCGGTTATTGATTTTATAATGAGTCTTGATGAAATAAGTACAGAAATATAATAACAAAGTATTGCCTTATAGTATTGTATTGTATAGTTATAGTATAGTAATGCCTTGTATTGCTTTTATGATATATATACTACAACTAGTTGCTCCCCGCGGCTTTGTCCGCGTGGAAATCTATGTGTCAAATTGTTTAAATGATAAAAAGTATCCTATGTTAGACTCCTGGTTCAAAGCTACCTCTCCACCAATTTTCAGCTCCAGCTTCCACCGGTCCAGCCGTTCTCGAGTTATAAGTGTTGTTACAAACACGACTTTCTTTTATATATATAGATTATTATTTCAATTTTATTGTTTTAATGATAATGCAAGCTGATATCGCTATCATAATTAGGCTGAGTTGGTTTAATTATCCTACTAATATTATAGACGCGAAAGTTTGTACGTATGGATGTTTGTTATTGTTTCACGTAAAAACTACTGAACGAATCGGCAGAGATTTTGCATATAGGTAGTTCCACGCCCGGAATAAAACACAGGCTACTTTTTATCTCATAAATCAGTTCCCATGGTATAGAAATAACCTTAAAACGTTTCCAAGGACACAACGAAGCTTATTATTTATTGTAAAATCGATAGATAATTACAGCCTACTACAATCAGGTGTTTTAGATTTTCGAGATACATCACTTTGGTTTCTTTAAAATAAAAAAAATAATAAAGAAACAACACAAAAAAAATTAAAAACAAAAAAAAAACATCGAGAACCCAAGGACCGTCCGAGGGGTCGTCAGTCGTCACGCCTCGAGTTGACGCCGGGGTAATGAGGCCAAGCCTCGAGGCCCCTCTCTGTGCCCCCACCAGGGCCGGAAAGAAATTTATTTACTAGTGGTTTCTTTTTCACTTCTTCCACTGATAAAAATTGAAGTGAACATTAAAATAATATTATTTGATAATAATGTGTAAAATATGACTCGTCTATGTGCTTATTTGTAAGCCTAAAGAAACTAAATACATTTTTTTTTAATTTTTCATCGTTGGCCACATCGTCACATCCATTACATGAAAATGGTAAGTTGAATAGACCGAAAAATTTCTTAAGTCCGTGGATTTCCACAATAAATTGCTTAGGTATCCTGAAATAACACGATAGTCTTCGTCCAAAAAAACGTCCAAAACGAGGAGCAGAACCTAGTCAGATACTTTAACAAAAAATAAAATAAAACTAAGGTTACATGAAACCACAGATTTGTTACTTCGTGAGCAAAGAATCAACAGCCAAACCAAAATGGATCTGATCGTGCATCGAATTTTAAACAAAACGCGATTAGTTTAGGTTTCTGTCCTCTGCGGCAATCCGATCCTAAATTAATTAAAATTAACTAAATTACTTTTAGTTAGGTAACTAACTATAATAAAACAAATCTATGGGATTCCCACAACTGGGCAAAGGTCGCTCTTCCACATTCATACTCGTACATGCCTGTACCAGGAACACTTGCATGACAGTTCCTTGCACTTGAAATAATGAATTGAATGAATGTACACTTTATTGCACTTCAAAACAACAAAATAAAACCTTAAATCTAAGTTTTAAACAGTACAATAAGCGGCCTTATTGCTGACAGCGATTTCAGCGATGATTAGGTATACCTAGGTAGGTAAGGTACTCGTATCTGGATGTGGTAGTTGGTAATTAAAATCATTATTTGATTTGTTGTTTTTTTATGTTTTCGAATACTTCGTAGAAGGTTCATTTAAAAAAATCATCATCATGACATATGCCTCCCCCAATGAGCGCCATAGCGCACTGTCTTCAGCTTGACGCATCCAGCATGTACCTACAGTGTTTCGCAGGTCGTCATCCCACCTGGTTGGAGGGCGTCCGACACTACGTTTACCGACTTGTGGTCTCAAGAACACGTTAGCCCCAGCGGCCGTCGGTTCTTCGCGAGATATGACCTGCCCACTGCCACACACATGAAAAAAAATCCGTCTATTTTATAGCTATTTTTCAAATTTTCACGCGGATGAAGCCTCGGAGCGTAGCCAGCTATGCAACAAACCCATCATTACATTTTTAAGTGTATTTTTTAAATTTTAATAACTATATTTAAGGTCTGCCTTAATCTACGACGACCGATGTGGCGCGGTGGGCGAAGGTCGGCCTGCGACGCAGGAGGTTGCGGGTTCGATTCCCGCCTCGGAACAATTGTGTGTACGATCTGCAGATATTTGTTCCGGGTGTTCTGGTCGTTTTCTATGTATAATAAAAATATCTATCTATGTAATATATTGTATTATGTATATCAGTTGTCTAGTACCTACCCATAACACAAGCTCTGCTTACCATGGGGCTAGATAATACTGTGTGAATTGTCCAGCATTATTTATTTATATTTATATTTACTTATAATAGTGCCTACTGCCTACATGTTGGCTGACCCATGTTATCTTTTATGTCAGTTGGACCGAATTCTGCTAACTAATCACTTTACTATGTCAAAGGTATCGCTATATATCCACTCTTGATGAAATAAACTCTAGATAGTGCATGCTATTTGCTCGGAGAGATAGGAAGCATGAAAATTTTCACCTTTTCAAATATTTCACGCGCCTGTAGTTTCTTGTGTCAAAGGTTTTATAAAATCATATTTGTTGTAAGAACGTTTCTAAATAAAACATGGTGGTCCTAATGTGTACACCAGAAACAATTTTTCGAACTTATCAAATAACAGAAAACAAAAAACACTAAATAATTACAAATAATTTATAACTATCACTTGAAATGATTCACCGCCGTGAACAGCTGTTTTGCTGAGTTGTCGTATGTCGACTCTGCTAAAATTTTGTTAATAACAATAATACAATACAATATAACTTTGTTGCACTATCAATACAAAAAAAAATAAAAAATAACAAACGATTAAGTTCCTTTGTTATTTTTATTGTTTTTTTGTCCTGTGGCCGCCGATTGTGCCACTAGATTTAGTTAGTATCTTGATACTAACTAAATCTAATCTAATCTATCACTAGATTTAGTTAGTATCTTGATACTAACTAAATCTAGTGGCACAATCGGCGGCCTTATCGCTAAAAGCGATTTCTTCCAGGCAACCTTTGCATGGATAGGATCGGTACGTATAAAGCTGACGGTGGCGTAATTATTTAATTATTAATAATAATTGGTGGCGTATTTAATAATATAATATAATCAATTATTTCAGACCAAAGAAAAGTAAGAGGTCCTATTTAACTTATTCTACGGTCCGTAGTGATATATACCATAAAACTAGCATACATAATATATATTAAATAAACTAAATTAATAACATGCTTTTTTTATTTATTTATTTATTAAACAAAATCCACAGCCCTTAATTATCATTACAAACATCCTTTAAAGTTAAATTTAGGGCCAAAAACGGACTTATTTTCTCAATGGTAAAATGCCATAAACACATTATGGCAGTCTAAGACATTAACATTATTATGGTGAAGCGGAATACGGTGATCAATGTAGTGGAATTAGGGCCAAATATTTTACCTATAATAGCCTAAGAATGTTATACTAAAATTCCTCAGTTTTCCTCTCTAGTATCGCGAGCAAAACAAGCCGCAATCATATCATTTCAATTGCATAACATATTCAAATTCATCTCGCTGTAATTGCTTTCAGCTCGTGCCTTCAATGCAGAGATTAGTATCTAAGTTCGCGACACGTTCTAAGCATACAAGTCAACAAACGTTGGGACTGAGTTGTGTAATTACTAGTTAATCCCCACCTTCGTCAGATCAGATGGTAATGTCGGTGTGGATGAGACACAAAAGTGGCTGAAGAGTGGCGGTCATTTGTGGTGGATTCTTTTACAACACGTGATTAGTTTGGAGGATTCTATTTCAAATAATAAAAAAAATAACTTTATTGGGTATCTTTGGTGGAAGAAGGGGAGGGAGGCCTTTGCCAGGGCAAAGGCCTCCCTCCCCTTCTCCCGGGGTGTCCCACTGCAGGCAGTGGGACACCCCGAGCTAATATAATAATAATAATAATAATTGGGTATCTTTGTTATTATCATTCAAGGTTTTATGATATGAATTTTTTTAATATTATTTATTGCAAATGTTGTCCGTAACTGCTGCGAACATGGTTCATTCTGATGTTCCAATTTTTGAGGAACCCTGAAGCCCCCTAATGAATTACCCGTTGTATATAATGTGAAGTGTCTCAGAATGTTTTTGTTTTTGATTTCAGTAGTACGCGGCAACCAGAAACGAGTTGTCTCAATAAAAAAAGCTCAAATTGGCTTTTTTAGTAGCTATATATGCTAAGCTTTAGTAGATTCAAATGTATCCTGTGACGTCAAATGATGTACGAATCGATGATGTTTGTATAATACCCTCGAACGCAAAATTATGGATTCCAGTTATCTGAAATAAAATGTTTTTATTTTTTATTCTATTAAAATGCCTGCTGCAAAATCGTTACATGGCATGGCTAGTAAAAAGCCTTTGTCACAATGCACTTAACCCTTAATTACTCGCGTGGGGTGTTTAACACTTTGACTGCGGTTTTTTTTCGACAACTGCGATCTTTTTTTTTACCTAAAAAATTCGTGCTGCTGCTCTACACAGCGGTTGTGTTGCGCCGCACATGCGTTTCGTTCGAAATATTACGGCTGTGCTGAGCCACATAGATCTGTATTTTCTCAGCCGCTGCGCTAGTGTGGATTTACGCATATTAGTCACTTGTAGAAAACACATACCGTGTGATTTCAGCAGTCAAAGTGTTAACATCCCAGCGACGACTGTTTGATCGTCTCTAGTTATTCGAGTTTCGAATTTACAACGCTTATTTTTAAATCTTTATCATAAATAAAAGTCTGATTGTGTATGTAAATCATAAATAAAAGTCTGATTTTGTATGTATTTGGTAGTTTTTTCTACGCGAGTACTTATGTATGTTTTTATGCGCGAGTAACTAAAGGTTAAATGTGTTACTTACCACAATAAATTTTAATGCATAAAACCGATATGCTAAGTGTAGCTCTAGCTTTACCCTGGCAAGTTGCAGTGGATAAAAGAGACTAGTGGTTGACATCAACAGCAAGTTGCTCGTTCCCACCGTCCTTAGCACACACACTACACACAGTATAAGATAATATAAGGAGCCTACAGTTAACACTAAGCTGTACATGGTAGTACGTTTGTTTGTGTCGTGTGAACATTCTCCTTTCAAATCGGATTATCTTGATCTTCCTTTCAGTGGATCGAAATCTTACGAGTTGTGAATTTTCGACCGTGTATTCGTCGTGTGTGTGAAATTCTGATTTTACGAATGGGGCGAAAGTAACGGGTTTGTTTGTCAAACTGGGCCTAGGTCTCAGTACACGCGTGATAACTGGACCTATTTTACTTGACTGATTTTACATAGAAACCACCAGAACACCCTGAACAAATATCTGCAGATCGTACAAACATTTGTCCCAAGGCGGAAATCGAACTCGCAACCCAGTGCTTCGCAGGCGGACCACCGCGCCACAGAGGTCGTCAAAAACAAAGATGTGGTACGTCTTAAGATCGTTGTTTTTTTAAAAGTTAAGTCCGAGTATGTTAAAATTTTGCCATTTAGGAGTAAACCAGTTTTATGTATCAAATAAATGATTTACTTACTATTTTATAAGTGAATCTGTATGTAAAGATTCACTTATAAAAATGTGAGTCACAATTTTCAGCCGCGCTGCGCGACTTCCCATAAAATAGATTTTTCGAGGAATTCCCTATGATCGAATCTTTATTCCGGTAATTCGGGACAGGCTAATGTTCTTTTTACGAGATTTGTGTTAAAGCAAACACTTTTGATGTGGGGCCACGGAACCAGCTGGTACCTACATACAGACAAACAAGTATACAAATATTGGTTTTAGAACGGTTCGGTCTTTGGTTGATTTGAAAAAAGTGCGGTTTTTTTCTTTGATGTTATTGAACTTTCTCGTGGTGTATTTTTAGGGCTTCGTTGTATGGAATCGGAATGTTGAGTGCATGTTCTATTTATGTATGAAATTTTATGGGGCACCTTTCCGTGTCAGTCTGAACTTTAAAATAACATCTAGAAACGACAATCTAGATACAAGTTTATCAGTAAGACGGGAGCAAAAGCGGTTGGCTACTTAATACAAACAAAATAATTAAAATCGTCGGACATCTTAAAATTAATTAAAAGATTTTAAGAGTAGGTACTCGTTCATTGATGATTGAAATAGCAAAGTAGATGAGTGTAGGCAAGAAAAGGGTTATTCCTGCAAGATGTACAAACCTAGGTTGGTTAGGAATACGTAGGTAGTGATGATGTCTTCCTAGCCGAAATTCGGCCACAGCCGCCAGTGTCAACGGAGGCACAATTGTGTGCGTAAACACAGGTGCAGTTTCTATTCCAGAAAACCAGCGCTCTTTCACAAATGACCTGGGTTACTGTGATAGAGCAACAAGCTGAGTCAGGACCTATTAGACCTACACACGCGCGCTTATCCACTTTCTGTGAGGGCTACTTAGTACCATATACAATACTACTAACATTTTGTACCTTTTCACTTTTTTTTAAATATTTTGTCGATTTTACGTTTTTTATAATAGGTACCTAAGTAGGTACTTTGTAGTCTAATATAATTATGTGTAATTAACCTTGTTTGTGTGTTGTGTTAGTGTTTAATAAATAATTTTCTTTCTTTCTTTCTTTCTTATTCCTGACTTAATCTGACGGGACAGCAGACATTTACGATTGGGTTTTAGTTTTAAGTTGTGTGTGTGACCCAAAAGTTGAGTCTATCAGACACACTGACTGCGCAGTCTGTCTGATAGACGGTTGATTCAATAAAACCAACATGTCATAAGCACAAATCACAACCGCTATCAGATCAACTCAAGCTCCGAGATATTGACATGGTTGACATAAGTTTTATAACGAACACAAGGGTTTTAAACTGAAATAGAGCTTATATTCAGTGGCATAAAACATAAAAGACATAAAAAAGGTCAAACATCAAAGCTCCCGCGCATTATTCCGACATACAAACAATGGAACTGAAATCAAGAATGTGTTTCATCATATCTCGTCAAAACTCCATTAGCTTCCCACTGACGTTTCATGTATGACAGCTGGAAGCATATCCCTACTTTTGAAGGAATGTTTTGATTCCCGGAAACACCTACAGCTTTTCTACACGAGTGTCAGTGAGAAGAGAGTCAACAGAAATTATCATCGCGATGATACCAGTTTGTAGAGAACGAGTTTCTAACAATAAAACATTTGAAACAAAAGCCATTTCAAAAGGGATATTTAGCATGATTTGATTTTTGAGTTTTATAATATTTTGGCACAGTTTCGTGCGCCATAATCACGGAATAACTGAAGGTACCGCGAATAAGTTTTTATGGGCAGACATACCGATCTATCCTCATTTTTTGTCTTTTGCTACGAACGTTATTGTGCCGAAATATTGGAAAACTCAAAAATGAAATCATGGTAAATATCCCGTTTTAAAATTATGAAGAGAGCTATGCTCGGAGTTTCTCTACGCGATAGAATCCGGAAGAGTTTATCTGTTTTTAGAGAAACTGTTGTATGTGATTGTATGTACATATATGATACACTACGTATTTATTGTATTATGTATATCAGTCATCTAGTACCCATAACACAAGCTCTGCTTAGCTTGGGGCTAGATGACACTGTGGATGATCCATCATTATTTATTTATTTTATTTAACACGCAATTAGTTTATAATTAAAAAGCCTACAACAATAACAAGAAAAGCAATGATTCAAACCTAATTTTAATATAACGAAAATAAATCTGTAATTTCGGGCAACTTTAATAATCCGTAACATTAGCCGTACAATCCTCATTGTTTAAAGCTATGTTGTTAAACTCCAAAGAAAACTTTTAATAGGCCTGAAGTTACGGCGGATTGAATAGAACCTGGTCATTGTTATAACCCTGGGCCAGGGGTGGACTAAGGATAGGTGCATTCAACAAACATAGGTAATTATAATTAGTCCTGAAGGTCACAACATATTGTGTGTGGCTTTCAATGTACCCAATGCTATAGGTAATTCTTATTATTATATACTCATTTCAGGGGCTCGTACAAAAGCAGCGATCCCTTGCCAGTCCGCACAGCATAGCACCTCAAAATAGTGAATGCGTTAAACAAGAAATTGAATAATATCCCAAAAACTTTCGACTTCGTCGGGACTTTAACATACGACCTTCCCTCACTCAGTACGGAAATGCGCTTTCATAGATTAACTTTCATAGATATTACCCTGTGTGCCCATCGCACTCATGGGTAATATCTACGGACATTAATAACAAAAACCTTTTAATTCACTAAACTTTAAACTATGGGTACGTCCTTTAATTTTAGAACCTACTTAAGAAGTTATAGATAATGCTAAGAATTTATTATAAAACAGTTATAACTTCTCTCGATTTTTCATTGCTTAAAGAACTTGGCACTGTTTACTAAATTTGATTTTTTTACAACATTTCGTGTAAAATTTGTGTGTAAGTGTAGGATGCCTTCTGGCCAGGAGTTGGATGACGAAGATGAGCGGGTCTCTCATTAGGGGAGGCCTATGTCCAGCGGTAGACTAATAAAGGCTGATGATGATGTGTAAATTTTGCCCCCAAGCGAAACCTAGAACCATTCCTGTCTAGCAGAGGTAATAGCGTCATAAAATATCCTCATAATATTATTTTGGGGAAGATTTTTGCTTGAAACTTTAACAATTTCGCCATTGGAGTGCGAAGTCGTAAGTACTTTTGAATCAGCGAGAGAGACTTCAATAAAAGTTCGTGCATGGGGGGGTTCTTGTTTTACGCAGTTCTAAAAAGCCTCGGTTGAATGCCTTTTACCACTCTATTGGGATTACTTTAGTAACTCTAGACCTCAGAGTAATAAGACATATAATAATATAAGCACAATAAGTCATTATTATTAAAAAAATACGGAGCTCTTCCCAGTAGGTCTTGACCTTGAGCACTGACGTGTCGAGCGATGTACGTATCCTTTAAAGGCTAACTTGAAATTGCGTCACTTCGCGTGCGCCTACTGCGGTTCTAAGCCTAGTTATTCTAAGCTCTAGACAACATTTCTAGACAAACTCAATATATTTATTTTATGTGTAAGCTGCGCATAGCTTTATTAGTCTTGTCTACTCTATCTATACCAATAAAGCTAGAAATCCACCAACGACCCACCTTGAGACTTTATGGTATCGAATAGATGAAGTTGTAAAGTTGTCTTGGAAGTAGGTACACCTAACTAACCTAGTTTAGGAACATGCCCTAGCTGGACCCTATGCACAGAGCTGCATTATGGTGCAGATATTCATAATTAATGTGAAGATACACATTAATTCTAGCTTTACCTATATTGGTACACCTCTTCTTAAATTCACTTAATTGTAAAGTATTTTTGTATTGTATTGTAAGATATGTGTTTCGGAAACATTTTTAAAAATGTTAGCAACAAAAGCCGAAAACCCAAAACAAGAGAAAAACATAATTTTGGTTTACCACCTTCAAAGCTTTGGAAACTGACTCTTATCTCGTACAAGTGCTGCCATCTAGTTACCGTCCACTTTGGTTTGCTTTGAGTTGCTCATAGGTTGTAACGACTCGTACTAGTTCCGCGGAAACAAGATAGATGGCGCACGAACACAGAAACAGTTACTGTAAATGGATTTCGTGCGCCGCCGGCCGCCATGTCCCAGCCCAGTCCCAACTCAACAACCGAACTGTTAGGTTGTTGAGTTGGGACCGGCAAACAAATCATAAAACGCTTCTAAAAACCTCAAACATACCTCTAGTTTCAAGCATTTATAACTAAGATGAAAGTAAAAAAGGATTTCTGGTAAATTTACGCTGCCAAAAACAGTCATAGATTGGTAAAATAGTCAAAAGGTTAAGCATAGTTATAAAATTTTTGCTCAATGGCAGGGACGAGGGAAAATTTTACCTCGCTCCTGCTCGAAGGTTATATACATAATAACATATTATATATATACGTATATGCTGACTAGGGATTCAGCATTAGGTATACTTTTCAGTTTTTCATATACTCGCAAACATTCCATAGGTACCTAGTATATATACGTGTATTTTAGAGAGGTACCTTTTAGATTATTGATTACTAGCTGCGCCCCGCGGTTTCACCCGCGTGGTGATAGATATTTTGGATAATATCCAATATATCTTTATAAATTGTAGCCGATGTGTTATTCTGATGTATAAGCTATATTATTGTAAAGTTTCATTAAAATCCATTCAGTAGTTTTTACGTGAAAGAGTAACAAACATCCATACATATTTACAAACTGTCTGATTTAGTTAGTTTTAAGATTCTTTATTATTAGTTTTTTGTAATGATGGTGCAATAAAGATAAAAAAAAAACACAAAGAAAATAAAGAAAAACAAAAAAAAACATTGAGAAAGGGAAAAAAAAGATATTCTCATAAAACCCAAGGACCGAGGGGTCGTCACCCCTCGAGTTGACGCCGGGGTAATGAGGCCAAGCCTCGAGGCCCCTCTCTGTGACCCCACCAGGGCCGGAAAGAAATGTATTGATAATAAAGATATATTGTATTGTATTGTAGGTGGGTACGTATTCGAAGATTACTCTACCATGAAGTGTAAATTGAGAGCGTTGAGAGCTGCGTTTTATCACAATACATAAAGCTCCCCACTCTTTATTATCATTATTCCAACCAATACCGACCGGTCAGTCCAAACTCCAAACTTAGCAGCTTGCGCCGATATTTTATAAAAGTTTCCAAAAGTCCAATGCAACCGCACTGCACTTTATTCCTTCGGATAACAATGAGGCTGCCGACATTGACTGATCACGCGTTTCGAACCACCAAGACCTGGTGGTAATGTTGGACAGTATGATGAAAGAGGTATATTGTTCTTAAGTGTTCGCGTAGGTGAGAATGCAGTTGAAAGGAAAATTGAAGTGGATTTTGCAGAATCTAGGGTAATATGGCAGGGGAGTTATTGTGCGAGGAAATAGCGAGATGCCAAGGTAGATAGATTCTTAAATAATATAATAATATATACAAATATAAATAAATAAATACTGCTGCACAATCCACACAGCATCATCTAGCTCCAAGCTAAGCAGAGTTTGTGTTAGGTACTAGATGACTGAGGCTTACGCGCTATAATGGCAAATACCTTTATAACATGTTGTTAATTTAAATTCCTCCTATTTAGACACAAGACTCTTCTCTTCGGTCTTATGTAGGTACTTATATTTTGCCTGAAAAGTCCAGTCCAGAAGCTGGCTGAACAGTGAACAAATAGCGTTTTTATGTCGCCAAGGCTCGGCGGTTACACGCTAAACGGTCGACTCCATTGCTTCGACGCAACCCCTTTCCGTTCCAACTCGCTTTAGTTTTTAACTCCTACTATGAAACAACTAGCTTCGAGTAACTAGGAGTTAGAAATAGTTCGTATACTTACTTTTAAAAGTAATAGGGAATGGGAAATGATAACTCTAACGCTGATAGTTCGAAACTGGTTTATAAATTAGATTTCGATTAGTTAATATGAAGACTCAATCAGAATATGAAGATCACGTATAAGTCCGTATAAACATCACGTGTTAAATAAACGTATGGCATTACTATTAATATATGAAGTGAACTCTGTCACACGTAACTTCGTCGAAAATTACATTGTACTTTATACACTCATCAATTAAAAACTTTAGACTTATACATAAATCGTTCGTGAATCATGTGGCGTAGTGGAAGACACCTATCACTTTTTGGTGGAGTGTTCCCGTAGCGCATCCATGAGAGAAGAGTTGATAGCGAAATGTAATATTAATGTCCTTGATGTGGGTTCATTTCAGAGTGTACTGGCGGAACAAACTTCTGTTGCCACTGTCACTCTATATGAGTCCACATATAAGATACTTGTAAATATTGATAAACTATGTAGTTATAATATATCCTATGGGACTGACTTAGTCACTAAAAAAACGTTCGTAGACTGCCAAATTCTGAGCGCTACGAGAAATCGTAGCACTTTTGTAGAACTCGCTACATTGTTCGATCTTTTTATATGATGTAGCAATGCTTGCAATGGATTGAAGAAAAGTAGAGGTATATTATATACAATGTAATTATCAAAAATATCTCAGATTGATACCGAACAGGTACAGTAAATACCTATAATTTCTATTATATAGACCAGTGATGAAGAGATGCATACTTTTTTGCGGTTTTTGGGTATACACCTAAAACTGTGTAGGTATAGGTACTCGTATACACAACATAAGATATTGAAGATATAAATTGATTATAATCCTTAGTTTGGAGTGGTCACCATCAAACAGTGAAGTAGTTTTCTTCCACGTTTGTATTGTATTAACCTTTCTACGTTTATACGGAATGATGAGCGACTCGTTTAATAATAATAAATAAATAATGTTTAACCTTAATGTTAATATATGTATCCATAATCCATGATCTTCCGAAATGACCCCGGTCGAAAGGCATCCATTACTAGACATACCTATTCCTTCCCCAAATATCCAACAATCTGAGACTGATCCTACGCTTCTAGCACCCAGCTTCCGCCCTTCGCGATGATCCTCTGTATGTAGATATTGATTACCAAACACTTCGAGTGTGTTCAGCGTATTCGAGTTTCAATCGAAAACCACTGATAGCGACACAATAGTTTTCTCACAACTTTTCAATTGTCAGATAAGAGGCTTGTGGACGTCTCTGGATATTTATTTACTCCTCGCAATAAATTGCTGCGTTTATTATTCAATTGCTCAGCTGCTGTGTAGGTTTTGAAGCTTACGGTCTCTTGAATTTGCTCAGTTTTTCTTTAGAAATATAAATAAAGTAAAAATAATGCTGAACATTTCACATAATAGGGCTAAAATATAACGTGTTCTTGCATAGAGCGAGTCGGGAATCGTAGTGTAGGACGCCCTGATGACCTGCGAAAGACTGGAGGCAGGTGATGGATGTAGCAAGTTGAAGGCAGGGCGCTATGGCATTCATTAGGGAACGCATTATGTCCAGCAGTAGACATATGCTATAATGATGATATCACATAACATAATCTAGCTCTAAAGAAAGCAGAGCTTCAGTTTTGGGTAGGTCTGTGTTGATGATGACTGTTCTTGATCTGCCTAGTAGTTTTCGAAATATTTGGTATCAAACCTTTTTAAAAACTGGCGTCGTTAGAATACCTATTTGCACTTTATTTTACTTAGGGTGTAAGTACGTAGAGATCGCTCCAATGGTTGTCTGGTAGAGATTTTTTGTTATAATTTTTAGGTTTTTATTGTACATAGTTTCTAAATATAAGAGTGCAATAAAGAATATTTCTATATTACTCTATCTTCTTCTACATAGGTTAGGTACCATATCATGGTAGCCAAAACATAAACATTATATGAAGCTGAGAAATGTTGCCTTCTAATTCGTCTTTCTCAATCATTGGCGTCCAATTGAATAATTTCCTTAGATCTTTAACCACAGTTTAAGCAAGTTAGAGCGTTATTAGGGTCAAACTCAGAAAAGATGTACATTGTGACAATTGAAGTTGTACCAAAACTTTTAAAATCATAATATTTTCATATTTTTATTAATCAAAAATATTTATTGAAAATAAAGTAGCGCATTGTTTTCTGTCTAGCGGCATATTTTATTTTATTTGATTATTGCAGTAGAATAAAAGTTATAATTTTTTTTTATAGGTGTAGATTTTACTTCCATACAAATTGAAAATGTCTCGCTACTACTTGGCGACTTTGTTTCGTCACAAAATCATTTTTATCGATAAATTTTAATGTATTTTTGCTTGAACATGACATCCATAGTCTAAACTATGGAATTGAATAGGCTTCCATATAAAAAAGATGATTTGAATACAAAAATTAGCTTATTGAATATTTGTCCCAATTTTCGTCACTTTCATACCTCAGGAGTAAGTGACGTTCTTTTTTGGCATTTTTAACTTTAAATTCTACCATTTCACAGAATTTTTATGAAGTGGCAACACTTGCTTAACTTGTGTCAAAGCCGTAGTAGAAAAACGCCATGTTGTTTTGGTAAAAAGTTGGTGAGACAGATTGACAGGAGTTTTGATAAAAATATTCTCAGAGTATCTGACGCGATTTTCTTCGTTCCGGTAAGTGAAATTTATAATATATTTGTTGATTTTCAAAGTGTATGCTATAGAATGTCTCCTCGGATACGAATTATCGATAAATCAACAGTAATTTTGGCAAGAGATATTTTTAAGGTTAGTTTTCCTAAGTTTTGTTTTCTCAGATTTGTGACATTTTGTTGCATAACCAAAACATGAGCGACTAAGGCTTAGTTCACAATCAAGTTTTTTATGTATGTTCGTCACTTTTTCCGACTATTATGGACCGATTTTCCTAATTCTTTCGCTATTGTAGATATAGATAATGATCCAGTAATTCCCTAAATTTTTTAAAATGTTTTAATTTATCCCGCATAACTTAAAAACAGGATTCGAGGTCGTTATTCGTTTTTTCAAAGCAATATAATTTTATTTATAATTATGCCGTAATAAAATACATAAATTAAATTTTGTTAAATCCTACTTCCTACGTAGATAATATAGCCGATAGATTGTGAAATGAAATTTTACTTTGTGACATCATCCAAAACCACTGAACAAACCAGGATGAAATTTGGCTTACATTTAGAATATAGCCTAACTAAGAAAGAAGGCTACTTATTGAAATAATTTAGAAGATAAACCAACACCAGATAGTTATTTAAAAAAAAATTAAATACATATTGTTAATACTAGTTTTAATTTAATTATATTTATAAAGTACAATAATTAGTAACCTTTTTTCTAAATAATATTTTTTTATAACTAAATAAAGTTAAAAAATAATGTAATAAAATTAATATTATATTATATTCATAAAAGTTACACTACAATAAAAACCCCAAAAAACTGATTTTTAAACCGATTTACAAGATGGTCTAACTATAAAAGTTATTCATACTGATTATGTACTCTATATCTCTTGATGCCTATATTCTATTTCATTCTATACAATACTTTAAAAGTTTCAATTTTATAGGTATGGCGCCGATGTCTCACGCGGAGAGGCAAAAGAGATACAGACAAAGATTGAAAAAAAATAATCCCGAAAAATATGAAGAAAAAAGAAAAGCTAATTTGGAAAGGATAAAAAAACATAGGAAAAAAATTTCAGAATTAAGTGATAGAGAAAAAGAAAAGAGAAGGCAACAGTGGCGAAAATATTCTGCCACACATTATAATAAAAAACAAAACAAAGAAAGCAACACAAATATAAATGAAGAAGAATTTTTTTTTAGAAAGAAGCAAAAGAAATGGAGACAAAACGCCAAAAAAATTAAACATAAAATATCAGAATTAACAAACAGCTTACAAATGCAAATAAAAATAAACAGATGCCTGCGTAAACAGATATTGAGGCTTAAGAAAAAGGCTGATACCATACAACCAGATAATCCATGTTGTTTACTTACAGAGACCTGTAAACATAAACTTGAAATCGCCATTCCGCAATCAAACATAGGAGAAGAATTGACTCCAATGAAGAAAACTGAGCAGTTTATCGAACAAATGAGCTCAATCAGCAAAGACGATAAAGAAAAACTAAAAGGAAAAATTCTGGAATTAAATGTTTTGACAGAATCTTTAAAATTAGGTTATAAATCGGCAAAAACTACAGAAAAACAGACTTTGAAAAATTTAATAAAGAACCCGATAACTCATAGATACAAAGTCATAACCAAGCTTTCGAAAACAACGATTGGACTGACGGGTAGAATTAGAAAAAGCGGAAAGATTGTATTAAAAAAACGGGAAGCGCTAAAACAAGAAATACATAAATTTTACAACAGAGATGATATAACTAGATGCACAGCTGGCAAGAAGGAAACGAAAACTCAAAATAAATGTAAGGTTCAAAGAAAATATTTGCTAGATACAATAAAAAACAGTTATAAAAAATATAAAGATGGTGGAGGGAAAGCTTCTTACCAGACTTTGGTTCGTCACCGTCCGTTCTATGTTTTGAATCCAAAGTTGGCTAATTGCGAAACATGTGCATGTATTAAACATGCCAATTTTAATTTTATAGTCTCTAAATTATATAAGGTCAGAAGCATTAAAACTACCGATATAAATGAAATTTTGAAAAAAATTTCATGCGATCTCAATTCAAAGGCATGCATGTATGGAGAGTGTAGTGATTGCTCTACTAAAGATTATGAAATTGAAACTAATAGCGATTTTAATGAGTCTAAAAAAATAAATTACTTGCAATGGAGCTTACGAACAGTTCAATATGAAAAAAAGAACCAAGATGGAAAACTGGAAAAGTTAGAAACGAAAAAGTATAAGAAAGAAGTTATAGAAAGTAGTTTACAGGAATTAATTTTAAAATATCAGGAAGAGGCAAAAATATTTAAAAAGCATTACTTTAACATTGCACATCAGCAGAAAAAATTTAACGACAGCAAAGAAAACATCAAAAGTGATGAGGCAATAATAATCTGCGATTTTTCAGAAAATTATAATTGCCGATACAACTGTGAAATACAAGGGATGCATTTTGGATCATCTCGGAATCAAATTACTCTCCATACTGGAGTAGTATACATACAAAACCAAAGACCAATTTCGTTTTGCACATTGTCACCGTGTAATGAGCATAATCCTTACAGCATTTGGGCCCATCTTACTCCAGTTCTTAGTGCAATAAAATCGCATTTTCCAAATATCAATAACATTCATTTTTTTTCGGACGGACCTACGACCCAATACAGACAAAAGCTTAATTTTGCTCTATTTTCGAAGCTCACAAAAGAACTTGGGTTCGGTTACTGCACATGGAACTATTTTGAAGCCGCACACGGCAAAAACGCTGCGGATGGTATAGGAGCAACTATTAAGCGAAATCTAGACTCCCAGATAGCATATGGGAATGATATTCCAGATGCTGCAACAGCTTTTAAAATATTACAGAAGAAGAAGTCTAAAATAAGGCTACACTTCGTATCAGAGTCCGACGTCTACGAAATAAAAGACTTTTTTGTTAATTATAAGATTATACCGCTAAAAGGAACCATGTCTGTTCACCAGATAATAACTACAGAAAATGAAAATATTATTAAATATAGACATGTGAGCTGTTTTTGTGGGGAATTAAGAGGCAATTGTGCATGTTTCGAGATAAGGGATCACACGTTGATAAGAGAAATACAACCTTTGAGTACAGAGAATAAAAATAGTGACAAAATAAATGAAAATAACAAAGTTGTTGTATTAGGTGATATTACACTTACGGAACAAAATACTAGATTTATTGGTAATGAAAATTTACCACCATGTCTTCGAGAAAAAAAATCCAATACTTTGTTTTCTGGGATGTCTGTCAAACAAAGCCGCAAATTTAAGGATAATACTGAAGGTGCGCGCATTGAGAAGGACCACAAAAGATCAGATTTGCCTAAAGTAAATATAGATATTTATGGGTGTCTAAGTAGCGATGAAGAAAAATCTAAGAACAAAAAAGAAATTACAGAGAGTACAATAAAAACAGAAAACACTGCAACTAAGAATAGAAGAAAGAGACATATTTCAAAAAAATGGGCTTCTAAAGGAAAAAGTACAAAAGTCAAGAAACAAAAAAGATCATCAGATGCGACTACTACTTCCGAAAGCGGTGAAATAAGCATCCATGATAGTGATTCTGATACCATATGGAATGCACTAACAGATACAGAAAATGATCCTGACATTGTTCTAAACGAAATTATTGATAAAGAGGAAACTGAGACAAAAAATAAAAGAATAGAGCAAAGGGAACTTACTGAGTCTGACAAAGATGAACCAATTGTGATTACAAACAGGGAAGAAGAATTTCAGGTGTCAGATGTTAAAATAAATCAAGTTACACAGATTTATATAACAGACGAAGAGCTTCAAATTAATAATATTGAAGAGGAATTAATGATGGATGATGCACTAGGGCGAGAATTAGAAATAAGCAGTAACAAGGTAGAACAACAATTTCAGGAGATTGATCAGGAAGGAGACTTGAAAAAGGATGACGTAAGAAATGAGTTAGAAAAAAAATATAAGATAGAATCTGACTTGCAAGGGGATATAACTGGAAAAGAAATGTACAGTGTTGGAGACACTGTTATGGTACGATATTATATGAGAAACAAGTGGAAATATTATGTAGGTGTTATTGAAAATACCCATGATGATCCTGGTTTTTATACCAAATTTTATACTATTGCTTACTTTAAAACTATCCGCTCAAGGGATTTACTTAAATTTTGCAAACGTGAGAAGGATATGGATACAGTTCCTGAAAATTTAATTGTAAAAATTATACAAATAAAACGAATATCTGAAAAATGTAAGGAATATGTTCTTTGTAATGATGAAGATCTAATATATTTTCATTAAAAATATATCAGATCTTCATCATTACAAAAGAAAAAATATAAGATAGAATTTGACTTGCAAGGGTATATAACTGGAAAAGAAATGTACAGTATTGGAGGCACTGTTATGGTACGATATTATATGAGAAACAAGTGGAAATATTATGTAGGTGTAATTGAAAATACCCATGATGATCTGAATCATATTAATAAAGTTTTTCAAATTATATTTTTCTTTTATTGCAATACTGTGATCTCGCCCTAACATCACCAGTTTTGTGACAATTTATAAGTTTTGTTACAATTTCAGTTTTGTGACAATTTTGTTACGGTACATCTTTTCTGAGTTTCACCCATAGTTAAAAGGAACCCTAACACGGACATTAACAAGTAATCAAAATGTAGTCAAATGCCAACTGTAGGTAGGTAATCAAATACAGGTCACAAAAGCTCCCAAAATATAATATTAAAACGTACCAATCGTGGTTTTATCACACTTTTAACGACTTGCCTGAAATTTAAAACGTTTTGGGGTTGCCAGTACCTACCTAAATGCTTTATATCGCATTTTATTGGCCGTGTCGCCACCTAGCCTTTATTGCTGACGGGATTGTAATGGCAACATTTTGTGATACCCGCTGCATAATACGGATTATTAGACGTAAAGATACAGAAGTTACACTACACAAAATGCCAGGGTACTTAATTTGAAGTTAAACCATTTTATCAGTAAATATCCATACATTAGAAAAGTGAAGAGATTCTTAATTTTCACGACTAAACGGCTCTGCGTATCTACATTGAAATTTGACGCGAATGGTGCATAGTTCATAGTTCTAGCCAGCTTGAGGGTAATTATCAACAAGCTGGAAGTTTTTGTTCCAACTTTTCTACTTTTGCTTACAAATAATAAAATTAATTGATTCAAGTATTGCAAATAAAAATATTTGACGGTTGGCCACGGGACTTAATTTTACAAGCTTATTATTCTACTTGCCCTGTTAGTTTGAGTTAAATCTAGCAACTGAATTTTAGACCAGTTATCCTGAAACTTTGCATATATACTGTGTGTGTTGAAAATGCAATGTTATGATACCATCGAGCTGGTCTGATAATGGAGACTAAAAGTGGACATAGAAACTCCTAAACGAATCGACTTAACTCCGTCGAGTTTGGGTTAATTGGATTTTTCTTTGATCCTAGATGATAAAAGGTTGTTTTTATAATAGGTACATATATTTTTTAATCATGTTTTTGTTCTTGCCCTCCTCCTGTTCCTAATTGCCTTGATAACTTGTCCACAGAATAACTGGGAGCACTGTACGGGAAGCCCTAACCGGATTTACCTCAACACGGGATTTGCCATTAGGTGTTATGAATTTATTATGAAAACCCAAACTATCGTGTTAATCACTACGAAATAAATAATGCTTCGCACTTAATTTTGTTTGCGTTGCGTAGCCCTGTAGTTGTTTCAATAATACATAATATTAATACTTAGCTTAAGTTTGTCATATAAGTATATCATATGTTGTAAATGAGAAAATAAATATCTTTGAACTGTATAATATATATATTATATTTACTAGCTGACACGTCCGCTGTTTCATTTGCGTGGTCTTTAGAAATACCCGAACTAATATTAGTTTCTAAAATCTTCGCTAAAGTTTTACAACCAATCCATTACGATTTTAATGTTAATTATGCGAAAACCTAGGAACCTCTTTTCTACCTTCAGATGACCTGGTCTGGCCAGATCTGGTGGATTCTAAGATACTACTCAGGTAAAGTAAATGATTTCATGTCATCCCTATCATAGAATGTAGGCCAATAGGAGCCAATTTTTGGAAAGAAGTCCAAAAATTGGCTCCTATTGGCCTATATGTCATAAAGGAAACAAAATTTCAGCCTCGTAACTTTTGTACCTAGTATCAGAGATTTATCATTGTGTTTTTTATCTATATTTTAAAAAGTCGGATTGACATATCAAGAGATGATATGTCAATCCGACTTTTTAAAATATAGATAAAAAACACAAAGATAAATAATATTTTAGTCCATTAAACCACACTAAGGCCTATGCTGGCCCCGCTGCTGGGTGGGTGAACTAGGGCTAAGGGCTTAGGCAGAGGGCAAGGGCTTATAATGAGAAGGGTTTATTACGGACATTATTTCTTGAGTCACCTACTCAAAAACTTATGCCTGTACAACAACTTTTGTCACACCTTACTTTGCCTTCTTAAATTTGATAGGATTGATCTTATTCCTAGAAACAGATAGCGTCCACGGTTGAATAGTTCTCAGGTCATGAATAATTACCTAAATTAAGCTAATATACCAGTTACCTAGGTAATCCAATAACGGTTAACCTCGCCTTAATTAGGAGATGCGATCGACCCCTATACGCATCTTAACTGATTGAACCAGTACTATTGACTGAGGTCTATCTATTGGTATACTATAACTAATTCATTACTAATTGGGTCTGCTGTGTATCAACGAGTTATCTACACGAGATAATCTTTATTCAAATAATATAACTACAGCCACTTAGGCACAAAGCTTAAAACTTTTGGGACTGATTTCGGTGCAAAAAAGACCCCCTTAGGTGGTAGGTGATCTAACTGGCGCTGGTCACCCACCCACAATACTGACGACCGATGTGGCGCGGTGGGCGAAGGTCCGCCTGCGACGCAGGAGGTTGCGGGTTCGATTCCCGCCTCGGAACAATTGTGTGTACGGTCTGCAGATATTTGTTCCGGGTGTTCTGGTTATGTTTAGTTAGGGAGTGTCAAAAGTCTACTCCCGCTTAATTTCTTCTCTTAATCCCTTTTAATTCCAGAATATCTTTCAAAAATGGTGCGAGCCCTATGTGTTATTTACTAACCAGACGGGAGCGAAATCTGAGTGGGTATGTGATGCGAAAACAAAAACTACAGATAAGACCGTGCGAAAACTCGAGTGAAATCCCAGCGAAAAATACTTTTGCTGCTTTGGGTAGCTAATACCGCGTAGGTGGCCTTCTACGTAAATAACTACCTTGGTTGTGTATTGTTATCGACATAGCTCAAAGAATTATCAAGCTGAAGTGGCAGTGGGCCGGCCATACCTCGCGAAGAACCGACGGCCGCTGGGGCAAACGTGTTCTTGAGTGGAGACCACGGCTCGGTAATACTTCACTTCGGTCGTGTTCGTCTTTGAAAGATTTTTGTTTGGCCCATGTTTCCCCTATTATTGCAGTTTTGGGCGGCTGAATTCCCGCCCGCCCTATATGCCAGCAAATCAGAATACAACATTCTGTTCCGCACAAACCATACGAACCGTTCTGATTAACTTTCGAACAAAGCTTTTTGTTACGAAATCATCGTACTGCCACTGAACAGAGGTTTTAGAAACTGTTGCTAGTTGTTTCGTGAGTTTTCAGTTATTCGTAAATGAATCTATCCATGAGCTTTGCTGCAAAGCTTGAACCCTGGCCTGCTGAATTTGAAGGTAAAAATAGTTTTGATTTTACGAGGTTCTGCGATGAATGTAGTACCTACTCCGATATAAAGGTAGGAAGGAGTACCTTCCTACCTTAAGTAACACAGTAGTGTTACTTAGTAGCTAAGCTATAATAATAATTTATATTTATTTATTTCAGGCTACATTCGTACAGGATGGAAAATACTTAAAAACTACGGTCCATATAAAATACATACCTTAATCTAACATACATAAAATAAACCTATTTACTACTACGTAATGTCGGTGACGTGTGTACTGTGTAGTGTGTAACACGATTGTGCTATATAAAGCAAAAAATAAAAAAAATTATGCTGGATAATCCACACAGCATTATCTAGCCCCCATGGTAAGCAAAGCTTGTGTTATGGGTACTAGATAACTAATATACATAATACAATACATTACATAGATAGATATTTTTTTATTATACATAGAAAACGACCAGAACACCCGGAACAATTATCTGCAGATCGTACACACAATTGTTCCGAGGCGGGAATCGAACCCGCAACCTCCTGCGTCGCAGGCGGAGCAAAATACATATTGTGACCCAAGCACTGATATGATTCTTTTCAGCCTAAGTCATCCCACTGCAGGGGTAATTAATAATACCTTCCTCTCTTTCTTCTACTCTTTTTGATATTGAGCTGCTAGAGTTACGTATACATTTAGTTTTATGAAAAGATACAGTATAACCGGCGTACTTCAAGAATGGAATGGATAATCATCTCATATGTTGTTCGATACCATTATTTAAGGACGCAGATTTATAAGAAAACGAAAAGAAACAAACATTTAAATACTGATTACTTATTATACTACTGACTCACTTACAGATGATGAAGATGATTATTAGGTACCTGTATTTTCTGTTGAAGCCCAGAGCACCACCTGAACCATTCTTGCAGCTTACTGGAATATGATTATTATTGCAATGAGAATAGAAGTCAATATCTATAATTCCCATAATCCAGGCACTTAAAATGGAAGTGAGGATGCCTGACCGGACCAGGGCGCCCTCGATCCCCACGGATTTAGTTTGACCTGGTCAGTTTAACCTCTGGATACAGATAACGGTGATGCATACCACTCTTTTCTTAATGCATCAATTGCACTTGCATCAAGTTATGTTGATCCAATTTTTAAATAATATCCCAAAAAAAGTACGACCTTGATGGGACTTCAACCCGCTACCTTTCACTCAGTACGTTAAAGTATTTAATGTTCCGACTTTATTAGCATTACAAATGAAGACCGTGCGAAAACACACCTACATTTGCATAAACAAACCACCTATTCGATTACGGAATCTAATTAGGGCAATCGATATCTCTGACGACACGGTGTCAAAAAACTGCACACACCTTTGTTAGAATTGTGGACCGATTTTAATATACTCTCGCTATTGTGTAGAAAATAATCCCCAGATGGTAATAATTTGATACCCAACGGATTAGTAAAAAAACAAAGGAAAGAAGGCCTAGGCCAGAAAGCTAAGCGCTCGTCGAATTGTTTAAATAAACTGAGCAAGGCCCATAAAGCTAAGAAGACAGAGCAAATAGGCTATTTGAATACATTGACATTGGTAGTAGTGTAGTTTTCGTATTTCTGCCTGAAGTGATTTATTACATAACATAACTTACAGGCATTAAATAAGGCTTAAAAATTTGATGTTGCATTTCACATGTTTTTTGAAAATAATCTTTATACAGCATTCGCTTCCTTTTAACAATCTATGCATTTTTATTGAGTACATAAGGGTCATAAAATAAATTTGCATCAACCTATCTATTTTGCCACAAAACCTCATAGATAAATAAATAAATAAATAAATAAATAATGCTGGACAATTCACACAGCATCATCTAGCCCCAAGCTAAGCAGAGCTTGTGTTATGGGTACTAGATGACTGATATACATAATACAATACATTACATAGATAGATATTTTTTATTATACATAGAAAACGACCAGAACACCCGGAACAAATATCTGCAGATCGTACACACAATTGTTCCGAGGCGGGAATCGAACCCGCAACCTTCTGCGTCGCAGGCGGACCTTCGCCCACCGCGCCACATCGGTCGTCATAGATTAAGTCTGTACGTTCCTATCGTCTCGTTTTTCTTATCTATATAAATATAAAAATGAATCCCTATTTCCCTTGGTCACGGCATCACGCGTGAACGGCTGGACCGATTTCGCTAATTCTTTTTTTGTTGTGTTTGTTATTGTCAGAAGGTTCAAAAAAAAAAATTAAGAAAATTGCGCGGAAAATTAGAAAATTTAAGAATACTTATTTCTAATGTAACCGCTTTTAAAACGCAACTCAACGCTTTTAAAATTCAAACTTTTTTTTATGTAACCTTATGGCGTTTGCTATTGACAGAATGCTCAATATTCATAGTTAAGACAGTACAACGTCTGTCGGGCAGTATAAAAGTTATTTTTATTTAGTGATAGACCATGGTATGCCATTAATTTTCCGTCCAATACCCTGCCTTGCTGTCTATTTTGTCACAAAACCTCATCGATTAGTCTGTACGTTCCTATCGTCTCGTTTTTCTCATAAGGTGTAAAAGTTGTTTTTATTTAGTGGTAGACTATGGTATGCCATTAATTTTCCGTCCAATACCCTGCCAGTTCAAGGCAGTGCGCTTCTCCCACTTCAGCACGACTGGAGGTCATGAATACATAATTATTTCTCGGCTATTAATATTTTTACCAGCCACAGCGCGTTGATTGCCTTCTGAATTTATTACTAACTCAGAGATAGGCCATTTTCGTATTTATTAAGACCTGCCAGCGGTGTTGAGTGCGACTGAATTATGAGGTAGCGGATTTAGCTAATAGAATATTTTATCTCTCTCATCTATGGCTGAAAGGCTTTGTTCGGAAAATACGGGATTTTCACGTGAGTTTTAACATCTCCACGTTTTCGTATGACGAAAGGGGCTCATTATAATTTCATGTTCGTAAGACGTGTGCCTACCAACTCTGATAATGGATTTGGGATTAAAAACCTTTCGGTTAACTGACGGCAGGTTTTTCCAGGTACCGGTTCATCCTTATTAAAAGCTTAACTTTCATTTGCAATTAACGGTTCTGCTTTTGTGTGTGGTTTTAATAATAAAATCCCAACCTAGTTTTACTAGGTCGGGGTTTTGATTGGGAAACAAATGAAAACTCTATTTAATTTGCTCTTTTTCATTAGTATCCAGCGGTAACAAAACTTTACCTACAAAGATAATGGACACAGATTATTTTGGCAGGTTTTTTGCTGTATTTTTAACACCCTACTGCGATCACAAATCTGCCTGCCCGGCACGGATGGTGTTAAAATCTTCCAAGAGACATGTTCAGCAGTAAAGGCGTTAGCAATTAGATGCTGGTGACGATAATGATGATGATATTGATGTGACTCATAGAACATACAACCTATTGGAATCAAACTGAGCCTTCAGAAAGTTCGTCATTAATATAGCGAAGTTGGTCTCTGAGTGCAATATCTATTTCAGATACAAAACGGACTATGCTTACCGTGTTGGCTACCAAGGAGTATATTGGGACCTAAATTTAATATAATCTGATGAGCGTCAGTATTGTAGTACCTTTCAATTTCAACTTACAATTTTTATTTTTACGAGTACTAAAATTACTACAAAATTACATGGATAAAACGAGGGTAGACTTAGAAAGTTCAGCAAAATAAGCAATTTAGATCAATTTGACAATCAGAGTTGCAAAAACACGCTCTTGCAAGTATTTAACGGACCTACTGGATCGAATAGCCGTACTTAATATTAAAGAAATATTTATAAATATTTAAATAGGTAACCCTTGAATACTCAAACCCAACGCAGGCTTAAGCATGTCTTTAGTCGCGATTGTTTTACAGTTTTCTAATGAAAATCTTACAAAAATTTGTTTCTTGAGACGTCCTTAAATCTTAGTTGCGTTCGAATATTTGGGAGTATATCTAAATATAGGTACTCTAATAGAAAAACAGGAGTACGCCACAGACTATGCTCACCAATGACTCAGATGTGATATTATCTTAAATGGAACTTTGCTCGGTATCTAAAAATTTCCATGTTTCGAGTCTCGTATCCGAACTGCCCATTCGACCCCGACTGGTATTGGCCGTGTGGATCGCAAAACGTACATTGACTGATAAACACGGGAAGCGCAAATGTTTGTGGATTGCTCTCATTAGTGGAATGGGTCGCTAATATTGGGCGCATTCTGCCGGCGCGGTTATGTTCGCTTAATAGAAATTTGCTGATTAAAGGGAAATTGCAGGAATATTCGTCATAGAGGCGGCTCCGGTCAGCTATTTCTCGCTATTTGAGGAGAGGGTTTATGTTCAGCAGTGGACTGCGAGTATTTGGGCTGCGATATGATTTCTTATGACCCGTCTCCTTGTTGGTTGACTGGTCGAGTCATGTAGAAGTATTTTATCAGTCAGCACAAGATTTGGTTTTTGGAAATCTTCTGAATTATAATGTTTGAGCAAAGATTGTGTTAAATGTTTTGTCAATAGTAAAGTCAAAACTATAATAAATAATAAATTATTATAGCCCCAAGCTGGGTACTAGATGACTGATATACATAATACAATACATTACCTACATAGATAGATATTTTTTATTATAGATAGAAAACGACCAGAACACCCGGAACAAATATCTGCAGATCGTACACAAAATTGTTCCGAGGCGGGAATCGAATCCGCAACCTTCTGCGTCGCAGGCGGACCTTCCAAGTCCACCGCGCCAAGTCGGTCGTCTATATTTAAAATTATTATATTTAGTTTTTATATTTAGTCTTTGTACTTTTTCGTAATTGTATAGTTACTTTTATTCGTTCCTAATTTGTATTTTTTTATATTATAGATAAATATACTTATAGATAAATTTACGAAGGTTGAAACCACCATAAAATAGCGTAGCTTGTTGAAAGACAGGTGGTCATATTTTATAGAGACCAAAGGGAGCCCGGGGTCAGCCCCCTCATGAATAACTCAAAGTGAGAACTAAAACCAAGCAATTAAACTTACCTCTCGTACATTAAAATCACACAGAGAACATAATTCCTACTCCATGTTTAATTAGGCGTGAACAAATACGTACGTTGTACAAAATCGCCTGAGGACCCATTCCTTTGTCCTTTTGATGAATTCCAGAACTTTCTTACCCGAAACGACTTTGGGATAATAATTTCACTAAAGGGTGAGGAAGAAATAACAGGAACGAGCATAATTATAGTGGCTAAAGAATTGCTGCGTTTAGGGGTTTCTTTGTAAAACGTTTTGGTGGATCGATTGTCGCTTTTCAAGTCATGGTTGACAAACCGATAAAATTAAAAAAAGCGATATGCAGAAATACAAAACGATAAAAAATCTGGGTTTTGTTAAGTGATTACCTAACCAAAACGATATTTTTTCTGTATGAGAATTTTATTGCTATGGATATTGTTTTATAAATTGATAAAGCTTCTTTTTCCCGAAGAAATAGTTGTTTTAGATAGATTTGTTTTTGATAGTTCCACGTTTAAGTATTGTTATGTACACTCATGCTCTGTTTTTATTTATTTTTGTGGAGAAAACAATTAGTTGGTAGGTATCCTGTGAATTACCATTGTCTTTTAGGCACTCTCAGGCGAAGGAATCATCTGAATTCATTTAATTAAATCGTATATTATGCCGTGTCTAGTCGGACAAATAATCAAAATTTGATTTGGTTCAGCTTGATTTCTTCTGTATTCTCGATAAATTCCCAAATTATCAGCGTTTAGTCGACGCTTTTTTTTTTTTCTTTAACGTGCACCGTAATTTAGGAATTCCAAGTACAGTCACTGACGTTGGAATAATTGCAGCTAATTGTATCTAGGTAGACATTATCACGACAGTTAAGCCACTGTCCCACTGCTGCGCATAGTGTGCTCGTCTACGCGGCGTATTTTGGCTGTGTGAGTCTACGTTACCGGTTTACGTGTACCGCTTGCATAGCGTGTAACTACGGCATGCAAACAAATCTTTGACAGCGTCAAGCTGCGTGGGTGCCGTATTCGAGCAAGCCACGCGTGTAGCAATGACGCCGCGCCGTTAATCTCGTATTCGTGCGTAGCTTGCTAGGGTTGCAAGGGCGTTATCGCATACATTTTCTTGCAAAGCAAAGCAAGAGACACGTACGAAGCTTCTCCATGTGTGGCGTTGGGACAGCCGGTTTTAACCGCTGTCCTACCACCCTGGTACGGACGCAATGAAAATTTCGCCGCAGTGAAGCTACGCACGCGGTACACGCGTGCTAAGCTTCACTGCGGCGAGATCAGGGACGGCCGTGGAAGCGAAGCCTGTATTATATATGTTCTGCAGTGGAAACAGAGGCCCACGTTGTCTAACAAACGAACCCCTGCACCTAAAATACGCCGCGTGGCGGTGCACAACAAACAGTTTGCCAAGGTGTTGGCCAACATTACGGTTCAAATATTTGCCAATATATCGGTTAGTTCCGCTATGCTCGTACTCTAAAATACTTACCTAAAGAAAAGTGCTGCTATGCACGGAATAGATTATTTCTTCTTCTACATAATATGTAGAAGAAGAAATAATCTATTCAGAGACATTTACACACATATATACACATAAACTGTTAAAAATAGTAGAGTACAAGAAAAAATTGTTATGGGAGAGTTTCAAACACAGTGGGTAGCTTTTCAATAGCCCGCGTAATATACCGTTTCACCTTTCATTTCAGCAGTTACGTATTTGTGTAGGTTCTTATTATTCCATGCCGAAATGTTGTATAGAACTAGTTCGGCTGGCGAGCGTAACCTACGGCGGTACAACCCCAAACAGCGCTTTGGAGCGGTGCAAAAGTAAACTCAGTTAATTGAAATATGAATTTGAATAATACGTTTAGGGAAAGTTTGCTTTTGTTGAAATGTACTGTTATTCATTAATTGTAGTCCAGTTGTTTGAATATTGCAGTATATTCAAACAACTGGTTGAGGTAATTGACGCTGTACATGTTAAGCTAGGTTATATTAATTTATTCATATACTTATATAGTTATTGTCCAGGGACGCGGCGGGCGAAGGTCCGCTTGCTACGCAGAAATGAAATGAAATGAAAATATATTTATTCTGATAGAGCAAAAAAAACTTAATTATCCAACTATAGTAAAGGAATACAGCACACGACTTAAAAAGACTTAAAGTATATAATTGATAATATGCATTGATTTATATAAATATATTTTATTATTAATAGACATATCTAAATTAATTTAGTGTAGATCAAGCCGTGTGCCGTGTTGCTGCGCTATCAGAACAGGTTCATGCTCAGCTGAATGTACGCAGGAGGTTGCCGGTTCGATTCTCGCCTCAGGACAAATATTTCTACGATCTGCAGATATTAGTTCCGGGGGTTCTGGATATTTTCTATTTATATCTAATAAAGTAAAAAAATACCAATCTATGTATTGTTTTAAGTATATCAGTTAAAGCTAAATTGTTCAGTATTTATTTTATTCTATTTTATACTAAATTCCGCCCGCGGCTTTGCACGCGAATTTTCAGTTTAATAGATTCGACATAAATAAGAAGCGTGTATATAAAACGTGTGCTAATAAATAGCCTGCTTAAGTATGGCTGTGTTCTAAATGTACGCCATATTTCAAAATCATTATAATGGGTCGCTTGTAACAAAATAAATATCGCATTTCACAAACTTTCGTCTTCATAATATTCGTTGATATTGAATAGAAATGAATCCGGTTCCACCCTCCGAGAAGCAACGCCGCCGTGTTTCTAGTTTGAATGATAAATTACCAATACCTGAGTTAATACCTAATATAGGTAGGTATACAATAATGAAGGGCAATTTCCTAGAGGACATGCTTTGCATTTCTGATTGTTATTAGTACCGCTTCCTCTGCTTGTTTCTTAAGTAGATAGTAGAAAAACACAATTCCACCAAAGAAAAAGTCATAAATAGGTCATATAACCTTTATATATATGACTCCTTTTATGCTGATTATGCCTTTCAAATGATACAATACGTGAATTCAACCCTGCAACGCCGCATAGAAAACAACAATCCCGAATCAGCGCTTGAAGTCATCAATCAATCGTTAATCCAACGATGCAATATCCATAAAATGAATCGCGAGGCGGGTCGGACGGGGTAATTCTGGCGGAGCGAGCCGGCGACAATGCCGCAATCGGACCACCAATCTGCATAATGGATTGCTCGCCCCAACGCGTCGTCCAGTTGCTGGCCGCTCGAGGGTGTTGCCAGGTTTTACTGGAAGTTTGTGATGGGATGAAACGCGAGTGGTCGCTGTCTCCGTGTAAGGATGTGGAATAAAATGTTTTTGGTCAGTTGACTTAGTGATCCATAAGGTAACACATTGAATAGAATAAGTTTATTTGTAACTAAATACACAAAAATATAAAACACACATGATTATAAAAAAATAAAGGACAAAACATATTTTTGTACATGAGTCACAAAACGGACTCTATCTCAGCATGAGTTAGTTGTAAGCATGTTACAACCAACGCTGGTCTTCCGGTAGAGCCGTTTGGTGACGTCACGGAAGATAACCCAAGACTATAACAAAAAATAAAAGATAAGACTATAACAATCAAATATAAACTATGACATGGAAATTATATTTTTATGAACAAAGCTTATATACAGATAGAGAGCAACAATTATTATTATAATATCAATATCAAGATCGAAGACTTCCTAACTCATTTTAATTTTATACATTAGGTAACCGACTTGCAAATTTTTAGTGTTGTATCTTGGTTTTTTTTGGGATTTGAAACATTTTCTTATATTTATCAAATAACCAGGTATGGTCTGACCAGTTACGGAGTTCCAAAGGAATTCAAAATATCAATTTCTATCTTTCTCTTACTGTCTTTCTATACAAAGTATCTATATATCACAAAAAGCGCTACATCATAAAGTATCCTATGGATCTCAAAAAGCGCTAGATCCAACGCATAGAGGTAAGATCGGTATCACCGTAGCTCATTCAATTGTCGCGGTGGACGATGTGTCGTCGGTTATTACTGAATACGGAATTAATAATTTCACGAACCACCATGCTTGGGTTAAATTTTTGTGCAATCTGAGAAGGCTGATTATTGGCTGGATGGTTGTTTGTGTTTTAAAACGTAATGAGCGTAGGCTATCAGTCAGTTACCTTGTCAGAAAAAGAAGAAATTGAAATTACTGATTCTTATCTGTAATTTCAATTTCTTTATTTGATTACTGATATATAGTAAGTTTTATATTGTGTACCTTAGATTAATGAATAAATATATTATTAGGCCTGGTCATCCCACTGCTGGGCAAATGCCTCCCCCCAGTCCCTCCATATATCATTTTTTTTTTATAATAGTTATTAACACAGGAAGCACAATTCGAATTCTGTGAGTAATCTTCTTCTTAATGACTGTTAATATATTTTCACTAACCTATGTGAAATTATGAGGCTGAACTTAATCATGTGTCAAAGATTTCGGAAACTGGGTAAGAAAGATAAAAAATAAATAATTTTGAAACTATCATAGTTATTATCACTAAAGTCATTTAGTAGCAACGTTCGTAGCAAAAGACAAAAAATGAGGGTAGATCGGTATATCTGCCCATAAAAACTTACTCGCAGTGCATTGAGTTAGGTATTCCGTGATCAGGGCGCATGAAACTGTGCCGAAATTTGGATAACTCAAAAATCTTTCTGTTTTAAATGACTTTAGGTGCTGATTTTAATCTAAATTCTCAAGATCATTGGAAAAGGTATCGAGGTGTCAAATAAAAATACCCAGTGTTCTAAATTCGTGTAATATTCTAACAAATACCTAAATCAAAGCGACAGAAGCCGGTTCTATAATGCACACGATCATTGCCCAGGAGATTGCACATTTGACTGTTTGTCAAATCCTATCGGATATTCAATGAGCCTCAGGATATTTGGACAATCATGCTAAACAAGCTGGATTTGATGGTATTCATTAGATCGAAATTTTCAGTGGATAAATCGTATTTAATTTGCTTCAATCATTTCGAAACTGATAATAATTAATACAGTGTAGGTAACTTTGAATAACGAATATGGAAAAACTCCTATTTTGAAGTCGACATTACATATAGCACTCTATAATTATTTTCTCTTCCAAAGAGGTTTTGTAGGTGCATAAGTATACTTTGATTTGGTAAAGATAATTTATTTATTTATCAAGGTGATTCAGACGGAAATGACCAGGGTGAATCAAGTCTACTAAAAGTGTACTGAGTGCACCCGGGTGAATTACCCCAGGTGAATTATGTATACCGCCCCGCGTTATCTAATGGTATTTTATAAGAAAATATACGAAATAGGTATATTCAATTCAAATAAAAATATATATATCACACCGAAAAAGACATCCCGTCTTTATTTCAAAGAAAAGCTTATTCGGAGTTTTTATTCACAAGATTTTTCTCGACTCCGGATTCCGAGTTCAAGAAAATTCACAACGATCCGTCATAATATCTCTGATTGAATTACTTAGTATTTTTATTTCGTTATTGTTTTTAGTTTCAGTACCTAGATTTGCGAGATTTTGTTAAATAAAATGATCGATGCAATAATGACGACCTAACTCCGTTTTTACAAGTACCTAACGGGATGCATACCTAAGTACTAGTGGAGCCCGTTAGGTACCTACTTGTAAAAAAGGAGTAGCTTCAAATTCGACTTTTTTTTCATGTTTATTACCTCAGAACTTTCGACTGAGTGAACTGATTTTGATGTTTTTATTTTATTTTAAATCTGGTGCTTCCCATGTGGTCCAATTTCCTATTGACCTGAATTTCAAATTTGACAATGGTATCCATTAGAATATCTTGTGTATTAAATATGCATTAAGAATTTAGTATGTGCGCGACAAATGGAATAACTCAATACCACGCCAACCGATTTCGATTATTATTTTTTAAAACGAACTTTTAAACCCATTTTCATTATTTAGGAATTTGAACTTGGTTTATAGTTGTTTAAAACACGCCAAATTATTGTTATCCCAAATAAATCTAAACTCACCTAACTCCGTTCTAGAATGCAGCCCTTAGGTACTTATTCATTTTCCTAAATAAATCTAATGGGTGGCAAAGCTCCACGTAAATATTATCCTGGTACTAGGATAGCAGCAGTAACTCACAGGTGTCTCGAGCCAGACTAAGATTAGGCTCATATTGAGCCGTTCGTCTTGAACCCCGCGGCGAGATGTGATGCTGGTATGCTGCTCTTGTGTGATTATTAATCTTATAATAGGGAGTATGCGGAGACGAACATTTTAAAGACATTTTAATGATATCGTAAACGTTCTTTTGATACAACTATTTTTACGTCCTAGGGCGATGTGGATAAAGTCCCTTTTAGAAATTAAATAATATCCTATCTTACTAATATTATAAACGCGAAAGTTTGTGAGGATGTATGTAAGTATGTTCGTTGCTCTTTCACGCGAAAACAACTGAATGGATTTTCATGAAACTTCACAATAACACATAGGCCACAATTCATAAAGATATGTATATTGTAATATTATCCAAAATATCTATCACCACGCGGGTGCAGCTAGTCCCAAATACTTTCTAGGTTTTCTTCCGTTCTGAGGGGAGGATCGCGGGTTCAAGTCCCTTCGAAATCGGGTTTTTTGGGATATTTTTAAATTTCTTAGAGATTACCCCGAGTTCGATGGATTACGCACTATAAGAACCTTAAAAGTATATATTGTTTAAAATAAAAAAATAAAAATGTACATCTCTTATATGTATGTTTAAGAGTTTAGAACGCCTTTCATAGATACCTGTATTTATCTCAGAATATGTAGCTAACCCCTCGAAAACTTAAATTTAGACAACAGCTTTAGGTACAAGGTTAGACTGAGTAACGATCGAAGTTACTCACTTGCCCGTCACTTTGCGAGAATATAATTTCACTGCAAAATTCTCGAGACAGCCAGCAAACTGCTCGATCCATCAACGAACATTGAAAAGCCGAACGAAAGATCTAAGCCGAAGTGGTTTCAATCTACTCAAGTACCATTCAGAACGTTCTATCAAAAACAAGTCCTGCAATACGGTTACAATGTCAGTGCAGTAATTGAAAGCCATAGCGCCGGCCATTTCTCGTATGAGCCGCTCAACCCAGCTCAATAGAAAAACACAATAGGTACAGTACAATAGAGTCCATTCAGTGCTCTTAAACGATCCCAGCAGAATGGAAATTTTAGAGTTCTCGAAACTATAGCGTCATTTGATTTTTTGTGGAGAACGGCCGATATTTGCTTTTATTGTTCCAGTGATAGAGGTCAGGGGAACGTTTTTGATTGGTTGCCAGCTGCTTTGGGTTTCGAATTTGAAAATTAGGAAATAATAGTTTAAATGGTCAGGACAAGACGTGTTTTTATGTCGCGAGCTGCTTTTGAAGTACGCTATAACGTACTTTTACGTACTTATAGCGGTAAAGCCGCTCATTGTGCTTGTCACATGTAATGCCCTTTTGATATCACGATAACGTCTCGATACCTTCGTCAAATGGACTTAGGGCTCTGGTATAGCATAAGAAAATAAGATTAGGTATATTATGATTATGTAGGTAGGTACCCATAGGTAATTATGGTATGATCACCTTCCAAATTTTTGTACTTTTAAACTTTCCGATACAAATAAATTGATTTAAAAATACGATCCCACTTTCGCTTTCGCCTCAGCTCAAGCTCTTCACCGAACCCTTACCCTGAATTTAAAACAATCTTAGTCATGTACAAGCAAGTTCCATTTGAATGTAAATTTTCTAGTTTGTATTCGTAATAGAAGAAGCTCAGGTCCAGTAATAGAGTCATTCTCGCATTTCCCGCTTAATGCGAATGCACGGGTGTAATCCAGAGTATATTGGAAACAATATCTTGTAGCCGCAGGTAATATGGAGTACAGGATACAGGCCTTGATAGCATTTCATTACTAGACAAAAGTGTCTACGGAAATTAATAAGAAAATTGAATTTGATTTGCTCACAACAACAGATTATAATTTTACAAATTAGGACTTAATTTCTCTAATTTTACTCATGTTTTTCTCTAAATTCAACAAACGTTTTCTAATAGTAATCGTTTTTGTATGTGATTTACCGTGCCCTTTTTTTTTAATATTTCTGTGATTTTGACGACCGATGTGGCGCGATGGGCGAAGGTCCGCCTGCGACGCGGGAGGTTGCGGGTTCGATTCCCGCCTCGGAACAATTGTGTGTACGATCTGCAGATATTTGTTCCGGGTGTTCTGGTTGTTTTCTATGTATAATAAAAAATATCTATCTATGTAATGTATTGTATTATGTATATCAGTTATCTAGTACCCATAACACAAGCTCTGCTTACCATGGGGCTAGATAATGCTGTGTGAATTGTCCAGCATTATTTATTTATTTATTTATATTAATAGGTATTAATAATTCAATGTATTTATTCAGATAACAATTATTCAATTCATTATTGTGTTAGTTTGCTTATAACTAGAGGTGAGTACTTTAAATTTATAACAGATTTTGTCCTCTAGACTAATTTGTATTATGGTGTAAGGTTGAAAATAAATACCAAATTTTAATTAACCTTATTTCGATTGCTAAACTAATAAACACCGAATGAAACATGTTAGTTCCGAGTTTTCAAAAGGCTCTCAGTTTAAATCACATTTCAAATTAATATTATGAATTTCTGCATGTAGGTTAATATTAGAATTAGGCAATATTAATTAGGAATATCTCCCGGTCGTGTTAGTCTGCCGTCCCATCGGATTATGACAGTGAGGGAATAGAGATTGCACCAGTGTTTGCGCACGCACTTGTGCACTGTGTGTGTTGTGGTCGTGTGCACTTGGCTAGTCTCCGTTGAGACGGTACCCTTGTTACGTTTGATGGAAATTCTATAATTATATTCTATGCCTACAGAACTAGTTTAAAAGAAGAATATTTTGTTAAAACTTTGTCTGCGGTTTTTTTTCGACGACTGCGATCTTTTTTTTACCTAAAAAATTCGTGCTGCCGCTCTACACAGCGGTTGTGTTGCGCCGCACATGCGTTTCGTTCGAAAAATATTACAGCTCTGCTGAGTCACAAAGATCTGTATTTTCTCAGCCGCTGCGCTAGTGTGGATTTACGCATATAAGTCACTTGTAGAAAACTCATACCGTGCGTTTTCAGCAGTCGAAGTGTTAAAAGACATGTAATAACAAATTCATCATTGTTGAAGCATTTGTATTAAAAATTATTGAATCACCTTTGAAATACTGCTTCACATCACTAATACATATATATCTTATATTATATTTATATTATATATTTTAATTAAAACACTGCGGTGCTAGTTGGTTTGTAATGGAAATTGTAGTTATTTGAATGCATATTACTGAACTGAACCAAGCTTTCGCCTATTAGTGAAGATACCGATATCAAATGCGCCAACAGCCAGGGATGTATCTTGGAATATATATTATATCAAGAGGGGTAGATGTTTAGTTCTAAATCGTAACTCGGTAAGATGGCTAAGCTTACCCACACGGAAAAGGACTCATTGCTGTGGTAGGTATATAGAATAACTTCTCAGTTTTTAACATCTGCCATGTTTCGACCCTATGAAAAATGCATGATGTTGGTTTTACGCACAGTCAATTATTAGCCCGTTCAAGAGAAGAAAACTCACTGTTGCGTTGATAGGAACTATCATCATCACCAAAACACACTAATATTATAAATTAAATAATTTAGATTGATTGACAGTTGCAAAGATACATATTTGTTATTTCTTCACGCGAAAACTACTGATCGTATCGGGAATGATGACTGAAATAAAATTTTGCATAGAAGTCAAGACCGGGAATAAAATAAATGCAATTTATCAGATCCCATGGAATTTTCCCTGAAATTTCCATGAAATAGTAATTCCTATCGGCTAGGTGGCGTGCGAAGTCGCCAGCAAGTAGATATTAGTATCTCTATAAAGTTTCTTAATAAGCTTCCGCCCGGAGCTCACCTCAACAGCCTATATTGGTCGCAGTTCTCCTTCTCATAAGAGCCATATTGGCCATATACATTAAACTAGCTGAAATCAGTTGTCGCTTATTTAATTTTTTTTTTTATTTCTGTTACAGTTGAACAACAATCGTTTACACCGTAGTGGAGACCTTCATTTAATTATAAATACTTGTGTTAGAAGGTCTCTTTTACCTTAGCCCCCTTTGTTCCTTAGTCCGCTCCCATCAAAAGCTCTGCTCGCTTATTTTGTACAGACTAGAACCGTAGAAACAGTGGAATACATCGTTAACGGGCAAACAGACCTGTCTCTAGGTTCCCCGCAGCGAGGCAAATGATATGTGCTTGTTACACTATGTAGGTACTGTACGGGTTCTGATATTGTGAATATTGTGGTGCATTTCAGTTTTGATTTTGAAGAGTATTGAGCATTTCCCCCCAGGTGAATTGGGATTTACGTTGGTTTCTGATTATCTTGTGTAGTAGCTCCGTTTAGTGACGAATCTGGACGAATATTATTTTGCGGGACGAACAAAGACTTTTTAATTAAGTGGGCCGAACATTAGGGACGAAAGTCATTTAAAACGGGATATTTACCATGATTTGATTTTTGAGTTATCCAATAGTTTCAAAAGTTTTATTAGGGACGATCTGGCGTTATCGGCGTCGTTTCATTGGCGGTAGACAAAAGGCGTCAGTCTGACCTTAAAATGATTACTTTGGCCAAAGCAAAAAAAAAAAAACAAAAAAAAAAATTACTGACAATCTTCATACATAAATACATTTTATTAGATCTTCTCGAAACGTCTGAATCTATTTATTTCTCAACCTTCACATTTATTTCTATTAATGTTCTTCAATCTTTATTGTGCACCGTGGTTATTAACACTGTGTACATCGTGTAAGAAGACTTCACAATCTGAAAACAATAAATAAGTAATGCTGGACAATTCACAGCATTATCTAGCCCCATGGTAAGCAGAGCTTGTGTTATGGGTACTAGATAACTGATATACATAATACAATATATTACATAGATAGATATTGGTTATTCCTTCCGGTAGCCTTTGGTGGGGTCGTTTGTGGGAGGCCTATGTTCAGCAGTGGACATGATGACGATTTTCTGTTATAATTATAACTGACGACCTCTTTGGTGCGGTGTGCGAAGGTCCGCCTGCGACGTACGAGGTTCATTCCCGCCTCGAGACAGATGTCTATACGATCTGCAGATATTTGTTTCAGGTATTCTGGTCGTTTTCCTACGTATAATAAAAAATATCTAGGTATCTATGTATTGTATTAAGTATATCGGTACTCTGCTTAGCTTGGGGCTAGATAATGCTGTGTGAATTGTCCATTAATTATCTATACTAATATAATAAAGAGCAAAGGTTTGATTTGTTGTTTGTATTGAATAGGCTCCGAAACTACTGGACCGTTTTGAAAAATTCTTTCACAGCAGTTAGGAAGCTACACTATCCCCGGTGAGGCTATATTATATTTTAAAAATGTGAAATTCGAATTTAACGCCGTTAACACTTTGACTGCGGTTTTTTTTCGACGACTGTGATATTTTTTTTACCTAAAAAAATCGTGCTGCCGCTCTACACAGCAGTTGTGTTGCGTCGCACATGCGTTTCGTTCGAAAAATATTACAGCTCTGCTGAGTCACAAAGATCTGTATATTCTCAGCCGCTGCGCTAGTGTGGATTTACGCATATTAGTCACTTGTAGAAAACTCATACCGTGCGTTTTCAGCACTCAAAGTGTTAAAACCACTGGAAACAGCTAGTTACTTACAGCGAAGAACGTCTGAAGTGAAAGCGGGATGATGCTGCCGATCCTGGGCTGCAGTGGCCTCGCCCAGCGGATCATTGCGATCAGCATTTGACGGCGGAAAGATGGAGATAGGCTTAGCCAGTCGGTGTTGTACAGGTAGTCGTTTACTGACCGGCTCTGGAATTATACGAAGCAGACTGTAAAAATTGTGACGAGACTTCACGGGTTACGGATTTCTGAAGTATTACTAGATAGGAGCGAGTCAAGAACAAGATGCTGTAAAGGTACATTGTGGTTAAAAGTAGGTAATTAGTATGTGTAGTATGTATTTTATGTTGAATACCTACCCCTTTTTTGACCTGTAACATGCCGTTATCAATAAATGATTTGTATGTGTTCAATGTTTTTTATCTTATTAAATCAGCCCGTTGTTGCCTCCTACTTCCATCTAGCGGACAATATCCAACATCCGCTAATGGTTGTTTTTATACAAATAAAACACAAGAGTCTTCATTTGAAACATATACGCCTTCAGGTTAAAACAGGAGAGGTTTTACCCAAAATTATATTGTTTTAGTATAAAACAAACGAGTCTTGTCTCGAAAAATAACAATTCTTCGGTCCAGAATATGAAAAATGAAATCATTTTAAAATAATTTAGCAAGACAAATTTATTCTTGATTAATAAGACAAAGTTTATTCTTGATTAATAAGACAACGTTTATTCTTCAAACAAAACTGTAAGTCTCGTCTCAAAAGCCGAAGTCTTATACGAAAACAAAATAACGGAGACTTTTTTTACTTAATTTAAGAAAATATTGTTTTCCCCATATATGAAACTACATTTGTCTCTTTTTTTCTTTTTCTTTTCAACGCGTGAAACTCGCATCATCGTCACCGAACACTTTCCTAACTGTGTATATGTGTACTTTTTGGTTGAACAAAACGCGTGAATCTCGCGTCATCGTCACCGCCCGCTTCCCAGTACAAATAAAATATAATATTAGGTACTTACTCGTAGTTTTCACTTCTATCTGCAGCCCTCAAAGACTGCCCCGTATGTTTTTTTTAATAAAATTAAGTTAATGTTTTTATATAAATACCTCGAATTCAACAAGGTTTCCGAAGAAGCAGCACAGTAAAATCTGTGTCATTAGCAGGCAGAACAATATGATTAGAAACAAAAATGGAAACGTAGTCACGCTTACCTGAAAAATAATTAGAACAGTAATCACCCTAATATGTTAAATTAGAAAGATTTAGTGGATAATTGTTACTGCTTCAGGACAAAACTACTGAACAGACCGGTTCGAAGTCAGCTTCCCCTCTCAACACCATGGTTAACACACAAGGTTTATTATAGGCACTTTATAAAATAAATAAATAAATAATGCTGGACAATTCACTCAGCATTATCTAGCCCCATGGTAAGCAGAGCTTGTGT
The DNA here is from genome assembly GCA_943735965.1 of Eupithecia abbreviata. Taxonomy (NCBI): domain Eukaryota; kingdom Metazoa; phylum Arthropoda; class Insecta; order Lepidoptera; family Geometridae; genus Eupithecia; species Eupithecia abbreviata. The sequence continues at coordinate 9,722,922 of OX030979.1, read as the reverse complement.
TATGGGTACTAGATAGCTGATATACATAATACAATACATTACATAGATAGATATTTTTTATTATACATAGAAAACGACCAGAACACCCGGAACAAATATCTGCAGATCGTACACACAATTGTTCCGAGGCGGGAATCGAACCCGCAACCTCCTGCGTCGCAGGCGGACCTTCGCCCACCGCGCCACATCGGTCGTCAAAAAAATAGGATTGCGAAGTCGCGGGCAATAGGTAGTAGGTATTTTAATCAGCATTAGCTGCGTTATTTGTTTACTATGTAGTGAAGACAATAAACATGTATATTCAACTTACAACAGTCATTCTGTAAACCAGTAGACACACGCCAATGGTCATTGTGACAAATTGGAATGACAATGAAAAGTTGAAAATTGAGTCAATTTCGTTCTTGAACCTGAAAAAGTAGAGAACAAATGGATAATTAGAGTCATTCTTTTCACTTCTTCCACTAGTGGACAAAAAATTGAAGTGAACAGTAAAATAATTTTATTTGATAATAATTTATATACCTATAAAATATGACTTGTCTACGTGCTTATTTTGTAAGCCTAAAGAAATAAATGATTTTTGACTTTTTTACTTTTACTTTACCTTTATTCGGTTTATTGAGTATGAAATCAGAAAATATACTCAAATCCATAAATAGATTTGAGAATATTTAATTTGAGAGTATTTTATATGTTTAAATTCCATTTAATTTCCCTAAGTTATTTATATTATTCTAGTTATATTTAATTTTATTTGATTTTATTGTGTGATTTTGTTTTGTGACATTTTTTTTAATTTTGTATGTGCATTATTATGGATTGTGAAACTGAAAAAAAAAAAAAAAAACACATGCGAAATCTTTTCAAATACAGTGGCAGTGGAACTCAAACTAAGCAAGAATGCTTGTATCTTGAGGTCCGTGAGTGCGTTTGACAGAAGGATTTCAGAGGATGTGCAGATACAGTATTTGCTAAATTTACGAAACAGAGTAAAACTAACATGCAATAATTTCTTTCACAAATAATAATAATTCTTTAACAAATAATAATATTTCTTTAACAAATAGGTAGTATTCGAAATGGTATGGAATGGGAATAAGTTCTAGTGAGTTCGAAATGAGTTAATAATAATAATTAAATATTAAATTTGATTGAACGTGTACCTTTTGTTTTATTTTTCCCCACGTTCCCCACTACGTCTACGTACCCGATAAATAAAATCTATACTACCTAATATTATAGGGATAGGGATTACGAGGGAAAAAATGATTTGTTGTTTATTTGTTTGCTCCAAAACTAATGAACCGATTAAAAAAAATATTTCACCAACAACACTACACTTATCCCCGGATGATATAGGCTACATTATATTTAAAAAAAAATTGGGACTCCTATAATATAACCCAAGGTGCAAAAACATGACCTAAAAATTAATTATTGTATCTTGCGAAAGAAAATAGTTATTGTTAAGACTCTAGATCTGAAGACATTGAAATGAATTTTACTTGCTACAATAATCCTTACCATATCAGTTTATCATATCGCTTCACCACTTGCACAAACCGCCTATTAACACCCTCATCAACCTCATCCTTGTACTGAAAGAATTGCTTACTATCTTCCACATTAACAAGCAGAAGTTGTTGTTTTATTATCTTCAGTTGCGTGTGAGCCTGTGCGTAATACGTCGCCACTGTCAGGTCTAAAGATATGTGGCCGTAGCCTACCCATAGCGTGGGAGAGCATTCTAAAAAGACGGATAGGGAGAAACTGAAACAGAGAAAAGATCATCGTTTTAGTGTGTCACCCACTGCTGGATATAGGCTTCCTTTTGCTTTTGCCTTATACACAGAGTCCGGTTATCCTCGGAACTCTTCATTATCAGTGTGGATGCGGTCTATTGTGGAGTAGCGATAGCGAAATCCAGGTTGCACTACCCGTATGTATTCGTCTTTTTGTCGGGTTAGTCAGAGAACAGATATGTTTTAATAATTAGTATCTAAAATAGAATTGGTTGGGAGGGTCATATTAACTGCATGAATCTCGAGGCCAAGTACCTAAACGCTCTGGCGCTGATGACTTGTACCGGTACAAAATCGGCTGGCAAGAGATGGCTCGGGACCGAAACAAATTTCGTTTGAAAAAGTGTCTGTATCTAAATAACTCTGCAATACGTACTTCTACGCTGCGCCGTAGCATTGACGTACTGCTTGATACTTTTGACCGTCGATTGTTTTCTAATCCCGACATAAAATGATTAGACTTTAATAAAAAGGAACCAATGAAGTGGTCGGACGATTGAGGCCATATTCACTGTAACGATCTAAAAATTCTAACCACCCATTTATTTTTCCGTCTTACTAAATCTTAACCGCCGGCTCCTTAATCTATTTTTTCGCTTAATTAAATTCCTAATTACTTTACCTAAAACCCCAATGACTTACGTGATTTCTCATACCTACTAAATCGTAGACTATTAAATGTAGAATTAATGATTAATGTGGCCAATGATCGTCGATAAGTGGTAGGACTCTACGTTGTGTGTTGATAGTAACTCAGTTCTTTTGATGCTAAAGACAAACGGACTAATGCTGAAGTTAATTTATTCCCTTACATTCCTCGTTATCATTTATTGTCATACATATATTAAGATTCAAAGTATTCATGTCTTAAAATTCTATTATAAACTTATAACAATTGTAGTATGAAAATCAGATAGATTTCTTTAATTACTATGCCTAGAACTTGGACTGCTAGTAAGATATTAGTAAATATTGAATTTAACAATCTTATTTTGTATAGTTGATTTTATTACGGCTAAGGATAGAGGCTCCACCTGCCGCCCCTACCAGTGACCCTCGGCTCCAGACTGGACAGGCCCCCTCCGTATATAGTCTACAAACTGCTAGTTCTCTTTCCAGTTTGTGACAAAATTGGACAACATATCACAAATAGTTATCGGGACAAGAGGACTTTATTTTTTATCAAAGCTCCTATGTCTAGTCAGTGTCTGTCGGAATTTAATCTAACTTAGTACAGGGAATATTAATTTGTGATATTTTATTAAAACTTATCATTCATATCAAAAAGTCAGTCCTCTAAGTTTATCTGCGGGGCTTAACTCTACTAATCTAGATATATGTATAATATCTGACCAGTACCGAAAAGCTCCTATTTTCTCCCTCAGGAGTACACATATACAAAGGCTTCTTTACACAGCCAAAACTCTACAGTGTTATACCGTAGTATGGTTCTAGTTTCAAGTTTTTCTACTTGATGTTGTAATCCAGATAATTCCAGATATAGAGGTAATATAATGATTCACCCAACAGAGAGCATACGTCTCATAGTTCATATGGAAGGTATCACTTTCGGATTGTATCCATGGTGACTTACGCACCGAACTATTGTCAGATTGATATCAAAATATTGATAGTCTCTCACCTGGAGACAACTGAATATACAGTTAAAATTGTATTAGGTCATTCATATCCATACTTGGAACCAGATCATACCATTATGGTATTTATTTAATTTTAAGTAATTATTCAATTTACATAATTATATCTTATAGCTCGCAATGGATTTTATCACTTTCGGATGTTTCCATGGTGCTACTGCAACGAGCTAATAAGATAATTTCTTTATTAAAATATAAATAGTCTCTCTATTGGAGACGACTGAAAATACAGTCAATATATTAATAATCTCTCTCTTGGAGATAACTGTAAACACAGTAAAATTTCAATAAACAATAAATACAAATAAAATAAGAATAATTGCAGTAATTTGTCTAAGCAAAACTCCTTTGCTGAAAATAGGCACACATTGAAATACATAATGTAATAAGCGCGAAGCGATGATACGTGTGATATACGTCAAAACATTAATTTAATAACCTTTTATGAATTATTTAGAGTTTGGCTATGAAAATTGTTATTTTATAAAAAGTTATAATTTGACACATATCTGGCGAATAAATAATAAAACATGCAACTTAGCTCTGGCTGCAAACGGCCTTCGAGCGACTGTTCTTAAAACTGACATTACGTTACACTGAATTAATCACATAACAAATGTTATGGATTCAAACACTGGCTTTATATTTATTTATTAGTAAAATTTGCCTTTATTTTATAAGATTGTTAGGCAAAATTTATATGAAATTTATCACAAACTGTTTGCTAATTAAATCACTGTAATAAGTTCAAATCTACACTGAATTTAATCAATTACTTTAACTTTCAAATATCAATTAGACCGCGCGCGATTGCGTTAGTTAGGGGTCCGTTGCCCTAGACTCGTAAAACCCGACTGTCCTCTCCAGCTTCCCGAAAAACTCTCCTTCAGGGCGACTCCCGCGCACATAAGGTCCAAATTCCGACCAAAAGTTTTAGGTACTTCACTTATTCTTTGAAAATGATCCGTTTATTTATATTAAGAAAAGGGTCTCATTGTCCCGTCTGTGGGAGTCCAAATGTTATCGTTTAATATTTTAAATAATAAACAAAGCTGAATTATGGTTAAGTGGAAATAGAACAATAAATCTGGCTATTTTATTACGGTCGGTAAAGCCTGTGTAACTTGATTTAATCGTTGACAGATATTTTCAATTTGCTATGGGAAAATTCCCGCTAACTCGAACCCCGATCTCGTAATAATTACGAATACATATTCAATCCTATATTTGCGAACAACAGGCAGATTGAGTCCTGACGGTTGTTACATCACGAAGGTGCGTCGACCACTGGGGGCCTAAGCCACGAACCCGAAAAATAGCACTCAAATGTCACTTAACCTTTTAATTTCAACGAACCCTACAGGGACTTATTATCTATCTCTATGTAACATACATACATAGGACATACACAACACATAGGCAAAGGAATTATACAATACAATACCTAGACCACGAGTCCACCTCAAAAGGCAAATAAGAGGGCACGGTTTCAGTAGGGTCACTATACCGCCTCACAAAGAACGAGATGAACCAGACACAATTTGCTATGGTCACACTCGTCATAAGGAATCGGTAGAGGTGGTGCATCTGTTCTTTGTTCTTGCGCAGGATCCTTTGGCCTTCTTCGTCATCGGAACGGAATGTTGGATCTTCTGACGGATTCAAAACAATAAAGGAAACGTTATTTTTAAACCCTTCTTTCGTTATATATTGGAAAATATCGTGGTAGCAAAGACAGGAAGTATTTGTTAATCGACGGAAAACAAAAGATACGGCATGCTTTATGTTCGGCTGTATGTATGTTTTTTATGTAGGTATGTTCGTTAATTTCTCTGTTAATTATTGACCTATTTAGAGAATTATTACGCTATTGTATTGTATTTTAATTACTGAGGAATTAAAATGTATGTTTGTCAACGCTTTTGCTTGTGCCATTTTCTCGGACTTATATCTATGCAAAGTAAATCTACCATTTCATGGGGATACATAATCTTACGGATATCATAAAAAATAGGTAGCATAAACACCTTTCAAAAACTCGTTCAGTCGATCCATTCGCGACGTCTGGTAATACACCGTAGCGATCTTCGTGAGCAGATTGAATTGTGGTATCTCAATGGTCAAGCTGTCTATCATTTTGTTAATATCACGACTATTCTACAAGAAAATAAATTAAAATAATAAAGCAAAAAATATATTCTTTGACATAATAGCTAGTGTAAGAGGCAATATGAGTCCTTAGGCTCCTGAACTAGTTGTAAAACTGTGTTTCAGTAAATGGCTTCTCGGGCCTATTAATAAAAAAATGGTAGAGCTTAAAACTAAAACCTCAAATATTCCAAATCCTTACCTGCAAAACAAAAATAATATGCTGTACATTATAAACAAATGCGATCAGAAATGCTAAGAGCTTGTATATATTATGAAATATCCGCTTGAAGCCTCTCGCTGGATTATTCAGGGCCCTGTAAAACCCGGCCCAGCCCAACATTTTGAAAACCTCAGCAAATGAATCAAATGGATAGACCTTCTCCATGCTATCGGTCATTTTCACTGCGAAATATTTGATAACGACTGCTCTAAGCTGATTTATAGAATCAAATAGCCGTTTAAAAACTTATATTTCTAAATGTACATGTAAAATTCTTTGGTTTCGATGATAATTGCTGGAAAAATAATTACAGGGATTAAGCAAGTTAAGTAGATGCGTAATTAGCTCAGTGGATTATTCTGTTAATTAAGAATTATACGCCCCTTAAGTTGATAAATGCCCCTTGTGAATAAAGCGGTAGTAGGTTGGTAAGTTGTATGTTGAGCTTTTGCATAATTAAAACAACTCCGACCTTATGTTGCTAGTACCTACGTTACGGTACAGTCAGCGTCACAACTGTAAAGAGGAAAATAATGAAAATTCTAGTTAAAGCGACCTTGCTGTTACATTGTTTTTTTCTGTTATTGTTATTGGTTTTTGTTAAGTTTTCATAAATGTCTTTTGTCATAAAATAAGCTAGAATTCTAGGACTTATATTCGTCTCTAGAACCCTACTTTACCCGTTTCTTCGTCGTCGCGTCGTCGCGTCGTCATTATTAGGTTATCTGTAAAACCTAAAAATGCCACTACAGATGATACAATTAACTACCAATGTTCTTTGTGATTGAATACAATAGGTAAATATACCTTGTTCACGTATTTATAATTTTCCTGTCACATGCACACCCATAAAGTTTCCCAATTGTTAACAGTTGAGTAATACAAGACTGAATATCAAGATGAAATATTACATAGTTAAGGTAGACTTTTGACAAAGAGATGCTAATTTGTCATCTCTAAAAATATGGCCCGTATAAAATAGTACAAAAGTAGACAAAAAAAGTACAAAATATTGAGTTTAGTTTGGGTATCTGAGCCACGCTCTCGTTGGTTACATTTTCCTTTAGTCAAACTTCAGAACTTTTAGAAAGTATGTTGTGTATAATAATAATAATGATGGACAATTCACACAGCATTATCTAGCCCCATGGTAAGCAGAGCTTATGTTATGGGTACTAGATAACTGATATACAATATATTACATAGATAGATATTTTTTATTATACATAGAAAACGACCAGATCACCCGAAACAAATATCTGCAGATCGTACACACAATTGTTCCGAGGCATGAATCGAACCTCCTGCGTCGCAGGCGGACCTTCTCCCACCGCGCCACATCGGTCGTATACACTAGGACTGACATGTTGTTGTATACAATAAAGTCCTTAAAAATAAATGAGAATAAAAAAGGACAAGATATTGAGCAAGCATTTATTGAGCTAGAATAGACTTAACCTAAGGTGCTTACAAAAATGAACACATTAAAAAGGTGGCAGCCACACTTCGAAATCAGGCCAGTTGAGTTTCTCCCGTAGCGCAGCCTCGAAGGTTGCGTCTCGGGTGGAGTCGCGCGGCGCTTGGACCTCACGGCTGCATTGACGTGGGACTTCTCTCGCCGCACGTATTAGTTTGGATATCTGAGCCACGCTCTCTCTTACGTCTTCCGCTGGTAACTGGAAAAGGAAATCTACGGTCATCGTGGTATCAAATTATGAGGAAAATATACTATATAAATGGTGGAACTCAGGCTCTAAAATTGTCTATATTCCTTGTTCAGATTATGTTGACAAGCCATCCTATCAAGAAGTTATTAATTCACTGATTCTTGCAATCTTAATCACTGCACAGAATTCATAAATCGTTAGTTTTTAATAAGTAGACCCTCATTATTATATGTATATGCTGATATTACCTACGGGCTGGTTTTATTGGACGCGCCGTTACGCTCAAGAATACGCTCGTTTCAAGTCGAGATAGTAGCATCTATATTTTACTAGGTACCTAGTACCTCATCATCTTTAGGCAGCGTATGCTGGTAGATCGACTCGACATTGACACTGGTCGACTTTCCCTACGGGTCCATTTCATTTGACAGCTTTCCCCCAAGAACAGCTGACGCTCATCATTCGTCGTCTATTTACTAGTTCTAGAACTTTTTCTTACCTCATCATCCTTAGGCAGCGTATGTGGATAAATCCTGGTCCAATTGCCCACTTTCCCTACGCTACGGGTCGATTCCCCTTTGACACCGTTCGCCCAAGAACACGCGCTCATCATACGTCGTCGGTTTACTAGCTCTAGTACTTCTTACCTCATCATCCTTAGGCAGCGTATGTGGAAAAATCCTGGTCCAATAGCCCACTTTGCCTACGGGCCGATTCCATTTGACGCCGTTCCCCCAAGAACACGCGCTCATCATACGTCGTCTTGACGCGGCGGTTGCGTATCCGCCGCGCCAGGTTTCGTCTGTAGGTTGAGCGGGTTCGCTCGCTGGTTGCGTGGACACACTTGATGTTGACTGAAAATAAGGAAAATATGGTTAACTACAGACAGAGGCTTCACTTCAGTAACCCCTTTGACAGCTTCCAAGTCTCGTAGTTACATTAGTTTTGTTTTAATATTAATAATAATTAATAATATTAGAGGTGTTCTTTGTAAATGAAACAGCTGGCTATCCTCATTATCACGGGCACGGCATGATCATAGTGCTCGTGATCATAAACCGTTCCACTTGAATTACCAGGTACGAAACCCTTATTTAATTTATAAAATTCATTGATAATGTTGATTAAATGTATAAGGTACTATTAAGTTTTTGATGATATCTTTGTTATAAGTTATTTTTATTATCTTATTAATTGTTAATTAATCAGTTATTATATTTATCGTTAATAAATTTGTGTATTATAAATTTGGTATCTTAATAAAGTTTATAGCATTCAAATAATGTTTGATTATTTACTTTGGGCTATCCTCCCACGTGTGTGTTGCTCTCAAAAGCTCAGAAGTTATTTCGTCCTCACTGGGGGCTTTTCGGTATAATGTCGCTCTGGGATCCTCGTCGTCTCATCGAGAACGAGGGGCATGTGCAGCGTATAAACAGCCAAAGAAATCCTCTATCTCGGCAAATATCTTTGGCTTCGACAATACATTCCTCCCGTCGAGCATTTTTAGGTTCGTCAGGTGGCTCCTGCCAAGCTGTTCAGTGAATACTTTGGACCTTCGGTTTTGCTCTAAAGCCTCTTCAATGAGGTATGTGTCTCCAAAGGTCGCTCCGTACCATTTTCAAAATTTGCTTGTTTAGGTCTGACTAATTATGTGATATACATATGTGTGAATATAATAAGAACCAGTTAAGAGATCATTTATCCTAAGCAAAGTCTCAAGGTACAAAATTAAATACATACTTGTACATCAGAAATATCCACCAGAGGCGTATCCGTAGATTTTTGTCGTCCGCTTATCACTTCTCTAGACTTTTCTGGAGGCTCCTGAAATCAATTAGAAAACTAATATTTTAATCTCATCATCATCATCAACCTATAATAGTCAATAGCTGGACATAGGCCTCTCCTTACGAGCGCCATGTCTTCAGCTTGACGCATGACGGTCTCCACTCAAGAACACGTTTACCCCAGCGGTTGTCGGACGCTACATGGACGCTACCCGCTGACCGAGGAGCGCCGTTTAATGTCAGTTCTTACCACATATACGTCAGATAAGGGCGGGTTCAGAGTGACGCAGTGGATGGGCATCGCTCGGCGCCGACGGCCGCGGTGAGCTCGGCGCGGCGGGGCGCGAACGCTGCCCGCTGACCGAGGAGCGCCGTTTAATGTCCCGTTCTCGTCTTCTGAGCTGTAACTGAGAAGATAAGCAGTAAGCGAAGGCGCATAGCGGAGCTTTGGAGTTGCTTACGTTGTGTCTTTAGAATAGAAGAGAATATGACTTATTTATTACACCATCAATACAAAAAATAATTAAGATGAACTTAATACTAACTATATCTAGTGTGTCTTCGTTCGTATTACACTAGTTATTCTACTCCTGACGCTCAATCCAGATGTAAGCCAAAAACAGCGCTGAGCTATCAAATCGGAAAAGGATGGCATCGTTCGGTGGCCTAGACTTTTCCTAATTTAACTTGTTTTTAGCGATGGATGGTTACGATGGCATGCGTTTAAATTTCAATACTTTGTTAGTTCCTTTTTGTTGAGTCCAAGTCACCTGTTTATAGAAATGAGAAGCGGTCACTGCTTACAGTAACGCAAAACATCGGCTCTATTACTAGTAGGGTCACTTACTTGTTGATAGGAGTAGAAGGCGGTCCTTGCAGTAACGCTAGGCCAGTGTGCTTCATCGGAAGACCGAGCAAGTCGAACAGTTCGTGCAACATTGGCTGTTTTACGAGTAGATCTGCTTCGCAGTTGGCTCCAAGGGCTGGGGATAGATTCACCTGGAATGTGAAGGATAAACGACACTGTTAAATGATGGTTAGATCCACTATTCATTGATTCTCGTTCTTGGTCACATCAATGTATTATTATTTTTAATTGACGTCAGATATCTTGCTATCGAAGGAGTTTGCTAGACTACGGGTTTATGCTGATAAGGTACTGTACGAGTAAGTTCCATATCACCTAGAATGTGTAAGTGAAAGGTAGATTGTTTCTCAGTTAACGCATGCACTGCCCAGCCACAGCAATGACATGCGACGGTGCGCTGCTGAAATACAAGCTTTTGAACATGGGCTGGGCACTCAACGTGTCTTTAAATATAAGTGTCAAATATTTTTTTTACTATTTGAAATATTAGTAAAACATATCTAAATTAAGCAGTCCTTTTTCAGATAAACTTTAAAGCTACGGTAATCTACTGTTCCAGCTGTACCTAACCCAAACAGCGTTTTATAAAATTTGACTTGTCTAAGTGCTTATTTTGTAAACCAATAGAAATAAAGGAATTTGATTTTATTTAAGCAAACAAATCTGACCTCAATAAGATAGTTTAATCGGTAGGCGTCATCCACCATAACCAGTAGAACTCAAAGCAGTTCCTAGCTGAAGGCGTACCTACCGGCGGCTTGCATGCACAACGTCAAATCGTGCAAATGCGTTGCCAGACCAGACATTCTACCCCATCGGCCGAATAATGCTATAAGCATGCCTACAAGCAAAGCAAGACCTCTAACCTCAATAAGCCAAGGCCTCAGCGAGTCATCTAGCAGAACATCAAACCCGTAGAATTCGAAACAGTTCCTAGCCGGCGACGATTCGGAAGCAAGCACGAACTATCGTGAGAATGCGTTGCCACACTAGCTATTCTGCTGCGCCCCAACAAAAGATTCATGCTATTTGCATGCCTACAAGCAAGCATGACCTCTCACCTCAATAAGCCAAGGCCTCAAAGAGTCATCCAGCAGAACATCAAACCCGTAGAACTCGAAACAGTTTCTAGCTGGCGGCGTTCCGGAGGCTTGCGCGAACAAGGTCAGTGTCACTATAGTGCGAATGCGTTGCCAGACCAGCCATTCTGCTGCGCCCCATCGGCCGATCAATGCTCTGCGGACTTGTTTTAAAGTCCATTTGCATCCTGAAAATACAATGGTTGAGGAAATCAATAACTTCGGTAAAGAATATTTATGCATGTAGTAATGTATTAATTAACCTCTCAAATGGCGGGACAGTCGGGTGGTGGGTATACATATAATCATCTAGTACCCATAACAGAAGCTTTCCTTATACCAGCATTATTTGATTTTATATTTTTATACGCTGGTCATCAAGCTTGTAAAATAATGAATTAGAAGGAATTTTGTAACGTATATGTTACGTGGTATCATCACAATTATTATCATCTGCCTAAATCAGTCGAATGCTGGACATAACGAATGCTCGCCGTAGCTTCTTCAGCTTGACGAAGCGCGCATTTAACGAAGCCTAGTAAAGTAAAAGTAAAAAGTAAAAAATCATTTATTTCTTTAGGCTTACAAAATAAGCACTTAGACAAGTCAAATTTTATATATAAATTATTATCAAATAAAATTATTTTACTGTTCACTTCAATTTTTTGTCCACTAGTGGAAGAAGTGAAAATACCGGCATATGTAGGGCTTATTTATATTGTTATAAATGGTTAGGTATACAAATCCGTGACTTGTATTTATTATTATTAATGAATGACTACTATTTCATTCTTTGCTTTATTTAACATACCGCTCCCAATCCGGTCTTTGCACTCCGCATAGCGAGGTCCACTTTTATTGAGGGAAGAGTTGGTGAGATGCCTGTACGGGTTGTGGATATCCGATAGCGTGTACGTGTCTGTTCCTGAAATAATTTAAGAAGGGATTATCATATTTGTATAGAGTATACCTCACAATGAGTAGACTGCAGATGTATCCACTTTGGTTGCTGTATAGATGCGGAAGTTTTTATATTATTTTTTGTGATGTTCATCTATACATTTCGGATTATTTTTGTATGCTGCTTGCTAAAGTTCATGGCGGGCCGGCCTGCCCTGAGTGAGTGAGTCAAATTGAATAATAGTGGGCTCCAGCCTTCAGGAGTGAATGGCGATTGATCGGTCACTGAATGAGCTGTTGTGGGTTCGAATCCCGCCCCGGAACAATTGTGTGTACGGTCTGCAGATTTTTGTTCCGGGTGTTCTGGTCGTTATCTCTGGTCGTTATCTACTTACATATTATGTTAAAAAATATCTATCGATGTAATGTATTAGGTATATCAGTCATCTAGTACCCATAACACAAGTTCTGCTTAACTTGGGGCTAGATGATACTGTGGGGATTGTCCACCATTAGGTATTTATTTATTTTATAGATCACATAAATTATGTGCCATTACTGGAATACATTGTATTTCAATCTTCTAAGCTAATTATCTTTCTTTGTGACTTTTTGTCTCAAAAATTCATTGAAAAAGAAAATTGCTCACCAAATCTAGCTAATCCCTCAGCATACATATACGCAGTCAGCGGCCGGTAGCCTGGCACACACACGTACAGACGCAGGTCGAACTTGTACCCGGCTATAAGGAGTGGTCGCTCGATGTATCGCTGGACCACTGCTGCTGTACCGCAACTCATATCGCATATGCTCTGAAACATTTATATTGTAGCATTGAAGTAACGAATCCGAACAAGAAATCTTTGAAAACTTCTTATTTATATTTAGGGGAAAGTTTGTGCGCTTATGAAGGTGTTTGTCCATAGACAAAACAGAAAACACTGTACGGATCGCGTTGAAATTTAACATAAAGATCTGGACCTAAACATACACACAATGTGCAAAGCCGCGGCACAAACTTGTACTAAATAGATGTTTGTACGGACTTTTTGAAGCAGTTTTAGATATGTCAGAATTGTGGTTCTTAGCTATAATTTGATTTAAAGATTTTTGTATGGAGGGTGGCCACTTATTTTGTTTTTTAAAGTAGCAGCGAATAATGAACTTTATTTATTTGGATAGAGAACAAATATGATGTCCTAGAGCTATGCTCGGAGTTTCTCTGAAGGATAGGATTCGTAACCAAGGTTATCGACATAGGTAGCTCAAAGAATTAGCAAGCTGAAGTGGCAGTGGGCCGGCCATATCTCGCGAAGAACCGACGGCCGCGGGGGCAAACGAGTTCTTGAGTGGAGACCACGACTCGGTAAACGTAGTGTAGGACGCCCTCCGACCAGGTGGGATGACGACCTGCGAAAGACTGCAGGTAGATGCTGGATGCGTCAAGCTGAAGACAGGGCGCTATGGCGCTCATTGGGGGAGGCCTATGTCCAGCAGTGGACTGCTATAGGCTGATGATGATGATGATGAAAGCGTCCGGTTTCTGAGATGATAGTTCGTAGTTATATGCGATTGTATCTACCAAACAACGTTGTAAAAGTTCAAGTAAATTTACCCGGAACAAGAATATCCCTCTGCCCTGACTCTGCGCCACCGGTTTGTGTATCCAGACGACGTTGTTCTCCGACGTGCCTTCACTGCGACGAAGCCTCGAACACTCCGACACTAGCTTCGCGTACTCTAATGGCAGGTGGTAGCAGGTTGGGCTGGAATACAGAAATCAGGCATTAATAACGTTTATCGTTGACTTGCAGAATAAGCTTTAAGACCAGTGTATTATCAAATAAGAAATAAAATCGGTCAGTATTTATTTTATCTTTCTTGTCGAAGCAACGCACATAAGCAGAAGAGATCGCTCTCAGCGATAAGGCCGCCCTTTATACCTTTATTCTAAGTTAATTTTATTTCTGTATTGTTTTCTGTTTTGTGTGGTATAATAAAGTGTTCTCTATCTCTATCAGCTCGAAACAATTTTTTGTTTTGAAAGCTTTCATTCATCATTTAATGATCTTTCTTTCGATTATAAGTATTAATACAAAGGGCGTTTATTTACCTATTTTTCCCGACGTTTCAACAGGTTTACACACTGTCATTCATGTGTTTACTCCTTTTCGAATTCAAATTTGATCATATTTCGCTCCATACAGGGGATTATGTGTTGTTGAATTTGTCTTTGTTAACATAATATCTTAGATTCTAATCATATATTATGTAAGTACAAGGAGTTAGCAAAATATAGTGGTAGGAAATATAAGATTAACTGCTCTAAAATGCTTTAAAATTAGTACTCGGCTTAACTTGACACACAGCGAATATTGTGCAGTCGTACAGTGATGAAAATAGGCGATCGCAACGAACAACAAGACGGATTTTTGAAATTTAATGCTCGCTGCTGGATTTTACGTGATCCACCAAGCTTCAAATATCGTTCAAACTGCGTTTTTATGCAAAAGGGATAAATCAGGTCAATCGTAAGGAAATGTAAAGTTCTGTCCTAATTTCAATGATGACGATGATTTAGAGTCTCATAAAATAAATTTTATAAATGCAGCCAAGAAAGTAAAGCCCGTACGCGACCATAATTTTAGACCTGCCGTTTCATTTCGAAATGTCACTGAACATGAAATCGTTTCAAATCGACGTAACTCTTTCTTTTTGCCAGGAACAAGCCTAACTTCGACTGTTAGTGAACAATAACGTCTTCATAAACGACACACGTCAAAATACAGACGATTACGGACTTATTCCACCGTCAAAGTTTCCCCGGAGAAACTTGCGACCTAAAACTTTCGCCATTGTATGTGGAAAAATACTTGTTTTATTCGATAAACCATGCCGTACATAAACATGCTTTATGAACAGCATAGAGAGTCACATCCATCACAATATCGTGCAGATAATAGCCTATGTAAATGCCGTAAGCGCACTCATGGGTACTGACTACGGACTGTCTGACTATAAACTTACGCCAGTTTTGATTGGCGATAAGAATTCAGTAAAACGCTTTGTTTGGTTGAATCGTAAAAATGGTACAGTATTTTTTCGCATTTTGTAGTCACGGAAAGCTTTAAATGTTATGTGTAATAATAGCCTGTCTGTACCAATTCTTGTCAATTCATCATCATCTGCTACCCGACTTTACCCACTGCTGGGTATATAGGTCTCAAAACCTTTGTGCCACTCCACTATCTATTGGTCCGAATTGTCTAATACCTTACTTTTAAAGTAAATACAAAACATCGGCATGAAATTCAATCGGTGAATCGCAATTCAGATTTTTTTAACAATGATGGTCGATTGAATCAAGATTTGAATCCAAACTAACCAGCCAGACATATTCATCACTATCTTTATGAATATTTTCTACAGCAGACTTAAAAGCAGTCCGGTAGCGTATTTAAATTTAAAAGTAATGAGTTCTGATAAAATCTACGGAGAATGTTCGTTAGCGTGTAACGGTTTGTTTGGGTTTCAAATAGGTTGTATTTGCTATTTCCTATCGATTTCAAATCCTTATAAAAAAGGACAATTATTGTATTTTTTTAATATCTTCTTAAAAACCTAAAATGAGACGGAAATAATCAGAAAAAATCTTAAAACCTTAAATATCTGTAAAGGGCAGACGACCTGTATAAGTCAATTTTTAAAGCAGTTCGTGTAGCAACAAATAATATATCGTTTTACTCCTGTTCCAAACTTTTTCCGAATTCCCCCATAAAAGTGTAAAAGCAGGGGCGTCTTCTTCCCAACGATGAATACTAATATCTCCAAAACAAAGCATTGATTCCTTTTTCTTTGGCCATCGTCACGCGATGGAACAACCGTACCACTTGGAGGTAATTTCTGAAGCACAACATTAATAATTCAAAACAATAATTTCAAAATCACCGTGAACTTTCACCTTAAAGGAAATATGCTAATAATGTGAATGTTTTCCCGAGTTTTCATAATTATAGGAATGGCCTTTTTAGAGGTGAAACTTTGGCAATGATAATGACGTAGGCAGCCCTAGGTCGAGTTACCTCTTACGATTTTTTTAAAGCCTTACTAATTTTTTTAAAGAAAGAGTTCACTTATTTATTGGAATCTGAATAAATTATTTGCGTATTGAACGTGAAGAATCATTTGCTTTCTCTTTTACCATTTCCTAGTAGTTCTAAACTGTGAATTTTTATATACTCTATACGGTAAATACTACATCTTAGTTGTACAAAATAGAACCAGTCACGACCTATACTCTGATTTAGAATCCATGATATTTTATATCAACAAAAACATAATTTATGAATAAAAACTTTTCAAAATCTTATAATAATAAGATAACACAAAAATGGAACAAGAAGGTTATCACTAAAAAGTAAAACACAATCTTCAACAACGCATCTTACTATTTCCTAAACTAAGTTATGTGACCTCCTTATTAGGAATAAATATCTTTCCACGTGTATCTGAAGGCCAGTACGGAACTGATCCTGTAGAAACACAAACTTACCTACTGCCAAAAGTTATGTGAGATTTGTGTTTAATATCAAACTGCACTCATGTTACCTAACCGCATGCAATCTCGCATTATAAAACCCACAGTTAAACCCCGAAGTTAAACTGTGCTCTACCAAAGGTTGTTCAATAAACAATTGGATGGCTGAGACTGCAACTAGCATTATATTAAAAGGCGAAATTTCACGGTAAATCGAATTATACAACCTTTTAAGACCTATTTTATTTAAGGAACCTACAATTAGTGGTATTTACTATTTAATTGTTTTAGACTTTTCAGGCATTTCATCATCATCGGGTAATGATATAGCATCACCATCATCGTCAGCCTATGTTAGTCCACAGATGGACAAAGGCCTGATGATATAGCATCCATGTAGTTTATATGCTCTATTGATCTGGCATCAACGAGTATTTATTACAAAATTCCACTGAACTTGCAGGAAACTGAGAGGAATAGACGGAGGACAGGGAGACTCTTGCCCAGCAGTGGCACACGCCTTAGAAACGGAATTTTAAAATGAAACTACTAGATGAACTAGAAAATATAATTTTATACGGCGTTAATAGAGAGCGTTTTATCGTGTCGTGTGTAAAACCTCTTAACATTCCACATCCGATGAAGCCATTCATTACGCGATACGTTAACTCATGTAGGTATTCTTGCAGAATTCCCAGGATTTTCAGATTGTCGCAACATGATGTAAAATGTCGTGTAGCACGCCACAAGCCGCGTGGTTCCATTCAAATAACCGATGACGCGAAGCAATTGACTCGTGCCCTACAGAAGGTACCTATAACTACCTACATGGTAGTAGGTAGGTACACGCTGAATGTTGCCTTGGTGCGTAAACAAACGTGGAAAGTGAAAGATTTGATATGGCAAATATCATAGTGCTTTTTATTCTTTACACCATACGGGACTCTTGAAATCGTTAAAAAATTCAAATTATATACCTGAGTTAAACTAGGAAATAAGTGGATTTGGATTCAAAGATGATGAAAGAGAAATTTGGAGGAAAAATAAACAATAGAGTAGAGTAGAGAGTCAAAAAAGGACTTCAGTTTTCCACGATTGAATAAATATTAGGAATATCTCTCAACGAATTACAATTTGTATTGGAAAAGCTAGATTCCCTAACATAGGTATTTTTGAAACGTTTCAGAGAATCTAAAAACTGTACAATCTTTTTTTTTTCAATTGTATTTAGGTAACTCAAAACACCGCAAAACATATCGTCCATTACTTCCGTACGTTAAATAATCCTAAAGTTGATAATTGGTATAATTATTCCTAAAGTAGATAATTGGTATAATTATTGTTATTTGGCGGTATTTTCCATCGCCTCACTTCGAAAGTCGATCGCTGTTAGTGATTTCGACGAGTATTTTTAGTTCTTTATATTCGACAATAAACTGTCGAACCGTCTTGTTTATTTTCTAGTCTTAGTATCAAACAAATGTTTCTGGAAGTACGCAATATGATATTTCATAATCGAAAGTTAGGTTTCAGACACGCGATAAGGTTTGTGATTGATGAATAGAGTCGTATTATTTATTTCCGAACTACGTTAGCGTCTCTCAGCTATTTTTGGGACTAGGTACACATCGGGCGGGAGACTTCTCTCTTATAACATCATCATCATCAACCTATAGTAGCCCGCTGCTGGACATAGGCCTCCTCTAATAAGCGCAACTTTTCTCTTTATAGTGTCCAAAATATTTAGTTGTAGATACTTTATCCAACTCAATCGGTTAAAATAATTGGGAATATAGCACACACACACACACAAACAAACAACATCTCAACATGCCTAATATGCCTATATAAAATAGTTCCTCCTTACTTATAAACGAAAACAAAGAAAGAAATTCCTGTGCCTCGTCTATACTATCTTTACTAATATTATAAAGAGGAAAGGTTTGGTTTTTTTGTTTGTTTGTTTGTAATGTATAAGCTCCGAAACTACTGGACCGATTTGAAAAATTCTTTCACCGTTTGGAAGCTACACTATCCCCGGTGAACATAGGCTATATTATATTTTCAAAAAAGTTAGGGATCCGTACTAAAACCATGTGAAGCCGGGAAGGTCCGCTAGTAAAATATAAAGTTAAACCATTCCTGAGCTCAAAGTCAATAAGTACAAGTCAATACAAGGAAAGAAAAGGAGTGGAGATAGGGAGGAATCGTGATTCCTAATTTATTGCAACGCAATTTACAATCTGCATAAAACCTCTTGAATAATGAATTTAAAAACTGATCTTTATTATTACGAGGGCATTAAGTTTACTTTTGGTTAACGGCACGGCATTTTTTATTTGCATCGAAAGAAGATTAAGATTCAGTATTCTTGGATCAACGCTTGCGTGTTTTCTTTTTATCGGTTTAATTAAAGGGTTGTTTTAATATCATAGCTTTTTATCATATTTCAACTCATTCACTGTACAAGCTACCCGTCTATGGAATGCATTCTCTGGACATTAGACGTGCAAAATCACTCCCTATCTTCAAAAAACTGCTGCATCAGCATTATTTATCCACATGAAATATTGATAGCCTTACCTTATGTCTATGTAAGTTTATTATAATGTTTGTAATGTAGATATTTAGTGTATTTATTTATTAAAATGCCACCGTCTATTGTTCGTTAATGTCCAGTCTATCCCAAGGTTGCCTGGAAGAGATCGCTCTCAGCGATAAGGCCGCCCTGTATACCTTTATTCTAAGTTTTTATCTCTGGATTATTTTCTGTTTTGTGTGGTGTAATAAAGTGTTATCTATCTATCTATTTTTTATTTTAGCTATTTATAGATGTATCTTATTGTATCCCGGATTTTCTTCTATCAATTGGTGTTATATTGAGATGCGGGTAGTTTTAGAGACTTCTTCAATATCATGTTGGTTAGGTATTTTGATACATCAGGATTTTTTGAATGCCTAAGCATGTGTATAATGATATATTTGACGACCGATGTGGCGCGGTGGGCGAAAGTCCGCTCGGACGCTGAAGGTTGCGGGTTCGATTCCCGCCTCGGAACAATTGTGTGTACGATCTGCAGATATTTGTTCCGGGTGCTCTGGTCGTTTTCTATGTATAATAAAAATATCTATCTATGTAATGTATTGTATTATGTATATCAGTTATCTAGTACGCATACCACAAGCTCTGCTTACCATGGGGCTAGATGATGCTGTGTGAATTGTCCAGCATTATTTATTTATATTTATTATATTTTCTGAACTTCCTAGGTCAGCATTGATCTAAATAAAAGTTGTAAGATAAATGCTGATGATGAAGCCCTATTTTCACGAATATTGCCATTACAAACCATCTACCCTAAGAAAATGGTTAGGTTAGAAAGACAGTTAGTTCCTAAAAACGTCTGAATCTAAAGATATTGTCGACTTCTCGTATCAAAACTGATTCCCACAATTAATAAAAGCTACATTCAAATAATACTTATTACGTTCAAACCATCGTGCGCCCATCCAAGGTACTTCATCAAAACATTAATGGGTAAGATTCGTTTATTATGTCATTTCATTTTGCCGATTGCTTCCGGTATAGAAGACATTAGAAGTCGGTATAACCCAATCTAAATATAGAACAAATCGTTATCATTCACTGAGCACGTAATGTTCATTTAATTATTGAACCAATTATTGTGGGGGATTCTTACAGAAGGGTAAAAATAAATGGCTGATAAAATGTGAGAGTGCTGGGCAAACGTGTTCTTGAGTAGAGACCACGACTCGTTAAACGTAGTGTAGGACCCAGGTGGAAACTCCAACCAGGTGGGATAACGACCTGCGAAAGACTGCACGTAGATGCTGGATGCGGCAAGCTGAAGACAGGGCGCTATGGCGCTAATTGGGGGAGGCCTATTTCCAGGAGTGGACTGCTATAGGCTGATGATGATTAAATCGGAGAGTTGGAAGTCTGACGGTCCATCTTCAGTGGAAAGTGGTGTGAAATTTTAACCAAGCTTTTCATTGAAAACAAGAACTAGATTTAAAAAAAAAATGGGGAAAAAATTGATGGTTCCTACAATTATACCACCCCGCCATAGGGATAACAATATTCCCAAAAATCCGTTTCGCGTTGCAGCGCGACCGCCACTCGATAACCTTTACTCCCCAGCGGTTTTCAGATTTGCAGCTATATGACCTGCTCACTACCACTAGCTTACTAATTCTGAGAGCTTTGTCGGTGACTTTGGTTCTTCTATGGATTTCCGTATTCCGGATTCTACCTTACCAAAAACTTCAAACATATATCTCTCGATAGCCCGCTGAGCGGCTCCGAATATTTTATCAATATTAGGGGAATTGGACAAATAATTACAACAAGAAGAACGAATTGATCCTGACGGATCAGCTACCAAAACATAATCGAGAACTAATCGTTTCTAACCATTTTGGTATTTTCCCGCTCAACATAATGGAAGCTAAACTTCTAATTTTGAATCGTTGAACTGAACTTAAAATACCTGATTTAAATCGCAGCCTATTTCGGTAATACTCTGACGTCACAATGTATTTAATCACGGCATTCAAGCTGCATGAATGGTTGGTTCCATTGCCGATTTGAACGTGAAAATACGAACTAAGCCTAGGCTAAGCCACTTATAATGTTTGTTTTTTTAAAAAAAACTTAAGACTGACTTCAAATTCCTTAATATTTACACTGTGTTCTAAATTTTGTAGGACAAATTGTTGGATAAACACAAAACCCGGGAAATATTTTTTATGAGGTCACGATCAGGATGTTGATCATTGATGCAGTTGCAGCCCAGCCAGACATGGCATTAGTATGGAGAAATGGTCGACTGTCCGAGGTGTGTTAGTACATGAGTACGTAAATATCACTAGGGTCTACCAGCTTACCTGAAATCATAAATAGATCCGTATATCCTCCTCATACAGCGGAGCAGTCTTGACAGGTTGTCCTTCCGACATATCGACCCCCCTTTCGGTATGTGGTTCATGAACTGAAATAACATTAAAGTAACATTAGTCTAGCAATTTATCAGTCTAATTTTTATGTCTAGATTTTGTTAGAAGTTGGTTTCGTGTGGATAATTTAAGGTATAACCGAAATGGTTGTCAGTATTTGATTTAGTAGTTGGTTTTATGCCAATTGCTGGTTGCTAACACCAGTTAGCAAACATAAAACACCCCTAATGACCGCCATAGGACCACCTATGGCGGTCATTAGGGGTGTTTTATGTCCCCGGCAGAGGATAGGATGCCCTCCAGTCAGGTGGGATAGCGATCTGCGAACGACTCCACGCCGATGCTGGATGCGGCAAGCTAAAGACAAGGCGTTATAGCGAGGCCTATGTCCAGCAGTACTGTAGCAACAGTTTTATGTTCATTTCGATTTTTTTTTAATTTTCCATCGAATCTTGTCCAAACTAAACCCCGAAGACGGAACTATCATTTGTTACGTGGAAATAAAAACTGAATTGTTTTGAATAAACTAAAAACTGCCTACTTAATATTTAAAAAAACATACTTACAGCCGAAAATCCATAAAAAAGCCTTCTTTTTTTTTGAAGTCGGTTCAAAATCAGCAAAACGAAGTTGATGATGATGATAAATTCATCAGTCCATATGAGTGTCCACAACTGGACATAGGCCTCCACTTAGTTCCGATTTCAAGGGGAAACTGGAATAAGCTTTCAGCAGTAGGACCTATGATGTGTGTAATGGGCGTGTACACGGAAAATGAAAATCGAAGTTTCTTATTAGTTTTCGTGCAAAACCTACTCTTATGTCTATTATATAACATAGCATTTTCTGTAAAACTAATCAGTAGCTTCGATTTTTGTTTTAACAAGTACAGGTCCTGATAAAGAAACGAAGAACATTACGCCAACTAAAGAACTATACAATAAAACTAATATTTTTAATATAGAAAAACTTTACATTTATAATACATGCATACTAATAAAAAAAATTACTTCAAACTCCATTCAATCAAACATCAAACTACATCTAAAAGAAAGTAAATAAAATTTCAGAAATAAAATAAAATTACAGTTGCCGAAATCACGTACTAACTATGGTAAAAAAACAATATTATCAGACGGAGCTCAATTGTTCAACAATCTACCAAACAATGTAAAGGAGTGTATTAATTTGAATGCCTATAAAAATAAACTTAAATTACACGTATGTACGTGTAATTTAAGTTTATTTTTATAGGTATCTGTAACAGTGCCTGCCTACACGAATATTTTATTCGAGTAGGTAGGTACTTGCCGGGTTTTTTTATTTATTTCTGGCTGCTATAGTGTTGGTATTTGTATATGTAATGATAATAGTAGTAGTATAAAGTTATAAATAATATTTAGTATAATCTACTTTTAGGTACCAGAGGCTAGTTTTAAATATTGTAAAACATAGATTAATTTTTCTTATGTATCTCATTATAAGTGAACCATGTGTTTGTATGAGAATAAAGTTCTTTAAACCTAAGAACAAGCCAATACCTGCATATCACCCATCGTCTTGTAGCATCCAGCAGGGAAGCCGCTGGACCTCCACCAGAGGTTCCACCTGTCTTCAGCTCCATTCACTCCCTGGTATATCCTCCATCCTCGCTCAGCACACACCTAGAAAATAATTAATTGTTATAGAAAAAGGTTTACTAATTATACGTACTAAAAATTAACGGGTACTTATCGAGTTTCTTTACCAATCTCCGGACGAAGACGTTGAAAATAGATTTATTTATTTATTTATTGAGATAATAACATCATAACAGGTTTTGTTATTAAGCCCTAAGGCGATGTTATAACTACTTTTTACTAAAAATTACATATTTTTGTACATACACACAATACTAAATAATTTATAATTTTTTTTCAATAACATTTTGTGCCTTTTTCATGGCTTTAGATAGAATAGTTAGATAAATAGGTATCCGTTAAACTAGTAAGTAATTATGCATGTGTTCAGATTGCGTTAGTTTAAAAATGATTAAAGGTTTGCTAGCCCTTTAAAATAGTATTTCTATTAGTCATTCTCAAAGTATAATATTTGTAAACAACTCACAACGAAACAATTATAAAATTCGTATAATTACTATTCACGGGTATTTTTGACAAATGTTTCTATAGTATAAATGAATATATTAATCTTAAGTAGAAATTTTTTTTATGTTTTGACAATGATTGTAAATCTTAAAGTTAACTGTTTATTTTAGAATGTACCTTAAATTTATTTTACTTGATTATTTTAATTGTTGACTACCTTAAATCACAGTGATTAAATTGTAATATAATATTAATATTTGCACACCTGCTTGCGGGTTGAATACATGTGACACTACTCTAGTTATGAGACCTGACTTGTACCTATAATAATGTGTTCAGCAAATAAATGATTTGATTTGATTTAAATACCGTTTCGTTGTGAGTAGTTTAAAAATATTGTACCTTGAGAATGACTTTTGAATAGAAATACTATTTTAAAGAGCTAGTAAAACTTTTATTTTTTTTATTTGCCTGTTTCGTCCCACTGCTGGGCAAAGGCCTTCCCCAAATCTTTCCACTCAGTGCGGGCGGTCACGTGCGATCTCCCACCAATCTCCGAGGAAACCTTTAATCATTTTAAAACTAACGCAATCTGAACACATGTATAACTACTAATTTAACGGGTACCTATTTATCTTACCATTCTATCTATTTATTTACATATTATTCTCGATGTTTCAACAGGTCTCCACACAAACGTGGTCATGAGATAATTAGAATACTGGAGCTACCGCCTCTGCGAAGCGCGGGGGCAGCATTATTTGTAACTACCCTCACTTGGTCTTCGGAACTATACTCGGATTAAAAAACATGGATTGAATGATGATTGAATGGAAGGAATATTGGTGGGAAATATTTAGAATAGAAGAATAGAATAAATAAATAAAATAAATAAATAAATAATAAATAATGCTGGACAATTCACACAGCATTATCTAGCCCCATGGTAAGCAGAGCTTGTGTTATGGGTACTAGATAACTGATATACATAATACAATACATTACATAGATAGTTTTTTTTTTTAATAGAATCGAAAAAACATTTATTTAGACACAGGTACAAAATACAGGCATAGAATAACAAACGGCAAATAAAGTAGTTTATCATGGGGGTAAGTGACACAAATAGGTGATATTAAGAATAAAATAAGACTACCTCCATGACCCTGCGCCAACAAAGTTAACAACTTTGGTATCATCGAAGTCAAGCACAGAAGCTTGATACTATTTTGGAACTGAAAGCTTTCATTGCATAATTGATCTCTCGTTCGTCGGATTCAAAACTAAACAATTTTCGCTGCACACTTATCTCAATTTTGCATGTTTGGAGTTAAGTTTTCATTCACAATTGTCTTTGTTGACATAAAATATCATGGATTCTAAATCGGATTAAGTACTGGGATGTTCATCTGCACATTCGGATGCCATAAAATACTAAAAGTGGCCGCGACGGACTGAGAAACCGTCCTTTACATAAATGTGGTTATAGATTTGGAAAAAATCACAGGCAAAATTCATACAAGATAGAATAAAAGAAGAAAAGACCCGAGGAATGGAACGTAACCCCTCCGGGTTTAAATGTACCTAAGTTATATTCTTATTCTTCTTTTATAAAATAAATAAATAAATAATATCTAAGTAAAAAGGGATTATTGATTCTTTGGCTAGATTTCGTCAAAAAATACGCATGAAACGGGTAGAAGCGAGAATCTACTGACAAAGCAATAAACAGTGTAGAGGTAGGTGCAATATGTTCAGTGCTTATGCATGATTATAATTATTTGAATAATCATCAGTTTATACAAACTTCCTGCTTATTTAATAGTAAGAATAAAATCATAATCGTAGTTTAATCTAAAATTAATAACGTACTCGATAACTTGGATTAGTTTACGACCAGTAAATTAAATAGGATAAGTGTGTTTATTTATGTGAAGCTTAACGAAGTTATAAACGACTAGCGGCCCGTACCGGCTTCGCCCGGGTGGACATTTGGTTTATAAACATTTTCATAGAAACAAAGCGTGCGAAGATATAAAAACTTTATATATATGTTATTTCTATCCCATGGGAACCGAATTATGGGATAACAAGTATGTAAAGCCTATGTTTGATTACATGCAGGTACCACTCTGCATTTTAGCCTGATCTGAAGTTTTGGCGTAAAGATGAAACAAACATCTAAACATCCAAACTTTCGTATTTATTATATCAGTGTGATGTGATTCTTAAACCTTTTCAAATTATGATCGGACACTATTCTTAGTATAAAATCATACTTAGTATAAAACTAATGATCCATCGACCTACAGGCTGCTTTGACAGATCGATTGGACGACCGATGTGGCGCGGTGGGCGAAGGTCCGCTTGCGACGCAGGAGGTTGCGGTTTCGATTCCCGCCTCGAAACAATTATGTGTACGATCTGCAGATATTTGTTCCGGGTGTTCTGGTCGTTTTCTATATAGTATAATAAAAAATATCTATCTATGTAATGCATTGTATTATGTCTATCAGTTATCTAGTACCCATAACACAAGCTCTGCTTACCATGGGGCTAGATAATGCTGTGTGAATTGTCCAGCATTATTTATTTATTAAATAGTAAAAGAATATATTACATAAAATTAAACGCTTCTACATAAAATATAATTAATGTAGGTAACTGATGCTATAGGTAATCTGTTGAATCATCGTAGCAAGCGCTGTTCTGGATAAATATTTTGATTGTTTTGACAAAACAAAAACCGATTTCAATCCCTTAGTTCCAAACAATTTTTTTTTAGTTTTTTTGTATTCATCATCATCAAACCCATCGGGAATTATTAATTTTTATGGGACCACCTCATAATAATTTTCTATCATTAAATCGGTTCGGAAATGAGAGAGAATTCGACGGACATGCATAAAAACATACATAGACTGCTAAATTGTCACGTATTGTGTAATTATTTTATCTTGTTTGTTGTATTTTTGAGTGTGCTTTAAATAATTGTTTATCTATTTTGTCTACATATTGCCAAACATAGAACCTCCTTCTTTTTTGAAATCTTTTAAGAACCTAAATACTTTTACTAACCTAACTGTACATAATCAGTTAGGTTTTTCCTACGTAGTATATAATCTACTATGCAAAAGGTAATCAATAAAATACTAGAGCAGCCCAGTATAAACAAATCCTAATCAAAGATTTAAATTGGTATCTTCCTACAATGCAAAGCTATTAGCGTATTAATATTACAAATAATAATATTAAATGAAGTACTCACTTAAGTATTTATCCTGCGGCATTGGTGTTTCGCGGAAACGGTGTATGGCAATTTACTTGTGCGGTCTAATTGTAGGTAATTATGTTACATGTAGTGTCGCAATACGTAAATAGATCTTGTAATTTCTACTCCTAACAAATCATAATAATTATATTAGGATAATAATAATAAAAATACGTCTGCCACTCTTATTAACATTATGATTGACTTGTTTATGGCAGACGTCCGCAATCTCCCCTATAGCCCGATTACCCAGTTCATCCATCCATCACAATAGACAAAAGCCTGGTTTTATTTCTTTCATTTTTCTTTGCAATAGTCTCTACACCTGGCGGATACCCTCTTTGGGTGTATCCATAGAGTTTCTGATATCTGTGGGTGTATCATATTGTGCACCCGAGGATGATACCCGCTATGTGTAGCCATCGACTTTAGATTAACTTCTCAAAGGGCCTCTGTGCTATTGGCTTCGGCCCCACGCAAGCCTTTCAAAGGACTGGGTCACTTTATGGCCCGAGATCATGGTAAATGAGAGACATAATAAAAATACATTGATTTCCCTACCTGAAAATACAAGATACTTAAAATATATAATACAATTAACACAGCATTATCTATGTAGCACCAAGCTAGGCAAAGCTTGTGTTATGGGTGCTAGATGACTGACTCATACATTAATAATACAATATATATATATATAAATAGATTGAGACTAGATATATGATAGATTAAAATTACATTTAGAATTACGACTTATACCTATTTATTTAAAACTAAAACTTAAAAAGAAGTAAATTAGTAGGTACACATAACACAAGTTCTGCTTACCATGGGGCTAGATAATGCTGTGTGAATTGTCCAGCATTTTTATATTATTTAATTCTGCATTTGTTGTTATCTATACTAATATTATAAAGCGGAAAGGTTTGATTTTTTGTTTGTTTGTTTGTAATGAATAGGCTCCGAAACTACTGGACCGATTTGAAAAATTCTTTCCGTGGGAAAGTTACACTATCCCCGGTGAACTTAGGCTATATTATATTTTCAAAAAAGTTAGGATCCGTACTAAAACCTTGCGAAGCCGGGAAGGACCGCTAGTACATTAATATACAAGCAGCGCAGTTTTTTAAGTTACCCTCTTGGATAGCTGGTATTATTTTATTTCTTAAGCTCCGACCTACGCCAAGATTCAGTGACGCAGTTTTACACCATACATTGTAAGAACAATGTCTATTGAGGTGAATTATGTATTTATCTGATGAATGCTGACTGATTAAACAAATTGTTGAGAATTAGTTTAAATGTCTTGACGTAAATTTGACGACCGATGTGGCGCGGTGGGCGAAGGTCCGCCTGCAACGCAGGAGGTTGCGGGTTCGATTCCCGCCTCGGAACAATTGTGTGTACGATCTGCAGATATTTGTTCCAGGTGTTCTGGTCGTTTTCTATGTATAATAAAAATATATATCTATGTAATGTATTGTATTATGTATATCAGTTATCTAGTACCCATAACACAAGCTCTGCTTACCATGGGGCTAGATAATGCTGTGTGAATTTGTCCAGCATTATTTATTATTATTATTTATTAAAATAAAGTCAAGCGGTAAAGCTCAAGCGGTGGTGGTACAGGTGGTGGTGTGTTAGCCAAGTTTGTCATAAAAAATAATAAATGAGTAAATACTTTATTGTGCAACATAAAAAACTTTATATCTAAATAAAAAACTAAACAAAGTACAAAAGTCGGCCTTATCGCTGAAATCGATTTCTCCCATGTAAGCTTGGGATGAAGAAAAAATATATGAGAAGAAAAAAATAACAGAAACTTGAATTAATGAATTTGGAATAAAACAAAGGCTTCTTTTTATCCCATAAATCAGTTACCTTGGCATAGAAAGAACCTCTAAACGTTTCCATAGAAAAAACGCGTGCGAAGTCGCGGGCAGAAACGATTATAAAATATAAGAAATTTCGGTCGATTGGATGTTTGATTCACGACAAGGGTGCAGAAAGGATCTACGCCTAAATTAGCATATCTAGAACTTATTAGCAGTCCTATTTTAACGGGTATACCCCGTTTATTCACCTATTTTTCCCGACGTTTCAACAGGTTAACACACTCTCGTGGTCACAGGATGACATGAAAATAAAAAAAATGGAAATGAAAATGAATTTATTTGTTAACACTTTAACTGCGAACTTTTTTCGACGACTGCGATCTTTTTTTTAACCTAAGCCATTCGTGCTGCCGCTCTACACAGCAGTTGTGTTGCGCCTCACATGCGTTTCGTTCGAAAAACATTACGGCTGTGCTGAGTCACACAGATCTGTATTTTCTCAGCCGCTGCGCTAGTGCGCATATTAGTCACTTGTAGAAAACACATACGGTGTGATTTCAGCACTCGAAGTGTTAAAAGACTTACACAGAACATAATAAACTCAAAGGTAAACTAAACATGTTGGTAATCGTGTAAGTCCAGTAACAAAATGGCTTTGCTTCAGCATGAGTTGGATGACTAGCATGCTAGCAACCAACGCTGGTCTTCCACTGATGAATAAACGCTATAAATACCCGTTATAATAGTAAGTACTTTGAATTATGTGTTCTGAACGCGTGAGTTTAATAATATGACGACCGATATGGCGCGGTGGGCGAAGTTCCGCCTGCGACGCAGGAGTCTGCAGGTTCGATTCCCGCCTCGGAACAATCGTGTGTACGATCTGCAGATATCTGTTCCGGGTGTTCTGGTCGTTTTCTATGTATAATAAAAAATATCTATCTATATAATGTATTGTATTATGTATATCAGTTATCTAGTACCCATAACGCAAGCTTTGCTTACCATAAGGCTAGATAATGCTGTGTGGATTGTCCAGCATTATTTATTATTTATTTATTATTAAAAAAAATATGTATTACCTAGATCTAAACCATAAACGCGTGAGAAGCTGAATGCAGAGCAAAATCTGTGTAAACATTGATTTACCTTGACTAGCAAACTCGGTCCGTTTCCGTTATCGTTGAGCCTGTATATAAAAGGCTCGTCGCTTTCCAACCCGTCCATGACTCTCCAAACGGCTGATCTTAAATCAAAACATTTATTAAATAGGTAAGCAAATAAACAATGCTTGGAATGGAATTCTCTCCCACACAATATTCGTGCTAGCCCCTCACTCTCCATTTTCAAGCGTAAAGTCAAAGAGCATTATCTATCTTCATAATTCTGTTGTATTTTATGTATTTAGTATATGTATCTATTAAGTATATGTATTATATGTAAGTATAGAATTTAGGTTAAATAGTATTTTTGTTTAGTATTTTATTATAGTAATTAGTAGTATGTATAGAATTTAGCAGTATATATAGTACTTAGTAGTATATGGATAAGTAAGTTAAAATTTAATCTTCTGTCTATTTATAATTTTATTTATGCACATATACCCACTTCTCTCTTTACTATATATCTCTCTCCCAATAAGGTTTGCTGGAAGAGAACTCTTTTTAGGGTTAAGTTCACCTTTGTATTAATTTTCTAGAATAGGTTTTATATATAGTTTATCGTGCAAAAAGTATAAAATAAATAAATAAATGCTTAATATCTAAACCCAACGCTAAGAGGCGACGTGGAATGCCCAGGATGAGATGGCGTGACGAGCTCGAGGCGCATCTTCCATCGTGGCCTGTTGCAGCGTTGGATCGCGAGGAGTGAAGGAGAAAAGGGAGGCCTTTGCAGTGGGGCAATAATGGATTAAAATAAATAATAATCTAAGGTTTTTGTTATTATAGTGCGTAAGCCCTTGCACTCGTGGTTATCTCTAAAAATTAAATTAAATCCCAAAACTTTCAGTTGGTTACAGCGGTCCTGTAGGGGAAAGTCGCGGGTTCAAGTCGCGTAAAATTCGAATTTGTTTTGGGATATTTTTAATTACTTAAACTATGTATATTATACTCGTATATAAAAATAAATTGCTGTTTGTTTGTCTCGCTAAAACACGAGAACTCGATTTATCTGATTTTGGTTTTGAAATGTTTATAGTAGTCCAGGGAAGGTGTAAAGGGTGAGGAAATATGGTAAAATTGCGCACAACGGTGGTCAGTTTTTCAGAAGAGATCAACATTTTTTTTTTTTTTTAAACTAAACAATTTTTTTTAGTACACAATTCCGAGCCTGGTTTTTCTAAGGACGATGTAAGTATAATATACTCGTATAACAATACAATACAATACAATATACCTTTATTGCACCATCAAATATAAAGAAAATAATAAAAATAGGATCTATAATTATACATACTTAGAAAAACACCCAGACCCGGAATAAAAACAGTAGGAATGCAGTCCAATTAGAGCAACATCGTAAGCGTGGGCTCAGTAACTACCTTCATGTGGTATGAAGGTAGTTACTGAGCCCACGCTTAGGATAGAGAAGAGTAGAACTACAGTAAACTGCACTAAAGACAGCATAACAGAACACACATTAACCCATCGAAGTAAGATGGGTATTTTTTCCATCCTCACTGTGATACTAATACCACAGTCGATTTTTATCTCTAGCAACACAGCCCGGCGGCGTGATGGTGCGATAATTGACTATTATCATATCACACAATAACCCTGGTCTGTATATATGTATGTCTGGTCAGTATTGCAACAGTAGAATTGACTGTATGAATATAACTTTTCGGTGACACAGCCCGGCGTGTTGGCGGGTTTGGTGTTTAGCAAACCCGAGCGAGTCATTTAACTCACAACCACGCAGGCTGTGTTGGCGGGTTTGGGGTTTAGAGTCCGGAACGGGACAAACAGTTATTGCAGCAGTCAAATTGACTGTATGAATATGTATAACTTTTCGGTGACATAGCCCGACGTGTGGTGTTTAGCAAACCCGAGCGAGTCAATTCACTCACAACCTCGCAGGCTGTGTTGGCGGGTTTGGGGTTTAGAGACCTGAACGTTTAGTGACACACAGTTATTGCAGCAGTCAAATTGACTGTATGAATATGTATAACTTTTCGGCGACATAGCCCGACGTGTGGTGTTTAGCAAACCCGAGCGAGTCAATTCACTCACAACCACGCAGGCTGTGTTGGCGGGTTTGGGGTTTAGAGTCCTGAACGTTTAGTGACACACAGTTATTGCAGCAGTCAAATTGACTGTACGAATATAACTTGTCGGCGACAGTGTTTTGTCAACTTGTCGGTCGGCCCGTTGACTTTAGTATGTATACCCAGATTCCTTTAACAGGACCTCTGTAAAGGTACTTTGGACCACTGATAACTGATAAGGCAAGGTGAAAAGGGACAGGCATCTACAGCTTAGTGCAGGCGACTGTCCCTTAAACGGATGATGGTACAAAGTTGATTATTTTATGTCTGTTATTGTATTTAATTTATGATATAATTAAGTATGCAAACCAACAGGTGATCAATAATATTTATAATTAGGTATTTACAAACAGTAATAATCGTGAAGTGAGGTATAAAGATCATGAACGGTGTTTAGCACTAATGATGAGGTAGAACATAACTAACCTAGATTATATTATTAGTGTTATTATTGTTAGTTCACTAAGTTTCCATAAATCACAAGCAATCTGGTTTGATTTGTATTTTCTAACAGCTTGTTTATCAGCTATTGCAGTTTACTATTACAAATTGTGGGTTATGTGATAGGGTATATTTTTAGGTAAACCCCCTTTAGTATTTTTCTAAAAACTTGAGGCGGAAATCGAACCCGCTACCACGCACTACAGATGTCGTCTTCTTAGCCTTCACTTAAAATTGAGATCTTTATTAACAAACAAAGTAACCATACAATAAAAGAAACAAATTA
Source organism: Eupithecia abbreviata (assembly GCA_943735965.1). NCBI lineage: Eukaryota > Metazoa > Arthropoda > Insecta > Lepidoptera > Geometridae > Eupithecia > Eupithecia abbreviata. The sequence continues at coordinate 9,690,082 of OX030979.1, read as the reverse complement.
GTTCTAGTTCTAGCTACAATTGAAATAACCGATTAGAACATTATATGTATGTAAGGTACCTCTTAATCATATCATCATCATCATCGGCCTATAGCAGTCCACTGCTAGACATAGGCCTCCCCCAATGAGCGCCACTACTGGCGTATCGATCCATGTGGGGGTTGATACCCATAATCCCCATGCTGGGCATGCGGGTTGGGGATCGCAGTATAGGGAGTGTGCTGCAAGGAACGCTGCTGCCCGCCCCGCGGTGTATGTCCCTTAGTCGCCTTCTACGACACCCACGGGAAGAGTTGGATTGGTACTATTCTGTTATAGGCCGACACCACACAGCTTATCTTAATCATATACATAGATCTAATAAATCTAAAAACAGGTCTACACACGAGGTAAAAGATTAGTCGAACCTGATTTTCATATCAACGCGGCATCATTCCGAGCTTGAATGAAGAGTGTTACCAGAACACGTGAGCAAAGTGAGCATTGCATGACTATAACAATCCCATAGTCCCGACTACAACGATGTCAACACCATCCAAGACATCAAAACCTCCGAAAACCGCACTAAATTCTTAATAAAACCGAAAAAATTCATGCTTACGTTAGCTTTACAGGTACCGGCTTCAATCTTGCATTCAAAACTATAAAAAACCCGATTAAAATTGCATCTTTTCATTCAGCTTTTTAATATATTGTGAAGTTGTCGGAGCTTTGAGGACCTTGGGCGGTATAACGAAACACGATCGTGGTTCACCGAGCGAAGGAACGGGCCGACCGTGCGGTGCGCCCGCCCGCCCTGTACTAATTCGTGGTTGAATTTTACGTTGCCAACTGGATATGGGGTTTGTTTGTGGCTAGGCTTATTGGAAATGCAGCCTGAAACATTTGAAAAAGCTTGTCGATAGAGGTAGATCTACTAACAATGAGGCTGGGAACTATTTATGGTTGTAATAATAATGGTTTAGCCGTAATTGCTTTTTCATATTCAAATATTTAATTGCAAGAAACACATGTGCATACAAAGAGTAAGTATGGTATTATTTTTCATTTCATTTTATGTGTAAAATAAATGAAAAAAGAATACCAATGTATTGCTATTATAGTTCCTAATTAAGATAAAATAAATAAATAAATAATGCTGGACAATTCACACAGCATTATCTAGCCCCATGGTAAGCAGAGCTTGTGTTATGGGTACTAGATAACTGATAGACATAATACAATGCATTACATAGATAGATATTTTTTATTATACCATATAGAAAACGACCAGAATACCCGGAAGAATTATCTGCAGATCGTACACACAATTGTTTCGAGGCGGGAATCGAACCCGCAACCTCCTGCGTCGCAAGCGGACCTTCGCCCACTGCGCCACATCGGTCGTCTAGATAACTATATGCCTAACCTTAATTAGGAACAAATACATATTTATCAGGGAAAGTCTGCAGGCAGAAGCTGGATGCGGCACAGAGGGCGGTATGGCGCCCTGTGACAAATGAATTTTGTGTTAATAACTATGATAGTTTTTCTTATAAAGATTAAGTAATCTACCCAAAAACCGGTAACAGCCGGTAACCTCCGGAAAACGCTGTAAAGTAACTAACTACTTCACAATCTACGGTATGCATTGAGCGGGGGTACGTAACCCCTGATATTTATTGTAAAAGCCTTCACCATAGCATAATAGCAGTTTGGTATTCCCCTTGCAACCTGTGTAGTTTTGAATATCGATATCACACTAATATTATAAATGCGAAAGTTTGGATGTTTAGATGTATGAATGTTTGGTACTTCTTCACGCAAAAACTACAGAACGGCCGGGTGATTATGTAACTCGCGACCGGTTCGCGACAGGCGTAAATTAAGCAATCAGTGCTGTCAAACGTCAATTTTGTATTAGTTTAACACCAGCTACAACGTCAAAATTGGTCAAAATTCACGTTTGACAGCACTGATTGCTTAATTTACGCCTGTCGCAAACCGGTCGCGAGTTACATAATCACCATACGGGTCAGGCTGAAATTGTGCACTGATGTAGCTCCAGTGTGATATAAATAACCTTTAATTAAACGGTCCCCAACTGACTGAAATATTTTTTGTTATTTCTACATACCTCATCTCCGATCTGCTGAAACGGGGCTTAAGAAGCTTTTTTCTGACGTTATATAATAGCGAGAGTACAAATGAACGACTTCGTGGCTTCGAAGTAACTTAAAATATAAAAAAATACAATTTCTACTTACTTTTCTTGACCTTTATACTTTGTAAACAAGACAATCTAAGCATAAATGCCTTTCGTGACAAATTTGCAGCACAATTAAGTTCAAAGTCTCAGCATAATTTCACTTTGCTTAATTTTCACCTTACTTCGAACGACTTCCTACAAATTACAATGAATGCCAAAGTTGTTTCAATTATTCGTGATTTTCCTTTCAATGGAATGAAGGTTACCTTTCTAGAAGTTATTTTACTTGGAAATTTATTGATTCTGAAATCTTGAAGGTGCTCTTGTCCCACAGGTCGACGCTATGCTCATAGGTGTTGTTTATCGTCAAAAAGATTACGTTTTTTTAAAGGTGCCTAAAATCCTAAGTTATGTTTACCTAAACAGGTCAGAGAATATATAATGATAGATACTAACGAACTAGGGTTCTTCAAAAATAGTAATATGTAAAGATAAGTTGTAAATACGGTAGGCAGTTGGAACATAGTGGTGCCACCATCTTGTTTAGATACAACATAACAGAAAATAGTAAAGCTTTATGGCCAGGTATTCGAACTGACTTCCTCACAAGGCTGATCGGGCATACAAAGCCGCCGCGCCGCTACTCTTGTTTACTTTGTAGGTATTTTAACATAGATTTTTTCAAGTCAAACACTGCGAATGTGCTTAGAAATACTTCGTAATAATTAGGTTAATTTTTTTTGGTGTCGAGAACCGGCCAAAGGATCCTTTACGGACTGAGCTGGAGGTGTCGATTCTTACATCACGTCCGCTTCAGCTATGTGGCAAGGCCGGTACTTCTTCGTAGCATAGAAAGCACAAGCGTATATGAGATGTTTAAACTTACGAATAGGGAGCTCAGTAGCTTCAGATGGGAGCTTTTTTATATAGAAGCGTAATGATTTACCTACCTTACGTGATGGGATGTTTAACTTGTTCTTGTTTCTTGTATTTCTATTGTGGGACGCCTTGTTAAATTTTTGAGCCCTTAGATCTTTCTTTAATGTTAATGTCTTAGAGCTTTGGTCGTAGGTCTCACAGTAGTTGTAGCTCATTCATAGCTGTCTCTCAGAAATATCGTAGCTTCCTTGTAGCTCAAAAAGGCGTGACTGAATCGTAGTACATTCTTGGCTTCCTTTAAGCACAAGGGTAGCTCGTAGCACATTCATAGTAGTCTACTATCGTTTTTTGTGTGTGTATGTGCTAAATACAAAGTTTTATTCTATTCTGTTGTGTCTCCTATCACACATGCTGCTGTCTCGTAGCATTATTTTATGACTAACAGCCATAGAGCTTTAGTCGTAGATCTCACATCAACAGCGTAAATATCTCAGTTGTAGCACATTCATAGCTTCTTAGCGATATCGTAGCTGTCTCTTAGCAAAAGCGTAGCTTCCTTGTAGCTGCCGTTTAGGAAAAAGCGTGGCTCTCGGTACATTCTTGGCTTCCGTGCAAGAGTAGGTTGCTCGTAGCTGTCTCGTAGCAATAGTAGCACTCGTAGCACAAGCGTAGCTCTCTCAAAGCACAAGCGTAGCCTTCTCGTATCTATTGTTTAGAAAAAAGGCCGAAAAGAGCCGTCTTGTAACACAAACGTAGCTGACTTGTAGCAGTCTCTTATAGCACCAACGTAGCTGTTGTGATTTGTGGAAAATACGACTAGTCGAATTCTTTTAGTTGAACTTTTCGTAGACGGCCGTATTACACTCGCCGCTGTATCTTAGAAATCTATAGTGGGCTCCAACACATGCGTGACCTATTAGATTGGTATCTCGTCTCCTAGGACAACGGGTAAACCTAAGCGCACTGCCAATAATATTTGTTCTGAAAACAAATGTGTCCCCTTCAAAGTCTCAAGGTTGTTCGAAAGAATTTTCCAGTTTTATAGATATCATGCGGAGTTTCATTGATTCAAAGTAACATGAGGTCGGGTTATGCATTGAACTTTACATTCTATACGGTCGTACTAAAATATCTTTTTATGCCGTTTTCATTTTCAAAATAAGATGGCATAAGAAATAATTTATTATGCGTTCTTATAAAAGCCATGTATACTTAAGGCTATGTGAAATACAATATGAAACAAAACTTTACAGATTTACAGAAACAGAAACATTTCAACACATTTGTTGTTTATGCAAATTGCCGGTAGGTAGTTTAAGCATACAAGTTAAAAAATTCTCTACCGCCCGTGCTAGTGTAACACTGTGTTACGGCGTGGTAGTCATTCTCGTCCCTTGCAATAAGGCTCATTTTAGAATGCCCATTCTGCAGCTCACTCGTTATCGCTTCGATTTACCAGGTTGTAAACAAGAAGTACCTATAAGATGACAATACAGACAAATCACTAAAGATATGCTAAGTACCTGTGTCTTGTTGTACGTATAATAGCATAATCTGATACAAATTCTTAAATTTGAATAAAATCATATGAAAACATACAATTTTCATATCTATGTTTATCTTTACAGCCCGTTTACCCACTGTTGGCTATAAGCCTCTTCAAAACTGTAATTCCTTCCGGTCAAGTGCAAGTAGCATGATTCCAAAAGGACGCATGTGTGCTGAAAGCCAATTAAAGCTTTGGAAAACACCCAGAACAAATATCTGCAGAACATTAACCATTTGGCCCGATGCGGGAATCGAAACCGCTGCCTCCTGTGTCGCAGGTGAGCCTTCGCTCGCTATCTTCCGGTGAATGAATGATCGGTGATAGTATGGACGTGCGTACGCAACTACACGTGAATTCCCTTTGATGCATGCCGATCAAACTGGCGATTATAGACGATGCTCGACGACTCCACGTGAGTCTCTCCACACTTGTGTGTTCGCGTGTAATCGCCGAGCATCGGCGATAGTAAAGAGGCCCCATAAGGTGAACAGCAAAGTAGATGAGAATTGAGTCATTTGAAAAAGTAGACCAGTTGATAGAGGCCTGGTCTGGCACCTTTCACACAGACCAAAGTTCAAAAAGAGGGAGTAATTATACAAGGAAATAATTTGGTAAGTTTATTTTTTGACTTAAAACTAGGTCAATACTATCACAAAATAATAAAAAATATTATCCTAAGCAGATCCGAACTAATTTTTCGATTCGAAAAACGAACGCCTTTGTATACCTATCCGTGTGACTGATATTCATAATCTCTTGGAAAATTGTTTTTTAATCTATCCTTGAGCGGAATGTACATTTCTCCGTCTTTCTAAAGCTATATCATATCCGTCGACTGCTTTCATCATTATGTCTAACTTCACTCGTATTTTTGGTATAGGACCGTCTTCTATGTCGCCAACGACTTTGTACTGCCGGAGTATAGCTGCAAGCGCTGTCTTCACTGACATAAGGGCGTATTGGTAGCCTGTGGACAAAACGCATTTGTTAAAGGAGGATTGTAACATGAGGTTCTACAAAAAGTGTCTTTTATGGGGCCTCCGGAGGGACGAATTCTTCATACAAACGTAATACCAAAATTATTTCTAATTCAAGCATATTTCCACTATAATATTGCATTATTTGTATTAAAATAGTATTTATCTACATAGGTTCACAAATAGTTTTTTTTTTTCAAAATACTTACCTAAAATGAAATGAAAGCCAATCTCATTTTGCACATTTTTATGCGAAAATGGACAAGTTTTCTTGCTATTTGTTTCGTATTAAAAACATCAATATCTTATTTATTAAGGAACATAGCTTATATTGTCTAGTTACAGAATAACAATACATTGTGAAGAATACAAAAAAAATTCAGTCATAATTTTTGGTATTACGGAACAAACCAAATTTTGAACGGCTAATATTGCTATCGCGCACGCATGTGGCGCGGCGCAAGAGTTAAACAGGGACAGCGATATTCGGAGCGATTTTTGCAAGCGAGGGTCGCCGGACCCTTAAGACATTTAATGTCTCCGCAACGTGCGTGTAATGTCTTTATTTTTCAGAAGGGCAAATGCCTATTTAAATATAAAAAAAAATCTATCAGTTCTAAGATTAAATTATTGGTTTGCCACGACACTAATTGGGAAAATCAACAAATCCAGCTATAATATAAAATTTATGACGTAGTATCTCTAACGTACAAATGAATGTACAGTACGCTACGCAGTAGGGGGTTGCTAGTTCTCCGAACTGTTGGTTACCAAAAGTTAAAAACATGACGAATAATCTAAGATTTTATACCTACCTGCCTATCCTGCTCTAGAATCCAAGAAATTTTTTCGTAATAAAGACATTTTGTGAATGAAAACTTATCAGAAAATGATAGGCGATAGTATCGTAGAAAGAAATGGTTAGAAATGTGGAAGGTTTTTGTCCAGATTTTCAGTTTACTTGTAAAGTCTATGGTCTGTACAAGTAAATTAATAATAGATTGGAAAATATACAGTAGGCATAAGTTTTTTTTGTACATCACAAAATAAATTAAATATATCATAGACATTAACATGAAACACAAAACTACAATGGGCAGCCCTATCACTTAAAAGCCATTTCTTTCAGGCAATCATTGAATGAATAGAAAGTAGAGAATTTAGTCAATAAGCGTGATTTTTAAAAATAATTAACGATGATATAATATTGAATACGATAATAAATAATGATATCATGATAACCCATAGTTAAAACTCTGACAATATTTTACTACGGTGTGTTTAACTTAAATAACGCACCAGACAATAGCGGAAGCATTATCCTATCTGACGCATAAACAGTAGCAATTATGGCACAGCATTTAGCGTAGACGGGAAATCCCTTTGAAATGCAAGAAAAATACTACCTTAATACCTTGTAATTAAGTATACTGACGTATAAATTGCATACAATAGACATAAACTAGTTTTCATGATATATTTGTACCAGGATATAGGCCGGTTTAGTACATATAACAGGTTTTATATGAAAATACTCAGTAATAAAACTAGAATAACTAGTATAATTAAACAATACGTTCTTACTCATTTTTATAAAAAACATGAAAAAAGCCGAATTAGTTTTTCAGCGATTTGCTACTATGATACGTCGTAAAATATTTTTCACTCAAATTTCTGTGGTATTGAAACTCCTTTGTTTACAAAATAATATCTAAGATTCTGGAACCTAGTATAAGATCGACAATTTTTAATCGTTGGAAATAGTATTAACTTATCCATCCATACAAATAATATAAATTAGAAGAAAAATCATCAGTCATACATGATTGATGATTACATGATTCCCTGGGAATGTTATAGGCTATTATTTATCCTGTGAAAACTCGTGCGAGCCCGCGTGATAGTATCAAATATATCTACTAATTTAAAGTTCTTTCTTACCGAGACAGTTCCTGGGTCCACTGCTAAAAGGCATATAACTGCAAGGGGGCACGTTGAATCTCTCTGGTAGAAACCTATCAGGGTCAAAATGCTCAGCATCTGGACCCCAGTATTTAGGGTCTCGGTGGAGCCCCCAGATGGAAACCACTATCCCTGAACCAGCAGGCAAAGTCCTTCCTGATGCTGTGAAAATAACGTGATATGAGCGGAGGAAATGGCAACACCTCGTGACACAAGAGAGTACTATAATTCTACGCCTTTTCTTCTATAAATGCTGCCAACTGTCATGAGCAGAAGGCGCTGTTATTTTGCCAAGATTATAACAAGAACGTGAGTCTAGCGCAGTGGTGCAAGAGTGGCACAAGAAAATTGGTTAATTGCTACTATTATGAGACTAGTGCTTGGCCATATAGATCGAGTGGTACTCAGAATGGGAGAGTCGTGAAATACAGTTGCATACTTTGGATAAATTTGAAAGAAATAGAAAAATTATTATTTGCGTTTCAAAATATCAAATAATACAAATTTTAAATTTTACTTTTGCAAGAGTTTGTAGGCCTATATCCAGGAGTGGGTGAAGTCCCGTGCCATGATGATGATGAAATCTGAGCAGTAGAAAGTATGGGGTATGACGTATGCTTGTTACTGCTAAAAGCTAAAAATACAAAGAGCAAATATGCAAATGCATTCATTGAATTGATCATTATAAAAATCAGGTTACTGCAAATACAAGGGTCCAATTAAACAAAGAGTTTCTTTATCTCTAGAATACGGAAATTCCATTCTAATTGATCAATCTAGAACCTGGACATTGGCCGGCTTATTGCATATTCACGGCACTTACGTAATGTTATGTTTTCTAAGACTTTTCTTATGATGAATGGTACTGGTGGAAACAGTCGAAGGGACTCCTTCACCACTCGTTCTAGGCACTTCAATTGCATCAGATCTTCTTTTACTAATAGTCGGTCCGTGTCGCCGAATACCTCGCGTAATCTGCGGAGAAATACATTTCAAAAATTAAATCTTATAAGAAAATCTAAACATACCTAGGATAATAATAACCTGCAAACAGTAGAAAGAAATGAAACGGAAAGGGAGGCCATTGCTTTGCAACAGGACTCTAGCTACAGGCTCTACTAATAATACTAAATTATAAATGCGAAAGGTTGGATGTTTAGATGGATGGATGGATGAATTTTTCTTACTTCTTCACGCCAAAAATATAGAACGGATCAGGGTGGAAAATGCACAGATTTAGTTGCCTGGAATCAAACAAAGGCTTTTTTGATAGCCTAAAACAGTTCCCATGGGATATAAATAACCTTTAAACTGATGATAGTAACAAATATAACTGATGTATAATATTATCATTCTAGCTCTTTGCACATCGAATTGCATACTTGGGACGTAAGATTTTTAATGCTTTTTATTTAAAATAAAGCCAAATATTCGCAGTGTCACATAAAAGGATTTGTAAAAAAATTAATAGTATAGAATAGAACTTACTCTTCATAAACTTGGTCCTGAATCTGAGGGTACTTTCCAAGTAGTTTCAGGGTGTTGCCAACAGCGACCGCGGATGTGTCAGTACCAGCTACAGCCAGAGTCAAGACTTCTTCTCTTAATTCCTCATTTGTGTACCCTTTGTCACCTCCAGATAGTGATATGAGGAGGTCCAGGAAAGTCTTCCGTTTGTATGAGTTTAAGTCTGAATTGTTATGTTGGGATTAGAAAGTTTAGCACGGGAAAAACTTGGTGAAAACCTATTAGAAATTGATAACTCCATTCTTTATTAGTCTGTGTATTTTATGTATTATTTTGAATAAGTTATTTATTGTAAATTAATTTAATACATTGCATGCCCAATAAGGCAGATTACTTTGTGAAATTCCATTACAATAACAACTTTTATAATAATTTCATACAATTAATTAATTTATTTGACATGATATGATTTGATTCATTATTATTCTCTTTATTAGTTATTATCTTTAATAGTAATTTCAAATGTATGTAAAAATAAGAATTCTAAAAAATCAGTGTCACTATAATGAGGGATGGCATAGATAGTCTATAACACAGGCTTTCTAAGCCTAGCGTAGATATCTAAGGCTAGCCAAATCAATCAATGTATCCATAGATTTAATAAGTACCACTATTTGTTTAATTTAGATAAATGATTGTTTTTGGAATTACTTTGTCAATGTTTGTATGCAATAAATAAAAATTTCATTTCATTTATTTTGAAAAGGATGACTTATCAAAATCTAAAGGATCAAATAATCAAAACCGCTTAAAAAATATTACTACAAAAGTTGAGCAATTAACATATTTGAACGGATGGGATGTAACGATTAACAATCTCGACCCAGTCTCTCTTGAACATAAATTCAAAGCTCTTCGTCCGTTTGGGAGGTCAGAGGCCACAGACTGACAAACAGATGGCTATGACGCCAAACTGATAAAACACCCTCTCTAACAAAACTCCTCCCTTTGGGTGGGAGAGAGAATATCTATAAAATATGTATATATAAATATGTGCTTTATTTCACTTACCAAACTCTTGGTCTACTTCTGTATTCTTTGGTTTTTCAGCACTTATTTCATCTCGTTTCTTTTTTATTACCTGCCAAATTAAAATATCACACTTATGATAATGAGCGAATATTTGGTTTATGTTTCCTAAAACCCATCGCTGAACGGATCCGCCCAAATTTTGCATATGTCGTGAACAGATCGAGCTTTTCTTGATCTCTAGAATACGGATCGAGCTGAAATTTTGCACAGGTAATAAAACATAGGCTTACATTATAACTCATAAATCAGCTCCCATGGGATAGAAATAACGCCGCGGGTAGAAAAACGTTGGAAAAAAGTTTCTTTTTTTTCTTGCGTTATTCAATTCGTAAGTTAGGCAAAGCACGGGCTATATAACTGTTTCCATTTTTGTATTTGATTGTTGAGTCCAGTCCAGACATGCGTGGAATTACATTCGTATATATTTTATCTAGGATGCATGTGAAAAACGGTCGGAAGCTAAAAGCTAGAACTTACATTATCAGTGAAGTCATGCATCTCCGCGATACATTTGTCGTGCTCCCTTGATTTAGGCAGCAGCTTGAACAGCCAATCAGGTTGCAGCCACAGGTGGAATATCCTCTCGCAGATCAGATTCAGTATACGATTTATGGCTTTGAGGAATGGTAAGTCTGGATTCCCTTGAGCATTCAACTTGACGCCCATCGCCGTTTCTGTTGATGACAAATCAGTTAAGTTGTTGCTGTTGGGTTTCCCAGCGCGTTTGCACTCTTAAAACAGTTTCAATAAATCACAATCCAAATTTTAGACCGTTTTAGACCCTTTGGAAGCTTGGAAGCTTTCTCTGTCATCAATTTATGCTTGAGTAAAGCTTTGTTTATCGTCTAAGCATAAGACTGACACTGATCGACGACTGAGCATGTTTTTTGATTGAGTGAGTAGCCTTAGTGATTGAGGGCTTATTTTGACACTCGTAAGAAAATATATAGCGTATTTTCCCAGAATAACAAAATTTATTTCTCATAACACATTTGTCATAGTACCTTGGTACACCTTGATGGCTTCAAATCATAGAAGCCATTTCCTAAAACTCCATCAAGTCCACTCTTAAATTGTTCGACTAGCTATCTAATAATCTTTTACTCATATTCAACCAGATTATTTCCGAGTGCTAGTGTAATGTTACGATTCTGTTCGTCGCAGCAAAGCCACGGGCAAAAGCATAAACACAAAAATACACAACATATTATTAAAACTAATTACATAGTATCACAATAACAACATGTCGCCGTAACCTTATTCAAGGGAAACACTCAGCCTTTACGCTAAATAAGCAAGACCTAAATATGTCTAAGATGTTCACGGTCAAAGATATCCATTCAACTGGTACCTATCAAGAAATAGGATTAAATTGCCCATATGATAAATCATGGTTTGCGTGCATAACCGGTTCTTGTGACATACTAACTATACCACGTTGGAAATTACTACTAACTACTATTGAATGATTTTTCTCAGACAATCTCAGAGTAATAAGAGGTCAAGATTATAGGTCTTTTTTAATTCTAGGCATCGCTTATTTTGGGTAAATTATCGATGGTATGTTGTCCAATAAAAACAAAAACCCTAAGCTTGCATTAGCACACTTGATTGTTCGCTAAAGCTTTAGAATCAACTGGAGTAGGATACTGAAAGTGCTGAAAGCTGTTCTCATAGTATATTGGTATAATCTGATTGCTCTTACTTTATTCAATTTAAACACATAGCTGCACGGTAAATACTATGTGGGTAAATCTTATTAAAAAGATAAACATAAAAACTGCTTTATTATGTGCAGGGGGACTTATAAGCAGATTGCCTTGCAAGCAGATGCAGTAAGCTTTTAGTGTGAATTATGTACTAAAGCCGGAACTCAGTCGGAAACGTTGATTAAAATATACCTACATTCCAATAAATTCTTTTTATGGCATTGCCCGTCATGACAAGACTTACTGGCACTTAATAGAGGGGGGGGGGGGAGTTATGTAAAGCAGTGGACTATACTAGTCCTCTACTTCACATAGTCCCCCCCTTCTCGTCAATCGTATTCTAAAGCAGCCTATAGATGATGATGAACGACACGAGTATACATTATTATAGTACACACGCACGCACATACTTGTGTACTAAGATAATGCCCTGCGCACATGGCTATTCCATTGAGACTGGCCGCAGTTTCCGATATTCGAAGAGTAGGACCGAAGAACCAGAATGATGATAAGATGATGTAGTTACTTACCGCACACAGAATCCAGTGTATACGTGCTGAGATATGGCCATACGCTGAAGGTTTTACTATTGGCACAGTTGATAAGTCTCTTAGCTAGAGTATCGCTTTGTTCCGCAAACACTTCGACGAAGTTTTCGATTATTTTAGGACTGAATGCTGGGATTAGGATCTTTCGACGTCTTCTCCATATTGACACTAAAAACAAATGAAAATACAGTTAATGCGATTTGAGTGCGAACAGAGTTAGTGAGTCGATTCAGTTAGAACACAACAACGGTCACAAAGATTTCGACATTGATTGGTGATTTGTGGTTGCTACATCGATTTTGGCGGGACTAGAAGACAATTTTTTTGAAATATTATTTAGTTTCTTAGAGATTACCCCGAGTGCCAGAGCTTACGCACAATAATATCAAAATCTATGATACATAACTAGTCACTAAAATACTTGTAGACTGCTGGTCATTTAGGGTCGAGTTGGATCGCTGTGATCGCTACGGTCATCTGGTATATCCCAGCTGGTCAATTTAGATGTATTCGTGAGGCTTATGCCAAACTATACAAGTTAGAGCTTAGCCAAGAGCTACGCTTGTTTAAAGTTGTGTACAAGATACACAATGTGAACACATACAAGGCGCCGTACCCGTTGTTGTTTGTTTGTGTAGCGACTGGCTTGGTGACTAACCAGGCACCTAGCTAGGCGCATCCCTCGCAATGTGGTCACTTCTTTATTATGCTATATACATCTATAACTTTTGAAACTATCATAGTTATTAACACGAAAGTCATTAAAATTCAAATTGGAAAACTCAAAAATCAAATCATGGTAAATATCCTGTTTTAAATGACTTATATAATATACGTTTGTTTCCGAGGATCAATCTAATAAGGGAGTCGCTTTTTGTCCTAAGCACTAAGGCGGCTCAGCATGCCCTTTGTAGTATGGCATTAGCTGTGCTTCATTTGTATTTTCGTCGGTCGTTGATTCATTTTATTTTGTTTTCATTATCAAAATGCAGCGAATGAGCCGTGAAAGTAGAATGAGTGATAACCTAACGAAAACATCTGAATCGACCGCTATTCTTATAATCTTTGGTTGGAACGATTTGATTTAAAACTTTATCATCCAAATATTTACTACTAACCAGGGACCAGCTGGTCTCTGCTACTACTAAGGACTATACTGTAGGTATCGAAACCGTGGCTAGAACGAGAGACGTGCGTGATGATTTCCTTATAAAACTTGGCACGAATTTCCGACTCTTGGACAATGTAGATAAACAACCATATAAATTCACGTCATTCTCGAATTTACATAATAATCAAGGTTGTGGATGTCAATTTAGATGTATTCGTGAGGCTTATGCCAAACTATACAAGTTAGAGCTTAGCCAAGAGCTACGCTTGTTTAAAGTTGTGTACAAGATACACAATGTGAACACATACAAGGCGCCGTACCCGTTGTTGTTTGTTTGTGTAGCGACTGGCTTGGTGACTAACCAGGCACCTAGCTAGGCGCATCCCTCGCAATGTAGTCACTTCTTTATTATGCTATATACATCTATAACTTTTGAAACTATCATAGTTATTAACACGAAAGTCATTAAAATTCAAATTGGAAAACTCAAAAATCTAATCATGGTTAATATCCCGTTTTAAATGACTTTACATTATACGTCTGTTCACGAGGATCAATCTAATAAGGGAGTCTCTTTTGGTTCTAAGCACTAAGGCGGCTTCAGCGTTATTTATTTATTTATTTTGTTTTCACTCGTTGTCAAATGCAGCGAGCCGTGAAAGTAGAATGAGTGATAAACCAACCAAAAACATCTGAATCGACCGCTATTCTTACAATCTTTGGTTGGAACGATTTGACTTCTTATATCATCCAGAGATCTACGCGATACCTACAGAAAAATCTTTAGGTATAATCACTACAATATATCTACTACTACATGCTACTAAGGATTTTTCTGTAGGTATCTAAACCGTGGCTAGAACGAGAGCCTTGCGTGATGATTTCCTTATAAAACTTGGCACGAATTTCCGACTCTTGGACAATGTAGATAAACAACCATATAAATTCACGTCATTCTCGAATTTACATGGAAATCAAGGTTGTGGATTGCCCGGATAAAAGATTATCTACAATGTGTCATCTGACGACCCTGTGACGCAGTGGCCGAAGGTCCGCCTGCGACGCAGGAGGTTGGGGGTTCTATATCATCGGGACAAATATTTGTACGATCTGTAGATCTGTAGCATAATGAAAATGTCTTTTTTTGTATTGTTTATAGTTTATATGATTAGTATATCAGTTATCTAGTACTCATAACACAAGCTTTGCTTAGCTTGGGGCTAGATGATGATGAGTATATTGCTTAGCAATATTTATTTATTTAATAGGTACTTACCTAATATTTGTGTCTGATCGAAACTTAGATCCACGTTATCAGCTAACTTCAAAAGGAACCTCTTCCAGCTGATTTTGTTTATATTTTATATAATTGCTACTCGATATCATCGCAAATTCTAACCCGATTTTGATGATCCTTTCACTTTTATATAGTTAGAGAATAATCAAGTGGTCTCAAAAATAATTTGATTCCCGAGAGATTTCCTAATTTAGGATAGGTTTTGTGATCGGTTGAAACCAATCGTCAAAGTTTTTGTAAAAAATAAGTCAAGTGATAGACAGAAATGGTACCTGGTGCAAAAATCCCTCCGTTGCCGATAACTTTCCTGATGAATCTGTGAAGGTCGTCTTTCTCCAAACAAGACTTCAAGATTACTTCCATGTCAGTAACGTTGATCACAACTGAAATAAAATAAAATTAGTTTACATTCATCATCATCATCAGCCTATAGCAGTCCACTGCTGGACATAGGCATCTCACAATGAGCGCCATAGCGAGCGCCCTGTCCTCAGCTTGCCGCATCTAGCATCCACCTGCAGTCTTTCGCAGGTCGTCATCCCACCTGGTCGGAGGGCGTCCTACACTACGTTTACCGATTCGTGGTCTCCATTCAAGAACACGTTTGCCCCAGCGGCCGTCGGTTCTTCGCGAGATAGGTCTATAATGAAAACTTTTGAATTGTTTTCGAACATATTTGTGTGTGTAACTCCTAGTTATTTTATTAGCGGGGTGAAAAATCCGCACACCAAGCACAGTATACATATGGATGGTCCATATGTATACTGTGCCCCAAGCTCGGGCGAATGAAGCGTGCTCAAAGGTCTAAAAACATAGATACCAAATCACATTCGTCTTGTCTTCAAATTTTAATCACTCAATTTTGACTCATGGGTCCTCGAGTCTTTTTGAGAAGAGAGAGATTAAAAGCTCTCGCCTTTATCAGCTAAAGCTTTATCAAATGAATAACTGGTCGTTTTTAAAAAGGTAACCAAAGTTTTTATTTATTTATACTTTTTGCACGAAAAACATAACGCAAAACTTATTCTATAAAATTTAAACAAAGGCGAACTTAACCCTAAAAAGTTTAAGACAAAATACACGAATCGTAGATTAAACTTACCAAAATACAAAATATGATTCAACCAGCCTCGGACATAACCGTCATTTTCCATAGCTGCATAACTAAAACTTTGTAGAGATTTCATGATATCTGAAAATATTTCAACCTTGTAGATTATTTTGCTAGAAAGCCGTTTATCTAATAATTACAGAAATAAATAAAGTGTCATTTATTTTTGTTATTTTGAACATAGAAGTGTTTCATTGCATAATGCTGCTGAAACTTATAACGGGAGCTCAGGCTGTTCCAAGTTCTAAAGTACATGTTCAGGGATCATCTTCTATATCCAAATTCGTTATGGACATGAATGAATAAATAAACTGTAAACTTTTAAAACATAAGATATTCGTTAACATATCATTTATCGGTACGCGATAAATACTCAATACTATAAATAGGTCGCATAAGAGACCTAGCCAGCGCTAGTCATCCTTGTAGAGCCTAGGTTTATGTGACGTCACGTACGGACCTACGCAATACGGAAACCTAGTTAAAAATAAAATTATAATTAAAGACTAAACTAAATTTATTAGGTAGATACTCTGAGGATATGCTGTGCCCATATTAAAAAAAACACATTTTAGTTACCTATACGTTTCTAAGGTATTCGATACTAAATCAATTAATGTTAGATTAGACATAGAATGTCAAACATATTGTGTAATCTAGTTGTTATTTCGTCAACATTCTTTGCGCAAAGTCGATGTTTCCGGCTTATTCAAAAAGGCAACCAAATTTCATTACGTGGGTACTGTCGTGTTTTGCGACCAGCAATTGAAATTACAAACCGCAAATATCGTGTTTTGTTTCAGGTGCAAATTCTTACCATAAATGATGCTATGAACCAACCGTTTTTTTTTCTTAATATATAAATTGCTCGCCTTATTTGAGTAAAGCACTATACAAGCTGTGGTCCGCAACGACAGCCCTGCTGCGCTATAATGGCCTCAAGCTGAGCTTCATCAAGTCTCGGACTTCATTTCAGCTAGTACATCAAGGGTTGCAATGCTGATCGCGCTGTGATGGCCTGAACTTGCGCTTTCAGCCATCATTATCACGGCCAGCATTATAGTATACTATATAGGCTGTGGTCCGCAATGACAGCCCTACTGGCAACGCTATAATGGCCCCAAGCTAAGCTTCATCAAGTCTCGGCCTTCATTTCAGCTAGTACCTACATCAAGGGTTGCAATGCTGATCGCGCTGTGATGGCCTGGACTTGCGCTTTCAGCCATCATTATCGCGGCCAGCATTATAGTATACTATACAGGCTGTGGTCCGCAATGACAGCCCTACTGGCAACGCTATAATGGCCCCAAGCTAAGCTTCATCAAGTCTCGGCCTTCATTTCAGCTAGTACATCAAGGGTTGCAATGCTGATCGCGCTGTGATGGCCTGGACTTGCGCTTTCAGCCATCATTATCGCGGCCAGCAACCTACCCATTATTGACCTCGTCAGTAATGTAATATACTATTATTTATTGAATGGATGCGGCAAGCTGAAGACAGGGCGCTATGGCGCTCATTGGGGGAAGCCTATGTCCAGCAGTGGACTGCTATGGGCTAATGATGATGATGACTTTTATTGAAAACAAACAATCTTGATATTATTAAGAGCGCTGACACCTAAAATAGGGTTACCTATGTCTCAGGCAAACAAATTTTGCCCTCAACATGGGAAGGAACTAACTCAGTTCCTTCCCATGTCAATATTTTGTTTATTATATAGAACAGATATATAGGTAGAGTTTATTAATATACTAAAGTAATGTGCTAAGAAAGCTATCTGCAAAATACTCAGGTAAGATCTACGGTTACTGAGCTTATTTTCAATAATGTACTTAAATTTAACGACCTCTGTGGAGCAGATTGCGGGTTAGATTCCCGGGAAAAAGTTTGTACGATCTGCAGATATTTGTTCCGGTTGTTCTGGTCTTTTTCTATGATTATTTAAAAAAAAAATTATGTAATGTATTGTATTAAGTATGTACAATACAATAATTCTTTATTGCACACCATAAAAACAGATACACTGGACAGGAAAAAGACAAATAAAGAATGTGTTGTACAATGGGCGGCCTTATCGCTTAAAGCGATCTCTGCCAGGCAACCTTTGGATGGACATGAAAAGTTAGAACAAGTATAGACGGTGGCGTGTTATATAGAATAATATTTAATTGGGACATACTAACAAATACATATTGATAGCTATAAGTATAAATACAAACATAAATATATTATATAAATATAAAATATACATATAAATATATAATATAGGTATGATGCATATAAATTAACAGTTTGATGCTGAGTTAAGGAAATGTTCATAGACCATATGTATGTTTGAATATAGGGAGAATGTACCTATACCTATCAGTCATCTAGTACCCATAACACAAGCTCTGCTTAGCTTGGAGCTGGATAATGCTGTGTGAATTGTCCAGAATTATGTATTTTTATTAATGACCTACTTTTATGTGTGTTTTGCGTTGAATGTCCTGAGGTCACTATAGTCTCTTGAGACTCTGGGCAACAGGTCAAGTAAGATAAATTATCCCGAGAAAGCTTTCGTCTGTTGACTCGCACAATTATTACAATGCAAGTTTAAAAAAATATATATGTTTAACGAATTATATAAAAACTATAAAAACTGCGCCCCGCGGTTTCACCCGCGTTGATATATTTTGGATAATATACAATATATCTTTATAAATTGTAGCCTATGTGTTATTCTGATGTATAAGCTATATTATTGTAAATTTTCATTAAAATCCATTTAGGATTTTTTACGTATCAAACATCTATCCATACTTACAAACTCGTCGCGTTTATAATATTAGTACGAAGTTACCTAATTATATAAAAAATTACCTAATATGCATAAAATTAGCCTGTGTTATTCCAGACAAATATCTAAATTTCAGCTCGTTCCGTTCCGTAATTTTGACGTGAAGAAGTAACAAACATACATCCAAACTTTCGCATTTGCAGTATTGTGTGATGTGAACTGATGTGTGATACCAATAACAAGTAGCTTTGCAATTATTTTAATGTTAATAGCGTCAATTAACCGTCTAAGGCGTGCAAAACGTGCACACATCTAGGAAGACAGATTATGGACCTTTTCAAGTTCAATCAACTACTTAAGATTCCGACTTGCCGTGAGTAAATAAAAAGGTTTTCTATTATGGTAAAGTAATGTTAGTCAAGTTGCCAAGGAATTACTATAAGATAAAAAGAAAACACCATTTTATGTAGGTATTATAAGGGTAAGTAACACCGTACATTTAAAAAATGGGTAGCCTAGTAGAGTCGTAGAGTCTCAAGAGACTAGTGACCTAAGAGATCCATCCCAAAACACACACAAAAGTACACTCATGCAGCATTATTTATCGAAAGATATAAGGTTTCGTTATATTCTACCTATGACATACAGAAAAGTATAAATTTCCCTATTAAAAAATACCCATCTACCGAGAAATGGGTAGACTTGGTAATTAACGAAAGATTAAAGTTTTCGTTACAAAGTCACCCCATTTTCTTAAAGAGTAGTAATAAGTTTTCAGTCCAATAGGTTCTCTACCTACGGGCAACACTTGCGAAGACCAAGGACCACGACAAGCAAAGACTTTTCAAAAAGTAACTAGGTAATTTGTGTCCAACGGTTTAGTTGTTACTTAGTAGAAAAATGTTGAAAGAGATGATAGAAACCTTTTAATAATAAGCTACGAAATTTATAAAGTGGCATAATAAACTTGCATTTGACAATCACTTACCTTCAGTATTCCCTGTTAGAGAGTGCGCAATTCCTATAATCGGTAACTCTTCGCTCGGCGGTGGTATGGCTGAGGCTAGCCGGTACATATCCCTCCGTTTATACCGGAACACCACAAACCACGCCACTACCACCACAAGCAATACCCACAAAATCATTTTCACTAAAATGACTATGTTAAATGTATCCGAAAGAGTATTGTCAAACCCTACAATCGGCCGAGCTAGTCTTGCCAACGGCGGTTTGACATGTCAGCGGAAAAACTGCGAAAACGCGCGCTCCGCGTGTTGCCTATGTGAGTTATGAGAGTTTTTTATACGAACACATTTTCCGTATCGCTCTCGGTCCGATTCCTCGAGGGTCGTAAGGTCATGGTGGTCGGTGCAAACCTTCGGATTGCAAGGAACTGCAACTGACAATTATTAGCAATTTGCTCGGAAAATTGGTTGTTTTTTGCGTGTCACTTTAGTTAAAAGTTTCCCGATGTAGATACATACTTGATAAAGTATATACTATACTAAGATAAAGTTAACAACTTGCGTACCTATCTTATTTTTATTTCCAATGAATACTTACTTAATTGTAGTTTCTTTCTCATTCCGTGGCGATATTAATATCTTGCAGTAGAATCTGAGCAAATACTCCAGTTCCAAAATCAATTCACTGTTAAACCGTTTACAAAATTATTATTTAAAAAAAATCGACTTAACTTCAGCAGAAACACAAAAATCACTCAATACTTTATGTATTTGTATTTATAAAAATATTAGTTGATGGTTAGCATTTAGGGTTTCAAGACCGATCTCGATCGAATGATCTCGCTCTGTTCGCACTTTTCCATTTTCCACAACATAGGCGTCCCCCAAATGACGACGCCACGAATAGCGGTCGTAATTCGCCTCCATCCATCGACTTCCCAACGGTCATCGGTTCTGCGAGCTATGTACAATGTACATACATATAAGGCCTGCCCATCGCCACTTCAGCCTGCTAATTCTGAGCTTTGTCGTTTACTTTGGTTCTTCTACGGATTTTCGTATTCCGGATTCTATCGCTTAGAGAAAATCCGAGCATAACTCTATCCATAGCTCGCTGAGGACTCGAGGCCCATACCACAGTACACTATATACTTATACTGAGCCTATACCTAGTCGTAATTATCAACAATATAGGTAATGTACCTAACCTTACAAATTTTCCATAACGTCACCAAAACAATCCACAAGGCCTAACTAGCATCATAGTAGAATAAAAATTACCTATTTAGATCCCTATTACGCGTCCGACCTCATATTTTAGGAATGACCACTTTCCTTCCAACCTCAAGGTTAGTGCTACCATTCAAAGCACGTATTGTTATAAGCATAATTTAAACAAAAGCGAAACTTTGTGACGCCTGATTTATGACCACTGGAGCAATAAGGAAATACTCTTATCCTGCAATTTTTCGGCGAATCTAGAAACAGATTACACCGGAAGAGCAATTTCCTTCTTTATATTGTTACCGCCCAACAGTGGGATCCTGTAGGCTGATAAGATCTTGTTAGTGCTGTGGCTTCGCACGCTTTTTTCTGAGATTAAAAGTAGCCATTAATGTTCAGATCACATAAGAAAGAGGGTGGCGCGGGCGTACACAATTTACTCCTTGAACTCAACTTCAATGGATGTCATAAGATCTGAATAAAAGAACCTACCAGGGGAAGGCCAGCAGCTTCCCAACACTTCCACTTCGATCACCAATCTATGGCAAAATGTGCTGAAGGAAAGAATTCTCAGCAACATTTTTTTTATTCAACCTGTCACAGAAAGGGTAATCTAGTTCGAAACCCCCCAAAAAGAGCATTAATTTGGCATTGATAAATAAAATATATAAATGCCTAATGCTCATAAAACTTTAAATCAATACTACATTAAATTGTTTTATTTCCCTGGATATTAATATAATCTCGTTAACATAATTTTTATTTTAAACTTGTTTCAGCCCGCAGCTTCTATCCCATTCATTGGAACTGATTGAAAATTACTCATGTGTTATATTCCTAGCCGAGAGCTACCTGTATGCAAAATTTTTGCCCAATCCTTTCAGTTTTGGAGTATAAAAAGTAACGAACATCCATCCAAACATCCTAACTCACGCATTTATAATATTAGTATGATTTACTTAGGTACCTACCATAAAACAGGATTTAATTCATGGAAAGCGCCTACCGTTTATACTTGACCGAAGTTCGTGACCGACAGAGTTCGTAAAAGCCCGTTCGTGATTTTAAAAATCAAATCAAATTACGTAATTTTATAGCCTACTTTTATTCCTATCTATTGACAAGCAAGACAAGTCATTATTATTTAGATCAGATAAAGTAACTTATCTTTGCTATAACAGTTTCGCAGACGTACATAATAAGGAAAATAATACCGAGCGATATGGCTATGACTAGAAATAACATTTATTTTGTATTCAGTTGATGTCTAAAAACATTTTGGAATAGTTTCGACGTTAGACTTTTTCGATGGTGGCTGATGCATAAATAAATAAACTTTATAGGTTATCTACCTATAAAGTTTATTTACTGAATATAGTAATAAACTTTATAGGTAGATAACCTATAAAATTTTTTTTACCTATATACATAACAAAGCCACCATCGAAAAAAACTCAATTTTACTAAAGTAGTTAAAATGTACATATCCGGAAAACTTGCGAGCAAAGCTTTTCGCTGAGATATTGACTTTTTGAAAGGCACACACACAATTTTTACAAATCTTAATGTAAAGTGTTTTTCTTTTCTGTTTTCTTGTTAAACTGTGTTGACCTTTATTCATCGAGCGTGTAATTCAACCGTTATTTTCTATTCCTGTCCATAATTTTTAGGTACATCTGTTATTTCCTTTAGCTTGGCCCTTTACGTTTAACTTAGTATATTCTCTTTGTGGCTGTTTTCAGTGATGAACTGAAGCAATATCACAAGATATGTAGAGACCGATCGAGCTCCCTGTAAAAGATTTGAATAGGTTACATACATATCAACATCACCAGCAGTTAGCAACCCAGAAAGGTTAAGTATATTGCACAAACTACATGAAAAACTAAAGTAGCTAAATTTTGTCATAATGATCAGCCTATGTTAGTCCACTGACATAGGCCTTCCCTAAATAGGGCCCTGTCTTTAGCTTGGTGCTTCCAGCATCTGCCTGCAGTCTTTCGTCATTCGTCATTCGTCATTTCACTTATCATCCATCCATATTTAGAACTGCGAATCTTAAAACCGATCCGTTGCAGAGTTGAGCGTGAAGAGGTCACAAACATCCAAACATCCATCCCAATCACACTAACTATTATAACGAATTTATATTAGTGTGATTGATGACCTTCTAAAAAAACCACTAACCTGTTGCAAAAGGGCGTAATCCAGTTCAAAGAGTCCTAAAACCGAAAAAACTGGCTTTTCATGCAACAATTGGACCGAGAACTGCATTGCCTGCAAATAATTGCATTTATAGCGATAATAAAACTTCAGGCACCTACATAAATAAAAACACTTAACTACATTAATAATTTTTATAGGTCATAATGTATATTGGTTAATTTACCTCTATATTAATATCTGCACTGAAATCTCCGTTGATAATTTCGTGAACAATAAAAGCAGTTAGTTTAGCCTGAAACAATTAAATTCTTTTTTAAATATATTTATCTGCCATTAAAAGGTATTTTTGCAATCCTGGAAAGCAACAATAATTGATCTTTAACTGACTTCATGTCAAGTCTTTCAGAGACACAGCTACTTTTGACAGATAGAGATGCGATTCTGCCGACTGAAAAGTTTCGATTTCAGTCGGTAGATGAAATGTCAGGAATATTATTCTTGATGATTTTTCTATAAAAATAGTATTAAAATAATCATCGATTCATAAAATATACGAATAGATCAATTGTCATAAAAATCAAGCATTAGGACAAGACTTTGCGATTGTCTTGTGTCGTGTACTTTTTACAAACCTATAGAAAAAAAAGACAAATCATTATGATTTAGATCAGATAAAGTAGCTTACCTTTGCTATAACAGTTTCGCAAACGTAGATATTAAGGAAAATAACACCTAACGCTATGGCTATTTCCCAGAATGCATACACCAAGAAGTCGACGTACGCCCCCAAATCGTTGAACAAACTCGCCGCTGTCACCTCCATAAAGTAAAATAGATACAAGATAATATAGTTCAGGTAGTGAAGCAAAGTTAGAACTAAAATAAAGCCAAAAACTTGGCTAATATTCTCGCAAATCTTGAACAACATGCCGTAAGCAGCAGCGCAGGCCTTAAACTTTTCACGGACATGTTTCTCTTGGATTTGGGCAACTTTCACGGTGTTCGGAGTCATCTTTCCACGCGAATATACTTTGTACTCCCAGCAATTTCGGTCTCTTATCTCTGCTAGTGTTTTGTTTATCCAATTGAATCTATCTCGCACGATTATTAAGAAGAAGCAAAAGATAGCAGTCATAATTATCGCTTGGGCATCGGAGTAAACGACTTGGAAGATTTTTTCTGCGGGTATTATGCGGTTAGCTTTCTTGATTGGTATCCAAATACAACCCATCCTGAACAAGTAAACGCAGATTTGCATGACAGCGATGAGGAGGGACCTTCTTGCTATTTTTGCGTAGTCCAATTGACCTCCCGCGTTTCTGACGAAGATGTCGAGGTCGTGTAGCTTTTGAATGATACTAGTGTTGCCGCTGATGTGAAACGGAATGAGGTACATGCTCAGAAGAACGTATAGGAACGATGATATTCTTTCGAAATCATCGCCGTAGCGTTTCAGCTTAGTCTGATACAAGTTACGAAGAATACTCTGATCCTCGCTGTGCGCTACGTAAGCGCAATAAATGTAGAGAGAGCTCCAGGTTATAAAGGAGACGAGACCCAGTTTATTAATTTTTCTTTTAGTACGGTTGTCGGACGTGATTTTAACTTCAAGCACATAAGATCCCGTCAGGCTCCTGACTATTCTAGGCCCAACGAAGGCATCCACAACATTTTCGTGCTGAGTCAATTTCGTGGCATTATTAAAAAGCTTTAGGACAACCATTCTTAGAATTACACGGGTATATAATACATTTTTTTATATTCAACCGTATCAGTACGAACGTTCTGCTAGGAATTTTATACAGAAATGATGGGTGCTTCAGCAGAAAAAAGGTTAATGGAATTAATGTTATTAAACTTGAGTGGGTTAAGTACTTTCGATCTCATTGTCACTCATACTGACATGGCGGCGTAAGTTTAAGTGCTATTAAATAAACAGCCTCAAACAATAATTTAACTAACACTCAATTAGAATATTTGGAATCCAAAATGGATAGGTAGCATGACATGGATTACTTTAAATGTAAGTCGTTTTCTAATTTCCTTGAGGGTTCCATAATTTCCAGCGAACTATGAACGCCGCCGCAGCTTCAGGAAGAGCATTATACAATAAGTTGCGACTGACGTTCACAGTAGGTTTAGCATAGCCGCATTGATACAAAAACCACAATAAAACCGCAATAGGGTTCCGTACTCGAATTGTGCCAAGGTGCCAAGCACTTAGTCTCACAAGTTTTTAACAATGTAAACTTAATGATGACGACCGATGTGGCGCGGTGGGCGAAGGTCCGCCTGCGACGCAGGAGGTTGCGGGTTCGATTCCCGCCTCGGAACAATTATTGTGTGTACGATCTGCAGATATTTGTTCCGGGTATTCTGGTCGTTTTCTATGTATAATAAAACATATCTATCTATATATGTATGGTATTATGTATCAGTTATCTAGTACCCATAACACAAGCTTTGCTTACCATAGGGCTAGATAATGACTGTGTGGATTATCCAGCATTATTTATTGATTATTATTTATGATGTAGCAATTTTTTTAGGATTTTATACCTTGCTCGAGGATATTCTTTGAATAGTCTCATAGAGAACTGACTGATTTAAATAAAATGGTAGTATTACTCATTTAACGTACTTTATTTGAGATTAACCCACATGGTTACTCCCAACACACAAGGTAGAGAAGGTAGGTACGAGTAAGTACTTACAATTCATTCCATTACAATATTAAGATATTGTAATGGAATGTATGTTAAACATCAAATTATTGCTTAATGAAAATTTTATGATGCCATTAGGTAATTTGCCTGATGTCAGGCCATTTTATATGATAAAAATAAATAATGTAGGTAGGTACACGTTTTTGTGGAAAGATGTCTATTAGCTGCCCTTAGATTCCCTCGCGTATACCTATTCCGTGAAATTATTATATTTTTGGTAATTCGAATAACAATCAAATAGCCATACCAATGTTTCACCGATTCAATCTTTTATTTAATCTATACTATATATGTCAAGTCCATCCTAAGGTTGCATGTGTTTATTTCTGTATTGTTTCCTGTTTTGTGTGGTACATTAAGTGTTTTCTAGATCACAAATTCTTACCTAGCTTTACGTAGTTTAAACTAAGGAAAGGCCGTCATGATAATTTAATACTGCCAATGTCTAGGCGATTTAAACATAATGGTGTGATCTTATCTCTTGGAAACGGCCGCATTGGAAGGAAGGTAAGTGAGTTGCTTAGGCAAGTGGCTTAGAGTTTATAATTCGATAACAGACACAGCCTCGCTGATAACCGTCAGAGGGTGCCCTACGTTTGGTCGAATGACAAAAAACTAATTTCATTTCCAAAATGTATAATAACGGTAGTCAGCCCACAATTATTGTACCCTAATACAATAAGTTTTTGTTTCAAATAAATATGTTTGTATTTTGTATAACAAATTTTGATTTAGTAAACAGTTGGTTTAACTTTAGAATATTTATATTTCTATTATTATATAAGATTACTATTTCTTAGAAGCCTGGCCCACTTCCAATCTTTTTTTTTCGTTTCAGCAGCTTTACACTGTCGTGGGCACGGGTTGACATGATATGATGGTATGATTATGTCAACGTCAACCCCCATTATCAACGTTGGAAAAATAGGTAAATAAACGAGATTAATACCTGTTAGTATTTATAATTATGTGTTCAGATCGCGCAAGTTTAAAAATATTTACGATACATTTTTAATGGTCAGTGATGGCTAAATTAGATTTTCTACCTTCTATCTATGTATCTATCTCTCTATCTAATTAGCCGGTAACACTCACTGCTGAGTATAGGCCTCTTCCTTATCTCGCCACCCCTGGCGGTCTTGACAGTCGGATCCATTGCTTTCCGACAGCCCTTACCTATTTCTACCTTCAATTTAGGTAATTTGTAAAACTCAAATAAATCACGGAATTTCCATTTTACTTAGTCTTAGTATAAAATCAAGCAGATGCATTTGAACCTTAATTTCTAATGGTTTGTTTGTAACGTAAAATCCGGGAACACCCGCTTGCTCCAAAGTTAACTGCTGATCACTTACCTGGAAATTATAAAAAAAAAACACAATTAGTAAAGCTAAGCTAGTAAAGATGATGCTGTGTGGATTATCCAGCCTATTTTTTTTTATAGGATTGCTTGCTAAGGGCTTGGGTTTTACCATAACATTTCAATCACAATAATTGGACTGTCGCCAATCTGTTTATTACCTTAGGTATCAGAGCCCACTCTTGTGTGCAGCCCTCATCCACAAAATGTGTATATAAGCTTACTAATTTAGGCTGGCAACGCCATCTATCATTAAAGTATGTAACAAGATGCAAGAAATTAGAAGAAAAAAAATAAGAAGAAAGCTGTAGATATGGATCAGTTGAGCTACCTGTAGATTTGTTGCAACAATCTGCAGTTCAATTGTTTCAATTGATTAAGTATTATTTGACTGTAACTTTCTTTGTTAAGATGAAAGCTACAGAATGGAAAATCAGAAATAGTGTTTTACTACTAGTTATAGAATCCTACATAGCCTGTGATTTACCCACTATTGGGCAAAGGCCTCCCTGATAACCCCTATTGGTCCACATTAAAAACACCCCTGAGCCAGTATGTATCCAACTCCTATGATAAATATTGAATAATTAATTATTGTTTGTTATTTCTAAGATAATCATTAAATAATTTATTATTGTTTGTAGAACACCAACTCACTTTTTGATCAAGTTGAAAAACCAATTTCATGTCTGTCTGCCTCAGTTCCTCCTTGTGCCTCGGTAGAAGTATATTCTTTTGGATATCTTGTTGATTTTCTGGTGTGGTATTTATCATGTGTTTAATTTCAGCTGGAAATTATCAAAATAGGTTTTTCATAAGAAAAAAAAGACAAATTCTTCTTACCTAATAAAGGCGATTTTTAAGATGTGTGTTTGTCAGAAGACAATGCTCAAGCTACTTAATGGAGTAGGCTCAGATCTGCTGGCGCTGGCTGAAGCTTGCTGATAACATGTAGGCTTATTTTTATTATAGCCGCTGGCTTGTATTGGAAAAATGAAGTAATTTAGGTATATTACATTTATTTTAGATTGATAAAGAACCACTGAAATTGTGTGAATAAGTTCATAATACAGGTTCTAAAACCTTCAGGCACAGAACAATGTTGATGCAAAACAAAATCAAAATTAATTCGTTTATGGTGCGAGCGAGCAAAACTGTCAATGACTTCAGCAAGAAGTTTGACATTGATTCGTTTCATACCAGCATTCACAAGGCAAGGCGTCACATGTCTCTTGACTTTTTTGGCACTTAATTTAGGTCTAGGTCGGTTCTTGATAATTTTGTTATATTCTGTTTTATGTTTTCTTTTATTTTTATCACTAGTTTAAGTACATAGGTGTAGCCGTACAATCACTTTATGGTTTCCCATAAAGTTCGCTTTCTTTCTTGTCACAATGTTGTTAGTGTTCACACATAATTTTAGCTTATTTAGATTCTATCATTGAATACCTATTATTAGCTCTCTGTTGTCATTTTTAAGTCTATAGATATTATAGTAGCTGATGGTGTTCCGAAATAAATAAATAAATAATAAGTCTTAAAGTGCTATCAAATGCTGCATTCTCAAAAGCCCATAGAATGGAAATTCCCAAAAATTTCAAATTGGGGAAAAATTACATGTTAAGAACACAGGTATAATAACAAACCAGGGTTTGTTCTTATACTGAATGGAAGATAGTGGGTTCCAGTCCCATCTTTGACAACCTCTGTGGTACAGTGGGCAAAGGTCCACTTTGGCTTGCGTGGGACCAAAGCCAACATCACAGAGGCCCTTTAAGAGAGTTAATCTAAAGGTGAGGGCTACACCTATTATAATTATTATTATCTAAGTTGTAAATATATGGGATATTATACAAATACTTAGAATTACCTGTATGTTGACTAATAACATGCAGCCTCTGTTGAAATAAATGTTTCTCAGTAACATGCTGGATTTCCATCAACCCTTTCACTATTTCGAACACCGTATCATTGAGAAGGCAGTTAGCAAGGCCTGACAAAAGCTCAATAGGTACTCTCATTTGGTACTGCCTGAAACAGAAAGTCATAATAAATTATTTAATTGATAGATAATAATAACTGTTGTGTCAAGAGCCCAATCCTTCCAAAGCTAAGACATATCCTAGCCATCCATATCGCCACTTAGCGTTTTCTTTCTACTTTCCTATTATTGTATTATATCTTATCCTAATAAGATATAATACAATAATAGGAAAGTCATGGTTAAATATAAAAACTACTATTACCTATAGGTACATTTTCCATACCTACTCAACTGTTGTCTCACCGCAGCTATTTTCGCTTATTTATTCTCCCTCCCTTTAAAACGATAAATACCTGTTTCTGATTCCCAATAAGTAGGTTGTTATTTTCAGGTAATAATCAACTTTCCTTCTACTCATACTTGGCAATTGAAATTTGGCGCTAATTGACTACTTGGTAGGTGGAAAGAAGCGTAAAACTTACGGTGGGAGTTCTCGGGCATATTCTTGAAGTTTCTCAAGTAGAAAGTAAAGTTTTCTTTGCAATGCTGCTGGGGTTTGTTCGGCTTCCATAATTTGAGATGTATTCAGATGAAATCAAACACATACATTGATATTCGTTAAATTTACCATAGCTTAGAGAATCATTTGATAAGACAGAACAGAACAGGCACCACGATAAATCAAAATTGAAACTATTTATTGGAAGTAAAATCTCAGTAAACAACACAAACTTTATAGTAATGGTACCAGCCAAACCAACTCAATCAAATCAAACAGTGCTGCCAGATCTAATTTGTCAAAAGAAGTAGGTAAGTATAGTAGTCGAGTAATAAATGAGTAACAACGAAAATTCAGAAATTTTGAAAATAAATATTTTAACATCCGAAAAC
The DNA here is from genome assembly GCA_943735965.1 of Eupithecia abbreviata. NCBI lineage: Eukaryota > Metazoa > Arthropoda > Insecta > Lepidoptera > Geometridae > Eupithecia > Eupithecia abbreviata. Next base: position 9,660,097 of record OX030979.1, on the reverse strand, counting down.
ACGATTTAACAGGTTAATCAATTCAAAGTTTTGTAATCTTAGGTGGTATAAGTAGGTACAGTACATAACTAGGTGGTTGTAAAAAACTTCATGCATGAAAACATGGATCAAAGCAATTCACATGAGCTCGGATTTCGTTGAGATTTTCTCTATTCTGTATGTCTAAGGGAAGGGCAATGATCAGGCTTTTTGAAGTAGGTTACATGATATTATGATGCTGTTCTTGTCTACAGAGAGACTATCAGAGAAAGAGAGGATAAACTTCAGCGTGAAATCGAATGAAGACCCAAGTGAAATCGATTTTTTATTTGTTTTATAATAAAGCCAAGCCATATCTATTTCAGAGAAAACACTTAGATTTCTCAAATTTTAAGAAATCAATCAGAAGATCAGTACTGTTCAAAAATCAGATAGTTCTACTGCTAAATCAGTAGATTTGGCAACACTAAACACAAGCTCGACGTTCTAGCGGTTAGTCCGGATGACAGTGACAGACCACCGGATACAAAACCATAGAAAAATCCTATTCAAAAATCAAATATCTCTCCGAGTTTGCCGGGCATCTTGTAATGCTAATGTGTCATCGTCGCTCTAGGCCATGAATGTGTTAATTAATATCAGCTCCAGCCCGTATATGTCTACAAGCGAGCTGAACAGGTCTCCCCGAAAAGAAGACGATGCTCGACGCCATCAATAGCGGTCCTAGCCATCTATTTCGAATCCTTTATATTTTAATAAATAAATAAATAAATAAATAATGCTGGACAAAATATTTAGCTTCTAAGTATTTTGAGGAGCTCTACGTCAAAATTTATTTTATTTTATATAAGACAAACACTTTTCAATGTATACCTATTAAATTAACATTATCAGCTATTATGTAGGTACCTAGGTACTTGCCTACGTAGGTACTACATTAAGCAATTAATTTATAGTTACGAGTAGGTGTATGTAGGTAAACGGGGATTGTAGGTAACGCTATGGACTCAAATGACTTGTGAAAAACAATTAATTTTCCGATCAATATGTAAATTGCTAATAGGTTGTCAGTTCTTTGAAATACGAAGGCATGCACGATCAATGTCATGGCTTGACCTTACATTACGATCCTCGAGGAATCTGACCGAGGACCATACGGAAAACGTATCTTTACTATCATTTCTCATAGACGCGATACACCGAGCGCTCGTTTTTCCGCTGACATGTCAAGCCGCAGCCGTTGACCAGCCCTGGGTGTGTAGGGTTTGGATTTGGCAAAACTTAACTTTTCGGCTTTATTCCTCGTAGTAATTCCTGAAGGTTACATAGAGTTAAAATGATTTTGTGGGTATTGCTTGTGGTGGTTGTGGCGTGGTTTGTGGTGTTCCGGTATAAAAGGAGGGATATGTACCGGCTAGCCTCAGCCATACCAGCACCGAGAGAAGAGTTACCGATTATAGGAGTTGCGCACTCTTTAACAGGGAATACTGAAGGTAAGTGATTTACAAAATGTTTACCATGATACGATGGAAAGCTCAAAACTGAAATCATCGTTTAGGTTTATCTCGTTGTTAAAATGACCGAGTGAGTGGTAATAAACATGATAGTTTTAATAGTTTTAGAAATTATGGTTTATTATGAACATTTTTTTTATACGTGTCCTCTTCCAAATATATAATTTACATTGTGAAAAAAGCTTTGTATTCGATGTTAACGCCACTCTCCATACAAAAATCATCAAACGCCCAAGTTCTAAAAGTACTAGTTATGCTAGGACTTCTGTACCACTTATTATAGAGGATGTTCTTATAATGATTAAAATTTCATGGTAAAAATTCCAAAGTCTAAAACCTATTGGAAGCCTTTTTTACTGGAATTTGACAGTAGGTAAGAGCTTATAGAAAAAGCTTATTTATTTTCGGCTGAAAACTATCTCCGGTTTGAGATATTTCAAATTAGCCAGACTAAAATAACGTTAAAAAAAAAAAAAAAAATTGCCATTAACTCAGTGCATTCATAGTAGTTAGTCCTCATTCATGACATTGCGGAATCCATGCGGAATCTAAACGAGTGGATTGAACTTGAAATGGTTTGTGCTAGCTTCCTAGATTCTAGATACCTATCTAATCTACCTGTTATACGACTATACCTATGCCATAAATGGTCAAGAAGTGCGAATTATATACAGGGTTATTGGTAATTTGACGTATTCCCGTTAGGGGGTGATAGGGGTGACTATTTGCGATAATTTTCATCCCCATGTGCATCATGCAAAAGTGAACCATTTTTAAGTTATCATGTGTTTTAGCTTATTTCAAAATAAGTCAAAAGTGAAACATCAAAAATTGATTTAAAAAAAACTGTCTATTAAATACTATTTTTTTCTTCTGATTTATAAATCCTAATTTCTTATGTCTATGTAAGTTTATTATAATGTTTGTTATGTAGGTATTTAGTGTATTTGTTATCAATTATTTATTAAAGTGCCACCGTCTATATTGTTCGTTAATGTCCAGTCCATCCCAAGGTTGCCTGGAAGAGATCGCTCTCAGCGATAAGGCCGCCCTTTATACCTTTATTCTAAGTTTTTATCTCTGTATTATTTTCTGTTTTGTGTGGTGTAATAAAGTGTTATCTATCTATCTATAAAAACGAATAAACACTGGTTATTTATCAATATTAAAACAACAATTATCGCTGTAAATTTAAAAATGCGAAATAAACAACGATATTATTTCATTATTCATTGTGATTTTTTTCCTCTAAAATGCCTTAAAAACAAAAAAAATCAAAAAAAAAATCTTGGCTTGCAGATTATTTTAAAAACATAACCGTTTTGTTAGCTCTCTAACAAAGCATAACAACTATGAACTTATTTCAAACAAACTGAAAAAAACATAATTACAAAGGAAGCAGGCGGAAATTCGTGTACGAACTAAACCTAAGGCCGTTCTTGAAAATTTCTATAAAACTAACTTAAAACAATACCCAATGTAAATAAAACGAAAAATACATATTTAAAATAAAATTTAACAATAGTTATGTAGTAACAACAATAAACAAAATTAATAATAAGTAGGTAACACGTCCCCGCTTCGAATAGGAAAGATACAGCCATAAAAATCAACAATCATTGAGATAGTACCTACTATGAACAAGATAGTACGATCTCAGCAAGTAGGTACGTTATATCTTATAAAGCTCTTGGCTTATGCTCTGAATTTTGACAGAAAAACAGCAGCAACCTAATAATTGTTTTAATGTATGATGTAATATATTTTCAGATATCATGAAAAGCCTACAAAGTTTTAGTTATGAAGCTATGGAAAATGACGGTTTCATCCGCATCTGGTTGAACCATATTTTGTATATTGGTGAGTTAACTTTGCCTATGTTCTATTGTAAGTGCGAAAGTGCTATTTAGTGCGAATTTATTTAGGTTGCGAAACAGCATAATGTGCTTTTTTCACTCTTGACCCCACTCACCCTTGGCCTTTTAGGTACCTACTTATACCGACTTTTTTCTGGGACGCAATAAAAATTTAAAAAAAGGTAATAAATATTTAACTTTTAATGTCTCTAACTACGTGAAATAAAAATGTGGACAAACAACCTGACGTCAGAATGTCTGACCACTTTCATTTCATGTTTTTTCACTGTTCATCGAGGTACTAGATTTTTTATTTTTTTTTATTTCTTTACCAACTTAAAAATATTGGTACATAAAAAAGCCTAAAAATAACACGAAGGAAACCACAGAGTATTACTATTTAATATAAGTATTAAATAGTATCAAAATGTAGGTATTATAATTTAAATGTTTCCAATCAAAAATATTGCAATTGGTCCAGGGGTTCCGACGATAACCGAGTTTTATGGGTGCACCTACTTTTATTCAACCTTAAAATGTAAGATTCAATTATTTTTTATTTTCAGTTGTGATCAACCCAGCCGACTTGGAAGTAATCTTGAAGACGTGTATGGAGAAAGATGACCTTCATAGATTCATCAGGAAAGTTCTCGGGAACGCAGGAATTTTTGCACCAGGTAGTTAACGTTTCTATCATCCGAATATAGGTCTATAGATCTTACTTAGCTGACGAATAAATAGTCGATTGTGATATAGTTAAAAGGGTAGGTATATTCAAAGTCAATTGCGATATACCTAGATAAAAGTGTGAGAAGGTATCAAATATAAACAAAAGTAAATGAACCAGTGACCGACGAGAATTGTACCTACCTGTGATTGATACACTAACAAACATAATACCTATTACCCTAATAATAAATTTACTAGAACAAGGCAATGTTATTATAGAATACCTACTGTGACTAGCCGGTTCATAATAGGTACTAACCTTTTCCGGATAGTCCACATTATCTTGATTTCAACGCGAATAAGACTTGATATAATAATGGCTCTTTAACTTCATTGTCCTTGTCCAACAGTCCGAAATTACCTAGAGCCAGGTTTTTTATGGCTAGATAAATATCACGCACGTCTCTTGATCTAGGTACTTAGCAACAGTAGCAATGGCAACTATTTCGACACACACCTACTCGTACCCACAGGTTCTATATGTGTACTGTGCCACAGGTGACTCCATAAGAGACAATCGAGGTTTGTCCTTACTCCTTGTATGCTCGAAGATGTATGGCATACTTACCATTGTCGCGTCTTCCCGAACAGAGTCATTTATCTACCTACATTAATAAAACCGTAAGAGTCAACAAATCTAGCATTCAAATTTCCAAATGTTTATTTGTTTTTAGTGTCAATATGGAGGTTACGTCGCAAGATCTTAGTGCCAGCATTCAGTCCCAAAATTATTGAAAATTTTGTCGAAGTGTTTTCGGAACAAAGCCAAACTTTAGTAAATAGACTTACTAGTCGTGCCAATAATGAAAAATTCAGCGTTTGGCCGTATCTCAGCTCATACACACTTGATGCTGTTGGTGGTAAGTAAAAGTTATTAGTCTTAGGTAAAAGTAAGCAGTACATTGTACATTGCTTATTATAGATAGATAGATAGATAGAAAATTCTTTTATTGCACACTTACAAAATAAAACAAACAAGACAGAATAAAATACAAAACATGTGACAATTTGGCGGTCTTATCGCTCAAGAGCGATCTCTACCAGACAACCGTGGATGGATAGGATCGTTGGATTGTACATGGGGATCTGTGTGCATTATATTAATTTATAAAATATTGCATGAAAATACGTTCCTACTTAAAATAAATAAAATAAATATAAATACATATAACTAATTATATACCTACTTATATAAATATATACTCTTAATTTTATAAAGGGAAACAAGGGTGTGGTCAGTGACATAGGGACAAATAGTGTTCCTTTAGCATACTCTTGAATATTGGTAGTGACTTTGCACGCCTTACTGTGACTGTTAATGTGTTTATAGATTATAGGTACCTATTAAAGGAATGGCTGTGTGGTGTCGGCCGTGATAGAATAGCACCACCCCAACTCTTCCCGTGGGTGTCGTAGAAGGCGACTAAGGGACATACACCGGGGGGCGGGCAGCAGCGTCCCTTGCAGCACACTCCCTATACTGCGATCCCCAACCCGCATGCCCAGCGTGGGGATTATGGGCATCAACCCCCCCATGGATAGACACGCCAAAAGAATGTGGCCCCCAGTTCCCGGCCGCCTCGCTATTCCTGGCCATGGTAGCGGCCACGGTAACGGCGGGGCAGGGGGTGCTAGGAATCCCCGGGCTACATCAGGCTACCAAACTCTACCTAAACTGACCCTGGCTACGTTTAACGGACGCACTCTGAGGCTTGACCATCATCTAGCGCAGTTGGAAGTGGAGTTAGAGAACATCAAATGGCATGTTCTGGGGTTATGTGAAGTCCGTAGAGAGGGGGAGGACACCGTAACCCTAGACTCGGGCCATCTTCTCTACTTTCGCGAGGGTGATAAAACATCCCAGGGTGGCGTAGGCTTCCTCGTCAATAAGGCCCTCTCTAGCAACGTCCAAGAAATCTCCAGTGTGTCGACCAGGGTAGCGTACCTGATCCTTCGGCTGTCCAAGCGGTACAGCATGAAGGTCATCCAGGTCTATGCACCGACCTCGGCACACTTGGATGATGAAGTGGAGGATATGTATGAAGACATATCCAAAGCCTTACATAACACCACTAAGGCCCACTTCAACGTTGTTATGGGGGACTTTAACGGCAAGGTGGGAACCCAGACTGGCAACGAATCCCGAATAGGCCCGCATGGTTATGGGGTCAGAAATCACAGGGGGCAAATGCTTGTCAACTTCCTTGAGAAGGAGGGGCTGTTCTTGATGAACTCTTTCTTTAAGAAACAGCCTCAAAGGAAGTGGACATGGCAAAGCCCCGACACTGTGACTAAAAATGAGATCGACTTCATCATGACGGATAGCAAGCACATATTCAGAGATGTCTCAGTGATCAACAGGTTCAATACCGGATCTGATCACCGACTCCTCCGAGGCTCTCTGAATATCAACTTGAAGCTTGAAAGAAACCGTCTGATGAAGTCCACGCTCCGACCTGACCCAATCCAAATCATGGCGGGCACCGAGAAGTTTCAGCAGCTTCTCGGGAATAGATTTGTTGCCTTGGAACCCACTGATGACGCTGACGAGACCCTACACAATCTGGTTGAAACGTTGAGGGATGAGGGCATCAAATTCTGTCGAAAGCAGCGTACTGGCAAGAAGTCCAAACTCTCGGATGAGACTCTTGGGCTGATGACAAAAAGACGGGAGACCACCCAAGCGACTTTGTCAGAGAGGTCAGACCTGAACAAGCGGATTGCGAAGATGGTACGGCACGACCTTCGGAGCTTCAACACGCGCCTCATTCAAGAGGCGATAGAGCGAAACCGAGGGTCCAAAGTATTCACTCAGCAGCTTGGCAGGAGCCACCTGACAAAGCTTAAAACGCACGACGGGAGGACCGTATTGTCAAAGCCGGAGATATCCGCCGAGATAGAGGATTTCTATGGCCGATTATACGCTGCACATGCCCCTCGTTACCGACGAGATAACCAAGATTCCAGAGCCACCCTGACACGCCACTATACCGACGAACTGCCTGAAATCAGTCAAGACGAGATCGTGTTAGCTCTAAGGCAGCTTAAAAATGGAAAAGCCCCCGGCGAGGACGGTATTACTTCAGAGCTTCTTAAAGCCGGAGGAGCCCCTGTAATACAGGAGCTACGGAACCTCTTTAATACCGTCCTTGACAGTGGGAGAACTCCAAAGGCGTGGAGCGGGAGTTTGGTGGTGCTCTTTTTTAAGAAGGGAGATAAAACCCTTCTTAAGAATTACAGACCCATCTCACTCTTGAGCCACGTCTATAAGCTGTTCTCACGAGTGGTCACGAACCGTCTCGCCAGGAGACTCGACGAGTTCCAGCCACCGGAACAGGCTGGGTTCCGCGGAGGATATGGCACCATAGACCACATACACACAGTGAGGCAGATTATACAGAAGTCCGAAGAGTATAATCAGCCCCTGTGTCTGGCTTTTGTGGACTATGAGAAGGCATTTGACTCCGTCGAAACCTGGGCTGTTCTGGATTCCTTACAGCGATGCCAAGTAGACTATCGTTATATCCAGGTGCTGAGTTGTCTCTACGAGGCCGCCACCATGAGTGTCCAAGTACAGGGTCAGCAGTCTAAACCCATCCAATTGCGCAGAGGAGTGAGGCAGGGGGATGTCATATCCCCGAAACTGTTCACGTGCGCATTGGAAGATATGTTTAGGTTGCTGGACTGGAAAGGAAAGGGCATTAATATAAACGGCGAGTACATCTCACACCTGCGATTCGCTGATGACATAGTCTTAATGGCGGAGTCGCTTGAGGAACTGAACCAGATGCTGGACGGCCTAGCTTCAGCCTCCCGATGTATCGGTCTTGGCATGAATTTGGATAAAACCAAAGTCATGATCAATGGTCACATTGATCCAAGGCCGGTGGTCGTACATGGTCACCTTCTCGAAACTGTTTCCGAGTACACTTACCTTGGGCAGATTCTGCAGTTGGGTAAAAACAGTTTCGAGAAGGAGGCCAAAAGGAGGATCCAGCTGGGCTGGGCAGCATTTGGGAAACTACGTCAAGTCTTCACGTCATCCATACCGCAATGCTTGAAAACTAAAGTTTTCAATCAGTGCGTCCTACCCGTTATGACCTACGGAGCTGAGACGTGGACACTCACGATAGGGCTGGTCCACCAGTTCAAAGTTGCTCAGCGAGCTATGGAAAGAGCTATGCTCGGAGTTTCTCTGAAGGATAGGATTCGTAACGAATACATCCGACAGAGAACCAAGGTTATCGACATAGCTCAAAGAATTAGCAAGCTGAAGTGGCAGTGGGCCGGCCATATCTCGCGAAGAACCGACGGCCGATGGGGCAAACGTGTTCTTGAGTGGAGACCACGACTCGGTAAACGTAGTGTAGGACGCCCTCCGACCAGGTGGGATGACGACCTGCGAAAGACTGCAGGTAGATGCTGGATGCGGCAAGCTGAAGACAGGGCGCTATGGCGCTCATTGGGGGAGGCCTATGTCCAGCAGTGGACTGCTATAGGCTGATGATGATGATGATGATTAAAGGAGTACTTCCATTATAGATCCCAATCCACGGTCTTATCAGATATTTACCTAGTTGAAGGTCGTTTAAGTTCCGGATTCAAAGAAAGTCGAGTTGATTTCATATCTATTTTGAATAAAAACATGTTCAATCTTCATGATCTCGTTTAATTTTAAAAGAACGGCCTTATAGCGGAGATTGAGGATAAGAAAGTTACAAAAACGATGATTTATCATCAACAGAAACAGCAATGGGCGTCAAACTGAATGCCCAAGGGAATCCAGACTTACCATTCCTCAAAAGCTTGAATCGCTTGCTGAATTTGGTCTGCGAGAGGATATTCCACCTGTGGCTACAACCTGATTGGCTGTTCAAATTGCTACCAATAGCAAGGGAGCACGATAAATGTAAGGCGGTGTTGCATGACTTCACTGATAATGTAAGTTCTATTGAATACAAAGAATAAAGAGCAAACAATTATTAGGTCCACACTTCGTTTGAAGAAGTACCTACCTACTTAATATTATATATAATTATTTGCTATAAGAGTATATATATATAATTTAAGTTGAAGCAATAAACTATTTTGAAGAGTAATTTGATTAGTGTCTGTCTTGCAAAGATCCTTCCTACTAGCCTTAGTTTTTGTGTCAATTATTAAATTTTTCAGGTAATAAAAAAGAAGCGAGATGAAATAAAATCCAAAATACAAGAAAAGGCTGAAGATCTCGAACTTGGTAAGAGTCATTGATTTTTTTCTAAGAATATTCAATCTCTCTCTCTCTCTTGATATTTCGTGCTTTTAGGGCTGAAATTTTACATTTCCTAGCTCAATACAACCGTAGCAGTTAGTACCTACCTAATTCTCAGATTACGATTTAATTCAGATTTAAGCTCTTATAAACGGAAAACATTCTTGGACCTTCTCATATCGCTTTCTGGAGGTGAAAAAGGGTATACCAATGAAGAATTAAGAGAGGAAGTCTTGGCTCTGGGTTTGGCCGGTATTGACACAACAGCAGTCGCTATTGGCAATACCCTCAAACTGCTGGGAAAGTACCCGGAGATTCAGGACAAGGTCTATCAAGAGTAAGTCCTTCATTGCCATAAAGTTAGCTAAAGTTAATTATCTCCTTTATTAAAAGTAACCCTCTTAGTGGACGTGGACAAGTTATCCCCTTTGGATCTGATTCTAGGTATAAAGAAATAAGAATGCAATTTTCCTGTCTATCAAGGTATTCATTCGCATGATCGACGGATTTGTTTACGTAGTGATTCTGCGAGTTTAAGATTCCTGTTTTTCATCGAAGCCATAGAGTTATCGAGTAACCGGCTACTAACGTTTTAACCTCCTGTGGCGCAGTGGGCGATGATCCACTTGTGACGCAGGCGGTTGCGGATTTGATTCCCGCCTTGGGACAAATATTTTCACGATCTGCAGATAATTGTTTCCGGTTGTCATAACATAAGTTCTCCTAAGTTTGGGTTAGATGATGCTGTGTAAATTGTCCAACTTTTTTATATTTGAATATATATAGGTACCTGTATAGTTATAATGTGTAGCTACCTAAAGTAGGTAGTTTAAATTGGTATATTGTCTGGGTTAGAAACGGATGTCCCATATTGTTTTGTCTACAGATTGCACGAAGTATTCGGCGACACGGATCGACCATTAGTTAAAGAAGATCTGATGCAATTAAAATACCTAGATCGAGTGGTGAAGGAGTCCCTTCGACTGTTTCCACCAGTACCATTCATCATAAGAAAAGTCCAAGAAAACATAACCCTACGTAAGTGGCTTGAATAATAAACCGGCCAATGTTCAGGTTCTAGATTGACCAATTATGCAGGAATTTCCGTATTCTTGAGACAAAGAAAATCTTTGTTTAATTGGATATTTGCACAAGTATCCTTACTAACTTAATTGAACGGAGTAAACGAAGCAAATCTAGATCTTAAGTAAGTAGCAGCTTGAGTGATTGGGTGGTGAAATAGTCAAGTTGTATTCGTTGATCCGATTTGCGTAAAATTTGATAGGTGTAAGATAAGGCATGTGAAATATGCTAACTTATAGTGAGGTTAAATCCGTTATGGGTTTTTGAGACAAGGTGCTCCAATTCAATTAACTCAAGTTTGGTCTCTTATGAAAGGTATGATTGAGAGTTTATAGTGTATAATATACCTAACTGGAATTTCAGCATCATAATAATCATTTACAATCCGAAAACACTTACTATATCTTACGGTACCCAGCAGTGTATAAATGGTATATGTGTGGTGTCCACTATATTAATTTCAACGTTTATAGACATAAGCGTTGAAATTAATACATAGTGTATAGCATTGTGGATATAAGGATATTATAAGACCTTTATGTAGAACTATTTTCTAACTTCAGCTTCAGACGCCTGTTTTCTATGGTAACGTTTCAAGGTTATTAATAATGTTATTATTAATATAAGTTCCATCCTTTCCATACGCTTCGCCGCTCTAGCACATAATAGACAGGTTTAAGACTAATTTTATGATATTATTCACAGCTTCAGGAAAGACTTTGCCTGCTGGTTCAGGGATAGTGATTTCCATCTGGGGCCTCCACCGAGACCCTAAATACTGGGGTCCGGATGCAGAGCATTTCGAACCTGATAGGTTCTTGCCAGAGAGATTCAACGTGCCTCCTTGCAGTTATGTACCTTTTAGCAGTGGACCCAGGAACTGCCCGGGTAAGAAGGAACTTTAGATGATCAAATATAATGCTAAGTACCTACCATTTCTTTGATTACCAATCAACGTTGTACTAAAATCGGCTATTTAATTTGAGTTTCCTATAATCTCAACCGTTCTATGGATTTTCTTGTATTAGCCATTAATGCAGATAAATATTTGCTTGTATTTATAAGGGCAAGTGAATCCTTCATTGCCTGGTATGGAAATTAACGCACTTAAGTCAACTTGAAAAAGGTAATCAAAAAGCAATAGAACCTACCTATAGAAATATTGAGTGGAGACCACGACTCGGTGAACGTAGTGTAGGACGCCCTCCGACCAGGTGGGATGACGACCTGCGAAAGACTGCAGGTAGATGCTGGATGCGGCAAGCTGAAGACAGGGCGCTATGGCGCTCATTGGGGGAGGCTTATGTCCAGCAGTAGACTGCTATAGGCTGATGATGATGATGATGAAAGAAATATTTAACTGTGTTTTGTCCACAGGATACCAATACGCACAAATGTCCATTAAAACTACGATTGCGGGTATACTACGGCAGTACAAAGTCGTCGGCGATATAGAAGACGGTCCTATACCAAAAATGCGAATGAAACTAGACATAATGATGAAAGCAGTCGACGGATATGATATAGCTTTAGCGAGACGACGAAATGGTGGTGCTTCTGTTCATTCCGCTCAAGGATAGAGAAAAGTCGATTTTTCAGAAGATTATTATACCTAGCTATATCAGTCACAAAATATATAATAATATAAGAAAAACTTATTTTAATAAAATGTTTTTTTTTAATTTGTGATGATGACTTATTTCTGATTTAATTTTAAGCGCGAATTAACTATAAAAAACTAACTAACTTTTATAGGCAATAAAGATATCTACGCGCAGTACGTATGTACCTCCTAAGATAAGTTTTTTCATCATAGTTTTATGATGCCTTTTTCGATTTTTCGATTTTTCCTATTTTTGATTTCAATAACCGAGCAATAAATTAAAGCTAGGTATTACTGTACCACGCTATGTAGCTAGGTATTACTGTGTAAACTATGTTTTCGCTATAGGAGTCAGCTCATAAAGAAAAGTTACCTTTAATTTACTAGTATAGCAACTGTTGGTAAAATACTTTTTTCACTTCTCTTGCTCAAAAAGTGTATCATAATAGTATAGCTTAGCGGGCCTAAAACTCGAGTTTAATACCTCGGGCTAAAAAGTAGATATCCATGCTCCGTCAATCTTATTTTTTGAAAATAGAACCGTCTTGTTGATGTCTTATGAAGGTTGATTCTTCCCTTCACGGTAGAATGCGAACTGTTTCGTTGCGGGTTAAATAGAGATTTAAAAAAAAAGATGGTATTGGCGCTAAATATCTAGAATTTTCTTCATTCCAAATCACAAACTTTTACGAAAATTGTCTAATTTTGAATTGTTTTATTTTCTCGCAATCGAAGTGAAAAGTAGAGTGTTTTACTGGGGCCAAAACCAACCATTATAACTCGGTCTTGTCATCCTCCCTCGCTACGCTCGGGAGTATAACAACCTCGTATATAATGGGATGGTTTAGTCCCTTGTAAAACAATCTACTATTATAACGAGTATTAACGAGCAAGCCTAATAGTAACGTAATCATCACAAAGTGGTTAATTTGTACCAATACATATCTATACCCACAAGCAAGGTACTAGATAGATACTACCTTCTAGGTAAAATAACTATCTAATAAACAGGGTGCCATTTATCATGTGTACTAAGTTGAAAGAGGGTGATTCTGGACCCTTTGTATATCACCTTTGTTTATTTTTAACTATCACTAGTGATAGTTAAAAATAAACTTTCTAACTATCACTGCTCATGAGATACAGCCTGTTGACAGATGGGCAGACATCGGAGTCATAGTAATAAGGTCCAGTTTTACCCTTTGGGTACGGAACCCTAAAAATCTCAGCAGCAGAAGTTAGTCAAATTTTATAAAAAGTTTTCACTGATAATTTCTTAGTAATTTGGCACAAAAACGGTACCTAATAAAACTAACGCAATAGATGTCCGATATGACCAATAAGTTGCTGTATGCAAGTACCTACGGGCACGTATCAAAACACTTTTTAACCCTTAGACAACCATGAGTATAGTAGGTAAATCGTGATTATTTTTGTTTCACAGATTTTTTTATCCTATAAGTACAATATAATTATCCTCACAAGGGACTGAGTCGATTGGCATAATTTTTTTTTTTTTAACCAATTTTATTCATTTTAAGGCGCTACTCACGCTTAACCAATAAATGTTAATGCCAAAATTAATTAAATACTTACCATTTTCTCCGAAAAGGAGCTGAAGTTTCAAAACTTCAAATCAAACTGCACATGTATCTCCCCTGGTTATGGGTGCCCTTAAGTTCTAAGTGTTCTTAAGTCCTACTGTCCCAGTTAAAAAACACTCTGTATTATGCTTGTAATATAATGTAGTTGAGCTGGGCTACCATGCTATTTAACAACAGTTCGTCTTTCGAGCGAAATGCGGTTAGAATCGAACTTAGGTTCTTTCTTCTGGCTTCAACATCGAGCGAGAGAAAATGCCAAAAAAAAATTACATAGACATTAGCAGCAGTCAGCAGTCGCTCGCAGTCGCACGCAGATTTGTGGCAGCAACGACAGCGAACCGTGAAATACGTCATTCTTTATTGTTTTTGTTTCCTACCCTTCCTTTGTCTTCCGTAAAAAAAAACACAAATTATTTATTGTGTACAGTGTAGATACTTTCTACAAAATAATTACAATATCTGCTTTGGAAAACTTGTATAAGTACAAGTTTGCCTACACCAAATTGCATTGAATTCCCGACAACCCGAGAGAGTAGCCTTAGCCTTGGGAGTCCGCCCTCTGCTGTTTTTATCCCATGCATTCGCCATGAAGTTTCAGTCCATTATCTTCGTTCTTTGTTTTTACTGCACCCTCTTGAAGGCTGATATCACTAGTGATTTACGACAAGGAAAAGCCAGTTTGTAAGTTTGCGTCTCCTATCAAGGTATCTTCTATTAAAGCGTTTACTTGATAGCTGGGTATAATTTTGCTCTATATTTTCATTTCAGATCAAATGCAAGCAATGGATATCTAACAGCACCCCCCATACCTTCAAAATGTACAACACTCCTAGATTCATTTGCCGACTATGCAATGAATTTTACTAAGTGCTCTATCAAAAATGCAAGACCCATCAGGCTATGCGAGGAATGCATTGATCATTATGTGAATTTCATTGCTGTATATGAACAGTTGACAACTACTGAAGTCAACGGAACTACATGCAAATCAATCTACTTTTCTAATGATCGGTTAGAAGTTGTTTTAGAGTATTTTAATAGCATTATGTATGTCTGGGAAAAAGGAAATTGCAATGGTAAGTAACTACTATTACTAGTTTAGCTCCGGCCTGATTCTCTGATGAATATTTAACACCTAAACTAAGTTTACATTATACCTATTAAATTTTTGCAGCATGTTTCACCTGGAATGGGACCACACCTACAATATCAAATACAACACAGGCTTTCAATAAAAAATATGATGTGACAAAGAAATGCATTGATGAAAATTATCCTAATGAAGATGAAAACAACACTGAAGTTTGCAAGAAGTGCATGCAAAGCTATCTTCAGTTGGATGATTTCTATAAATCTTTGAGCAGTGATAAGATTGGTGTTGATAGCATTTGTATGGATATTGTGGACCTAGTAAGTGGGAAAGAAATCAATAATTTGATGACAGGAAAACAGATTTTAGGCGATTGAATAAAACCACACTTGATTTACAATCACAGATGAAGTTGGGATACAGGCAGGCAGAGATTGAACACTGTCTGTTCCAAAAAAACATAATAATTAAAATTAATCATGGAGTCACACAGAGTAGGCCATCATTCGCCACCTCTTACAAAGTTATAACAAAATAGCATTCATTTGAAAGTTCTGCGTCCACCCACAACTTCATCATATTTATTTAAGATAACAAAACAAACAACAGACCATAGCTTCAACACATATTAAATTTAAAAAGGTACAAGGTTCCTAAATAATTACAGGTTAGGGAAACAAAATCTTAGCCTAAATGAATTCTGTAAATAAAAATGTCTTCAGCAAATTTATATAGTGCTAACAATAATTGTTTCATTTTCAGATGAATGCTACCAGATACAAATGGAGCAAGGGACTAGGATGTTGCAAGCTTAGAAAATCACCAGAAATAATATTCTTAGCTTGTTCGGGAATTATATCTTTCTTGCCATTGTTGTATTACCTGATCTTGAGATATGCTGGACCAATTCGTGAATTGCCTAATGCTATGAAACGTAAGTGAACTATTCAAAAATTACATAGTATCTATGATTTATTTCTAAGTTAAAGCTCATGACCACACAAGACAAAACAGGCATTATTTTTTGTACCTATTTATGTACAGATGAGGGGCTTTTACTTGATTTTGCAGGTTTAGTAAGCGAAATATTCTTATTTTAGGTAAATCCATGCCCAAACTACAGATTATACAGGTTTTGTTATTGTTACAGAATCCAGATACAAACAGAGACTATTGAGGACCAGAAGTGGGAGTATTAACTGATAAGAATTACACTTATTTTTTCAACTGTTTATATATACAAATCTAGCCAAAGACAATAAAATTAATTTTCTAGAAGGTAGCATTTTTAAGTCACAACCCAGTCTAATATTCAACATGGTTTGGAATGGAATTCTTTTAGAACATAAGTTTCTGAGGATATTTCAATAAGATCTAACTATAACATATTCTATTTCTACCTATGTCTAGCCTTTTTATTGTTGCTTTTCTTCATACTGCTGCTTCCACTAGTTGAGCTACTTGAGAGCTTGTGTTTCAGAGTATTGGGGGTCAAATCACCTTTCATTAGAAGACTGGGATCTTTTACGTCTTTCGGTGTCCCAGGTCTACTGTCCAGGCCTACAGCACTTAGCATCTTGTTGTCACTAGTGAAAGACTTTTGCAACATGGTTGAGGCGGACATTTTCTGTTGACCCATATTCTGTTTGGAGGCATTCAAAATTTTATCTATGCCATTAGTGTGTTGTTTGCCTGATGGTTTTAGTGAAGCTATGCTTTCAGTTGACCCATGTATGGTGGTGTGGTTCAAACTTCCAATGTTTATGCTGGCACTGATTTGTGTGTCAGATGAGTCTTCATTGGTCTGCGATTCTGTTTCACTGTTTCTTTCATCTGGAAAAAATAAACAAATTATTATAAATAGAATCAAAGTTTCGTGACAAAGTCGTTTGATTAAATTGTTACTCACTCTTAGCTTCCGCAGGATCAACAAGGCCGCTTACAGCCTGGAACAAATGCATGTATTTACTGTAAATTTTAAAGCAAAGGTAATTTTTTGAAATTTGAGTAACCATAACTTACAGCCATGGACGTAATACTTGACTTAGAAAACAGTCTTTCTGCTTCCTTAAATTTCCTATTGCGTTTATCAGCCTTTGAGTTAGTGCTTTTGTTTGTAGTGAGGTATCGGTCCCATCCTCTGATAATATTTCCATACAATTGTGTATCCTCTAGGTATGAACCTTCAAATGCATAGATTTGTCGTTCTAAATTAGCCAATGTTTCCTGTAAATACCAAAACATATAGTTAAAAGAATGAAGATTATACTCAAACACAGAAAGGGATAGTTCATTTACTAGCTTTTGTATAAAGTCATTATCATTACAATTGAAACTGAAATCAGAAAATTAACATGGTTTATTTATGTTTATATCCTCAAATGAATTAACCTTACGAGTTATTATTGACTCAGTTCTTTTTAACATAAGACAAGTTTAATAAATTTAAGTGAACATACTGCAACTTCAGCTTTCCGTTTTACTAATTCCACAAGTTCTGCTCTTGTATCAGCAACGGAGGATTGCTTAGCCGCCATGTTGGCCCTCTTCTGCGTTGGGGTGAGTTCTGTTTCGTCAGCGGGGCTTGGCGGTGAAATAACCATGTCGACGTTGTTAGCTAGAAGTTTCTTCTAGGAATCCATAATTCAATTTCACTTTGTAAAAATCAAGCGTCTTGTCTTGAAAATATTGCACGAAGAACGAAACGAATGGAACAACCGAACAATGCGCTGCGTGCGTTGCGTAGCGGACGTCAAATGTCATGTCAATCCAATTGATCGATCGATTTGGATTCAGTCAGTCAGTGCTGCCACCACACTTCTCATGTCAAAATATGTAGAAAGTCAAGTAATAAATTAGTGGGGCTACCATGCTATTTAACACATAACGTAACGCGCGTGTTATGGCGAATTTTAACGCGAATAACTCGTGAAAAAGAGGTTTTTGCGATAAAATTCGCCTTAAAACGCGTTAATCGCGCTAAAATTACCTTAATACGTTACATTATGTGTTAAATAGCATGGTAGCCCCACTGTGGTGGGCGATAGGCTTCATTCTTAGCGTTTATTTGACTTGACTTGCAGACGAACAAAATTGATAGATTATATCATACCTAGTCTATGGATTATTATATATTATTTCATATTTTATTATGGCAATGCCGTTGATAAAGTCAAAAACATCTATGTCTCATCTCAATGTCAAAAATCAAAACAATTTGTTTTGTTTTGTTTTCATGTTTTGATGTGAGGTTTTTGGAATTTCTAACTAATGGATGTTTTTGTAGAAAACATCAATGGTAAAACGTTTTCTATTCTTTGCATACGATCTAAACAAACACATCGATTCATTTAGCGAGCTTCAAACATGTCAATAAGTTACGTACCACGGGTAACACAGGTAAATTCGTGTTCTTGATCTAAGCAATCAGTGGCAAAGCAAATTCCATGTACAATAGATAACATTTTTGTCGTTTAGCTAGATGCTGGGCACTTAGACAATCAAGTTGAGGAGCTATTCAAACAAGCGATTTTGCAAGCCACAAAGTTTGTTGAGGTAAGATAACCTACATAAGAAAATGAACTTTGTACCATCTCCATTAGGTACACTGTCCATAACCGTATTTTTGTTCTGTTTCAGCCGAAATACATCCAACCCATAATTCCCGAGCTCGAGCTCTTGATAAGATCCTTGATATTCAAGTATTCTGTGTATGATAAGAAGTTAACATTTGGGCAACAGATGCTCTCACTGAAATACAATGATACAAACTTCTCTAGAAGCAAACTGTACTGGTATTATGGATACACTGTAGGTCTACAATACATAAGAGACAGAGCCATTTACAGCTTTACTTCTAATATAAAAGTTCAGAATTTTGTACAGAAGTTAGAAACATTTCAACTTGTTGGAGATATATTGAACTTTATTAGATTTATTCAGAGTGGAAAGTATCCAATACTTATAGATTTCATTCTTGGCTTAGAGCTTGGAGCTGAGAAGATAACAAGAGAGAATCTAACCGATTTTGGATGGACCAGAGAGTTACTATGGAACAATTTTATTGTAAGTATCTTAAAGATCCACAGTTGGCTCTAAATTGTTAACAAATCAAGCACTGACCATATACTTAAATCTCAATAGAATATGGTGAATCACACATAAGCTGTTATTATACTTACATTTGCAACTAAACAAAATTATGAATATAAAACACTGTAAAAATAAAATTGAATTTTTACAGTGTAATTATTCATAATTTTGTTTTATATATTTGGATGTTTGTTTTGTTGTCAATAAATAAATTTTTACTTGAAATGATTATTACAAATCAATGACTGATTATGCTGTAGGTACTAGAATAAATTTTATCTCTCACTCCTATAGAGACTGGGTCCTGGTAGTAATCAGGTTAACCATGTAGAAAAAGAGGTATTGTATTGTAGCAAACACACAACATTTTTTTTTATTTTACAATTCAAAAGTCCTTGCAAATTTGTCTAATCACTAATATTACCTTTCAGGAACTTCTTGGCACGACCATATCACTAATGAACATTTTCGGTCTAAGAAACAAACTGTCCAGTGCATTGAAGTTTGTCTGGTGGAGGAAGCATGTGAGATCAAATGTCACCAGCTCTAAGGCTGTTATGAGTATAAATACTCTATGCGCTACTTGCAATGGAAAGCCAGTCCTACCGCATACCATGGGGTGTGCACATATATTCTGTTACTATTGCTTAGTGGTAAGAAACCCTATTTTTACTGCCAGCTTTTGCTAGGATAGTGACACTTGTGTATGTACACTTTCATATCAATACTTATGTATTGGTTTAGTGCTATACAAACCACCCATACTTTAACCTGTAATTAATTATGTTGCTGTGTCTTTTAATACGCAATTTACGTAACTTAATAATTTGAGATCTTTCCTTCAATAAATATGGCTTCCAATTTTAATTGAAACACAATGCTAAGCTACGTTTTAGTTATTTGTGTCTTGGTCTTTTTACGAACACTCTACATCGAGTTTGGGTACTGTATAGCTTAGGTTTGGAATTCTATGGATCAAATACCTATGTTTTTTGTTACCTACTTGTTCATCATCTTGTGTTTGATTGAAAGTTCATCATTTCACCTACAATTAGGGACAATATAAAGTTCTAGTAAATTACTGCACAGCTCTTGACAATCTGTGGTTATAGTGTTCATTAAATCAATATATGCCTTACATTCGACATTAGAGGCCTTTGTCCACTGTCCAGCTGTGGACTATAATAAGAATAAGCTAATGATGATGTGCCTTATTTGATAAGAATTATCAGAGACAGGCTTATTTTCAAGTCAATGGTTTTTTGTCTCTTGTTTAGGTATTTAATCTAGTTTTTATTAGATCATTTTATGACAATGAAGTTTTATTATTATTTTATTTTGTTTATTTGTTCACAGTCCAACAAAACTGCTGACAAGGATTATGAATGCCCCAAGTGCTATTACAATGGGAGAGAAGTCACAAGGTTTTTAATGATTTAATTTTTTACTATAGAAACTCAATCAGTCATCTATTTCATCTACAGAATTGTGAGATAGCCTAGATTTATTTATATTATAGTGTTTTTTTTGTTAAGATAATATTTTATAAAATTATATTTATTATCATTTAAATAGATGTATCTAGAATGAGGGGCTGTGATAAAAGTAAGGACTAAGAAATATGGAAATAAAATAGTTATATTATTTTTAGAAATTATAAAACTCTTTTCAAAAATATATTTTATAAAATATATTTTAAAGGTACATTTTCATTCCAAAACAAAATATTTAGATTAAAAACTCATTTATTTAATATAACATCTCATTCTTATATCTATAAAAAGCACTAGTATATAAAATATAGTAGTATAAAATTTACAAAAAACTCCTTGAATTCATCGCGATGAAATTATCTAATCAATTTAATGTATGGCCTTCTGCAATAATACTTTTTATTTAATTTAATAAACGGTGTTTCCAGCATGTCTTTACACACGTGCCTGTCGCCGGGCAGCCGGTGTTGGGTACTGGGAAATAGGGACGTACGAAAAGGTACTTTATGTATAAAATATCTTTAAACATGGCACAAGGCATACAAGCATATAAACACTTCCTTAACACCTTCATAGTTTTCCGAGTCTTGAGGAAGACTTGGTTACCAAAAACCGGAAAAAATTTAATTAATAACTTTCAATGCAGTGTGTCCAGATTTTCGATAACCAGAATTTATGGGAGAAAGTTGTATGACGCCTCGAACATCAAGTGAAAGGGAGAAGCACAGGACCATGTAGATAAAGCATTTCGAAAATGTCGTTAAAACCGAATTTTGCACTCACGGTTGCAGAAATGCACTTCGTGGTCTGAATGACGAAAGAACTGCCGTTTCGCACGAATTTTACGGGTGGGTTGAGTACCTATTTGACCTGTTGACTTTTATAGATATTTCTTTTGATAAGTACAGCTTTTATTAGTTTTTGTTGGTTGCAAGGTAACGTAGGTAACAAGGTACGATGACGATGTTTAACTGCATCCAAACTTTTTTAGCTATCTAAGTACAGTCAGCTGCGAATAAAACATGTTTGCTTTAAATTATTTTTAACGGGAGTAAAACTCACTATCATACTTATTTTATAAATTAGTTTTTGTATCGAGGTAGCCCTTAGCCTGGAATCAAACATTTTAAGCCCATAGAACATTTCCCATGAGATGATAATAATAATAATAACCGTTGAATGTTTCCATAAAAACAATGCATGCGAAGCCGCGGGCAGAAACTAGTTGGTCATATTTTCGAAGTTAAGTAGGTACACTACTACTTAAATTGATACTAAAACTTGAACTTATCTAAATAATCAAGCAAACTCAAAAAACATAAGTATCCCAGAATTTGTCGTAAAGTTGCTACCAATAACGATAGCAAAGGCCCCGGGCCTTTCCGTTTGGGCAATAGAGCTCATAAAAAACCGACATTCTCCATTCCGATGTAAATATTTCCTCTGTAGTTAGTTTACCAGTTCCTTTCATTACTTCAATTTATTGAATACTCGATATGACAGGTGTACAGCCGCTTATGGTTATGCCAGGGATGAGTCTAGGATTCTTTCAACGGGTTCCAGATTGAATTTCTCTTATTGTGTTAGGTTTACGACAAGGCCGGGTCGTTTTAAAACAAAATCATCTGAACAAAAGTTACAAGAAATAGACGGATTAAGGAACGTTTCAAATCGTGCTTTTCGCCCTTTTTACAGACAATTTTTTAACAATTTTTACTCATGGCAACCCCTTAGATACGTCAATTTTAGAAACTCAGCCTAAATTCTAACTGGTTACTCTAAATATTTATTTTTTGTGCGAAATAATAACACCGAAAGAGGTTTACACGAAATCACTATAATGAGCTTTCGTCCTTCACAAAATTTCGTAGACAATTTTTACTTACGGCAACTGCCCCCTTAGGTACATTCTTCTTTTCTATAAACTACCTAAATTCTAACAGGTAACTCTGAATATTTTTGAGCGCAATAATGATACCTAAAGAGGACAACGAAACATCACTAGAATAAGCAAGTTGAACTTAGAGCTTTCAGCTTATGCTTTGCCCTTTATCTCTGGTCCATTTGCTCCCATCAGGCTCTAAGTACGTCCACTTCTAATGCTGATTGTCTTTACTATTGCGTACGTTGGCATGGAAACCGGTCTCCCAATCGGCAACATAGTCCACTGTTCTAACCGAGCCGTCGGGTTCCACCAGCGAATATTGGCCTGTAAATGAGAACATTTATCGCAAATAAATTATCAACGATTGCAATACGATAGATCTAGACACGAGTTGGATAGCGGATATAGAGTAAGTATCTATAAATAGGGTTATAGGGATGTAGTTATAGATAGTGGGCCGTTGTTGTGGCCCTGACCTACTCCGCCTTCGCAAATCTTAGCTAGTCTGTTGATTTATTTACTTTTAAATATCCTAATTATTTCTTCCAGTTCTTTTTTAGTATTTCTTGACTTTAACAGTCAATTTTGCAAGTGAAAATGTATGATGTATTTTTACTGCAAAATCTTTGTTACACTTTTTCGTCCTCTGAAAATGTTTCTTTTGGCCGATGGTCATCATAGAAATCAGGCTTCGTAATGCCAAATGCAACTCTATTCTTCTCAAAGTATATAAAATATCTTACCTTTGACTACCTCTCCATCCCTGGTTTCCTTCTGTTGCTTGATATCGCCTGTGTGAGGATCGTTGACTCCGTATTCGAAGGCGTACCTCGGATGAGCATCCTGTAATATTTGTTGATCAGTAATTTCATAAGTGTACCTAATTATTTTCATTACTGCACATCTTTGTTTTTAGGCCACATCAGATATGTACATATGTATATTGAAAATCTGCTGATCTATCTATGTCATTCAGAGCATGACTTATACTCTTTATATAGTTTAAAATTCGTTCACTGGCACAAACAAAATTAAATTTTCAATAGAGTTCTGTAAAATATTCGGGGTTTTTTTCATAGGCCTTCGATTGACCACAATCTCACCTAATAGCAAGTAACGAGGTGGCCGATGATGTACGTATTTCGGATCTTTCGTGTTTCCTTCCTTTCATTAGTCTTTGATAATTTCGTAGTAACGTTTCGCAAGCAAGAATGATTAATGTGCAATCGGAAGCATTAAGAACTAAATTATTTTGTCTATAGGTAACTTTAATGGGAATGCCGTGCGAAATGTCAGTGCAACAAAGGTTCATCAAGGTCGGAGTTTATTGGGTGTTGACTGAACTTTGCAGGCTTAACTGCTGAAGCCTTTGCAGCGATTGTTGATAACACCGTGTTACCATGATTATGCCAGCAATTTAAGATAATGGGCCTGCTAGGGAATGTATATATTCTTCGTGCTATTGTTAGAAAACCAGTCAATTAGTATAAAATAAAATTATTATCTATGGTGAATTTGTCGATATCTACATTTTAAAAGAAATGAAAAACGTTTATTTCTTAAGCTTAAAAAATAAGCTCATATACAAGTCAAATTTAAACTTATAAATTATTATCTAATTAACAATAAAAATATACAAATTTAAAATCAAATGAGTGGCTATTTTTTTTTATTAATACATACATATATATGAAGTACTCTAAACTCTGTAATGTTTGAGTACATAGAATAAGCTCTTAATAAATTTCAAAACGAGGTATCAATGTACTAGTTTTAATTAGTGTGTAGGCGAATGTTAGGCAATAAGTAATTATGAAACCTAAGTTCTAAATCAGTGAAAGTTTGGTGGATTTGACATAAAATCTAGTTCGAAATTTATGACACCTTTTTGTACCAGGACATCTACCTATTAAAAATGTATCAATATATCAATTGATTTAATTAATTACAGGTGTTATTAGAAACACTCATAATAAGTCCAAAATTGAGATCAATTAAATTATACATAAACGCAATATATCGTTAGGTATTTGTTATTTAACTTGAGCAGCGCTGTTTATAATTTTGCCGCCAATAGTATGTAAGTAATTTGTTGTTGTGCATAGCTTTACTTAAATATTGACATGTATCGAATCATATTATATTTAGACTTAAATAAGCAAATAACCATGTATTAGACATATAAGAGATGAACATGCTAGTGGTTTCTTTTCACTTCTTCCATTAGTGGACAAAAAATTGAAGTGAACAGTAAAATAATTTTATTTGATAATAATTTATATATAAAATATGACTTGTCTAAGTGCTTATTTTGTAAGCCTAAAGATATAAATGATTTTTGACTTTACTTTACTTTACTTAATAGTATGAACTTCGCGCAAGCATCATTAATTTATATTGTGTACCTAGAATTTGACTATCGCCACAAAATAGTTCTCTTTCCTGAACGTATTTAAAGCCTAAGTGGGTAGTATAAGTTGCTAAACTTCCTTACCGTACTAAAGATCGGAATAATTAGATTATTTCTGTCACGAAGCTTTACCAATATAATTCAATGCAAGCATGGGAAGCTTGATCGTTGGCTTTTTGACGTCATTTTTTTTACTTTTTTGATTATAACGTTTAACACTTTGACTGCGGTTTTTGTTCGACGACTGCGATCTTTTTTTAAACCTAAAAAATTCGTGCTGCCGCTCTACACAGCGGTTGTGTTGCGCCGCACATGCGTTTCGTTCGAAAAATATTACGGCTGTGCTGAGTCATACAGATCTCTATTTTCTCAGCCGCTGCGCTAGTGTGGATTTATGCATATTAGTCACTTGTAGAAAACACATACCGTGTGATTTCAGCAGTCAAAGTGTTAAAGTTTGTTGGTACCTATAGATTCCTTACTATATGGCTCTATACCTTCGTCTTGTTCTGCCAATTGATACCTTGAAAATCATAGCTAGGCGGTTAACTTGGGACTTTGTTCAAGTTTGCAGTCAAGTTTCTTGAAAACTGTCACCATTTTAGATTCCTTACTATATGGCTCTACCTTCGTCTTGTTCTGCCAATTGATAACTTGAAAATAATAGGTAGGTGGTTAACTTGGGACTTTGTTCAAGTTTGCAGTAAAGTTTCTCGAAAACTGTCACCATTTGTCTTGCATTATGCTTGTTTAATTCAGACAATAACGTTCTAATATTGTTGATATTCTTAGTAAGCCTTGTAAACTTCACGTTCACAAGCGCAATTAAAGCGCAAAATGCGGTTGCACGTCAGTTTCAACGCTATAGCTTATTTCAGTATCAGTTTGCTATTCGCATAATTTATTTTCATGATTTATTGTTATCTACCAAAGACATAACGCGTCAATTTCTGACTATAAATGCCAAATTACCAATTTAGACATAAAAACTAAAAATGGTTCAAATATGTACCTACGTACAGTTAAAGATAAAAGCTCAGAACAGGGACAATCTTCCATCACCATCATCGTCTTTACAGCCCTAGGTATCTCACCCACTTCTGGGTACAGGCAATTCAATTCAATTAAATTCTCCAGCCACCTGTGGCCTGTTATTATCTTCTATAACATGTTTATTGGTTCGGACTCCCTTGGGTAGAATGATTATGACGACCGATGTGGCGCGGTGGACTTAGGTCCGCCTGCGACGCAGGAGGTTGCGGGTTCGATTCCCGCCTCAGAACAATTGTGTGTACGATCTGTAGATATTTGTTCCGGGTGTTCTGGTTGTTTTCTATGTATAATAAAAAATACCTATCTATGTAATGTATTGTATTATGTATATCCGTTATCTAGTACCCATAACACAAGCTCTGCTTACCTTGGGGCTAGATAATGCTGTGTGAATTGTCCAGCATTATTTATATTTATATTATCTGACTTGACCTGGTCCTCTAGTGTAGGGTTGGCCGCTTGTTTTGGACCTAATAATTTTGTACCTGAACCATAAGAAGTCAAAGGTTTTGAAAGGTAGATGTTGCTTTGGTTTTCGGCGTTGGCTGTACCTCTAAGATGGTAAAAAAATACAAAAGCGAAGTATACTATAGGCATTTCAGTATACTGGACCCACCAGAGTATGTAGTTACCTAAGCACTTGACTTCCGAAAAAATATTGCGAGATTGCAAATTTGTCGTTGCATATATTAATACAATGTACTCAAATTCAGTTAGCCTTAGGCTTGATTAATAATGTCTCGTCTATCTTAATTGGCGGCCAATTATTAGTTACGCAACTCGTTTATAATTCTTAACCCAATCGATAACTGTCAATTTTAGTGGAAGTCTAGAATACCTAGCCGTTCTAGTCAATGAACTCAAATTAGAAGAAACTTGGAAGTATTCTAAGTTAAAAATTTAAGATATTTTGTGTAAACATCATCTATTTAAGAATGTAAACTCAGGGATTTGCTGATGATTTATGTGTCTTAAAATATTTTCCACCAATATTTCTTTGGTTTTGAAACCAATTTTTTTAAATACGTCTAGAATTCCAGAACCGAGTACGTATGTATATTGCTTATTATTTTGCCATAGCATTATGAGAATTCCGACTGAGGTACGAGTACCTATGAGATCGAATCATTGTACTAAATAGAAAGGTCCTAAATACCTTCATGAAACATAGCAAGCATTGTAGGTAATTCTCAGAATCAAAGCCTTTGCAGACCAAATTCAGAATTGTGAAATCCGGTTCATTTTAGATTATGGCAGCGACAGGTTATTGCTACTACTCACATAGTTTTCCAGGAACTCGGTATGTACATTCTTCACTATAGGTGTCTTCGCAACCGCTACAGGTGACACTGGCACTGATGGATATTGCACTGATGTTACTACAGCTGGGGACGCGTACTGTTGCACTGACGTCACAGGCTGTGCTGTATACTGCTGGGCCGATACCGTGTTCTGTACTGGGGCTGTGTAGTGTGCACTGTTATACTGTGTGACAGTTGGCGCGTTGTATGGTGACACTGAGTATTGAGCTGGTGACGCGTATTTGACAGCTGGGGCTGCGTATTTGACGGCCGGAGCGACGTATTTGACAGCTGGAGTAGCGTATTGTACAGCAGGTGCTGAGTATTGCACTTGGGTTGCGTATTGAGGTGCTGCTACAGGCGCTGTGGCGTATTGAGTCACTGGTGCGACAACAGCTGACGCGTATTGTATTCCAGGCTGAGCTGGCAGGTACTGTGCGCTAGGTCCAGGTCTAAAGTAGCTCTGGCCAGCCTGAGAGACGGCTGATGAGTATTGGGCTACTTGAGCTTGGGCTTGAGCTGATGCTTGACTGTATTGGATTCCAGGTAAGAAGTATCCAGGCTGAACTTGGGTTTTTAGATCTTGCGCTGTCGTATACCTTTCTCTTGGAGCTGGGTAAACTTGAGAGACGACCGGTCCACCCGCCTGAACGGAATTGTATGAATTCAACGATGCCTTCGCAGCCGATCCACTTGCAATCGATTGCTGGGCAAATAAGTTCTGTGCTGTGTATGTAGTTTTGGATGGTGCTAGAGCGAATTTTGCAATAAGTGGAGAACCAGTGACTTTAGCTATGATCGGAGCTTGTGCGTAGGTCGATATTGGTGTGATTGGTCTTTCTGACACTGTCGAGAGCCCGTCTGATGTGGCGTATCCATGCGCTTCGTTGGTGAATAATGCGTAGTTGGATTCCACTGTTGGTAGGTACGAGTTGGCTGGTGCCGCCGGTGGAAGGTAGGTAGGTGCTGGTGCAAGGTAGGTTGCTGCTGGTTGCGTGTGGTATGTGACCGTCGGCTGGGTTTGGTAGGCTGGTTGAGCGTATGCTATCTTCGGTGCTTGGTACGCTCCCGAGTACGCGGTTGACGCGTACGCTACAGGAGCTAAGTAATTCTGAGATACAATTTTCGCAGGTGCAGCCTTAACTCCGCTCGAAAGTTGCACGGCCGGTGTCGGGTACGAATATCCGTTATCGCAGTTTGACACCTTTTGTACTTGGCTCAGGTGATAGTTTAAATCAGGGTCATGGTAACAAAACACATTTGACACAGCCAGGGCGGTTATGAAGATTATCTGAAAAGATAATCAAATCTCGCATTAAAAATTGTGTTACTTTTTTATCAGTAGATATTATCAAAGCTCTTCATTACTCTACTCACCGATTTCATAATGTATCAATACAACAAAACATAAAATTAAATTGTTTAAAGTATACCCGAGGTCTAAAATGTATTAACTAAAGTTAAGCGTCGGTCGAAATGAGAGCAAAGTGGGCCCGCCAACTCTTATATAGCGATCACATGTGTGTAAGAACGGGTCATACTTTTTCACATTCGCCTTCACAGTAGGCACATATTGCCTACCAAACTGTAGGGTAGGTGTACGTTCGGGTGGGTGCGGTCACTTTGGTAAAGTTCGAGCAATAGTGCGCGGGTTAGATAAGGACAATTTATTGGCTGAATATCCACGCACTGCCAATTTCCTGGTCTAGAATATATGGGTTGCTTAACTAATGGGTATGGAATAATTATTGGTCTAGAAAGTTTTAATGTGCCCTTAGAAATTGACTAATACCACCTGGGAAACAAGTAGTTTTGATAGTATTATGTTAAAACTTCGGAAACTATCATGGTTATTAACACTAAAGTTATTTAAAACGGCCGAAATATTGGAAAACTCAAAAATCAAATTATGGTAAATATCCCGTTTTAAATGACTTTAGTAGTATGTTAGTTTTATGGAACAAAATTTATTCAGGCGTTATTTGAACAAAAAAATAAAAAACTTAGCGTCTTGGGGACGCTTCCGACTGGTATTAATATCGATTAATTTAGTTACCTCTAGATTGTTGGCAACAGTTTGCAGTTAGCTCATCTTTTAAAATATTGTAAAAACTTGTATTAGAACAAGTATTTATTTAGTTTATATTCTTTGATTGTATTTCTATTTCTGTTGTTCTTTGTTACTAAAGTAGTTACTGTTCAAAATCTAGGCCGATTGGATCTAACCATATGGACACAGGGAGGTATCTAGAGGCCCGACTGATTTGAGGAGCTGAACTAATTCAGTTTCAATAATTTGTAAAATACTACGTATATTTATATTGTATTTGTAGCTGCAATGGCACTGGTGTCATTGCAGAATTATAAGCTGAGACGGTGACCTAATTGTGTTTTCGTTCTTATTTAAAGCATTTTAGTTACTGTATTTTCCACTACATAACTTCCTGGTTATGGATCTAATTACGTCATGGAAAAGTGACCTGAACTCTGCGTCTGGCTGGTTTGACTTAATTCAGACTGTTCATAAGCTTATTGTAGGTACCTAAGCTTTTTAATAGAGCGTGCTTCTATGAACATGGCAGTATATCTCTACAAATATCTAGTAGTTCGGTGGTAAATTGTTCTGCAGTATGCGCTGCTGCTCGCGCCCCAATGGATATCCTTTAGTTGCCTCTGACGACACCCGCGGGAAGAGTTAGGGTGGTGCAAATTCTAAGCCAGCAACTACACAGCTCAAAGCGGGCAAGACCTCAAAGAACCCGTAACCCGAACACGATTAAGAAATAATACGCAAATACACTTTTTCTTAAATATATCTTTTGTTCCGCCTTTTGTACTAAAAGGATTACTCTGTACTCGCATTGTTCCGCGTGAGTATTACCTCACAAGATTAAGTCGGGACCATGACGAAACAATTAAGGATTACAAAGTGTTAAAGATAAAACTGATTTCATCTAGACAGTTGTAACATCTCGAGTTGAGACCCAGGGCTGTCTGTAAGGACGACTAGTTGGACCTGATAGATGTTGAAAGCTTTCTGGACTATTACAAGATTATCTATTCAATCAGGATTGTATCGGAGTTGATTTTGATGTCTGATTGGAACTATAGCCTGACTGGTAACTTCTACATAGATTATTGTTGGTATATAATATAGAGAAGTATTGTGGCGAAACTATCTAAATATATTGATTTTGTAAATGAAATACCCCCTACTAATAAATAAATAATGTTGGACAGCAGATTTAATTCTTAACCATAATAATAATAAAGTGTAGAAGTGTAAAAAATCTTGGTATCTTTATGGATTGTGACATGTCTTGGATTCCTCAAATAAAATTGCACTAAAATTGTGCTCGCTCAATCTCTCATTCTTCCCATTCTTGACTATGACGACGTTTGCTACCTTGACCTAACTGAGGAGCAACTTAATAAGGTTGAACGGCTCCAAAACGTGTGTATACGTGTTGTGTTTGGTCTCCGCAAATATGATCATATTTCGGAGTTCCGCACAAAACTAAAATGGCTTCCTGTCCGTCTTCGCCGGAATTCCCATATCCTTTCTTTTCTTCATAACATTCTCTTTAACCCTGTCACCCCCTCTTATTTAAAGGAGCGTTTTGAATCCCTCCACAGTTCTCATTCTCATCCTTCCCGTGTCCTCCGATCGTCAGAAAATCTGGCTTTGAGTATGCCACTTCACAAAACCAGTTTCTACGACAAATCCTTCTCCATCCAGGCCATAAGGTTGTGGAATGCACTACCAGAATCCATCAGAAAAACAGTGTCCTTACCAGTTTTTAAAGCTCGCGTTAAGGGATTCTACCTATCAGAATCGTGAATATTGGTACTTATTATTTATTTATTAACTAAGTACCTATTACTAAGTAGTATATTATATATATATATTTAATACTTATTTATCTTTAAATACTCATATTATGTTCATTTTTATTCTAGCTCTATCCTTGGTACAACCCCTGCCTTTCTTTAATTCACACAATTCTTTCCATCCAAAGGTTGCCTGGAAGAGATCGCTTCTAAGCGATAAGGCCGCCCATTGTACTTGTCACATGTAATATCTTTCATAATGTTCTGTATCTGGTGTACAATAAAGTATTTTTGTATTGTATAATATTGTTGGACAACCCACACAGCATCATCTAGCGCCAAGCTAAGCAGAGCTTGATGTGGGTTCTAGATGACTGTTAAACATAATAGAAAACGAGTACTTATTAATGCGAAGCATAGATATTTTTTATTATACAAAAACACCCAGAACACTCGGAACCGATATTTGCAGATCGCACAAACATTAGTACCAAGTCGAAAATTAGCCCGTCGCGTCACCGAGGTCGTCAAATAATTACTTACCTAAATCAGTTGCATGCAGATTTGTGTTTAATGATTGCAATGACGTACGTTATTTTTATATTTTATATTATTAAATATACTGATTCCAACCAAAATTTATCATTGGAGCTGACATGTATTGTCTCCCGACGTTTCAACTACGTTACTACTATGTCTCTCTTCTCTTAATGGTTCCCTATTGTTCATCAATAATGTTGTAACTCGGCAAACGTAGGATGACGATCTGCGAAAGACTGTAAGTAGATGCTGGATGCGTCAAACTGAAGACTAGCCGCTATAGCACACAATAGGAGAGGCCTATGTCCAGCTGTGGACTAGGCTGATGTTGTAACACCCCTATGCATGTCTACGAGTTATCGATGCGTATGTAGGTGCACTTAATTATTAGCTACTTACGAAACTAATCCCGAATTAATTTAATGCGACGTATTTGTTTATGCTCTTGCATATAATTAGTTTACTACAAGTTTCATTATAATTATAAGTGCCGCTTGTTAGAGGGTTCCGTCCCCATAATAAACGTTTTAAATTTTTCTCTGAAGTAAAAATTCGTTTTTGTGTATAACTTTTTCCTGGACTTACAACTTAAGGCGGTACCCCGAGGCACACTAGCGCCGCCACCTATTTTATCATATTATTAAGTTGAACAAAGGATTAATTGGGCATTATATTGTATAGTTTAGGCAGAGATACGAAGTGGCCCTTGGTGGCCACCTCAACTTTACAAAATAAAACGATTTCAGAAGCATTTAAAAACAGCTTTTACTAAGTAAAACAACATCCCAATAAAGTTTTGATTTTTTTAGTTTCGTTTTTCTTTGTTTAGCGTAATAATTAATTTAAATATGTGGCGGCGCTATGTAACTAAGAGTTTGGTGACCATTTTACGAGCTTCATTACAAATACTTCAAATTATCTCAACATAGAACCAAAATGAATATAAAATTTAAATATCTCTAGATAATTTTTAAAAGTCGAAGAGGCTACATCATTCTGTGCGTAACTAATTTGGCTTGTGTGCATTTCTTCGTCAAAACAAAAAACCGATCGCATATAACACTGCGGAACTCTACTTATGCGTCACTGAGACTCATTCAACCGGTTTTTAACTGCTTGGGTTTTTGCAACACGTGCTACACATCCGTTGCAAAGTGTCCTGTGATTTCCACAGGGTTTTAAGCCAGTATATCTATAATTAACTTCTCATCATTATCATCACCGACAGATTGATTATTATCTGTTACGTTTTCAACAGTTATTGGCGTTTGCGAATCAAGGTTATCATCAATTTCGTTAACACTAATCGTCACATTGATCACAGCAATACTTATTTTTAATTTATAGTTTTTAAGGTTTTAAGAAAATATTACAAAACGGATGTGAAAACTTAAGTTTAAGTTTCTTGTGATTCATTAGGATTGAAATTACCAATCTAATCCAATTAGATAAATAACCCTATCAATTTAAAAAATCAACTCTCGACTTAAATATAATTAATAAATTGCCCTGTTCTTTTTGTTTGTTGCTGGCAAGTTAAATGTTATAATCAATTTCCCGCGTCATACTTAGATTCTCCTACATGAACATTAGACCTGTTTGAACCTTTATCAATATAACCGATAAACTTAGTTCGCACATAAATAAAATTCACCTCACCTGGGAACCCTTTCTTGTCATAATAAATCTCCATAACCTACCATTACTTTATCTTTGTCCGCCTTTGGACTTTACAGGATATATAAACCATATTACCACGCACGTATATAAAATATTCTCTATTACAATATTTAGTTCGTTAAAATAGCTTTAGAAGTGGGTTAATTCAATGCGACGTCCTCTGAGACTATTTGTGGACAGTTGCTGTCAGGTATGCCTTCAGTATTCGTCAAGTCATCATTCACATTGGATTCTTGGCTTGGTCACAGAATAGTCTTGATCTAGTTTTTTGCACATTTCATCTGTTTTGAAAGGTTGGTGTCGCAAAGGTCTAACCAATGCACTGTGGAGTGCATCGGTTGGTCTAGGATTCCAAAACATGAAAACATGATTATGAATCGAATAAGAAAAAAAGTTATAAGCCAAAAGAAGTGAAAATGTTCCAATGACGTACGAGTAAGGAGTAGGTACGTGTTTTAACATAATCATTCATTCATAATCAATCATTCATAATCATTACGTCACTTATTCTATTCATAATCATCATCTACAGTTTTAAAGTTTTTCAATTTTGGATTAAAATGTATCTCTTTGGTACGCTAGAGCTTTCCTATTTTTTTATTTTTCTTTTCGATCATATAGCGTAGACTAAAAGTCTAAGCTGGAAAGTGGAGAGTATATGGTTAATAGTATAGTAAGTATATTATTCTGGCCTTCCATAAAACCTTAGCCCTAGTAACTCAGCCTTGATTATCCAAAACTAGATCACAAATCTCAAATTTATATCCCCTACTCGAGCCTATGTTTGTTTACTGACCAGTTTTTCAATCGACACATGCTTCCAAATGTAATTCAATTTTACGTAACTCTAATAACTGGCGCGAGGTTCCCAAAGCACCTACCACTTAATGGTCACTTATTGTTGTCAAGGTCGGTTGAACTAATGTGAGGATGGATTAAAGGATTTGTTTGTTCATAAAAAACCTTTAGTAATAATGCTGGACTATTCACACACCATCATCTAGCCCCAAGCTAATCAGAACTTGTCTTTGGGTACTAGATGACTGATTTACTGAATAAAATACGTTTACATAAAACAGTTAAGTATTGTCTACTTACCTATTAAAAAAAAAAATGCTGGACAATTCACAGAGCATTATCTAGTCCCATGGTAAGCAGAGCTTGTGTTATGGGTCCTAGATAACTGATATACATAATACAATACATTACATAGATAGATTTTTTTTATTATACATAGATAACGACCAGAGCACCCGGAACAAATATCTGCAGATTGTACACACAATTGTTCCGAGGTGGGAATCGAACCCGCAATTTTCTGCGTCGCAGGCGGACCTTCGCCCACCGCGCCACATCGGTCGTCAATTAAACGTAATGTTTATCTTACTACTTCATTTGTTTATGTATTTATGTACTTTCTTAATAATAATATGCATTTGCATATTATTCACATACCATAAGATATTATTTTTAGTTCGCTACGATTTAACATAATATGAATCTGTATAGATTTTGTTTGAGAATTCGCGATCGTTATCGGGGCGTTTTACTAGTTTAATTTGATGCATGAAAATCTTATTTGTTGCGCTTTTAGGTGATCGTTTTATTGCCTTGAGAGAATCATTACTTAGTGCCTTATTTAATTTCTTACCTCTGATGTAGTTGCTTTATTCAGTTTATATTTATTTCGTAATTCGTTCTTCCATAAATTACAGTTTGATTCGTCAGGGTTTCCGCCTTTCTTTTCTCGATTCGACGTCTCTCTATTGTCTATCTCTATAGAATTTAACACTTTTAAGTGCTATGCTAGTACAGTACCTATTGGATCTGATATTGAGGAAATCAGATATATCTATTTAAATTAAATGACCCTATTTTAGATTTCGTTCAAATTTTAAACACCATATGTTAAATTGAATTTTAGTGAAGAGATTTAAGATTTGATGTTTTGAAAAACTAAGCAGTTCTACATATTAAACAATAAAATAGCATCCTGTAGCTGAACTCAGACGCAGTGGAGTCGCTGGTCGCTCATGATTGGTGGATATCCGAGCGAGATAGATACTCCTTTGTGCGGCTGCCAAGCCATGCAGCGGACAGCAAATTCACTATGCTTGTTTGCGTGACTGCCTACCCCGCTAATTACCGATGATGCTACCATTAATTTTAATTTTAACCGTATTATTGTTCCGAGAACTCTAGCGTCTACATAGACCTATGTTAGGATTTAAGATGCTATCTATATATAAACTAACAAACTTGTATCAATAAATAAATATATCTATCTATATACAGCTTGACTATACTCTTTCATTTAAACGTTCCCTTATCTAACTAGACATATTAATAAATTAAATATTCGTGATTGCATTCAGTGACATTGACAATTTGTCTTTGTTCCCCAAGACGCCTATTCTTAGAGCCTAGGTATTTATTCAAAGGTAGGGTTTTGGTTTATAGGCGTAGTGTATACTAATTCAAAAGGTCACACACGGTTTCAAATAGGCAGTTTACTTACCATATTTGCCAATCTGTTACAGTTGCAAACCTATGTGTTTTAGGGTTGGGTTAGGACTATTTAAGGACCTTGTTTTACGATTTGATATTGTCGTTTAGTTTAATCGAGATTCGTATCACGAGTGAGAAATTTCCTATACAGGGTAATTGGTATTTAACTGACATTGCGTGAACGGCAGGTTTCGCTCATCATCAACTCATTTGTGAAGACGCCGCGCCAGGTATTCATCCATGAACTTGGTATTGGTTGAAGGTTTTCCCCTTTATTCAATAATAGTTCCTAATGAGCCTTTTTTGAAACTCTACCAAACAATAAATAAAAACGTCCACGTATTTATTTATTGTTTGGTACATAAATAAATATTACAAATATTGCTGGACAACCCGAACAGCATCATCGAGCTCCTAGCTAAGCAGAGCTTATGTTATGGGTACTAGATGACTGATGACATAATACTTTACATTTTACATACATAAAAATAAAAACATTACATAAAAGGTATTTTTTTAACATTGAAAACGACCAGAACACCCAGATCAAATATCTGTAGATCGTACAAACATTTGTCCCGAGCACACACGACTATGAAGTTCCCTAACTTTGAGAGGTGGTGTGATAAACGAAATAAATGCCTGGTTTAATTTAATGGACAGTCTGAACTTTATTTCATGAGTCTGCTGTTTGGATGCAATCAGACATAATTAAAGTCTTAGTTAAGAAGTGTGCCTATTTGAAACTCAAGTGCATGACTTGAAGTCAAGTATTTTTCTAATTCCAAATCATGACTGAACGTTCCACTCTAATTTGTACCTCTTTGTCTGAATGTCGAGCTAGACATCATAATGGGTGCTTACTAGCTACTATGCCGTGCATTATGATCCATTGAGCAATGTACCCTCTGGACGCGAAATTATCTTTCGGGAATGTATGGAATCATAAGCAAATCGAAAAACTGATTTCCTAAGAGCAATTTGTCGTCTTGATTAAATCAAATGACATTTCGCCTGAAGCTTTTGAAATATGATTGAACAATTGTATCTTGCATGACACGATATTTTCTTGAAGAATGCTTTAAGAGTTCGATAATCTACGATGATATAATCGATATCAGAATTCAGAAACCAGTAAAAGATAAAGAAGGTAGATTGGTATGTCTGCCAAAAAAAAACCTACTCGCAGTGCCTTCAGTTATTCCGAGATCATGGCGCATGAAAAAGTGCCGAAATATTGGAAAACGCCAATATCTAATCATGGTAAATATACCGTTATAAATGACTTTTGTGTTACCATGCTAGTTTCAAAAGTTTTATTGAAAAACGTTTATCAAGAACGTCTAGTAAAAAGTAAAGTTCTAATATTATCTTTGTTGAGAACAACACCCCTTGCTTATCTGTTGTACAAAGGTTTAGAAAATTTGCTAAGGTAAAGGCTTAGACAGGCATCTACGTAGTCCCAGAGCTGATTGGTTCGAGGCGCCCCTTTAGCAGCACTTAGGTAACTTATCATTAGTATTCATTTGAAGGCGGTTGAAACGGATTTACTTCAGATTTATAAGGACGTGAGCATGTTCCCAGGCTCTATAAACTTACTTTAAAATTCAATAACATTACACAACTCAAGAGCATAAAATACCAAATAAGATTAGGGACGTGGGACGGTTAGTATAAAATGAACACCTGTTATGGGACCACCCCTTTGATGACTTCTGTGACGCATGAAGCTTTTTTTATATTTTATGTAATAGTTGTTAATAATAAGATAAATAGAATCTCTGACTTTTCGGTGGTCTGAAATAAATGATTTTTATGAATATTGGACATAGTAAAGATTTGGCCTTTGCCCAGCACTGGGAAACGAATCAGGCTAAAATAAAAATATTGGACGTAGCCATAAAACAAGTTCTGCTCTCTGCTCAGCTTACTTTGGGGTGAATTTTGCTGTAATGCGTTTAAAACACCAGGAAATACAAAACTGAAAGGTTTGCAATAAAAACCGACTGTATCATTATTATTTTTGCATAGATTTCCAATCTAATCATATGCAATAATTCAAAAACAGGTTATAATATGACGAAGAACTAAATCTGGGCTATGTCCATGCCTAGGGCATGGGCATAGCAAGCTCATATGCGATAATTACTATTGCAAAGTTTCACGCTCGTAATGAAATTGCTGATTGGCACCTAATGGATATCTAGAACATGTATAAAGCTGCAATTTTACTTGCTATGAAACCTATTAATTTGCATGTATTTAAGCAAGCATATAGGTACGAGGTAAGAGCTTATATCAGAGTTTAAACGAGCATTTAGTGATCAAGCAAGATTTTCGTCACGGAGTATTTTTTTTAAATTTCTTCGAGGGAAATTGGCAACACTGACGCATATAATGGCTGGAACGCAGACTTTTAGCGTAGTAAACCGAAATTGTCTTGGTCGGTGCGTCTTTGGTTCTCGAGAAAAAGCTTGCTAATCCTATGTTATTTGAAAATGATTTCATACCATATCTATTTATGAATTACTATTTAGAGAGCTACTTATGAATTACTATTTAGAGAGACTAGAGCGGGGGTTGGGGGTCTTGGCAAATACTTCAGGTGGTCAACAAGGGAAGGGTAAATAAAAAAAATAGGTCACGTAGTATGGGTACGGTCCCTTACCTAGGTACATCTAACACTTTTGTACCATGCCACTGTTATAGCTTTTTATCAGATATCTACCAACTAATGTTGCTGCAGACTTATGCAGACACAAAAAGAACATTACATATCTGTCTTAATACCTACATAAAATAAAATTAGTGAAGTGCGAGTCAACTCGTACATAACTCGTACATAATTATTTCGCAAAAGAACCCTACAAATCTGATTTAAAAAATATAATAGCAAAAAACCATCATGACACGCGGTCACCCATCCAAGTACTGACCGCGCTCGACGTTGCTTAACTTAATTCATTTGTCAAGTACTTGGTATGCACGTTGGACCCCATTTAATTTATAATTTATTTTATTTTTATGTGTTGAAGTTGAGGTAAATAAATAAATATTCTGTAAAAATTTCAACGGTCTACCTTTTATGGTTCATGAGACGCAGACCGCTGTAAAACGGACAGACATCGAAAGCTTAGTACCTAATAGGGTACCTACCGTTTTCACCCTTTAGGTACGGAACCCTGAAAATGAAATAATACGAACTAACAGTGTCACATGATCACATGTAACGTGTTTCGCAATACATCGTTACATAAAACACTTGATGTGCTACTTCAATAGATCTAGTCAAGGATCAATTATATCTGAAGACAGATCAGACGTGCCTGCTACTGATTGTAGAGATACCATTATTATGTAGGTAGGCTTTGATATCTTCACAGATCATCGACTAAACTATAGCGGCACACGATGCCAGTTCACAACTCTATGAAGACGTGTTTGGAAGCCATAGGAATTTATTGGACGTTACTATATTGGTAAATAGCCTGGTGCTGTTGATGTGTCTGAGACGCAGGAGGTTACTCAATACTCAATATATTTATTGTTGTCATCACATTGGCTTAATTAGTAGGTTCTTATGTATATATTAGTATCACAATGTGAACCCTATTGGGCGTGAACAACAAGTGGAAGGCAGACCGAGGTTGTTTTTAGTAAAATATAAATATGTAGGTACTAAGGTAAGTAGTACCTACTTGTCTAGTAATTTTAGTAATTATTATATTTTATTTGCCTTATCATAATGTCAGTTTTATTTATTTATTCTTATCATAATGTCAATTTGTCATTTAAACTACGGTTACTTAGGTTACGGGTTCGATTCCCGCTTCCGGAAAAATGTTTGTACGATCTGCAGATATTGGTTGCGGGTGTTCTGGATGTTCTTTGTTTATCATAAAAAAATATGTATATGTAGGTAGTAGTAGTTCTAGTACCCATAACACAAGCTCTGCATAGCTTTGGGCTAGAATGTGAGCTGTCCAGTATTATTTATTAATTTTATTTATTTACTAACTGTGCCCCGTGGCTTCTCCCGCTTAGAAATCTATGTGTCAAATGATTGAATCACTATCTATTGCTGAAAATTGCATTAAAATCCGTTGAGTACCTAGTTTAAAAGATCTAAGCGAATAGACAGTGGAAGCGACTTCCTTTTTTACTATGTAAGGATTATGTCTGTGATTTCATGTCAACCGTATTCATACTCC
The DNA here is from genome assembly GCA_943735965.1 of Eupithecia abbreviata. Lineage (NCBI taxonomy): Eukaryota > Metazoa > Arthropoda > Insecta > Lepidoptera > Geometridae > Eupithecia > Eupithecia abbreviata. The sequence continues at coordinate 9,620,381 of OX030979.1, read as the reverse complement.
CCTATTTCAAAGGGCAAAGGGTCCATTTTGGTAGCGCGATTGGTACCACACGATTGACAGTTCTCAATTGAATGATATGTAATTATTGAAAGTAACTTTATCATATCTACCTATCGCTGAATTTGCAATAACGGGAGGTCAACTCATATGTGCTTTTAGACAGGTTTTTGTTTTATACAATTCGCATACCATATGTCTTGTATAAGGTCTCACATTCAGCTATCAATCATAATAGTTTCATACAAAATGGTACAGTCAACGAGCAAAACAATTAATAAATAATAAATAATACTGGACAATTCACACAGCATTATCTAGCCACATGGTAAGCAGAGCTTGTGTTATGGGTACTAGATAACTGATATACATAATACAATATATTACATAGATAGATATTTTTTATTATACATAGAAAACGACCAGAACACCCGGAACAAATATCTGCAGATCGTACACACAATTGTTCCGAGGCGGGAATCGAACCCGCAACCTCCTGCGTCGCAGGCGGACCTTCGCCCACCGCGCCACATCGCCGCACACAATTGCAATTAATAATTATGTTGTAGAATTAAAATATCGGCTTTTTTACTAGAAAAATAATGCAAAATAAATAAATACGAGGCTTTCTCGCGAATAAAGTATCGCGGTAAAATTAAAATGGCATAGGCCGAGTATAGCTTTACTTGTCCTATGCCATATTAATTTAAAAAAATATATATGTCACACCAGAATACACTCTTTTCAGCCTGATCGAGTTATTTTGGGATTATATTTTAAAACAAACCCTAATTTCAAAGACATTGACCTACCTCCTCAAAATCTACGAGTCCATTTACTCTTATTGTTCAAAAACAAAGTACATAAAAATATAGGTAAACTCAAAGATGGGCTTTGAGTTTACCTATATTTTATGTACTTTGTTGAACTAGAGATTAAGAAATTTCTGAACTAGACAGCACAGCACTACCTAGGGGCTTTGTTGCCCCTATGTAGAGGCTTTGTCTTGCCCTTTTAGTACTCTCGAGTTCCCTGCATTCTATTCTGTTTCCGTAAGGTTTTAACACTTAGACCTAGTAACTAAAAACAAATTCCGCAAAGTACCTTTTCCAAAGTTTTGTTTATTTAGTTGACTGTACCAAAAGCTCGTGACAAAGCTTGGTCGCACCTGTTCTGGTTAGGTATGTTAGAAATGAGGCAGCATTTTGAAATAGTGCCTAACGGTAACATGTGTGTTATTGTGTTATTTATTAAGTATTATTGTGCAAATTGGATCATATGTGCAATTCAATTAAGCTTGGACGCAAACGTTTGCGTTAGATTCAGATTTATTTATTGGTATATAGTCAGAATAAAAATAATACATTGGTCCACAGAAATATAAAAAATCAAAAATAAAATAAGCCATACATTAAAGTAGTGTCATACATAGAGTAGTGCTAACATTATTATCTTGAGGTAGGTTTAACCTTAAAACACTCGCTCTTGTGCGATAAAAACGCGAATTCTCTTGTTTTTTTTTTAATATTTCCATTTATAATCATCATCATCTAAGCCAAAGGACACTTCCGTCCGCTGCTGGATGAAAGCCTCCCTCAAAAAGCTTAGTTATGTTTACTTATTTCCCTTCGCGAAGGTTAGAATTGCAACAAGAAGATAGGACTTATAAATTATTAGTATTATAACCTGTGTGAAATTAAGACTGGTTCCTGAAGTAGGTTAAAAAACTCCTAAAAACGTAGACCGCCTTTCCGTTCCAATCATTAAAAAATAGGCAGACTAATTAGCAAAACTTAATTGCTTTTTTACAGGTAGATGCTGGATGCGGCAAGCTGAGTACAGGGCGCTATGGCGCTCATTGGGGGAGGCCTATGTCCAACAGTGGACTGCTATAGGCTGATGATGATGATGATGATGATGATGAATTGCTTTACGAAAACACGTAAGTTGAAATTCGCAATATTTTACGTATGATGAAATGGAGCAGTATAATCAATTAAATCTAGGTCTAGTCGTAATGTACCAGTACAGGTGATCATAAAATACAGCTGTCCTTATCGACACTTCGTTAATTTGCATATGGTTGCATTACATATGTTACAAAACTTGCGCGAAAGCTCTACATTCTACAAAAGCTTAGAGGTCTTATCAAATATCGATAAATATAGAAACTTTTATTTGCGAAGGTCTTAACACTTTGACTGCGATTTTTTTCGACGACTGCGATCTTTTTTTTAACCTAAAAAAATCGTGCTGCCGCTCTACACAGCGGTTGTGTTGCGCCGCACATGCGTTTCGTTCGAAAAATGTTACGGCTGTGCTGAGTCACAAAGATCTGTATTTTCTCAGCCGCGCTAGTGTGGATTGACGCATATTAGTCACTTGTATAAAACATATACCGTGTGATTTCAGCACTCAAAGTGTTAAAATATGGACACTGTCTTAAAAATAATTCTACTTACTATATATCAGTTGTTGGGTTTTCACAGTAAAAGTTTTGCTTACCAGTAGGTAAGCACACACAAATCGTCATTATTAGGCTTAAATGATGCTTTGTAAAATCTGCAGTAACCTAGATAACCAATAACTAGGTAGGTATTATTAGGAAATGGATTTAAGTAGTAAATACTGGTTGTAATTTATCGTTTTGTTGTTTTTGTGTCTGTGCTAAAATAAAGTAGTAACCAAGATAACCAATAACTAGTTAGGTATTATTAGGAAATGGATTTAAGTGTAAATACTGGTTGTAATTTATCGTTTTGTTGATTTTGTGTCTGTGCTAAAATAAAGTAGTAACCAAGATAACCAATAACTAGTTAGGTATTATTAGGAAATGGATTTAAGTGTAAATACTGGTTGTAATTTATCGTTTTGTTGATTTTGTGTCTGTGCTAAAATAAAGTAGTAACCAAGATAACCAATAACTAGTTAGGTATTATTAGGAAAGGGATTTAAGTGTAAATACTGGTTGTAATTTATCGTTTTGTTGATTTTGTGTCTGTGCTAAAATAAAGTAGTAACCAAGATAACCAATAACTAGTTAGGTATTATTAGGAAATGGATTTAAGTGTAAATACTGGTTGTAATTTATCGTTTTGTTGATTTTGTGTCTGTGCTAAAATAAAGTAGTAACCAAGATAACCAATAACTAGTTAGGTATTATTAGGAAATGGATTTAAGTGTAAATACTGGTTGTAATTTATCGTTTTGTTGATTTTGTGTCAGTGCTAAAATAAAGTAGTAACCAAGATAACCAATAACTAGTTAGGTATTATTAGGAAATGGATTTAAGTGTAAATACTGGTTGTAATTTATCGTTTTGTTGATTTTGTGTCTGTGCTAAGCCATTGGTCATTTACGTAGACAAAAAAGAAGACTCAATTCCATTTAGTAACGTAGTCAATGTCAGGATAGAATATATGCGCCAATATTTCTACATATTTATACATAAGCTACTTAGAAAACAATGATATCAGCAAACCTTGTCAGCACCAAGTTATTCATAAACTCGGTTCTGAATGTATCATGCATAATGCATTAGCCCTATGATATCAATCTACTAGGCAAATCTTGACTCCGACTTTGATATTTACTTAGCGGAAAAAAAAATTTTTCTTAATCACACTAATAATATTATAAATGAATATGTTTGGATCTAAGGATGCACGTAGGTTTGTTACTTCGTCACTCCAAAACTACTGAACGGATCGGAGTGAAATATTGCATTACTGTCGGTCTAGATCTGGAATAAAGGCTAATCTCATAAATCAACTTCCATTATTTATTATTTATTTTAAGCCATTACTGTCCTACTGCTGGGCAAAGGCCTCCCTTTTCTCCTTCCACTCCTCGCGATCCAACGCTGCAACAGGCCATGATGGAAGATATACCTCGAGCTCGTCGCGCCATCTCATCCTGGGCCTTCCACGTCGCCTCTTAGCGTTGGGTGGGCTCCACTGTGTGGTGGTCTTTGCCCAGAAGTCGCTGGACATAAGGCAACTTCCATATATGGATTGAAAAAAATATTTTAAAAAAAATTACGGAACCCTCTCGGTACGTGAGTCTGGCGTGTTCTTTACCTGTTTATCTAACTACCAGTTGAACCCCACGAGAATGAATACCTTCAAATAGTGTTTTGAATAGAATAGAATAGAATAGAATAGAAAGACATTTATTCATAACAACTTAAATTAACATAAAAAAAAAAGACACACTTATAGAATAGGTACATTTAGAGAGTTGTTACAAAAGGGCTCCAACTCAGCATAATGCTGGCTAAGCTCCGTGAGAGACTTAGCCAGCGCTGGTCTTCCGTTAGAGCCCGTACAGGTGACGTCACGAACAGGCCTACGCAATGAAATAAAAAAATAATAAGAATAATTGTAGTAATAAGAACACTTAAAAAGCCATTGACAAAAAAAGTAAAACATAATAATAGGCTAATACCTATATTATCACTTTAAGCCAACACCATGCGAATAAAAAGTAAATAAAAAGAATAAAAATAATAAAAAACCATGGTACGATACTATAAATATATATATACATAAAATGCAAATAAAAAACATAAACTATAAACATTTTATTACATACTTCCCGCTATAAATTGTGCTTAGTTTACTGGTCAAGTAAAAAATATATATACATATATATATATATAAATCTGTTTAAGTAAAAAATACACTGATGGAGTGTGTTTAAGTGTGTGTATGCGTGAGTGTTTGTGTGTGTGTTTTGTAAGGTACTCCTGAGGACACCGTTCTCATAAGAGTCCGGGCAACAGGAGCTACCAAGGGGAGTTTGTGAAGTTTCTCAATATGTAGAGTAGACTTATGAGTGTGTGTGTGAGCGATTATAATGTGTGTGCGTGAATACGTGTGTGTTGTAAGGTACTCCTGAGGACACCGGTCTCATAAGAGTCCGGGCAACAGGAGCTACCCAGGGGAGTTTGTGATGTTTCTAAATATGTAGAGTAGACTTATGAGTGTGTGTGTGAGCGATTATAATGTGCGTGAATACGTGTGTGTTGTAAGGTATTCCTGAGGACACCGGTCTCATAAGAGTCCGGGCAACAGGAGCTACCCAGGCGTGTTGGTGTTGCAAGTGTATGAGTGTATGTGCGTTGTGTAGTGTTCGGTGTTCGCGTATTAATGCTTAGTCAGATTTTTGCTTTTCCATCAGTATAGTTTTAAGCTTAGATTTAAAATTGTTGATGTTATTGAGTATTCTAATCGGGGGGGGTAGACTATTCCAGCATTTGGTAGCACTATAGCGGAAGCTTCCATGAAACGCTGCAGTTCCATGCAGAGGAGTTCGGAGTAAACATTTAGGGGCTCTGATTGGGTAGGGATTATTATTTTGAGTCCAGTTCAGCTTATCAAAAAGATACTTGGGGATTTGCGTTTTGACCACGCCAAATAAGAGACAAGCTAAATGAAGTTCCCTCCTATAGACCATTTTGAGCATACCGAACTTGTTGAAAAAGGGTGTAACATGACTGCGTGGCGGAACATCAAAACAGAAACGAGCGCAAGCATTTTGCACTCTTTGTATGAGATTTGAGGTTTTTTGAAACAGGCGTGGGCCATATACGCAGTCGACATAATTAAATTTTGACAAAACTAAGGAGTCCACCAATTGAATTCTTAGATCCGTGTTTAGATAATTTCGAATTTTGTATAGTACTTTAAGCCTGTAAAAACAACTATTTACTGTGTCACATACATATTTCTCATAACGCTGAGCCTCATCTATAACCAATCCCAGATTACGGACTTCAGATACTCGCTCAATAACATCTCCATCAATTCTTATTACCGGTGCTTCGTTTAGTACTTTAAAAATTTGTGTTTTAGAACCTAAAATCATAAACTTCGTTTTTCCGGAATTCAGAAGTAGAGAGTTATGTTTAGCCCATTGGTATATTCTATCTAGATCCTCATTTAGCTTTTGAACCGTGCAACGTGTATCTTCAGGTCGACAGGAGATGTACAGTTGTATGTCATCTGCGTATATATGTAGTTTGCAGTGGCGTAAACAGTTTACTACATTGGCACTGTACAGAATAAACAAAATAGGACCCAGGATCGACCCCTGACTGACGCCGCGATTAACTGGTAGTTCTCGAGACTGTGTACACGTACCATTAGCTTTTTGCAACGCTACTACTTGCTTGCGGTTACTCAAATATGAATCAAACCATTTAATTGTACTCGATTCAAAACCGTAATATTTTAATTTAGATAGTAGAAGAGGTATACTAATGGAGTCGAAGGCGCGCGAGAAGTCCAGCAAAACAAGAAACGTTGCCAATCCAGAATCCTGTGCCGCTAAAATATTATCAGTAACGTCTAATAATGCTGTATTCGTACTACGTCCTTTGCGAAAACCAGATTGAACATCTGGAAGTAAAATGTTTTTTTCCACATATTCTGTCATTTGTAAGCATACTACTTTCTCTAACACTTTGGATAAACATGATAACAAACTAATAGGGCGCAAATCTTTAATGTTAATGGGATTGGGCACTTTAGGAATAGGTTTAACGATCGCTGTTTTCCACAAAAGGGGAAAGGTGGAAGTCTGTATCGATTTGTTAACAATAGCAGTGATCGTTTCCAGACTGTGAGTTATTGTCAATTTAATCATATCTATAGATATCGAATCAGTGCCTAACGCGTTAGTTTTAATGTAGCGTAAACATTTAGAAATAACTTCAGCAGTAACTGGTTGCAAGGAAAAGGTATTAGAAGTAAAACTATTAAACTCGTAAAAACATAGATCAGAAATAGAGACAGAAGAAGAATCAGGGATATTTAAAAAGTGTACGTTTATTTCATCTGGATTAACAAAATGATTGGGAAGCTCAGTGGACTTAGAAGGTAATACTCTAGATTTTAATGTTTTCCATAAAGCTTTGGAATCATGGATGTAACTATTAACATGTTTCTTAAAAAAAGCTTTCTTTTCGCTATCCAAGGCAAAAGTCACCATTTTCTTTAAGTTTTTATAATATTCCCGATTTTACAACATCCCATCTAACGTTATCAAGATCATTGTTAAATAGCTCTATGGAAATGTCCCGTAGAGGTCTAAAAGTTATTATTTTAGGAGTTATTTTTTGCTTTTTCATATTAAATTCACAAGATAAAAACGCATGACCATTAATACCCGTAGGTGTGACAGATAAGTCACGAATTTTAGCATTTGTACATATTACATCAATTAGAGTTTGACTAGTGTCGGTAAAATGAGTAGACCAATGTTTTGACCAATGTTCACTTATTTTTATACTTAAAATGATAAACTAACCTTGTTATACTTCATGTGAGCAAGTTATTAGTTATTATTATAGCTATAAAAATTCAATTTCGACATTATCAACATTGATTCATTAACCTTAATTTATAGGACTCGTAATTAGTTTTCTATAGCCCTCTACAAACATTCCACGACGAAACTCAAGTACATACATGTTCATTAAAACGACGATTAAAATTAATTGAGACGTTTGAACGATATTTGTGTTATTAATAAATAATTTACGCTTCAAAATACAATAAAGAAATTGCCAACGAATGTGATTATATACGACTAGCTGTTTCCCGCGGTTTCACTCGCGTTAAATTCAAATTTCACATAGCCTATGTGTGTTCACCGCGGATAATGTAGCTTCCCAACGGTGAAAGAATTTTTCAAATCGGTCTAGTAGTTTCGGGCCTATTCGATACAATAAACAAACAAACAAAAGAATTAAACCTTTCCTCTTAATAATATAAGTCGTCGTTTATTTTAATTACGTACGAATTTGTGATAACAGTGCTTCTATGCTACCATGAATATAGATCAGAGCCCTGAGTTCGATTACTAATAGTATTTTTTTCATCATCATCATCATCATACATAATCATCTGTGCTCGATAGTATCTTCGAGTCTTCATCGACGCGTTCAATTTTTCGTATGAGATTTGCGTAGTTCCATGGTACGGTACGTTATTATAGGAGCTATGGTCCTTTACAAATGAAACGTCTCGATTGATCGAATAACAAAACGAATGGTTCAAGTCGTTTATATAGAAGGAGGTGTTTTCATGTGAATTAGGAGGTCGATTGCTCCCATTATTGTTTGCATTAAGCAGTCTTCTACATACTATAGTTCTGGACCTAGTATTGCTATATAAAAACTCTGGGCTGGGACTCTTCAATAAGTTGATTCTATAGACATCTCTTGATGGTTTTACGAACCATTGCTGTGAGAGGTATATCTGAGTAATGTATCTATGTAGTTGCGCATACTTCGATAAATTAACTTTCGCTTTATGATCAAGTTCCTTCAATAGGTTCAAAATATTTGCGCTAGAGGGCATAGACTTCAAAACGCTGATTTTAAAGGGATTTGGAGATTTTGTATGGCTCTAACATAGGCCACCATTTTCTTTCAAAATTGCTGCGCACACAGATAGAGACATTAATAATTTAAACAAAAAACGTAAAATGTATGTCCTAAAGGTCCAAGTTTCTAAGATAATCAAACCACAGTATGTGAATTTTTCGACCCAAATATACTCGTATGTACAATATTTATTTTGCGTTTTGATTTAAAAAAAGTAAAACAACGTGGTAGCCGATATTAGCGCCAATATATTAATACCTACCATTTTAAAATAATTGTCATAATCGACTTAAAATTAACTTAAAAACCGACAAAAGTTGAAGTGATCAATGACAATGGAACAAACGAATGGTTTACTTTGTTGGAGTAGTTTCCCTCATTTTGCTAACGAGCTGATGATAAGACTAGATTTTTACACGCGCCGCCATTTTTTGTAAAACCTATGTTTGTATACAGAAGTATAATTTTATTTGCATTTACACAGTATGCGGGAAATCATTGACATCAAATTTTTGCAATTTTTTTTTTGCTTGAGTCTAATCCTAATAACTTTTTATTTTCTCTCAGAAAATCCTACCACAAAAATGTAATCCTTATCTTTTCCGACATTCTCTTGTTTTGTGATAATATCGTAAAAAAACATACTTTAATTAAGTAAATATAAAAATAAGAGATTTGGCTCACAACAATAAAAACACAAGACGATTGAGTTTGATTGATAAAATTATCTATGATTGATCTAGCTACATATATTTATAAAAATTGTAGGTACGATAGACCAACCTGGAGTTCTTGCAAGTCTTGCAACCCCTGTTTACGACATGACAGCAAACAACAACGCTATCACAGTGTAATTGACAGGGACCTTTGCCGATGCAAATGCATCCGCCGCCAACACATTGTCTCTTTTATCAGATGAACTGGGCTATAAAAAGGGGTTTGACGAGTCGCGTCCCTTCAATCTAGTTCTTTTACGTCTGTTGTGGTCATGGATTTGATTTATTTAAAGGCAAGTTTTGGAAAACTGGGAACTCAAAAAACAAATACCGATTGTGATACGTGTGAAATTTTATTTTCAGAGCATTGGTATTAGGAGATAAATTATAAATATATTATATAGTCAAAATACCGCCAAATCTACTACTATATCCTAGCCAAATCTATAATTTTATATTTCGTTCTTTATTTAAAGTTTCTTATTTTACCATATTAGCACAAAACAAGAGAATGCCGGAAAATATTTTATTGAGTATAATTGGGAGGGTGTGTGATATCTAACTACTATAGTATAGTATATCTACTCGCGATAGTTCGTCAGCTAAGTTCGGAATTAAATCTTGTCTATCCACTGCTGAGGTTATAATAAAAAGAGCTCTTACGAAGTTTATTCTATCCGCCATGGTCCTTCCTTCGCTAGCCGTATCCATTGATGCCTATTTTTCACTAGGGAATAATATAATTATAAGTGCTAATACAATAACAACGGGTATTTATTGCGTTTGTTGCATTTTTTCCCGACGTTTCAACAGGTTAACACAAATTGGTAAATAAACACGATAGATACCCGTTGTATAGTACTTATAATTATGTGTTCAGATCGCGTAAGTTTAATAATAATATAGGGCATATAATACATTTCGACCTCGATAGGCATATTAATAATAAATAAAACCTTCCTTATTGAGGAGATTCAAGTACCCTTACATTTTGTAGTTTCAGATTGTTCTTCTCATAAATGGCTCGGTGCTCGCTCATGGTTCGCCGGTGGCAATGCTGCAGCATGCAACATCCTCCCAGAGCTTCGTATTTCATTCAGCAACAGAGTCGTCTACTGCTATTCCAAGTAAGTTCAACAATATTTTATCAGCCGATAGTTATAGAAGAAGTTTATTAGTAAGTCCGTGTAAAGAGGGTCCTACTTTACCAAGCAATGTGTGTTGTCAGTTATGACTTATGACTTACGGATCCGAGATGTGGTCGTTAACACTTTGACTGCGGTTTTTTTTCGACGACTGCGGTCTTTTTTTTCACCTAAAAAATTCGTGCTGCCACTCTACACAGCGGTTGTGTTGCGCCGCACATGCGTTTCGTTCGAAAAATATTACAGCTCTGCTGAGTCACAAAGATCTGTATTTTCTCAGCCGCTGCGCTATTGTGGATTTATGCATATTAGTCACTTGTAGAAAACTCATACCGTGCGTTTTCAGCACTCAAAGTGTTAACTATTAGGCCTCATTCATAAACTCAGAATCGCTCAGCGGGCTATGTAGAGCGACCGTAAGGGAAAGGCCTATGTCCAGCTACCTTGGCCCTAATTCTACTAAATTAATCGCTTCACCATAACAATAGTATTGTCTCAAAATGACATATTTTGGCATTTTACCTTTGATGAAACAAACTACAGATGGAGGGACGCAGCGCGCAGGTCAAAAGTGTCAAGCAAGGTAAAAAACTCAGTATCAATTTCTCCGTGCACATATCACCGCACTGACCGATTTAACGATTCTGATCAGTTGATAAATGCCATCTACGAGACTTATCTATTTATAGGTATGAAAGCTAGATTTTTAATAGTGGTGTCATTCATAACCATTAACATGCGCTAAAGATGGTTAATGTGAACTCGTTTTGATATCATTACCGCTCTGACGTCTGTTTCATCTCGTTATATCCTTTAAACATTAGGTAACAAAGGTTGTTAAAAAGATTTTACTAAGGCCGATCATTAAGGCGTTTTAAATAATTATGATTTATTTGCAGGTGCATCGGCTTTAGATCGACAAAATACAAGACAGGTAACTAAAATTTATTTATGATAAAATATTAGGACCTCATCGATTTCGATGACGGTGACCCAGGACATTACGGATTCTTCTATTTGAGCCCTAATATAGCTTGCTAGACCGAACTTTGACTAAATTAAAATAACATGGAGACCCATATAGAATTTTTTACTATCATAAGATGTTTCTTTCAGCCAAAATACGAATATAAATACGAAGTATCAGACCATCAGACCGGAGATCGGAAGAGCCACTGGGAAAGTCGACAGGGTGACAAAGTGCGCGGAGTCTACACTTTGTATGAGCCAGATGGCGCGCTGAGAACCGTGGAATATACCGCAGATGCTTTGCATGGGTAAGTGAATTATCCTATCCTACATACATATGTATGTATGTACATAGTATAAAACAAAATCGCTTCCCGCTGTCTGTCTGTCCCTATGTACGCTTAGATCTCTAAAATTACGCCACGGATTTGATGCGGTTTTTTTAATAGATAGAGTGATTCAAGAGGAAGGTTTATAAATCATTAAACACGTACATTTCCACGCGGGGGAAGCCGTTGGGCGCAGCTAGTAAGTAATATAGTTAGACATTTCACACGTTATCAATTAGTGTCAAAATAAGGAAGGCTCGTGTGGTGTTCAAGCCTTCTTTATCAAAATGCATATTTTTTTACGGTTATAGGCAGAATTAAGATACATAAACAAATGAAATGCTTGGCAAGATGATTGAATTATTGGACATTGAACACCTGAATATTCAAACGCAACTCAGATTGAAAAACAGTAACATATCATTAGTGGTCTTTGCAAAGCTCATTTAGCTATATTTAGTTTTGGCTCAAAATTATAAGCAAACAATTGATCAAACCATTGTTTCATCTCCAGATTTAACGCAGTGGTAAAACGCAGCGAAGCTACCAAGCATCAATATGCAAACCGGAACCCCTACCAAGGAACGAACAATATTCGCAGAGAAGAACCATCACAATCTGGCTACTCGACTCAAAGGAACGCTTATATCCCTAATCGTAAGGACTCTGGGATCTATGGATCCGATGTCGAGTTCAGTGTCAACCATGTGAGCAAGTTTGAGAACCCTGGTAATTCGTTTTGATGAGTTCTGATCTGATTGAATCTTTTGGCTTTTTAGAAGTAGCTACCATTCTGCAACCATTAATTTTTCAAAAATGGTCACGTTATTGTAGCTTTTCAGCAATTTTTAGGTTTTTGTCGTAAAAAGTAGAGAGTATTTGATCGCTCATGAGTAATTTGTGAAATGTAGAGCAGTATTTTGATTTGATATGTATTAGCTGTAGGTCTGTTTTGTAAAACTTTATGATTCTTCTGACCACATTGCTACATGCAATAGTGCAGGAGTTTTTTTTTGCCTTAGAACTTTTCCACGTGCTTGGCTTCTTATATTATTTGAAGTATATATATTGTAGCTTGTAAGTATGTAATATTGCAAATTACTGGTTCAAAACCTGCCACTATAGGCAATTTGAATAAAAGAGTGAAATCATGATAAACATGTTTATTTGTCGGCGCCGACTTTGCTTTTATAATATTATCGTAAGTTAAATTGTATCCTTGATGATAGGTCGATTTGGCACTTCGAATTATAGAAGAGATCAGTTTAATGGTGGAGGCCAAGACCGTGGCTGCCATGGTGGCCGTGGTGTCCAAGATCATGGATGCCATGGTGATCATGATGGCTATGGTGGACAATGTGATGTCCCTGGTCATGATGACCGTGGTGGGGCACTTCATGGTGATGAACAGTCTTGTGGTGAACGACGGCTTGGAATCTGTAAGGAATTTCAAATATAATATAGAATCTAATTGAAAATGAGGAAAATAAAATAAATACTGCGGGCCAATTCACACATAATCTAGCCTTAAGATACGCAATACTCTACATAGCAATCTATTGGTCGCGAGCCACCGTGGTGCTCGTAAACACGAGACCGCGACTTTACCAGAGAAAGGGCAGCTTAGAGCGATCACCAATCAATTGTTTGAGAAGTAAGCTCGGCTGTGAAGCTATCGGTGCTGATGATGTAAGAATATAGTAGAGATTACATACCCGTTCTTGTGGTCAGAAGAGTAATGAACAGAGCGCACGTTGCCGTCGGGCTCCACAAGGGCGTATGCGCCTCTCACGTGGTCGCCGTCGCGGGTTTCGTGCGCCGACTTTTGGTCGCCCGTGTGCTTGTCGTGCACTGAGTACGAGAATTTGTACGACGGGTGGTGCTGGAATATATGATATTATTAATAACAGTAATTGGTTGGTAGGTACTAAAAAAGATAAAAAAAATGAAGGACCTACACGACAATATCTAGTCCGGAACTAAGCAAATCTTGTATTATGGGTACGAGATAGGTTACTGCTTACATAGGGATTATAATTATAAATAATACCTACTGGACAATTCACACAGCATTATATTGCTCCAAGCTGAACAGAGCTTGAGACCAGATACCGAACAAATAATCGGACCCTACCACTATTGAAAGGTAACTAGCGGGGAAAACACTGAGGATACTGTCTGTCCTTGTTTCATTTAATATTATTACAAAAATCTAAACGTTTCAATCAAGCTTATGCGTAGGTAGGTATCCAGAAGTTAAAAAGAGATTATAAACGGTTGTCTGTCTACCAGATCAGCGATCTCAAGATAGCTCTTGTGCAATAAAAGTATTTTCTATCTATCTAGTTTGTGCAACTCACGTGAGGTTCATGGTGGACATTGTGGTGACCGTGGCCGTGACCAATGTCGTGTCCGAGGTGGTGACCGCCGTGGTGACCTGAGAAAATATTATTATTATATCGGCTAGGAGTGTTCCACGCCAGGCCAAATATGTTTTTGGTAAACGTTAATATCAAAGACGTTACTTTACTATACCAACAGACTTTTGTTTAAAGATTTTCCCCTATCCAGGGTTTTTTTAATGTATTCTTTTGAATTATAGACCTTAAAGTCTGTTAGATTTGATAGGCAAAGCAGGCTTGGTGTAGGAATTTCGAGTAATGGCTCACGCTCTATCAAATTTGTCTAGTTTCTCGCTTCGACCCCGGTTTTGAGGTCGTGATCTTTGAACCTGGGTCTATTCAGGATTACAGGTCATTAGCAGTACCATCAATACATTCCTTTTATGCTTAGAAGCCCATGGCTTATGTACAGTCTCAAAAACTTACCAAATTCCTTAAAAACAGTCGTTTGTTCTGTTAGTAAAAGTCGGTAACAAAAACTGCTTTGTAATATTTGAGAAATGGTTATATGAATGAGAAAAAGTACGGGATTATTTTATAAATCTCACCGTGGTCAATATGATGTCCGTCGATGTGGTCCACACGGGACTGGTGTGAGGTAGCGTGGGGCATCGCGGAGGCGCCTGCGACCATCATGCAAAGAGCTACCTGCGCACGTAAGGTGATTCATGGATGATTCATAGGACACTAGATGATTCATAGGACACTAGTTGATTCATAGGCATTAGGCGACGGAAGGTGTGGTTCATAGGTGACGGAAGGTAAAATAAATTAAAATCCCAAAATTGTGATGTAATGTTTAAATATTGTTAAGAGCTGTCCTGCAACAGTGCACACATAAGTTGGGAGGCTGACAGAGATGAAGAAATGGCTTTATTAGTTCAGGATCTTTACAAAATATTGTTTAGTTTCAAGTTGCAGAGAATCATAATAGTCATAATAGTCATTTATTCATAATAATAATTACATGTCATATTTTTATAGGAATCAAATCCTCAGTTTCGTATTGAATGTTGTTTGTGTATGGTATAGCATGTTATTTTGAATAATTATTTTGCTAAACCCCTAAAGTAAGGGAAACTTAATAGTACCATAAAATACCAGCAATGTAGTTGCGAAGTCTCCGTAATTATGCTGCCGTTTTGGAATCACAGTAATCTTTCTTTTGTAAGTAAACTTTGGGTACCTTGATAATGTTGTGGGAATTTAATATGTAATGTAGGTACCTATAATTGATTCAAAAACAACAATAACTTACTTGGAACCACATGTTGACTTGTATTGTTCAAATCACAGAGCTAGAACTGAACTATAGATTAACAGAAGAATGATCGGCTTATATCCCAACTCGAAGACTCATTTGGTAGCTGCCATACAATCTCACCAATTATTATATCCTCAATTAATTAGTCCAAATAATCAAATAATCGTCTTAGTACTAGCTTGCACCACTAATTAGATGAATATTACTTCTAATGATTTTCGAAACTGAAGTTTCTTTTGCGAAGGGCGACACAAGCCATTAGGCAGTTTGATTGTGAACGATTACTTCAAGTAATTGATACTTGCTGGCTTGAGTATGGTACTTGCCCATGCCATTCATGCGGGAAACGCTCTAGTTTGTACACTGCACAGGTAATAGATGTTTTGTTGTTGGTTAATTTGGTTGTTGAAAGCAACATGGTTTTATCATTAAGTTTGATAGGTTTATTATATCCGTTAGATTTTATCTATTTTATTAGTGGAAGGTGCCTTAGATAACAGCGATCAGTCGATGTTAATATATGTACCTAGACGTCTTTTAACATAGACAGAATGGAGCGCAGTTGAGAAGGATTGATAGGCATCGATCTAGTCAATTCAAGTGAAGGAATTAAGAGTGCACCGGTGCTTGTGCATACATTCGTTCATTATGATATGTCGTGCACACATGGCCAGTCTCCGTTTTTACTGGCCGCGCTCATCCCACTCGCCGATATTTTTTTATATTAGTTATCTAATAAATTTCGCAGATGTTGCAAACTCTACAGAAATTTCAGGGCTCGCTCCGCTCTCTGTTATTTAGTTTTAACTTTTTTGTGACCAGAAAAGGTAACAAAATTTCAGCGGAACCCAAAAATATATAACGATGAGCGAAGCGCCGTACACAGTTATATCTTTTTGGGTATATTTTTTATTCATAATTTTTTCCTTACTTAATCTCCGATTCAAATCGCAAAATTGTTTCGGCTATATCCACTCGTGGAAAGCTTCCTTGTCTAAGTTTCGAAGCCGACCTTACCAAAATCCAAAATTACCGCAGCTCGCTCCGCTTGCCGTTATTTACAATAGGGGCTTTTTGTGTGACATAATTTTAAAATTTGCCGGGGATTATGCCATGAATTTTTCTACCGGGTTCCTCTTTCCCCGAACAAAAAATCTTGCTCCGCTCGCCGTTACTTTTACTTCTTAGGAGTTAAGGCAAGTGGCGACACTGCACTGCACAAGTCCATTTCCCCCTGATCAGCACACCTACATTATGTATACTGCTTGACTCAGACTGGTGATCGAAGTGGCTATGCTAAAATTACACAGAAGGATGCTACTACCTTTTTTCTGGTAGGTACTTTCAGTTGGCTCTTAAAACCGCCATCGAAGTAAGTCCTCAAAAGGACAAGCAGTTATTCAAATTTATTTATAGAATCATTGTGTACATTTTAGGTCTTTGTATCTAGGTAACGTATACGATACACAATGGTACCCAAGCAGGGTGTGACAATAGGTACTGAGAGTGTTGTCTTCTGCTGGAAAATGTGTTCAGTAATCAGTAATATTTATTCACATAAGACATGGTACATAATACATTGGTGGAATAACACAGTAGAGCTGCATATCTGCAGCCCGAATGCAGGCACGTGAATATAAAAATCAATAAATCTAAATTAAATTAATAATATAAAATAATTAAAACCAGAAGATAAAAACACTGAAGAAAGGGAATCAAATAAAATCGCATACCTAGCTTATATAAACTAGCGCCAAAAAAGAACAACCAATCCCATAACACATTATGTATAGTAACTAAACACCTTTAATAAAAATATATCTATCTATGTAATGTATTGTATTATGTATATTAGTTATCTAGTACCCATAACACAAGCTCTGCTTACCATGGGGCTAGATAATTTATTTATATATTTATTTATTTATTTATTTATTACCTTTAGGGTTTTTTGAGACATCTAAAGGGTTCCCCGAAGTAAGTAAATTAAGATCATTAAAAGTCATCACCATGACAATGATCATGTTTGGTAGCATAATTTCCCCCTGTCCAATATACTCAAATATAATTAGCTTTTTTGTACCTACGCTAACCTAACCTAGGTCCTGGAATTAACACGAATGATAAATTAAATCTTAAACTTTATTAAATAGTATACTTAAATTAATTTCATATCAATGCTGTAAAATCTTTAAGATAATAACGCAAATAAGAAGCTAGTTTTATAAAAACAAAAGAATAATAAGAAGTCCATTTATTTACAACTAGCTGCTCCCCGCGGCTTCGCCCCCGTGGAAATCTATGTCTCAAATTGTTTAAATGATAAAAAGTATCCTATGTTAGACTCCTGGTTCTAAGCTACCTCTCCACCAATTTTCAGCTAAATCGGTCCAGCCGTTCTCGAGTTATAAGTGTTGTAACAAACACGACTTTCTTTTATATATATAGATAGATGTTGGAAAATTTATTTCAATAGCAACCACATTAGTCAAAATTAAGTAAAAATTATACAACGTAATGAGAAAATAATAACGTTTACTCACATAGGTCTCGGATTTATTCAGAAATGTATAGGCAGGTAGGTACTACGGTCAGATGATTTTTGCCATCTTATAATGTTCATGCAATAAGAGACTCAGTGAACTTAACATATTTCATGCTTCTTGTTTAATAATAGTTTATTTAACATTTAGTTAACGCTTTGATATTTATAGCATAGAGTAATATAATAGTATCAAGAAGAAACTAAGGCTGGTTTTCATCGAAAGATAATCGGCCTATTAGCAGCTTTGTTGGTTAACTATTCATACTAGTATCGAAATCGATACTAAAAGTGTAATTCTCCGATTATATTTTTATAAATCACATGCCTAAGTCGTTACATTATGCAAAGTTAAAAGAACAGAAATATGGACGAAATGAATAAAGAAAATAAAAATAATTACGAACACAAAAAAATAATTTACGTTTAAAAATGAGAAATCTACAGCTTCGATAAAGATAGTTAAAAGGTTCGTCTTATTTTAGGCACCTACATCTCAATAGCCCCATCGCCTATCATCTTTCTGCTGCCCCCAAGACTTATCATCAGGCTGAGCCTCTTGACCCAACGGCATAAAATAAGAAGGTTTTGAACGCTCTTTCAACTGGAGCTGTCGTCGATTCTCGATCAGTTCATCATAGTTCTTGAACTCCTTGGGCTCGTTGGTCCGAACTCCCTTGGGTAGGATGATGATCTGGCCACCTGGTCCTCGAGTGTAGTCTCGGCCTCCAGTCTTCAAGTAACGGTAGTCTACGACCCAAGTTGGTTCAACGTAGTCTGGGCTGTATACCTCTTCTACTATCCTGAAAAGAAGTAGTATGAGTAAAGTAACTATGAGGATATGGAACGTATATTGATATTAATTGAGTCCTTGATTTTGACTACGTCAGTCTATCCATAGACTCAAGACGTCTCAGCAGAGACTAAGCGTGTGCGAGTAAGATATTATTGTGCAAGTTTTTGTGCTCACGTGAATGCACGAAGAAATATTAGAAGCCTATTTTAAGGAGATCTGCGAAAGACTGCAGACAGATGCTGGATGTGGCAAGCTGAATGCAAGGCGTTATGGCTCTCAGTAGTTGAGGCCAATGTCCAGCCGTGGACTATTAAAGGCTTAAGATGATTTTGAGGAAATAACGAAAATGTATTTTCCTCCTAATTGCTGATAGGTGCGCCTGCTCATAAGTGTGTCTTTTAATAAGAAACTTACATAATTCAAAGAGTTAAAGATGGAAGTCAAAGATCGTAGAAGTCGAGAAGATAATCATCCAGAGAAGTGACAACTTTAGTCCAAATGAAAAATTTCACGACTAACCCGAAAACGCTACGTTTACAATAATTACTCAAGGATCGTTCATGCGTAAAGCGAATTACATAAATAATTGAATTCTTTCAGCACTCATGTGTGAAAGCGTGCGGGTAATTATTTAATAACTTACTCGTTTTGACGCTGGATGTTCAAGTAGCGAAGCTGAAAAAAAATATTGACGTGAACAAAAATCGATATAATTTTTTTGATACAAAAGACATCAACGCGTTTCGCCTACTTTCTTTTTACATAATTAGAATGACAGAACTTGGACTTTGGCTGGGGTAATAAGTTTCCTTGAATTCCTTTATTTTTAACGTCCCTACTGCGAATACAGTATCCAACTTCAAAGCGATTGTTGATTATGGCAAAACTTCCCTTATTTGGGGAAGGAACGTTTACTGCCTAATGTGCTTATGTTGGCTGATGAGTATATCAGCTTCTATAAAGTCTATTGAATGGGCTTGTATGTTGGTTCCAATCAATGTATACCAATAGGTTATGCTATACTATATAGGCTTCCTCATCGATTTTGATCACGACGACCTTGGTCTTTTAATACACCACGATACGTATGACAGTAGAGTTGGCTTGTTTCATCATGACGCCATTCTTTTCATCACCATGTCTCTCTAACTTCCTAGCATGCAAGACCAATATTCTCAAGGTATTCCCAGTTTGAGTAACAAAACATGTTATAAAACATAGTTATTTGACGAAGTTTTTAATGTAGACAGTCGGCTAAATCATCTTTTACCAATATGTGAGATTTTGACTTAACGAAGGTCAAATCTAAAAATAAAATACTACTTACATCATCATGGGATTTGATGTTTCTCAAAATAACCGGACCAGGGATATCATGTTCGTCATCAACATGCTTTATATAATCCTTATCTGTCCACCATGACTGTTGCTGCTCTCTCAATACGTCATGACGCAACTCATCGTAACGCCTTTCGTCATTAATTACATTGTTGTGCTTTTCATCATGACGCCGTTCATTATGACCAATTAATTCATGATGCCTTTCATCATGACGCCTTTCGTCATGACGCCTGTCACCATGACGTCTTTCATCATGAGCCCTTATATCATGGTGCCCTCCTTCACGACGTTCATAATAATCTGGACGTCTTTCATGACGTTGATAAGGGTTGTCTGGATGTTGATGCATGCTGAGATGATCCAAAGCTTCCTGGAGTTGTGGATTCACGGTGGCTTTGGCCACTTCGTTGGCCACGCTCGCTGATAGCACCGCCGCAAGAACGAACAACTGGAAATTGAAAATAAATAGAATTAAAACCCCCTATTTCCATTAATTCACACACTTCCCAAATTCTACTTAGTTTTACACAAGCTAATCAGATCTTGTGTTATAGGTTAGTACCCATACTCACCGTACTCTACCGTACTCGTATGTACTCGTATATCAGTCATCTAGTGATGACTGATATACATACCAGTACCTAATAGAATATATTACATTGATAGGTATTTTTTATTATACATAAATAACGACCAGAACACCCGGTACAAATATCTGCAGATCATACGATCTGCACTTCTCACAAGAAGATTATCTTGTATCATGGCTTTAAAACCGCCCTTCAAAGTCAGCTGACTTAGGGAACCTATTGGAGGAAGAGTAGCAGCTGCTTTCTTTATAATTTATCACCTTTACTACGCTCATCTCAATCATCATAATGACAAAATCTCTCTTTGGAAGCACAGTTTCAGTGTATGTGAGCTGATGAGGTATACGTTTTCTCGATCACTACTACTTACTTGTAACATGTTGCCTCTTAAAGTTGCGAGTTACAACTAACAAAGATATATCTCGAACATCAACGATAAATACGGCTAGTACAATACATATGTGCTTAATTTCGATCATTATACAATATATAAGATATCTTGTCGGATTCATATGATTGGATGCATCCGATGGTTACGGTTTCGCTAGCCCGTGGAGCTATGTTATTGGTTGGATCGTGATTAATTCACTCGGTTGGTGAATTTAACTAGAGTATTTGGAACACAAAACAAGAAGCTAATGCAAAGTAGAGCAGCAGAGGTTTTTAAACGTCTCCGAGAGTGATTCCCTCATGGAATGCTCGTGTGGTGGGTGTTTTCTTTAAATAAACATTAAAAAAAATGTTCTTGAAGACAGAAACATCAATAATTACAGGTTATTTTAACCTTTTTGAAGTAGTTTCATTTATGGAAAGATCCAAAGAAGAAAATTTGACTTCGGTACTTTCAAAATCAAAATAATATAATTCTTCAGGCTTATAAAATAAGCACTTAGACAAGTCTCTTTCTCATAGTTTCAGATTTTGACGTAGGATACCATCTTAAAATATCTTGTTGTTTATATGTATTAGATATATAGGTTTACTATATTTATCTTACCATGATTTGCTATTTGAGTTTTGCAATATTTTGACACACTTTCGTATATATGCGCCATGATCACAATAACTGAAGGCACTGCGAGTGAGTTTTATTGACAGAAATTGATCTTCCCTTATTTTTTTGTCTTTGAGAAGATAAAACCACTGAGATAAAAGAAAATGAGGTTAAATCATGAAAAAAAACCCGTTATGTTAGACTTTGTGTTAATAACCATGATAGTTTCAGAAGCTTTATACATAAACTTATCTATGCTATTACTCGACCGCACTGCAAAACACAACGGTAGCTTGAATCGAAACTGGTGGATGGTAGGAACTTGTAGATGGTAGGAGAACAAAAGCTTAACTAGTAGCCTGGATGAAGCAAGGGATATGATGTCTGTCTCGGTATTTTGAACCACGCGCCTAGCTACCATTGAAGCAACTCGCTAAGCTACCATGCGAAGCAACAGATCAGCTGCTTACCTACCACCTTGCAGTGCGTCTGTGGGTTATATCTTTGTAACAGTAGTTCTCAGATTGTATTTGGTAAATGGCATTTTAGTATAACATTCCGTTATAAAAATAATTGTAAAACAAAAACCATTGATGCAAAAATACAGAGCATATTTTTTTTTAAAACATGACCCTGTTTGATTTTGTTCTCAAGTAATAGATAAAAACGAGATGCAGTTTGTAATTGCCTGGGAGTTTGTAGCTGCCTTGTAGGGTGTTTTTCAATGATAAATCTTCGTTGTATTCAGGAGTTTATTCAGTTTTTACGTTAAAATCATGGATAGACGCACGAGTTGGTGGCGTCGGTCAAGTCAAGAAGGAAAATTACAAGAAGTCTCAAAAAAGGGTCAAGTGAGAGCACTAATCAATTTGACATTGACAATTATAAATTATTAGACTTCTTGGAAGGCTGGAACACAGTTTTTTTTAATCATGCTCGTGAATCAATAAATTAGTCTATTTCTTACCTATATCTGCAGATAGCTATACAATGTCATCTCAGCAATTCACCCTATTTCGTATAGATTTTGGATAAACAATACTTAGTAGTATACTAAAGCTAACAATAATACGACTAGGTTCAATAGATTTCTTTCCGGCCCGGCACAGAGAGGGGCCTCGAGGCTTGGCCTCATTACCCCAGCGTCAATTCGAGGGGTGACGAACCCTCGGTCCTTGGGTTTTGTGGGAAATGACTAGGTTACCTACCTGCCTAAATTCATGTAAAATTGTAGACGATCTCTATAGTGAATAAGACATTACGCCTCGAAATGTTTAATAGCAATGACTTGGGGTGGAATTTTTCTCCATCAAATATTTGGTGTACAATCTCTGAAGGTATTTTATACACTCAATGTGCGCAGATTAACGTCTCATACATCAGGAAGACAATAGCTTTAGGCAGGAATATCTTGTAATCGAATTGTCACTGCACTGCAGCAATCTATTGATGCCCTCCCTCCCTCCCCGTCCTTAACCGTCCCACTCTTAGTGTGTTGTGTACGTATGATCAAATTTTATATTATCCATTTTTTTCCACTTCAATTTATTTTTGTTATTTTTAGTATTAGCTTTTTACTTTTGAATTTCTAAATTTTTCTTAGTGTGAACTGCTGCCCTGTTTACTACAGTCTAGATTATTAGTAATTCTTTTTGTAATCCGGCCTGCCTCGATACAGGTTCTGAACCTAGTGCGGGGACCACCAGTAAAATATAAGCAAGTTGTGTTGGTAAATAAATGAATTTTGTATTGTATTTTTGTATTGTATCTTTAGGTTATTCTTCATTTAATGAATTGATTTACCTCTGTATAGATATAAATGGACTTAGTGGAAATTCTTGAATTGGTCTAGGTAAAGGGCTTCAATCCAGGGGAACAGCGAAGAGCGATAATATTGGTCAGTATAAATCGAATTAGTTTTATAAATACACGATAATCGATAGATTTCAAAATGGGAAAGTTCTTTGAATTTTCCCATTTTGAAATCTAGAGATTCTGTTTCTCGTTGAGAAACAGAACGAGAGATGCTGTGTCTCGTTGGATGGCGATGCGGCGACGCCATCTTGTTGGGTTCACATAGGGTTGTTGATCATGTAGCTCCCTCTGCCAGAGAGCCTTGTGATTGTGATTGGTCAAACGTAGGGCCCGAGATGGTCCCAATTGGTGTCAACTCAAAATATAATGCTGCATGGCATGAATCAGTTTAGTTTAGTTTATTTATTTCCACCACCGTAGGTACACAATGTTACACTTGATCTCGTTATATACTATTTTAAAAGATAAATTACATTTTTATTATAACGCACACTAACTTTGACAAAGGAAACACCATAGGGCATTGTGCAAAAAAAAGCAGACACAAATGCCTTCTTAAAAAATTTAAATAAAATCATTTATGATAATTTGTCACAATAAAACAGATAATAAATAATGGTATAAGTTAAATGGAATAATAAATTAGATAAAATGCCAAAGTAATCTGCTGTATAAGGGCATTGTCAAACTATACTAAAAATATTGATATTTAAAATACTAAAAATAATCAATCAATTCAAATACGAATGATTGGCGCCTGAATTTAAATTTAGAATAGATGAATGATGCGCTGACAATAGACAACTATATAGGCTTGTCTATTTAGCTTAGGTTTTGGCAAAAAAGCAAAGTTCAACCTTCATATTTTCTGTTTTTTAATAATTCCATTTTTAAATATTTGAATTGAGCTCCTATACGAATTTTATTGGCAACATACTTACATAAATCTCAAAATATTGTTAGGCGTTTTAAATTAAATGGTAACAAAAATGCCAATCACCTGTTTCATAATCTTAATTTCAGTCAAAGATAGATTGAAATGCCTTTGGTTAAAAAGTAATAATAGTTAACGACTATAATGACTTATATCTTCATCTTTCTCTCTCTTAATCAGCACTCTTTTTATCTATTCATCTCTCTCACTCTTCATCAACACACATTCGCTAATATAGATACTTCTCCCGATTGAAGCCCATAATCACCACTTCTGTTAGGCGAATTGGTCATCGCAGTCGAGGTGTTAACAAAACAAGGAAGAAAGCTTCTAACCTTCCTATGTAATTTCCTATGTCGATTTCTGTGGCGCGGCGGCCGCAGTAGAATGCGGGTTTGATTCCCGCTTCGGGACAAATGTTTGTACGATTTACAGATATTTCTTCCGGGCGGCGCTCTGATTGTTTTCTATGTATAATAATAAGAAAAACCTATCTATATAATATAGGTATTGTACTCGTATTATGTATATCAGTCATCTAGTAGGTACGTACTCATAACACAAGCTCTGCTTAGCTTGGGGCTAGATGATGCTGTGTGGATTATCTACTATATAAACTACCTAGAGGAAGCTATTACGATTGTTGGGATTCATTAGAACAATGAAACAAATGGTTACTCTCGTATCAATATA
The DNA here is from genome assembly GCA_943735965.1 of Eupithecia abbreviata. NCBI lineage: Eukaryota > Metazoa > Arthropoda > Insecta > Lepidoptera > Geometridae > Eupithecia > Eupithecia abbreviata. The sequence goes on along the minus strand of OX030979.1, from coordinate 9,595,462 downwards.
TTTACTGAATGTATACAGCTTACATTCACTTATTTGGAGCTTTGCTACTTAAAAACGAATAACCTACCGTGACATCATTACCACAGATAAGTTCAAGCAGATCGTTCATTGTGATCCTTGAGATCTTCGACTTATAGTATGTAGTCGGGTATTAGTGTAAGCGTGCGCCATAAGGCAAAGGTTTGTATTCATAGATGAAGTTGGCTGATGGTTCGCCCTTACGGCCTTCTTCATCACGGTCGGCCCAAGCACCAAGTCCCTCTCGTTGACCGCGCCTGTCTTTACCGCGGTTATCATCGCCTCGACGATCGTCGCGGCCGCTGATGCTCCAGCCCCAGCTTTGACGTCCGTGCCAATCTTTGTGACCTTCGTCTTGGTGCCCCCAACGTTGAAGTCCACTCCAGACACCACCTTCTTTGCCCCGACCTTCTTGGCCTCGACCTTCTTGGCCCTGACCTTCCTGACCACGACCTTCTTGCCCCCGACCTCCTTGACTCCGGCCTTTTTGGCTCCAACCTTCTTGACCACGACCTTCTGGACCCTGCCCTTCTCGACCGGGGCCTCCTTGACTACCACCTTCTTGGCCCTGACCTCCTTGACCGCGGCCTTCTTGATCACGACCTTCTTGACCATGGCCTTCTTGGCCCCGGCCTTCCTGACCACGACCTTCTTGGCCTTGACCTTCTTGGCCCCAACCTCCTTGATTTCGACCTTTATGGCCCCAACTGCCTTGACTGCGGGCTCCTTGACCACGACCTTCTGGGCCCTGCCCTCCTTGGCCACGGCCTTCCTGACCACGACCTTCTGGGCCTTGCTCTTCTTGACCGCGGCCTCCTTGACTACGACCTTCTGGGCCCTGGCTTCCTTGACCGCGGCCTCCTTGACCACGACCTTCTGGGCCCTGGCCTCCTTGACCACGACCTTCTTGGTCCTGACCTCCTTGACCACGACCTTCTTGGTCCTGACCTCCTTGACCGCGGCCTTGTTGACCACGACCTTCTTCACCACGACCTTGGCCTTCGCCTCCTTGTCCTCGACCTTCTTGTCCACGTCCCTCATCACCTCCACGACCGCCTTGCCTACCCTCCTCTTCATTATTTTTTCCACGATTTTTGTCATCTTTACCTTTGCTCCAGCCGCGAAGACCTAACCATATGTCCTCAGTTTCTTCATCACGGTTTCCTCCTCGTTGATTATTACCTCCTTCTTTCGGTTTTTGTTCTTGGCCATTATTGCCTCGGCCTCCATTACGTTCTTCGTTACGTCCGCGCCCGATTTTTCCTTGGTCACGTCCACGACCATCACGGTTCCCTCCACGACCGCGACCGTTTACGTCATTGTTGCGTCTGCGTCCGTCCCGGCCTCTATCACGTTCTTCGTCACCTCCGTCTTGGCCTTCTTCGCCTTCTTGTTGGATTTGCCCGTCATCACCTCTTTGTTCGTTTTGACCTTCGTCACCTCCTTGTTCGTTTTGACCGTCGTTACCTTCTTGTTCGCCCTGGCCTTCATCACGTCCTTGTCCACCACGTCCGCGTCCGTCACGACCTTCGTCACGTCCACGGCCTTCATCGCCTCCACGGCCTCCCTCTCCCTGGCCTTCATCACCTCCTTGGCCTCTGTTGTCTTCACCCCGTTGCTCTTCGTCACGTCTGCCTTGACCTGGTATTTCAGGACCTCCAGGACCCTTTTCTTCTTCTTTTTTATCACCTCCGAGCTTAGAATAATGGACGTCAGCGGTAAAACTGTAATGAACGCATGTGAGTTTAAATCAATTTATAAAGTTATAGAATATTTATAGAAATCAGCATAATAACATTTAAAAGCTAGGCAATTAATGAAAGAGTGCTGTAAAATCACGTCTTTGCAATTAAGACGAATTTAGTGTGTACTGTCTCAGTACTGTCTCAGGAAATATCCCTCGCTCGCCAATACTGCTTTTTTTCGAATTATTCAAATGAAGAAATAAATTCAAACGAAATGAAAGTTCCTACCCGTGTTTATCGTCAGCCTGGTATTTAACATATCTCTTATGCCCGTCGGGTTGGATGAGCCAATAATTCCCCTTCACTTTATCCCCGTCCCGGATTTCTTCCTGCCCCTTGATATCGTGCGTGTGCGGATCCACCACTTTGTATGAGAATTCGTATGAAGGATACGACCAAGCCTGGAATATAATAAGAAAACAACAGCATTAATACAACATTGTGTAGGATAATATGCAACTTCAACCTTAAGTTATAATTGAGCGGATAAGTTTAACTTTTCAAACTCGTAAATCAATCAATATGGTTTAATAACTTGTAAAGACTAGTTCTAATTTGTTTCTATTATGAGATTGTAACTTTCTATTTTTAATAAAATAAATGGACCCATATTTCTTTCTTCTGAAGATATTCTTACGTTTTGGAAATTTACTTCTTTTAGTTTAATTTGTTATTAATGAAAATTATTTTTTAATTAGATTTCCAAAACGTTGCAATCACCCTCTAGTTTTAGGCCACATTTGAGTATACAGAGTAGCATTTGAGGTATCATCATCATCATCATCATCAGCCTATGATAGCCCACTGCTGGACATAGGCCTCCCCAATGAGCACCATAGCGCCCTGTCTTCAGCTTGACGCATCCAGCATCTACCTGCAGTCTTTCGCAGGTCGTCATCCCACCTGGTCGGAGGGCGTCCTACATTACGTTTACCGAATCGCGTTCTCCACTCAAGAACAAGTTTGCCCCAGCGGCCGTCGGTTCCTCGCGAGATATGGCCGGCCCACTGCCATTTCAGCTTGCTAATTCTTATATTTGACATGTCTTTTTTTGATTTGGTCTACAGAGTAGCATTAACTATACCGTCAGAAAGTAATACCCGCTGAAAAGCAATTAAGAATTCGCTGTGACATCATTCTACTTACGTATCCGCCATGATTATCAGGTTTCTGGTTTCCGATGTGGGAGAGATCTCCGTGGTGACCAGAGAACTGTTGCTTTATTATCTGCTCAGACACGGGAATGCGTCTGCCACCCACCGCGCACACCGCCACACTTATCAATATACAAGCCTTAAAGAGACAACAATTATAAATTATAATTATAATAGTCTTGGTCGTCTTGGTTATACAATTTTTTTTTATCAATATGTTTGATGATTTAACTACAAAATAAAGAAGATGACATGTAACATTATAGGCGTTTATTGCATAGACAGTTCTAGAGTCGGCACTCCGCTATTGAGTACTGCAAAAGTCGACAAAGTGCGAAAGTCGGCACTAAGCTCCGAAATCATATAAACGTTATCAATAAAATAACTGAACTGAATCTTTGAATTTGGTAACCCACAAATTATGGTGGAGCTATGCCATACGTAATTGTTTCTTATTGATAATGCCATAAAATATGAACATGGCATGTGAACGCGTTATGCATATTTGGCAGATTCGTGCATGAAGCATAAATTGTATTGTATTGTAATTCATTGATTTCATATTATATACAAACAAAATCAAAATTAAACAGACAATAAAATAATAAATAAGATTAGATAATGCAACATTGATAATTTTATCAGTAATCGAGATAAGAAAGAGAGCAATGAAAGTTACAAATTAAATCAATAAGTGTTATCAGATAAGAAAAATATTACCTTCCAAATCATATTGAGGTCTTTGATGAGTTACTAAACTCAAGTGATAATCAATACTAATCTCAAGAAGTATTTATACTTTATAGTTTTTTTGGGCTTAAACATCTTCATCCTTTAACTAATAAGTGTTTTAGCCAATTATGTATCATTTCAGATTTTGTGGATGGGCGTGTACAATCAATTGATGCTCACTGGATCCGGAGTTTCATGTCTATGAGCTATATCTGTTCCATCTTCAAGGACTTAATCACTACATAGTATAAAACAAAGTCGCTTCCCGCTGTCTGTCTGTCCCTATGTATTCTTAGATCTTTAAAACTAGATAACCAACATAGAGTGAATCAAGAGGAAGGTTTATAAATTATTTGACACGTAGATTTCCAAGCGAAGCCGAGGGGCGCAGCTAGTCACATTATGACCTGATGTGTTCTTGGGTTATACTAGTTTTTTCTCGCGGCTTCGGACGCGTTGTTTGTTTGGAATAAAATTAAGGTAATTAATTAAGGTATTTATATCCCATGAGAACTGATTTATGGGATAAAGAGTAGCCTATGTTTTATTCCGGGCCTGGAACTACCTGTATGCAAAATTTCAGCCCGATACGTTAGGTAGTTCTGGCGTGAAAGAGTAATAAACATCCACACATACAAACTTTCGCGTTTATAATATTATTAGGATTTGTACGTTTCGCGTCATTGCTTTCATCGGTAACGGATGGCAGTATCACGTGAAAAAATTCATAGTCTTCACTGTAGGTATCTACGGATGTTATTTAGGTTACTTTTTAACATCGTAGTAAACCTCGACCACCCGAGGTCACTCCGCGAAGCCTGTGAAGATCCCAGGAGTATTCTGCGCTTCTGGTCGGAGTTAGGCTGGTTAAACTAGTAAACACACACCACGCACAAAGGACCAAAGGGAGTCTAAGTGCGGAAACAGGAGAACACTTACTTACCATACATCGTAGTTAAAAGCATTTCGTAATTTCTATGGTAAGAATACATAGAAGGCAACATAAGAGCTCGTCAGTTACCTACGTTCGCAAAATATGAAGATTGTAATATGTTGAGTCTAGTTCCTATGTTCTATCCTTATGATACATATAATTACAAGAGATGAACATACTAGTGGTTTCTTTTCACTTCTTCCACTAGTGGACAAAAAATTCAAGTGAACAGTAAAATAATTTTATTTGATAATAATTTATATATAAAACTAGCGGCTCGTCCCGGCTTCGCCCGGGTGGTCATTTGTATCAGGCATTTTTTTTAATTTTTCTCTTTTTTTCTCTCCGGAAGAACCATCCTCGTACTTTAAGAAATATTCTAAAAAAAGAATTAGCGAAATCGGTTCAGCTGCTCTCGAAATTTGCGCTTACCAACACATTCAGCGATTCATTTTTATATTATAGATATGACTTGTCTAAGTGCTTATTTTGTAAGCCTAAAGAAATAAATGATTTTTTACTTTACTTTTTTTTTACAAAATGCTTTTTTGATGATTTTAAAGGTGACCTAAATAAAATCGGTAAATTGATATCCTACAGTGTGAGAGTGGCTTTTTCCTTGCATATTTTCTTATAATTTTTTTAAAATTTTATTTGATTTCATCTTCTGTTGTTTCTATGTAATCGTATCTGTATCTATGTAAGTTTATTATAATGTTTGTAACGTAGGTATTTAGTGTATTTGTTACCAATTATTTATTAAACTGCCACCGTCTATATTGTTCGTTCATGACCAGTCCATCCCAAGGTTGCCTGGAAGAGATCGCTCTCAGCGATAAGGCCGCCCTTTATACCTTTATTCTCAGTTTTTATCTCTGTATTATTTTCTGTTTTGTGTGGTGTAATAAAGTGTTATCTATCTATCTATCTTCTGTTACTTCACGCAGCAGTTAGAAAAATAGACATAAACTCCGTTCTCTTATCCAAGAGATAATGCAAACCTATTAACAGTCTATAATTCAAGGAAACAAGACTTTAACAAAACCAGCGCTAATCTGTTTATTTGCATTATAGTATTTAACAAAGTATTTTCAGTCTCGAAGAAGTGGGGGTCGGTCCAGGGTCGTAGGGATTCAGATCTGATGATGATGTTGAGCAAGATGAACATGATGATGAGGCGATGAATGGTGGACGATGGCGTTGAAGCTGAAACATTAAAAAAAACCATTGTCACTACGTAGTAGTATTAAAACAAAGTCGCTTCCCGCTGTCGGTCCCTATGTATGCTTAGATCTTTAAAACAACGCAACGGATTTTGATGCGGTTTTCTTTAATAGATAGAGTGGTTCAAGAGGAAGGTTTATAAACGATTTGTAACATGAAAAAATATTGTGCTTTATGCTTTTTCTTTCCAAAGCTGTCTCAATACCACGTTACCCAGTTTTAATGACGTTGGAAGCCAAATAAAATCACACATCTTATATTCCTCATACAGGCTTTGCATGTGTAGTTTCTACAGTATAACATTTTATATTGATATACTTAACACAATAGATTACATACATAGATAGATATTTTTTATTATACATACATAGATAACGACCAGAACACTCGGAACAAATATCTACAGATCGTATACACAATTGTCCCGAGGCGGGAATCGAACCTGTAACCTCCTGCGTCACAGGTGGACCTACCGCGCCACAGAGGTCGTCATGTCCATGTCAGTCCATGGACGTAATAGTGCTGATAGGAGAAAACTTACCCAGTTTGGTCATCGGCCTTGTACTCCACCTTCCTGAAGCGACCATCAGGCTCGATCAGCTCATATCCGCCCTTCACGACGTCCCCATGACGGACCTCATGCTGAGACTTCACGTCGCCGGTGTGATGATCTTGGACGGAGTACGCGAACTTGTACTCTGGGAACGCCTGGAATAATACAAATTCTGTGGTTATCGTTTAGCAAAGATATGTTGGTATGACTAATCTGAGAGGTATTAATGATATTTTATCCCATTGGTTCATGGTTCCTTGGGTATTGGCGCAAACAAACCTCCAAAAATCCTCCATCCCGGGTATTATGGGCATTACCACTCCATGAGATAGCTATTGGCGTTTATCAGAAGGGGTCTGCTTATTAGCAGTATAGGCTCTTGAGGAATTAGAATATTTGTTGTTAGGCAGGTATGAAAGTTACCCATGCGATCTTGTTCCTAGAAAAACCGAATGTATGTTCGGTACATATCATGTGTTGTATGATGTGACCAATTTTTACATCATCCAGTTTTTTCATTAGACCTCCTAGTTAAATAAATAATGCTGGACAATTCACACAGCATTATATAGCCCCAAGTTAAGCAGAGCTTGTGTTATGGGTACTAGATAACTGATATACATAATACAATACATTACATAGATAGATATTTTTTATTATACATAGAAAACGACCAGAACACCCGGAACAAATATCTGCAGATCGTACACACAATTGTTCCGAGGCGGGAATCGAACCCGTAACCTCCTGCGTAGCAGGCGGACCATCGCCCACCGCGCCACATCGGTCGCCTAGTTAAGTTTTAAAAACTTACGTACCTACATGTTTTTCATTAATTTTAAATTTTTATTAGTTTTAGTATTTGGTTTCTTCTTTTGTTTTCCTAAAATAGTTTTCTGGTGTGAAATGCTGCCCTGTTTACTACATTCTTGATTCTAGGTCATTTTTTTTTGTAATTCGGCCTCCCGCGATACAGGTAAAATGTAAGCATGTTTTCTATTTTGGTAAATAAATGAATTTTGTGTTTTTTTTGTATTTCTATCATCTCATTTTATTATGACTAAAAATCACCCCATTTGTTTAAAAACTCCGGCATTAATAAGAACAAAACTCGCATATTATATGGACCGATATCGATTTGGATCGACATCAGATATTTAATTATGCAGTGTTAGTCAATATTTGAATGAGCCAAAGTGGAAAGGAAGTTGACAGTGTGATAATGACAGAATTGCACACTTTTGATTGCTTTATGGCATTTACTAGTCAGCTATGCAATTCCGTATTTATGTGCCATGCAACTTATGTCCCGACGGTTGATAGGGTAATTAGTTTAGTTGGAATAACAGCTTTTCGAAGATAGACTTGAAGATCTATTGATATGAATTATAACATTTTTAAACTTTAAATATATATAGTATCGGAGATTGGTGGTAGATCGTACGTGACCGCACTGAGTGGAAAGATTTGGGGGAGGCCTTTGCCCAGCAGTGGGACGAAACAGGCTAAATAAAAAAATATATATATACCGCGTATTTATCGCGTACCTTTCTTTTGTTGAAATTAATAATTAACCTTAATATGTTAACGAATTGCGAAAGTTTAAATAGTTGTATGAATTATAGTTTTTATCTACATATCCCAAATATTTTTTTTTAAATTGAAAATCCCGACGCAATCACTTATAACTCTTTCACTGCGATGAATACGATCATACCTGTGTCTGTCGGGTGTTGTGGTCGTTTTCTATATATAATAAAAAAATATCTATCTATGTAATGTATTGTATTATGTATATCAGTTATCTAGTACCTACCCATAACACAAGTTTTGCTTACCATGGGGCTAGATAATGCTGTGTGAATAGTCCAGAATTATTTATTATTTTATTATTTAAACCATTAAAGCTAGACGGCTGTTTTCATCATATTAAGCTGATAGGCTTCATTTTAATTATTACTTACCAGTCCGCAGTTAGCTCAATTGTAAATACTTGTTCTTATTATATTTGTTTCTATTATTTGATTGTAAATTAACTTGCCAATAAAAGTTTTGTTAACTAAGTCGATAGAGAAACAGTCAATAAGTCTATCTTTACACTGCCAACTGATTGGAAAGGTGAAATCTAGTTTGAATACGCAAACCAATAAAGTGCACCCTAGTTTCCACAATTCTGTCACTAGAGCAATATTTTTAATCGTCGACGTGTGGGTGGGCCCATCGATAGTGACATTTACTACTAATTACACTATTGAGGTTTTGCCACCCTAGTGCGTTAGCCTCACACTGGGTGTAATTTCTAAGAAATATAATAATGTCCAGAAAAATTATACTTCAACGGTACTTCAACCCAAAGTTTGGATAACATTTCGTTCTCGTAACATTAAGATTTATGTAAGTACCTACTAAAACTTTTGAAACTATCATGGTTAATACTAAAGTCATTTAAAACGGGATATTTACCATGATTTGATTTTTGAATTATTCAATATTTCGGCACTGTTGCATGCGCCATGATCACGGAGTAACTGAAGGCACTGCGAGTTTTTATGGGCAGACATACCGATCTACCCTCATTTTTTGTCTTTTGCTACGAAAGTTACTCCGTGATCATGGCGCATTCAGCTATGCCGAAATATTGGATAACTCAAAAATCAAATCATGGTAAATATCCCGTTTTAAATGACTTTAGCAAGTACCTACTGTTTATTTCCCAAATTGATAAAATAAATAAAGAGTAACAGACAGACATCGACTTTCGCTTGTATGATAGTCTGGATATATAAATATGTATATAAATAATGCTAGACAATACACACAGCATCATCTAGCCCCAAGCTAAGCAGAGCTTGTGTTATGGGTACTGTATAGTTTGTACTTAATACTATACATTACGTAGATAGATATTTTTTATTATACTACAGTGTTACCAGAACACCCGGAACCAATATCTGCATATCTTACACACAGCTATCCCGGGGCGGGAATCAAACCCGCTATCTCCAGCGTCGCAGACTTTCGCCCACCGTGGCACAGAGGTCGTCAAATTGCAGGATACTCACATAATGGTCATGGTGGGGCACGTGATGAATCGGGACATGAGGCACATGTGGCACATGATGATGTAACAGCGGCAAGTGGTGATGAATCGGGACATGGTGGTGAATCGGGATGTGGTGGTGGACGGGGTGGTGTGGACCCACGTGCTTCTCCAACACCTGGTGGGAGATCGCGTGGTGGTGGATCGGAGGATGGTGGTGGATCGGAGGATGGTGGTGGATCGGCAGGTGGTGGTGGAATGGGAAGATGGCTTGTGTCGCTGATATCAAGGCTAGGAGCGTCAATGTCTGAAAGGAAAGTCTGAATTAGGATTTGATGTTTTTTTTCAAACATATTGGAAGTAGTTGCTTGTAGCTATTTCCGATGTTTGGTAAAAAACAATAAGCAATTCTAAGGTTTTCTATGCTAATATTATAAAGAGGAAAGATTTGATTGTTTGTTTGTATTGAATAGGCTCCGAAACTACTGGACTCATTTGAAAAATTCTTTCACCGTTGGGAAGCTACACTATGCCCGGTGAACATAGACTATATTTTCTTTTAGAAATGTGAATTCAACGCGGGTGAAACCGCGTGAAACAGCTAGTTATTAATATAGTACGTTAGCCCTCGCACTCCGGGTAATATCTAAAGAAATTACCTACTAATATCCCAAAATAAATAAATTTTTTCGGGACTTGAACACGCGAAGGAAGTAGGTGAAGGTCGCGGGTTCACATCCCGCCGAAATCGAATTTTTGGGATATCATTTAATCTCTTGAAAAAACTTATCAATAAACAAATGACTGGAGTAGAAATAGAATTTCGTGTTTTTGAAAAACATTCGTTTCAAATTGGAAAACGCGTATCCGCGTATCCTCCATCTACATGTCTTCGAATTTTAACAAATGAGCATCGATCATCAAAATCACACGCAAGCACGAATAGATGCACTTGTGTAAAAATTTAGATCTTAAATTATTATTGGAATATTTATAGCTGCACTATCACCATCATCATCAGTCTATGTTAGCCCACAGCTATGTATGTTTATGTTAGACATAGGCCTCCCCTAATGAGCGCATAGGTCTTCGCCTTGACGCAGCCATCTGCCTGTAGTCTTTCGCAGATCAACATCCCACCTGGCCGGAAGGCGTCCTACACTACGTTTACCGAGTCACGGTTACCACTCAAGAACACGTTTACCCCAGCGGTTATAAATTTGTAGTATAGTCACTTCTAAATGCCACGAACAGAATTATTAGGCACAGAACACTTACTCGAGACAACATTTTGTACGTTGAACTTTTCGTAGTGTTTTTCCGTAAATAACTCTTGAATTGACTCTAATCGAGACAATACTGCACATGACTGGCGTCGCCTCATTAGTTTATATAGAGGCTTTATAATTGTGGGAATTAATAGAGCAAAAATCCATTGATCAATTTCTCAGGGTTTGCCAACATCCTTATCGTAATATCTAGGTATAGTACGTACCTACAAACACAGCACATAGTACATATGATGCAGTATGATAGAATCTATCGGTTTTTTATTATGAATAAAAGTATTATTTATCTATATATATGCTGTGTGGATTGTCCAGCATTATTTTATTTATATATCAGATATATACATAGATAAATAATACTTTTATTCATCACAAAAAACCGAAAAAAATTAAGAAATTAAATAACATCCCAAAAATATTCGTTTTCGACTATAAACCGCAACCTTCCCCTTAGTACAGGGATGCTCTCTCCAGCTGAGCCACGTAGTCAAGTTAGGGAAATTTAACAGCTGTTCAAGCGCGGGTTCAAGTCCCGTCGAAATCGAAAATTACCTCGAGTGCGAGGTCTTACGCACATCTTCCCCTTTCTCGTTTCGCTACTATTTTTTTCTTTTTTCATATTATTATGATGCTATCAAATTCGAGGCAGATGCTGGATGCGGCAAGCTGAAGACAGGGTGCTATGGCGCTCATTACGGGAGGCCTATGCCCAGCAGTGGATTATTATAAGTTGATGATGATGATGCTGTCATGTCGAATAAGATGTCTAAACATTCTTTTATTTTGAATGGTGTTCATCAGAAATTTAGTTTTTTTAAGGTATACTTCTTTAATAAATTCTTTCTTTCTTCTATAATTTCTTTATTGTACACATTTTTTGAAGTATTATACATATCTTTCATAATCATCGTCACCAGAAACTAGCCCACTGCTAGAACAAGGCCTCGCCTACTAGAAGAGGCCTTGTTCTAGAAGTGGACTAGTATAGAGGTCACTGACCACTATACTGCCCTGATAACTTGCCGCATCTAGGATCTGCCTGGAACTTTCCACAGGTCGCGTTTAGTCTCCACCACAGATCCCCGGATCTACGAGTACTATTCATTATTTTATTTAAAAAAAATCCAGTAAATCCAGGTTTCAATAAATACTTGCAATACGGTTTCACAAACTGTACTATGTCATGTTTCGAATGCATTTACTTTGTTTCGTGAGGGCGGGCGGGCGCCTCGCTCGTAATTTGGTAAACCTATGATTATATCAATAGGTACTTTGTATGTTTTCAGGCATGATTCCTGATTGGTTAACTTTGTTGTTACACTTTTTGGCATCTACTATGTGAGAAATTAAATAATATTCCAAAAATTTTGGTTATCTCTGCCGAACTCGGGGAACTGAGGAGAAGGATGCGAGTTCAAGTCCCGCCGAAATCGGTTTTTTTGGGATATTTCAGAATATTTTTTGTTCTAGCCAGAGTAAATTTGAATAGTCTGCTTCATCCCAAATCTGGAAAGTCTGAAATTAGTTAACTTTATTCGATGACGCGCTGAAGTAAATCACCGTCTATGCAAAAATCTAATCGATTAAAATTCATACTTTTTCTCTCACTCCCAATAAGGTTTGCTGGAAGAGAACTCTTTTTAGGGCTAAGTTCGCCTAAAGTCATTTAAAACGGGATATTTACCATGATTAGATTTTTGAGTTATCCAATATTTCGGCATAAATCAAATCATGGTAAATATCTCGTTTTAAATGACTTTAGTGTTAATAACAATGATAATTTCAAGAGTGTTATTAAGTTCGCCTTTGTATAAATTATCAAGAAAAAGTTTTGTGTTATGGTTTTCGTGCAAATACAAAAATACAATTTCTAATGAATCAATAGTCAACTTCCGATAAAATATGTATTACACAAGAAGAATATTGCGCTGTGAGAAAATAACTGCATTGTAAAAACCTGACAATGTGTTATATCCCATATTGGTTGAGAAATTCCAGCTGATACAAATATGGTATTAATTTGGTTCTCACGGTGATTTGAGCTTAGTTTTTGGTGTAGGTAGTGGTGTTTTATTGATGAAAATGTTCGTTATCTAAACCATAGTCAATTACTAATCATCTAATCAGCATAATATCTATTTAATCAGCTGGTAACACCCACTGCTGGGTATAGGCCTCTTCCTTATCTCGCCACCCCTGGCGGTCTTGTGCCAGTCGGATCCACTGTTTCCTTACATTATTAATCATAGTCCATAAAAGTTTGACGACCGATGTGGCGCGGTGGACGAAGGTCCGCCTGCGATGCAGGAGGTTGCGGGTTCGATTCCCGCCTCGGAACAATTGTGTGTACGATCTGCAGATATTTGTTCCGGGTGTTCTGGTCGTATTCTATGTATAATAAAAAATACCTACCTATGTAATTTATTGTATTATGTATATCAGTTATCTAGTACCCATAACACAAGCTATGCTTACCATAAAGTAAAGTAAAAAAGTAAAAAGTCTTTATTTTGAAACATACTTAGGTGCTAGAACAAAAATATGAAGCGATGCGACCTGTAGAAGTAAAATACTGTGTCGCAGGTCGCAACGCCCACCTCCGGGAATTATAGTTGTAACGTGTTTCAATTCAACAAAGTGAAGGTGCATACATAATAGATTGATTGATACAGTTAAAATTAAGTTTAAGTGCTATATTAAAGATACATAAGCTATATAATTTAAAAAAAAAAAGAGAAGTTTTTAAGGTGCAAAAAGAAAAAAGGAAATTACGAAATGATTTAGGGAAAATTTAGAAGAAAACAAAGACTGTAACTCCGTGTGCGTGTGTGTTTGGTGACTGTGCATTTGGAGCTCCTGAGGACACCGGTCTCTAAAGAGTCCGGGCAACAGGAGCTACCAGGGTGGATGTGTTTGTATGTGTGTGTGTAGTGGTTTGGAGTGTGTGTTTGTGGGGTTGGTGCTCCTGAGAACACCGGTCTCTTGAGAGTCCGGGCAACAGGAGCTACCAGGATAGATGTGTTTGTAGTGTATGTGTTTGTGGTTTGGATTGTGTGTTTGTGGGGTTGGTGCTCCAGAGAACACCGGTCTCTTGAGAGTCCGGGCAACAGGAGCTACCAGGAAGGATGTGTTTGTATGTGTGTGTGTTTGTGGTTTGGACTGTGTGTTTGTGGGGTTGGTGCTCCTGAGAACACCGGTCTCTTGAGAGTCCGGGCAACAGGAGCTACCAGGATAGATGTGTTTGTAGTGTATGTGTTTGTGGTTTGGATTGTGTGTTTGTGGGGTTGGTGCTCCAGAGAACACCGGTCTCTTGAGAGTCCGGGCAACAGGAGCTACCAGGAAGGATGTGTTTGTATGTGTGTGTGTTTGTGGTTTGGACTGTGTGTTTGTGGGGTTGGTGCTCCTGAGAAAACCGGTCTCTTGAGAGTCCGGGCAACAGGAGCGACCACTTTGTTAGGGTGTGTAATGGGATGTATTTAACTTACCTAAGAGTGGTTAGTAGGTCCTCTGTTTGAGCGTAGGAGAGTGATTGGAGCTAGGATGCAGTTACCAGCTTGCACTTGTAGAGTGTGAGCGGGTATATCTCTATTATTCGATTTATTTTATTATAAAGTGGACCGCTTAGATAGTGATAGAGCCTAGAAACGGCACCGGTTCCCCGTGACTCCGTTGCACATACTCTATCGTAACGGCGCTTTGTAGAGCTAAGATTAGGATCAAATACCAGCTTCGAGTGCCTGCGCAGGACCAGAGCTAGAACGAAAAGCTGCCTTACTGTAAGTACTCCACAAAGAGTATAAAGGCTGTCTGTAGAGAAACGACGTGGCTTTGAGCACATAACCTTCAGAACAGCTCTCTGAGCACGCTCTACCCTTAATAGCTGAGTCTTTATGGCTCCACCCCATACGCAAATTCCATAGGATATAATAGATTGTGCCAAAGCAAAATAAACCATCTTAAGACAAGCTGAATCGGCAGAACCTCTTAGTTTTTTAAAAATAAAAATTAATTTCCTAATTCTGGAGACTGTAGATTCAATATGGGGCTTCCAAGAAAGATAAGAGTCTAAGTAAATACCTAGGTATTTTAAGCTAGGTGTACGAACAATAGACGGACAAGAACATACACTGTTTTCTCTATCTAGACAATTGTGTGTGTGTAAACAGAACGATGATGAAGGTTGAGTACGAGGGGAAAGAGAGAATGTTACAAATTTAGTTTTGGTTGAATTTAAAGAAAGTGAATTTAGGGATAACCACTTGGTAATAAGAGATAACGCAACTTCTGCAGATGCTTTAGTGTCATCCCAAGTCTTACCACTCACAATAAGCGCAGTGTCGTCAGCATATGTTATTATACTACAATTGGGAGAAGAAATTTGGCATAGTTCGTTTATATAGACTAGGAAAAGTGTAGGTCCAAGGACACTACCTTGTGGTACGCCATAGTTTATGTCCTCTTCGGTGCTGGTCGTACTATTTATAGAGACAATTTGTTTACGTTCGGACAGGTAACTATTGAAGAGTTTTTTGACATCTCCACGGACTCTAATATCTTCAAGTTTAGTAAGCAAGATGGGAATAGATACTGTATCAAAAGCTTTACTTAAATCGAGGAATATACCTATTGTTTTGAGTTTTTTATTAAGATTAATAGCAACTTTAAGGATATAACAGCATCTTCTGTGGATTTACCACTTCTGAATCTATATTGGTTTTCAGACAGAATGTTCCTTTTATTGAGAAAGTCGATCAGCCTAACGTTGACAATTTTTTCAAGGATTTTAGAGAAGACAGTGAGAACAGAGATCGGTCTATAGTTATTAAGATCGTCTTTAGCACCACCTTTGTGTATTGGGTGTACTATTGCTTTTTTAAATGCAAGAGGAAAGGTACTTGATGAAAGGCAAAGGTTAAAAATATACACAAGTATAGGAACAATAACATGCTTGGCGCGTTTGATTATGGGGCTAGATAATGCTGTGTGGATTGTCCAGCATTATTTATTTATTTATAATAATTCATTATATTTGTTATCAAGTACCCATAACACAAGCTCTGCTTACCATGGGGCTAAATAATGCTGTGTGAATTGTCCAGCATTTTTTATTTATTTATTAGTAACGATTCATTAAACGTTTTAAAGGAAACCTTAAACTTGAAACACTACATATACGTACATTGATTAAAAACAAAGTAGCTGCTTAATTGTTTTGATAATAGAACACGTTTATTCCGTAAGTACTAAATAAATATAACAAAAATTAAGTAAAACAAAAAATTCTTCCAGTACAACAGTATTAACTAAATAAATAATGTAAGACTTGTGTTATGGGTAGGTACTAGATGACTGATTTATACATAAAATACAACACAATACGTAGATTTTTTTTTCTTATACATAGAAAATACCCAGATCCCGGAACGAATATTCGCAGATCGTACAAATATTTGCGGAAATCGAACCTCCTGCGTCGCAGGCGGACCTTCACCCGCCGCGCAACATCGGTCGTCAAGACATCAAGCTACGAGACATCACCCTGAAGAAAATCCTACAGTTCCCAGCAGTGTTAGTGGCGAACTATGAACGCTACGGCTTCGGGGCTGAACGTATAAAGAGGCGATAACAATAGGCCTATCATGGCCAAAGATAAAAAAATCGGTCGTCAAAGAGTCCAACTATTCTTACTAAAAGTTATGATACTCTTAAAATGTAGAGCAGGACTGACTAAATAAAATATCCAACATCTAGTTGCATATTAAAAAGCCAACATAAATTAGTCTTTCTAAACTCCTAAAACAGGTGCATGGCAATAGAGGTAGGTTTAATTGTGGTCAGTTTTGTTTGTGAATAATGTTAACGAGCGTTACTCAATGAGACAAAGCAGTAAATACCGACACCGTTTCTAAACTTGGGATCTAAACGTAGAGCGCGGTAATGTGATACAATGATTTGTTTTGTAAGCATCGCCAAGTAGCAGATAATGATCCAATTTTATGCCATATATAATTTTTTTGAAATATCTTGTACCTATTTTAGCGTATGTGTCAAACTCAATGAAATAATAACCGTATAACATGCCATTGTTAATATTATTTCAAGTAGCTCCTTGTGACTTTTCGCATACAAATCATACATATAATCATAAATATAGTCTGTAGGATTGTCTACAGACTATAATTATGTATGTTTTTTTAAGTTATCATTAGTTCATCAAAATATAAAACTAATAAACTAAACATGTGGCTGTGCATAGTTTCAGCCTCATGTCAATCACTTCAGTTATCCATCCAAACTTACGTCTTTAGTTAAGAGTGAAGTGATCTCAGGAATTCCGCTAAATGTTGAGAACCACACCGCCTCGCTACTACGCGCAGCGTAATCACTGTTACACTTAAATTGTTTTCAGGTCAATGTCTAAAAGAACGGCCGTCGAAGCGTCGCCACTTATTTGTTGCTTACGACATTATAAACTAGCAAAACACTATCTATATAAAGATCGCTGCATTTAGTTATCATAATAGGACGTAAATTATGTAGATAACATCTTTTTTCAACATCGTATGCAAGTACCCTAAATGTTGGAGGTAGGACGATACAGCTAATTTACGAAAGTTTGGGTGAAACACGCATAGTACATAACACGGTAACTTTGGTGAAGCAAACGAAACAAAAGGGAAAATCAGCCATCTGATAAATAATAAGGAACGAAATTCACAATATCTTTCTTAGCTTCTTGATATACCTTCCACTCGCACTTTCATTCACTCTCATTTTTCACACTGCAACGGTTCGAGGAGTTCGTTGCCTGCTGCTGTTTCTCCGGCCAATTACAAGCTGGTTCTTCAAAACAAGGGTGAATAGATATCTTCTAGACCTTCGTGATACATCGTGGGCCATATCGTCACTTGTGCGATGTGCGATTGTGATGAAACATTTAAATTAAAAGCTCTCGTTTATTTTTCAAGCCTTACAAAATAAGCAAATTTTATACCATACATTATTATCAAATAAGAAATAAGGTGTTTTTAATTTTTTGTTCACTTAAATTTTTTAAAAGAAAATTAAACATTACACATTGACATTCATAAATCAGTTACGTGTCTAATACCTGTTTGTTTTGCCTATCTAAATTGAAATATAAAACTGTCAACAAAGCTCGAAAAAAGGTCTGATCAAAAGATTATTTAATAAATCCGCATGTTACAATATCAGTCCGTTTCAAACATATCAAATATTTTATTTATTTATTTATTGATATACTATTTACAATGCCTTTACAGTTGGACACCAAAGCGACAAAGAAATATAACAAAAAAAACTTAAACTTAAAACACAAACCAAAAAACTAACATTCTACACACTACTAACTACCACTTATTATTAAACTTAAAATAAACCTATTTACATATTCCTATGGGTCCCATCCAAAAATTTTAAAACCGCATCCCTGAATTTTGGTAAGGACATATAGAATATGTCAACATCCTCCTCTGCACATAAAGTATTAATAGCCCGAAGGGCCCGTGTGAAATATCTCACAATGCTGTTCTAAAAATCTATACAATATATAGGTCTAATCATATTTATGTCTGTAAAGAGAAGGTATCATGTTTTGTGCCAGTTAAAGTCAGACCCCAAAATGTGATATATAAACCAAGGTTCTATTTTAGTTCTGCCAAGGTTATCATGATAACAAAGAATGCTATGAACCTCAAGATATAATTAGGTAGTACCTATTTGAATGAGTTTGCGCAACAAGTACCTACTTACCTACACAAAGTAGATAATACAGATAGACTTGTCATCATCATCATCAGCCTATAGCAGTCAGACATAGGCCTCCCCCAATGAGCGCGATAGCGCCCTGTCTTCAGCTTGCCGCATCTAGCATCTACCTGCAGTCTTTCGCAGATTGTCATCCCACCTGGTTGGAGGGCGTCCTACACTACGTTTACCGAGTCGTGGTCTCCACTCAAGAACACGTTTACCCCAGCGGCCGTCGGTTCGTCGCGAGATATGGCCAGCCCACTGCTACTTCAGCTTGCTAATTCTTTGAGCTATGTCGATAACCTTGGTTCTCTGTCGGATGCATTCGTTTCGTATCCTATCCTTCAGAGAAACTCCGAGCATAGGTATTTCCATAGCTCGCTGAGCGACTTTGAACTGGTGGACTGATTTGTAGTTACAGGTTTTTTCTAAAACCTATAGCAAGCTCCAGCCTCTCTCAATACAGGTTTAACATACACAGTTATAAACATTGTGTTCATGATTTAAGTAAACCTATTATAAAGAGGAAATAAACAATTTTATTATTAAAAATATATCCATACCTAAAGTAGATATTCGTACCAAGGCGTTAAATTTTGTTCTTATCTAAGTAGGCCCCGAAATAATGATCTTTATTTCCCGGATTTCATGCTCATTATAGTGTCCTTGGATTTATAATGAGAACCAATCCTTTTACTACAATAGCAGCTGCTTTACTTACTGTGGCGTGATGGCCAAGGTCTGCCTGCGACGCAGGAGTTGCGTGTTCGACTCCCGCCTCCGGAAAAATGTTGGTACGATCTGCAGATATTAGTTCCGGGTGTTCTGGCTGTTTTGTATATACAAAACTAACTTAGTGATTGTGTTGTATTATGTATATCAGTTATCTAATAGGTACCCATAACACCAGCTCTGCTTAGTTTGGGGCTAGAAGATGCTGTGTGGATTGTTCATCATTACCTACATATTTATTTATTTGTTTCTAAATAGCTTACACTTTGATTGCTGAAATCACACGGTATGTGTTTTCTACAAGTGATTAATATGCGTAAATCCACACTAGCGCAGCGGCTGAGAAAATACAGACTGTGTGACTCAGCACAGCTGTAATATTTTTCGAACGAAACGCATGTGCGGCGCAACACAACCACTGTGTAGAGAGGCAGAACGAATTTTTTAGGTTAAAAAAAAGATCGCAGTCGTCGAAAAAAAAATCGCAGTCAAAGTGTTAAAGGTTTTTTTTGGACGTATGCGACTAAGGAGGGTGGGTGGTCAGTTTTTTTTTATTGTACAACTTCAACCAAATGGGTCACTGAACATAAACAAGTGTTTTCATATTAGCATAGGTATTCGCGACCATTTCTAAATAGGTGCTCCAAATTCCTGAAATGGAATTCATAATCGGTAAGCAATAAATCTGGAGATATTATTTCAACAATGGTAGGCATGCTGTAATCGAGACAGACTCTGTATTAAGACAATGGAAGGTATTAAATCTTGGTAATTTACTGCATGGTACTAGGAACTAATAAATGCTGGACTGCAATTCGGTATCGAGTTTATGTTTCAACTAGAAGAGTTTTATAGGTATAATATTAAAAAAAAAATGCGAGACAATTCACACAGCATTATCTAGCCCCATGGTAAGCAGAGCTTGTGTTATGGGTACTAGATAACCGATAAACATAATACAATACATTACATAGATAGTTTTTCTTTTATTATACATAGAAAACGACCAGAAAACCCGGAACAAACATCTGCAGATCGTACACACAATTGTTCCGAGGCGGGAATCGAACCCGCAACCTCCTGCGTCGCAGGCGGACCTTCGTCCACCGCGCCACATCGGTCGTCGTATAAGATATATAGATATAAAACACTATGTTATATACTACACAAATCAGAAATTAATACGTAGAATGAAGGAAGTACAAAGGGTGGATTTATCGCAGAGAGCGAAAAAGCCGTCAAAAAATCAAAAAATTACTTTCAGGCAACCATAGAGGATGGACTGGACATGAAGGAGCAATATAACGTTGGCACTTTCATAAAATATTTAGATAAAAAAAGAACAAACACTTACGCTACATACCATAAGACCTATATTACAAACATTGAAATAAACTTACATAGATATGCGCTATCAAACTTTTATATGGATAAATAATGCTGATGCAGCAGTTCTTTGAAAGTAAGTAAAGTAAAGTAAAAAATCATTTATTTCTTTAGGCTTACAAAATAAGCACTTAGACAAGTCATATTTTATATATAAATTATTATCAAATAAAATTATTTTACTATTCACTTCAATTTTTTGTCCACTAGTGGAAGAAGTGAGAATAAAAAGTGAAGATGAAGGTGATACGACTTATGACTTCACTTACTTTAAATATTGTTTTATATCACGTACTTTGGTTTACGAATAATGGCTATTTTTATAATATACTTCACTGACTTAGTTTCTGTTAATTATTTATATTTTAGTTTTTAGGCCACCTTGCGCACCACGGTCTCCACGGAAGACCAGCGCTATGGTACGATTTGCTATACCATAGCACATGCTGAGTGGAGACCGATTTTGTCAGTTTCTGTCTTCTGTTAATCTAAGTGGCGAAGGTCCGCCTCCGACGCAGGAGGTTGCGGGTTCGATTCCCGCCTCGGAACATTTGTGTGTACGATCTGCAGATATTTGTTCCGGGTGTTCTGGTCGTTTTCTATGTATAATAAAAATATCTATCTATGTAATGTATTGTATTATGTATATCAGTACCCATAACACAAGCTCTGCTTACCATGGGGCTAGATAATGCTGTGCGAATTGTCCAGCATTATTTATTTATTTAAGTTTAATTTATAAGAGTGTTCTGACAAAATAAAAATCTTTTTACTTTTACTTTACTTTATTTGACTCTTCATTACTCATAATGTATCGTTGTCATTATGTATGTGTTCCGTGATAAGAGACGACATGTTGGACTCAAACCTTTTTAGATCAATGGATGGTTAATGCTTTTTTTTTATACCACTCTATGTTGAAAACTTTCTCAAGCGTCTCTCACGAGGAGTAAAACGTTATTGTTCTTGTGGTATAAACACGTTACTTTATTATGTGATTGCAGCCTCATCACGTAAAGGTGATCTTTATCTCGACGGTTCAAGGTTGAAATTACGCTCAAATTGTGCGACGCATTTGAGATTACTGTACTTTGTTAATTTTTTCAAGATTTTTAGTAGGTACGGACTTCGATGTTATTGACCTTTAGTGAATTCAACCTCAATTTCAATTTTATTTTAATTAAATTAAATTTCTATTTTTGGAGAAATAAAATGCAATGTCTTTGGCTTTAATTACCAACAACTCGTAAGTGGTCGCGAGAATCTATTATTAGTGGTTATTAAAGATTATATATCGCGTAACGTTTTTTTATTTTCTCCTACGTTGTGATAACAAATCGCCGCGAAAGATGATGTATAACATTATTATTGATGGAGGGGGAAAGTCCCTGATCAAATTCTATATTTTTTTCTTAAGGCTTACAAAATAAGCACTTAGACAAGTCAAATTTTATACTATAAATTATAGTCAAATAAGATTGATTTTTGATTGACAAAAAAATTAAGTAAACAGTATTTAATTTGTCCACTAGTGGAAGAAGTAAAAATGAAACCAAAAGTACATTCATATATCCACTTAAGTGTCTTATACAAATCTTTTGGAGCATCGTTTGGGGAATGCATTTGCATAATGATCAGGACCACTATTTGTGGTGCCGTATGGGGAGAAGGCCTATGGTCCAGTAGTGGACATTTATGTGGGCTTATCACATAAACGTCCACTTCATACGTTCTTTATGTAATCATCAACCAGATACTAAACAAATTTTTCTTAGTAAGGATTTCGGAATACACCTATCCTATCGACACATAGAAATAAGAACCTTATCTATTTACCCTGTGATTGATCACCAGTACCCAACGTATGTCGAAATACTGTATCAGAAAATACCTTAACACTTTGAGTGCTGAAAACGCACGGTATGAGTTTTCTACAAGTGACTAATATCCGTAAATCCACACTAGAGCAGCGGCTGAAAAAATACAGATCTTTGTGACTCAGCAGAGCTGTAATATTTTTCGAACGAAACGCATGTGCGGCGCAACACAACCGCTGTGTAGAGCGGCAGCACGAATTTTTTAGGTTAAAAAAAAGATCGCAGTCGTCGAAAAAAAACCGCAGTCAAAGTGTTAAGTATTATCATAGTATCATTACCGTTAACACATAGATACTACGTTCGTACTTACTGTTGCTATTTGTTTGTTCTCCGGTCGTTACAATGATTGCGTTTAGATTGATGTTGTTTAGATTTGATTTGACTTAAATTAGGAAGTAATGAACTTTAGTTAAGGCGTTTTCACACCTAAGTGTGAGTGCAACACGCTATGCAGTCAACGATTGGCTTCTTTAGAAATTAACTCTTAATAATTGCGAATCTTTACAAAGTATAAAATGAAGTCGCTTCCGCTGTCTGTTCACTTAGATCTTTTAAACTACTCAACGGATTTTAATGCAGTTTTCAGCAATAGATAGAGTGATTCAAAAGGAAGGTTTATAAACTATTTGACACATAGATTTCTACTCAGGCGAAGGCTTGGGCGCAGCTAGTCAAATATAAATAAAACTATAAAAGGTACAAAAACAAAACAAAAGACTTTTCACGACTAAACGGCTGCACGACGATGAAATTTGGCAATAAATAAATTTTATTCTGAGAATGGACATTATTTTTATATAGGAAGAGTGCGTACGAAACTGCAGGCAGGAGCTAGTCATCATATAAAAGCTATTTTTAATATAATATAATATAATATAATGCTGGACAATTCACACAGCATTATCTAGCCCCATGGTAAGCAAAGCTTGTGTTATGGGTACTTGATAACTGATATACATAATACAATACATTACATAGATAGTATTTTTTTATCGTACATAGAAAACGACCAGAACACCCGAAACAAATATCTGCAGATCGTACACACATTTGTTCCGAGGCGGGAATCGAACCCGCAACCTCCTGAGTCGCAGGCGGACCTTCGCCCACCGCGCCACATCGGTCGTCTTAGTAGCTATAATAACACCCTGTACATGTTCTACCTACGCATGTTATAGTTGGGAAAACACGTAGGCCTTTATGAACTTGCAAGTCACACATTTGCAACAGTTAATTCGTAAGTTTTTCTAGGTCGTAGCTATTATACTGGTGCTAGTAGGTAAGTACTAAGTATTTGCGCAATCCACATTGTGCTGCAATTATCGCAGCGAATCGGACGAGGAATGTGTCGGTGTATCAGTGAAACCACAGTGTTTGTTTTACTAGCCAAGTGCAAGTAAAGGTTCCGAACCAGTGATTATCCCCATTCATTTTGCTTTTATTTTAGGTTACAATTTCCTGTACTCTGTTATTTTTAATGTCTGAATAACTTATAATATTTAATTACCTAGTTGATTTTGATTTATTAATCTATATTACCTTTTATAGACAAGTTGCTATCACTCTTAAATTTTAGCTTTTAAAGTCTCGTACGTCATCATCACAATGGTACATGCTGAAAATCAGCGTTGTGGGGATACTCGCAACATTCAGCTGAGCATGAACCTGTTCTGATAGCGCAGGAACACGGCACTGACCATCACACACGGCTTGATCTACACAACATTAATTTAGAAATGTCTCTTTTGTGTTAAATCAATGTATATTATTAATTATTTACTTTTAAGTCTTTTTAAGTCGTGTGCTTGTTACTATAGTTAGATAATTAAGTCTTAGCTATCAGAATAAATATATTTCATTTAATTTTTCATTTCAGTGTTCTTAATTATTGGCGTTTTGACGTCTCATGATCAACAGTTTGTAACGTAGAGGTAGGTCTTCCCTGATCCTCACGTCAGGGTTACGTGCAATGTTGCAGAAACCGACATTCTTAGGATAGGTGATCCAGCACTACGAGGATTACCCGCCAAGCAAAAACCTATAGAGCTAAAAAATTATACTAAAGGGAATTTCTAGAGGAACTTGATAGGGACCCGTGGTAGCGCCTATATTGCTCTGTAAGAAAATGCTGTCCAACAGAATCGTTTGAACCCCAGCTGTTCGCTCGATTTAGAGCACGTCCGTCAGATTCCTCTTTCGTCAGAAGCAGTTTTTTGTATTCGCGTAGTAACCTATACCCTGACTGTCGGTCGTACGAACCTTTCTGAGGATATCGGAGCCTATGGAGCGCACTGACATGGAAATCCATCCTATCACCTGATGGAAGTATGGTGGTGCAATCCTACATCTCCAGGCGAAAAAACTGCACCGGGACCGGATGGTGTGCCAGTAAGGCTACCACGCTATTAAGCACATAACGTTACAAACGTTATCAGCGTTATCCCGTTAATTTTAGTGTAAAAAACGCGTGAAAAGGCGTTATTAAGGGACATCATAAAGGGGATCGAACCGAGGAGCTGCTTAACTGCTGCCTTGAAGTGAGTTAGTTCCCTAAAGTATAGAAAGATTGCTTCCAATAAATTTGCTAAATGAGTAGAATGG
The DNA here is from genome assembly GCA_943735965.1 of Eupithecia abbreviata. NCBI lineage: Eukaryota > Metazoa > Arthropoda > Insecta > Lepidoptera > Geometridae > Eupithecia > Eupithecia abbreviata. The sequence goes on along the minus strand of OX030979.1, from coordinate 9,570,407 downwards.
GTAAATTTCTCGCTATTTTTGGGTTCGATGAAAGTAATGCTACTGTTTTTGCTGCTACACTATGCCAAGCCCACTTTTGGTACTCCGCGCGCACGCACGCGTATCCAACACCTCATTATTCAAATAATGTATCTTTAGCTTATCATTCAAGGGCATTCCTAATTAATGTAGGCGTACGATTTTGAATGTATGAAAAAATTTCGACACAACAAATTCCGCTGATCTGCTATTTGAAGTATTTTTAACCGACGAAAAACAAAAGAGTGTATTTTCTACATTCGACTGTGTTTACGTTTGTTCATGTGTTCGTCGATTTTTCCGTCTATTATGAACACGTTTGGATTTTTTATTCGCTAATAATACATTTATTTATTATTTATTTATTTGAAACCAAAGTTTTTAGTTTTCCAAAACTATCTAATTATATTATTATAAGAAGACTTGCTGTTGCTAGTTGACTGTGGATAAAATTGATACAAAATTTAAATGGTGAATAAAGGGTTGAGCTCATGAAAATGAGTATCAACGGACTGTGATGACGAAAATTCTTCTTTAAAGTCTTGATTCATTAACTCAATAGTTCTCCTGTATTTCGATGTAGACCACGAGTTTGAGTGTGATTAATATCAATAGAAACCGCTGAGCTCTATAGATTTAAAGCCCCGCTTTATATCAACATGCATTTGCTACTCTTCTCATTTATAAATAACTTGTTTATTTCCTCTAATAATTACTCTACCACTACACTAGAATGTAAATATGCAGTTAATCGAAACAACCAAATAATTTTTCAGCAGCTGAGTATTTATTTACATTCGATTATAAATTCATTGTCATCATTATTTACACATTAACATAAATATCACATCATTCATCAGTCATCCGTCACACATGGGTATAGCTAGGGTGGTGTTTGTTTAGTAATGGAGTCCATGGCTAAGTCCATGTCCGTAGCCGAGTTCATGTCCGTAGCCGAGTCCATGTCCGTAGCCGACTCCGTGGCTGAGGCCGACTCCGTGGCTGAGGCCGACTCCGTGGCTCAGGCCGTGTCCGTAGGCGATGGGGGCTGCGTGGATCACCGGGGCGTGGACAACTGGGGCGTGGACTACGGGAGCGGGGTGGTGACCGGGGGTCTTGTGGACTACCGCGTTGAAACTGAAAATAAAGAGTTTAATATAAACACTGCAATAAGCTAGAGAAAAAGGAATGAACTGGAATCAATTTTACTGTCCTAAATAGTAAAGTTGATTAAACCATGGTAAGGTAAGTGTACTCCTATTTCCGCACTAAAACTCGGATTGGTCCTTTGTGCGTTGATTAAACCATATAACCAAACTACTATATTTCAAGTCTTTGTGGTGTAGTTTTTTGGATATTATAATTAACGAAACAAGAACGTTAACCACTTTATGCTCTATGGTACGAGTATAACCAATGCATATAATAGAGATACACTTAAGACTATAGACACTTAACGTGGTTTATGATACACTGTCTTGCGCCTTTTAACATCACATCACAGGGCCTTAAACCGATCATTGTTCTATCGATACAAAACTGCGATGCTACAGATATAAATACAAAGAAAACAAACAAAAGACGTCTGTTTGCATGGGTAGAAAAAGTAGAGATCGAGAAAACTCTCCGGCTGGATGCGGCTAGCTAACGATAGGGCGCTATGGCGCTCATTAGGGAAGGCCTATGTTCAGCAGCACTATAGGTTGATAATGATGATTAAACTTACCCATGGTGGTCATCAGCGGTGTACTCCACCTTGCGCACGGAACCGTCAGGCTCGACCAGCGAGTAGCTGCCGTGCACGGCGCCACCGTCGCGCGACTCGTGCTGCGACTTGTGGTCGCCGGTGTGGGGGTCGGCCACGGAGTAAGCGTAGTCGTATTTGGGGTGCGACTACAGGAAAATTGTAGAATCAGTCAATGTTCAAAGTTTGTTAAGTATTTTTACGTTTCACCATCAATCTAATAGAATTTTGTTTAGAAACATTTTGCAGTCGGTGGAGATGGTTTGGTCCAGAGCTATAGAATTTTGAACTTAACCTTAATTTTGTAGCTATGATTCCAGCTAAAATTAGATACTACTTTTATGCGTACATTCGATTAAATTGGTTTTCTTTATGGAAGCTAATATAATTCTAATAAATAATGGAAGCTTTTCTTGGGTCAAATATTCAAAACGAAATCTACATGATGATTATTAATTAAAGTCCATATCTAAATACTCACGTATTCAGCGTGTCCATGCGCCAAAGCGATGGGGGCATGTATAACAGGGGCGGCGTGGACAATAGGGGCAGCGTGGATTAGTGGGGCAGCATGGACGGGGGCATAGTGCACCGGGGCATCGTGGCGGACGATGCTTTGGGAGGAGATGGCGGCGTGGTGGCCCAGGAGACCAGCGTTGGCTGCGGCCAAGACGGCGCTGATGGCGAGGATCTGAGAGTAAACAAACACTTTATAAAAACATTTTTTTTTTATCAAACGATCAGTGTTGTTTTTAGTTTATATATGTGGTCTTAATTAGTCTCGACACCGACTACCAATTTAATAAAGCCCTTTATTAAATTGGTAGTTGGTGTCGAGACAGGAAAAACGCGGCTGTTCCTTAAAATATATCAAAGAAATTCCTAAAATATTGGGTTGATTGTCCAAAACAAACTTATTTTTAACAAGGAAACTACCACTATTATATTGCGTTTCAATAAAAAATACTGTCTGTAAATAAAATCCAGCTCCCACTTACTTTGGAGAACATTTTGCACTAATAATCAAACAGGTGACTGATACTACTATCGGTCTGGATACGACTTATATATGAAAAGCAAAACGGAGCCTGGCTCCTGTGGAGGGGATTGCGGTCAGTTCCGTAAGTTTGACACCGCGAGGTCGCGAGCCATACCTTCCGAGGCCTATAACTATAATTCAAGCGATCGCCAACGTATACCTTATAGCCCACGTTTGAGACAAAGCCGTTGTTAAATCGATTTGTAGGCAAAGCTGGCTGGTTGTAACTTGTTTAGTCTGCAATTGTTCTAAATGTTGTAATAGTAGATTTAAACGCTTAGATTTATTGTTTAAAGTTGTAAATGGTTCTTGTCTTCCTAGAGTTAAAAATTGAGGAAGACTAATTTAACTATGATATTTATCTATGTATTTCAATTACGTGTCTGTTGTTTCAACCCACAGAAGTAAAAAAAAAACTCAAAATTCAGAGTCCCTGTTATAATGTAGACCTTCCAGGTCTTTTGGGCGCGGAAGGAGATATCTGAGTTGTCGTCCAGAAATTATATTTTTATCTGACTTTTGAGTGTATTTCTGGACTACAAAAGTCACTTTTATCGGGATATTTACAATGATTTGATTTTTAAGTAAAAAAACTCAAAAACTAAAACATTAAATCATGGCAATCAATCAACATCAATCATGATAAATTTCAATTAACCACATCACACCACCACAATACAACCTATCTTGCATACCAAAAATCTCCAGCTCACAAAAAATAAATAAATAATGCTGGACAATTTACACAGCATTATCTAGCCCCATGGTAAGCAGAGCTTGTGTTATGGGTACTAGATATCTGATATACATAATACAATACATTACATAGATAGTTTTTTTTTATTATACATAGAAAACGACCAGAACACCCGGAACAAATATCTGCAGATCGTACACACAATTGCTCCGAGGCGGGAATCGAACCCGCAACCTTCTGCGTCGCAGGCGGACCTTCGCCCACCGCGCCAAATCGGTCGTCAAAAACAAACCTTTGCCCTAGAAGGTACAGAACCTATACTTAATTACGTCTCAACCCTTTTCTTCTTACAAGTACTGTGCCACGAAGGTCGTCATAGTATCAATGAAATAATTAGTAAAATAAACAGCGTAGAGAACGGATATAACAAAGGCACGCTGGGAATGTATTCCGTGAGTAATAAATATTAAAACAATGTTTTATTTAACGTCTTTTCGATCGATAACCATTAAATTATTAATAGTGTTTTGAAGGCTTTCTGCTGTCCTTAGAAGTAGTAAAAGGTATTGTAATGATTTTAATAACTTTAATGATATAACGAATTATTTTTGGGTTGGCCCTTTTCATGCAAAGGCCATTTTAAAACTCTCAAGGAAAATATATCAGAATAATAATACTTACTTTACAATACACGATAAATAAATACGATTAGTTACAATTTGGAAGCAGATAAGAAAAGTCATACTTTACTTCTTTTAGAGGGTTTGGATCAGTTTGCAAAAGTTTTATTAAAAACTGTCTAAAATCTTCTCCGGAAAACATACGCTGGTAATGATAATGATAATTTAGTTTAGTATTTGTAACATTTATTTATTGTTGGGTTTAAGTACGTAGGTATTCATAATGTTATGTTAATATTTAGCATATTTTTGGTACTGATCTTTGGTATAACATTTTTGGTACCCCCTGCCTTCCTTAAACTCACATAATTCTTTCAATCCAAAGGTTGCCTATAAGAGATCGCTTCTAATTAATAAGAAAAGTATTTTTGCATTAATTTTTTGTATTGTATTTATAATGTACTAATCTTCGGCCATTGTGGTGGCCAGTCTGAACGGTGACTAGCCAGGTGGTTTGGACATTGTGTGTGAAAACAAATGTGAAATCTATCCCCTTACTCTCAGGGTCCGATGAATGCCGATGAAACGGCAGACCGACGCAACCGAGAGGTCAGGCGCAGGACCAACGGCTTAACTGACTTTCCGAGGCATGAGGGATTAACACTGCCAACATCCTTCATCCGGGTTGTCAATGTGAATTTTTCTTGTAAGAAAAATCCGAAAAATTTTCTTTGCATCAGTCTGCAAATAACTCGACTATTTTATATCGTCTATTTTGTGTCCCGTACATTAGTATATTAAAATTACTTGGACGGATTTCCGAAAGTACGATAATGAGAGAATTTTGATTAACGTTTGACCCAACTGGGTCCTAATCCCACAAAATTAATCGCCATAACAATGGTATCGTCTCAGAATGACACATATTGGCATTTTACTTTTGACGAAAGAAGAAAAGAAACTACAAATGGAATGCGTGTCAAACACGTGGAACTCAATCTGGCCATGGATGCACTCATCAGTAGCCAGATGAGTCTGGAGGGCAGGGTTCTGGAGGGCTGCGGCTGCTGTGATCCAGGCCCAGTCTGTGACCACTCAGGTCCGGAAAGTACTGTGTCAGCCGCATCCCTTCCGGATCTCAGCACTTCATGCTCAGGTATAAAAACAATAATGTACTGCGATGAAATTGGAAAAAATATGGGTCAGTTCTTAAATATGAGTATGGAACATCCTATAATAAATAATTGTTTAAAAAGAGATTGGTTTGCAGATTTCGGCTCCAGATAGTTTGAAATAGGTACCTATATAATTAAATAGTAATTAATAAATATTGCTGGACAATCCAAACAGCATCCCCAAGCTAAGCAGAGCTTGTTGTGTGGGTACTAGATGACTAATATACATAATAAAATACATTACATAGATACGACCAGAATACCTGGAACAAATATCAGCAGATTGTACAAGCATTTATCCCGAGGTAGACGGGCCTTTGCCCACAACGCCACAGAAGTCGTCGACGACCTTACCTACTCTACACAAAATTATTTTCTTAGACCACAAAAAAAAAATCAACAGCAGCATTGATATATCTAGGAATGTCGCTTGCAAAACTGTCAGATTAATTATCAGACAATCATATTTCGTGTTCCTAAACCAATTTGATCACATTGCAGTCTGATTGAAGCCATTACAACATCAGTATCAAATAAAATGTACTGTACTTTACCACACAGTGGTCGCCTAGGTACATAGATACAAAGTATCTTGTGTTTAATTTCCTAACCGAGTGAGTAATGCGATCACCAGGAGTTGATAGGTAAATTGGGTGTTGAAACAAAGTTGTTGGAATAATTTAAAGTGGGAAAATCAATAAGGTTGAATAATTTAACTACTTGCTCCTGTGGTAAGACTTGGCTTCTTATACGAACTTCTCCAAGAAGCGGTTTAAGGACTCTCTCGCCAGCTAGCTGGTGGACCTTTCAAAGGCTGGTTCTCAGGTAGTCAATTCAGTATTCGTGAGTGTATCACTCGTACTATTTGACGACCGATGTGGCGCGGTGGGCGAAGGTCCGCCTGCGACACAGGAGGTTGCGGGTTCGATTCCCGGTTCGGAACAATTGTGTGTACGATCTGCAGATATTTTCTGGTAATTTTCTATGAAATATAATAAAAATTATCTATCTATGTATTGCATTATATTATGTATATCAGTTATCTAGTACCCATAACACAAACTCTGCTTACCATGGGGGTAGATAATGATGTGTGAATTGTCCAGCATTTTTTTTTCATCGCTCATTGGCTAAAGTAAGTAAAGTAAAGTAAAAAATCATTTATTTCTTTAGGCTTAGAAAATAAGCACTTAGACAAGTCATATTTTTTATATAAATTATTATCAAATAAAATTATTTTACTGTTCACTTCAATTTTTTGTCCACTAGTGGAAGAAGTGAAAAGAAACCACTAGCATGTTCATCTCTTATATGTCTAATACATGGTTATTTGCCTATTTAAGACTAAATATAAAATATTTAAGTAAAGCTATGCACAACAACAAATTACTTACTACTATTGTCGGTGCGAAACTGAGCGACGTCTACTTTTTGATCACGAATAAAAAGAAGAAGAAATTGGTTCCTACCAATGAGCGGCGAAAATAGTATAAGTGATACACTCACAAATACGGAATTGACCAGCTCTTTGATATTTAATCTCACTATTATAAATATATAATAATATATATATATAATAATATATATATATAATAATATATTGAACCTCCACAGAATCAACTTCTCGTATCTTTTTATTGAGGTTTTTCCAAGAAACTATCATATAAAAAGCTTTAACAAAGTAATAAAAACTTTAAAAAAAGATAGACCAGTGCCCGATGAGCAGACTATTATAGTCACTATAGCCGGGAGAGGAAAAATGAATCATTAATGGCACAGGATCCAACAGAATCCCTTCTGGAGATTTCAAAGGATTTACTGTAATAATTTCAGCTCAAAACACTGGTTTTGATGATAAAAGTAAGCGAAAAACATTTATGAAATATTTTCTAATGTTAAATATTGGAAAAAGCGCATGTAACCGAACAAGAATAGGAAGAAAAAACACAAGAAACAAAACATATTTACAAATGGATCCCCTTGGGGTCCAGAATCATCCCTTTTCGGCTTAGTACACATGTTACGTGGCACCCTGTAGAGTTAAATATCTATAAATACATGGCATATATATATATATATATAAATGCATGGCACATTCGTTTGTTGTGGTGTTCAAGATCACGTATGACGGATCACACAAGTGCAACAAAAGGCACTGATTAAAACAAATCGGTACAAGTCACGGTCAATTCGGGTAATAACCCCTGAACTATGCTACTTAAAATAAGCATGGACGGACGCATTTACATAGAAAGCAGGTGCAACTGCTTTTGATAAATACCTTTGCCTTGGCTGCCATGGCTTCGCGTGTGCAGGTTTTTTACTGTCAAGTAAATATAATCTCTTTTCAAAGATTATAGGCTAATTTATCACATGCAATATTATTGATATAGTTCAAAAAACGTGTGATTAACTTACACGTTTTTTTAGTGGCTGTGTGGCGGCCATATCTCGTGAACAATCGACAACCGCTGGGGTAAACGTGTTCTGAGAGAACAGCTATAACAGCGTCTCGTGTTCCGTGGACGAGCTTTAGCGAAACCTGAGTGAAAACCATTAACTTGCAAATTGTGGAAAAGTTTGGATTTTGTAAACAATAATAAAGTGACCTGTGCTGCATCCAGATCTGCATATACATACATTAATTACCTACAACCTGGTAGGTCCATACAATACCTATTGGCATTCCACACACATGGGAACTGAGCTAAACGCGCCTATATAAAAAAGCGATTTCCTACCAAACTTATCTCTATAAGTGTAAATGTTTTTAAATCATACAGCTTCGGAGCTTTACAGGCGCTGACAACCAGTTTCCAGTGTTAATATTGGGGCCATTAGGTCGAAATTACTCCTTTCGGTTTTACATTAGCTCTAGCCTTGGTACGAATGCTTTGTATCGTTTCTTGGTACAGAAATAGGTATCTGCTTCCGTGACGACGGCGGTATCGGCTCACGAATCACTGAACCTTTCTAGCCTTCGGGTCATTTACTAAATCACAATTATATCAAATCGTGAGACCCTTTCCATTGTTTGCATATTCAATATATCGTAATAGGAACTGATAGGAATGTCTACGCTAATTTATATTTACGCATTTGCGCAATGGTGGATAATAATTAGACTATGTATTAATTCGTTTAACATTTAGTTAATTTCTAAGCTCCTATAATAACATTGGTATTATAGGGTAATTTCCGAGAAATCGGTTTATAGAGTACTAGCTTTTTACGCGGTTTCACCCGCGTTAAACTCGAATTTCACTTTATTATTTTTTTACACCTTGGGTTACATTATTGGTGTTTTAGTAAAGATCCCTAACTTTAAAAAAAATATAATATATATATATATAATATTATAGTATATGTTCACCGGGAATAGTGTAGCTTCCCAACGGTGAAAGAATTTTTCAAATCGGTACAGTAATTTCGGAGCCTATTCAAAACAAACAAACAAACAAAAAATTAAACCTGACCCTAAAATTTCCCCAGATTGTAGTAATTTTTTCTCTAATTTAGATAAATCTATACTAATATTATAAAGAGGAATTATAATATTAGTAAAGATTTGTCTATATTAGAGGAAAAATTACTGCAATCTGGGGAAATTTTCGCCCACGTGTAAAAACCTCTGTGACTCAGTAATCCTTTAATTTTTGAATATGTTTCTTTAGTTGTAGGTTTTATTACAGTAGCTTAAGTGGTTTCATGCTGAAAATTCCAAACGTGTACCTAGTATGTGTGTAGAAAGGAAAGCTGAAAAAATTAAGCATATCATCAAGGAAGCTCAACTCCATCCTTATGACTCAACGTGCATTCCTGTTATCAGAACCATTCATGAAACTAACCTGACATTATCAGCTAAATTTATAGCTCAAATAAAACTGCTATCTTGATCTTTCTCGCCCACTATCGAATATATACAGCTAAGTGAATTTTAAAGGTATTCAAAGCTATTCATATATATGTACATTCAAGGTAATTACAGGCAGGTACCTAAGTACGTTATGGCACAACGGTTAAGTTAAACTAGACTACGCTATTGGCGACTAACGAGTCCTGAGATTGCATTCGTAGTTCTACTCTGATATTAGTAAAACGATTTCCGATTGCTATGCAGATACTTTTCGCAATGAAGGACTTCATTCATTTGAACATACTAGTGGTTTCTTCTCACTTCTTCCACTGGTGGAAAAAAAAAAATGAAGTGAACTATAAAATATGACCTGTCTAAGTGCTTATTTGTAAGCTTAAAGAAACAAAAACTTTTCATTTTCATTTTTCATTTTAAAACTTTTGTAACTATAATAATAACAATAATTCATTTATCGTTTTTTGGTACAGGACATGGAACAGAAACAGTTTCGAAAAAACGATGTCATCTGCAGTAGTTTAACACTGTGTTGTAGAATTACAACGTCCTCCTCACAAACCAGTACGATTAATAGCACTATTGAATATATATTTTAATACTTAAAGTCTAACGCTAAACGTAGTGTAGCGTCCTACACTACGTTTAGCGTTAGACTACCATCCGACCAGGTGGGATGACGACCTGCGAAAGACTGCAGGTATGTAGATGCTGGATGCTGCAAGCTGAAGACAGGGCGCTATGGCGGCATTGGGGGAGGCCTATGTCCAGCAGTGGACTGCTATAGGCTGATGATGATGATGATGATGATGAATCTAGTCTAACAAAATTATTCTAAAGCCATGGTAAAATCATGTTTAATAACACTGAAGCGCGCCGGCGTTGTTGTTTGTATTTATGTTGCTTCGTCTCTTGATTTTTCAGTGGTAGTAGATAGTGATGGTCGACTTGTTCCTTGTGAGATTAAGGTATAAATGAATGAACGCCGTCAATTCGGGTCAAATTTTAATGAATGGGCATTTACTGACAAAGCGAGCGTGTTATTAAATTTACACAGGATCGAAAGTTCATGTGTATGATTGATGTCGTCTTGATGACTCTTCTGCAATAGGTTTGTAATTCTATGCATCATCTGACAATCATAGCTACGCCAAAATCTACAATGATTACTGCTACAGACACGTAGTGGCCGCGGAGTAGGTGGTCTGGTCGCCATAAGGCGATAAGGCCGCCCATTGTATGTGCCCAATGTATTTTTTGTAATGATCTGTATCTGGTGTACAATAAAGTATTTTTGTATTGTATTTTATTTATTTTGTATTGTATTTTATTTATTTTGTATTGTATTTTATTTATTTTATTATCAGAAGTAGGTTTGTATGTTTGGAACTATCGACATTTCTTACGGTGTCTATTAAATGTTTGGTTTTAATGTTCTAAACTTTTTTATAAATAAATTCTAAACACACGTTGGCAATACAAGTTAAAAAGGGTAATCCAACTAAGCCAAGTCTTTAGGCTTCACATCGGTGGACTTAGATGCCATAAATTAATCATCATCATCATCAGTCTATATTAGTCCACTGCTGGACATAGGCCTCCCCCAATGAGCGCCATAGCGCCCTGTCTTCGGCTTGACGCATCCAGCATCTACCTGCAGTCTTTCGCAGGTCGTCATCCCACCTGGTCGGAGGGCGTCCTACACTACGTTTACCGAGTCGTGGTCTCCACTCAAGAACACGTTTGCCCCAGGGGCCGTCGGTTCTTCGCGAGATATGGCCGGCCCACTGCCACTATAAATTAATACTGCTGGACAATCCACACAGCATCATCTAGTCCCAAGCTAAGCAGAGCTTGTGTTATGGGTACTAGATGACTGATATACTTAATATAATACATATATTATTATGTCTCTCATTTACCATGATTTCGGGCCATAAAGTGACCCGGTCCTTTGGAAAGCTTGCGTGGGGCCGAAGCCAACAGCACAGAGGCCCTTTGAGAAGTTAATCTAAAGGCGATGGCTACACATAGCGGGTATCATCCTCGGGTGCACAATATGATACACCCAAAGATGGTATCCGCCAGGTGTAGAGACTACTGCAAATTATTATTATTATGTATAAAAAATACCCAGACCACCCGGGACAAATAGTTGTAGATTGTCCAAAGGCGGGAAACGAACCCGCAACCTCCTGCCTCGCAAGCGGTCCATCGCCAGTTGCGCCACATCGGTCGTTAAATGAATGAAATTAACACTTAAAAAATAATATAAGCAAAATTTTAATTTAACTTTACATTATATTGCAACGCCCTTGCAGGTGCACGTCGGACTTTTGTTATATTAATTTGTAGGTACATATGACGTAAGCAATAAAATATTGAGTATTGAGACCTGGGCCCAGACCTGGACCTGGACTCGACCGTACCAGAGTGTACTGGTAAGTAAAGTTTGTTGGGATACTGATAAAATTAAAACGTGTGTTTTTGCTGTAAAGCGCAATGGCATTTTGATAAATTAACCGATCGTGATAATGAAGCAAGTCCATAATGAGATGAAGCAAGCGATTCAATCATACTGTCTAATGATGCCTTGGATCTTGAGAAAACGGAGGTTTATCAATTTGTTTCGATAAAACCGAGTCTTAGTATGAGTGTGCATTAGCTTACGATAACGAAGAAAGTTTGCGTTTTTATCCACACATTTGAGGCCTTCCAGTGGCTTTTATCTAGGAAAGAGTAGAAATATTTTGTGTAGTTTGACAGTCGGTGAATAGTTTCGTATGAACTCGATTGTAGTTTTCGTCGAATTTTATTTTCTCTTTTTTTACGGTCTAGTCGATTATTATAATCGAATGTCTTAAGAGATTGAACAGAGGCTATTTTCACGGAATATTATTTTTGTCTGAATCTTTTTTTACATATAAACAATGCTGGATGCAGCAAGTTGAGGACAGAGCGCTGTGATGCTCATTGGACTTTCGATTATAATAATGGAAGGAGCCTATGTCCAGCAGTGGACTAATATAGGCTGAAGACAGTTTAGTGGCACATATTACGATATAATTTTTAGGCTTCCTGAAACTAATCTGTAGTCGTCTGTGTATGCTGATGATTTATTTATTTATTTATTGAGATATTAACATTATTACAGGTTTTTTTATTAAACCCTAAGGCGATGCTATATCTACTTATACTAACTTATTTAATGGATCTAATTTACAAATCGTTTTAATGATGATTGAGTCAAACAAGAATAGTTAATTTAAACAATTATTTAATGACTATTTACATGTCAATTTTAAGATCACAGTGAGAATAAATAAGATACAGGTACTTTATGACAATGACGTCATGCCCCAATTTCTGAGGGAATCGTGACGTCATAAAGCTATTATTGGAGATATTCAGATCAGTAGTGATGATGCTGCGAGGAGTAGACGTGGTGGCTGGGTCCTGAGTTGTGAACTACTGCGTTGAAACTGAAATAAAAGAAACTTTTTTTAGCTGGACTGCACAGAACATTTCAAATCTCTTAAAACCCTGGCGGTTAGACGTGCCCTGATTAACTAATACATTTTGAAATATTTGTTTATAAATTCATTGTCTCGTTAAATGCATGTTGACAAGAGATGATCATTGATCAAATAGTTTTTTATTGACAAAGAAAATGACAATGAAATAATATAAACAAATAAAATTTACAAATATCTATGTCTAAATGAAACAATTGAGTTAACTGTTGCAAACTATCTATAGTAGCTCAGCTGATCTATATTATTACCAGTCGGAAGCGTCTCCAAGACGCTGGCTGTATTTCCCCGCTCCATGGCAATGCTGATGCGTTGCACCAGTTCAGTTAGAGGATCAGAGTACGAACAACTAGTTGTAGAATTATATTGCATGTTCCAAAATGGGTTTTACGTTTTGGAAATATCCACACATGTTATAACTAATGACAAAACACAATCGTTATTAGATAATTGATTGTCTCTTGTGTCAGTGTAAATGTAATATGATTGACGTAATATCCAACCTCAAATATAATAGTAGAATACAATTAGATTACAAAAACAGGACTCAAAAGATTACATTCAATTGACAGAAGTACTAAATTCCAGAGAACTTTAAATATAATAAATCAAAACATCGCATAAACTAGTCCGAATAAATGTATAGTTGGAAGAACAGGTTCTGCCCATTGATTCGGAAGTGGCGTAGGGTCGACTGAGGTCGCCATACGACAGCCGGTTAGACCACCATGTGACTGAACGTAAACATTACGAGATAAACAAGAAAGTTATGGTCAATATTGAGCAATTTTGGGGAAAGCTATTGGTTATTTTGCAAGACACTACAATAAAGTAATGAAGAGGATTAAGTTTGTCATAAAGCTCAAAATATGACCGTATTTTATTTTCAGACATTGGTTATGTTATACTCTTTGACGTAATACCTGATTTCGAGGACCCGTAAGCAGAAATAGATTTATTTCAATTTGTTTGTGCAGTTTTTGGTATTAAATGAGTCAACATTGATACAAATTATTGAAACTTTTCAAAGTTCTTCACTTTGCAAAACTGAAAGATACGTTTGATCGTCAACAAGTGGAGTATAACCCATATTGTTGAACTTTAGCTTACCCATGGTGATCGTCAGCGGTGTATTCAACCTTGCGGAAGGAACCATCAGGCTGCAGCAGAGAGTACTCTCCCTTGACGACGTCTCCGTCGCGCGACTCGTGCTGCGACTTGTGGTCGCCGGTGTGGGGGTCTTCCACGGAGTATGAGTACTGGTATTTGGGGTGAGCCTGAAAAGGGTGCAGAGGTTAGACATTGGCAACTAAAAATGCTGTTTAATTAAAAATACCTACTAAAAAGCTTTTGAGCAACTTAAGATGTAAAAGACAGGTGTATACATATTAGAGGTATGAAAACATTCATAACACTTTGCCTGTGATAAAAAACAGCCTCTGTGTTTTGGTATTACGATAAAGCCGTTTGGTATTAGACATAATTTCTGTCCAGCTCAATTGTGTAAGTCCAGTAGAATGGAATAAATAGAAGCATTTTCCTAGAGCTACTTTCTAGATACTTTGGTATTGGGAGGAGACAACAAAGTATACTAACATAGTAGTCCTCATGCCCATGAGAAGCTACATGGACAGGGGCAGCAGCAACCACCGGAGCGGAGTGGTATGACGGCTGGTATGCCGGGGCTGCATGGTATACCGGAGCTGCGTGGTATGCCGGAGCTTCATGATGGACCAGATTGTGCTGGGAGGAGATGCTGTAGTCGCTGTGACCGATGAGACCAGCGCTGGCTGCTGCCACGACGGCGCTCAGAGCTAATACCTGGAAATTAAAGGCTTTTGTAGTAAACAGTGAAGTTTTAGTGGTGTGTGTTAGGTCTTTGTGCCAGCTGTGAAGGTGTTAAATGCAAAATAACCACCGACAGCTGTTTCAACAATTTTTGTTTTAAACTTATTTAATTCGTGATCTACAAAATCCTTCCCAGTTTTATTTTCTAAAGATTAAAAAGTAGTTTTATCAAATATCCAAGTGTAGAATAAAACATGGTCACTTTTATAAAAAAAAAAAAGTCTGTACTAGTCTCTGTATATAGAAAACCTTAAAAATTAGCGATTCACACAATTCGTTATCTTTTCCAAAGAATAAAAGCTTACGACGAAAAATCCAAGTTATTATTCAACCACTTTGTTGCACAACATTATTTTGGGTTTTACTCTTCCTGTCACTATAAACTTACTTTAGCGAACATTTTTTTTGGGATTTTGCTACGTGACTGACATACATACGATACTACACTGGTTTTATAACAATCGCTGATCGGAGGGGCGCCGGTGCCGAAAGCGTCCTGCGAAGGTTGCGTAGCGCTTTGTTCTACATACCCGTATTACATGAAATGATGTGAATTGGTAGATCGAGAGCTAAAAATAGCTGTAGGCCTTTTGGAAATATCTGGCAATTTTGGTGATTTTGATGGTGCCAATGGTGACATAAATGAATCAGGCGGCTGATCTCAATTATGTCTTATATTTGTGTTACTTACATGAGATGGACTGCTATAGGCTGATGATGATGATGACATGAGATAGATAGATAGATAACACTTTATTACACCACACAAAACAGAAAATTATACAGAGATAAAAACTTAGAATAAAGGTATAAAGGGCGGCCTTATCGCTGAGAGCGATCTCTTCCAGGCAACCTTGGGATGGACTGGACATGAACGAACAATATAGACGGTGGCACTTTAATAAATAATTGATAACAAATACACTAAATACCTACATAACAAACATTATAATAAACTTACATAGACAAGATAAGGCTATCAATATTTCATATGGATAAATAATGCTGATGCAGCAGTTTTTTGAAGATAGGGAGTGATTTTGCACGTCTGATGTCCAGAGGGAGAGCATTCCATAGACGCGTAGCTTGTACAGTGAATGAGAGTAGAGAATAAAACAGTATTTGGTCAACCTGCCTTTCATTTACAACAAAGTAGGGAATGGCAAGAACAGAACATTTATTTTTAATACTAAGGGCGCTTTTAGTTGTAAGAAGCACACCACTGCAGATGGGAAACGCAAAATGAGGTCTGACTAAAACCGGCAGACCTCAGGCTGGTAATAAATAAATTTAATGCTGGACACATCACACAGCATCTATTAAGCCCCAAGCTAAGTAGAACTTGTATTTTTTTTTTTTGTTTTTTTTTTGCCATCTATTTATTTATTTATTTACATATTTTTTTATTTAGAAATTATGGGTACTAGATGACTAATGTTCATAATATAATACATAGATAAATAGATATTTGGTTATTATCATACATATAAAATACTCAGAACATTCCGAACAAACATTTGCTTGTAGATTTTACAAACATTTGTCCCAGGGCGTGAATCAAACCCACAACCTCCTACAGGCAAACCTTAGCCTGCCGAGCCACATCAGTAGTCAAATGACTATATTGATAGATTTCTTAACTTATTCCCTTTTGTCGTTTGGAGATCTCTGACTGGCGTGACAAGTAAAAAACTTGAATTTCAAACTTTTGGTAATTTCGATAGAGCTTCCTTATTTGCTAAGCCGATAGTGGATAATTCTGTACCTACCCCGAGGGCGAATGATATGAGAACTGACCAAGCATTTGTTATACCTGGTCAATTTGATGTGGATGATGTCTCACTGTTGAGTAACCTACACTTACACATTGCATAAAATAATCCATACAGTTTATGTAAAAAAAGTCTGCAACTTCAATGACAAAATAAGAATTGAAATAATACCAAAACAAACGTGGTTATAAAAACGATGACTCAAAAACACCAACAAAGTGATCACAGATGAAATGATAAAAACTATGTGTATATTTATGTTTCTTACGTTGTAACTGTAAGGCATCAATGGAGCCATAAAATGCTTATCAAATTGCTTGATTGTGTACAAAGCAGAGTTTAGTGGGAACCACAAAGCACTTTGTACAGTGCTGCGTCACAAAGTTCATAGTGCGTCCATACGATCACTTCATAGTGGCGCTAGCGGTGAGTATTCTATCCGAATTAAATGAGATTTTATAGCAAAAACTTTAGTTCCAGTTTTGTCCACCTGAACAGTTAACTTTGTAGTTTTACGATGAATGACGTTTTGTTGTATTGTGCAGAATAATTTTCACGGATATTATTTCTGTATTATGATTTCAAAATGCACTGTGCTACTAGACGTTTTGTATTTAAGCAGCGTCATTTTTATCTGTTTCGTTCTTTATTTACAATTTTTATTCTAACTAGCCCATCACTGGATTTAGTAAAGAAAACTAGGTAAACTTCTTAACATCATAATTCGCAGCTGGAATTATATCTACTTTAGAAAATTACAGTTACTTAATTTTTTTTATACTGTCGGTTAAACAAATCTGTTACTCAGTATTTGCAGCTTATACGTAGGTACTTACCCAGCAATATTTGTTACTAACTAATTTATACACGCGTTTCTTTTAGAATAAAAAGTAGCCTACGATAATGTAATTCCAAGTCAAAAACGCCGCCCGCGCCGTTGCTTCCGAAACGTTTTTGTAAATCTTCCTTGTCCTTCAAATCCAGTCCGATTTCCATCCATCAGCGTCAGTATCTTAAGGCCTGGAAAACAACTACCAGTCACGTAAAATAGTCATTTCAATCCCACGTGAATTTATTTATGAATAAAAAAAGCCTATTTATTGTTTCAGATGTAGCCTATCGGGCTGAAATCTCGGATAGATAAATCTATGCAGGAATTCAGTTCGATCCATTCAGTTGTTTTGCCATCCAAACTTTTGTATTTATAATATAAGTATGGTGGCTGGATTCAAGCCACTAAAATACTCAAATAAGTATATAAGACCGTAGAATAAGTTAAATAAGATCTGTTACTTTTCTATGGTCTGAAATAAATTATTTATTATTATAAGTATTGTATGTTCATTGTTCATGAGATAGCGACTATGATAACGGTCAATTCATTGAATAACTCAGATAAACTATTACATAAAAGTTGGATAAAGTTATTGAATTATTTTAACGATAGGTATCTAAAGTCACGCGAGCGCAACAACCTTCAGATTTATCAGATTGGACGTCCGTCTATATACAGAAGAGTTAACAGTTGGCACTGAATAAACTTTCACTGCAGAAGATGCACAAATGCGCTGTGCAATCAATGTTGTTGACGAGCATTCTTACAGTTTGATCGTCATTGTGATTGGTTGACTTTAACTTTAACACTTTGACTGCGATTTTTATTCGACGACTGCGATCTTTTTTTTAACCTAAAAAGTTCGTGTTGCCGCTCTACACAGCGGTTGTGTTGCGCCGCACATGCGTTTTGTTCGAAAAATATTACGGCTGTGCTGAGTCACACAGATCTGTATTTTCTCAGCCGTTGATTTACGCATATTAGTCACTTGTAGAAAACACATACCATGTGATTTCAGCAGTCAAAGTGTTAACTCAAGCACATCAATTATTATTGACATCAAATGCGTAAAATATTTGATGTTCAATTGATTAAGGAGGAGGCTCGTTTCAAAATAAACTTTTACTCCTTTATGCACGTGATGGAAAATGACGATTTCGCCGACGGTGTATCACGCAAATCTAAAATACAAGTTGACCTTCAAGTTGATTTTATATAATGTGTTCGAATCCATATTATATATAACGCTCACTTTATTGGTAGAGTCAGTTTGACAGTTCAAATTAATTAGGTGTGATAAACCCGTCTGCACATTGTGGTTTCTTTTTGATCATGGCTTTCACGTTATATACATATGTTTGTTATAAACAAATATTTTGAATGATTGCAACGGTTTAAAATATTTCTTATCAATATCAAGTGACACAGGCATAGTAGAGCACAAGAATACATTCGAATCTGTGTACTTCGAACAATATCCGTTTTTGTTGCTAAATATTTAGTTATTTGGATGAAAGCCTTAATTACAACAGCGATACTGTGATTATAGGTTCTAAGGAGGTGATGTTATCTCTAAGTATGTAATTATGTGGTTTCTGACTACTTAATAAGTTAAATTAAGTTATACTTTTCAAGAGCATGATTTTAATTTAAAATAGATTCGTAAATATGATAGCAATATTGTATATTTTTTTAACATTGCTATAATTTTTACGAATCTGAATTTTAAATAAAACAATACAAAAATAAATGAATAATGATGGACAATCCTGGGATGACGACCTGCGAAAGACTGCAGGTAGATGCTGGATGCGGCAAGCTGAAGACAGGGCGCTATGGCACTCATTGGGGGAGGCCTATGTCCAGCAGTGGACTGCTATATGCTGATGATGATGATATTTAAATCAATCATAAAACTTTACTATCTAATACCCGTACACGTGGCCAGAGGGGGATCTCATTGTTTAGAACTGATGTTAGAGGATAAAGAAATGTATGTTGTAATTTGTTCAAATAAATAATTTTATTCAATGTTATTTGGCATGGATTCGAGAATCGGTACATCTATTGAAGTCTTCAGTAGTGGTGATGGTACGGCTCGGGGTGGATGGAAGGTGCTGAATTGTGGACGACCGCGTTGAAACTGTGAACAAGAGAAACATAATTATTAGAGTCCAGTTTTGATTGACTGCTGTAGCAATGGCTGCCACAGAACGGAGCTTAAAGACATTCAGCAAGGAAATGGATTCTCTGGGAAAGAAAACTTCCACGACCACGCCCGCGTAGAATTTATAATTTTTTTTTGGGCGGATAACGAACTAATGTCTAAGTAATTTTGTCCGTTTCAAAATAAATTAGTATTGCGTATTTATATGACCCCCCACACTAGCAGTGTAACCACGAGTAAAATAAATTACTCGTAGTGACACTGGTGTAAGAAATCGGTGTGACCACGAGTCCGCCGTCGTCAAAGTAGCCTCCATTACCCACTATACCATAAGTTATCTGGTAGTAGGAGTGAAAATCGGTCTAGCCGTTTTGTATCTCAGTCAAAAGTAGGGTAGTATTTCAAATAAATAGGTAAAACTGCCTATGCCCAACGAGTGAGGAAATCATAACTTTAAAATTAAAGCTGTAAGTTAGTATACAATCAAGTGGAGTGGTATGAGACAGTGCAGTACGAAGAGCTTCTTCATTGTGGTAGGTTATGGTGAACTGCTGGGGTAAACGTGTTCTTGAGTGGAGACCGCGACTCGACAGACCTAGTGTAGGACGTCCTCCGGCCAGGTGAGATGACTACCTGTTAAAGACTGCAAGCAGATGCTGGATGCGGCAAGCAGAAGACAGGGCGCTATGGCGCTTTTTAGGGGATGCCTATGTCCAGCAGTGGAATACTATAGGGTGATGATGATGGTGAACTTACCCATTGTGGTCGTCAGCGGTGTACTCCACCTTGCGCACGGAGCCATCAGGCTGTACCAAGGAGTAATAGCCGTGGACGGCGTCGCCGTCGCGCGACTCGTGCTGCGACTTGTGGTCGCCGGTGTGCGGGTCGGATACGGAGTACGCGAAATCGTATTTGGGGTGAGACTGGAAAGTTAGAGACAACTAATATAAGTTAAAAATTATATTTAAGTCATTTATTCTTGAGTGAAATATTGGAAAACTCAAAAATCAAATCATAGTAAATATCACCTTGGGATCATTTGACATACAATTATGCAAAATAATTTTCTGAATCAGTCCATGATTGATGGAGAAATCGACGAACATTCATAAAAAATACATATAGCCGACAATATATATTTATAATTGTTTGTTACCTTTTTTCTGTCTTGTTTTACTTAATAACCTGTAATTAGATAGTAATAACTCTACCTACTCGATCATATATATATAGCAGCACGTACATGTGTTTATGTTGCAATCAAATTGTGATCAAACTTTATGTAAGCTCATAATTTAATGTGATTGTGATGTGTTTTGTACGTTAAATAAACAAAATAAAAATAAAATAGACTCTCCTACTTATTTCAAACTAAGCAGAAAAATTCAACCATATATTGTAATGTAAACATTCCTATGATTTGATTT
Organism: Eupithecia abbreviata; assembly: GCA_943735965.1. Classification (NCBI taxonomy): domain Eukaryota; kingdom Metazoa; phylum Arthropoda; class Insecta; order Lepidoptera; family Geometridae; genus Eupithecia; species Eupithecia abbreviata. Next base: position 9,549,661 of record OX030979.1, on the reverse strand, counting down.
ATTAATTGATTGATTGATTTCTATGTACATATCTTTACTTACATATTCATCATGGCCATCATAATGACCAGAGTACGCCAAGGGGGCAGCGTACGCCAAAGGCGTCTGTACTACTGGAGCATTGTAGTATCCAAGAGCAGGGGCGTCATACGCTCCATAGGCACCGTGAGAACCATAGTGGCCGTCGTGGTGGACGATGCTTTGCGAAGACACTGCAGGGCCGTACAGACCAGCAGTGGCGGTCGCCCACATAGCTCCGAATGTGAAGATCTGAAACAAAAGAAAAGCGGTTGGTTGAAAACGAAAAAATGTTGATATCAATTAATAAAATGGTTCGTCGTTCGAAAATCAAATTGTTGATTGACAATGCTAAAAAACAAAAGAAGTAAATTCTTTGTATTCAATATTAAATAGTAAGTTATGAGATTCTTACTTTGCTGAACATTTTGATGTAGTTACTATCAGAACAATTTACTGATTGATATCAATAACCACCAACCGCTGGTTTTTATATGATTAAAACTAAATAAGAACAAGTGGGGCTGAATGCATGGACCTCGCCACAATTTAACAATGGTCTAAGGTCAATAAAAAAGATTATAGAATAACAAATGTGTCATGGTATCGCTATTGCTTTTTGTCATGCATAGTCCGATTCGTAGCTCAACCTTGAAGTGTTTGGTATTCTGTGGTTATGAAAAAAGTTAAATGATCTATTTCTACGGTCGCAAGCAACAGCGATTTTACCGCTATCTTAACTATTACAACATGATTAATTCATAAAAGAAACTTTAAATCCGTAGACATTCGCAATAAGGTGTTTTCTTGATAAAAAAATCTAAAATAGTTCGACCAGACGAGAGTCGCAGAGAGATTTAAAAGGAAGGCGTAGAACCTCATAGCCCGTTGGCTCCACTCAAAAGTCAAAGCTATCTATTGAATTCTAAGGTTGTCAAAATCATAAGATGTCGCAAATTCCATTTCTTGCCCCTCCAGGAACGAAGAGCCATAGCAGATCTAAGTTATCTTTCTGGCATCATCAATAGCAAAGTAGACTGCGCGGAGCTGCTGCAACAGCTAGGATTTAACACAAACTTTAAAACTAGATACACTAAAACTTTCCATCTTCCAACGTGTAAAACCAACTATAGGCAGAACACATTTTTGATAAGGTCATGCGGATGTTTTAACATTCTATCCAGAGAGCTTGATATGGATATTTTCATTGATCCTCCCACTAAGCTAAAAATAATAGTGAGTGGTAGATTTTTTGGTACATCCTCTTCTTGATTATTTTCTTAAGTCGTAGAGGTATAATAAACCAAAATTGGTTGAAATTTATATTTATATGTGTACAAACTTTTAGATTAAGTATAATAATTTTACCATCAGTAGTCGTCCTGTAACTTTGTTTAGCATTAATTTAAGTAGCTTTTTGTGGAAATTTTTAATTGGCCTTCAGTATTCAGAAGTAAGATACCTACTCATTAAGTTAGCTGTTAATTTCCTGAATATTGTTAAAATAAAATAAATAAATAATAAAATAATGATAAGTTAAGGTATCGAGGTCATTGGTGTTAGTTTATGTCATGCAGATAATTATCGGAGAGATAATTATCGATAATTATCGGAGAGATAATTATCGATAATTTTCTGACATAAACTAAGATCAATGACCTCTATATCTTACCTTACCATGGTGATTTTAACTACCCTACTCAGATACTATAAGAAATTTTTCCTTCCCTCTTGATTGACATTCGGTTTTTAATTATATACTATTTACGCCACCGTCAGCTTTAATACGTACCGATCCTATCCATCCAAAGGTTGCCTGGAAGAGATCGCTTTTAGCGATAAGGCCGCCGTTTGTGCCACTAGATTTAGTTAGTATTAAGATCCTATTTTTATTATTTTATTTATATTTGATGGTGCAATAAAGGTATATTGTATTGTATTGTAAAAACTAAATATTTGCCATTTTATATTAATTATTTTGCAGTGCAATGCCCTATAACTTACAACGTGTAAGATCTATGCTGTATACAAGTGCGAATATGTAAGTACGTGTGAGTAAAATAAATGAATCTAAATCTAAACCTAGTGCTTATGTATATGTATGTACATAACATGTATATTACACTGAGGCCTTTAGACCTTTTCATGGTTATTAACACAATAGTCATACTTTTTATGTAATTTATTTATTTTTTCACTGCTTGTACATAATTATTATCTTTTTTTTTTTTTTTTAAATAAAATCTAGTGTGTATTTATTATATACGCTGGATCTGAGATCGTGTCTGTCACTCTACCGGGTTCTGACTGAAAACCAGCGCTCTTTCACAAATGACCTGGGTTATTGTGATAGAGCAACAAGCTGAGTCAGGACCTATTAGACACACGCGCGCTTATCCACTTTCTGTGAGGGCTACTTAGTAGAGTACCAAATAATACTTACATTTTGTACCTTTTCACTTTTTTTTTAAATATTTTGTCTATGTTACGTGTTTTATAATAGGTACCTAAGTAGGTACTTTGTAGTCTAATATAATTATGTGTAATTAACGTTGTTTGTGTGTTGTGTTAGTGTTTAATAAATAATTTTCTTTCTTCTTTCTCTTTCTTTCATGCCGCCAACATAAAATTGAGAACTAAAGTGTGCGTCTTGGAGAACTCAAAAATCAAATCACGGTAAATTTCACGTTAGTTGAAATACCTGATTTTGGCTTTTCCGCAGTCTACGGGTTATAAAAGACTTTAGTGCACACTAAGTCCATTTAAATGCGATCCTAATATTATCGATACGATATCTACGTCATCATGTAGTATGCATAACATCCATCCAACACGTAGGCGCGGCCTTAAGCAATGTCAAGGTCCATACATTTCTCCGCCCCACCGCGTTATAGCTCACTCTATAAAAACATATCACTAGTGCGTTAAATTATCAAACAACGCTTGATACACAAACAAAAAACATTAAACATGTTCAGTAAAGTAAGTTGATTGGTATAAAAAGAAGCTAATTGTAAAACCAAATAGTATTTTTAATTTGTCCATAATGGGCTTTCAGATAAAATAGGTGTTAGAAAGAAATGGAAGCCCTACAGTGTGACACTACATTCAATAACAGTAGTACTCGTAAGCTAACAACAAATTTTCAATATTCTAGCTCGTAGCTTTCGGCGCCCTCCTGGCCGCGGCCAACGCCGGCCTCCTCGGTGGACATGGACACGCCGTGTCCTCCCAGAGCATCGTGCGTCACGACGAGTCCCACCACGCACCCCTGCACTACGCCGCACCCTTAGTGCACGCCGCCCCTGTGGCGCACTACGCCGCCCCCATCGCGCACTACGCCGCTCCCGTTGCACACTACGCCGCTCCCGCTGCCCACTATTCCGGACATGAGGAATACGTGAGTCAATAAAAAACTTGCTATAATAAATTTTGAATTTCCTAAACTTATCCCACTAATTTGGAGAAGGCACAGGTATTTTGTATTTTCCTACACTGAAAGTGTATCTTCTATCAGATGTTATCTCAGCATCCACTCTTTATTTCTTACGTTATCTTTCACACAATCCATCATTTTATTATTTCGCCTGCCTCTACTTCTATTCTTCTCTAAATCCATTCACATTATTCAAATACATCTGACACTCTTTTTGTAATATGACATTCTTCCATCCTCATCTCCCACGTTAAAATATATTGTTTCTGATGGTATAAAAATCTTATCCAACTTGTTTTCTTATTATTTTCCAGGCACACCCCAAATACGACTTCGCATACTCCGTGGCCGACCCCCACACCGGCGACCACAAATCGCAGCACGAGTCGCGCGACGGAGACGCCGTGCACGGCAGCTACTCGCTGGTGCAGCCCGACGGCTCCGTGCGCAAGGTGGAGTACACCGCTGATGACCACCACGGCTTCAACGCCGTAGTGCACAACTCCGCGCCCGCAGTCTACGCCGCGCCCGCCCACGCCTACCACCATTACTGAAAACTGACATTGATGAATTCTTGTGCCTATTTATATTTTTGTTATTAAGAATGCGTGAGAATGTTAATGCGTGACTGACCAAAATAAATAAAAAAATTAAACATAATATACAGTATATTTGGCTTTTTTCCTTTTGAATCGTTATAAAATTCAAAAGCCTGAGAGGTACATTATGTACCATTATATAATCTCTAGAGCTTTTTAGGCAATTAAATAAAGATAATCACCATTACTAGCAATGCCCGTATCTCGCGAAGAACCAACAACAGCTGGGATAATAGTGTTCTTGAGTAGAGACTACGACTGAGGAAACATAGTGTAGGACGCCCTCTGGCCAGGTAGACAGACAACATGCTAAAGACTGCTGGCAGATACTGGATGCGTCAAGGTGAAGACATGATGACGCTAAATTACTTGTAGAATCCGCTCAGCTAACCTATGACGACCCATGTGGCGCGGTTGGCGAAGGTCCGCCTGCGACGCTGAAGGTTGCGGGTTCGATTCCCGCCTCGGAACAATTGTGTGTACGATCTGCAGATATTTGTTCCGGGTGCTCTGGTCGTTTTCTATGTATAATAAAAAATATCTATCTATGTAATGTATTGTATTATGTATATCAGTTATCTAGTACCCATAACACAAGCTCTGTTTACCATGGGGCTAGATAATGCTGTGTGAATTGTCCAGCATTATTTATTTTATTTTATTTATTATTTATTTATAAGCTAACTAAGCCATTGCATTCCATGTCTATAGAGAGACATCTACAAAATAAAAGATTTTAGTCATTATGAATTATTTTACAGAAAATAATTTTAATCTCGGAAAATTAATGATAATTCCTCTTTCACTTAGCTCCTACCTCGTAGTATTTTCTTTTGAAGTACAATTTAAAAAGAAATTTGTAAGTCGACAAAAATCGAAAAAACCCGAGCAAAACTTCACTGGTTTTACCGCTACTTACTGTTTATTTATTCGTCTCGTCGTTGGCAGAGGCTGGGACGTTCCATTTAATGAAAGGCAGATATTATTAGGAGAACATATTTTATTGTAAGGCTTATCATACGACATGAAGAAGAGAATGATCCGAGGGAGGCTCATAGAGTATATAGGCCGGCCGGTGTCAATAATTGTGTTTGACACTGACAGCTTCGACACTAAGACCATAGAATAGATTATAACACTTACTACTACAACAATAATCTTCACTCTCTTGTCCTTCTTGTATTCTAGGTTCAGAATAAAGTGTCTTAATCGTCGTTTAATTTTAAGAATTTGACCTCTTTCTTAGAAGTGTACCTATATTTATTGTTGTTCATACTAATATTATTATATATGTGAAAGTTTGGATGTTTAGATGGATGGCTGTTAGTTACCTCTTCACGCTGAAACTACTGAAAAGATCGGACTGAAATTTTACATACAGGCCCGGACTAAATAAAGGCGATTTATGTATCCCATGAACCAGTTCCCACAGGTTAAAACGTTTAAATGTATAAAGAGCGCGTGCGAAGTTGCGGACAGAAACTAGTAAGGAAACAAAGAGCTTTTGATTTAGAAACCGTGAAACAAAAAAACCGTGTTGGCCACTTAACTCCTAAAATGAACGAGTACTACCACTTTTATCTATTGACTAGGTAAGTCACATCTATGTGTAATAATTATGCACCAAATGAAACTTTATACAGAAGCAGTTATTATGTAGAGAGGGATCATTTGAAATGCTATATCCCTAAATCTCTGTGAACAGCATTAGAAACAGACTCGACCACTGATTACGAACGCACAATGTGACTACTAGACAAGCTAGTTTAGTGAAAAACAAAAGCACTGTTATATAGACATATCAGCTCTCAGCTGCTCGCTCATTACTAATATAATAATAAATTAATGCTTCTGTTTATTTTGTCCTGCCCTGCAGTTTAATCATAATAAAATCGATTTTATAATAATAGCTCAATTAACATACCACTGACTCACGCACTGATTGACATGGTTCTTATAAAAGATGGTGGATGAGGATACAGTTTTTTTTTCAGTATTGGGAACAGGTATTCAATTGCACTTAGGGAAAAATCCGGCAAAAGCGTGGCTCGCAAAGCCATCTGCGCAGTTTCGCTCTCAGGCTCTAATAGGGCAGGGCCTAATAATGCACATAATTAAAAGAGGCCTATGTCCAGTAGTCGACCGAGTGCTTAGTATGAAAATATGTAAAATTTCAAAACTATATAGAAAATAGCGTGTTCCTATAAATATTACTTGTTTATGCCAGCAGATTCGCACGCGTTGTTTATATGGAAAAGTTTTAAGATTATTTATATCCCAAGGGAACTGATATATGAGATAAAAAGTACCGATGTTTTATTGCAGGCCTGGAACTACCTGTATGCTAAATTTCAGCCCGATCCGTTTAGTAGTTTTTGCGTGAAAGAGTAACAGACATCCATACATAATGCCCAAACCTTCCACATGAATGCCCGGAACTTCCTACGTAAGGAGCTTTGGACAAATTTGACTTGTTTCAGAAAATATCCTGCTGTAACATTGAAACTAACAATAACTTTCATGACAATTCTTTGCAATAATTATAGGTAAATGTATGGTGGAATTGACTTTGGCAATACTATGCTAATCTGAATAAATATAATAAAATTGACGTCATCAAGTAGAGCCTATGTACTATTTCCGTTTGAAAATGCAAAACTCTAATTACCTCGGCGTTATCAATGTCATCATGTAGTTTGCATAGTATCCAACACGTAGGCACGGCCTTATGCAATGTCAAGGTCCATACATTTCTCCGCCCCACCGCGTTATAGCTCACTCTATAAAAACATATCACTAGTGCGTTAAATTATCAATCAACACTTGATACAGAAACAATAAACATTAAACATGTTCAGCAAAGTAAGTTGATTGGTTCAAAAATAAAGTAATTGAGAAAAACAATAAAATGAAAGTATTTTCTGTTTCTCCCCCCACAAAATGGGCTGGAAAAAACAAGGGGAGCAAAATTAATGGAAGCCCTGCAGTGTTACTCTACATTAAATAACAATAATTATAATTGTCTAAGATCTTTCCATCGCATTCTTCCTGAAGTTTTGTCTGCTCATTGAGTTAACAACATTTTTTCTTTATTCTAGCTCGTAGCTTTCGGTGCCCTCCTGGCCGCAGCCAACGCCGGTCTCCTTGGTGGACATGGACACGCCGTCTCCTCCCAGAGCATCGTGCGTCACGACGAGTCCCACCACGCGCCCCTGCACTACGCCGCACCCCTAGTGCACGCCGCCCCTGTGGCGCACTACGCAGCACCCATCGCGCACTACGCTGCTCCCATCGCGCACTACGCTGCTCCCATCGCCCACTACGCCGCTCCCGCTGCCCACTACTCCGGTCATGAGGAATACGTGAGTCAATCAAAAAAACTTGGAATAGTAATAGTATAATAAAATAATGTTCTTTGTATATACACTAATTTGGAGTAGGTACAGTAATTTTCCTACCTTTATACATACTTCTATCAGTTGTTATCTCAACACTCACTCTCATTATTTCTCAAGTCTTTCACACAATCCATCCATTTATTATTTGGCCTGCCTCTACTGATAAATCCATCCCTTTTATTTAAATACATCTGACATTCTTCCATCTTTATCTCCTACCCATAGCACGTTTATACATATATGTATGTGTATTGTTTCTGATGGTATAAAACAATAATATACAACTTGTTTTCCAGGCTCACCCCAAATACGACTTCGCATACTCCGTGGCCGACCCTCACACCGGCGACCACAAGTCACAGCATGAGTCGCGCGACGGCGACGCCGTCCACGGCAGCTACTCGCTGGTGCAGCCCGACGGCTCCGTGCGCAAGGTGGAGTACACCGCTGACGACCACCACGGCTTCAACGCCGTAGTGCACAACTCCGCGCCCGCAGTGCACGCCGCGCCCGCCCACGCCTACCACCATTACTGAAAACTGACATTGATGAATTCTTGTGCCTATTTATATTTTTGTTATTAAGAATGCGTGAGAAATGTTAATTTGTGACTGACCAAAATAAATACAATTTTGAAACATAATATACAGTATATGTCGCTTTTTCCTTTTGAATCCTAATAAAATTCAAAAGCCTGAGAGGAACATTATAATGAGCTTTTTGGGCAATTAAATAAAGATAAACACCCCAGCAATAGGCCGGCTATATCTCGCGGAGAACCGACTACAGCTGGAGTAATTAATAGTATTCTTGAGTAGAGGCTACGACTGAGTAAACATAGTGTAGGACACCCTCTGGCCAGGTAGGAATACAACATGCCAAAGAATGTAGGTAGAAACTGGATGCGTCAAGCTGAAGACATGATGATCCTAACTTACCTGTAGCTAAGCTAACCTTTGAGCTATGCTATTAGTGTCTTTCATGTCAATAGAAAGACAACCACCAATATTATAAAAGAGTTTAATATTATACTTTATTTTAGAAACAAGCTATATAATCTTGGAAAATAAAACATAATTCTTCCTTCACTTAGCTCCCTATATCTGACAGTTAGATCTTTTGAAGTACAACTTAAAAATAAAAATCGAGAAAACCCGAATAAAACTTCCGTGATTCCACCGGTTCTTACCAATAAACCAGTAATCTTCACTTTCTTGTCCTTCTTCTGTCTGCTAGGTTTAGAATAATGTATCTTACTAGTCGTTTCATTCTAAGGATTTGACCTCTTATTAGTGTTTATTTATTGTTCTCCACACTAATAATGTTTTTATTATAAATGCGAAAGTTTGGATGTTTAGAAGAATGGATGTTTGTTACCTCTTCACGCCAAAAGTACTAAATAGATCGGACTGAAATTTTGCATACATGCCCGGAATAAAACAAAGGCAAATGTTTATCCCATAAACGAGTTCCCTTGGTTTCTATCACAAGGGAACTGGTTTATGGGATAAACATTACAAACCTTAAAACGTTTCCATACAACGAACTCGCGGACAGAAACTAGTAAGGAAATAAAGAGATTTAGTTTTTGAATCCACGCTGGCCAACTCAATCCCAAAATGAACGAATGGTGTCACTATCACTAGGTAAGTCTATGTGAAATAATTATGCACCAAATGAAATTTTATACAGAAATAGTAATTATTTAGAAAGGCATTATTTAAAAGGGTATGCATTCCTAAATTAATATTTCTGTTTGTTTTTTCCTGCGCTGCAGTGCGGTCCTACTAAAATGTGGTGTTACCACTGACTCACGCACTGATTGGCATGGTTTCTACTCTAAGATGGTGGATGAAGGATACAGGTTTTTTTTTATTAGAAAGAAGTATTCAATTGGCCTAAGGGAAAAATCCAAGTCCGCTTTAAATTTAATAGCGTGGCTTGTGTGAATTTGCACACCCTCAGGCCCTTCCCTCACGATTGCGAGCAATAATGCACATAATAAGGGGTGGCCTAAGTCCAGTAGTCGACTGAGTGCCTAGTATGGGTTTGGTCATTACCAAAACCGGAAAACGTTTCGTTTACCCGCTGACTTGTTAATTAAGAAAAAAATTCAATAAATCAGTCCTAATCTATGTAATTAAATTATAATTTAAAAATTGAATAATATCCCAAACGTTTTTGCATCGGCGGCGGGACTTGAACTTGCAATCGTCCCTTAGTCCACTCACAATTACTATACTCGAGTTTGATTGAAACAAAAACATCTGTAAAATGGAAAAAAAAAATGTTAAGTAGTTTTCGTGAACTATGCAAACATAGTCATTAATTTTTTCATCATCTCAGTTCTCTGGTGTTGTTGTTGCTTATTCGATATATTCATACATTTCGACCCAAGCCAAGCGTTGAGCCAAATGTTCCAGCATGCAATAGAAAGAAATACTATAATTACTGACAAATGATGCATTTTCCCTAATTAAACGTTAAATAGGTACTTTTACAACAATCATAGTTCATTTAAATGGATGAGAAAATGGGTCAAATAAAAAAAAATCTTTTAAAAGGTTTCTGTTATAGGTTTAAGATTAAAATCATAATTTGTAAAAGAAAGCATATTTTTCATTTTATATATTTTTCAATCACGCATTATTTACATGTCACACACGCACACAAATTATTAATAAAAACATAAATAGGCACAGGAATCCATCAGATAAAGGTTTCAGTAATGGTGGTAGGCGTGGGCGGGCGCAGCGTGAACTGCGGGCGCGGAGTTGTGCACTACGGCGTTGAAGCCGTGATGGTCGTCAGCGGTGTACTCCACCTTGCGCACGGAGCCGTCGGGCTGCACCAGCGAGTAGCTGCCGTGCACGGCGTCGCCGTCGCGCGACTCGTGCTGAGACTTGTGGTCGCCGGTGTGGGGGTCGGCCACGGAGTATGCGAAGTCGTATTTGGGGTGAGCCTGGAAAAAGATAAACATAGAAATAGAAAAATTAGTTTTTCGTGATGAACTATCGGTAAAATTTTGAAGCAGTGTTGCATTCCCGCTAAGGGGCTCACGTTTTATAAGGGACATAAAATAAAGCTTTTTATTTCTTTAATTGAAATTTAACAAAAATTGTGGTGTCTACTGGTGTGGCGTATGTTCAGCGGTAATCGGAAGTACTATGTATATGCTGATAAGGATGAATTAAAACCAAGATTTTTCATTCACTCACGTATTCCTCATGTCCAGAATAGTGGGCAGCGGGAGCGGCGTAGTGAGCGACGGGAGCAGCGTAGTGCGCGATGGGGGCGGCGTAGTGCGCGATAGGAGCGGCGTAGTGCGCCACAGGGGCGGCGTGCACTAGGGGTGCGGCGTAGTGCAGGGGCGCGTGGTGGGACTCGTCGTGACGCACGATGCTCTGGGAGGAGACGGCGTGGCCATGTCCACCGAGGAGGCCGGCGTTGGCCGCAGCCAGGAGGGCACCGAAAGCTACGAGCTGGAATTAAAAAGAAAACAGAAATTAGTTATTATTTGTATACACGGCATTGTTTTTTTTTATTACTAGGTGCGCCGAAATTTCTGCACAATTTTCTTAATTTTTTTTTGTTAGAACTTTATACGAAGTTTTAGAAATAGAAAACATTTTTAAAAAGATGAATGAAATCGGTAAAGCCAATTCTCAAGTTATAGCGTGACCAGGAGAAATAGGGGTTCATTTTTTTATAGATTCCTGACGCTTCGGAACTGTAATAGTTTGGTAAAATAAATCCTTTGGCTATAAGTAGTTAAAGCTGTGAAAAGTATAGAAAAATAATTATCTTATAAATACAACTGCTCATTGCAAAATAAGTCCTGTTTGAGATATAGAGTTATTCCACTTCAAGTTGCAATAATTGTCACCATTAATTAGACTTACTTTGCTGAACATTTTGAATGTGTGTTGTATAAAAACCAGCTGTTGATTGATGTCAACGGTCCTGCTGGTTGGTTTTATAGAACATGCATTCACAAGCGGTGGGGAAAAGAAATGCGTGTGCGTACCTTGACTCCGTAACTTTGACATGATCAAGGTTACGCCAGTAATTTTCGGCCGTTAATCTGTGTCCGGTTACTTGTGAATGTACCGAAATGTTTGCGGATTTGTGGCTTGATGCGGAAACACGTACATGATACTTAACTTACTTGATACGTGATTCTCGACCGGTTTCCGCAACTAGGCCACAGGTTTTTGCGTGCCTTTTGCGTGTTGGGTGTGGGGGGCTGCTAGTCTAACCACCCGATGTCCTCCAGGAAGGCCAGCATGTCGCTGATGCCGGTGCATGCCTCCCTAGGCGTCCTCGGTGTCCCAAGATGTTGCAGTCTTTGAGAAGCTACGGAACACGGAAACACATTTTAATATGAAATTTTTGTGACTTTGTACGTACTATGAGAAGTAATAGACGTATTCAGAGATTAGGTAAATATTATTACAGTAGTTTGAATAAATAAGCAAGTTTATAGTGTAGAAAAGAAACGGATTAGAACTAGTATTTAAAATTGAAACAGTTAAGCTAACATGCGACTGTTGCAAACAATCTAGAACAACAAGTAACTCAATTGATTCATTCATATCTATACCAATAGACAGCGTCCCCAAGACGCTGATTCACTGACCAGGGTTTGATTGAAACTGAATCTAAATATGTCTATGGCAAAACATAAGAAAAAAATATATTAAAAAACTCGCATACATCTTGTCCGCATCGACACACTACAAGCAATTTATACGTTTCTGAAATGTTGACCCTTCTCAGCATTTTTGTGGTTGTTTCTAAAACAAATAGTCAGTAATTAATTTAACTTCAACTTTTTTTTCTCAATACAACGTTGGGCTTATGTACGCTATCCTCAAGGTATTGTGCTTTTATATACATAATTGTAAATAACAATTATTGCCAATGTTAATTTTTCAAGAGCGAATGTTGTATGATTATTTGTTGAATGTGCCGATATCAAAACCCGAGCTAGCGAAACAGTCAGCAGATAGATTTAAAAGGCACGAAACAAAAAACATTTGTTTAACGCTTTAAACATATAAAATATTTCACCACGACTATCGAGAAAATATTTTATATTTTATAAAAGCATCGAATTGCAGAAACTCAATTCCTCTTTTAAACTACGAATGAACGAAATTCTACGAAGAAACTCTTTTCTACGAAGGTTAAATACGGTGTTACCTGCTTCCCTTACTCGAATCAACTTCTTTTCGATTTTTCGATAAGCGAAAATGACTGCAACTTTGACAGCACAAAGACTAGCGAGAAAATATTTTTAATCTATAAAAGAGATCGAATGTGAATGAACTCATTTCGGTTAACTACCATGGAGGATAGAATGCTATAAACCTCTTTCAAACCATGAACGAACGAAATAACTCGTTTTTAGGAAGGTTGTATATCGTCTAACCTCCTTACCTTCGATAAGCTAAAATTAGTGCAACTCCAATACAAAGTCTGTACCTGTTGTTTGGGAGATTATTGAAAGATGGCACTGATCGATAATCTGCGTAGATGTATGGCCTTCAGAAGTCAAGTTGTCAAAGTACACACCAAAATGGCATTACTTTCAGTGTGAAAGTGCACAGAACAATAATATTTCCCTAGTGCGCAGATCTTGTATTTTTTTCGACGCCGACCGTAGGATTATTGACAATTTATTACACCATCGATAAAATAAAAATTTTATCACTACTTTAGAGCAGCAAAGTCGCCGATCTCGAGAGGGAGTGGTGAAAAATAAGTTTTAAAGTTCTATTCAAAGTTTTCAGTTTTTATAGGAGTTTAACAGAATCGTATAAAAACTGGGATGACGACCTGCGAAGGACTGCAGGCAGATGCTGGATGCGGCAAGCTGAAGACAGGCGTTATGGTGCTCATTAGTGGAGGCCTATGTCCAGCAGTGGACTGCTATAGGCTGATGATGAAAATCTAATTGAGGTACTGTAAAGAAAATGGCATACAAAAGAACAGAACTAAGTTGCTGCCCTTCCTCTGGTGGGTCCTGTGGTTAGTCGCTTCTCACGAGACGTCACATGGGCTGAAGCCAACTCATAGCGCTCGATTTTTCTTACTTCACGACTGCCACGGCATTCCGTCCATAAAATGCATAAACAATGTCAAATGTGGGCACTAGAATTGTGCTTGTAGGTACACTTAATAATTTTCGTAACGGTGACCTTGCCGCTTTGCCTACATACCATAATATTCGTACGCAACGCAACTTTGTGATAGTTCTAAATACATATTATTATTCATTACCTACCTCATTACGTGATAATGAGTCCGTTGTAAAAATAACAATTTTATAGTCGTTTCTTAACGAGCTTGTAAAATAATTAGGTTGATCGTTATAGTAGTAAGTATAAAGTAAGTTTAATCTGCCACGGTGTTGTGTCGGTGTTCTTTTCAAGGGAACTGAACTAAATACTGTACATTTAAATAAATTAAATATTGCTGGACAGTCCACACAGCATCATCTGGCCTCAAGCTTAGCATAACTTGAATTTATTTATTTATTTACAAAATTTTGGAGAAACTTCCATCTAGGTTTACAAATGAGGTACATACATATATAGAACATGCCTTGAAAGACCCAGTGCATGTTTGCTGGCGGCTACTTAAAAGTTTCTGCTGATAGATAATTAAAAATTTTAAGTTATGGAGCTAAGTAGGTTGACGACTTTATGAAGATAATGAATAGACATAAGTATAGACAAATAATGAAAAAAGAAAACTAATTTAAACAGATAGCATAATGTAGTTTACACATTAAAGAATTGGTCACTAAGTAAGCGTCTAAGCTTACTTGTACTGGTATTGTATAAATCTACCACGCTATATCTATTAAGTAATGAATTAAACGAGCATGAAGCTCTATAGATAAATGTATTCTGTCTACAATTGTTTATGGGTAGTAGACTGATATGTACTTAATACAATACATTACACAGATAGATATTTTTTTATTGCACATAGAAAACGACCAGAACCGCTTGAGAAGAATGTGACCAGAACTTCCGGAACAAATATTTGTAGATCGTACTAACATTTTTGTCCCGAGACGGAAATCTTCTTCACTTCGGTCGTCAATAATATAATTGTTTTTGTGTAGGAGGATTTAAAACGCTTTCGGAATGAGCCAGTAACAAAGACATGGTTATTATTAAATGGCTATTAGGTGGGTATAAAATAAGAGCACTCCATATTGATAAACGTTGTTGCAACAATAGGTTTTAAGGTCACCGTTTAATCGAATTGGTTAATGTTATCATGAACATTCATCTAAATTAATTCTAAGGTTTCTCTAGAACAAGCGCCCGTATTTAATTTAGGCAATCGTATACATTTTATATACGACTAGCGGACCTTCCCGGCTTCGCACGGTTTTAGTACGGATCCCTTACTTTTTGAAAATATAATATAGCCTATGTTCACAATATAGTGTATAGTGTCATAGTAATATAGTGTAGCTTTCCAACGGTAAAAGTATTTTTCAAATTGGTACAGTAGTTTCGGAGCCAATTCATTACAAACAAACAAACAAAAAAATCAAACCTTTCCTCTTTATAATATTAGTATAGATTGTCTATTATACTCGGCAAGCTGAAGACAGGGCGTTATGGCACTCATTAGGGGAGGTCTGTGTCCAACAGTGGACTAATATAGGTTGATAATGATGATACCGCCAATTGTATCTAGTTTTTTTAAGTTTTTATTTTACATTGTCATTTTAGTGTGCAATAAAGAATTATCTATCTATCTATCTATCTATCTATCTATACTTTTTATGAGACTATTCCAAATAATAAGAATATTGAAGGCTTACTTAGTCATATTTACTTTTTACGGTTTGGGTGCAGAAAACCCTTAATATGGTCTCGCTCTGTCCGTCCTTTTATCTCAGTAACTAGGCACAGCAGCTATGTATTTAATATTGTACTATTCGTAGATGTGAAATATAGGGTGGGGGCCCTTTGTCATCACCGAGGGAGACTTCAGGCTGCTAATTATAAGGTAGCTTCTGTCAGCGGCTTCGCACGTGTTTCTTGAGTAATAAGTAGCCTCATCAGACCATCAGATAAAAGAAGTATGTAAAATTACAGAATGATCTATTATATAGTTTGAGACAAGAGAGACCTATTAGATGAAATTATTATTATTGGAAATATGGAGGATAAAATGACATGAGATGATGGGACATATAAAAAGTACCTATCAGTTTCATTAATAGACCTTTCGATAAAAAACGACTAATTATACTGATTAACCGAGGTCAAGAGTGGCACTTTAGCAATAGGTAAGTGTTTGGCGCCATAAAGGGACTGATAAAATCGACACAACAATAAACATTTTTTCATATTCTTTCAAATCATTTTGATAGTAATCTCATTTGGTATGTAACCTTTAATTAAACAATGAAGAAAATATGCATAGTTTATTTTAAAACAGCCCTATTTTGTTCCAATATCTGCCCATTTGTATTTATATATATATATTTAAATTAATATAATACAACTTTTTATACTTATCATTTCTCTAATAAAATATTTTACAAGAGCAAGCTTAACAATTAGTGCTGCGTCGAAATATTTTCATTAAAGCTTTTGACGGTAATTTTCTAAATCTCATAAATAAAACTGTCAATTTTGAGCCTAAATTTAATTTTTTGGTCACAACAAACAAAAGATTCAAATTTCAATCTAAAATAAGATAATAATGTTAGTTACAAAACATAAAATAAGAGACTAGAATATAATTAGCACGGCTTGTTTAAGATGATGTATGTAAGCGGAGATTCCGGTGCTGGTTTATGTGGAGAGATATCCTGAGCCCCATTGATTGCAGCCTGAACACATTTGATGATGTCATTGTATGGTACTAGGATGTTACTGTTATCAATTATTTCTTTTACATCTTTTGCTGTTGGCTGTTCTGTTTCATTGGAGCCTTCAACGGCTTCCTGAGTTTCTGTGCTCTCTTCAGGAGATTTTTCTGTTTTTTCGTCGACCGGAATTTCCTCTGGAGGAGCTTCCTCGTTTGTTGTTTCTTCGCTTGCAGGTTCCTGTGGGGTTTCCTCAGGAGATTCTTCATGTGATTCTTCAGTTTTTGGTTCTTCAGTAGGCTCTTCATGAGTTTCCACAGGTTCTTCAGCAGATATGTCGCTGGGCTCAGTGGGAGTTTCTACGCTTTCTTCAGAAGCAGGTTTTTCTTCAGCTTTAGGTTCTTCATGTACTTCCTCGCTTTCTTTCTTCTCTGGATCATTGGTTAAATGTTCGTTTTTTACTTCCGGGCAAGGAGCTGGTTCTGGCTGCTTTGCCTCCACGGGAGGCGGGTAATTGGTCACAACAGCTTTGAACCTGACATCAAAGAACATTCGTTTAAGGGATTACGTAAAATATTAGCCTGAAATATCATACTTTTTGCGATATGTGCTTCTGTGTTACGTAATGTTTAATAGACACAAATCGAAGTGAACTCAAAAACACCTTATTTCTTCTTTGATAATAATTTATAGTATAAAATTTGACTTATCTATGTGTTTATTTAGTAAACCTAGAGAAATAAATGAATTCGAATTGTTAATATTTTTTTTTACTTGTATCAAGAAGATCATTTTATAGCCAAGCTAGTGTTAACAAGGTACAATATGCATAATTACCCTTGCACGTCATCAGCTACGTATTGGACCTCTCGAATCAATCCGTCGGGCTGAAGGAAGGAGTAGCCTCCACGCACCGCTTGACCATCGCTGAGCTCTCGAAGGGTTTTGTGGTCGCCAGTGGCGTCATCGTAGACGAAGTAAGAGTAATCGTATGCCGACGACTCCTGGTATAAAAACAAATACGATTCTAAAAGTTCAATGATATATTATCAGATCTACCAATATTTGCGATATAAAAGACATAAGTGAAGTGAAGGCTGAATGTAAATCTATCCAAAACAAAGGAGCGTGAGAGCCGTGATACATTAATTGAACAACATGAATTCAGGCAAAATATTTTGGCTTTGTTGTGTTCTTTGAATTTGTGCTCTGGGTTAATCACTATATTGCACATATTTTGTGCGAGATATGATACAACCTTTTTTCGATTTGATGTTTAGATTAATTCAGCTCGGTTAAGAGTGCCCTCTGATTTGTACTTACACTCCTTGGTGGTGCTACAACAACAGGCAAGCTTGGAGCTTGGTACTGGACAATATTAGCGCTAGGAGCCACTTGACTTGGATAGATACAGGGTGTTCCACAAGGTACATAGTTTGGCGAGATCACAGGACCTACAGGCGCCGCAGCTAGCCGTGCTAGCTGCGGACTGTACGATATAGATGGTGCTGAATACTGTAAGTACTCAGTTGGGTAGGTAGCGCCGCTCTGTACGAACACTTTGGAGAATGACGCACTTGAAACATCCTTTATACAGACGCAGAGCGCCAACACCAAAGGAATCTGTAACAAGAAACATAGAGATATTATTATGTAAATTGTTCTTATTAAATTATTAATACATACATAATTATGTAAGAAAACTCACTTTTACAATCATCTCCCGTTGTGATCTATGGACTACTGATATTTTGGAAAATGTGCCACCGCTTTATAAAAGGCATTGTTCATCTTAAAATATGCTGTTCGGTAATACCGAAACAAACCATCAATGTCAGACTAGATGAATAGCTCTTAACAATTAACTGGATGCATGTAGTTAAAGCTCTGCTACTTCACGACGCTAGATTTTATGTTCCTTATTAGTCCTCTATATACGTATTTTTAGCCACACACGAAACTGCACGGGTAACTTTGCTTCCATGCCGATAACGGTCTAATCCATTTAACTAGTTCATTCTACGTATCTACGATACATCATCATTGGCCTATGGTCAACAGGTCAAAGATGATGCTCAAACAATTATGATATTCTATGAAAAAAAATATC
Source organism: Eupithecia abbreviata (assembly GCA_943735965.1). NCBI lineage: Eukaryota > Metazoa > Arthropoda > Insecta > Lepidoptera > Geometridae > Eupithecia > Eupithecia abbreviata. The sequence continues at coordinate 9,531,252 of OX030979.1, read as the reverse complement.
TTGACGGACATTGGTCGGCTCTCGCATAACTCAATGCAAAATTCAAATAGCTTTATTTTCTTCAATGATAAATTATTTTCAGACTCGATATTTACTTAATGATTCTTATCATTGTGTCAAAAATACTATCCACGACATAATTTTATTTACAAGTTTGAATACCAAATCATGTGAACAACAGTTTCGCTTCATGCGTTAGTAACTAGTTCAAATGGAACCTCAAATGGCTTATGGCGTCAATGGCATATGATATTTTCCCTTCTAAAAGTCCACTTATTATGAAAACAGAAGATCCATTTTTAAGAGTTGCTCATAATAAATATCAGTAGCACCACTTTTAAAGCAAGTATTACCAAAACATGCTAATTCAAGATTTGACAGACTCCGGGACGTTTTTAGCTATTCAATACACGTGGGAGACAAAAGAAAATAAGTGTGAAAATCGTTTTGTCTCTAGCAAAGCGAGCAGTGCGTACCTACTGTAATGTTACTATGTAGGAACTGTTGGCTCTATTGGTTAACTTCACATTATCGTATTTGGACATACCTATGGTGGTCTTAGAAGAATGAAGGTTAACATAAGTAATTCAATTAGATTTGCTTTGAAAATTAGGAAAATGTTTGTTTAAAGTACGCCTGAATAATTTTTAATAGCAATTAAGTAGATGAGAAAAGTAGCTCGAAGAATTAGCAAGCTGAAGTGGCAGTGGGCCGGCTATATCTCACGAAGTACCGACGGCTGCTGGGGTAAACGTGTTCTTGAGTGGAGACCACGACTCGGAAAACGTAGTGTAGGACGCCCTCCGACCAGGTGGGATGACGACCTGCGAAAGACTGCAGGTAGATGCTGGATGCGGCAAGCTGAAGACAGGGCGCTATAGCGCTCATTGGGGGAGGCCTATGTCCAGCAGTGGACTGCTATAGGCTGATGATGATGATGATGATGAGATGAGAAAAATATACGACTCTACAGTGCCCACTATACTATATACTTATAATATAATAGACTGTATATCTAAATATCTGCAAAGAACTAATTCCACGTTTTGTGGCCAGATAAATGAATAAATAATGCTGAAATCCATAAAGCATATCATAAGCAAATGAATGTAATTTTAAACAACAGACAAAACTTGAATGTTCTTTTATCGGTAACTTAATATTATGGTCACTAGATTATCCACTGCTTTGCCTGGTAAAAATAGCTAAGCAAATCATCAGCATTGCTTGCATAAAATACAATAAAACTTAGTACCTGCTCTGTTAGTACTTTTGTTTCGATTTCAAACTTGTTATTTGACTGTCTGATTAAATATCCATGTATAAAATGTAAATCATTGGTCGGAAGAAAAGCATAGTATTTTAAGTTTGTCAAGAATAAGGACTGTGGATTTTGTAAAATAAATAAAAAAGTTACGTTTCGAAATAGGGGCGGATCTAGCTGGTAGGTGTTCAAGTTTATTTATTTATTTAGTAACTAATTTTATTTTAATTAACATTGCCATTACAGTGCAATGTAAATTATGTTGTATTATTGTCGTAGTGCCAAAGCGTCAAAGAAATATAAATTTTGGAAAATACACTAACTAACATTAATCAAATTACACCAACAAGGTACTGACTACTTAATACTATAGCTTAAAATAAATAACTTAACATATTTGTATAGATCAAATTTAAAACCGCATATCTGAATTTTGGCTAGTACATAAAAAATATGTCAACATCTTCATTTGCACATAAAGTATTAATAGTGCGAAGGGCTTGTTTGGACGGGGACTCCTCTCCTCCGTAGACCGAGACACGTTCTTGGTGACTCCGTTGACCCACTCACTGACGCTAACCCGGAAGTGACGGCAACAACTCAGCTTCCGCACACTACACACCCGACCAATAACCGACTCCGCCGGATGCGGGGTCGAAGAATTCCCCGTTTCCGCCCTCAGGTGCACTCGTGCACCTAAGGCGTTACCTCCCTACCCTCTTGCAGCATCTGGCAACAGCCCAAGCCGAGGTTCGCACCTAAGTGGTGGCCCTTGTGCGTGTTGCCCCAACCTATTTTTTACCGGCGAGGCGCCCTCTGCGCTTGCCAAAAGTCCGGTAACGCTGTCATGGCCATCTGAGGTCAACAGCATAATAGTCCATTCGAAAAAAATAAAAAAATTGGACGGGGACTTGTTCGGGAGGTTAGTTCTTGCCCTCGGAATCGCAAGTAGTAAGTAAGTTTTCGGCACCTGTTTGACTATACATAGGTACATGTTAGGTACGTGTAGTTCTTCATATGCATTCCCGATATCCTGGGCTATAAAAGTGTTAGAAGACAAGTAACATCGATATTCGTTAGATACTATAATTATTAAGTACGTATTTAACATCTATAAACGTACCCGTAGGCCGTTAATCCATCTATATCTAACAGTGCTTTACGAAAATCAATAGAAATATGTATACTTTCCATGGGTTTCTGCTTTTTCAGTCACATTTCAGTAGATAGAAATTAGTTATATCAAGTTTACAGGGTTTTCCTTATATTATAATATTATGACGAATTCAAATACTTCATTTATTGCTTAACTTATTATAATTAATTGTGTAATACCCTAAAAAACTCTTTTAAAAACAGAGCCTCCTAAATTGTTGTAACTATGAATCTATGAAATTATATTTAGAATTATTACTATGATTCGAAAAATTATATCACCCTGGCCTACCTGTGTCGAAGATAGGCCCTTTTCCCTGCACTTTATTGTAAATAGGTATATTCAACAAGGGAAGGTATATTCAAGGTAAGAAAAAATTATAATCAAAATATTTTTCAACAGTTTATTTCGCCGCAGTCTTATAACATAACATTGTCGACTATATTCTATAAAGAGTAAGGTTTAATATCACATGAGGGAGTGGCTAGCAGCCGTACTAAGATTAGTGGTAGTTGTCGTGGATGACCGGGGCGGTGTTGTGGACGACCGCGTTGAAACTGGAAATACAAAAGATGTTAGGAAAATGGTTTCGGATATTTTTTTCAGCATAAAATGTAGGTATCTAACTAACAAATAAATAGGTGGTAAGTATAAGGATCTGCGAAAGACTGCAGGCATATACTGGATACAGAAAGTTAAAGACAGGGTGCTATGGTGTTCAATAGGTGAGGCCTATGTCCAATAGTGTACTAATATAAGCTGCACGGATGAAGTATGACATCATCATTATCATAAACTGCCTTATTAGTCCACAGATGGACTTAGGCATGCCCTGATAAGGCTCTTTCTGGTCTTATAAGCTTTTATCAGTAGGGGCGGGTAGCAGCGACTCAGAATTAGATTAGACTTAGAATTAGCTTGCCAGTGTTATTTTATGCATGACTATATGTATTCAATTTGGCGTCAATTGGCCTTAAAAAATAACAAGTGATAGTTCGAAAAACAAAATAAAACACCTACACTAAATTCTGAAGGATGGTATTAAAAATGTCTTAGGCACTTTAGCAGGAGGTGGGCTATATTTGTACCAAACGCGATGCCTATGGTACAAATATGTGACTAAATTAGACAAGATCCATCATGCTACAAAAGTTTGCAATTGAAAAATTGTGTGCTGATAATAGTAGCGATTCTAAGCACACAATCATTATTTTTCCTACCTATTCAGCAATCACGAACCCGCTTGCCAATTATGGTGATTATAGCAACCCCCTCCCCCCTCCCTTGCGTAGGGGACCCAGCAACCTCCTGCATCGCAGGCGGACCTTCGCCCACTGCGCTAAATCGGTCGTCAAAGGTACGTTCAACAGCGAACGTGGTTTTGTAATAAAAAGTGTAACATACCCATTATGATCATCAGCGGTGTAGGTGACCTTGCGGAAAGAACCATCAGGCTGCAGCAGAGAGTACTCTCCCTTCACGACGTCTCCGTCGCGGACCTCATGCTGCGTCTTGTGGTCTCCGGTGTGAGGGTCTGATACTGAGTAGGAGTAGTCGTATTTTGGGTGAGCCTGGAACAACGGAGAGGTGGGGTTATTGAGGGTGTATGGAAAGGCTAACATTATTGGCAAGAGAATAAAATAAAGTTCAGTTACAAGGTGGTTAAATCACCGTTCATAAGTTTCATTAGTAAACAGCCATGCCAGCCAGCATAACCAATATGTTTACGAACTATTTGATTTGGTTAACATGCCGTGAACAACTTTGTTTATTTAACTATTTTTCACGTAAAATTGCAAATAATCGAGTTGTAATCAAACAAAATTCACCCCTTCTTTATAAATTGGAAAATATCGATCCTAGGACAAAAATAATTACATATATTATAACAAAATTTAGACTGCTTGAATTATGACTTAATTTTTTTCCGGGTCAAATCCTAATTTGACTGGATGCGGCAAGCTGAAGACAGGGCGCTATGGCGCTCATTGGGGGAGGCCTATGTCCAGCAGTGGACTGATATAGGCTGATGATGATGATAAAGGCCAGTAGTCTGGGGCTGACCCAAATAACAAAACATAAATGCCAATAACAAAAGGTAAAATTAAATGTAAAATTTACTGTACAATCACTTTGGAGATACGCAGCTGCAGTTTTGCAAAAGCTAACAAACATCTCAACATGATCTAAAACTGTCAAATGTTTTGCGCAAGCGCAATGCCGACATCGACGCTATCAGACGAACGTGAGGCCACGGCTTTATGTAAATAACAAGGTATTATCTGCATCGGTATTATCCCTAGAGCGAGCGACCACATTTATATAGAAAGCATGTTTTTTCTTGCTTGACAGTAAGATACTCTTACATCGTGTGCATCCACAAACGTTAAAATTAGGTTTTTTTTTTACAAAATCTAAAAGCCGACTTTATATCCCTTTACTGTTTATGAACACAATTTTCTTTCAAGTTTTACGGATCAAATAGTAAGTCGGAATAAAATTTACCAAACCGGAATCATTCTCTCAATAAAACCAAAATAATTATCATAATCTTTTGAAAAAAAGGTAGCTTTTCGTAATCGCTTTATTAAATTTTGACAAGATTTCGTTTCTTCCTGTACGTCAAAGGTATTCCATCGACAAGCAAAAGGAAGAGGGTGTTTGGATGAAAAATATACTGGTAAGTTTTCTCCTATCAATTAATTATTTTATTTTTGAACAAAAAGGTCTAATTCGTCAAATTCCGTCGGTAAAATTCAAGTCTTATCATTATTTTGGGACGTTTCTTTTTATGTTGACAACTGTACAAGCTTACATTTTATTTAAAATTTGATCCCATAAAGTATAATGCAACCAGTAACCAGCTCTACCAGCTTTCAATAGAAATTAAACCCTAAGTAGTTTGTAATAGTGACTGTTGCAAGCACAGATATCAGAAACAAAGGTTGCAAGAGATTCCCTGGGAAGTTATCGACCCTTGGTCACGAGTCACGACTATGACTGAGGACGCAATCAATTTGAAGGTTTTGTTCACTTCTTGGGAACCCTAAACTTTATTTAAATCATAATCAATTTTGGGGTAGTATTGTACTGGATTTTTTTTGGCATGTGAACGCAAAATTAAGTTATAATAAATGTATGTAGATAAATATTATAATGCAAAACGATATAATTTATTTGCCTTAAATATTTACAGAACACAGAATCACAGATATTGCATATTGTCACAGATATATATGATTAATATGATTATGACATATATGTATATTATTTTACGTCATAACATTGTTACCTATGGTCCCAGCACTGGCCTAGACTTGTTTTGCAAACATAATTCATACGTAAATATGCATAGGGCACCGGATATATGGATCAAGGGCAAAAGCTCCATTTTAATCGACAAAATACCTAACCCAGCAAGAACACCCGAATGACCTACTAATCTCAATAGAAAGTTTCCTTTCATTTGTTCAAGTTAAGTAATAGATTGAAGGATTACATATTAAGTAACAATAAAGTGCTATAACTTAAATTAACTCGAATCGATTTGTGACATCGTGTAAGACAATTGCAATCGTTTCGACATCTATACTTATACTAATATTATAAAGAGGAAAGGTTTGATTTTTTGTTTGTTTGTATGTTTGTTTGTTTGTAATGAATAGGCTTGTTAGGGATTCTTACTAAAACTCCAATAATATAACGTGGTAACCAAGGTGTAAAAATTCACCTAGTAAAGTGAAATTCGAGTTTAACGCGGGTGAAACCGCGGGGAACAGCTAGTATTACATAAATACTAGCTGCGCCCTGCGGTTTCACCCATGTAATGATATATATTATGCATAATATACAATATATCTTTATGAATTGTAAGCTATGTGATATTCAGATATGTAAGCTATATTATTGTGAAGTTTCATCAAAATCCATTCAGTAGTTTTTGCGTGAAAGAGCAACAAACATCCTCACAAACTTTCAATATTAGTAGGATGTACGAGTATTATCTGATTTGGGGAAATATTTTTTATTGGATGAAGTTTGTTAGCAAATAGATTATAACATATACGGAAATAGCCGTTTCATTGATTTTTAACACTAAAAATGAACATACATAGAATAATAATGTTCTTAATGATTATTCCTTTGTTAAACAAGCTAATAACAAAGAATATAAAAACTTGTGATTATTACTATTGAAATAATTGAGCGAAGAGCAGACTGTTGCAAACGTGAAAAATTAATTTAAGAAAAAAATTGTTATTAATCACTGGAGGTTTTTAGAACAAAAGATCTCAACGCGCTCGTTGCGATTTTCCGCGTGTATTAATATTTATTATGTACTTATGTATTAATATATAATAATATTATGTATTAGCACGTATGTATTATGTACTTTTAATGAAACAATTAAGTTATTAATATGCATCACACTTATATAACAAGCAATAGAGTATACATATATATATATGTATAGGCCTGGAATAAAACATAGACTTTTTACTACTTATAACACTATTTATTTTTATTACATAAATCAGTGCCCATGGGATAGAAATAACCTTAACGACACGTGTGAAGCCGAGGGCAGAAACTAGTCTTTAATAAACATGAGTAGATGTTATTTTTGAGTAATAAAGGTACATTAGAACCTTTATCTTATTAAACCTATCAGTAACTATTAATAAAGACAAAGTTACCTAATTGTGAAAAAGAAAGAGAGGAAGGCCCTCAACACGCTGGGAGGATGAAATAAAAAAAGTAGCTGGTCCAAAGTGGTGGCAAACAGCTCAAGATAGAGAGAAGTGGACATCGTTGGAGGAGGACTTTAACCAACCTGGTGACCCTGCTTATAATCAAACATAGATATAATAACACAACAGTACCTAAATTAGAAAGCAATGTAGCAGGATCAAATAAAGGCTTTGTTTTTTTATTACCTAATTGTAATAAGGACGCTCGTCACCCAAATGTAATATACTTTTAAATATATAACTATATAAATATTAACTCATTTATTGTCAGGTTCACAATCCATATACAAACTTAAAAATAAAAACATACAAAGTAACAAAATAAATGTCACAAAATAAATCACACATAAAACCAAATAAAAATAGAATATTATAACTTAGGGAAATTAAAAAGTAATAATAATAAAACACAAAATGAAAACTTCCTAACCTAATGGACATTTATAAGGATATCGACCCCATCAATATCTTCATCCATTTGTAAAAAAGCAAGTTTGTGTGAGTGTGTGTTTTAAAGAAAGTCGCCCTAAGTTTTCATATTAATTGAATTATTGTAATTTATTTTATCACATTAAATTATGAGGTTACATAAAATTTGATCAGAACTTGAGTAATTCTTATGAGAATAAAGTTTCTTAAGCGATAAACCATATATTTTTATTTTACATCCCAAGAACAACGTCCTGTATAGAATGGGCAGTTGTCTGGCGGACGCTATGTTAATCAACCCGTAAATGAACTAACTAGCGTACTTTGAACAGTTACGTGAAAGTTAAATGAATTAATTATTAACTTGAACCGTTTTCTCGTGCCGTAATCAACGTAACGTAAGGGTTTTATGATAAATAGATTCTGCGTATTATTATCTTATAATAATACTGTTCTTCAGTGGAGACCACGACTCGGTAAACGGATGACGACCTGCGAAAGACTGCAGGTAGATGCTGGATGCGTCAAGTTGAAGACAGCTATGGCGCTCATTGGGGGAGGCCTATGTCCAGCAGTGGACTAATATAGGTTGATGATGATGAAATAAGTCTGCATGAAAGCGTTTAAGAGTATGTTAAAGTTTGTGTTGTAAGTATGAAGGTTCGCTACATATCCAAATAGCAAAAGCGTGTAAACACAGCTCTAGCTCAAAATTAATTTCTTACGTAGCTACCCGTCTAGCGTGCTACGCTCCAGTGTGCATAATCAATGCACATGCACAATCCATAAGTTGCTTGTTCGTCGACCATCATCTATTATCGAATGAGTATTAACATGTTACGATCGAAAGTGCAGATGCGTTAATTGAATGCTGTTTGTAAAACTTTGTGATTTCCTGCTTTGGCGATTTGTTAATGATTCGAGCGAATACTTCCGTTAGTGTACCACTTTACGACCTCTGTGACTTAGTGGGTGAAGTTCCGCCTGCGATGCAAGAGGTTGTCGGTTCGATTCCCGCTTCGGGACAAATAATAATAATATACGATAATTTAAATAAATGAGTGTATAATAATAATAATGCTGGACAATTCACACAGCATTACCTAGCCCCATGGTAAACAGAGTTTGTATTATGGTACTAGATAACTGATATACATAATACAATACATTACATAGATAGATTTTTTTTATTATACATAGAAAACGACCAGAACACCCGGAACAATTATCTGCAGATCGTACATTGTTCCGAGGAAATATGTGTACGATTTCCAGATATTTGTTCCGGGCGTTCTGGTCGTTATCTAGTATATTTAATAAAAAAATAACTATGTTTGTAATGTATTGTATAAAGTACCTATATCAGTTATCTATAGGACGAAATACAGAAGCTTTGCATAGCTTGGGGCTAGGTGATGTTGTGTACGCTAAACGCCACTAAATAATCGAATTTAAAGACAGTCTCAATAGATCTATAGAACTGATTATATGATATGTGAGCTAGTAGGAATAATCGATTTATGTGTGGTTTAGTTATTGTTTAAAAATGATATTATACGTTCTGTAATACGATCATTACTGATAGTAATTTGTATAATGAACAACACAAAAAGTAATAAATCATAAATTTAAGATCCAAGATAAAGTGAGACAAGAATCTAAATTAAAACATCAAGTGCCCAAACCATGTTAATCGTACGTTACAAAATCTCATCATAACGTTACGGTTGTTCTATGTTCCCAATTGTTTATTTATTTGTCCTTGGCCACATTGTTCTCGGTAAATGCGACATGTTGCAATCTAATTTTGTGTTGCACTAATGAGCGCGTTTGGCCGTATCATTTTATTAGAATTACTGGTTCTTTACGAAAATCGGTTGTGAATTTATCGAGGAACTATAACTATACTTTTCTTTGTTACTTAGAAAGGTAACAAAGGAAAAACAAAGCTAAAACCAAAGTTTTGAAGCTTCCTGACGGAAATAATAAAATTAGGTTTAGCCAGACTTTCATCTCACGCATGTGCAAAACTAGTTCGACATCGAGAATCCGTCTCATTTTTATAAATACTTTGAAAGAACAGGCTAATTGCATTTTGGCACAATACTTACCAAAATGATATAATATATGTATATCAGAGCAGTTTCTGTCGCTGTATTTGGTGGTATGGATTTATTTGAATATGATTTATTTTCGTCATAATATTTATGAAGATCATAAATACGAAATTGATCCACTTCTGCTATTCGATTCAAGACGGAAGAGAAGCCAAAAATAGTTGATAATTATGGAAAGTAGAATCTAAATAATACGTCTAATGTGATGTAACGTGGTTCGATTTTTGTGAAATTTGGATCAACTTACGATTTTAATACGAACAACATTCAACACAACACTCTCATACTTAATTTTGTGTTGCAGTCAGATTTCTAGGGCAAGAATCTTGCAAGTATTATTGAAACATAAATTTTATACCTACTACTGTATTAATTAATAACATGTGAATTTACTTTTTTTTTTTTTTATTTAGGTGGGATGACGACTTGCGAAAGACTGCAGGTAGATGCTGGATGCGGCAAGCTGAAGGGCGCTATGGCGCTCATTGGGGGAGGCCTATGTCCAGCAGTGGACTGATATAGGCTGATGATGATGATGATGTGAATTTATGATCTTAAACAAAGTAACTGAACTATCTGCGATATATTAAGCTACTTGAGAGATGTGATAAATATAGCCAGAATAGATCGGGTTCATGTTCTTCTATACCTCGCAAGAAGGTGAGAAAGAAACCAATTGATGATCCTCAACACTGTGAACGAGTGTAACTTTGATTTCCTAAACGTTAACAGTGTTGACGAGGGTGTGTTACCTACCGGGAATGACTCACTTTTCTAAGGTCGTTCAAATCTTTACTAAATCTCTCTTTTGTTTCTTGACTCTCGCGTAAAGTAAGAGCTTGCATTGGTAAGTTAACTGGTACTCACATGGTAGTCGACATGCGTATCCTCATGTCCTGCGTAGACCGGTGCATACTGCAGCTGTTCGTGGTCGTATGATTCTCCACCGCCGTAGCCGTGGATGATGCCGGCTGTAGCCACCGCTACCACTGACAGGATTACTGCGGCCTGAAATAAGGACATGGTATAAACTTCAAGGATAGAGGGGAAGCGTTTGAAAAATATTGCGGGTATATTTGGATAAAGTGAAGACAGGGCGCTATAGCACTCATTATAGGAAGCAAGTCCAGCAGTAGATTAGCTTTGTATGATGTTCATGAAAATATGATAATCTGAAATCCTATTGAACATAACAATAGAAGGTATACATTTGAAAATTAGATATGCAAAAAACTGCGGCTTCTCTTGAATTTGGCAAAACGGAACGCTATGGTTAGGTCATCGCTCTATATATTGGTATAGTCTTCAGATGGACGAAGACATGGTTGATGCCAAAATATGACGAAAAGAAACAGGCCACCATGCCTAGTTCTTTCTTGCCGTTGTTAAAAAATACAAAATCAGCGTAGTATGTTTATATGTATTATGCATGTCATGATTTGACAAATTTGGGAAATAAGCTTTTGAATTTGTAAGCTTTTTTGTAAAATATTTTCAAACAAATTGTCATGTCATGCACAATGTCATCACGATTTCAGAAAAGAAAAAAATATCATCAGCTCCGAAAAACACTAAGCTGAAACGACACATCATTTCAAACAGCTTTGCAATCTAAAGCTCCCGTTCAGGCACGTCGTTCACAAATCCTTTCACTATTATTCTACAGGATCCACTTACTTTCGAGATCATTTTGCTAGAATAAGGTTTGCTTCGAGTGCACGACCACACACAACTGGTGGTGAGGTGTGCAGACATCGCCTTATATATTAGGACCTGGCGAGATGTGAAGCACGGCCCGACGCAAGACTACGGTAGTTTGATAATGGTCGCTTACGTAAATTACGTAGGTTTACGTAGTTCAAGGGTAGATAGAATATAAAGAAAGTTGGGTGCAAGTTTATGCTTAACTATAGGAATAAATAAATAAATAATGCTGGACAATCCACACGGCATCATCTTGTTCTTAGCTTTGGCTTAATTTAAATGTGAAACTTATCGGGATTTATTTAATATTGAATGTCAAAGCACGTTAGAACTAACTGTTTTCATAGCTCCCTAGCGATTAAATAAATATTGTTATAAATATCACGGGTTTTTTATTAAATTGCAACTAAATTTCTATATTCTAAAAACTTAAATAGTAGTTGACTATTTAAGTTTTTAGAATACAATACAATACAATACAATATAACTTTATTGCACCATCAATACTTATACAAAAAAATAGTAAAAATACTAAAGAATCTTTATACTAACTATAACTAGTGGCATAATCGGCGGCCTTATCGCTAAAAGCGATCTCTTCCAGGCAACCTTTGGACAGAAATGCACGAGAACATTCTCGTGACGTATTTCGATCTTGTATGTTAACTGATGTCTCTATTCCAAATTAGGCTTACCATGGCTTAGCTGAGTCAAAATGTTACGATAGGGAATCCTTTAAGGCTGGATTTCCTTGTAGGTTTTGGCATATTAAGGCATATCTGCCTATCGTATTTCTTTTCGGGTTAGCATGTCTCATATTCTTACATATTGCCAAATCAGTAAATAAATTATCACTTACTTAACACTTTGACTGCTGAAATCACACGGTATGTGTTTTCTACAAGTGATTAATATGCGTAAATCCACACTAGCGCAGCGGCTGAGAAAATACAGATCTTTTTGACTCAGCACAGCCGTAATATTTTTCGAACGAAGGGCATGTGCGGCGCAACACAACCGCTGTGTAGAGCGGCACCACGAATTTTTTAGGCTAAAAAAAAGATCGCAGTCGTCGAAAAAATCGCAGTCAAAGTGTTAATTCCCTACTCTCGTCGGTTGAAGGTATGTAATTACATGCGTATACGTACATATAATCAGCAGGTAACTAGAGCGTTTCAAAATGGAGTAAGTGCAGCCAAAAGACAAAATAATGGGTTGGATATGACCTTGCTTTGATGTGATTACACGAGAATATTAACGACGCTAGGGCTATTAAAAGAAGGAAACCTAAGCCATTTAGCATGGCTAGGTATACGGAGTATTTATACAAAAAACAGAAGAAAATCAGATAGTCATGCATTCCATTTAAAAAAAAGCAGTATTGGAATATCTATCAAAAAATGCATTATTCAAAACGTCTTTTCTTTCATGGAAGAGAGAGAAGTGACGAATATATACATATATATCCCTAATACATGGATATATATGTATATATTCGTCACTTACTCTTATACTGTTCATAAGACAAGTTTTCAAAATAGGTTGAGATGCCTGATTAACATATTTTAGCAATAAGCAGTTGATTAAGGGTCTAGCTAGGAGTCCCTTAGATGATCCTTGCGTTTAAATTTGTTTTAATTAGTTGGCAATATTAATAGAAGAATTATATGCATAAATATTGTATATCAATAGAATGTACATAAAAAAAATTAATTGTATTAACCCTTTAATGCGCGATTTTTTAAATATGTTTGGAAAAAATATATTTATTAGTACTTAGGCATTACATAGCAGGAAAAATAATAAAAAAAATCTAGGGCTGATTTTACTATACTTTCTTTTTGAAAAATTCCTTTGTTGTATATAAACAACAGCGCGCATTTTATGAGATCTTGCAAGTATAGAGGAAATAAAAATACAAGTTTTCAGTATGTCGTAAATATACAACTCTTAATAATATATTCCATACATTATTAAATCATTGCGTTATTAGCTAAATTGTCAACAAAAGACAATGGATCTAAATATCTAGTTGTAGTACCTAAAGCCATTGACCCACATTCATCAAATACCATTACATCTTAGCGTTCTTTTGCAAGAAACACTGCTAAGAGAGCATACGCAAGTTGTTGGAAACGATAATTTACTGACGCTGTGGCTTTACTATTAAGATTAACCTAGTCTATACTAAGATTATAAAGAGGAAAGGTTCGATTTTTTGTTTGTTTGTTTGTAATGAATAGGCTCCGAAAGTACTGGACCGATTTGAAAAATTATTTCACCGTAATTGGGAAGCTACATTATCCCCGGTGAACATAGGCTATATTATATTTTCAAAAAAGTTAGGGATTCGTACTGAAACCGTGCGAAGCCGGGAAGGTCCGCTAGTCATTTATAAGACTGTGTGCTCAGTCTTATAAATTACGGAGAAAGAATTTTTCAAATCGGTTCAGTAGTTTCGTAGCCTATTCTATATTTATATTAAATCAAACATTTCCTCTTTATAATATTAGTATAGACCATTACTATTATCGATAATTTTATCCTATGGTTTTTTTTTCTTTTGGAATCATCATCATCATCAGCCTATAGCAGTCCACTGCCTGGACATAGGCCTTCCCCAATGAGCGCCATAGCGCCCTGTCTTCAGCTTGCCGCATCCAGCATCTACCTGCAGTCTTTCGCAGGTCGTCATCCCACCTGGTCGGAGAGCGTCCTACACTACGTTTACCGAGTCGTGGTCTCCACTCAAGAACACATTTGCCCCAGCGGCTGTCGGTTCTTCGCGAGATATGGCCGGCCCACTGTCACTTCAGCTTGCTAGTTTCTTGATCTTTTTTTATCGCTACTATTGGAATGCATTTGGTATATAGTTTTTAACCACATTTTGCATTCATTATTGCAATTCCCACATTTCTATTTAATGACCGATTATACCTACATTATATTGATAGTCGAAGTTACTTTATTTCCACAAGTAATATATATGTACACACAGTAATATATATATACAATAAGCAGTAAAATGTAGTAGTTTTATATAAATTTCCCTCTTTCTCTTCTAGCCTTAAATACGTAAAATGTTTTACGAATTTAAGGCTTTTATTGTCAAGGCTCCGGCGCCGTTGCAGCTTGGAGAAGCTCAAATTCTGCGTGCGGCGTCGGCAGTCAAAAATTTAACAAAAAATTTGACGAAATCGTAAATTTTCTACGTGGTTGTGCTAGCTCCCAGGCAGGTTTTTGATTGTTACTTATTAACCTATGTACATGCTCTGTTGTGTTACAATTTGTTTATGTTTCACGTAGAATTGTTGCCTAGTCGTAGCCTTTGTTACGTATTCTTCTATCTGTTTTCCGTCATCTGACAATCTGTTATGATAACATAATAGCTCTATTATAGAGCTAAATATGCTTTTAGCAGTCTCGTATTGTTTTCAGTTATGTAACCAGTTTGTTAATGCTTTGGGCCCATTCTTCATTTTGTCAGATGTATATTTTACGATATGATTATGAATAATAATATATATAACACGTCTGCCGTATGTCCAGCGATTTGTGGGCAAAGACCACCACAGAGTGGAGCCCACCCAACGCTAAGAGGCGACGTGGAAGGCCCAGGATGAGATGGCGCGACGAGCTCGAGGTACATCTTCCATCATGGCCTGTTGCAGCGTTGGATCGCGAGGAGTAGAAGGAGAAAAGGGAGGCCTTTGCCCAGCAGTGGGACAATAACGGCTTAAAATAAATAAATAAATAACTAAGATTGTCTCATAAGACAATCGTAAGTAAGTTAAGTAAAGCTAATAGAATAATTCAGTCACGATATGTTACGTAGAAAGTTATCTTATTTTTAAACTCGTTTCTGCCCGCTGCTTCGCACGCGTTATTTTATAGAAACGTTTTGTTTATTTCTATCCCATGAGTTCTGTTTTTATGGGATGACAAAAGCTACATTATATGTAGCCTTTTTTATTCCAGGTGAAGAACTACCTGCATGCAAAATATCAGTCCGATCCGTTCAATATTTTTGGCGTGAAGAAGTAACAATTAGTAACAAACATCCATTCGTTCATCTTAAGGGTCCGGCGACCCTCGCTTGCAAAAATCGCTCCGAATATCGCTGTCCCTGTTTAACCCTTGCGCCGCGCCACATGCGTGCGCGATAGCAATATTAGCCGTTCAAAATTTGGTTTGTTCCGTAATACCAAAAATTATGACTGAAAACTTTTTGTATTCTTCATAAAGTATTGTTATTCTGCAACTAGACAATATAAGCTATGTTTCTTAATAAATAAAACGTAAGATATTGATGTTTTTAATACGAAACAAATAGCAAGAAAACTTGTCCATTTTCGCATAAAAATGTGCAAAATGAGATTGGCTTTCATTTTATTTTATAATACTAGTGTGATTAATTTTTATGTACAATGATAAAGTTAGGAGTAGTCTGCAAATAACAGGGTAAATTTACCACTTCTTATGTCTTACTAAGTTATATTTTCTTTTTCTAGACTTCTTATCTTCAAAAGTATGGTTCATCAACACTATCTGACCACTCTTGATAAGTTTTCTTAATTTTTATTTTTAGTTTTATTTTCTATGTTAATTGTTCATGTTTTTTTTTTGTTCTATTATATATAGGTACTTAAGATAAATAACAATTATTTTATATATAATAATCTTGATAATTACGCCACCGTCAGCTTTAAAACGTACCGATCCTATCCATGCAAAGGTTGCCTGGAAGAGATCGCTTTTAGCGATAAGGCCGCCAATTGTGCCAGTAGTTATAATTAGTATTAAGATCCTTTAGTATTTTTTTTTTTGTATTTATGGTGCAATAAAGTTATATTGTATTGTATTGTATTCTTCCAACTGATGATTAAAAACCTCGCTCAGTTTAAATTATTTTGTTATCAGAAACCAGATCGACCGGTACGCTCTTTCTTATTACGTACGTATTCGCTTCAGCAGAGATCATAATTAGCGTTATTTAAGTAACTTAGCACATCCGATGCGCATATTAATGGGCGTTGTTCTGATGTTACCAAATGGTTGAATTACTTTGAAGAACTACAAAAATACTGATTGCTAGTCTTTAATTATGTCTATTAACACTTTGAGTGCTGAAATCACACGGTATGTGTTTTCTATAAGTGACTAATATGCGTAAATCCACACTAGCGCAGCGGCTGAGAAAATACAGATCTTTGTGACTCAGCACAGCCGTAATATTTTTCGAACGAAACGCATGTGCGGCGCAACACAACCGCTGTGTAGAGCGGCAGCACGAATTTTTTAGGTTATAAAAAAGATCGCAGTCGTCGAAAAAAAAGTTGCAGTCAAAGTGTTAATACAATTAATACATTTACTTTTATACATTTTTTTTACTCTTTCCTCAAATCCTAAATCAAGCCAGGCTTAGATAAGTGCAGTCACTCTGTGTAATTTTTTTTTTAAATATAGTAGTTTTTTAGTTCTTTGGCTGAAAAACATCGCTGTTCAAAAGAGGTTCAGCACACGCTGAGCCAACCCCTATTTTGGGACAGGGTTAGGTAGCCTTATCTTAACTATCACCCTTTTGTGTCATTTACTGAATATATCACGAAGAACCGAGAACCACTACTGGGTAAACTTGTTCTTGGGTATGCAAGAATTTGTATAAAGGAAGGTATCTTAGCACTTTGATTGCTGAAATCACACGGTATGTGTTTTCTACAAGTGACTAATATGCGTAAATCCACACTAGCGCAGCGGCTGAGAAAATACAGATCTTTGTGACTCAGCACAGCCGTAATATTTTTCGAACGAAACGCATGTGCGGCGCAACACAACCGCTGTGTAGAGCGGCAGCACGAATTTTTTAGGTTAAAAAAAAGATCGCAGTCGTCGAAAAAAAATCGCAGTTAAAGTGTTAGTCTATAAGAATAAGGTCAGCAGCGTTTAACACCTACACTGCGATCTTCAATCCGCCTACCAAGCGTGGTGAATATGGCAAAATCTCCCTGATTTTAGGGAGGTGTATTATCCACCACTTATAAGCTTTGAAGTCAAATAAAAATGCATAGTTAGCTATGACATAAATAACAATGTATTCAAATAACTTAAAATAATGGTATACACGGTTGAAACAGTCGATCTAATGATGGGCGGTGAAGTACTGGGGAGCGGAGTGAACAGCGTGGACCACTGGCGCGTGGACCGCGTGGACTTGTTGGACCACTGGGGCGTGGACAGCGTGGACTTGCGGGGCGGGGGAGGGGGGAGCCGCGTGGGCGTCGGGAGCTGTGTTGTGGACGATGGCGTTGAAGCTGTTAACAAAAATGAAGTTAGTTATGATGTCTTTAAATTTTTTCAATTACAAAAAATATCTTTATTACAAATTTAAATATTAATAATGAATTATGCTGGAAAATCCACACAGCATCGTCTAGCCCCAAGGTAAGCCAAAGCTTGTGTTATGGGTACTAGATTACTAATATAATTAATACAATTCATTATATAGATATACTATATTTTTTATTATACATAGAAAACGACTAGAACATCCGGAACAAATGCCTGTAGATCGTACAAACAATTGTCCCGAGGCGAGAATCAAACCCGCAACCTCCTGCGTCGCAGGCGGACCTTCGCCCACCGCGCCACAGAGGTCTTCCTTAAGCAGTAGCTTAAGGTTAGGTTATTATGAGTTCATAATTTTTAGGTTTGTTTACAAACATTCTACATCGAGTTTGGCCAGTGGCTGTCGATGACCAAAACAAAATGTGAACAACCACACGAACGAACCAAAAGTCCGATACACATGGGGAAAACCTCCAAAATACGTTTCATATTTTTACAATGTCAATTTAATTATGTGAATATATGTTTATTTCTAAAAGCTTGTGGAAGATTCTAAAATTTATCATATTTTATCATTTTCCAAATTGCTGGGCAGCATCTTGATGCTATCAAAAACTTTTATGATCATTACGAGCTTTTTTGCAAAATTGCAAAATTTAATGATACAAGTTGCATATTCTAATGATAAGGCTACGTAAATATTCAAATTAGCTTTGCCAACTGTTGTATAATAATACTAACAAGCAAGACGGTCGTCCGTCAAAAAGTAGAATATAACATCCTACAGAATATATATATATATGTATGTAGGATGGTTTGGATTTTATCTACGTTATCGACCGAGACAACAGCTTAGATTAGAAGTTTAACAAATTGCAGATTCTGAAGTCTTGTCGTTAGTTTCGCTAGCTTTAGGCTGGATTTATACTAAACCAGTTTGAATAAAGAACTAAAGAATAATAAATAAATAAATAATGCTGGACAATTCACACAGCATTATCTAGCCCCATGGTATGCAGAGCTTGTGTTATGGGTACTAGATAACTGATATACATAATTCAATACATTACATAGATAGTTTTTTATTATATATAGAAAACGACCAGAACACCCGGAACAAATATCTGCAGATCGTACACACAATTTTTCCGAGACGGGAATGGAACCCAACCAACCCAGCAACCTCCTGCGTCGCAAGCGGACCTTCGCCCACCGCGCCACATCGGTCGTCAATAAAGAATGAGATAACTTATCACAATTAAACCCACAGTGATTTCTGCGAATAATTAGAACTTCGTACTTTTTTATATCAGTAGCTTCTATAATTAAACGAAAGGCACTGTGAAGAATAGTAGTAAAAAACAGAGATTTTAAGAATCAGAGGGATTAAGAAATTGGGCGAAGAGGCTTATTCTAGTTTCCTCGGCAGTCATGAGACAAGATCTGGCCATCACTATATTAAAAGTCAGTTAGAATTTATATAGTTTTTTGCGAACTCATTTTAAGTCATTCCAAGTCTTGAAATGAGTTATATTAGCAATATCTATATTTTATTTATATGTACATATATTAGGTATATTTATCTTTTAGTTCTCTAAAATATTTTTAAAAAAAAATCGGTAAAAAAATAATGTGTAAGTTTTCTCATTGTTATATCAGGTGAACAGAAGTTGAATTACCAATTTCAAACACATGCTATGATGTAGTTATTTTTAATGATGTGATGTGGTGTTTTTAAAGCTCACGTCAAGGAGTTTTTCCTGCCAAAAGAATGAATATTGGTACTTACTATTTATTTATTTATGTATTTAAGTAGTTATTTATTTTGGAATTTGTAATATTTATTATTTGTTTTTTTAGTATTCTTATTTAGATAAACTGTGGTACACCCCCTGCCTTTTCTTAAATTCATATAATTCTTTCCATCCAAAGTTTGCCTGGAAGAGATCGCTTCTAAGCGATAAGGCCGCCCATTGTACCTGTCGCATATAATGTATTTTTGTAATGATTAATTTGTTTATGGTGTACAATAAAGAATTTTTGTATTGTATTGTATTGTATTGTAGTTATTCACTATCCTAGTATAATATCTGGCTTAATTCTTGGCCTTCATTGCGTAATATAACAAATGCATGTGTGAGCTTAAACTCTTTATGAATGAGTCTAAACACGTTTAAGACATTGAGATTAATAGATATACACGCGTTTAAACCTGCTCTGCTTTTAAACTCACTTTCGATACTGATTTTATGGAGTCCGCTGATTCATAAACACCACTTTTACTTTCATCGTGTTAAGCAGTTTATGCACGGTTTTATTAACACTTTGACTGCGGTTTTTTTTCGCCGACTACGGTCTTTTTTTTTACCTAAAAAATTCGTGCTGCCACTCTACACAGCGGTTGTGTTGCGCCGCAAATGCGTTTCGTTTGAAAAATATTACAGCTCTGCTGAGTCACAAAGAACTGTATTTTCTCAGCCGCTGCGCTAGTGTGGATTTACGCATATTAGTCACTTGTAGAAAACTCATACCGTGCCTTTTCAGCACTCAAAGTGTTAAGTTATTGGGGAAATTGATAATATTCGATCGGCTATAGTTTTAGCTAAAGCGACTTGGTGAAAAAGATGGATGTAAATTTTGGGCACTACGGTGCTCATTACGGGAGGTCTATGTCCAGTCCAGCTGTGGACTAATTATAGGCTTATGATGATGACATTTTTGAATTATTTAGGTAGTCTGTATAAAGACTTCCTTCTGCCAAATTTTACAAAGCTTTCCTGTAATAATGAGTACTATCTCATCTGCTATCAAGGAATTCTTTTTACCCATTGTGGTCGTCAGCGGTGTATTCAACCTTGCGGATGGAACCATCAGGCTGCAGCAGAGAGTATTCTCCCTTCACGACGTCTCCGTCGCGCGACTCGTATTGCGACTTGTGGTCGCCGGTGTGGGGGTCTTCCACGGAGTAGGAGAACTCATACTTAGCGGGAGCCTGAAAAATACAAAGAGATAAAGGTACTTGTTGAATAGCTACAGAAAAGGGTGCAGATCTCTTCTCTATCACTACATAGTATAAAACAAAGTCGCTTCCTACTGTCTGTCTGTACCTATGTATGCTTAGATCTTTAAAACGACGCAACGGACTTTGATGCGGTTTTTTAAATAGATAGTGATTCAAGAGGAAGGTTTATATGTATTTAATATATGCGAAGCCGAGGCGGGTCGCTAGTTTGAAATAAAACATATGAGGATTGAGTTGTGTTTTCTTTGTTGGGAAAAAAGGTAATTAAGGCACTATTATTCGACTCTAGATGCACGATAAATTGGTATCGAAATTATTATAATAAAAAAAAATTATAAACAAAAAAGAATCAATACACCTTTTTGTCAATTGCTTAGTAATACGTAATACTCGGGTCAATACAAATCATCACCATGCTGAATACAGCATGATGAAACAAGTTTTTATCCCTTCGTTGAATGTAAGTCTAATGCCGATGCTGATTATAACAGTAGTTCTCATGATTGAAATTTTGAGGACTGTACCATAGGAAAGTAATTATTATTGTAAACGTCAGACGTCATTCACGAAATGTTAGGATCAATTTCATTGATCGATATATTTTGACATTTATGATGATTCGATAACTCATAAATAAAAGTAGCTTCTACACAGAACGTTTGTAATCTAGGAAACTGTGTTTTG
Source organism: Eupithecia abbreviata (assembly GCA_943735965.1). NCBI lineage: Eukaryota > Metazoa > Arthropoda > Insecta > Lepidoptera > Geometridae > Eupithecia > Eupithecia abbreviata. Next base: position 9,509,780 of record OX030979.1, on the reverse strand, counting down.
GTGTCAATAATTTAAAGTTCATTAATGATTGAAACGTTTTGTTTCCTGAATCGTGAGGATCATAGAAAGGTTTGGCAGAATTCCATTTGGACTGGTAGAACTTCTTTCGTCGTTCAAGTATCTAGTGATGTAAGTAGTAAGTCTCGTAAATATCGATAGCACGAGTGCATTATTATCGGAATAGCATGTTACGTTTTCGAAGCGTGAATTGCTCAGTATAATTACTGGACCTAGTGACTATCTCATTATCTACATAAGTTGCGTATACTCTTACAATCAGTTATAATTGTTCAGTAATTATTGTTTGAATCTTGCTTTGACAATGTTTTGATTCTCAGATACATGATTGGTCAGATACGTATTGATTCAGTGAAGTTATTCTGCAGATTTAATAGATAAATAGAAATGACGAAAGTAGACCTAGTGCTTTCGTCATAATAGACTATAAACATTATCATCTAATGATGTTATTGATAAATAGTTCCTCATAGAACAACATGATGTATTGCTGAAACGCAAAGCTTAGGTATGTCTCTTGTTTAGTTATATTAAGGTTGCACAATGTAATTGGGTTATATTAGATTGAAACTTTTTTATGATTAGGTACTCCTTTCACTTCTATTGTATTTTAATATTTGTAGTTTAATTGCTATTTATAAGAGTCTAATGTGGACTAGCTCGTAATATACTAAGGTTAGTACTAATTATGCTGAGACTGAGAACAATATCCCATTTTCTGACTCATTTGAAACTGTTTTCTTTTATGTTTTTTCGGGGAACCTTTTAGATTCAAATACATATTTATAAAACGAATTACTGTTAGGCTAAATTTTTTTAACCCAAGTTACAATAAAACATATTGATTTTAAGGATTCCCCTGATAAAATATTTTCGAAGAACGTATACCAATCTTCAGTCCTTAAACCAAATAAAAAGACTTACATGTTCTTCCTCGAGATCAGCTTTGCGAGCAATAGCAACCTGAGCAACATGTTGCACCAACGGAGCGTGGTGGACAGCTGGTGCAATATGGTGGACGGCTGGAGCCAGGTGCTGGACAATAGGCGCACTGTGTTGCAAATACGAATGCTGGATCAGAGGAGCAGAGTGTTGGAGAATGGGCGAAGAGTGCTGAAGCAGGTTTGATGAGTGTTGGATCAAGGGAGCAGATTGGATCAGAGGTGAAGCGTGTTGGATCAAAGGGCCGGAGTGTTGAAGTAGGGTAGGACCATGTTCTAGGGTGTAGTGCCCGTCATGGGATGGCTCGTCGTGCCTGACGATGCTTTGGGAGGAGACGGCATGGTGACCCTCGTTGATCACCCCCGCTTGGGTGAACGCTACGAGAGCGCTGATAACTACGATCTGAAAAAGATAATTTATTTGAATAACTAGCTGCGTCCCCGCCATATATGTCCCGCGGTGTTACCCGCGTTAGTAAACATATTATTTGAATTTGATCATCAGAACACTGTCGGGATGATAAATAGACCTTGTTTTAATCCAGGATGAAAACTATCCTGGTGCCTAATTTTATCCAAATCCGTTTAGACGTTTAACCGTGAAGGAATAACAAACATAGGCAAACATATATGTACATATACGTAAAAACTTTTGCCTCAATAATAATAGTATTATCTGTGTTTTAAAATTAGTAAAAAAAAAACGATTAGGATTGGAACATAAAACAGTGTGTGGTTTTATAGTAAAGGTCAAAAAGCCCCAAACTGGTGTTTACATGAAAAATAATTTTGATGAAATTTCTCTTTGAATCTGTGTTATTGATTTTCCTGTTAAAATGAACACTAAAAAACTATAACACTAAACTTTGTAAAAAGCTTAAACTCCCCAAAATATAATTTCAACACAACCTTTAATACTCACTTTAAAGTACATGTTGATACTGAGTTGGGAGTCGATTGATAGCTCTCCTGTTCCGATGGTAGTTTTTATACTTCAGAGGAAGCCGGCTTGGGTCACCCGATACGGCACCCAGAACCGGCTGAGCACATGACACCGTGAACTGTTAGCGAGGCTGTGGCTGACACATGATCACCTTTGCAGGCCTTACGTCATGGAAACGACGCTTTTTTATTTTCAGTCAAGGTTATTGTAAGGGTGTGATCCGTATGCTTGAGATAAGGAAATTGTATCCTATCTATTATTAGCTGCCCCATGGTTTCGCCGGCTTGGAAAACTATTTGTCAAATCCTACTAATATTATAAACATGAAAGTTTGTATGTATGGATGGATGTTTGTTACTCTTTCACGTAAAAACTACTGAACAGATCGAGCTGAATTTTTTTATACATGTAGTCCTGGGCCCAGAATCAAACATAGTCACCTTATCAGTTCCCATATGATAGAAATAATCTTAAACGTTTCCATAGAAATAACGCGTGCGAAGCCGCGGGCAGAAACTAGTAGTTTATAAATATTCCTCTTGAGTTACTCTTTTAAAAAAAACCGCATCAAAATCCTTTGCGTATATTTAAGATCGGGACTGACAGACAGCGGGAAGCGACTTTGTTTTATACTATGTAGTGAAGATTTCTTAACCAAAATCACAGCACAGAATCTAAGAATGAAAATAGCAGTATTGACACATTCACTGCCTCAACGGTGTAACTTCAAGAGATGCGCTGCATCATGGAAAACGCCTAATCGAGAATGTTCGTTATGAGCAGTGAGAGTGTCAAGTAGAGTGATCGAAGGATTTAACAATTTTTGATTCTATCTTATTACCTATTTCATTTTATTTTTATTATATTATTATTTCAAAATCGTAAACTTGATCATAACTCCAGTTTTCCCGCCATCAATTGCAACATTCATTGTTGTTACAAGAACCTATTGCATAGTTTCGCCGGCTAAGTCTATCCCTTAGCCTATACAAGTTACATAAAGACATTCTTAAATAATAGCTTATCGAGATTATTACGGGCTGTTATGGTTATAACGAAAGATTTGTGGAGCTTTGAACTTGTTATAAGGTGGTCTTGTTACAGTAGAATCGATGCTTAATTTCATCATCATCAGCCTATATTAGTCTACTGCTGGACATAGGCCTCCCCCAATGAGCGCCATAGCGCCCTGTCTTCAGCTTGACGCATCCAGCATCTACCTGCAGTCTTTCGCAGGTCGTCATCCCACCTGGTCGGAGGGTGTCCTCGGCGGCCGATGCTTAATTTATTGGTGGTGAATATTTCTCGTAAACTCTTTGGACGGTTTGTTTGTTTTTCTCTTATAAATCAATCAATAAGCTTGATCATAATGGTTTCTGATTTTATGATTCTATTTTAGTATATGATTCTATTAATGAGCTTTTTTCTCTTCAATTCAGAATAAGTTCTCCTACACTATAGTTTTGGTAAGTGCACTTGTAGAAATCAAAATAAACATAGGAAATCAGTAATCGAAGAAATACCCGTATTTCGTCAAATTAATTTTGAAAAAAAAAGGTGATTCTGTGTGTTTTTTAATACGTTTAATTCATACAAACTGAATAGAGAAAATAAAATAATATCAACCAAGACTAAATTTATTAATATCTACACAAACTTGATTCAATTCCAAATTGTAGGCAAAAAAAGTGCACGTTGAAATAAATATTTTAACGCGCAATATTTTTGTCGAATTTGAGGTGTCTTAATAATAAATTATAAACTAGAAATCAACGACCGATGTGGCGCGGTGGGCGAAGGTCCGCCTGCGACGCTGAAGGTTGCGGGTTCGATTCCCGCCTCGGAACAATTGTGTGTACGATCTGCAGATATTTGTTCCGGGTGTTCTGGTCGTTTTCTATGTATAATAAAAAAATATATCTATCTATGTACTGTATTGTACTATGTATATCAGTTATCTAGTACCCATAACACAAGCTCTGCTTACCATGGGGCTAGATAATGCTGTGTGAATTGTCCAGCATTATTTATTAGAATTACCTTTAATCATTCCTTTGTTTAGTTAGGTATTAGCAATATGGCACAGCATGAAAGAGCCCTTACAATATCGGCTGGTAAGAAAGTAGCTCTCTGGGTTGCACCAAGTGATCCAGTAAACTATTACGTAACTACGAGTCCGAGGCACACCGAGTGAAGAACTGCAGTTGAAAACATTACCTACAAGCTTTAAGTTTTTTTTTTTTTTTTAATTCTTTACTATAATTTATATTAAAACTTTTGAAACGATCATAGTTATGACCACAACAGTCTCTTATAACGGGATATTTACCATGATTTGATGATTTTAAATACTTCGGCATAGTTTCATGCGCCATGATCACGGAATAACTGAAGGCACTGCGAGTAAGTTTTTAAGTTTTTATGGGCAGACATGCCGATTTACCCTTTTGTCTTTTGCTTTTCGGAGCTAAAGACAAAAAATTAAGGACAATGACGTTACCACTACCACCGGTTTCATTATCGAAGGCAGTTCGATCACGACACACAAGAAAAAATAAAATTAATATTAATTACAGTTCAGACTAAGAACATTTATTAGTGGTTAAACAAGCAAACGTCCGTTTTGTGACGTTTGACTATCATTAAAAAAAACTTGCATCGGACGAGATTTATAAAATAATAGGAAGATATTGGTATACTTCGTAGTCTCGTCTGCAATTTACTAGGTTATCATACGTTTTCAGATATAAAAAACAAAAAAATAGTTAGTGCATTCCCCGTAAAAACGAGAGGCACCACTACGAACGTCATCATTTTTCTTCAGCATGATAAAATTTAGGTTTTTTTAAATTAAGGTTTCGGGGAGGACTTTGTCTGGTACATGATTAATTTTACGATAATAAGTAAATTATATATTTTTATTTTATGAACCCGAGCTTAAAGAACACCATGATTAGAGTTAACTACCAAAAATTAATCAATTACTTTTCCCATCAGTTATCAATTATTCCCTCCTATCTGTTTCGAATTTTTATTGACAAAGCGAAGTCTGGCTAGATTAGCAGTTCTGTCAATATGTACGAGTATTTTCGTACGTACTCATCTACAGGTAATATTTTACAACCAATCGTGAAACTTGGTTTACAGATTTACAATCTTTTTTATAGATTTTTATTTTAAATTAAAGGGGTAATTCACAAAAAAAACATGGATACCATCCTGTTTTAAACAACTTAAGTGGTAAATTAAATGTTGCAAAAAAGTTTGTGCTCGCGAGATTAACTTACTATTTGTAGAACTACTTGTAATTATCAGTTTATATAAAACTCGCAAGAATATTCATAATTTGTTACTTTTGAAAGCTTTTCCGCTCTCAGTGTAGCCCCCGCGCAACTGCCGGCGTTGCCTGCGACCACATATCTCGCTGTCGGTACAAGAACCAGAATACAACGGAGCTTCCCTTCGAAGGTCATTGCACTAATTGCAACCATAACCCGCCATTTTTAATAACGCCCTACCACAATTCAGCCAAAATTGCTCTCAGGCTTTTAATAAAAAATTTGAGAATTCGACGAACTTCGTACATGACTAATTTAACGAATTTATGGACAGTTGTGTGTGTTAAATGAAGAAGAATTTTGGTAAGGCTGCCAGTGTTGAATGCAGTCGTTTGTTAAAAGTCGCATTGATAATTCGTATCGGGTTTTCTCTTTGCTTTGTGTTGATCTTCGAATTTATCTCAATATAAATGCTTGGAAAAGTTGGTTAACAAAAGCAACGACGACGAGTTGAACGATTGGAGTTTAGAGATTTTTTTTTTCCACATTTTTCCTTCTTGATTTGCTTACGAATGAATCTATACGTAATTGAAATTATTAAAACTGTTTGGATGTGACCTCCGATTTAGTTTTTCCTGAATAATTCGACGGTACGACGGTAGTTATATCAACTTATACAATAGATAAGCGAGTTGGATCCCTTCTTTTAGCTCTCTTTCTATATCTTTGCTAGTTATTATCTATTAACAATTATATATAAATAAATAAATAATGCTGGACAATTCACACAGCATTATCTATATTTGTTTCGGGTGTTCTGGTCGTTTTCTATGTATAATAAAAAATATCTATCTATGTAATGTATTGTATTATGTATAATCAGTTATCTAGTACCCATAACACAAGCTCTGCTTATGTTAGGGCTAGATGCTCTGTGCTCGGTGGTGTTTGGTATTTTTCTTATTATTAGATTTCTAGGTCCATAAATAAGAAGACTACTGCATTTCTTTGTTTTAAAGCTACCATCATTATCAAAATACCAAACCAACAGCTGGCAAATGGTCCAAGATGACCATAACTAATTTCTCTTACATTCGATAATGACCATAGCATTATTCTCTGTAAATGGCTCCGTAAATCATCAATTTCGTCATCATTGCAAAATAAGTGATTCTTCTTGATACTGGGACCTTGTTTCGTAAGGAACATCCATCACTATGTTAATAAGAAGTACGGAGAATCGCTTCGATTTATTGTAAATCGATTTTGGGCTTTTCATTGTTGTGCAATTCGACATGCCTTCTTTTGTGGACAAATGTAACCATTGGTAATATCGATAAAATATCTCACATATTTTAATTCATTTCATTTATTCAACCGTAGTTACATGTATGATACACTTGATGTCTTTATAATCTAATTTACCTAGTATTATACATATTACTTAATTATTATCAATCATATAAAAATGAATCGCTAAATGTGTTGATAAGCGCAAATCTCGAGAGCAGCTGAACCGATTTCGCTATTTTTTTTAGAATATTCCTTGAAGTACGAGGATGGTTCTTACGGAGAGAAAAAAGAGAAAAATTTAAAAAATTGCCTGATACAAATTGACCACCCGGGCGAAGCCGTGATGGGTCGCTAGTTATTTATATAACACAAGCTTTTTGTATAGGAAGTACCTAGAACACATCGATGAGATGTGATAAAAACATTTAAACAAATAAAACGAAAAAAATATTTAGTACACACAATCGCTCTTAGATTGTTACCTACTTTAACCTATCTGTGCATTAAAGTGTTGCATAGGCTCTGAAACAATGCCCCTTATTTCTCAGTGATTACTGATTACTAAAGTCTGGAATGAGGAACTCAATTATTATACTCTCACATCACTATCTGATAACAACGACCCAGTTACATCCAACGAAGTTTAGTATTATTATTGACGACCGAGACCGCGACTCGGCAAACGTAGTGTAGGACGCCCTCCGGCCAGGTGGAATGGCGACTTGCGAGTTGCGAAGGACTGCAGGCAGATGCTGGATGCGACAAGCTGAAGACAGGGCGCTATGGCGCTCATTACACGAGGCCTATGTCCAGCAGTGGATTACTATAGGCTGTTGTTGATGATGATTGACGACCGATGTCGCGTGGCGGGCGAAGGTCCGCTTGCGAGGTGAGGTTGCGAATTTGATTCCCGCCTTGGATTAAAAGTTTGTACAATCTGTATATATTTGTTCCGAGTGTTCTGGGTATTTTCAATGTATAATAAAAAATGTCTATCTATGTAATATATTATCTAAGAAATTGAATAATATCCCAAAGAATGTGGATTTCTGTGTTAATTGCACCCGCGACCTTTACCTTAGTACGGGGACGATCTAACCAACTACTTACGCACTATAATAACAAAAACCTTATGTAATACATATATTGTATGTATATCAGTCATCTAGTACCCATAGCACAAGCGCTGCTTAACTTGGGGCAATATCCACTGGAACGTCCGGCCAAATCGACTATATAGCCCTATATGTCCGAGCTTCGCGGACAAAAATCACGGCGCCGCGAGCGCTTCCCATTTTTTACATAAATCGTTATATATCTCGCTATCTACTACACCTACGCCCTAAAAAAATATACCATAAAAAAGCGAAAACTATACGGAATTAATAAAGGTATAGACCAAGTATTAGAAATAATCAAGTGGTCTCAAATAAATGCCTAAACTTGACAAAGTAACTTGATACAACATTTTAGAGGGAAAATAACATTCAACTTTGGGTTCACTTGCTGCTCTGTGAATTGTCCAGCATTGTTTTTTTCTTCTTACGGCTTCGAACGCGTTTTTTGGAAGAAAAAGAATTCGGGTATTATTCCTGGTCTTTATGTGCAAATTTTCACCGCGATCCATTCAGTAGTTTTGCCATTGTTTTCGACTAAGAAAGAAAGAAAGAAAGAAAATATATTTATTGATTCACTGTACTTGCTACTACATAGTACTTATAAAATAAAATAAACAAATAACTACGAAACTATAAAAAACTAGTGACTCTAAAAAGCGAACCAATTGGTCCTGTCTCAGCATAATGTTGTAAGTATACCCACAAAAATAAGGATAGCCTTATGAAAAAGTGTGATGTTCACAATAGAAATACAAGAAACAAGAACAAGTTAGACATCCCATCATTTAGATTACACAAGGTAGGGAAATCATTTATGGGCAATAGCGTGCGCTTCTATAATAAGCTTCCATCTGAAGCAACTGAGCTCCCTATTCGTAAATTTAAAAATTACATAAAAATAAATCTCATCAAGAAGGCTTTCTACTCCATAAATGATTATCTCAATGATGTTAATGCTTGGCCAGATGTCGCTCAGTTTCGCACAGACAATAGTATGTAAGTAATTTGTTATTGTGCATAGCTTTACTTAAATATTGACATGTATCGAATCATATTATATTTAGACTTAAATAGGCAAATAACCATGTCACATACTATTACACAATAGACAAATAAGAGATGAACATGCTAGTGGTTTCTTTTTCACTTCTTCCACTAGTGGACAAAAAATTGAAGTGAACAGTAAAATAATTTTATTTGATAATAATTTAATGTATAAAATATGACTTGTCTAAGTGCTTATTTTGTAAGCCTAAAGAAATAAATGATTTTTTACTTTACTTTACTTTTACTTTGTTTAGTTGTATTTAATGTACTATCTTCATAATCGCAAATTTTTGCCTTTATAATTTTATAGGTACCTAACTCAGAATCCAACGAAGTGAACTACTACTACTACGCGTACCTACTTATTACTTATACTCTAGCTAGATTAATATATTTTGGTTTATTTTCTTCGCTGTAATTGTATTTTCATTTTTTGTAATTTTGTGTTTTATATGTACCTAGTCCTTTGTAGTACCTTTGTAGGGAATAAAAATTAATTGACTTTAAACCAAAGAGTCCTTTTAACACTTTGACTGCGGTTTTTTTTCGACGACTGCGATCTTTTTTTAACCTAAAAAATTCGTGCTGCCGCTCTACACAGCGGTTGTGTTGCGCCGCACATGCGTTTCGTTCGAAAAATATTACGGCTGTGCTGAGTCACACAGATCTGTATTTTCTCAGCCGCTGCGCTAGTGTGGATTTACGCATATTAGTCACTTGTAGAAAACACATACCGTGTGATTTCAGCAGTCAAAGTGTTAAGGAGGGCGGAATGAGGAAGGCAATGAACACGTTAGCATTGCCTGTTGCTAAGTAACCATCGGCCTAGTTAAACAGAACAAAGTGTAGGTACGCAGTCCTTGCTTTCGCTCCTTGTAACTTGGACATTGTATGGTAATGTAACCTGCCTGATATGCAATTTGGAGATCTCGGGTTTCTCACGGTCCACCGGGCTTGTTTGTGCAATTAACATGAATACAGCCTAATGCATTTTTGCGTTGCCAAACGTTATTACGTATATCATTGTTTTGAGTTTAATCGCTTGCTGTAAGTAGGTTTGGTGTGTCCTTGTACCCTTATAAGAATTTGTTATTAATTTTTCCTGAAATATTATTATATTTTTTATTTGATGGATAGAATAGATAGAAAATTCTTTACTTCACTTTAAATAGAAAACTATGTACGGTAAAACATGTAGTACCTAAAAATTCATTACAATTGGCGGTCTTATCGCTCAAGAGCGATCTCTACCAGACAACCATTATTTTTCGTTTATTAATGCACAAACAGTTAACAGTATTAGGTTTTGTATAAAACAATCAAGATGCCACTAATATAAATATTATTTAAAAAAAAACAACGTTACAGACGCTAATTTAGAAAATACTAATAAAACAAATAACTCAAAATACAATCATGCATGAATTATATAACCTAAGAGAGAAACTTGTTTTTTAAAGTTATTCTTAGAGAGCAATAATTATATAATTGAAGAAGAAAAACGCAGATATATTTTATTATCTTTATTTTATATAAACATTACGATTAACATACACAAAGCTTTGCTATTTACAATGGCATTGCCCCATCCCATACACACAACTAATAAAAACTAAATTGTCATGAATGAAAGCATATATAGGTTATTTACATAGAAGATGACTGAAATAACAAATCAGAATACATAAACGACAGTACATAATAACATTTGAAAATACTAACTATAAGGCTCCACAAATATGGACGGCAACAAATTAACAAGATACCAAATGAAGTAAATGGAATAAAAGAAAAGAAGAATAATCAAGAAGGAATAAACTACCGTTGAATGAACTACTTTGACTATACTGACAATGTGTGTAGAAACAGACGAGATAACAGTAGACTACAAACACACCAAGCTAACACAGCATTGATGCGGAAAAGTGTTGTTAGTATGGCTCCTAAAATTTTTAATAAGCTACCTAATCAGTTGAAAGAGCTAAATGGTGTACTCTTTAGAAAGAAACTAAAAATGTTGTTAATTTGTAAATGTTACTACAGTATTGACGATTTTTTTAATGATAAATTTTAATTCATGTTAAACTAGTGCATGTCATTCTCTCAAATATCTTTGCATACCGACTAACGGTCAAGCATGTTGAACCACGAAATGTATACCTATTACCTGTAACCTTACAAACACATGTTTTTGGCAAATAAAAAATCTTTATCTTTATCTTTATCTTTGAAAACGACAAAGCTTCAGTTGAATAAGGGAAAATAGGTGATTAAAAGAATTTAACAAGTGAAATTCAATCGTTCTTATATGAATAGATTCTATTAGTAGAAGAGAATTTTACAAGGTGCGACTGCTACCGAATGGTTTAGGTTACTACCTTGTGAAATTATCTTCTACTAATGGAACTATGAAATATAATCGTCATTCCCGTTAACACTTTGACTGCGGTTTTTTTTCGACGACTGCGATCTTTTTTTAACCTAAAAAATTCGTGCTGCCGCTCTACACAGCGGTTGTGTTGCGCCGCAAATGCGTTTCGTTCGAAAAATATTACAGCTCTGCTGAGTCACATAGATCTGTATTTTCTTAGCCGCTGCGCTAGTGTGGATTTTCGCATATTAGTCACTTGTAGAAAACTCATACCGTGCGTTTTCAGCACTCAAAGTGTTAACAACATTCGGCCTTGTGCCTTTTTGCCGTCCGTAAGAGCATCACCATTATAACATTGGCATATACGAGTAATGAGAACAGGTGGAAAGGCTCGTGATTGGATGACTACAAAAACTAGAACATTAATGCTAATATCACAGATTGGGTAAAGACGTCGTCTTAATGATGATGGATGACCGGCGGGGAGTTGTGTACGACAGCGTTGAATCTGTTGACAAAACATAGGTCAATGATTTTGAATGTGTCAAGTGGTCAAGTACCTATCATTCACGTTGCGATAATGGTGTCATATTGCTGCTAAGTTCTCAAATTCCTGAAATATGGAGTGTCTAAGTGAAATTGGTATTAAAGCTAGAACACAAATTATGATACGAAGATTGCGATTTATTGACGACGACCTCTGTTGCACGGTGGGCGAAGGTCCGTCGTGCGAAGCAGCAGGGTTCGATTTCCGCCTCGGTACAAATGTGTGAACGAGCTGCAGATATTTGTTCCAGGTGTTCTGGTCATTATCTATTAAATTATCTATCTATATCATCATCATCATCATCATCAGCCTATAGCAGTCCACTGCTGGACATAGGCCTCCCCCAATGAGCGCCATAGCGCCCTGTCTCCAGCTTGCCGCATCCAGCATCTACCTGCAGTCTTTCGCAGGTCGTCATCCCACCTGGTCGGAGGGCGTCCTACACTACGTTTACCGAGTCGTGGTCTCCACTCAAGAACACGTTTGCCCCATCGGCCGTCTATCTATATAATGCATTGTATTTGTATATAATTTCGTATATCAATTATCTAGTACCCATAACACAAGCTCTGGTTACCCTGGGGCTAGATATTGCTGTGTGAATTGTCCGGCTTTATTTATTGTTATGGAATAATTAACTACCTGTCTATAATTACTTGGGAAGTTATGAGAAAATGAATGCATTATTATTTGATGGGATATCATACAGAATGCCCACAATAATAACACATTTCTATAAGGTAATTGCACTATGAGAACAATGATGACGACCGATGTGGCGCGGTGGGCGAAGGTCCGCCTGCGACGCAGGAGGTTGCGGGTTCGATTCCCGCCTCGGAACACTTGTGTGTACGATCTACAGATTTCCGGGTGTTCTGGTCGTTTTCTATGTATAATAAAAAATATCTATCTATGTAATATATAGTATTATGTATATCAGTTATCTAGTACCCATAACACAAGCTCTGCTTACCATAGGGCTAGATAATGCTGTGTGAATTGTCCAGCATTATTTTTTTAAATAATAATCTAAAATACTAAAAAAAATTTTTTTTTTTTTTAAATAATATTCTAAAATCCTAAAAAATAATATGAACATTTAAGAAATTTTAAAAAGGTCAGTATCGTTTACCCGTTGTGATGATCAGCGGTGTAGGTGACCTTGCGGAAAGAACCATCAGGCTGCAGCAGAGAGTACTCTCCCTTTACGACGTCTCCGTCGCGCGACTCGTGCTGCGACTTGTGGTCGCCGGTGTGGGGGTCTTCCACGGAGTAGGAGAATCCATATTTTGGGTGGGCCTGGTTAACAGTAAATGTAGAAACAATTATATTTATCTTTGTTATCCTTGATAGTTATGGTTATATATAATGACTAGTTGTTGGATGTGCGCGAGCTGCAAGCAGCTCGCGAGGGTTGTGTATAGGTATTGTGTTTTTTTTTTCATTGTATTCCCCTTGTCGTAACCTACACCTTGTATTATTTTGTTTGAAATCGATAGCCATGAGAAAATTTTGCGATGAAAAAATGTCAGCCATCTTGGATTTGGAAATGGACATCTTTTTCGTAATCTACGAGTTTGAGTTTTCGAAAATGATACCCATATTATGTGGGTGCTCGTCTCAAGGCGAGTATAAACTGCAATATAGAGATGTCAGCCATCTTGAATTTGGAAATGGAAATTTTTTTCGTAGTCGACGTATGCGAGTTGATCGAAAACGATATCTATATTAGTGGGTGTGCCTTCACACAGCGCGGCTCGCTTCGCTCGCCTTGCTGTATGGCGGTGGTCGCATTGACGCACGACTCTGCTCCTGCTGCCACACAGCAAGGCTCGCTTCGCTCGCCTTGCTGTGCGACAGCTGTCGCATCAGGTCAGGAAGCGCGGCTCGCTTCGCTCGCCTTGCTGTGTGACGATGGTCGCAATTCGATCGCATTGTGGCGAGCGAAGCGAGCCACAATGGTGCCACAATGGTCGCAATTCGATCGCATTGTGGCGAGCGAAGCGAGCTACCCTGGGTTAAGGGTGAGGGGGTCTTGGGGGGTCACAGCACGGCTCGCTTCGCTCGCCGTGCTGTTCCCCTTGGTCGCATCGGATTCGAAATCCTCACCCCCAAGTTAGTCAAAAACGATACCCATATCAGATTTTTTGGTTGGGGGAGGGGCTACAGGGGGGTTGGGGGCGTGGGGGGTCACGGCACGGCTCGCTTCGCTCACCATGCCGTTCCCCTTGGTCGCATTGCGGCTCGCTTCGCTCGCCGCAATGCTCCCCCGGGTTATAGTTGAGGGGATCTTGGGGGGTCATTGGGGGGTCACAGCACGGCTCGCTTCGCTCGCCGTGCTGTTCCCCTTGGTCGCATCGGATTCGAAATCCTCACCCCCAAGTTAGTCAAAAACGATACCCATATCAGATTTTTTGGTTGGGGGAGGGGGTACAGGGGGGCTGGGGGCGTGGGGGGTCACGGCACGGCTCGCTTCGCTCACCGTGCCGTTCCCCTTGGTCGCATTGCGGCTCGCTTCGCTCGCCGCAATGCTCCCCTGGGTTATAGTTGAGGGGGTCTCGGGGGGTCATTGGGGGGTCACAGCACGGCTCGCTTCGCTCGCCGTGCTGTTCCCCTTGGTCGTATCGAATTCGAAATCCTCACCCCCAGGTTAGTCAAAAACGATACCCATATCAGATTTTTTGGTTGGGGTAGGGGGTACAGGGGGCTGGGGGCGTGGGGGGTCACGGCACGGCTCGCTTCGCTCACCGTGCCGTTCCCCTTGGTCGCATTGCGGCTCGCTTCGCTCGCCGCAATGCTCCCCCGGGTTATAGTTGAGGGGGTCTTGGGGGGTCATTGGGGGGTCACAGCACGGCTCGCTTCGCTCGCCGTGCTGTTCCCCTTGGTCGCATCGGATTCGAAATCCTCACCCCCAAGTTAGTCAAAAACGATACCCATATCAGATTTTTTGGTTGGGGGAGGGGGTACAGGGGGGCTGGGGGCGTGGGGGGTCACGGCACGGCTCGCTTCGCTCACCGTGCCGTTCCCCTTGGTCGCATTGCGGCTCGCTTCGCTCGCCGCAATGCTCCCCTGGGTTATAGTTGAGGGGGTCTCGGGGGGTCAATGGGGGGTCACAGCACGGCTCGCTTCGCTCGCCGTGCTGTTCCCCTTGGTCGTATCGAATTCGAAATCCTCACCCCCAGGTTAGTCAAAAACGATACCCATATCAGATTTTTTGGTTGGGGTAGGGGGTACAGGGGGCTGAGGGCGTGGGGGGCCACGGCACGGCTCGCTTCGCTCACCGTGCCGTTCCCCTTGGTCGCATTGCGGCTCGCTTCGCTCGCCGCAATGCTCCCCCGGGTTATTGTTGAGGGGGTCTTGGGGGGTCATTGGGGGGTCACAGCACGGCTCGCTTCGCTCGCCGTGCTGTTCCCCTTGGTCGCATCGGATTCGAAATCCTCGACCCCAAGTTAGTCAAAAACGATACCCATATCAGATTTTTTGGTTGGGGGAGGGGGTACAGGGGGGCTGGGGGCGTGGAGGGTCACGGCACGGCTCGCTTCGCTCACCGTGCCGTTCCCCTTGGTCGCATTGCGGCTCGCTTCGCTCGCCGCAATGCTCCCCCGGGTTATAGTTGAGGGGGACTTGGGGGGTCATTGGGGGGTCACAGCACGGCTCGCTTCGCTCGCCGTGCTGTTCCCCTTGGTCGTATCGAATTCGAAATCCTCACCCCCAGGTTAGTCAAAAACGATACCCATATCAGATTTTTTGGTTGGGGGAGGGGGTACAGGGGGGCTGGGGACGTGGGGGGTCACGGCACGGCTCGCTTCGCTCACCGTGCCGTTCCCCTTGGTCGCATTGCGGCTCGCTTCGCTCGCCGCAATGCTCCCCCGGGTTATAGTTGAGGGGGTCTTGGGGGGTCTAGGGGGGTCACAGCACGGCTCGCTTCGCTCGCCGTGCTGTTCCCCCCGGTCGCATCGCGGCTCGCTTCGCTCGCCGCGATCCACCCGAAAAAAAAGGTCAAAAATAGGCCAATTTTCGGTTTTTCCTAAAAAAAGGGGGTCTGGGGGGCAAAAGGGGGCAATTTTTTTTTGTCATTCAAAACCATTTGTCCTCCTCTACAAGACTGTGAAAAAAAAATTCTTCCAAGTCTATCCGTTTTGGAGATGGAAAGGGGGGGCAAAAAAGGGGGTTAAAGGGGGGGTCCAATTTTTTTTTCTTCCAAAACGAAGAGTAACCCTCTATACGACCCCGCAATCAGAACCCCTCTATCGCGACGGCATCTGGTAGCACACTCAAAAGGGGGGTCCTGGGGGCAGGGGGGGGGGCAAAATTTTCTATGCAATCAAAATCACTCGTCCCCCTCTATACAACCCCCATAAAAAAATTAAGAAATATGGCTCCACGTAGGAGCCCCCCCTGAGGGGGGGGTCTTGGGGGGGCAAATCTCAAAAAGTCGGAATTTTCCCTAGGAGACTTTTACCTCCCCTATACGATACCGTAAAAAAAAACATACCTTCCCATCCACCATCAAGGCGAACAATTATGTCAATAAGTCAGTCAGTCAGTCAGTCAGTGAGTGGTAATTTAGCTTTATATATTATAACTAGTTGTTAGATGTGCGCGAGCTGCAAGCAGCTCGCGGCGGCTATTTTTTTATTAAGACCCTCTTTTCGTATTAGTTTGTTTGAAATCGATATACCTACATAAGAAAGGAATTTTGCAATGAAGAATTTGTCAGCCATCTTTGATTTGGAAATGGACATCTTATTCGTAATCTACGTATGCGAGTTATTCGAAAACGATACCCATATTATGTGGGTGCTCGTCTTAAGGCGAGTATAAACTGCGATATAGAGATGTCAGCCATCTTGAATATGGAAATGGAAATTTTTTTCGTAGTCGACGTATGCGAGTTGATCGAAAACGATATCTATATTAGTGGGTGTGCCATCACACAGCGCGGCTCGCTTCGCCCGCCTTGCTGTATGGCGGTGGTCGCATTGACGCACGACTCTGCTCCTGCTGCCACACAGCAAGGCTCGCTTCGCTCGCCTTGCTGTGCGACAGCTGACGCATCAGGTCAGGAAGCGCGGCTCGCTTCGCTCGCCTTGCTGTGTGACAATGGTCGCAATGCTACCCTGGGTTAAGGGTGAGGGGGTCTTGGGGAGTTACCCGCGGTCATATCGCGGCTCGCTTCGCTCGCCGCAATGCGACCCCGGGTTATAGTTGAGGGGGTCTTGGGGGGTCATTGGGGGGTCACAGCACGGCTCGCTTCGCTCGCCGTGCTGTTCCCCTTGGTCGCATCGGATTCGAAATCCTCACCCCTAAGTTAGTCAAAAACGATACCCATATCAGATTTTTTGGTTGGGGGAGGGGGTGCAGGGGGGCTGGGGGCGTGGGGGGTCACGGCACGGCTCGCTTCGCTCACCGTGCCGTTCCCCTTGGTCGCATTGCGGCTCGCTTCGCTCGCCGCAATGCTCCCCCGGGTTATAGTTGAGGGGGACTTGGGGGGTCATTGGGGGGTCACAGCACGGCTCGCTTCGCTCGCCGTGCTGTTCCCCTTGGTCGTATCGAATTCGAAATCCTCACCCCCAGGTTAGTCAAAAACGATACCCATATCAGATTTTTTGGTTGGGGGAGGGGGTACAGGGGGGCTGGGGACGTGGGGGGTCACGGCACGGCTCGCTTCGCTCACCGTGCCGTTCCCCTTGGTCGCATTGCGGCTCGCTTCGCTCGCCGCAATGCTCCCCCGGGTTATAGTTGAGGGGGTCTTGGGGGGTCTTGGGGGGTCACAGCACGGCTCGCTTCGCTCGCCGTGCTGTTCCCCCCGGTCGCATCGCGGCTCGCTTCGCTCGCCGCGATCCACCCGAAAAAAAAGGTCAAAAATAGGCCAATTTTCGGTTTTTCCTAAAAAAAGGGGGTCTGGGGGGCAAAAGGGGGCAATTTTTTTTTGTCATTCAAAACCATTTGTCCTCCTCTACAAGACTGTGAAAAAAAAATTCTTCCAAGTCTATCCGTTTTGGAGATGGAAAGGGGGGGCAAAAAAGGGGGTTAAAGGGGGGGTCCAATTTTTTTTTCTTCCAAAACGAAGAGTAACCCTCTTAACGACCCCGCAATCAGAACCCCTCTATCGCGACGGCATCTGGTAGCACACTCAAAAGGGGTGTCCTGGGGGCAGGGGGGGGGCAAAATATTCTATGCAATCAAAATCACTCGTCCCCCTCTATACAACCCCCATAAAAAAATTGAGCAATATGGCTCTACGTAGGAGCCCCCCCTGAGGGGGGGGTCTTGGGGGGGCAAATGTCAAAAAGTCGGAATTTTCCCTAGGAGACTTTTAGCTCCTTTAAACGATTCTGTAAAAAAAAACATACCTTTCCATCCACCATCAAGGAGAACAATTATGTCAATCAGTCAGTGAATCAGTGAGTGAGTAGTAATTTAGCTTTATATATATAAACTAGTTGTTGGATGTGCGCGAGCTGCAAGCAGCTCGCGGCGGTTATGTGTAACAGTTATTTTTTATTAAGATTTTATTTTCGTACCTTTGATTATTTTGTTTGAAATCGATAGCCATGAGAAAATTTTGCGATGAAAAAATGTCAGCCATCTTTGATTTGGAAATGGACATCTTTTTCGTAATCTACGTATGCGAGTTGATCGAAAACGATATCTATATTAGTGGGTGTGCCATCACACAGCGCGGCTCGCTTCGCTCGCCTTGCTGTATGGCGGTAGTCGCATTGACGCACGACTCTGCTCCTGCAACACAGCAAGGCTCGCTTCGCTCGCCTTGCTGTGCGACAGCTGTCGCATCAGGTCAGGAAGCGCGGCTCGCTTCGCTCGCCTTGCTGTGTGACGATGGTCGCAATTCGATCGCATTGCCGCTCGCTTCGCTCGCCACAATGCTAACCTGGGTTAAGGGTGAGAGACATATCAGATTTTTTGGTTGGGGGAGGGGGTACAGGGGGGCTGGGGACGTGGGGGGTCACGGCACGGCTCGCTTCGCTCACCGTGCCGTTCCCCTTGGTCGCATTGCGGCTCGCTTCGCTCACCGCAATGCTCCCCCGGGTTGTAGTTGAGGGGGTCTTGGGGGGTCATTGGGGGGTCACAGCACGGCTCGCTTCGCTCGCCGTGCTGTTCCCTTTTGTCGCATCGGATTAGAAATCCTCACCCCCAAGTTAGTCAAAAACGATACCCATATCAGATTTTTGGTTGGGGGAGGTGGTACAGGGGGGCTGGGGGCGTGGAGGGTCACGGCACGGCTCGCTTCGCTCACCGTGCCGTTCCCCTTGGTCGCATTGCGGCTCGCTTCGCTCGCCGCAATGCTCCCCCGGGTTATAGTTGAGGGGGTCTTGGGGGGTCATTGGGGGGTCACAGCACGGCTCGCTTCGCTCGCCGTGCTGTTCCCCTTGGTCGCATCGGATTCGAAATCCTCACCCCCAAGTTAGTCAAAAACGATACCCATATAAGATTTTTTGGTTGGGGGAGGGGGTACAGGGGGGCTGGGGGCGTGGGAGGTCACGGCACGGCTCGCTTCGCTCACCGTGCCGTTCCCCTTGGTCGCATTGCGGCTCGCTTCGCTCGCCGCAATGCTCCCCCGGGTTATAGTTGAGGGGGTCTTGGGGGGTCATTGGGGGTCACAGCACGGCTCGCTTCGCTCGCCGTGCTGTTCCCCTTGGTCGTATCGAATTCGAAATCCTCACCCCCAGGTTAGTCAAAACGATACCCATATCAGATTTTTTGGTTGGGGGAGGGGGTACAGGGGGGCTGGGGGCGTGGGGGGTCACGGCATGGCTCGCTTCGCTCACCGTGCCGTTCCCCTTGGTCGCATTGCGGCTCGCTTCGCTCGCCGCAATGCTCCCCCGGGTTATAGTTGAGGGGGTCTTGGGGGGTCATTGGGGGGTCACAGCACGGCTCGCTTCGCTCGCCGTGCTGTTCCCCTTGGTCGCATCGGATTCGAAATCCTCACCCCCAAGTTAGTCAAAAACGATACCCATATCAGATTTTTTGGTTGGGGGAGGGGGTACAGGGGGGGGTGGGGTATGGGGGAGTCACGGCACGGCTCGCTTCGCTCACCGTGCCGTTCCCCTTGGTCGCATCGCGGCTCGCTTCGCTCGCCGCAATGCTCCCCCGGGTTATAGTTGAGGGGGTCTTGGGGGGTCTTGGGGGGTCTTGGGGGGTCATTGGGGGGTCACAGCACGGCTCGCTTCGCTCGCCGTGCTGTTCCCCGCGGTCGCATCGCGGCTCGCTTCGCTCGCCGCGATGCTCCACCCGAAAAAAAAGGTCAGATATAGGCCAATTTTCGGTTTTTCCTAAAAAAAGGGGGTCTGGGGGGCAAAAGGGGGCAAGTTTTTTTTGTCATTCAAAACCATTTACCCTACTCTACATGACTGTGAAAAAAAAAATCTTCCAAGTCTATCCGTTTTGGCGATGGAAAGGGGGGGCAAAAAAGGGGGTCGAAGGGGGGGTTCCAATTTTTTTTCTTCCAAAACGAAAAGAAACCCTCTATACGACCCCGCAATCAGAATCCCTCTATCACGACGGCATCTGGTAGCACACTCAAAAGGGAGGTCCTGGGGGCAGGGGGGGGGGCAAAATTTTCTAAGCAATCAAAATCACTTGTCCCCCTCTATACAACCCCCATAAAAAAATTAAGCAATATGGCTCCACGTAGGAGCCCCCCCTGAGGGGGGGGTCTTGGGGGGGCAAATCTCAAAAAGTCGGAATTTTCCCTAGGAGACTTTTACCTCCCCTATACGATTCCGTAAAAAAAAACATACCTTCCCATCCACCATCAAGGCGAACAATTATGTCAATAAGTCAGTCAATCAGTCAGTCAGTCAGTCAGTGAGTGGTAATCTAGCTTTATATATTATAATAATTTAGGTACTGTAAATATTTATATTTGTTTTTGGTACTAAAGTGCAGTTAACAAATCTACCGCTAAATCTTCACACAAGCCTAAGCTACGAGTATTATCACATTATAATGGCCAAGGTTCAATGACTCACGTGCAACAAAAAAAAAAATTAAAATTGCATTCTAAGTATTTTAAATTTAGAAATACCCCGACTCGCCATTTTGTGGCAGCGTGCAAAGACCGATTTTAAATAAACATAGGTAATAACAATACCGACTAATTCACCTATCAATCCTATCCCAATTGGTTCATCCGTTCGGGAGCTACGATGCCATAGACAAACAAACAATTATATTTATCTTTGTTATCCTTAATAGTTATGGTTATATATAATGATTTAGGTACTGTAAATATTTATATTTGTTTTTGGTACTAAAGTGCATTTAACAAATCTACCGCTAAATCTTCACACAAGCCTAAGCTACGAGTATTATCACATTATAATGGCCAAGGTTCAATGACTCACGTGCAAGAAAAAAAAATTTAAAATTGCATTCTAAGTATTTTAAATTTAGAAAAACCCCGACACGCTATTTTGTGGCAGCGTGCAAAGACCGATTTTAAATAAACATAGGTAATAACAATACCGACTAATTCACCTATCAATCCTATCCCAATTGGTTCATCCGTTCGGGAGCTACGATGCAATAGACAAACAAACAATTATATTTATCTTTGTTATCCTTAATAGTTATGGTTATATATAATGATTTAGGTACTGTAAATATTTATATTTGTTTTTGGTACTAAAGTGCAGTTAACAAATCTACCGCTAAATCTTCACACAAGCCTAAGCTACGAGTATTATCACATTATAATGGCCAAGGTTCAATGACTCACGTGCAACAAAAAAAATAATTAAAATTGCATTATAAGTATTTTAAATTTAGAAAAATCCCGACACGCCATTTTGTGGCAGCGTGCAAAGACCGATTTTAAATAAACATAGCTAATAACAATACCGACTAATTCACATATCAAAAAAAATCCCAATTGGTTCATCCGTTCGGGAGTTACGATGCCATAGACAAACACACACACACACAGACACGTAAAACTTATAACACCCTGTCGTTGGTACGTCGGGGGTCAACAAAATAACATACAAAATGCAACTGTTTATATTACCTTACCAATGTTTACTACCCTTCTGTGTAACCATATAAACTTTTCAACCTACTTATTTATTTATACTTCTCGCACGATAAAACATATACAAAACTTATTCTAGAAAATCATTACAAAGGCGACCTTAACCTTAAAAAGAGTTCTCTTCCAGCAAACCTTATTGAGAGAGAGACAAAGTCAAGAGAGAAGTGGATACATATGCAGAAATAATTAGAAATAGACTTACATATTCATATTCAGAAAAATAATGATACTTACATATTCATCAACATAATGGTCTTCATGCGCGGCATGAACCGGGGCATGAACAGCTACTGGAGCAGCATGGTACACCGGTGCCTCGTATTGCACCGGCGCCGGATGAGAAGGCACGTCATGGTAGACTATGCTTTGTGAAGAGATGGCGGGAGAGTGGTGGACTAGCCCAGCCTGACACGCCGCCAGAAGACCACACGCAAGAACAATCTGAAAATTCAAGAATAAATGAATTAGTTTACATTTTATTGCACTTAAAACATGGCAGTGGGAACACTGTTTATGGGAACCATTCCCAGGGTTCGCGAGTTCAGAGGTTGTGATCGATGGATCCATTCTGATACATTTCACCAAAAAATAAGTAAACAGCTTTTAAATATGAACAGCACTATAGGCCTTATCGCTGACAGCGATTTCTCCCAGGCAAATAAGGATTCAAGAACCATAATAAAAGAGATGTAAGACGTTAGTTCAAGATAGTAATGGGGAATGATGATGATGATGATAATGATATCCAGATGGTTAAAATCCGAGGCAGGTTATCATTGTTTTGCGACCAAAGAAGACTTGATTTTTCATCGAGAATAAATTAGAATTGACAATATTTTCTAATCACTTTTCGGTTCAAAAAGATTTTTGTAAAACTACTTTTTATTTTTCATTATTTATATTGCAAAATTTCCTAATTACGTTTCGGTTCAAAAACATTTTCGTAAAATTATTTTATTTTTTCGTTCCATATTGCGCGGAGGTTGTCCTAACGTTACATAATTTTTGAAAGGGGCTATGCTTACTTTAGAGAACATTTTGCTTTAGACAGAAATGCCTTGACTGCTTTTAGTTCAGTACTGCCTGTTTTTATATAACAAACAAATCTTATGAGTGTTGGAGGGGGTCTATTCCTACGATATCCGATCGGTTTGGATCAACGTGATTGCAGTGTTACCAATCTACTCACTTATCGAGTGTCGCAATGTTCGATACGGATACAATATAGAAAATCGATAAGTGAGAGAGCATGGACTATAGAGCTATTGTTCACAGATCGTACCGTGAAGTACGTTAAGATGGTAGATAGATAGATAAAAAACACTTTATTATACCACACGAGGAAATATAAAGGGCGACCTTATCGCTGAGAGCGGCATCTCTTCCTTAGGATGGACTGGACATGAAGAAACAAATTTGACGACCGATGTGGCGCGGTGGGCGAAGGTCCACCTGCGACGCAGGAGGTTGCGGGTTCGATTCCCGCCTCGGAACAAATGTGTGTACGATCTGCAGATATTTGTTCCGGGTGTTCTGGTCGTTTTCTATGTATAATAAAAAAAAATCTATCTATGTAATGTATTGTATTATGTATATCAGTTATCTAGTACCCATAACACAAGCTCTGCTTACCATGGGGCTAGATAATGCTGTGTGAATTGTCCAGCATTATTTATTTATTATTTATTTAGACGACAGTTTAATAGATATTTGATGATGGTACTAAACTCTACCGGATTTTCCAAATCTTATTCTTGGTTTCTAAGTATTTATGCGTATATTTTTAACTGTATACCAGTCGGTATCGGTCGTCAAATGTGTTATGGTGTTGGGTAGTTAAGGAATTAGTTTAGTTTTTGTTAAAAAATAGTTGTTTGCTACAAATAAAGATATTTCTATTCTATTCTATTCAGAAAAACTGCGTAAAAGCCAGCACGCGTCGAAGAGTTAGATAAAGATAAAGATAAGATAAAGATAAAAATCATTTATTACAGCAAAAACTAATAAGTAAATACACTTCAATCTTATAATAAGCACTTGCATACATGGTGAGAAGTTATAAGAGGTTAGATATAATAGGTTACTAAAGTACCTGTACTTGAAATTTAGTGTAATACATTGTGTTATTGCCGAGATGTACCTATCTACAATGTATGTAATCTCTGATGGCACCCTCACTAGGCTATGCTTGTATCGAGGGAGATGTGATGAGATACAATTATTTATTTATTTTTATTTACTTAGCATATGTATTTATATAGCACTTCTACGAGAACTAGTGAACGGGCGTAAAATTCGAGGTTATGCCCTAAGACTGGAAGTATTTTCACTTTTTTTTTGTCTGAAATCGTCGGAATACATTGTTTGATGTTTTTAAAAAGAATGGGAATTCTTTATCAGTGGAATGCATAGGTATTTTTCGTTGTGCGTAACGAAGACAATAATAATAATCATTTTTTTTCTGGTTTTATTTCTTTCATTTTTCTTTGCAATAGTCTCTACACCTGGCGGATACCATCTTTGGGTGTATCATATTGTGCACCCTAGGATGATACCCGCCATGTGTAGCCCTCCATCGCCTTTAGATTAACTTTCACAAAGGGCCTCTGTGCTGTTGGCTTCGGCCCCACGCAAGCCTTCCAAAGGACCGGGTCACTTCATGGCCCGAGATCATGGTGAATGAGAGACATAATAAAATAATTTATTTCAGACCATAAAAAATTAACAGATCTTATTTAACTTATTCTACGGTCCATAGTAATATGTATATACCTTAAAACTAGCATACATAAAATATAAAAAAATACTAAATTAATAACACGCTTATTATGATAACGCCGCCAGCGTGTAGATGTCGTAATCAGGATATCAGCTGACGTTGGTGCACGGCGGTGCAGAGGTGTCCCGTTGCAGGCGGCCAGTGAACCTTCGGAACTTGACACCCTTCGGCCAAAACTCTGCGCCGAACGTCGAGAGATGATGAGTTGGTACTCTCACCATAAATGAATTGAAGCTCACATTATGGCGAGAGTTCAACTTCTCGACGCGCATCGTGAATCCGGAACAATAAACTTGACTAAAAGTAAAAATGTGTGTATATTTTACTGAATGTAGATAAGTTTTAACTGTTTTATTTTCCTGCAATCGAAGTAAAAAGTTGCGTTTTTCACTCAGGCATGCTCAGCCACCCATTATAACTCGGCCTATCATCATATCTCGATGCGTTCGGTAGTTTAACAACCTAGTATATAATGCGGTGGTTTAGTCTCTTGTACAAAAATATACTATTCAACGTATATTTATGATAATAATGCCACCAACTTCTATATCATAATGGCTTTACCTACTACTACTTTGAAAAAATAACTCTGAAAATCAAAATAAAAGAATTTCAGAGTTATTTCAACATGGATGGTGTTATCAAAACTTTTCCTATATGTTCCTCAAACATAAAAATAATGTTTCGCAATAAAGTGCTACGTTAAGGCTATATAATAGATAGGTAATAGTGGTCCAGATTGTTACGTAAAAGTTATTTCAGAACAGATAAAATGCAAATGAATGTAAACTACTATAAACATTAATCTCGAAGGGTCCAAGTGCTGTTCCTTGTCTTACGTCGACTCATTTACTTACGTACGTTGCCAGTCTAAATCAACTGTAGTTATTAACATTATCCTCGCATTAGTCAATTAAATATGACTTTGGCGAAGAGTATCCCCTTTTGCCAAAGTCATATTTAATTGACTAATGTTAAATTAACCATCATATTTTTTTTTAAGAAGAGATATACAGAACGAAAGCTTCTATTTGTCTACCCGCAAATAAACATCTTTATCTAGATAATTATTTGCTAGAACTTCGATTCTGGGGTAAGATCCGCGCACGAACACAAATATATTGTAGCATTACATAATCCTTTGAACAGTACTGATTATATACCTTTTATAGGCTGTGACGACAGTGCAATAGACTTATAGGGCATTAGCGCAGCTAAAGGCTATCTAAAGTCTACGCCGGCTCCTTTCTTCGAGATAACCTTACGGTATGATCGCTTATTATATGCTTTTGTTTCCCTAAAAAGATCCTTTATAAACATAATCCCGTACGATGACCTGGTACGACCTATTTAAACCTCAGTTACTAAAATACGAGACGCATTGTTGAACCAAGGGAAAAGTACATGCGTATTTACAAAATCTACAACATTCTCAGACGTAACAAAGCTAAACTATGACAATGTATGATAAAAAAAATAATGTGATGTATAAGGTATATCAGACATCTAGTACCCATAACATATAACCATATATATACAAGTGAAGGTTATAAGACTAAGCTGTTTCTTCATTTTCATATATCCTCTGCAAGCAAGCAATCCCTTAGCTACTACAGCGAGGACACATAAATGATTATAAGTTATCTGTTAAGTGTGTAAAACTGTTTATCTTCCAAATAAATCAAAATTAACATTAACAATTAACACAAGCTCTGCTTAGCTTGGAGCTAGATGATGCTGTGTAGATTGTCCAGACTGGTTAGCTCCCATTATTATTATGTTTGCAACAGAAAACAATCTACATCGATGTAACTAACATTTTTTTTTCAACTTAATATTATTCTGCACTACCTAATTATTATTTGCTTCTTCGATTCTAATCTAACTAAGATTTAACGATGAGATTAAACTAAGTTTAAATCGAAGCTTATCGTTTACACATAATTTAAATGATCCATGAAAATCGAGAGTTACAACGTCTTGTTGTATCTGGACTTCCTTGTGCTAAAACTGGGGCATTCGCTATGAATTATGTATCCTAAGAGCGATATTATTCAATACCCATGCCATGAAACTGGTTTTCGATCGCACTGTTTATTTACGATATCTTTGGAATGTTTGGTCTAACCTAAAGATTTAACAGTAAATCATTGCAAATTTAGTATAGCAGTAAAATCAGTTTAGATGGATATGCTATCCGATCCTTATAATATTATGAAGGCAAAATGTTTGTTTATATGAATAGCTTAACTGTAGATACCTAACAAGGCATTAAACAAAATTGCTGGGGTAAATTGGGGCTAGATGATGCTGTGTGAATTGTCTGGCATTTAATTATTATTAATTAGTGAATCACTCATACTTTCGTCGCTCATAGGTTCATTTACTTTTGTTATTTTTTATCGTAATCGAATAAATCTAGCTGTTGGTTATAGTTTGTGATTCTATCACAGAATATTGTATATACATATATAACTAAGTTGTATGTAGTCTAGATCTAAAATGATACCTATCTATACTCCGATTAAAAAACCTGGATATTTTTATATATTGGTGGAAAATATTTAACGACATTGGCATCATCGAAGCTAAGCATAGAAGCGCGAAACCATTTTTCTTTTTGAAAGCTTTCATTCATCGTTTTATTCATAAGTTTTTGAATTAATTTAAACATTTTTTACTCTATATGTGAGATTATGCATTGTTGTAGTTTGTGTTTTAGTTTTTAAAGATAACCTTGCTGTTAGCTCGTTGTTTTCTGTTATAGTTAACTTTTCATTTAAAAATGTTTTTGTTGACATAAAATTTCTAACTTGTGCGAAAGTGCGAGCAGATGCTTACTTGAATTCTCATAATTTTTATTAAGGCGCGTTTTAAAAAAAAATCTTATTAGTAGTAAATTGTGCTAAGAATCAAAAGCAGGCAGGTACAATTAACATTTTTGGAACAATCAATAAAATGCAGAGTGGTTTTTGGCGCGTATTGCATAATGGTCGGTGGACTTCAATCCATTCATTCTCAATCTTGGCAAATGTTTCAGTTCAATTAAAGTTGAATGAGATATTATGCCATTTCATCTGCCTGTAAATGGTATCATCGTTTCATTTACGAATACTTTTTAAAATATATTACGTCTCAAATCGATTCGGCTCTGTATGAAAGATAGTAAGAAATAATTCGCGAATATGTCATACTAGCTGTGCCCCGCGGTTTCACCCGCGTGGTGATAGATATTTTGGATAATATACAATATATCTTTATAAATTGTAGCCTATGTGTTATTCTGATGCTAGCTATATTATTGTAAAGTTTCATTAAAATCCATTCAGTATTTTTTACGTGAAAGAGTAACAAACATCCATCCATCCATTCATACTTACAAACTTTCGCGTTTATAATATTAGTAGGGTTGCGTTATTGATGGTTCCTTTTTCAATGAAACGGATGACACACGTTTTAAAGAGCATCTACTGATGACAATGCTTATGTACTCGTAGATAGTAAAAGAACCTCGTGAAATTTCCAACTTGACTTTATTGTTCACATGTTTTATTTGCTTTGGACTTTCGATTTCTGATTTTCAGTCATTATTTACAATCATCGTTTTTATCTTTGTTATATATGTAATATTTACAAAAACCATACAAACTAAATAACGAAAACGTTTATGTCATTTATAAATGACCTTATAATATTAATATCCTACGTAATAGATTCGTGAACGGTAGAAAGAGGATGCCACTTCAGAATCTTCCTTTAGTTCTGCAGTTTCCGTTTCTTTTTCTACTTCAGGATTTGATACTTGAACTGGTTCTTGATTATCTTCATTGGTTATGGGTGCTGCGGTGGTCATTTCTTCAATAGGTTCCTCAGCCTTGTTGATACTCATTGAGACGACTGCTGCGACTGAGTTTGGTTCAGCGTTAACTACCGGTTTATCTTCATTCTCTTCAAAAGTATCCTGAGTTTTGACTGGTTTAAGCACCATAACGTTATCACCATCGCCAATAACCATTATTTTGCCATCGTTAGTTATTTCAGGTTCTTCAACTGCCATGGTAGGTGTATTTTCCGCGGAGTTTGACGTCATGCTAAACACATTTTTAGGTTCATAGCCTTTGTTAGGGAAGTAATGGTTAATCTTAATACCATGTCCGATAGGATAGAAATATCTAGTGTGGCCAGTGATGGAAAAAGCATGGTCGCCGTGTTTGTTAACCGTCTTGCTTACTACTGCATTGAAACTGAAATAAAAATACAGATATTATAAATAGAGAGATTTAGAGACATTTCTCTAAGACAGTAAATCAATGACATTGTTCGATCACGATTTATAGTTCAAAAAATCTTTATGCGTTACGATTGCGATTCACCACGGACATTCGTTATAAAGATTTGATTGAATAATTACTGTTTTGTTTTGAGTTTGGGTGTTTATAATTCTTCAAGATAGTAAGCAAGGCTGTATAGACCACGCGTTTTTAACATTTGTTTCAATAATTGGTGTTTGTTTAAATTTTATGGAACCTTTTCCAGTGAAGATTATTGCCTTGTTAATTTTAAACTTCCTAGCCAGATAAAATCTTAAATCATTTGTTCAAGGCAAAAATTATTATCTTTTATTCGATATTTAGTTTGTAGTGGCGCTTGCACAATAATTCTAACGTAGATAAATACGTCTAGCGAGTTTTGTGAAGCCACACAAGCCTCATAAAAGTTTTGACTTTTATGACTTCTAAGACTTTTATGAGGCTTGTATGCTTCATGTAATGCCTTTATGGGCTTGCCTTCCCAAATAAGAACTTATTGTCTCTCATTAGGGATAATGCTATAATAACCACGCTAGGCATGCGGATTGGGGATCGCAGGGCATTGCTGCTTCCCGACCTAGGCCAAGATAAAATTGTTGGTTTACCGTAGCCTTTATTGGCTGCGGTTAACCATAATCAGCCCTGGTATATTTACCATAAAAGATTTCATAACGATTCCTTTAAAAAAATCTGGCATTAGCAGCTAGAGCAGTTCGGGGTCGCGCACGCGTAGCGAATCCTTACTACTATTGGACAGACATTGGTCCTTTAGATTCACCCTGAAAGATTTAACAACGATTCATGTAAAAAAATCATACCCATTGTGATCATTCGCATCATATTGAACCTTCCTCAGAGAACCATCAGGCTCGACCAGGCTGTATTCTCCACGGACTCTGTCGCCGTCTCTTGTTTCATGATGCCTTTTGTGGTCGCCTGTTTTCTTGTCTGAGACTGCATACTCGAACTCGTATTTGGGATAAGCCTATAGAAGTAATTAAAAAACTTTAATTTTATACGATCAATAGGTTACAAATTTCATTGATGATTATTTAAGTGCTCTTTTTTTAGAACTGAAGAGCTAAGAATTAATTTTTTGAAAGTCAGCAAATGGCAATATAAAATAAATGTTTTTTCTACTAATTCATGTTCCTTTAAAGCACTCTTGCATTATTTAAGATTACGAAATATTTCACAAATGTATAAAGTTCTGTTTTTCAGCCAAACCAGTGTTTTATCATAAAATTATTATAAAAAAAATTAATAACGTTAATTCTTTGAAATTTCAAAACGATAATAATAATGTAATCATAATACACATAAAAAAGTGAAGTATGTTCGAAATAAAAAAATATTGAACATAATTAACCCCCCCTGGTCCAGAAACACCCCTTTTCGGCTTAGTACACATATTACGTGGCACTCTGTATAAAACATTACTTACAAAAGGTTCATATTTATTTCCATAGGCAGTTGATCTTGAAGAATAGTATGATGGGACCTGATGCCAGGAGTTTTGATCTTCTTTGTTTGTATCCATTCTTAAACTGCTGCCTGTATCGATGAAGACTGCTTTTCCAATACACACAAAGCACGTAAACAATAAAAACTGAAAAAAAATTAATTTATGAATACCAAATTTCCAATGCAAAATTTATTATATCATTAGAAAAGTTATAGTTTTTTTCATGTAGATATTACCTTAGGAACCATATTTAAAAACATAGGATGAACTGATGCCAATGAAATGTATTAGCGAACTGTTAATAAATTGTGTCAACATATACCGTTTTATACTTTTCTAAAAAATTATTACATAAATTGGTTAAAATCTTATTGTAGAGACACCATTGTTAAGCGACCCAATGAAAGATTAAAGTGGATACACCCGAACTAATAACCATCGCATCGCTTAGCTGATTTTAGTTAATAAAAAGCGGTAAATTAAACCTATTCTAGATATATATACACTCAAAAAATACGAAGAAATGAGGAAGAACTTTACTTTGGCATACCATATTCAGTTGATTGAGATGCGTGATAAATATTCTGCCAAACTCATACCTATATATATACCTATTAGGTATCAAGATCTATACGAGAGGATACAAGTGGTACGAAATAGGTTGAATATGAATGTATAATAGTCTCATAAGATTTTAATTACATTTAAAAAAATTAAAATATAAGGTTTATTGTCTTATCCATACTATAATACAACCAACAATACATATCGTATTATCGCAATCTCAAGTGTAATCTATCCAGAGGAGACTAGGACTATCAGAACCTCAATTTATGTGCATTTTTACAATTGTGTTCATTCATAATCCAGCCTATGTTTATCCACTGCTGGATGTAACCGTCCTAATAGTTCAATAGTTATTTATTTATAACAAACATGTAACATGTCAGATCGATAAATCTAAGACCTACTTAGCTTTTACATATACTAATCAATCTATAAAGTATAGCTACAATTCACAATAACGAACACTAAACAATAAGTGCCATAGCACGCTGTCTTCAGCTTGACGCAGCCAGCATCGCAGCCTGCTGTGATTGTGTTCATTGTTATTATTTTTATCATTTTTTCGTCAATAGTATTATGCTTTTCTTTTGTTACCAATTATTTATTAAAGTGACACCGTCTATATTGTTCGTTCATGTCCAGTCCATCCCAAGGTTGCCTGGAAGAGATCGCTCTCAGCGATAAGGCCGCCCTTTATACCTTTAATCTAAGTTTTTTATTTCTGTATTGTTTTCTACTTTGTGTGGTATACTAAAGTATTTTCTATCTATCAATCTATGTATTATATAATGTTCGCATTGACTTAACCCTTTATAACTCAATAACATGTTTTTCAATAAAACATGTTATTGAGTTAGCTTTTGTGGTAGCAATTGGAGAAAAAAAACACGTATTTTTTAATTTTCAAAAATATCATTTATTTACTCCACAAAATCAAAAAAAGGGGAGTGTGCCACAACGGGAACATTGCCGTAATCTGTTCCTCTATGAAGTATGTGTATGCTTTGAACCAATTATTTTGTTTGTTGTTGCATAATGCAACCCCACACTCACAAATGGTCTGCGATTTGCTAAAGCATTTAGGGAGCTTGCAACGAATTCGTTTTGCGACCCATACTGGCCAGTGACCGACTTGGTCCTGGCGCACAGCTGCTGGAGGTACGAATTGAGTTGGACCCTTCCGTTTTTTGGCCTGGATGTCTGGTTCAATGCTTGTACGTTGTATGTGTGCTTTTGTTCCCATCTTGCAGAGTACCGTACCAATCTCTTCACGAAATTCAGCAGATTCCAGCAGTGGTTCATTCATTTGCTTGGTTTTGCGAACCCTTTTGTATAGCAACCAGGCATTGGACATGGCGAGGTCCAAAAAATGGTAAAACATACGAACCTGACATCTCTTACTTCGTAGTTTTACTTTATATCACCCATTATACTGCCAATCAGGTCGACACCGCCCATATGGCAGTTGTATTCTCCGACTACATTTGGTTTATCAATGCTCACATACTCTTGTGGTTCTTTTCGTATCTAGACACCTGTGGCAAGTGTGACGATCTTGTTGTCCTTCCATGCCACTGTGGATATCTCTGTTGCTTCAACAGAGGCTACATACTCGACTGATTAGCCACGTTCTTTTTTGGAGATTTATTTTTGGTGGGTAGTTTGCAATTAGTTATACGGTTATGTCGAATAATTCCCAAGCTCAAAATTCCTAAAGTAATTGTCAAAATACCTAGAAACTCTGCAGACAAGTCTTCGCCACCTGTAAAGCAGAGCTGGTGCTCATTTAGCTCAAGGTTCTTTTTTCCCCAACGAAGATTAGATTTCTGCCTGGGTTGACTGCGTCCTGATGTTTCAGGTCCAGATGATGGTCCTGGTTGAGGTAGAGTTTCAGAAGGAGCTGATAATAGAGAAGTACCATAAAATTCTCGATGCTTTCAATTATGGTATCAATATCCACACCATCAACTTCTTCAAAATTCTCGACTTCCATTGGTACCTCTAAATCCGGAATAAAATCAGGATCTGCGATGCTGTCGTCGTCGCCATCAAATCCGTCTTCACTCTCTGCATCATAGACGAACTGCTTAATTTCCTCTTCTCCTAGACCTCTGTTCGCCATTCTCTCACAAGAAAATAAAAATGGTCAATGTATGGAACTAGATGAACTTAGTTATGCAATGTACCAGAACGGGCACAAACACAAAACGGTAAATATTTTCTAAAATCACTAAAATTTATGCAAAAACTACAATAAATAGCAATAAACATACACTTACCTAATAGATTCACAACATAAACATACAAATTTTCACAGTAAAAACACTTTTCATCAATATTCAAAATTTGTAACCAAATGAAGATCAAAAACCCGCGAAAAGTGCGATTCAACTTCGTTTGTTACGAAAAAGCGTTATCTCTGGAGTTTGATCTGTAATAAATATTGAAGCGCGATATGTTCCGGAGCGGCTACTGTATTTTTAAATGGCAATAGTCGTTTGCAATTACATAATTGTAATTAATTACAATTATGTTTGTTTTAACTGATTAATATCAGTTTTAACTGATCAAACTAATTGGTTTTTCCAGCTAATCATACAATTTATCCAGCTTGATCCAATAGTTTGTGAAGGGCGGTGAATCACGAAACGAATTAATATTATTTAAAAGCACGATACGCTGAAAATTTTCCGAATGCTTAGGAATACAGAAAACATCACGCCTTCGCTATTTCACACGATACGGTTTTGGCTACTTTCCCCTTTTGCAAACGATATCAAACTTTACTAAAAGAGAATGGAATCCCTTATCGATATTGCCATCTGTAAAGGAACGGCGAATTCAAAAGACATTTTAGTTTCTCCATTAACTTATTTAGGGTTTGATTCGGGAAATCTTATAGATAAGTTTCTTAGAACCTTCTCGGTTAAGAGAAAGTTACATGTTCGACGAACGATGTGATGCAGCGGGCAATGGTGTACCAGCAGCAGACGCATGAGGTACTGGGTTCGATTCCACCAAATTTGTCC
The DNA here is from genome assembly GCA_943735965.1 of Eupithecia abbreviata. NCBI lineage: Eukaryota > Metazoa > Arthropoda > Insecta > Lepidoptera > Geometridae > Eupithecia > Eupithecia abbreviata. The sequence continues at coordinate 9,476,017 of OX030979.1, read as the reverse complement.
CGCCGGGACAAATATTTGTAAGATCTGCAAATATTTGACCCGGATGTTCTGGGTATTTACTATGTATACTAAAAATATCTATCTATGTGATATATTAAGTATGTCAGTCATCTATGTATAGTACCCATAACACAAGCTCTGCTTAGATTGGGACTAGATGTTGCTGTATGGATTGTCCAGCATTATTTATTTAAATAAATTGCTAGTACCAACTTGATCAATAAATAAATCAAACAATATTTAGGAATATTCAGGTGTATTGTAAAAATAAATTATCAAATAACATTTTGGATGACTAGGACGATCACATATCAGTGGTGGTAGTACTGGAGGGCGGGGGCGGCCTTGACGACGTGGTGAGCGGGCGCGGAGTTGGAGACGACAGCGTTGAAGCCGTGGTGGTCGTCAGCGGTGTACTGCACGGTGCGGATGGAGCCGTCGGCTTCCTGCAGAGAGTACTGGCCGTGGACGGCGTCGCCGTCGCGGGACTCCTGCTGGGACTTGTTGTCGCCGGTGTGGCCGTCAGCGACTGAGTATGAGAAGTCGTATTTGGGGTGTGCCTGCGTAAAATAAACAGTGAGAGTTTTGCATATCTGGTCATTTCAAACAACAAAGTACACGATAATGATGTGGTAACTTACGCTTTCTTCAACATGAGCCAGGACCTTGGTGACAGGAGCGGTGTGGTAAGCGACGGGAGCAGAGTGGTAGGCGACGGGAGCGGGGGCAGAGTGGTAGACTGGAGCGGGAGCGTGGTAGGCTAAAGGAGCAGGGGCAGCGTGGTACGCCAAGGGCGCGGGAGCAGCGTAGGCTAGTTTAGCCACAGGGGCAGCAATAAGCTGCTGACCATGTCCTTCATCGTGACGCACGATGCTCTGGGAGGAGACCGCGGCCGCGGAGGAGTAGTGGGGCTCGGCCAGAAGACCAGCCTGGGACACCGCCACCAGAGCGCACAGAGCTACCAACTGAAAATAAATAAATCGATTGGTTGAATTGATTGTTTACTTGTCCAAAGCAGTTTACAAGAAAGATTGCATCACTAAACAGGCCCATTTTAGATCCTAAAGCTCTATTGGTACTCACTTTAGAGAACATCTTAATGATTTCAACAGAATGATCAAATGGATAATGATACCAATGGTGTCATTACTCTACTTTTTATACATGCTCATTGCAGGATTAGTTAGATACGTACGAGTAGTGGAAGTTGTCAAGCAAGTGATAACCTTGCATCGTGTCAAGTCTGCAAATGAACCCATTCACTGATTGTTACGAAAGTTGAATTCATAATTTCTACGCCCACATCATCCATAATGTATGAACAAAATCAATTTAGATTTTTCTCAACATCTTAATGTACCAAAAGGATTAAAATACAACCACATACAGTTATCTCGTCACAATAACATTATGAGTTTGTTATAAACGAAAGTTTGGATGTTGGAAGAAAGATGGATGGATGTTTGTTACGACTTCAAAACTACTCAACGGATCAGACTGATATTTAGGGTGCAGATAGTGGATAGGCTTGGAATAATACTAAGGTGACTTTTTTATCCCATAAATCAGTTTCAATCGGATAGAAATAACCTTTCAATATTTCCATACAACAAACAACGCCTGCGAAGCCGCGGTCATAAACTAGTCTTATAATGTTTATTAAATATATGCCTATTTTGAATCCAAACATCCAAAAGATTTTTGTACTAGACAATTGTAAGATGACCTGAAATTGATACAGACGACAAATAACATCTGATTGAAATACATACACAGGTCAAAAATGTGCACCTATCTAAGTGGAAAACATTTTCGCAAATATTGATTCAACTTGTTCAAAACGAGTAAAGTTATGCAATTACACGATTTAAGCCTTTCCTACGCGTACAATGTGTTTGTTATTTTGTACGTCGTTACGGAAATTGGATCGATTGGGATAATCTAAAACTCAGACGTTTTTGCATTTGCACAGTATAGTTTTGTTACAAAGCGTCCTATCGTAACACGTCAGGTTGATAGTTTTCTTGGATTCTATTTTCGGAACCGCCTTATACTTTTTTATAGGGCATGGCAAAGCATTTGACAACTACCACCACGCTTAGGAGAAGTATGCTCATCCCTAACGGTACATAGTTTGTTGGTAAAAGTGATAAAGACCTTAAAGATTGGGTAGGGACGCCACCCTTCTACTCCCACAGTTGAAATAAGATTTAAATCTAAAATATGTTTTAAAGTGAATAATTAGTAATGTAAAGTATCAATGAATATCAATTATACATAAAAGCATGCGAGACAAGCGAACATTGACATGGCACAAGGTCGTCGTAAGCTCTACCACTACTAACCTACATTCGGTCGAGCTCATTTCAGGTTTTGAGCTTTAATATAAAAATCGAAGCTATGAGTAATTAGGTATCATTTGATCTTTGATTCACACACCATCAACATGTTCTCTAAAGTGAGTTCACTAATATTCTTCTTAATTGATTGAAGATTTTGTGATCATTTGGATTGGACACACTGCATTTGGATATATAAACACATTTGATTAATTTTTCCAGTTGGTAGCTCTGTGCGCTCTGGTGGCGGTGTCCCAGGCTGGTCTCCTGGCCGAGCCCCACTACTCCTCCGCGGCCGCGGTCTCCTCTCAGAGCATCGTGCGTCACGATGAGGGACATGGTCAGCAGCTCATTGCTGCCCCTGTGGCTAAACTAGCCTACGCTGCTCCCGCCCCCCTGGCGTACCACGCTGCACCTGCTCCTCTGGCCTACCACGCTCCCGCACCAGTCTACCACTCTGCCCCCGCTCCCGTCGCCTACCACTCCGCTCCCGTCGCTTACCACGCCGCTCCCGTCACCAAGGTCCTGGCTCATGTTGAAGAAAGCGTAAGTTACCACATCATTCTCGTTTACGTTGTTGTTTGAAACGAGCGGATATACATATTTCTAACTGTCAATATTTCGCAGGCACACCCGAAATACGACTTCTCATACTCCGTTGCTGACGGCCACACCGGCGACAACAAGTCCCAGCAGGAGTCCCGCGACGGAGACGCCGTCCACGGCCAGTACTCTCTGCAGGAAGCCGACGGCTCCATCCGCACCGTGCAGTACACCGCTGACGACCACCACGGCTTCAACGCTGTCGTCTCCAACTCCGCGCCCGCTCACCACGTCGTCAAGGCCGCGCCCCTCCTCGTCAAGGCCGCCCCCGCCCTCCAGTACTACCACCACTGATTTTTGAATATTCTTGTGCCAAATGATTGTTGATAATTTATTCTAGAAATAAAATGTATAAATCGATAAATTTATTCAATTTTTATATTTACAAATGCAACTTATTTTAAATAACAATGCTCTTCAGAGCAAAAATGGCTTTAAGGTGACAAAATTGGTAAATCTCTCAAGGTCTTGTGTCTCATTCCATTTAATTCAACTATTTGGACATAGAAACACTAGTTATCTCAGAAAATGTGTATTAAATGGATTACGGGAATTAACAGTTTACATATTCACGCGGTAGAATAACAAAATGTAAATGTCAAAACAAGTGTAATTGCATTGAAGACTAGTTGGAAAATAATATGACGTTATTGTATTCTCTTTAAATATTACAAAAAGTAAAAAAAAAAACAGTTCTAGCCATAGATAAAATGACAATCAAAGATAATTTATAATACAATAACTACGTAAACTTTAATATCAAGCAGATAAACTGTTGCAGCGTTGGATCACGAGGAGTAGAAGGAGAAAAGGGAGGCCTTGCCCAGCAGTGGGACAATAATGGCTTAAAATAAAAATAATAAGATAAATTCGATTGTTATGCTTGAAAACACTGATCGTTTATTATTTAACTATTTGGGTCGAAAGTGGCTTAATTAATGTTAATAAAAGTCTCAAGTACTTAATTTGAACACAAATCACATCGAGAACTATAAAAAATTGGAAACTTTCCTGAAAAAAATCGAATAAGCAATTTGACTTAACAAATAAATCAACTACCACAAAGAAACGGCCATTGGTCTGTTTACCCTTTATGGTGAGTCCGAAAAAACCCATACTTCCATAGTTTTTTAATTGGAAGATGTATCTTCATTCCAGTGATGTAGTAAATGCTTATTTTTTATGTAACGTTTCATCGCCAGCCTTTACTAGTCTACTGCGGGGCATACATATGTATGCCTCCCCTGATGACCTTAATGACTCTTAAGTAGACTCTGTAAGTAATTTATGCTGAGACAGGACCAATTGGTTCGCTTTTTAGAGTCGCTTGTTCTTTATAGTTAAGTAGTTATTTTTTTATTTTATTACTTATTATTTTACAAGTACTATGTAGTAACAAGTTGTACCTACAGTGAATCAATAAATATATTTTCTTTCTTTAAAGTAAAAAATAAAAAGATTTTTATGTTATCAGAACAGAGACTCTCATCAATTAAACTGAGACTAACAGAAAAACTGACAAAATCGGTCTCCTCTCAGTATGTGCTATGGTAGAGCAGATCGTACCATCGCGCTGGTCTTAGCAGAAGTGTTACCAAATGGGGTTATAGCCGCGAGGATTCCCTCACCCTGGGCATGCTGGTTGGGATCGCGGTTTGGTAATGGATCTATTCAGCATGACGTGTTGCTATCCTTCCCAACTGGATATCCCTTAGTTGCCTCTTTAGACATCCGTGGGAAGAGTTAGGTGATGCTAATTCTAAGATCCACCCACATGGCTGCTGTTTTAAGTTACAACTGTTTTTATTTATATATTTTATTGTATATATAATATATGTATGTGTGATTTTTTTTTCTATTTTTTTTGTCGTTAATTTTTGATCTAGTTTCACCCCCTTTCAGGGTTGCACTTTATTCAGGGACACACTGTATATATATTATATATTTTTAACTTTACTGAACGACAAAGGGTTCAAAGTTGAAGTGTTTTATATTCATTTATAACAAAAAAAAACACAATAAATGTTGTACCTTCCCGCAGGAAGCAGCCAGATTTTAAGGTTTATTGAACAATCAACAGACGTAAAACATATTATGCAGGATTACGCTGATTTGAGCGAATTATTAGAGCCAATAATTCTTGCTTGTCAGTGGAGGTCTATTTATGTCCAGCTATAGACATATATGTATGTACAGGCTGATAATTTGAATGTATATTCTGACTATCACAAAAGGTATAGGAACCTTCCAAAATTGACATCATTTAAAAAATATTATTGGACTAGTGACAAATTACTTTGTACCTCAGTATTTAAGACACATCGTTGGTCTAATTAAAACTATCAAGCCGCTATAAATAATAACAGAAACTCCACTGTACGATTTAAGACTATGAACGTAGATTACTAGGATCTATGGGTTCGCAGTCCAAAAGTGGACAAGGCGTGGACAGGTTAGTGCCAAATAGAAAAAGATTTAAATATTGAGACCAGCAAGATCGAGACTTATAAATATATTAAAGCCACCCAGGTTAAAAAAGAAAAGTTCTCTGGCGTTTAAGGTCTTCCAGAGTATAATATTTGTGTAACTTGAGATAGTTCAGATTTTGATAGTAAAAATTCAATATATTTTATCTCTTTAGGCTTACAAAATAAGCACTTAGACACAAGTATTTGATAGTACTCGCAATATTTATCATTAATATGGGAATAATACGTACATATTTCTATATTTTTTCGTTGTAAACTAAACAAATTAATTGATTTGTTATATGTATTTAAAAATATGATAATTTAATTTAGTTTATTTGTAAAATCCATGTATTTGTAAGAAAGAGCGGGACATCCTGGCACAAGTATACTACATACTTAAAAGGATGTCCTAACAACTGTCTCTCAACTGTCATGTAAACTGTATGTAATGTAACATACTTTTATACAAATAAACAATTTTCAAACAGCGAAAATGTTGATTTGTTTGTTTCCTTTTATATAACAGTGGTGTTATTTTGCCGTCATATCTAACATTGAATTTATTGTTAATAGACAAAAATTGCGAAATTCTTTTTTAGTTTTTCGGAGTCCTTTTTCCACCCGGAGTCGTAATTCTGTTGAACTAGAGCTGCCCGTACCCAGAGATTGTATCTAGCCTATACTCCCTAAGGACGGTTCTATGATGGTTGTCTTATTTTAGTTGATTTAGATTTTCAGGTGTTTTTGCCCACCAAAATGTGGTAGCAGATTTCTTTTAAAAGCACGACATCCTTCAAAGTTAACACCTATAAAGCTTCATTGTATCAATTACCAAACGCACGCGAGACAAGCAACCATTGACATGGCACAAGGTCATTGTAAGCTCTACCACTACTAACCCACGTTCGGTCAAGCTCATTTCAGGTTTTGGCATTGAATATAAAACCCGAGTTATGAATATTTAGGTATCATTCAGTCTTTGATCTACAAACAATCAACATGTTCTCCAAAGTGAGTTTAGTTGTTGTTAATTGATTTGTTTTAAAAAGTTCTTGTAAACATCTAGATTGGACACACTGCGTTTGGATATAATTATAAACACATCAATTATATTTTTCCAGTTGGTAGCTCTGTGCGCTCTGGTAGCGGTGTCCCAGGCTGGTCTCCTGGCCGAGCCCCACTACTCCTCCGCGGCCGCGGTCTCCTCGCAGAGCATCGTGCGTCATGATGAGGGACATGGTCAGCAGCTCATTGCTGCCCCTGTGGCTAAACTAGCCTACGCTGCTCCCGCCCCCTTGGCGTACCACGCTGCCCCTGCTCCTCTGGCCTACCACGCTCCCGCTCCTGTCTACCACTCTGCCCCCGCTCCCGTCGCTTACCACTCCGCTCCCGTCGCTTACCACGCCGCTCCCGTCACCAAGGTCCTAGCTCATGTTGAAGAAAGCGTAAGTTACCACATCATTCTCGTTTACGTTGTTGTTTGAAACGAGCGGATATACATATTTCTAACTGTCAATATTTCGCAGGCACACCCCAAATACGACTTCTCATACTCCGTTGCTGACGGCCACACCGGCGACAACAAGTCCCAGCAAGAGTCCCGCGACGGCGACGCCGTCCACGGCCAGTACTCTCTGCAGGAAGCCGACGGCTCCATCCGCACTGTGCAGTACACCGCTGACGACCACCATGGCTTCAACGCTGTCGTCTCCAACTCCGCGCCCGCTCACCACGTCGTCAAGGCCGCGCCCCTCCTCGTTAAGGCCGCCCCCGCCCTCCAGTACTACCACCACTGATTTTTGAATATTCTTGTGCAAAATTATTGTTGATAATTTATTCTAGAAATAAAATGTGTAAATCGATTAATGGAAGATATTTTAATTTACAATGCTCTTCAAAAATGGAACTAAGTTCCACATGGCAGTTTATCCCTCAATCTCTGGTACCCATAACACAACTGTGTTAATTTCCAGCATTACCTATTTATTTTATATGTATTTATGTATTATTATTTATTAATAATCAAGAGACGTAAAACATATCATGCAGGTTACGCGCGGATTAGGTCTTAAATGAAGCGAAGTATGGGATTAAATGAAGTTGATGTTGAATAGACCCAATAAACCGCTTATCGGGAGGTCTATGTATATCCGAGGCCTATTATGAACTCTTAATTCCAGGCAATATATGCCGTAAACTGATCTGCCCGTCATTTCGGTAATATGAACTTCTAATATAAGCCAGTCAGCGGTCACGTGACAGTTGGCCGACTTCTGAACGTAAACTGGCCGGAAAGACTACGACGAACTACGAGTGGCCATTTGACACTTCTATCCATGTTTTATCTGTCAAATCAAACCAATCAGTTAACGCTGTGACAATTGAGCTTTTTGTGAATTGTTTTGGAGTTCTGGAATTTGAATGTAAATAACTCGGAACGGACTTTGATTTGAATGTCAATATACATATTCTCTCATATATTACCATCCAAAATTGGTATCATTAAAATAATTCTTAATTAATATTTATTTATTGTTGGACTAGCGACAAATTACTTAGTAGGTATCAAAGTTAAATTGGGGTATGAGGTGAGTGTGTAATAGGTATCAAAGATCATCGATGCGTTAGAAATACTATTTAAAACTCTATTGTACAATTTAAAAACCACCCTAATATGAAGAACCACCTTTAAATTACTGAATTGGCTCATTCAGTAATTTACATTAAATGTAATAAATTAAAATAAAGTTTATAACGAGTTGGTCGCAACACATTTACTTACTAATTATTTTATTTCCTGCAGTATGGTCGTGGGTTCGATTCCCACTTCAGAAAAATGTTCGGACGGTCTTTAGATATATAATTTTGTTCCAGGTAGTCTGGGTGTGTTTAAGTTCATCATCATCATCAGCCTATGGCAGTCCACTGCTGGACATAGGCCTCCCCCAATGAGCGCCATAGCGCCCTGTCTTCAGCTAGCCATATCCAGCATCTCACACCTGCAGTCTTTTCCAGGTCGTAATTCCACCTGACCGGAGGGTGTCATACGTTTACCGAGTCGTGGTCACAACACACGTTTGCCCCAGCGGCCGTCGGTTCTTCGCGAGATATGGCCGGCCCACTGCCACTTCAGCTTGCTAATTCTTAGAGCTATGTATACGAGTACATAAGATAAAAAAATTATGTACGTAATGTTAAAAGTATCTGCTATCTTGTACCTACCTTTCCATAACATAAGTTCTACTGAGTTTGGAGCTAGATGATTCTGAGAAAATTGTTCAGAATTATTTATTACTAGGTTCTGCCTGTGATCTATCTCCCTGCCAAATGAAAATGAGATCTTCATGAATCTTTGTCTACCTTTTCACGATGAAACAGCTCAACGTGTTTCATCGTGAAAAGGTAACAGGTAGACAAAGATACAGAATTACTTTTGATATTATATTCATATTTAGATTATTATAATGCTGAAAATCAATAATCCGTTATAAGGTTAGATACCCCCTTTGAAATTTGTTATTTGGACGTCGGTTTGAACGTAGGCTACTAGGATTGTTGAGTTCGGAATCCAACAATGAAAGAGCTGTACGAAGCAGTTCCTATCATGATAGAAAAAAAAATATTAAAATGATAGATCGAGGTAAATAAACATATTTTTGCCGCTTTTCAGGTTAAAAAAGATATTAGTTCTCTGGTGGCTAAGGTCTTCTGGAGTTTAATATTTGTATAGAAAGTCCAGATTTTGACAGTATTACTGGATTTTTTTATTTTCCTAAACCTAAACCTTAGCACACAATAAAAAAACAAAGTCCAGTATCAGACGAACGATCCACTTGAGAATAAATAAATAACTATTGATACATCATATCAACGAAAACGAAACAAAAAATTTACCTCTTTTAATAGTTACATATTATGTTAATCTCGTCGTCTCGTCTGACTTCAGAATTCGTTCCCATTCAGAAGTGTTTTTTAGTTTTATACCAAATGCTTTTAAAACATTTCGGAGTCCATTTTCCTACCCGCAGTCGGCAATAAGTTGAACTGAACCCCACTCAGAGATTTCAAAGTGTTCTTCAAAAAATGTGGTAGCAGATTTCGATCAAAAGCACGACATTGTTCAAAGCTTGCACCTATTGAGCTTCGATGAATATCAATTACTAAACGCACGCGAGACAAGCAACTATTGACATGACACAAGGTCATTGTAAGCTCTACCACTACTAACCCACATTCGTTCAGGCTCATTTCAGGTTTTGGGCTTCAATATAAAATCCGTGTTATGAATATTTAGGTATCATTCAGTATTTGATCTACACACAATCAACATGTTCTCCAAAGTGAGTTCAGTATTTGATTTATTTTAAAAGATCCTGTAACCATTTAGATTAGAAACACTGCATTTGGATATATAAACACATTTGATTAATTTTTCCAGTTGGTAGCTCTGTGCGCTCTGGTGGCGGTGTCCCAGGCTGGTCTCTTGGCCGAACCCCACTACTCCTCCGCGGCCGCGGTCTCCTCCCAGAGCATCGTGCGTCACGATGAGGGACATGGTCAGCACCTCATTGCTGCCCCTGTAGCTAAACTAGCCTACGCTGCTCCCGCCCCCTTGGCGTACCACGCTGCCCCTGCTCCTCTGGCCTACCACGCTCCCGCTCCTGTCTACCACTCCGCTCCCGTCGCTTACCACGCCGCTCCCGTCACCAAGGTCCTGGCTCATGTTGAAGAAAGCGTAAGTTACCACATCATTATCGTTTACGTTGTTGTTTGAAACGACCGGATATGCATAATTCTAACTGTATATTTTACGCAGGCACACCCCAAATACGACTTCTCATACTCCGTCGCTGACGGCCACACCGGCGACAACAAGTCCCAGCAAGAGTCCCGCGACGGCGACGCCGTCCTCGGCCAGTACTCTCTGCAGGAAGCCGATGGCTCCATCCGCACCGTGCAGTACACCGCTGACGACCACCACGGCTTCAACGCTGTCGTCTCCAACTCCGCTCACCACGTCGTCAAGGCCGCGCCCCTCCTCGTCAAGGCCGCCCCCGCCCTCCAGTACTACCACCACTGATGAGTCCTAGTTATCCAAAATGTTATTTGATAATTTATTTTACAATATACCTGAATATTCCTAAATATGGTTTTGATTTCTTTATCGCTGTGTCCTTACCAAATTGAAATATTTGCCATTTGATTTTAACTTTGTAACGAGTTATAAGTAATTTACCAGTAAGGTTAGTCATGTCAGTGTTACCTTGATTTTTTATAACTAGTTGTAACTTAAGTCACAATTTAATGGATGATGAAATTCTATTTTGATTAATTTATGTCGCTCACACAAAAATACTTTATTGTAAACCAGATATATGTACAAAAAACGCCATTACATGATCTCTTTCTGACACTCTTTATACCCATAAAAACATACAGCTTAAGTTAACTTGCACCCATAAAATTACAAAAAATTGAGATTAAATCAAACAAGATTAGTTATAACCACGAAAATAATTTATTTTTTATATACTATCAGCTTAAGTTACCCGCTAAAACATCAATTATCTACCAGAGTAAATTTCGTCAAAATCGGTATAGTCGTTTCAAACCCTCAACAAGCAGACAGTTATTAAAGATTAATTAATCAGGTTTACATTTTATCGCGTACCTTTTGTTTAATTTTCCCCTACGTTTCCATCGCCTTTCAGCGATCGCGGTCACGGGGCGATTGGATGTACACTGCATCAACATCACCGAAGCTAACAAAACGCTTACTAAATCTGAATAGATTGGACCTACGTGTCCTTGTGGGAACACTAACAGGACACTGTCCACTATACAAACACTTATTCACCATCGGAGCGACGGACAGCCCTCTCTGTGGAGGATGCCTCAGCAACGACGAAACAGCTGCCCACGTAATCCTGGAATGCGAGGGAGTATTAGCACAACGTATAGAAATCATCAACTTGCCGAGGTAGCTCCGCGAAGCATGTGAAGACCCCAGGAAGATTCTGCGCTTCTGGACGGAGCTAGGCTGGCTATGCTATCTAACTACTATGCATAAAGGACCAACTGGAGTCTAAATGCGGAAAATGGAGTACCTGAACCTGAACCTGGATGTACACTGAGTTACAGCCGAGAATTGACGACAAAATCTCATTTTACGATGATTTCTTACAATTTTACTATTTATTTTGATGAATCTAATGAAAAAAATAATAACCTTAATGATGATAACGAGCCTTATTTATGTTGGAAGATCATCGAGGTTTCATACCATTACGAGGGACTTCTTCAGGGCGAGTGTTTGTTTAAGTATTAACATTTCTTTGTAAAATCAACAGCTTTGGCCATGAGCACTAGAAACTATTATTTACCAATCAACACGTGTTTTTCGTATATTTGCAAAGAAAACTATTTCATTTAAGCTTCAAGTTTGTATTTGCCGCACAACCTATCGACAAGGCTACTGGAAGGTCAGGAGAGATATCTGTCATATTTCATAAGTGTTACATAAAACTACTAAATTACTGGATCTAAACCACCCATTGAGGTTTAGATCCGTGAAAACGTGCTAATGACTGCTATATTGGGTTAGGTGGGTTAGTTATCGATGTGTATAATGAGGCCTATTATATATAAGTTTAGAATGCTGTATAGACTTCTCTATGGTTTTTACCGCTTAACGAGACTATCGATTGATGGTCTACACAAGCTTATATTTTTAGTTTTGTTATTAATTTCTTATGTATATTTTATATCGTTTTTTACATATGATTTTCATCTCAGTATTATTTAAGATTGACCTACCCCGAGTACTCAAACACAATATTCATTTAAGCTATGAAGTCGCAAGTTGCGATTTTTTGCCGATATCAAAGAAAATCTGTTTTCAAATCATTATTTGTGACCTGAATATATTTAAGATGCGTTTGAATATACGGGAGTATTGATAAACCACCAATAATATCATGCATGACAACATTGAACTTATCAGTTTTACATTGCCATGTGCATTTGAGATGTGCCATCTCTGACTAGAACTCAAAGAGAGATTATAGAACTGTTTCGGTTACTTATACCGATATTGATTTCCAATGTGTTTAGTACTGTTATGTGATGTTTATTTTATGGTTTTAGCAACTCTCGCAGCGATAATTAACCAATTGCTTAGTGCTTGCGCAGTTTTATCGTCTTTGAAAATAAATGAAGTGAGAAGCAATGCTAGAGAGATTTGCCAATTTGCTCTGAATCAGCTTTGTTAATAAAAGAAGTTGTATTTATCGATTTATACATTTTATTTGTAGAATAAATTATCAACAATCATTTGGCACATTAATATTCAAAAATCAATGGTGGTAGTAGTGGAGGGCGGGGGCGGCCTTGACGAGGAGGGGCGCGGCCTTGACGACGTGGTGAGCGGGCGCGGAGTTGGAGACGACAGCGTTGAAGCCATGGTGGTCGTCAGCGGTGTACTGCACAGTGCGGATGGAGCCGTCGGCTTCCTGCAGAGAGTACTGGCCGTGGACGGCGTCGCCGTCGCGGGACTCCTGCTGGGACTTGTTGTCGCCGGTGTGGCCGTCAGCGACGGAGTATGAGAAGTCGTATTTGGGGTGCGCCTGCGTAAAATATACAGTTAGTATTATGTATATCCGGTCGTTTCAAACAATAATGTAAACGAGAATGATTTGGTAACTTACGCTTTCTTCAACATGAGCCAGGACCTTGGCGACGGGAGCGGTGTGGTAGGCGACGGGAGCAGAGTGGTAGGCGACGGGAGCGGGTGCAGAGTGGTAGGCGACAGGAGCAGAGTGGTAGGCGACGGGAGCGGGGGCAGAGTGGTAGACTGGAGCGGGAGCGTGGTACGCCAAGGGGGCGGGAGCAGCGTAGGCTAGTTTAGCCACAGGGGCAGCAATGAGGTGCTGACCATGTCCCTCATCGTGACGCACGATGCTCTGGGAGGAGACCGCGGCCGCGGAGGAGTAGTGGGGCTCGGCCAGGAGACCAGCCTGGGACACCGCCACGAACGCGCAAAGGACTAGGACCTTAAAGAAGTTGGAATAAGATTAAATACAAAAATAAGACAACACAGACCTTCAAATCAGCTGCGATCGGCTATGCGTAGTACCCATAAGACCGATAGATAGTTATCTACAAAACCGTCGGTGGCCTTTGAGTGAGCACGGCAACGGTTAAAGTCACAATCCTGCTTACTTGCAGGATTGTCATTACATGATATTAGTTAGCATAGGTTATCCTTAGACTGAAACTCAATATTACTTGATAAAGCCAAACGAACTTAAACAAAACTTTTTTTAAAACGGATCCAGTGTGGTAACAAATCTTCAACTTACTTTAGAGAACATGATGCTGGTTGCTGTACAATCAGTGAATGATACTCAATGGCAATTGTTTGGCATTTTTATACTCGCCCAAATTTATCATGCAGAGAACCGAACGACCTCGCCTCAGGTCAAATTGAATCTGGTTTGTAAGCATAGTATTTGGGCCTAAGTCTTATCCTTTGATCTGAAATGACGTAGGTAGTAATGAATAAAGTTTTATGAATTTTACAAGCCGAGTAGTGCGTCTTAGACATTGAAAGACCTAACTCTTCCTGCGGGTGTCGTAAGAGGCGACTTCGGGATATCCACCATATAGTATATTAATGTTTTGAGTGGCGGGAAACAGCGCTGCAAAACAAGTCTATTACTATACTGAAATGAACATAAAACTTATATTTATTCTCATAGATACAGGTACAGCCGAAGAAAAATATATACTCAATACTCAATACTCAATATATTTATTGTTGTCATCACATTGGCTTAATTAGTAGGTTCTTATGTATATATTAGTATCACAATGTGAACCCTATTGGGCGTGAACAACAAGTGGAAGGCAGACCGAGGTTGTTTTTAATAAAATATAAATATGTAGGTACTAAGGTAAGTAGTACCTACTTGTCTAGTAATTTTAGTAATTATTATATTTTATTTGCCTTATCATAATGTCAGTTTTATTTATTTTTTTATTCTTATCATAATGTCAATTTGTCATTTAAAAATTCATTTATATCATAATAGAATTTGTCAATTAATAATTTCTTTAGTATTTTTATGAATAAGGTATCAGATTCTATGTCTTTTATTGCGTTTGGTAGTTTGTTATATATTTTAATGGTCATTTTATATGGGCCGGTACTGTGCATACACAGGTTTGATGATGGTTGTATGATATAAGAAAACTAAAGTATCTAACTAGAGTAACAAACACAACGCAGGACTTAAAAGATGTAAAATAAATATATAGTAGGTAATATAAATTGATGTAATAAACTGACATGCCTCAGTTAATGCTGTTAAGATCAGTGTGTGGTGGTCAATGCCAGTGTTCCACGATGATTTTACAGTCAAGCTAGTCAGCTTCTGCGTAAAGTTTTTTCATACATTCCTTATTTCATTGACACCAAAGGATATTTCTTGTCGTTACTTGTTCAACGGTTAATCGACCGCTCTTTAATTCAGTTAGTTCAGCCGTTGATTACACTGGTGAATTAAAATAATAAATAATGCTGGATAATTCACACAGCGCATTATCTAGCCCCATGGTATATTACATAGATAGATATTTTTTATTATACATAGAAAACAATCAGAACACCCGGAACAAATATCTGCAGATCGTACCCACAATTGTTTCGAGGCGGGAATCGAACCCGCAACCTCCTGCGTCGCAGGCGGACCTTCGCCCACTGCACCACAGAGGTCGTCAAATATATTTATTTATTTCTATTTTATTTTTTTTGCTGGACAATTCACACAGCATTATCTAGCCCCATGGTAAGCAGAGCTTGTGTTATGGGTACTAGATAACTGATATACATATTTACAATACATTACATAGATAGATATTTTTTATTATATATAGAAAACGACCAGAACACCCGGAACAAATATCTGCAGATCGTACACACAATTGTTCCGAGGCGGGAATCGAACCCGCGCCACATCGGTCGTCTATTATGGTATCTTAGCCCTGATTAAGAAATAAAAACTTTTACTTTCACGTTTATAGGTCATTTTATTTTAATAAAGTAATATAAAATGATAGAATTAAGTTAGTAAAGTAAAAGATAGGACTTTTACTTTACTAACTTAATTCTATCTCCCTTTCTAAGAATATATTTAGTTTTGGAGATTTAGAGGACCTACTTTAAAAAAAACTAAAACGAACAAAAAATAAAACTACTGTGAGTCACTGCTAAATTAATGATTAAAACCTAATATTTTTAATGAATTAATTGTAATTCAATTAATGTAATTGCTAATTACTTCCATTTTAAAATCAAAATAAATAAGATATAATGTACCAATTTATTTTAACTTCACTTGTTAGCACTTTTTAAACGAGTCCTCTCTTGTGATAGAAACATAAACAAAAGGCGTGATGTCTAAATAAAACCGAAAGGAAATGAACGGCGAAACGAAGTATGAGTGAAACACTCACAAATACATCTGAAAAGTCCTGCTGACCGGTTATATAATTATGTATAATACTAGCGGACCGTCCCGGCTGCGCACGAGTATTGGAATTTTTAAGGTATTTTTTTTACACCTTGGGTTACATTATTGTAGTAAAACTACAATCGAACCCGCGCCACATCGGTCGTCTATTATGGTATCTTAACCCTGATTAAGAAATAAAAAACAGTTTATAGATCATTTTATTTTAATAAATGAATATAAAAATTCCTATCTTTTACTTTACTAACTTAATTATATCTCCCTTTCTAAGAATATATTTAGTTTTGGAGATTTAGAGTACCTACTTTAAAAAAACTAAAACGAACAAAAAATAAAACTACTGTGAGTCACTGCTATATTAATGATTAAAACCTAAACTTTTTAATGAATTAATTGCAATTCAATTAATTTAATTGCTAATTACTTCCATTTTAAAATCATAATAAATAAGATATAATGTACCAATTTATTTTTACTTCACTTGTTAGCTAGCACTTTTTAAACGAGTCCTGTCTTGTGATAGAAACATAAACAAAAGGCGTGATGTCTAAATAAAACCGAAAGGAAATGAACGGCGAAACGAAGTATGAGTGAAACACTCACAAATACTTTTGAAAAGTCCTGCTGACCGGTTATATATGTATAATACTAGTGGACTGTCCCGGCTTCGCACGAGTATTGGAATTTTTAAGGTAATTTTTTTACACGTTGGGTTACATTATTGTAGTTTTAGTAAGTATGCCTTATTGTTTGATTGAAAATATGATATAGCCTATGTTCACCGAGGATAGCGTAGCTTTTCTACGGTGAAAGAATTTTTCAATTCGGTCCAGTAGTTTCTGAGCCTATTAAATACAAACAAACAAACAAACATTATGCTGAGTTAGAGCCTTTTTGTAACAACTCTCTTCATTTACCTATTTCTATAAGTGTGTTATTTGTTAATTTAAGTTTTTATGAATAAATTTCTTTCTTCTATTCAAACAAACAAACAAAAAATCAAACTTTTCCTCTTTATAATATTAGTATAATATATATATATATTATACAATTATATATTATATATTAGTATAATATATATATATATTATACTATCTATTTATATTATATATAATATATATAATATAAATAGATATCTTAGTTAAAATATGGCTTCGGAAGATTACGTATTTTTAGGTAAGGAGTTACGAATAAATTTATTTTTATCAATGGACTTGTTATACATGATGGGTGTTTTTTCCCTCTTGTGGTGAGGGACATCAACGTGCCTTTGGTCGTCGGTGTGCGCTATTCCGTAGACACGAGCTAAGTTTAGATGAAGTCCAGGCGAAAGCGCAGACATCGACTGCATTATCACCGGTGGTATTTTCTCCGTAGAAATTTTTGGTCTGGAAATTAAAGGAATGCCATAAAACTAAAATTGAAATAATTTAAATTACTAATGCTTAGTAGCTATGCTCGGAGTTTCTCTAAAGGATTCGTAACGAATACATCCGACAGAGAACTAAAGTTATCGCTCACAGAATTAGCAAGCTGAAGTGCCAGTGGGCCGGCCATATCTCGCGAAGAACCGACGGCCGCTGGGGCAAACGTGTTCTTTAGTGGAGACCACGACTCGGTAAACGCGCAAAAAAGTGTAGGACGCCCTCCGACCAGGTTGGATGACGACCTGTGAAAGACTGCAGGTAGATGCTGGATGCGGCAAGCTGAAGACAGGGCGCTATGGCGCTCAATGGGGGAGGCCTATGTCTAGCAGTGGACTGATATAGGCTGATGATGATGTATGATGTATGCACTGCTTGGAAGTTGTCAAATCTCAATTCTCCTAGCCGCCTAATAAAATCGTTGTAAAAACAATGATCTTCTCTAAATTGCAAGCTACTATGTAAATACATATGGTTTTACTGCCCGAGATCTCATTAAAATGACAAAATATGATAGCAAGAATACCTATTTCCTGTCATGGATCAGTTGAGCTAGCTCTAGATTGTTGCCACAGTTACAGTTAAGTCAATTGTGAAACAGTAACTGTAAATATTATAAAGTTTTAATTGTTTCTATTCGTTAATTGCAATTTTTTTATGCCTTAACCAATTTCAGTATTGAACATAAAATATTTAATTAAAACATTGCACTATTTCATAGCGGTAGGACCTAATTAGGACCTAAATAGGTTACGGGTTCGATTCCCGCTTCAGAACAATTGTGTGCACGATCTGCAGATATTTGTTCCGGCTGTTCTGGTCGTTTTCTATGTATAACAAAAAAAAAAAATCTATCTATGTAATGTATTGTATTATGTATGTATATCAGTTATCTAGTACCCATAACACAAGCTCTGCTTACCATGGGGCTAGATAATGCTGTGCGAATTGTCCAGCATTAAAAAAATTACAATAGAGTACCAAGTCAACATTATAAATCAACAATCCCAATAATTCAATAAAAACAATAATAAAATCACACTCATATTAATAATATTTACATGGATGTTTGTTACTTTTTCACGGTGAAACTACTGAACTCTTTGCAAATATTTATTACTAGCTGCGCCCCGCGGTTTCACCCGCGTGGTGCTAGGTATTTTGGATAATATACAATATATGTGTGTGCAGTGTGGTGCGCGATCGGAAACGGTCGTGCCTCGCTCTTGCACCGTCTCGAATACATTTAATTCGTGACGCGCACGGCTTACGCCGCTGCCCGCGAACGCGATGAGTACGAAACCACTTATCGAGTTTCTGGCTTTCATACAGAATGCCATCGACACCATGGACGAGGTCAGCATCGTGCAGATATGCAAATCCAACTTCAAAGAAGAGGACATCTGCAGGGGCAAGGCGCTGATCTTCCAGACGTTAAGAAAAATGGACCAGATGCCCTCTCGACGCAGGGATGGAGGAGAGAAAAGTGTACAGGAGGTTATCGCGCTATTCAAGTGTACAGACCCGGACGACGTGCCTGACTTCGTCGCGAAGGACTTGCATAAGCTGCCCCCCGTGACGTTCGACCACGTCGATGTGACTAGACTGCTGAAAGATGTCACTAATCTGAAAGCTAGTCTAGTTGAAATGAAGATGAAGTTGGAAGCGTCAGAAGTCTCCATCAGTGACCTTCGCTCCGAGGTTGCATCATTGCGTGCAGCCACGCAAACTAGGTCACCAGAGACTTCGTACGTCAACATGCATCGAGGTGCGCAAAGTATGTCGGTGTCATTGGCAGAGTCAGCGATATTGGACGTGTCGTCGGCCGCGGCTGCAATCACAGCAAATACTTTGCGGTCGCCCCGCCCGCTCCCCGCGTCCCCCGCGAGCAACCTGCACGTGCGCGCACGCCTGCGCCGCGCGCTTACGCTTCCGTCGCCGCTGCCACCGCCGCCGCTGCCAACAACGCTGCGCGCTGCACCGCGCCCCCTGCGTGCGCGCTGCCTGCGGCGCGCTCTAAAAGAAAAGGAGAAAAGCAGTCCTGTGAACCATCACGTAGTACCGGGGCTGCGCCGGCTCCTGGGAAGGGGCCCTGTGACGCAGACGGATTCACCGTGGTGGTTTGCAAGAGCCGTAAGCCCACCAACCGCAACCAGTGCGGTACTGGGCCGAAAGACATGAATACTGGTTTCCGAGCGGAGGTACCAACTACCCAGCTTTACGTCTCACGCGTTCACTTCAGTGTGGAGGTCAAGGCTGTGGAGGAGTACCTACACACGAAGACCGGGTTCACGATGCGCGTCGAGAAGCTGAACTCTCGCCATAATGTGAGCTTCAATTCTTTTATGGTGAGAGTACCAACCCATCATCTCTCGACATTCCTAAGCGCAGAGTTTTGGCCGAAGGGTGTCAAGTTCCGAAGGTTCACTGGCCGCCTGCAACGGGACACCGCTGCACCGCCCGCGCCGTGCAACGAAAACAGCTGACACCCTGAGTACATCTACACGCTGTCGGCATAATCAAAAAAAAAGCGTGTTATTATTAATTTAGTCCTTTTATATTTTATGTATGCTAGTTTTAAGGTATATATTACTATGGACCGTAGAATAAGTTGATTAAGATCTGTTACTTTTCTATGGTCTGAAATAAATGATTATTATTATATCTTTATAGCCTATGTGTTATTCTGATGTATAAACTATATTATTGTAAAGTTTCATTAAAATCTATTCAGTAATTTTTACGTGAAACAGTAACAAACATCCATCCATCCATCCATACTTACAAACTTTTGCGTTTATAATATTAGTAGGAATAATCCTGGAATCAAACATGGGCTACTTTTTGTCCCGTAGAACATGGGATAGAAATTACCTTTTAACGTTTCCATAGAAACAACGCGGGCGGAAAATAATCAAATTTCATATGCACATGTACAAAAGAAATCAAAACTTACAATTGTTTCGGACCTGAAGCTTTTAGCATTACTCCATGAGACCTTGCAAATGCCCCTTGTAAAAAAGGCTTCCTGACTACAAACGGCACTAGTTTTCGGATATATGTTCTTTCTTGCAGTGGCAAAATTTGTTCTGAACCCGGTAAATACAGGACAGTTCGCCCATCGGGCAGTAGTTCTTCCTCAGGTGTTCCATAGCTTGGATTTTGGAATAAAGTATATATAGCATTTCTTATCTGAAAAAAAAAATAGAATGGTACAGGGTTTTGTTGCTGACAATAATGGACACTTAGTTCAGAACTTTATTAAATATTTCAAACAAATGAAACCAAACATTGCTCAAACGAAGAGAGAGTTTCGGAGTTTTTCAGTTTTGGAGGGAGCCAATTTTTTAATATAGTATTACTAGCTGCGCCCCGCGGCTTTCCCGCTTGGAAATCTATGTGTCAAATAGCTTATAAACATTCCTCTTAAATCACTCTATGTATTAAAAAAAACGCATCAATATCCGTTGCGTAGTTATAAAGATCAAAGCATAGATAGACAGATAGATAGACAATACTTTTATTGCACACTTAAAAATAAAACAAACAAGGTAAACAATAATAATACAAGATATGTGACAATTTGGCGGTCTTATCGCTCAAGAGCGACCTCTACCAGACAAACGTGGATGGATAGGATCATACCTAGGGACAGACAGCGGGAAGCGACTATGTTTTATATATGTAGTGATATACTTTTTAGTAATAAAAGTTAATTCCTACAACTTAAATTTTTATCACTTTCGTTTCTCTAACGTAATTTATTTTTCAATACATTTGTTTGTCTGAAATTACATGTTTGTCGCACTATTTTCTAATAAATAATGATTGCGGAATTTACCTTTCCTTGATCCACGTGAGTATGATAAGTTCTGTAAATATTATGAAGTCCTTGGGCTCGTGGTGCGACGCTGGTGCTTGACTCAATCTCTGAAACGTCGTGTCTAGAAAAGAAGGACCGGGGTCTATGTCGGCGGTCTCTAGCTTCTACGGTAGACCATTCTGGCTGAAGATAGTCTTTCTCTTTTAATTCTTGAGGTTTAAGTTCAATACTTGGTGCCTCCGTTCGGTTTGGGGCGTGAGTATGCTTGTGGTTATTATATTCAGTCATTTCTAGAGGAGCATATTGAATTGATAATAGTTCTGCGGCCGTTTCCAATACAGGACTGGGAGTAGAGTAGATTGGCATTGAGTCAAATACGTAATCGTAATTGTTAATTGGCACGACTTCTTGGTAATTATGTTTTCCCGAATCCTTTGGCTCGAGACATTCGATATTATAATATGTTGCTATAACTTGGAAGATGTACAATACCTGAAAACAAAATCGGTAAAGTAAACAAACAAGCATAAAGTATGGTTTTTATCATGTAGGTATCATTTTAAAATTTACGCAAATGCCCCAACGAATTAGTAAGGTAGACTATCTATACTAAAGGTAATTTTTTTGTTAAAACTTTAAACCCGACTACTTAAAAGTCTTAAACAATCGTATACCGATTTTCTTATCATTTTCTTTTGATAATGAGGGAGTTGGAGGCCTCTGTTCCTAATACGATCCAAGGTAATTAATACAAGTCCCGCAACGTGACCACTCAGGAAATAATACAAAATTAAATCTATCTGCACAGTCTAGGGTTTTTTTACACCCTGTATTTGAGGGATGATGATGAGACCTTTAGTATTAAATAAAACGTCAATTGTAAGTTGAGCTCGCCGAGGGTTCCGCAAAATTAATTATAAGAACTTTTTTCTTGCCAAATATCATGACATATGTAGGTCAATGGGAAGTAAGTCCCCTATAAGTTTTCGGTCCTTGGCGAGACTCAAAAAAATATTTTTGTTACTAGATATTTACAGTTTTTGGATTTTTTGTTTTGTTGTCCTTTTAGAACTTGCTTCTTGCCGAATCTTATTATTCAAGGTTAACTGGGGGACTCTATAGGTTTTGTGGCCATGTAATTCCCTAAAAATGTTCAAAAAAGTTGGACATAAACGGCTGTAATTTTTGATTCCGTTGACTTAGAAATTCGATTTTTATCAGGATCCAAGAAATTACTGACCTAAGTACATATTTGAGGGTAATTTCAACTCAATACCTTTACTCGTTCCTAAGAAAAGATTCTTGACAACCGGACACTAAAATGATTAATAATGGTTGCTTTTTTTTCTTTGTGAGGTACGGATTCTTAAGATATTAATAGGACAATCAGTGAAAACCTATTTAAGACTTTTAAATAGGGAGTCGGGTTTTCATTTTTGCCTATATAGTTTTTCACTTTTCTCCTGATTTAACTCTAATACAAGTTTGAAAGTAGAAACAGTTTTGAGTAGTACAAAAAAAGGTTTTTGCAACGTTGCCCTACACCAGCTTAATAATTTACTTACGTTGAATATTTAGACCCTTACAAAATGTTTAGCAACAAAATGCCACAACCACTACAAAAAAAAAACGCAATTATCACACACTTCACAAACTTACTTTGATTAACATTTTGAGGTCCGCGAAGAGCTACCTCCTTTTTGAAATACAGCTCAATATTACCCACACTTTCCACGTTGATTTATGACTTAGAAAAACCAATTGCATAACAGTATTTTTTACAGTTTTAACTAACTTTTTGTGACATCCGATGTCCTGTAACAAAGGAAAGGCACTAAGATAAACACCATAGATATTGTTCTTGCTTTAAAGCGGTGTATACCTGTATTCTCTGTCCAGCACTCTGGTCGAATGACTTTAAGACGCAATAGGTTTTAGGATTGATGATATCAACGTTGTTTTTATAATATTCTCTGTACCTGCTATTGTTCTTAATGAATTAGATCATCGATGTTTTAAGAGAGTACTAAGATCAATTTAATTGCTTTATAACTCGTTCAAACACTCTCCACGTCCACTGATGACGTTAAAAAGTGCAAACAGATATTTTGGGGTGATGTTTAGCTATAATCATTACTCTTGGTAGGAGAAATGGTGATCGCGGTATAGGTGTTAAAATACATTGAGTTAAATGAGGCTTCGATATCTAGGTACGGGTTGAGTTTGAGGGCTAGATTCAATACAATACAATACAAAACAAATACGCTTTATTGCACATCAAACACAGAAAAAAAAACAGTATAGAACAGGGGTGGGGAAACTTTTTCCTTCGCGTGACAATATTTACTAACGAAATATATGGCGGGCCAAGTTGTTGCATTTTTAGCTATATTATTTACTGAAATAAAAATATTAAAATTTTTGTATTTTCTGATACACTAATTTATTGTGCAAGGTAATAAAATAACCAATGAAATAAGAAATAAATTACAATTTGCAATTAAATTAAACTCTTAAGTTAGCTGCGAAGTAGAAGGTTGAGGAGCACTGGTTTTAGTGGGTATATGTGACATGTGGAACTGTTTTTGTTTCTGCATTTTTTCATCATAAGCCGGCTCCATTTGTGATTCTGAAATTTTTAGCAGTGAAAAAAGGTGATCTGAAAGACTATTACGAAGACAATTTTTTCTTATTGAAAACGTTTGTTCGCACAAATAGCTTGTACAGAACATAGCCATTATTTTTTAGGCGTGGGCAACTATATTTGGGTATTGTGTTCTAGATATGGACTTATAAAATTCCAATTTGCTGGTGTTAAGAAATAGTTGCTTCAAATGTGTATTGTATTGCATCTCAATTAGTTCAAGTTGGAGGTTAGTTACAAGTAGGGTGTTTCATCGACGTTGACATTAAAAGGCATCGAAAAAATATTTAGCGATGGCAAAATTTTTTTTAATTCTTGTAATCTGTTATCGAATTCCTCGTGCAGGTTCCTAAGTTGTTGAGCGAACTTATTTAAGTTGTTGTCTGAGACAGGTGATATACTGCTCAGCTTCGGAAAATGGGTAAGTTCATTTTTCTCTACACAACGGCAAAACAATTTGAGCTGCAATTTGAAGGCTTTTAAATGTCCCCAAAGCTCATATATGAATTGATTCTTGCCCTGAAGCTTTGTATTTAATTTATTTAGGTGTGATAGCAAATCTGTGAAAAATGAGAATTCAGGTAGCCAATTTTCGTCACACATGATCTTAAAGTCGTCCCATTTTCAGTTTCACACTCTCTCAAATGCATTACCACAGCTTAACCATCTCACTTTAGTATGGTAGAGGAGATCAGAGAACGCACTTTCGGTGGATTTTAGAAAGACTTGGAATTATCTATGCATCAAACTCCGTGAACGTATTGTGTTGATAAGTTTAACAACCACACACAAAACGGGTTGTATGTCAATAGCTGCTTGACACAACACATCCTGGTGTATAAACAGTGTAGAAATAATACATTATTATTGGGGTTTTCTTTGCAAAATATACCCATAAAGCCCAAATTGCTGCCCACCATATTGGGTGCTCCGTCCGTGGTTATGTTACATCATTTGTCCATAGGTAAGTTACACTTTGAAATACCCTCAAAACAAGAATCGTAAATATTTTTTCCAGTGGTTTTTCCTTTCAATGATTGCATGCTAATTCTTCGGTTATGTTGAACTCTGAATCAATTCCTCTAATAAAAATCAACAATTGGGCAGTATCGCTCACGTCTGTTCTCTCGTCCATGGTTAGGGAATAGTATTCAAATTTGTTACAATTATTTTCCAGCTGTGATGATAAATTTGTTCAGCGATGGCGTCAATTCGATCAGTTATCGTTCTCCATGATAAAGCTTAAGATTCAAACTCTTTACTTTTTTCTGGACAAATAATGTTGCTTACAGCCACCATGCAATCTTTAAAAAATCACCAACCGATAATGTCTTGTTACTTTTAGCAATTTTGTAAGCTTAAAGTAACAACATAACTTGCCGTAATATTTAGGTACGTGATTGTTTTATGCGAGCCGCGCACTGCCAATGAGAATGAAATTTCTAACAATACGAAAATTTAACTCGATTTTTGTTAGACGGTCGCGGGCCGGATTTTAACGTTTCGCGGGCCGGAGATGGCCCGCGGGCCGTAGTTTCCCCACCCCTGGTATAGAACAAACAAACTTAGACACAGATGCACAATGGGCGGCCTTATCGCTGAGAGCGATTTCTTCCAGGCAACCTTTGGATGGACACAGTTATAGTATACATATAGACGGTATTATAGACTAATGTTGTATATAAATTTCTATATTATTATTAATAAGATTCTTACGCGGTGATCGACATAACTGCTATACACATTTATATCTTATTCACGTCATTATCATAATAATGTGTCTTTGAAGACACACCACAAACTAACACTAGACAACTTCATACCTAGGATAGGTACGAAGTTGTCTAGTGTTAGTTTGTCTACTTTATAGGTATACAATGGAAAGACGTAAGTTCGTAAATATTTCAGTCTATTTGTGACGAGAAATCGCCAAAAAGATTTATGTGATAATGAAATTAGCAAAAAAGTTGAATTCGCATAGGTATACTTTGAATTAGCATAAAAGCAATGCAATGCCGTAGGCAGAAGTTAAGTACCTGTATTTTTGTTGCGTGATTTTTGATGTTTTTATTTTAAAAAAATTATCTTACGTTTTTATGGAAGATCTTTCATAATAAATTTAAATACAAGGTACCTACATAAGAGTACCTAGGTACCAGTTGAGAAAGTGTGTTTTTGTGTTTTATTTTCCACCTTGCTTTATCTATAACATTTTTAATGATAGATACGTTACAGTAGGTAAGGATAATGTAACCACTTAAGAATGATTGATATGGAAACAAAATCAGATATGACAAGTCATTCAACTGCCGGTTAACCGTGACCTTAAAACTAGGTCAAAATATTTAGATAGCCAGCTACCTTTCGAAGTTACGTAGACATATGAGTCCATTGTACTTACATATAAAAAAACTCTAATGAGGATACAAAATGCTAAAAAATGGTTCGACCCGACTAAAAAGAGGAATTTTCACGTGTACTATCTCCTTAATTTGGCTCGGACCCTGCTTATTTTACATTATAATCCTCTTCACTCTGCAAAATATACTCGGATCAAAAATTGAGTTCTAAAGTTATGGAAATAGGGGTTGTTTCTTTTTCGACAACGCCTCATTGGGATGAGAAGAGATGCATCTTTACCATTTTGACTTTGCATTATTCTACATCATCCCTTTATTTATCAATATAAAATGTACGAATATATCGAAACAAGCTTTCATCTTTCCAAAGAACTTACCCTTTCAGAAGAATTAACACGTAAAATCTCTAATTGCACTGTGCATTGAACAACTTCATGACCTGTCGACCTTGTCGCGCCCAAACCGTTATTGCGAGGTATAAATACCGATCTGATTCATTTGGTTAATCAGTTGTTTCCTCACACACAAATCAAAATGTTCTCCAAGGTAGGTGAAATAAAAAAATCGGGTTCTGATTTTGATTATGTTGTTAAATGGGTCACAGGAATAACTGATATTCAACGACGATGACGATGATTGACGACCGATGTGGCGCGGTGGGCGAAGGTCCGCCTGCGACGCAGGAGGTTGCGGGTTCGATTCCCGCCTCGGAACAATTGTGAGTACGATCTGCAGATATTTGTTCCGGGTGTTCTGGTCGTTTTCTATGTATAATAAAAAATATGTATCTATGTAATGTATTGTATTATGTATATCAGTTATCTAGTACTCATATCACAAGCTCTGCTTACCATGGGGATAGATAATGCTGTGTGAATTGTCCAGCATTATTTATTTACTAAAAGTTAAATAAATAAAATAGTAATTTGCCAATTGCCGAAAAACTACTTTTTGTTCTAGATCGTAGCTTTGAGCGCCATCCTGGCCGTGTCTGCGGCTGGACTCCTGCCTGAACCCCACTACTCCCATGGAGCCGTCTCCTCTCAGAGCATCGTGCGTCACGATGAGACCCAAGCCCACGCCACCAAGCTCGCTGTAGCTGCCCCCGTCTACCAATCTGCTCAAGTCTACCAATCTGCCCCCATCTCCCACGCTCCCGCTCAAGTCTACCATTCTGCCCCGGTCTACCACTCTGCTCCCGTTGCTAAGGTCATCGCACCCGCTCACAAGCTGGTTGTTGCCTCCCACGAGGAAGAATACGTAAGTAACTTTGAAGATTAGGGGTAGGATATATCGTACAGCCTCTTTTAACCCAGAAGCGCGTATAATTGATTCAACTGATTATAAGTAATATGTTGTTATTTTAGGCGCATCCCAAATACGACTTCTCATACTCCGTCGCTGACGGCCACACCGGCGACAACAAGTCCCAGCAGGAGTCCCGCGACGGCGATGCCGTCCACGGCCAGTACTCTCTGCAGGAAGCCGACGGCTCCATCCGCACCGTGCAGTACACCGCTGACGACCACCACGGCTTCAACGCTGTCGTCTCCAACTCCGCGCCCGCTCACCACGTCGTCAAGGCCGCGCCCCTCCTCGTCAAGGCCGCTCCCGCCCTCCAGTACTACCACCACTAATTTGTCATCGTTTTTATTTCAAATGACTGTTAATAATTTATTCTAGCAATAAACGACTTAATTAAAACATTGTTTTACCGTTTTCAGTAACCAAAACCGTTTCAAGCTTGATTTACCTCTACTTGATTAACCACCGGGTACATAGGGCTTTTGTAGGCTTCTAAACGACATGGAGAGAGGTCTTTTTTAGAGTACTCCATCATCATAATCAGCCTACAAACGTGTAAAGGTGAACATAGGCCTACCCAAACGACAAACGACGACGTCATAAATAGCAGTCCTGAGTTATACTGAATCCATTGTTTCTAAGGTAGGTACTGATCAGCGTTACGGGGCGTAATGTAACGTTACACAGCGTGCGTTTGTGGAGTTACGAGGACGGCAAAAAAAGACACTCGCAATGAGCAACGAGACGGATTTTAACATGCGGCGGCGTAACGTATCATGCTCGCAGCGATAAGTATTTTTTTTCTTTTGAATTTTAGTCTAAAATCGTCAGCCATGTGGAATGCCAATACGTTGTAAGGTCCTACCAGGTTATAGGTAATTAATTTAAATGCAGATCTGGATGCAGCACGAGTCACTTTATTATCGTTTACAAATTCACCAACTTTTCCACAATTTACAATTTGATGGGTTTCACTCTGGATTCACTAAAACTCGTCCACGGAACACGAGACACTATTATAGCTGTTAGTGGGGAGCACAGTAACAAACTTGGCTTGGTAAACAATACAATAATGACGATTCTTTGTTAATTGCAACTGTGTTTCGTGGGACACTTTTCTGACAGTGTCAAGAAATGGAAAATAATTGTAAAATCAATGAGTTACGAAATTATGAATCGGATATTATGATTCATTCGAACGAACTTTATAGTGCAAACAATGCCAGCTACATACTACGAGATTCATTCAACTCTGCTTGTAAATAAAATGTTATAAGTGTGATATAAATAAATATGTATGAAAGTGTTTGTGTTCAAGTTTTGGGTTGTAAGTATGAAGGTTCCCTACATACAACCAAAACAAGACATTCGTCCTCTTACATACCTAAAGACTCGACTTCTTATATTCCATTTACCTACCTTTATGGTGTTTATTGGATGTTATAAGAATGGTGGTTTTTCCTCCGTGGTAAATGCGTAGGTAGGTTTTTTACTTTGCGTTAGCGTAACGAATACACAAAATAAGTTTGTATTTGAGCGAGATCACTGGATTTTTTGTTTACTATTCATAGAACTAAAGGTGAATATATGGGTTAAATTATATAATATTTTAGATGCAAACGAAACAAAAAGGCAAAGACATAAGTAATAATACTATTTTTTTTTATTTATGTATTTTGTTGCGGTCAAAATCACGTGAAAGATACATATTTATAGACTTCGTGAAGTAGAGAAGAAAATGAAGATTAGTTTCGATTATTTTATTTGATCGCAATCCAAAACCACCCATTATAACTCGGTTTTGTCATCCAACAATATCTTCTATAAATCAGGTGTTGTGGTCCCTTGTGTAAAAATATACTATATATTTTGTCTATTTAGATTAGATGCATGTATGTACGTGCGTCATATATGGTGACTAGTTTCTTAAACAATACCGAAGTTATGAAATCAAAGAAAAGTTTTGTTTATTTTACTGAATGAATGCGCATAGAAAAGTGAGCTTAGCTTACTGACCAGGTTTTGTTAGGTGCAGATGTAGTATAAGCCATTCTGAAAAACATCTACATAGGTATTGAATATCACGTCATAATGCGTTGTGTAGTTTAGAACTAAGCGGACATACATATAGACGCCGGTTGAAATTTAGGTTGCTAAAGTGATTAGATTGTATGATGAAGATATTATTAGATTAAGCTAAAAAATTAAATTTAAATAAGTCATTTCTAAGGTACCTCTCAATCTCATTAAGAAAATAATTAATAACCCTGTAAAAAGAGAGCTATATGTTGTAAGTAAATAAATAATTTACCAAATACTTTCATTATTTTTAAGTAACCTATAGATAAATAATCATAATAACATTATTTACAAAAATCTAAAAACTGACTTCGAACCTTTACACTGTGTTTAATTTTTGCGGATTAGATACTAATCTATCCGGAATATTCTTTTTATAGAACTACTCCGGAATCATTCTCTATTAGAACACAAAAACGTTCAACATTGGTAGATAAATAATTGACGGAGACATAAAAAACATACATACAGCTGAACATAGAACCTGCTTCATTTTCGAAGCCAGTTCAAAAATAAATAATGCTGGACTATACATACAGCATCATCTAGAACCAAAGTAAGCAGAGCTTGTGATAAGTATTACTATATTTTCATCTTCTGTTTTAATACAATGGAATGAATAGCGTAAAAATAGTATTTAAAGTCATTGTGATGTTTATCAGGGAAGGCTCCAGCTGTGGACTTGGTTAACATAGACTGAAAATGCATACCATGATGTATGAAAATTGCGTACGATTTATTTTTTATCTACTTGCTCGTATTGTGTTATGGAACCTTATCAATAATGAATTACGTTTCTGCATCTAATAATTCTTGATTTGGAAGGTAACTCTATATAAAATATACAAACGTTGCTTGGTATATTTAATAAATAATACTTAACTACTACCGAACTGAACTACATTAAAGCCTCAATAATGGGTCAGGATAGCATGGATTGCATGATGCTGGGGCGCGGAATTGGAGACGACATCGTAGGTATTTAAAAAAAGTTGCCTTTATCGATTTACACATTTTATTTCTAGAATAAATTATCAACAATCAATTGGCACAAGATTATTCAAAAATTAATGGTGGTAGTACTGGAGGGCGGGGGCGGCCTTGACGAGGATGGGCGCGGCCTTGACGACGTGGTGAGCGGGCGCGGAGTTGGAGACGACAGCGTTGAAGCCGTGGTGGTCGTCAGCGGTGTACTGCACAGTGCGGATGGAGCCGTCGGCTTCCTGCAGAGAGTACTGGCCGTGGACGGCGTCGCCGTCGCGGGACTCCTGCTGGGACTTGTTGTCGCCGGTGTGCCCGTCAGCAACGGAGTATGAGAAGTCGTATTTGGGGTGTGCCTGCAACAACAATGAGGTGTTAATTCTGTGCTCTCTCTTATCATTCATTGTTTGTAGGTTATTTAACGGCATTGTACTTCGTTAAGGTACCTATTCAGCACAATGACATCCGTGCAGTAATCATATTAAAACAAACACTAAATTGTTATGATGCATCGTTTTCCTTTATGAGAAAAAATAGGGTGTGTTACGACTTTCAAACATTACAATTGCATTACTTTTACAACAACAAACGAACTATTAGATATATGTTTGGCATACCTATTACTGACAGTTGTAAACCATTATTTATTAAGCATAAGATTCTAACACTTCCGTCACTATACATTTTTGAAGTTGCGTTATTTGTAAGAAAAAACAGTCATTTATTTTTAAGAATGGCTGACATTGTGATACGTAACAGGCGAGATAACAACAGACTCTGTATGCATAGTTCTAAAACTGCACTGTTACAAAAAAGCGTAATCTGTATGGCACCTAAAATTTTTAATAAGATGCCGAAGTCCTTCTTAAATCTTAGTGAGATTATGTTTAAAGTTAAATTAAAACAATTATTAGTAAGTAAGTGCTATTACACAATTAATGACTTTTTAGTTGACAATCTGAAACTTTGACCATTTAAATGTAACAGGTAACCTATATGAATAATTTACGAAATACAAACAATCTTAATATTTGCATGCCTAGTTTTAAGGTAGAACGTAATTGAAACTTTCAATATATTTAAGATCTACAACTGTAACCTACATTATGTTGAAGCAAATAAATGAATCTTTATCTTTAATTTGTATACCCGATTCAGCGTTACCAACGCGAGGTAGCACATCAAGTTCCTTCATTGTTCTTTAATAAACCTCGAACATTGATTACAAAGTTGTTCAACATCATCATTAGCCTTTAGTAGTCCACTACTAGACATAGGTCCAGCAAATCTTTCAGTAATTACAAATTCTACTTACGTATTCCTCAGCATGAGCGATCAGCTTGTGAGCGGGAGCGATCACTTTAGCGATAGGAGCAGCGTGGTACACGGGGGCGGGTGCGTAGTGAGCGGGGGCGGCAGCGTAGTGGGCGGGGGCGGCCGCGTAGTGGACAGGGGCAGGGGCAGCGTAGTGGACAGGGGCAGCAGCAATCAGCTTCTGTCCATGGCTCTCATCGTGACGGACGATGTTCTGGGATGAGACGGCGGCAGCTGAAGAGTAGTGGGCAGGGGCGGCATGGTAGGCCGGAGCGGCATGGTAGGCTGGGGCAGCGTGGTAAGCTGGGGCAGCGACAGCGATCTTGGCCAGGGGAGCAGCGATCAGCTGCTGTCCATGGCCCTCATCGTGACGTACGATGCTTTGGGAGGAGACTGCGGCCGCGGAGGAGTAGTGGGCTTGGGGTAGAAGACCAGCGGATGAAACCGCAAGGACTGCGCTCAGAGCAAGGACCTGTGGAAACAATAATAAGAAAGTATTATTTCAAGATCTTTCTTCTATATTTTTTTGAATTGAAAGAAGGCTATTGTTTTCCGAAGGATCGTACTGTGTGTTCACAAGCTCTATTTATATTGCCTAGCTCCATACTCGATATTGCTCTTTATGAAACGAAGGCGGAATTTTTTGTAAATGGTGGATATGTTATTTCGCCTATAATCGAACGATGTATTTTATCAAATTCAACAAAAACTGGTAAAATCACTTGAATCAGTCTTTAAATAATAAAACATTTTTGAGTTTTCTATCATAATTTTTTTTTAACGGACACTTTTTAATAATTTCTTTGCTACTTACTTTAGAGAACATGTTTGTATGATTATTGATTCACACTAATACATTGGTCAAGTAATGAGAGCTATTTATAGTGATCAAATTTCGGCTAAGACAAGGCCAACGGGTCAAAGTTGCTCTATGAACAACTTACTTAATTTCACTTGAGGCAGTTTAATCTGCGTATTGCTCTAAATTTAATTATTAAATCTTAATTTGATTTCAACTCTTTCGTATAATTTAACTAATTGTGTGGGTAGATAATAGCCGGCTCAAACATTTTGTAATTTTAGGCACCACGTCCAATTTAAATCTATTAGAAATCCTTCCTTAACCATAATTAAGGATTTTAGAGAGCGCTAAAATCCTTAATTATGGTTAAGCATTATAAATAACAAAGAAAAGTTTGTAAAAGGCAAGTAAAGACACATGAACATCCAAGTCTAGGTATCAATTGAATAGGCTTGTTTTTAATACATGTCAAATCCCAGCCAAACAAAAGTCTGTGATACTAATAAAATAATGAGGATACAGGCGACTGGGCCCATACATAACTAGGACCGCGGTCCCAGTTACCTGATCACATTTTTGAATCGGTCGACTGGGACCATATACCTAATTTGCTTTAATGTACAGTTAACAGAAAAATCAAGTTACATAACTCAGGATTTATTTTATGTAGTATTACAGTGAAGTATTTTTTTAGTAAGAATGTCAAAAAAACTATATGCGAATGATTCCTAAAGTCAAGGACATCCAAAAAGGGCTGCCCTTTTGTTTCAAAACAGGTACTCTACTCTTAACCCACTTGTTACGGAAATCCCTTTTTTCGATAGATTTATCCTACTGAACCTACTTTCTTGGTACCAACCACACAAATATGTCGACACAACAAAATTGTATAGCTTTCGATTGCGCCCACTGGTTTGAACAAAACTTTGAAATTTTCAAGCAGTCTTTATTGTCACATTTAATATCTTTAGGAGCAAACAGCTATGTAAAATCATGAAAACGTACAGGTAGACGGTGGAGTGTACTATTTGCGAAGTTTTGACACATTTTCTGCGATTTACGAAAAACATTTTTTTTTAATCTTGCTCTTAACGTCGACATCCTCATAGTATTAATATAAAATAGCCCATGTTCTTCTTCTTCATTTGGTTTCATCGAATATGAAAAAATGTGCAAAGAAGAGCAATAAATCACTCTTACACACCTTAGTTTTGCTATCAATATGGCATAAGGCACGAGCGTTAATGATCTTAAAAATCATGTATTATAGAATGCATCTAAGTCTAGGTTATCAATCTCCGTAAATCCATTCTAAGAACTACTAATATACGCTTATAATATCGGGTATATAAGGAACAATTTTGAATTGTTCACTTAGGAATAGCGAAGTTCACAGGTACAACACTTGGCAAGTAGACAAGCTCACCACCTTACCACTTACAATACAAATACGATTTATTGCACATCAAACACCGTAAAGAACAAACAAACAAAGATACAGATGCACAATGGGCGGCCTTATCGCTAAGAGCGATTTCTTCCAGGCAACCTTTGGATGGACACTTAGCCATAGTAGGTATAGGTATAGACGGTGGCGTACTCTCGCATAAAGAGGAAAATAATGCTTAGGGACCGACAGTGTACAACAGTCTTCATGAAATTGTGATAAAGGCAACTAGCCTAACAGACTTGCAAAGGTTATTTCTGTCCCATGGAAGTTCCCATTTTGAGACTAAGGTAATAGCTACTTCTATGCAAAATTTCACACCGGTCCATTCAGTAGTTTTAGCCTGAAGAAGTAACAAACATCCAACCATACAATTTTTGGAATTTATAATAATGTATTAGTGTGATATTGTACCAAGTCAAAAGGTCAAAAACCGAATTCGAAACACTTATTGCCAAAAGGGTTAACCTATACGAAAGGTTTTCTAAAAGATAAATGTAAAGTTACAGTAAATTTGGGGGAGGCCTTTTCCCAGCAGTGGGACGACAAGCTAAATAAAAAAAATGTAGAAATGTTCGGAACAGTGTAGGTATACAAACCAGCTACAATTTTATGGCTTTCACCAAATCCATGGAGCACAAATAAATTAGTTTTCACATGCAAAACTCAAGTTTAGTGTTACGAAAATATTTCCTAAGCATTCTTATAAAAACTAATAAATATCGGATTTCATATCAATCACACTAGTAACAGTCGTTAGAAAAGCAAGTGTATGAAAGAAACAATGATTTTCAAGGTGAGTTGAATCCCCCTATTTTTTGCTTAGAAAAACTTGTTCAGAAAATTTCCATTGTTTCTAAACTGATAATTAAGCAAATAAATTTAGTATTTTTAAACTTACGCGTTCTGAACACATAATCAGCACTGATGCAACGGGTATTTACCTATTCTGTCATCCCGTGGCCACGACAGTGTAAACCTGTTAAAACGTCGGGAAAAATAGGTGAATAAACGCGATATATACTATATATATATATTATATATATATATATATATATTCTATACTATATATATATATATTCTGTTTTTTTGTTTTTTATTATATATTAGTTTCTGTATATATAGTATAATTATAGTATAATATATAGTATAATTTTGGTAATTGTTAGTAGGTACTTGCATATTCATATGTATATCATAATATTTTTATTATCAATTGTTAGTTCTATTTATGTTAATTCAATGTACCTATGTGTAAGTTATAAGACTAAGCTATTTCCTAATTTTCATTTGTCCTCTGCAAGCAAGCAATCCCTTAGCTACTATATGCGAGGACACATAAATGGTTATTCGTTTTTATTTAAGTTATCTGTTAAGTGTGTAAAACTGTTTGTCTTCCAAATAAAGCAAAATAAAATAAAATACCCGTTGTATTAGTAGGAACTTTAATAGGGAAAGGGGTCAATATTTGTCTTTCGTGGTAAAAATTTGAAAGTATCTTTGATAAAATTATGAAGTGCTGTAATTTAAATAATTCAGCTCTAAAAATACATTCCGCTAAATTAATACGGAACAGTTATACTTTTAGTTTCATTCATAAAGGTCATTCCCCTATAATCTCAGGTCGTCACTCTAGCGTTGTTCGCTGCGCTTGCGCACGAAGGCCACGGTCACGGCTACTCATCGCAGCACATCTCGATGCATCACGGTAAACAAGTTCCAGTTTACTACAAGCACGGGAAAAAGCATCATCATGACTTTTATGTAAGTAGCTTTGTAGGAAGATATGTATGTATCTTCATATAATTAATATCAGTTTTGAGAGCTTTGCAACATAAATTACTTTACGACCTACATAGATAGTATACATATATTACTATACTTCCAGATAGGAAAGAGAAGATATATGAACAATTTTAAATCAAAGTGTACAAACGGCCAATAAAAAATAGTATACGTCCAGTATTTTATATAAAAATGAAAAGTTTTTATTTCTTTAAGCTTACAAATAAGCACTAATGTAGACAGGTCATATTTTATACTATTAAATTATTTTATAGTTCACTTAAATTTTTTGTTCACCAGTGGAAGAAGTGAGAAAAAACCACTAGTATGTTCATAACTTATGTGTCTAGTACATTTGATTTTGTAAGTTGGTAGATTTTGAGTTGGAGCAAAACTCGTTCCAAGCTTTTTTATCTTCTAAGTAATCTGATATTTTGTAATAAGCTTTTTTACAAAGAATTTGTTTCACAATTTTTTTAAATTTATTTATTGATAATTTTTGCAACTCACTTGGAGTTTTGTTGTAGAAGCGTATACATTATAATATATAAGACAAACAAGACATATATATTTTGATAGTAATACGCCTGTGACCCATATATCGTTTTATGAATATCAGTTATCTGTTACACATAACACAAGCTCTACTTAGCTTAGGGCTAGATGATACTGTGTAGGTCGTCCAGCATTATTTATTTATTAATATTACATTTTTCAGGCTCATCCCAAATATAAATACGAGTACAAGGTGAAAGACAAGCACACAGGCGATGAGAAGTCGCACCATGAGACCAGACACGGAGATGTTGTTAAAGGCTCCTACACGTTCCACGAAGCTGATGGTAGACTCAGGGTCGTAAAGTACACTGCTGACAAACATACCGGGTAAGGAGCTGGTTTTACATTTTTAGGGTTCTGTACCCAAAGGGATCGGACGGGATCCTGTTACTAAGACATCGCTGCCCGTCCGTCTGTCTGTCCGTCTGTTGCCAGGCTGTATCTAAGTATGAACCATGATAGACAGTTGAAATCACAGTTCAAGTATTTTTGTTGCTACTCAAAAACAGAATAAAATAGAGGTGGCTCCCATACAACAATCGTGATTGTTTTTGCTCGTATTTATAGCTAATGGTACGGAACCCTTCGTCTGACTCGCATTTGGCTGGTTTTTTTATTTACATTACATTTACCCGTAAGTTATTTATGGTACACCATGTTGTTAACTGTGATGAAGTATTGAGAGAACAACGGATCACAAAATATATAATTTAGATTGTCAATCTATATTTTAGATTCCACGCATCAGTCGAACATGAAGGAAAGGCCAAGCACACCATTCCGAAGAAACACAAGAAGCACCACAAATCCCACAAACACGATAATTCCCAGGACGAGAAATTCAATATGAGACCTCATCAGCTGCCGCATAAAAAACTCCCTAAAAAACACAAAGTTCCTTTTAACCCAGAGTACAACGCACCAGATTTCGATCGTGTCCCTAATTTCGATGAAGGTCCCAATTATAATTATGCCCCTGGTTTTAATGCTCCAAATTTGGATCATATCCCTAACATGGAAACAGTTCCTTACGTTGACAGTGCTCCTAATTTTGATCCAGTATCTTTCTATGATGCCACTCATGATGGAAGCGATGAAGATGGCGATAGTGTTGAAGTCATTGACTTGCTGTAGTAATACCAAGAAATTGGTATAGCTTTATGATAAGGCTGATAATAAAGTAATTAATTATTTGTCTCATGTTTCTTTTCACAAAAATACATATAGCTATAAACCTTATCATATTTTACTCGATTAAAGTATACATTATGTATATGTAGTAGTCTGATAAATATTTTGACAATATTCTTTGAGCAAAGTCAGACTTTCAGCCTTAGAGAGATGCCACGCTACTCGAAAAGGCATCAGCAATGCTGGTGTGTGCTCAAACCCGTAAACTTAACATGGCTTAAAAAACTTAAGAAGACTTTACATATGTACTTTACCTTAAAGTGAAAAAAAAATCAAATTTACCACTTTTATTCCATTTTACTCATGAACTTTGAATTTTGTGACGTGTCCTCCAGGAGTCCTGTGTAGACCTTACGTCTAAAGAAAATAAAACCCTTTGATTAGATTAAAACTTTTCTTGGTTCAACAAATAAAACGATAGTCATTGCGTCCTAGTTTCGTTCAGTAAATTTTTCAATTGCGAGGTAAAAACCGCTATTATAAATTTTCTCTGTACAGTACCTTATTGGTAAATAAATTCATTATCTCATACAAACAATACCTGATTATTGTTTGTTCTGTGCACAGGGAGGGCCGCTGCACACGACCCGTAAGATAAACATTTTCCGAACTTATATAAATAAATACTTCTTTTATAACCTGCTTTTCAATCAATCATTTAAGTGGCTATCGTTATCGAAGCACGTAGTCTAACCCAATGAAGTGAAGAAAGTTTTTTTTCTTAATATTTTTTAACCCAAGATTGGGAGAGAAGTTCACAAATATGTGTTTTAAGGTGAGATTTTGTGAACTATGAATGTACTAAAAAGTTGGGTAGGTAGGTATCTACTTAACTTTACATACCTTACATTTTTAAATACCGATATTTCAACTCTTGCCTCAATATAAAATTATATACAGTCAAATATTTGTTTTTTTTTAACAGTTGAAAGGGACTTTTTAGACAGAAATTGAAAATTTTATAATATATGTTATTAGTTTGTATGTGTTATTATAATATTGACGATTGTTTCAATGATAAACTTTATTAAATGTTGTGTTATTGCACGTCATTCTCTCTCAAATATTTTGCATACCCACTAACGGTCGAGCATATTGATTCATAAAATGTAATTACTTGTAACCTTACACATGTTTTTTGGCAAATAAAAAATCTTTATCTACAACTAACTACACATTTAGTTTTAACTACATATTTAGTTATTGTTACTTGTTCTCATTATTACCTGTTTATGTCATCGCAGGTCGTTACCCTTACACTCGTCCTATTGGTTCAAATTACTGACCAAGGAAAAATTAAAACCACGAACAACTGGATGCAATACTTTAATCAACCGAACCATTCCGTTGGAAACGGCGATAGTCGAAAAGTGAGTATTAGCTGTTTTCATAAGCTAGTTCAATAAATTTCTTTCCGGCCCTGGTGGGGGCACAGAGAGGGCCTCGAGGCTTGGCCTCATTACCCCGGCGCACAGTGGGACGAAACTAGGATTTGGGGACTTAGGGATTTTTCTTTGTGCCAACGGATAGAGCTAATAAATCTTCACAAAAGTTGTTCTGTACAATTTTTTTTAATCCGTATAATTAAGGTAGATTTTTTTTTTTGTATGGAACAAATTGATGCAAAATTTTTGCCAAGTAATGAAAGATCCCGCGTTGGAACGTTTTTTTCTTATATTTTGGTTGTACTGCTATCATTATTTTTATAATTTTTGCTATCGTTTGCCTTCTCTGCCAGAAAAATAGGTTAGAATAATGACAATAAATGTAATTATTACCTTCTGACTTTTCTAATACATAAAGTTATTGTAAGCATATTTCATGCAATATAATTAGAACTTTGATTTAATAAGACCAGTAATTACTTAAAATTCAACATAACTTCATCCAAATTTAACATGATCTTGGTTCCATGAAGATATAATCAATAATAACCTTAATTTACTAATATCCGCCTTACAATAATAAATGTTCCTTTTTATTTATTAGTGTTCGTTTTTGTTCCAATATAATTATGTAATAGTTTAAGCGGATAACTGTTTAGACGCTCTTCCTTGAAATGAGTTGAGACATAATATAAATACTTATCTTACATGAACTCAAGACTCCCACGGCAAAAATATTGTACTAACTTTTAAACTCGCATTCATTTTTTGTATCTAATTATTGGCAAGGTCACTGCACAGGTAGTAATATCCACACCACCCTTATGACGTCACTTGTTTTGGTAAAACATAAATACGATAACAATGGGAGCTTATCACAATAAGTGTTTCATTGACGGCAGGTAATCATAATTAAGTCAGTTGGTCCCTTGGTCCTATTTCGAGTTAACTACTGTCAGTACGTGGTTACATTCCGTAAGGCACGCACACGCTACTTGTTCTCATCAGAATTGTTAAAATATTTCTTTTAATTTTGGTCAAAATGGTTCGTGAATTGGTGACTAACTTCGATTTGTTTGTTAAATTGAAACAGACTGGCACTGGAAATATAAATAATGCCGCAGGTCTATATGAAATAATAAAATCTAGTCTAAACAAAGATCTAAACAAAGAAAATACCAAAAAGTTAAAACTGTTTTGCGCTAACTTTTGCTCTAACTTGCATAGGCGATGGGTAAATGCTAATAGTAAAGCCGAAGTATTCAGAAATAAAAGTAGTGAATGGTTGAGTACAGAGGTTTCGTGGCCTGATTATATCAAAAGCACAACAGAAGAAAGTACTTCTGAAGCTAATATAACCGAGCATGAAGCATGCATACCTAGCACATAATTTCAAGCGGTAACACCATGTAAGAAAAGCGTAGGAACGTACACTGATGTGAGTCCGAGAAAACCTTTCTGTGAATTAGGGCCTAAACAGAAAAAAAGACGCACTGAAAATACCGAAAATACTATGTCTCTTGATGAAATATCATATATATATTCTATGAAATTAAAAGATCAGGGTCTTGGTGATCTCGCGGAAATTAATGATCACTTGTACAAAAATCAACAAGATGTCAAAAAAGTAAAAAGTTGTCTTCATATATTAACTAATACACCTGATAAAACATTGTTTAGTGCAGATTAATTAATAAGCATTAGGAATACTTTTATCGTTAAAATCAACAAAGTGGCAGTACAGTACTTTAAGAGAAAAAGTGGAAGAAAAAAACGTACATGTTTTTCCTTCCTACTTTCAGATCCTAAAAGCAAAAGAATTGTGCTATCCATCAGAAGAAGACATAATACTAACAGACACTAAAGTTGAAATAAAACTTCAAGCGCTGTTAGATTTAACAGCAACTAGGTTAATAAAATCAATAACAGTAAATGAAGAATATACGGAAATGAAATTAATTAGTAAATGGGGGTTTGATGGTGCTTCCAATCAATCTACATACAAAGAAAAATTAGAATCAGAGACAGATGAAAACGCAGATGATTCTGGCATATTTATGGGAAGTTTAGTACCTATTAAGTTAGTTTCTGGGGACAACATCATTTGGGAAAATGATTCACCAAACTCTCCTTACATGTGTCGACCGCTATTTTTTAAATTCATAAAAGAAAATAAGTCCACTATAACGCAAGAAATGAATGCAATTGAGTCTGAAATCAGTAAATTGCTGGAGACAAAAGTAGGCGACACCAAAATTTCACACTAATTATTGCTTACCATGATAGATGGTAAAGCAACAGCTATTTTGAGTGAAACTTCAACGCAACGATGCGATATATGTAAAGCATCTCCCAAAGAAATGAATGAATTTGATATATTATAAAAAAAAACAATCGAGACGGATTTTTATAAATATGGCCTATCGTCATTACATATGTGGA
Source organism: Eupithecia abbreviata (assembly GCA_943735965.1). Lineage (NCBI taxonomy): Eukaryota > Metazoa > Arthropoda > Insecta > Lepidoptera > Geometridae > Eupithecia > Eupithecia abbreviata. Next base: position 9,434,532 of record OX030979.1, on the reverse strand, counting down.
TACGTATGATGGAGTGCATTCTGCACATTGCGTATAGGTTGGATTTGAAAACATGGGTTGTAAAGGGAGAAGACAAAATTATTATGGAAAGTAAGAAGAAAATTATTCAGGATGCTTTCAAAGCGGAGATGGAATTGTTGGTTGATATAGTCAAACAAGGTCACGGTACTACCAATGATGGTAACACGGCTAGGAGATTTTTTGCAGATCCCAAAAAAACAGCTTCGATAACCGGTGTTAATGAAGATTTAATACAACGATTTGCAACCATATTGCAAGCTGTTTCCTCTGGGCAAAATATAAATACGGATAAGTTCAGAAAACATTGTGAGGCCACTATGAAGTTGTACATAGATTTGTATAAATGGTACTATATGACATCAAGCGTGCATAAAGTTCTTGCTCATGGAGCAGATATAATTGCCAATTTCGGACTGATTCCAATTGGGAAGCTATCCGAAGAAGCTTCTGAATCTAGAAATAAAGATTTCAGACGATTTCGCTTAGATCATTCAAGAAAATTTAGTAGAAAAGCCACTAACCAAGACATTCTAAATAACTTATTAATTAGTTCAGACCCTTGCATTTCAATGAAACGTCCCAAATTCCAGCGAAAACATAAGGAGCTTTCAGATGGAGCAAAGAATTTTCTATTAACATCTGAAAATTTAGATGATCTAGAAAAAGAGAATTTTGAATTTGTAAGTGTAGACTTACAGCAAAACATAGAGGATGAACAAGGTTGTGATTAATTTACCATACGAATGTACGTTTGTCACCTTTTCAAATTATTTGAACCTAATTATTGCCATTACTTAAGCAATAATATCGATAAACCTATTTTAATTATCTGGTTAGTTATGATAAGTATTATTAATGTATATTTATATTTTAGTGGATAAGGACTGGGGAAACCACCTAACAAAAACGCTCCTAGATCTCTACCTCATGGGTGGTGTGGAAAAGAGAAATCCGTGCATACCATAATTATCGTCAATGTAATGAAAATAGAGAAAAAACATAATTATAAAAAAATCGGGGCAAATCGAGCATCACGTATATGCATTTTTAGTAGTTCATGGCTACAGCCATATGAATCAATACATGACTTGGTAAAGGCTCGTCAATAAAGTGAGATATAAGCCAAATAAACTTTATCTCCATACAAAAAAAAATTAAAATCGTCGTATCTCCAAAAATACTGCTCCAATCGAAATTATTTATTTAACAGTTTATGATTATTACATTGAGTAGAATCAGATGCCATCTTTATAATTTCGTTAAAAGGTATTTGATTTTCAAGTACCCCTAAGTCCACTACAGGCCATTCTCAGCCCACTGTGCGGCGTCAACTCGAGGGGTGACGACCCTCGGTCCTTGGGTTATGTGGGAATAGCTTTTTTCCCCCTTCTCAATGTTTTTTTTTGGCTGCATTTGGTTTGTATATATTTTATTTTCGTTTTTTTGTGTTTTTTCTTTCTTTTTTTTCAAACAAAAAAAAAACACAAAAAAAGAAAGAAAAAACACATAAGCTAGTTAAAATACGTCTGGTTAATAGGTATCCTAGGGTTATCTAAGGGTAACATATGTAATGATCACCATGATCATCTTCAGCATAAGTTAGTCCACTGCTGGACGTAGGCCTCCCTCAATGAGCGCCCTGTCTTCGGCTTGATGCATCCAGAATCTGCCCGCAGTATGTAATGTTACCTTTAGATAATCCTGCATTTCTCTTTAAGCTAATGTTACATTCTTTTGAGAAATAACAGTACCTATAAGAAACTTACCCTTTAATAATAATATTTATAGACTGTACTAGCTGCGCCCCGCGGTTTCACCCGCGTGGTGATAGATATTTTAGATAATATACAATATATCTTTATAAATTGTAGCCTATGTATTATTCTGATATATAAGCTATATTATTGTAAGGTTTTATCATAATCCATTCAGTAGTTTTTGCGTGAAATAGCAACAAACATCCTCACAAACTTACGCATTAATAATATTAGTAGGATTGCTAGGTGCTGTGCTTCGTCAGGTGATCGATAGATATGCCTTAGACTGAGTTCGTTGGAGAACAGGAAGGTTTTGCAAAGTATAAAAAAATCCACAATTGTATGTTCGTAACGTACATAACGGGATATATAATGTACCATGATTTGATTTTTGAGTCCTTGATATTTTTTAAACATTATAAAACTCAAAAATACGAGTAAATTCATGGTCAATATTCCGTCATAAATTGGAGTTTCAAAAGTTTTATACGAAACCCTTATTAGGCGAATCAAACTAGGATTAATTAAAACTTCAAATACTGTTTCACTGTCTCCATCAACAAACTGATTTACCTCTTCATATATCATTTTGTTTTTACCTATTTGACGACCGATGTGGCGCGGTGGGCGAAGGTCCGCCTGCGACGCAGGAGGGTTCGATTCCCGCCTCGGAACAATTGTGTGTACGATCTGCAGATATTTGTTCCGGGTGTTCTGGTCGTTTTCTATGTACAATAAAAAATATCTATCTACATATGTAATATATTGTATTATGTATATCAGTTATCTAGTACCCATAACACAAGCTCTGCTTACCATGGGGATAGATAATGCTGTGTGCATTGTCCAGCATTATTTATTTTATTCTATTTATATTTATATTTGCATGCCATACTCACATATTTTTTGCATAGGTACCCATATAAATTGATCAAACGTGTTGTATCATACATAAATTCATCATCATCATCAGCCTATAGCAGTCCACTGATGGACATAAGTCTCCTCCAATATATATCGCTATCAGCGATAAGGCCGCCTATTGTACTTTTTGTTGATATGTTGATATGGTACAATGGGCGGCCTTATCGCTAAGAGCGATCTCTGCCAGGCAACCTTTGGATGGACATGAAGTGCTGTCAATTACTTACGTTTTTGCAGATAAATTATCTTTATCTTTATCGTGCTTATTTTCATTTTCCTTGAGTTCATAAACTGCCTTGATATAATAGTACTTTTGTTTTGATTTTTAACATTTAAACTTGCTATTTGACTGTCTGTTTAAAAATATCCATGTATAAAATGTAAATCCGTCATTGGTCGTAGGAAAAACATATTATTTTAAGTATATCTAGAATAAGGACTGTGGATTTTGTTAAATAAATAAATAAATAAAATCTTGATCTCTTAATACCTCAGGCTCGTCAATACGAAAATATAGGTACATGGCTTGACAAAAACCCTCGTTATCAGAAAAAACCATCAAACTCTAAATTCCTCGAGGTAATGAACTACATAATGCAAACACCTGATTACGGACTGAAATATACTGAAGACCAACAAAACAGATTTGAGTTTCCTAGCTTCCCTGGGTAAGAAGAATTCAAATTCAAAATCCTTTATTTCTTTACGCATACAAAATAAGCACTTAGACAAGTAAAATTGTATACTGTAAATTATTACCAAACTAGCTGCGCCCTGCGACTACACCCGCGTGGAAATCTATGTTTCGAATGGTTATAAACCTTCCTCTTGAATCACTCTATTAAAAAAACCGCATCAAAATTTGCGTAGTTTTAAAGATCTAGAAATAATTCAGAATTTTAATTATGTTTCAGGTTCCATAATTTGATAGAAGTAAGAGATTCTGCACGATACCCGTATATCCCAAACCGGCTTAAAGAGCAACACATGCCAATTTTCTACAAAAAGAAACCACTTACGATGAAAAGCCCTTATCAACACGCACGGGAATCACACGAAAATCAGCCCTCAATATACAACCAACTAAAAGAATACGAATTCAGTAAAGAAGGATTTTCCATTCTGGATGATTCCCACGAACCAAAAAAACTGAGACCTGGCTCAGTCGCAAACAAAATGGAGCGTAGCACTTCCATGCAAAATTTTTATTTTAATCGTAAATATACTTCCACAGATTTTAGTACAACAGTTGCCAAAGTGATAGAAACCTCAAGCTACCCGAGCATATTATCACTTGCGGTATCAAAATTTTTCGAGAAGATTAATACGCTACCATTCAAACAAGTAAAGACTAGAAATCAAGAGCAAGATGAAGCCAGTGACGAAGATGAAGACGAAGAGAAATCTAAATATATAGAATTATACTAATTTATCTATTTTGTTTGCTTAACATTACCAATATATAAGTGCTCAGTAATGACCTTTGGGCGAATATGTCGCCCAATACTCTTTGACTACACTTTACATGGTGTGACATAATTCCTCAACCACTGTCAAGGACTTGGGGGTCATATTCGACCAAGGGCTTACTTTCCATGATCATATCACTATAGTTGCTAAGGAATCCTTTCAGAGACTTGGGTTCATCTTAAGAAATGCTCGCGAATTCCGAAGCGAGCATGTTTTAAGGCTACTTTTTTCTACTCTGGTTAGAAGTAAGCTTGAGTCAAGCTCTTGTATATGGAATCCTTACGAATCCACCTACGCGCTCCTCTTGGAAAAAGTACAGAAAGCGTTCCTAAGGTTCCTATATAAGCATAACCAGGGATACTACCCTTTTATGTACCCGACAAATTTCCTACTTGGGTTTCTTGGATTTAACTCTCTCCAAACGCGTAGAGCCCATGATCAGCTGACGACAGTCATCAAAGTTTTTCGTGGTATTTTCGACTGGCCTGATTTGGTGAATGAGTCATTTCGACTCTATGTACCCGAAAACTACCTGCGGGGCAGGAATCATAGGCTCTTCGCTCCGCCTCCCTGCCGCACGGTCGCGCGCGCCCGCTCTCCCATACCTATGACCCGCGAAGCCCTAAACAGACTCCTGGTGGCCTTTCCGGATACCGACATTTTTGCGGACGAGTGGAGAAGTCTAATGCTTATATGTTTAACTTTTTGTGAATGCTATTTTTGACTGTTTTAAATAAATAAATAAATATATGTATTTCTAAATAAAACTTATGTATTTCTAATTGCATGAGGACAGATCTATGCCCCTTCTTCAGTACATATCATAAAACAAAGTCGCTTCCCGCTGTCTGTCTGTCCCTATGTATCCTTAGATCTTTAAAAATACGCAACGGTTTGCAGTTTTTTTAAAATAGATGGAGTGATTTCAAAGAAAGGTTTTTTATGTATATAATACATACATTTGCACCCGTGCGAAACCGGGGCGGGTCGCTAGTTAAGTATAAGAATGACAAAAGAAGAAATTAAAATTTACTTCGCTTAGTTGTAAAACCTCTCACTTGATAGCACTCAAGCATTCCCCAAATAAATGGGTATATAGGCCTCATCATCAATGACAAAAGAAGAAATAAAAAACATTTTCTTTTATCATGTAATATTATTTATATTAAAATATTATTAACAATTTAAAATTATGTTAATCACCACTTCACTAGGTATATATAATAACAGTAGAGTAGGTAAACAACTTAATGCTTGTAAACATGGTGAGTGCTGTGCTTGAAGTTAGCATGGAATCTGAAAACAAATATGATAATAAATAGACTATCCATTATAATCATCAGCCTGTATGATGACATAGGCCTCCCCTGTTTTTTAGCTATTTTTCGTTTACCTCGCTTAGTTGTAAAACCTCTCACTTGATAGCACTCAAGCATTCCCCAAATAAATGGGTATATAGGCCTCATCATCAATGACAAAAGAAGAAATAAAAAACATTTTCTTTTATCATGTAATATTATTTATATTAAAATATTATTAACAATTTAAAATTATGTTAATCACCGCTTCACTAGGTATATATAATAACAGTAGAGTAGGTAAACAACTTAATGCTTGTAAACATGGTGAGTGCTGTGCTTGAAGTTAGCATGGAATCTGAAAACAAATATGATAATAAATAGACTATCCATTATAATCATCAGCCTGTATGATGACATAGGCCTCCCCTGTTTTTTAGCTATTTTTCGTTTACCTCGCTTAGTTGTAAAACCTCTCACTTGATAGCACTCAAGCATTCCCCAAATAAATGGGTATATAGGCCTCATCATCAATGACAAAAGAAGAAATAAAAAACATTTTCTTTTATCATGTAATATTATTTATATTAAAATATTATTAACAATTTAAAATTATGTTAATCACCACTTCACTAGGTATATATAATAACAGTAGAGTAGGTAAACAACTTAATGCTTGTAAACATGGTGAGTGCTGTGCTTGAAGTTAGCATGGAATCTGAAAACAAATATGATAATAAATAGACTATCCATTATAATCATCAGCCTGTATGATGACATAGGCCTCCCCTGTTTTTTAGCTATTTTTCGTTTACCTCGCTTAGTTGTAAAACCTCTCACTTGATAGCACTCAAGCATTCCCCAAATAAATGGGTATATAGGCCTCATCATCAATGACAAAAGAAGAAATAAAAAACATTTTCTTTTATCATGTAATATTATTTATATTAAAATATTATTAACAATTTAAAATTATGTTAATCACCGCTTCACTAGGTATATATAATAACCAGGGGTCGGAATAGGTAGAGTTTATAAGTACCAAATGACGTCATATACGCTACTACGCTAGTTTAATATGGATATGCCTTTTAATCTCGGGATTGATATAGTATATCAAACCCGATAATCTGCTAAAACTTATTTACGTACTTCGAACTCGAAACATTACTTCCATTCAAAAAATATATTTAGGAATATTAATATTATAAAATAATATAAAAGTAATTGATTCCTGCCCGGTAAGTCAGAAAGCAATTTTTGTTTCTCAAGACAGTGTGTAGACCGCGTAAATTTTATTTATTTCCATTTCTATTGTCCAAATTCCTACCGCTACAAGGTGGGGTGCGGGGTGCGGGAATGGGGGGATGGTTCGAAGAGAGGATGGATATACATTTTTGTTCACTCGTCTGCTTCGGTGCGTTGAGTGTGCGTGCGTTTAGTTTTGGTATTGGATTTTTATATTTTTGACCTTGGCTTACTTGTAGGTTGTTTGAATTGTAAATACAGTGGATTTCGCGTATAACGACGTTGAAGGGATTACTCTTATTTCGTCGTTATATCCGAATGTTGTTACAAGCAAAAGTAGAAATAAAGCCACGTATCTAGATGTGTATAGTTCATTCTCATTTATTATTAAAAACATTTGCAAGTTTAATTAATCTGTTGCTTCTCAGAATATCACTTTGAAACTAACCCATAACTTTTACTCCGAAACGTACACACTTACCTACCTACTTAGTTAATACCTATAAACAAAAGGAAAAGGTCTCCACAGTTGCTAATCATAAGTGTGGATGTAAACAAAAGATAAGAAATGTTTGTGAAATAAATAAATCTTTGTATTTTAGGCAGTTGACTCCAGTCGCCATATCTGTATAGGATTTCTAGGAACTTGTTACAAATTATTCATTAAAAACAGCCGCTACACCCGAACTCGGCTTCCATAGTCGCTATGGCCACATACATTTTGTACTACAGTATGCTTTATATTCAAGTGACTTAGATTTAACGTCGCTATTGCTAAACGGTCGCTACAACAAATTTCGTAATAAGTGAAATCCACTGTACTAGTTATAATTCGATTGTAATTTTCTTTATGAGCACAGATCTCCTGAATAAGTCTTAGTGTAAAAACCTAAACGCTTAACGCCTAACCAAAACCTACAACCCCTCACCTCCCCCGGCCCTGGTCTAATCTCGGTTTAAAGAATCTTTATTTTTCAAAGAACACAAACAGTTTACTTAAATGAGAAAAACAAAACATATAACTGTGTGCTTATCTCGTAACTAAAATTAAAATTTTTATGTACCTATCCAAAACATCTTACTAATTTAACATAATTAAAGTTTGGGGCCAACTTCTGAAGGAAAGCCAGGTGTTTTACACTACTTAATTTGTGTTTAACATACAAAGAAATGTTTTAGAAGACAATAATATCAATCCCTGAAAATTAGAAAACATTTAATCAATACCCAATCCAGGGATTAAAAAGGCGTATCCATGTTATGTTATCCTAGGTATTTTTCGTCATTAGGTACTTAAAAACTCTACCTATTCCGACCCCTGATAATAACAGTAGAGTAGGTAAACAACTTAATGCTTGTAAACATGGTGAGTGCTGTGCTTGAAGTTAGCATGGAATCTGAAAACAAATATGATAATAAATAGACTATCCATTATAATCATCAGCCTGTATGATGACATAGGCCTCCCCTGTTTTTTAGTTATTTTTCGTTTACCTCGCTTAGTTGTAAAACCTTTCACTTGATAGCACTCAAGCATTCCCCAAATAAATGGGTATATAGGCCTCATCATCAATGACAAAAGAAGAAATAAAAAACATTTTCTTTTATCATGTAATATTATTTATATTAAAATATTATTAACAATTTAAAATTATGTTAATCACCGCTTCACTAGGTATATATAATAACAGTAGAGTAGGTAAACAACTTAATGCTTGTAAACATGGTGAGTGCTGTGCTTGAAGTTAGCATGGAATCTGAAAACAAATATGATAATAAATAGACTATCCATTATAATCATCAGCCTGTATGATGACATAGGCCTCCCCTATTTTTTAGCTATTTTTCGTTTACCTCGCTTAGTTGTAAAACCTCTCACTTGATAGCATTCAAGCATTCCCCAAATAAATGGGTATATAGGCCTCCTCATCCATTTCGATGACGGCGACCCTAGATATCACGGATTCTTCTATCATGAGCTCTAATATGACTCACTAGACCGAACTTAGTCTGGAATACCCTACGGCACGTATGCCAGTAGAGTTGGCCCGACGAGTTAAATAAATAAAAAACTTAAGCGGGTAGATAGACTGAGGCCGACTGAAAAGCGTAGTGATGAAGGCAAAACCCCTTTGCATTAAAAAAACTGCACGTGTGCAAATATGTGCATTATATTACCTCATCAAAGTAATCTATTCATGACTTCTATGCACACACAATGTCCCGAGGCGGGAATCGAACCCAAAACCTCCTGCTGCGACGCAGGAGGTTTTGGGTATATATATATATATATGATGATGGTAGACCTTCGCTCACCGCGCCACAGAGGTCGTCAAAGTGAAAAAGTGATTCAAGAATAAAGAAGAATAAATAATGTATTAATAGCCACACACACGCACACACAATGTATAAGGCAAAGCCCCTTTGTTTATGTGTTGTAGACGAACCAAGGAGGTTATGCTGCACCGCTACCGCAGGCACAACAATTTGCGTTTAAAATTGGAATTAAACTAAATAGGTATGTTTTAAACTTTCTACAATGACAGCATTCGTACCCAGAATGGTGATCGCCATGGTAACGAACGTGCCTCTCTGCATGATGGTCGTGCAACGCGTAAGACCCTTTCACAACGTCCCCGTGGCGGTGCTCGTTCTGGATCTTGTGGTCATGTGTGTGAGGGTCCTTTACTTTGTACTCGAACTCGTACTTTGGAGGAGTCTGAAAATGACAGAAACAGGAAATTTACTTAGGTACAGTGGCGTTCATCGGTAGCTGATTTAATAACGTTCATTGTTTACTGTTAAAAGTTATCTTGAGTGGAGACCACGACTCGGTAAACGTAGTGTAGGACGCCCTCCGACCGGGTGGGATGACGACCTGCGGTAGATGCTGTATGCGTCAATCTGAAGACATGGTGCTATGGCGCTCATGGGGGTAGGCCTATGTCCAGCAGTGGACTAACATAGGTAGTTGATGATTATTTACTGACTGGGGTAGGTTCCAAGTCTCGTAATTACGTTTTGGCTTTATATTATTAAATTTGTTGAAAGGTTGTGGACCTTTTAGATCACAGACCAGTTTTTTTTTATCATAACCGCTGAAAAACTTACGTAATAGTCATAATGATGGTGACCATGTTTATCCTTAAATTCTACTTTAGTGTGGTGGCCGTCGTGTTTGTGAATATGCTGGGAAGAAAACGCATGTTTTGCAGCAACAGTTCCAGCAAAGGCAATGAAGAGGATAACCTGAAATGAAAATATGCATTACAATATCATTTTCATTTAAAAGAAATCACAATTAAAACTTAGCAATAAAAATAAGTAAGAACTAGAATTTACAATGGAAACGGTTGAGTTTACTACAAAAGCAAAAAAGCTAGAAGTAGCTCAACTGATGCGTGTCAATACCAATCATAGGCGTCCTCAAGACGCTGACTGTATTGCGCTGATGAATTAATAATGTTGGAAATTCAACACCACAAATTCACACTTAGCCTCAAAGTAAGTACTTAAGGGCCTACATTACCTCAGCAGAAAATCAAATTTCGCCTCAGCTTGTTACGCCGCCGCGCCGCGGCGCACGGGCGGCGCCACGGGACGGACGGCCGGTGGCAACGTACCTACTCGCCGCGCTATTACTTCGCGCGCAAAATTATATTGGGTTGGGTTCACGCTAGTTCAAAACAATCTTATTGAAGTTAGGTAGGTGCAATATTATTGTCTAAAAGGTAGGTAATTAATTATATATACGGTACCTACTAAGAAATGAAATGATCAAATACGTAGGTAATGCTTTTTAGTAACTTTATACCTTAGTATGTACCTATACCTACCTAATATTATGATAGTTGGATATTGGTAGGTACCTACCTACCTACTTACAATTACAAAACATTATTTTATTTTATTGTTTTTCAATGTAGTTGCCAACATACCTACTACTGCTACTAGACCACCGCGCCCGAGCCGTTATTTTCTACCCAAACACTAGACAGGTGCGAGTCGCTATAGCGCTGAAGGGTTCCGAACATTCTTTTCTGTAGTAAGATAGTGTTCTGCGAAATGTAAATTATACTTATGCCTACTATCAACCTAAAAATAGGTACGTAGTACTATTATTTATTCTTTGGTACTAGTAAATAGGATTTTTTATTATAACACCTTGTTTACAGATTTAATATAAACGAAGATTGGTACTACTACCTATATAAGGTAAAACTAACACAACAAAACCTATATAAGCAATGAAATAGTATACAAGTTTATGTCTAAGTATATTGAGTGAGGGTTCCGCATATTAGTTTTTTAAGTAAAATTGAATTTTGCCAAAAAAACATTGTGTGGAAATAGGATGTGTATGACAAGTAGTGTGCAGGTAAATATTGTAATAAATTAAAATATAGTCTAGATTATATTTGCACATACATAATATGTTTAACTTTATTAACAATATATATTACTTTATATTAAATTTATTTCAATTCACTTATATCTCGAATTTTCATATTGCGAACATGCCAGGGATCGCATAACTCGGACTAAATATATGTTAAAAAAATTTTGGTTCCATTAGTTGTTCCCAAAATTCGTCATCCCTTTCGATGATCTCAACTTTCATCTGAAATGAAATGATATTTTATCACACTAATCTATATCTATTGTGTATATTATATATATAAAAGAAAGTCGTGTTAGTTACACTATTTATAACTCAAGAACGGCTGAACCGATTTGGCTGAAAATTGGTGGAGAGGTAGCTTAGAACCAGCAGAAGGATATAGGATACTTTATCCCGCAGGGTAGGTTAGCGTAGGGTAGGTAGGTTGGTAGGTTTGGGTAGGGTGGGGTAGTGACTTTGACTCTGGAGAGGTGTGTGTTTGTCTGAAAAAGGAAAAATAAAACACAATCTTATTATAATCTAGATACCAAATCATATTTCAGTAGATATGTAAGTATTTACTTACAATTCTACGTTCTGTAATTGATAAAGATTTGTCTTATCCGAATTTATGCCATTTGTCAAATCATTCGACGTTACTTCCATCCTGTAACAGTTACACATGCCAAGAAAGTAGGTAGGTAAGGTACCTAACATGTAAATATACTACTCAAAATAAAATAAGGGCCACCCGAGTATTTTGGTTTCGAGACTATTTTTTGCTGACCCTCGCTACGAAAATTATTTTTTATGAATACCATATTGTTCTCAAGTGTTGCGTTAACGATAATAGTGAAGCACTAGGGATATTAGTGTTGACGGTATGGTAAACAATTTTGATGTTCCACTTAATGTGAAGTGGGTAGAGTTTTGGTTTATTTTGTAATTTGATCCCAGATTAGTTTACCCAAGTCTACTGACAACTACGGTTGTTCTCGGAAGTTAAACGTGTAATTTGATCATTTTAACGTAAAATGCCAAGAATTCGCCGCCATTTGAACAATGCTTCTGCTACCAGAGCCGTAACGATGGTAGAGGCTGGGCAATCGCAACGTTCCGTGGCTTTACAGCTGGGATGTTCGCGAAGGGCTATCCAAAACCTTTGGAACCGGTATCAGGAGACCGGGAGTGTATCCCGGCGTCGTGGCTCTGGAAGAATTCGAGCTACCACCGCTCAGGAAGACCGGTACGTGAGACTTACTGCACGACGTGATCGTAACGTGACAGCGCGGGCATTACAAAACCGATTACGCCGGACTACTGGTACCCTTGTCAGCGACCAGACCATTAGGAATCGTTTGCACGAAGACCAGCAACGTTCACGAAGGCCTGTAACCCGCACTAAACTGACCAGGGCTCATCGTGCAAATCGATTACGGTTTGCACGTCAACATCTTGAATGGGGTATGGAGGAATGGCGTAAGGTGCTTTTTACGGATGAGTGTAAGGTGAAGTTTTTTAGTGACGATCGACGTATGCGAGTGTGGAGAAGAAGCGGAGAAAGATTTACCGATCCTTGCATTCACGAACGTGACAGATATGGTGGTCCCAATGTCATGGTCTGGGGCGGGATCAGCTTACAAGGTAAAACTGACCTTGTTTTTCTGAATGAGGGCACTGTGACATCTCAGAGTTACATCGAACGGGTTGTCAGGCCATATGTGATCCCATATTCACAACGAGCGGTGGACGGTTTCATCCTGATGCAGGATAATGCACGACCGCACACAGCCCGGGCGACTATCTCTGTCCTGGAGGATGCCAATATTCAAGTTATGGCATGGCCTGCGAACAGCCCTGACCTGAATCCAATTGAACACCTTTGGGACCAATTAAAACGCCGAGTCCGTGCAGCTGAAGAGGATGTCCACAGCCAGCAAGAGTTGATTCAATTGCTGAAAAGGTGCTGGGAGGAGATATCGCTAGAAAACATCCGCCATCTTATTGAGAGCATGCCATCGAGGCTTCAAGAATGTGTTTTGAAGAGGGGAGGACATACCCGATATTAAACAAAATAAAAATAAACAACTTAGCTGTGCTTTAGTCTACAATTTAATGCTATTGTCAGGTGTAAAACAGCCATAAAAAGTGATAAAACCCAAAAACATTGAAATATTAATTATTTTATGTCTAATTGCATTAAAATTCATTTAATTTAATTTAAAAAACATTGTTTTCTTTAATTTAAAACAATCAAAGCAAAAAATCCGAACCAAAAAATAAAAAATCGGAAAATTCGTGGTGGCCCTTATTTTGTTTTGAGTAGTATATATGTGCCCACTCTAGTAATATGAATGAATCATAATGAAGAATTAATAAGGACTCTCGTTCAAGCTATCAACCGTAAAAAGTCCATTATTACCCAATTTATAAATTTGAACCATGTGATATATTTTCACTTTCATGAACTAAAAGTAGAAAAGCTTGTGTTCGTTAGGTACGAATAGTTCTAGGTTAAATTATTGCAGAACCCTAAAATTTACAAACTCGTGAAAACGTTAGGAAAGAATATACACTAGGTATATTTATATTTCAGTAGATATGTAAGTATTTACTTACAATTCTATGTTCTGTAATTGATAAAGATTTGTCTTGTCCGGATTTATGCCATTTGTCGAATCATACGACGTTACTTCCATCCTGTAACAGTCATACATGTCAAGAAAATAGGTACCTAACATGTAAATATAATATGCCCACTCCAGTAATATGAATGAATTATAATTAATAAGGACTCTCGTTCAAGGTATAAACCGTATAAGTCCATTATTACCCATTTATATTTTGAACCATGTGATATCTTCACTTTCATGAACTAAAAGTAGAAAAGCTTGTGTTCGTAAGGTTGGAACCATGACTAAATTAATTATTGCAGAACCCTAAAATTTACAAACTCGTAAAAATGATAGGAAAGTTATAATACATTATAGGTGTAGACAGTAGGTACTATAGTTAGTAACTATAGTAGGTACCTAACCTACTACTTACAATTAAATGTTTTGTAATTGGTAAAAAAAAATCTCGTACGGATATTATGGAGATACAAATTAGGTGGGTATACCTAGGTGTAAATATTTTATAGTATTGATAGTCAAACGGAACCCTAATATATATTTCTACCTAGATAATGATGTGTTGTGAAAATACTACTTCTATCACATGGAGATACAAATTGAGGTGGGTATTTTTTATATTGTATTTACACCTAGGTAGGACCTAGGTATAGGTATTTATCTATAAGTATAAAAAATACGATTTTCACATACTTAGCGCCATCCAGTCCCATAAACAAGTAAGGTCTACTACCTTACTGGTAGGTAGGTGTTTGGTACACACGGATTTACCGGGACATTATTTTCTTTATCATTGTCGCCATCATCGCTTACTGTACTTTCTAATCGACGTTTTCTAAAATAAAATAAAAAATAATTAGTTTGGCTGCGATATTTACTTAGGTACTCACAAATCACAATCCACATCCTCACCTCACCTCACCTCAACGTGTAGGGTAGGTAGGTACTTACTTTATAACGTCGTTCATGTGTTTTCCATCTTTTTTTATGATTCCGTCGTCGCTTTCTACACTTATTATAAAGATTTCCCATATTTACAAATATACAAAGTCCGATGACACGAAGCGCGGAGCAGCGACACAGGCTCCCCGTCCGAAGGCCGAAGCTAGACTGAATTATGGCCCGGACGGAAGATAGCGCGTGAATGTTTAGGTATTATTTTTTTACGGTAAAAATAATAGTAATTTTGAAAATCTAAAACACACTTCGTCTGCTTTATACTCTGATTGTTTACTGTATAAAGTATCAAGGCTTATTTTAAGGTATCTATTGAATAGCGACGGTTTAAAGTACAGTTAAGAGTGAACTTTGGATTTTTTTTCTATCGAGAAAATTTCATGTAATCGTGTTTTCGAAACACTGGTGGTCTAGCATCAATCCTGAACTATAACATATTAAAATCTCAAAGTAAATGCTTCAGAATTGTGGAAGATATGATCGTTGAAAATAACCGATTTCAGATAGTATCAACTCTTAAGGTACATTGATGTGAACTTCTGCTATTCAAAAGATAATAATTTAAATTTAAATATACATAATTATTATAAATTAATTTTTAAATTATATGAATAACAAAGTATAGAAGATCGAATCCTAAAGTTTGACTATAGATAATTTAGGCTTATATGTAGAATTCTATTCCGTTTGTTTTAATAAATGGTTTTAGTATAGAGTAATATATATAATGTTAATTAATATTTTTGTAGGCCTTTGCCCAGCAGTGGAACGAAACAGGCTAAATAAAAAAAATGTAATATTTTTTACCTTAGAATACATTATATTATTTTCTCTCCACTGTTCACCTATGAATAATAGATTATTGATTCTATTCACGCTTTTTATATCATGCGATATGAGAGAAATCGTAATTTTGAAACTATGCCTACTACCAAAAATTGCATGTTTTTTGGATATTAAAATATGTATGGTCTTTGATTGGTGTTTCGATTCAGCATCATGTTATTCTTCTGTGACAAAACATGCAACGTGTGTATAATTAGAGATTTAGAACTCTTTTGTCCGATTTTCCTTATATCGGTCGGTACGAAAAATAGATAAGATAATCATGGATTCTACCATCGATAACTAATTATTAGTTTGACGACCGATGTGGCGCGGTGGGCGAAGGTCCGCCTGCGACGCAGGAGGTTGCGGGTTCGATTCCCGCCTCGGAACTATTGTGTGTACGATCTGCAGATATTTGTTCCGGGTGTTCTGGTCGTTTTCTATGTATAATAAAAATATCTATCTATGTAATATATAGTATTATGTATATCAGTTATCTAGTACCCATAACACAAGCTCTGCTTACCATGGGGCTAGATAATGCTGTGTGAATTGTCCAGCATTATTTATTTATTTTATTATTTATTAGTTATCGATAGTAGAATCCATGATTATGTAGCCTACCCTTTTATTTTGATTGATATTTTTTATGCTTCCAGTAAAGTAAGATCTAATATTTTGTTATTTGTTGTCGCTTTGTGAACTTCAAATCACAGAATCATATAATATTTTTTTGGCAGAGAGTCCCATTCAATCTGCCACTGTAAATTTTTAAATTAGGAACTAGTGCGAGATACAGAGCTTAAATATGGTACTGTGCGCTTTTAATATTTAAAATACTAATTAAATAGTATTTCAGTACATTAAAAAGTTTTGAGTGTCGCTAAACCAAACATATATATATATACAATAAAAAGAAATGAAATGCTGGCCCGCATTTCAATTCTTTGATTCGATCTGTGAATGAATTTGATTTAGAATAATTTCTTCAGCTGAGGGTTGGGTAAAATGTTTGTAAACAATTCAATTTAAACAGAAGCATTTATTTAGAAAGTCTATTTACAATAAAAAAAAAAATACAGCTATAAAATACTAACAAAAAAGGTTTAACATAATAACAGCTTAAACATTATATCACATTGCGTTTAAATTTTAAGAGGCCTACCGCACCGGTATGATACTGACAACGCATCCAAACTTTTGATTCTGTATTTGTATATCAGCATACTCCCTAGGTCTATTGGTAAGGCAGGCGAGATATTGCTATAGCAATATCTTATCTGCCTTACAATTAGTTTGGATACATTGCCAGTGACGACGCCGCCGTGGCATCAAGATAGGTACGAAAATTCGTCGATAAATGCAGGAACTACATTTTAGTGTTTGTATTCGTAATGTTTCTTCTCGGGCACGATGTGCTTGGCGTGTCCCTCATGCTTCACCACCGCGTTGAATCTGGAATACGCAGTGTGTTAATGTAGTGTGAGATGTAATTATCCATATAAACACCGTCCGGATCATGGAAACGTCCTTTGCTATGACAGAAGTGTACAGGGTACACTTCTGTCACTCACGTATAAGTTTGAGGTATTCGAACATCATGTGGAGGTATCACGACATACCTAATAGTAGTTAGGATATTCGCTGGCATATGGCGTGTGTGCGGGCTTTTTATGTTATGTTTGTTCTACTTTTGCATCGTTAAACAAAATACAATGTAAGAAGACGTGATTGTGTGCTTTGAATCGATATGACAGACATATGTTTTTACGTATATTTACGGCTGAAATCAAGAATACATGGCTTGTTGTGGTAGGTTCCAAGTGCCTAAAAAGACTTACCCTGAGTGCTTGTCAGCAGTGTACTCGACGAGACGCACGGTTCCATCGGCCTCGTGCAGCGAGTAGTAGCCCTTCACGACGTCTCCGTCGCGCGACTCATGCTGCGACTTGTGGTCGCCGGTGTGGGGGTCCGACACTGAATACTCGAACTCGTATTTGGGATGTCCCTGCGAAATTTATTGGAATGTAGAATCATTTTATGGTTATTTCAAGTATACATAACCACATACATATACATACATACAAACGATATTTTTGATTGATTATTGACTCAGGGAACTTGAGCAGGACATCAAGTATTATACTGTCTCTATGTCTATTCGACTTATACATACATAGTACTCCTCGTCGTGCTGGTATTACATCGTGAGACTGTCCATGTCCGGCGGCTTCTCACTATGCTTTGCGACTAGAGATGCCTGAGATAGAGAGCCGTGCTAAGTCCTAAGAGCGAGCAGAGTCGACCGTGGCAATAGAGTGACATTATACGAGTACGTACGTGGTGTTCTTCGTGATGGTAAGATTGCACGTCATCGTGCGAATGTCCGTGCGACTGTCCGTGCGACTGTCCGTGCGACTGTCCGTGCGACTGATGCAGCACGATGCTTTGCGACGAGAGGGCGTGGCCGTGCTTGTGGTCCTGAGGGCGGGCGGACGCGGCCGTCGCAATAGCGGCAATCACGATGATCTATTCGTTTGGAAATGGAATTATATGATTAGGAGTCATCGAGATAGAGATAGCTATGATAAGTGACTATTTTTCATAACAAATACTGTTATAATTTTAGACGGTATTTATAAATCACTAATTTAAAACGGTACCTATGTATCTGTTACATGACAATGTCAATACTTGATTTACTTGGCTAATGCTTTCAGGATAGGTAGGTAGTTGGTTTAAGATAATATAAATAATTAATCTATCATACTTTTTAAATACCAATATAGTGCTCTTTTCAATCAAAAAATTCTGCTTCAATCATGATTGATTAGTATTTGATAATACTCATTTATAAATGTTCCCTTTAATTATAATCATGAGAAATTTATTAATTATGTAATAAAATTTAAACTTAAACTTACTTTGAACATTTTGTTTACTGTCTTGTCTTTGTGCTCACAAAGAGATAACTGATATTAAAACTGATTTTTAATTGTCTTTTATACAAACCTAAGGTAAAGTAAGCAAGTGCATTTTCGAAAGAATGATACCCAAAATTGTAAAACAAGTTTGCAGTGTGATTTATAAGTTTAAGTGTAAAAGTAGATAATGACCTAACCTTGCCGTAACCTTGCAGCAAAGAAATGTTATTTTAGTCGAAATTCGTTATTTTCCAAAGTTACATTAAAAAAACATACTTATTATAATTATTATTCATTTATTTCAGATCATCATTAAATCCATATAAAATTAAAACACACACAACTTAAAAATAAACAAAAAATTCAACATTCATAGATTATAAGTAACACGATATATATGTACATCGTAAAAGGAATTAAACAAAATTTCATACTAAATTTAAAATTGAACCAAACCAACTTATGAAGCTGTATTAAAAAAATCCAATGGCCCGGTATGCATTATTATTCCCACTGAATTATGGTGCCAAATCACTTTCTAATCAAGTTATAGGTACCACAGTTGACAAGTGTACATACCAAGGCAGTATGCCTTAAACACGGTGTTCTTTACGTGAATTAATTGTGAAACGTTTATTATTATAACTAAAACAATTTGATGTTAAATAAATTGAAATGACATTTTAACCTGTGCGATATACCTACTCGTATTTAGTTATTTTCCTGGCGGTTCTTGTTTACGTAGAGATTAGTAAGGACTAGTGAAGACAGATAGTTTCTGCTACAGAGGTATTCAGAACATTTGACAACCGATGTGGCGCGGAGGGCGAAGGTCCGCCTGCGACGCAGGAGGTTGCGGGTTCGATTCCCGCCTCGGAACAATTGTATGTACGATCTGCAGATATTTGTTCCGGGTGTTCTGGTCGTTTTCTATGTATAATAAAAAATCTATGTAATGTATTGTATTATGTATATTAGTTATCTAGTACCCATAACACAAGCTTTGCTTACCATGGGGCTAGATAATGCTGTGTGAATTTGTCCAACATTATTTATTTATTGATTTATATTTATTGTATAGCATATGGTCTACGATTGGTGTAAAACTACTTTTCTGCTATTTTTATTCCTTGCAGAACGCAGAAAATAATTCAAAACCGTATTAAAATTGCTCGAGAATCTGTGCCAGATTCCGTGTTGAAGTCACGGCAACAGAATTTCTTTATACTAGTTTATTTTAAGTAAGAATACCTACGTCTCAGAGTAATAAGACATAGAGTGATAATTTCACAAAACATTCCGCTCTAAGTTGAAGCCAAAAAACAAGCAATGTGTGCGTAAGCGGCACGTCATTACAAGAGCCGACACGCACACAAGTGCACATATAATGTTGCAAGCTATTAACATATTCCCCATAAGGTAGGGAAATTGTAACATTTTGTAAGGAGTAAATGATTATAATATTTATCACTTTTCTGTTAGATGATATTTCATTAACAGAAAACTTCCTGTAAATATTATATACTCTATGGATGTTTACATACAGGGGAGTGTTGAGTTAGCGAATTAGTTAAATAGATAGAAATAAATATTACCTATGGCAAAACATTTTCATACCTTTGTTGGGATAGCACCCTCTCGTAATTTGCATAAACCACCTTTCGTGATATGCTTGTCATTTTCTTCAAAATGTATACAACGTAATCATATCTTAGTGTATTTATTTGGCTTGCAAAACTTTTCTTTGCAATTCCGTCTAAATTTTTCAACCAATCGGGAAGCAACAGTCTATTTTATTTTTCCTGTTATTTCGTTATGTTTTTTTTGTTACCCTATATAATATGTATGTATTATTTTGTTTGACATAATGTCAAAACAACATGAATATTCTTATTAATAAAGAACTGAACTGAAGTCGGATCAGAAGGAAATCTAAGAACGAATATAAAGACATTAATAAAACTAGGGTTCATCGTCTAATGAAACCAATGAAATTTTTATATTTAACGCTCCGACTACATCAACATCCGGACAGTCTGTAACAATCCTTGCCCGTGAAAATAAAACAAAAGTTTTTGATTATTTATACCAAGCTTAATAGAACATAGGTACATATTTCACTTAAAAATCGGGGTAAGTTAGAAGGTAACCCTAATTATATCTGGCAAAAAAAGTCCTACAAGTGTAAAGTAGAAATAGATTAAACAAATAAGTACCTATGGGGGAAAATAATTTTTCTAATAGCTAGCAACATTTTTATGTAATGGCGTCTGTTATGTTTACGATTTATTTTTGTGCTTATACCAACTTTTTACTCAAGAATATAAGATGCCAGGTTGTATTTACCCGTGAAATGGAATCTTCTATTGTTTCTGATTATTATGAGAAGAGTTGTTACACCCTTTCACTGCACAATAAGTCATTATTATTAAAAAATTACCGAGCTCTTCCCAGTAGGTCTTGACCTTGAGCACTGACGTGTCGAGCGATGTACGTAGCCTTTAAAGGCTAACATGAAATTGCGTCACTTCGCGTGCGCCTACTGCGGTTCTAAGCCTAGTTATTCTAAGACCTACGTAGTGTTTAGTAAAATTATCGTCTATATAAAAAGTAAAGCGGTGTCAACCTAACAAGATTATTTCACGATTTTTCACACACAAGGTAGATTGGCGATGTCGCCACGAGTAAAAAATTATGGTTTGATTTTTTCTGAGTTCAACCACAGAGTGGCTGCTAATATTGTTAGCTCTATAAGGAATAAAACTAACGCAAAAGTAATTTTCTCTCGTTAGGACGCCCTCCGACCAGGTGGTATGACAAAAACTGCGAAAGGCTGCTGGTAGATGCTGGATGCGTCAAGCTGAAGACAAGGCGCTATGACGCTCATGAGGGGAGGCCTATGTCCGTCCAGCTGTGGACTAATATAGGCTGATAAATAAATAAATAAAATAAATAAATAATAAATAAATAAATAATGCTGGACAATTCACACAACATTATCTAGCCCCATGGTAAGCAGAGCTTGTGTTATGGGTACTAGATAACTGATATACATAATACAATACGATACATAGATAGATATTTTTTATTATATATAGAAAACGACCAGAACACCCGAAACAAATATCTGCAGATCGTACACACAATTGTTCCGAGGCGGGAATCGAACCCGCAACCTCCTGCGTCGCAAGCGGACCTTCGCCCACCGCGCCACATCGGTCGTCAATGAAATGATGATGATGAACCATTTTAAACCATTTTCTACAAACCCATGATAAACCAACTTCGATTCAATTGGTTTTTGGGAGTAATCAGGAATATTTTAAATGTAATCTGTTATCCATAATACAAGCTCTGTTTATCTTAGGACTGATACTATGTAAATTGACCGACATAAAATACAACATACTTGTATTCTTAAAAAGTTATCGGTATAATTCAGGGAGTCTTAAACTCAGTAGCCTCAAGAACAATAAAACGATAAGTTGATTTTTTGGTAAATTTAATCAAATACATGCAGTTGATAACAATAATGAATAATCAAATCTAATACTGATGTTGCATGTAATGGAGGAGTGCTGTGTCACATCGGCATGAAAACTGAAACAAATCCAGGTTTCATTTCCGTAATCACTGAAAAATTAGAAACCTTTTTCAAAAGTGAGTAGCTGATGAACTGTAATCAAGTGTTGAGTTAAAAAAATGTGAACAGATTATATTTATTTAACTAGTTATGTATGATAGAAATAAACTGCTATCTAATATCGTGCTGTACAACTTTGGATCACATTACCAGTCTCATTAAGGCGTCACTACCGATATTTAAGAGTATGCTAGAAGAACACTATTACCCTTTATAAAATAAAGAGTATGTATTTATATAAGTATGTATATATAATTAGGTTTATGTATTTATGTACTATATATATGCTATATATATATGTCGGAGATCAACCTGCCGCGATGATTCATTTGTGGTCCAGTCCGGTCTCCAACGCCATCTGTTAGCGCATTGAGGAGTGTGTAGTTTGTAAGAAACGTCAAGTAGACAAATGTCATTGACACTTGAGTGATAGTAGTAGGAAACGTCAAGTAGACAACTGTCATTGTCACTTGGGCATGGTCAAGACAGAGTGTCAGTGAGGTTAGGATGGACGGTGAGGTGTGGCACTTTGTTGGCGACTTCCGAGCAGAGCACTGGTCCCGTCTGGCTTCTGTCTTGAACTTGCCGCGTTTCACGATTAGCGGTATTGTACGTAGCGAAATGATCAACCAATAAACATCTGGACTACACATACGTTGCATTTCTTTATTGTGAACTTCGAGGCAAGTCTGACGCTCCGAACGGCAGGCCTCGGGACCCTTCCCCGTCATATATGTATATTTTAAGTAGGAACGTATTTGTCTTTAATATTTTACAAATTCATAAATAATTATAATGCGCACAGATGTCACACAATCCAACGATCCTATCCATCCACGGTTGTCTGTTAGATCTCTCTCGCTCCTGAGCGATAAGACCGCCAAATTGTCACTTAAATTGTATTTTTATCTTGTTTGTTTTATGTTTTAAGTGAGCAATAAAATAATTATCTATCTATCTATCTATCTTCACACTTAAATCTATTAAATATATGTATAATCAGAATACGGCATATTTGATCACCCAAACTACATATACCCAATATGGTGATCTTTATAGGAATGCACGTGTCTCTGGGATCTATAAGGCTGATGTAGCAAATAGAAACCCTTTATGATTATCACCGTGTCTCAAGCTAATCTTTGAGGTCGCCCGTATGTTCAGCTTTTACTGTGTACTCAAGCTCCTACTTTAGAGGCGCAAGTGAAGACGGTTTTAATTCATATTCTACTTAAAATCTTCCTTATAGATTGCATGGCTAAATCAAACAAGACAGTTTGAATTACGAACTAGAGAAAGTGATGTTCGTAAAACTGCAATTTAAAGCATCGGAATCTGATAGCTAGGATTACCTGCCCATTGAAAGTTAAAAAAACGGACAAAAAGTTTTTTGTTTGAGAGAGTCCTAATCAAGCTACTGTAATTTCGCCATACACACTTTAATTAATATACCAATTACAATTTAATTGCAATGTATAGCTTTAGCTCTAGCTTATAGATATTGTACAAAACGCCCTTAATACGAGTTTTTAAAATTCTGAACACCTCTAAAACTAATTAAAAAGCGTGTGACATTTAAAAGGTTTTAATTGCAGTAGTAAAAAAGTTATTTGGTTTGATTTATTTTAAAGGTACCAAACTGACCCAGATCTCATTCATAGATCGAATCAAATAAATATGTATATTTAATTAAAATCTGTGAATGAGTTTGAGTGGCAATCATTTCTTCAGGTAAGGGTTGGGCAACGAATGAAAACTATTTAAGTTAAACACAACCATTTATTAATAAAGCCTATTTACAACAATAAATATCAACACAGTTATAATATAACAACGAATAACAACAAAAGTTTTAACATATTAACAGCTTAAAAATTATATGACATCACGTTTTAATAGAATACGGAATGCAACGTCGACGTCGTCGTTCAAGAATCATAAGTTTAGATGCGTTGTTTGCGGGCAATGTATCAAAACCTTTGATTCTGTATTTGTATATGGCTTTAGTAACATCGTCTGCCTTACAATAGTGTTACATAAAATGCCAGCGATGACGTTGCCGTGGTATCCCGATGCGGTAGGGCCTTAATAGGGTAAGTACGAAAATTCGTCGATAAATGCAGGAACTAAATCTCAGTGTTTGTATTCGTAATGTTTCTTCTCTGGCACGACGTGCTTGGCGTGTCCTTCATGCTTCACAACCGCGTTGAATCTGGAATGCGAAGACAGTGTGTTAATTGTTGTGAGAGATGTAATGATCCATCCAATTCCGGATCATGGAAACAGTTACACTTCTGTCATAGCAAAGGACGTTTTAGATATTCTACGACATACCTTATAGTAGTAAGAAAATTCGTCGTAAGGGCTTGTTCTACTTTTGCACCGTAAAACAAAACACAATGTTAAATGTCGTGATTATCTACCCTATTTCATATTTACCTCAGCGCCGCGCTGTCTGTATTCAAGAATAAGTTTGTAGCCTTCTATACTTAAAAAAGGAGCTTACCCTGAGTGCTTGTCAGCAGTATACTCCACGAGACGCACGGTTCCATCGGCTTCGTGCAGCGAGTAGTAGCCCTTGACGACATCTCCGTCGCGCGACTCATGCTGCGACTTGTGGTCGCCGGTGTGGGGGTCCGACACTGAATACTCGAATTCGTATTTGGGATGTCCCTGCGAAAGTGGTTGGTATTTTGAATTATTTAATGGTTATTTCATGTATAGACAAACGATATTTGTGATTGATAACTCAGCGAACACGTGGAGGAGATCAAGTATGTTACTGTGAAGCTAATATGATTACACTTCGTGAGACTGTCCGTGTCCGGGCGTTTGATGCAGTTCGATGCTTTGAAACGAGAAAATGTAGTCGTGCATGTTGTCCTAAGGGCGAGAAGAGGCGACTGTATCAATGGAGTGTTATTATACGTACATAGTGTTCTTCTTCGTGATGGTATGATTGCACGTCGTGCGAATGTCCATGCGACTGTCCGTGCGTCTGATGCAGCACGATGCTTTGTGACGAGAGGGCGTGGCCGTGCTTGTGGTCCTGAGGGCGGGCGGACGCGGCCGTCGCAATAGCGGCAATCACGATGATCTATTTGTTGGTAAAAATGTAGTTTAGTAGGAACGGAATGACGTAGTAGGTGACATTAAACCTGTGATAAGTGACTACTTTTCATAACAAATACTGTCTTACATTAATATCTAAGATGATATCTGTTACGTAAGAATGTAAATAATTGATTCATCTGGGTGTTGTTTTCACGTTAGGTATACCTTATTGATTATTAAAGAAATAAATAAATAATGCTGGACAATTCACACAGCATTATCTAGTCCCATGGTAAGCAGAGCTTGTGTTATGGGTACTAGATAACTGATTATACATAATGCAATACATTACATAGATAGATATTTTTTTATTATACATAGAAAACGACCAGAACACCCGAAACAAATATCTACAGATCGTACACACATTTTTTCCGAGACGGGAATCGAACCCGCAACCTCATGCGTCGCGGGCGGACCTTCCCCCACCGCGCCACATTGGTCGTCAAATCAATATTATCAGGTATTAATCACTACATAGTATAAAACAAAGTCACTGAACGCTGTCTGTCTGTCCCTATAAATGCTTAGATCTTTAAAACTACGTAACCGATTTTGATGCGGTTTTTTAAATACATAGATTGATTCAAGGGGAAGATTTATACATTTGACACATTGATTTTTATGAGGATGGAGCCGCGGGGCACAGCTATTAATTAATAAATTTAAACTCAAACTTACTTTGAACATTTTGTTTAGTGTCTTGTCTTTATGCTCACAAAGAGATAAGTGATATGTACACTGATTTTAAATTGTCTTTTATACAATCCTTAGGTAAAGTAAGCAGGTGCATTTTCGCAAGAAAGGTACCAAAAATCGTAAAACAAGTTTGCAAATTAACTTGTGCAGTGACATATGTGTACTCGTATGGGTAAAGGTAGCTAATTACTATTATGCTAACCTTGCAGTAATGACATGTCATTTTCATTGAAATTCGGTATTTTAGAAAGTTCAAAAATACCTTAATTATGAAGCTGTTTTAGTTGTTGAACGTTTATTGTAACAACTAAACAATTTGATATGGCTGTCTATTCAATTATTTCCATTATCACAATACAAATATCTCAAGTATGTGTTCAGGTCATGTCTTCTTAACGCATAATTTAAGTTAAAATGCGTTTGCGATATAAAAATATATAATTTGTTAACCCTAAGTTACTCGCATATAAAAACATACAGTTCTTGATTTTGTAGCAATTAAAACAAGCAACTGTACGCTAGTTTGCTAAAAACAGTCTCAACATTTAGAGCCACACTCAAATGGGAACTCTTGCGCATACAAAAAACTTGTTCATAGACAGCCTTAATACTTTTCAAATACTCGTATAACCTCTGCCTTATAACACTGGATATCCGACGCTATTCTTGTTAGTTCTATTCCACAACTGTGATCTCTCATTTTCCTTCATATTTGCTTTGTTTCGTTTCTATATCGAAACCTTGTATTGTATTTTTATAACCAAAAATGTTTTCTACAATTTCTACCATAATTTCTACCACGTTACCCTATGCCCTAACGTTTCTACCACATCACAGGAGCTGAGTTGAGAGATGACAACTCATGCATGACACTGACAAATAATTATTAATACAACGGGTGTTTATCGCGTTTGTTTACCTATTTTTATTAATATGTGTTCAGATCGCGTAAGTTTAAAAATATTTAGTTCAAATAAGGTTACATTCTACTTACTGTTTTTTTTTGTTTTGAGCATCACTCTTCCTTGCCCGTGATGTAACTAAATAACAATAGGTCCAACTGAAAACCAGCGTTGTTCCGCGCCATGCATGGTTCAGCACTAAGCTGAGTTTAACACTTTTTGACACACAGGCTTTCACATTTATTATTATTTTTTAATTATTAGGATTTAATGTTCTAAATGTCAGCTGAAATAACATGCGTTGGTTAAAAAAAATCTATTAATAATTACAATTTAAGGCAAACAACAAAGTTTTCTTTATTGAAAGAATCAAAACGATATTTGTAATACGAGTCTCTGAATAAAATATAAAAATGGACTTGGAGAATGATAACCACTATTTATCACTCTAATATCGCTAAGTCCGCCACTAAGATACTCGTACATACATATATTAATGCAGTACAACATTTAAAAGAAATCGGTTTATGATTCCACTTCTTTAGAATCGAA
This sequence comes from Eupithecia abbreviata, assembly GCA_943735965.1. Taxonomy (NCBI): domain Eukaryota; kingdom Metazoa; phylum Arthropoda; class Insecta; order Lepidoptera; family Geometridae; genus Eupithecia; species Eupithecia abbreviata. Next base: position 9,407,181 of record OX030979.1, on the reverse strand, counting down.
TTTTACGGTTACTGGGTCCCGTTAAGTTCCATTAAATATAATTATGGGTATTATTTAATAATAATAATAAGCCCGCAGGGCAGCTTGTGGCGAGCTGTTGGTGAGTAGCGACACCACGGGTACCGAGTGCTCCCGGGGAAGTTCCTGGTTCTCGTCTCCGCTAGCGGAGTGGCATCCCAAGAGAACCAGACCCCCACCTCTTGCTTGCCTTCATTGGCCGGTCTGAGTGGAGTCGTGAGAGATGCATCTTAGGATGTAGACTCGGGGGTGGAAGTGTCTAATGGAGTAATAGCGAGGAAACCCGCTCACGAGCAGTCTTCGTGATGGTGAAATATATTTTTGGTGTACCGCAAGGCGGCGTATTATCTCCGCTTTTATTTGCATTGTTTATTAATTCTATCTCTCTTAATTTAACTTCTTCTTAACATCTCTATGCAGACGATCTCCAAATCTACACCAAAGCCCCACTGCAAGACCTGGCTAGCGCGATTCACCGCACGAATGCGGATCTTATACGTGTTCGCGATTGGATTGCGCGTAGGCCACTACGGTCTCTAGGTGAACCCTAGCAAAACACAGGCCATTATTATTGGTAGCTCTCGCACTTCTGCTAAAATAGACTGGTCCACTCTCCCTGCAATTGAATTCAATAACGTTATAGTTCCTTTTAGCAGAAGTGTTAAAAATCTCGGCATCTACATGGATTGTGACATGTCTTGGGTCCCTCAAATGGATGCGGTGAGTCGCAAGATATTCGCCTGCGCTGCTTCTTTGAGAAGACTCCGTAACTTCATGCCTACTGCCACTAAAATTGTGCTCGCTCAATCTCTCTTACTTCACATTCTTGATTATGCTGATGTTTGCTACCTCGACCTAACTGAGGAGCAGCGAAATAAGGTTGAACGGCTCCAAAACGTATGTATACGTTTTGTGTTTGGACTCCGTAAATTTGATCACATATCGGAGTTCCGCACAAAACTAAAATGGCTTCCTGTCCGTCTTCGCCGGAATTCCCGTATCCTTTCTCTTCTTCATAACATTCTCTTTAACCCTGTCACTCCCTTCTATTTAAAGGAGCGTTTTAAATTCCTCCACAATTCTTATTCTCAGCCTTCCCGTGTCCTCCGGTCGTCAGAAAATCTGGTTTTGAATATGCCACCTCATAAAACCAGTTTCTACGACCAATCCTTCTCCATCCAGGCCATAAGGTTGTGGAATGCACTACCAGAGTCCATTAAAAAAACTATATCCTTGCCTGTTTTAAAGCTCACGTCAAGGAGTTTTTCCTGCCAAAATAATGAATATTGGTACTTATTATTTATTTATTTATGTATTTAAGTAGTGTATTATTTATTTTGGAATTTGTAATACTTATTAGTTGTTTTTTAGTATTCTTATTTAGATAAAATGTGGTACCCCCCTGCCTTTTCTTAAATTCATATAATTCTTTCCATCCAAAGGTTGCCTGGAAGAGATCGCTTCTAAGCGATAAGTCCGCCCATTGTACCTGTCGTATATAATGTATTTTTGTAATGATTAATTTGATTATGGTGTACAATAAATAATTTTTGTATTGTATTGTGTTGTATTTTCAATAGTTCCGTGTCTTTTGTAATGGTCAATAGCATTGAAAACTTTCTTTATCGAACATTTTAAATGATTGGCTATTCTCCTGTACGTCCATTCTTGGTCGATGTGCAAATTAACAATTATTTGCCTAGTTGACGCGTCACAACTTTTATTTTTGCCCATTTTGAACAAAAAATTGTAAACGGATTTTCAATTTGATGGTCAATTGCCACCAAAACGATGGAAAATACCTAAATTATATAATTCTAAATAATTAAACCTATTAAATATAATTTATCTTTTATTTTTTTGTATTGTTTCTAATTAGTTGTCCATTACTGTTGGTACTTTAAAACTCATTTAGTTGTTTGTATGAAATGTAATATTGAATCTGTACTTGTTTAGTTGATATTTTGTTGTTTTTTTAAATAAATGATTAGTTATTGAACATATTTTATGCTATTTGTGGTTTCATTTCCAAATAAAAAGTATTAAGGTCAAATATCTTGTATAATGTTAAGTTCCGTGGGTAGTGTTTCTAATTATATGTATGTCCACCACTGTATATGTAGAATCAGAATACGGCATATTTGATCACCCAAACTATACCCAAAATGGTGATCTCTAGGAATGCACGTGTCTCTGGGATCTAAAAGGCTGATGTAGCAGATAGAAACCCTTTATGATTATCACCGTGTCTCAAGCTGATCTTTGAGGTCGCCTGTATGTTCAGCTTTTACTTTGTACTCAAGCTCCTACTTTAGGGGCGCAAGCGAAGACGGTTTTAATTCATATTCTATTTAAAATCTTCCTTATAGATTGCATGGCTTATATTGAGGCCCTAATACACATTCAAATTCAAACAGGACAGTTTGAATTACGAACTAGAGAAATTGATGTTCGTAAAACTGCAATTTAAAGCATCGGAATCTGATAGGTAGGATTACCATCACATTGAAAGTTTAAAAAACGGACAAACACGTTTTTGTCTGAGAGAGTCCTAATCAAGCTACTGTAATCTCGCCATCTCAATCGCCATACACACTCTAATTAATATACCAATTAGTGCAATATATAGCTTTAGCTCTAGCTTATAGTAATTGTACAGTACACCCTTAATATTTAAAATTCTGTAGACCTCCATAACTAATTAAAAAGTGTGTCATTAAAAAGGTTTTGATTGTCGTTATTTTAAAGGTACCAAACTGCCCCGGATTAAATATATTTGATTCGATCTGTGAATGAGTTTGAGTGGCAATCATTTCTTCAGGTAAGGGTTGGGCAACATTTAAAAAACTATCCAAGTTAAACACAACCATTTATTAAGAAAGCCTATTTACAACAATAAATATCAACACAGTTATAATATAACAACGAATAACAACAAAAGTTTTAACATATTAACAGCTTAAAAATTATATGACATCACGTTTTAATAGAATACGGAATGCAACGTCGACGCCGTCGTTCAAGAATCATAAGTTTAGATGCGTTGCTTGCGGGCAATGTATCAAAACCTTTGATTCTGTATTTGTATATGGCTTTTGTAACATCGTCTGCCTTACAATAGTGTTACATAAAATGCCAGCGATGACGTTGCCGTGGTATCCCGATGCGGTAGGGCCTTAATAGGGTAAGTACGAAAATTCGTCGATAAATGCAGGAACTAAATCTCAGTGTTTGTATTCGTAATGTTTCTTCTCTGGCACGACGTGCTTGGCGTGTCCTTCATGCTTCACAACCGCGTTGAATCTGGAATGCGAAGACGGTGTGTTAATTGTTGTGAGAGATGTAATGATCCATTCAAACACCTTCCGGATCATGGAAACAGTTACATTTCTGTCATAGCAAAGGACGTTTTAGATATTCTACGACATACCTAATAGTAGTAAGAAAATTCGTCGTAAGGGCTTGTTCTACTTTTGCACCGTAAAACAAAACACAATGTTAAATGTCGAGATTATCTACCCTATTTTATATTTACCTCAGCGCCCCGCTGTCTGTATTCAAGAATAAGTTTGTAGCCTTCTTACTTAAAAAAGGAGCTTACCCTGAGTGCTTGTCAGCAGTATACTCCACGAGACGCACGGTTCCATCGGCTTCGTGCAGCGAGTAGTAGCCCTTGACGACATCTCCGTCGCGCGACTCATGCTGCGACTTGTGGTCGCCGGTGTGGGGGTCCGACACTGAATACTCGAATTCGTATTTGGGATGTCCCTGCGAAAGTGGTTGGTATTTTGAATTATTTAATGGTTATTTCATGTATAGACAAACGATATTTGTGATTGATAACTCAGCGAACACGTGGAAGAGATCAAGTATGTTACTGTGAAGCTCATATAATTACACTTCGTGAGACTGTCCGTGTCCGGGCGTTTGATTCAGTTCGATGCTTTGAAACGAGAAAATGTAGTCGTGCATGTTGTCCTAAGGGCGAGCAGAGGCGACCGTATCAATGAAGTGTTATTATACGTACATAGTGTTCTTCTTCGTGATGGTATGATTGCACGTCGTGCGAATGTCCGTGCGACTGTCCGTGCGACTGATGCAGCACTATGCTTTGTGACGAGAGGGCGTGGCCGTGCTTGTGGTCCTGAGGGCGGGCGGACGCGGCCGTCGTAATAGCGGCAATCACGATGATCTATTTGTTGGGAAAAATGTAGTTTAGTAGGAACGGAATGACGTAGTAGGTGACATTAAACCTGTGATAAGTGAATCCTTTTCATAACAAATACTGTCTTACATTAATATCTAAGACGATATCTGTTACGTAAGAATGTAAATAATTGATTCATCTGGGTGTTTTTTTCACGTTAGGTATACCTTATTGATTATTAAAGAAATAAATAAATAATGCTGGACAATTCACACAGCATTATCTAGTCCCATGGTAAGCAGAGCTTGTGTTATGGGTACTAGATAACTGATTATACATAATGCAATACATTACATGGATAGATATTTTTTTATTATACATAGAAAACGACCAGAACACCCGAAACAAATATCTACAGATCGTACACACATTTTTTCCGAGACGGGAATCGAACCCGCAACCTCATGCGTCGCGGGCGGACCTTCCCCCACCGCGCCACATTGGTCGTCAAATCAATATTATCAGGTATTAATCACTACATAGTATAAAACAAAGTCACTGAACGCTGTCTGTCTGTCCCTATAAATGCTTAGATCTTTAAAACTACGTAACCGATTTTGATGCGGTTTTTTAAATACATAGATTGATTCAAGGGGAAGATTTATACATTTGACACATTGATTTTTATGAGGATGGAGCCGCGGGGCACAGCTATTAATTAATAAATTTAAACTCAAACTTACTTTGAACATTTTGTTTAGTGTCTTGTCTTTATGCTCACAAAGAGATAAGTGATATGTACACTGATTTTAAATTGTCTTTTATACAATCCTTAGGTAAAGTAAGCAGGTGCATTTTCGCAAGAAAGGTACCAAAAATCATAAAACAAGTTTGCAAATTAACTTGTGCAGTGACATATGTGTACTCGTATGGGTAAAGGTAGCTAATTACTATTAAGCTAACCTTGCAGTAATGACATGTCATTTTCATTGAAATTCGGTATTTTAGAAAGTTCAAAAATACCTTAATTATGAAGCTGTTTTAGTTGTTGAACGTTTATTGTAACAACTAAACAATTTGATATGGCTGTCTATTCAATTATTTCCATTATCACAATACAAATATCTCAAGTATGTGTTCAGGTCATGTCTTCTTAACGCATAATTTAAGTTAAAATACGTTTGCGATATAAAAATATATAATTTGTTAACCCTTAGTTACTCGCATATAAAAACATACAGTTCTTGATTTTGTAGCAATTAAAACAAGCAACTGTACGCTAGTTTGCTAAAAACAGTCTCAACATTTAGAGCCACACTCAAATGGGAACTCTTGCGCATACAAAAAACTTGTTCATAGACAGCCTTAATACTTATCAAATACTCGTATAACCTCTGCTTTATAACACTGGATATCCGACGCTATTCTTGTTAGTTCTATTCCACAACTGTGATCTCTCATTTTCCTTCATATTTGCTTTGTTTCGTTTCTATATCGAAACCTTGTATTGTATTTTTATAACCAAAAATGTTTTCTACAATTTCTACCATAATTTCTACCACTTTACCCTATGCCCTAACGTTTCTACCACGTCACAGGAGCTGAGTTGAGAGATGACAACTCATGCATGATACTGACAAATAATTGTTTGTTTTGAGCATCACTCTTCCTTGCCCGTGATGTAACTAAATAACAATAGGTCCAACTGAAAACCATCGTTGTTCCGCGCCATGCATGGTTCAGCACTAAGCTGAGTTAAACCCTTTTTGACACACAGGCTTTCACATTTATTATTATTTTTTAATAATTAGGATTTAATGTTCTAAATGTCAGCTGAAATAACATGCGTTGGTTAAAAAAAAAACTATTAATAATTACAATTTAAGGCAAACAACAAAGTTTTCTTTATTGAAAGAATCAAAACGATATTTGTAATACGAGTCTCTGAATAAAATATAAAAATGGACTTATTTCTGACCTCTGGACTTAGTGAGAATGATAACCACTATTTATCACTCTAATATCGCTAAGTCCACCACTAAGATACTCGTACATACATATATTAATGCAGTACAACATTTAAAAGAAATCCGTTTATGATTCCACTTCTTTAGAATCGAATTCTACGGTTACAGGATCCCGAGTTCCATTAAATATAATTATGGGTATTATTTAACTGCTAAGTGTGTGCTAACTTGTGTTTCCTTAATATGTTTAATGTGTAGCTATTTGTGGGAACCTATTAATGGTCACCTTAGTGCTAGACACTGTGTTAATTAATAAAATATTGAACCTTTTTTTCCCCTAAAGAAAAATACTCATAAAAATATCTTTCCAATTCAGGAACAGATTCGAGCAACCGATTTACAGCATGCTATTTAGCAGAAATTTAAGGGTGCTTCGTAGCAGGCATTGGGCGTTTTATTGACTAATCTGCTCTAGCCGCCCTCATATAAATCTTGTTCTGAATTTGACTCAAATAAACCACTTGTCTCTTGTCCACTTGTCTTTAGCTTCTTGAGTTTTATTTTGGAAATGAGGGAAGCTGTGTAGAATCGTATTATGTTTGTCCTGCACTTAAACTTGTACTTAAACTTGTACTTTGGACGCGTCTAGAAAAAGGTTTTAATTCACATTTTTGCTTAGAATCATCCTTATGAGAAGGTTGCGAGGCTATTTGTTTACAAATCGAAATTCAAAAGTTTAGATTACGAACTTAGAAATTTATGTTCGTAAAAATATAATTTAAAGTACCTATCAGTGTATGATTTTTCAAGATTATCTTGTTTTTTATATGCAAATTTAATATTTTTTTACTAGAATACTAAGTATAGCAACCAACCTTGACGTTAACTAAACGTATAGAATTTATTTTTTGGCTGAGAGAGTCCCAATCTAACCACTCTTATCTTGCCATATTCTATAGATTTTACCTAAATTACGAGCTAATTGCAGCTTAAATGTGAGACAGTACGGCCTTCATATTTAAACTCCAGAACAGCTCAAACACTAATCAAATCATATGTTAATACATTATTAAAATGGGTTTGATAGTCCTTATAGCAATCAGTTATTTTATTTTAATTGATAATAAAAATTTGATACCTTAACTGACCCGAATTTCTTTTCTTGGATTCGATCTCTGAAAGAATTCGGCAAGGCAATAATTTCTTCAAATATGGGTTGGGCAAAATGGAAAACAATTTAATTTAAACACAAGCATTTATTAAAAAGACTATTTACAATAGTTATAACAATGATAATTAATAACAAAAAAGGATTAACATAACAACAGCTTAAAAATTATATCACATAACATTTTAATTTTAAGAAGCCTACCGCACCTGGATACTGCGGTGACGTCATCGCTGGCAAAGTATACAAACATTTGATTCTGTATTTGTATGAACTCACTTGGCGACGACACAGGTTGACAGCGTCGTTTGCCTTAAAATAGTTTGAATAAATTACCAGCGACGTCATCGTGGCATCCCGGTGTGGTAGAGAACTAAGAGGATAGGTACGAAAATTCGTCGATAAATGCAGGATTTCAGTGTTTATATTCGTAATGTTTCTTCTCGGGTACGATGTGCTTGGCGTGTCCTTCATGCTTCACCACCGCGTTGAATCTGGAATACGGAGACAGTGAGTTTATTGTAGTGTGAGATTAAATTATCCATACAAACAACTTTCCGATTATGGAAACCACCTGTCTATCATAGCAAAGGACGTTTAAGATATTCGAACATAGCGTGATTCTCTACTTATTACCCGATTAGAGAGGCTATTCTTTTAAGTGTATATAAGCGTTGCGCTGTCTGCAATCATGAATTGGCCTGCAGTAGGATATTATAAGTACCTAAAAAAACTTACCCTGAGTGCTTGTCAGCAGTGTACTCCACGAGACGCACGGTTCCATCGGCTTCGTGCAGCGAGTAGTAGCCCTTCACGACGTCTCCGTCGCGCGACTCATGCTGCGACTTGTGGTCGCCGGTGTGGGGGTCCGACACTGAATACTCGAACTCGTATTTGGGATGTCCCTGCGAAAGTAGTTGGTATGTAGAATCATTTAATGGTTATTTCATGTAGCTAGTTTTATTTTTTACTGTGACTAGTTTTTTACCATCTCATTATGGGTCTTTTGATGGATGACAGTTATTTGACAACTTCTGAAAGAAACTATGAGCAATGGCGAGTGAGCCTTTTATTGGGAACTGTGTCTAAATCCTACTCGTAAAATACTCTCAAGAAATCTAAGAAAAAGGATTTCAAAAATACAAAAGATATTCGTGATTTTTTCGATAGTGTGACATCAAGTATTTCACTGACACCATGCCTTTACAACTTATACGTACATAGTGTTCTTCTTCGTGATGGTAAGATTGCACGTCGTGCGAATGCCCGTGCGACTGTCCGTGCGACTGTCCGTGAGACTGTCCGTGCGACTGTCCTTGCGTCTGATGCAGCACGATGCTTTGCGACGAGAGGGCGTGGCCGTGCTTGTGGTCCTGAGGGCGGGCGGACGCAGCCGTCGCAATAGCGGCAATAACGATGATCTATTTGTTTAAAAATGGAATGATGTAGTAGGAGTCATCGAATAGCTGTTATAAGTGACTAAGTTTCATAGCAAATACTGCCTTAGATTACTATCTAAGACGGTATCTATTACGTTAGAATTTCAATATTTGATTCGCTTGGCTGTTTTTTGACGTATGTAATATGGTTGGTTTAAGATAACCTGAATGATTAATCTATCACACTTTTACCAAAAATACCAAGGTGGTGCTCTTTTTGCTTCAATCTATCAAATACGTTTTTATTAACTACCTTTATAATAATTATTAGGTATAAATAATGTTCACAAAAATACTCAAAACTTACTTTGAACATTTTCTTTACTGTCTTGACTTTGAGCTCACAAAAAGATAACTGATATTGACACTGATTTTAAATTGTCTTTTATACAAACCTAAGGTAAAGTAAACAGGTGCATTTTCGCAAGAAAGGTACCAAAAATCGTAAAACCAGTTTGCATTGTTACTTGTGCACTGACATATGTATGTGTAAAAGTAGATAATAACCTAACCTTGAAGCTGTTATTTTAGTTTCCAGTTCAAAGTCGCTCAGCAATCTATGGAAAGAGCTATGCTCGGAGTTTCTCTGGAGGATAGGATTCGCAGCAACGAATACATCCGACAGAGAACCAAAGTTATCGACATAGCTCTGAGAATTAGCAAGCTGAAGTGGCCGGCCATATCTCGCGAAGAACCGACGGCCGCTGGGGCAAACGTTCTTGAGCGGAGACCACGACTCGGTAAACGCAGTGTAGAACGCCCTCTGACGAGGTGGGACGACCTGCGAAAGACTGCAGGGAGATGCTGGATGCGTCAAGCTGAAGACAGGGCGCTATGGCGCTCATTGGGGGAGGTCTATGTCCAGCAGTGGCCTAACATAGGCTGATGATGATGATGATGATTTTAGTTTTAATTCATTATTTTAACAAAGTTATAGCAAAACACTTTACTTATGAAATGTCTTCGTTTATTGTAATACAATTTGCTGTGATGCTAAGGAAATAAAACTTTTAAAACTAGGTTTGATGTTTTCAATAACCATCATACCAAGTTTTAGAAGTTCAATAGATCAAGAATCAAAAACTGATTATCATCAATACAATACTAAATGTAAATGTAGAAAAGTGTTATTGTTAAATTGAATACTGACACGGAAGTAAAGTGATATCTTTGATTTCTATTAACATTAAAGTTATTTAATTTCAGGTTACTGACCATTATTTATTGCGTTTTCCTATATTTCGGCACAGTTTCATGCTGAAAGTTAACTGAAAATTGGCATACATGTAAGTTTGGTTTTAATACAATATCATGTACCATCGAGCTAGTATGATGATTGAGACGGAAGGTGGCTATAGGAACTCCTAAACGAAAAAACTAAACTCTTTTATAGGTTTTTTGGTAATTTTATTAAAATAGAAGCAATTGATAGCAATAATAATTAATAATTAAATCTAATAATGATGATGAATATGATGGGTGCTGTGCTTCACATCTGCATGAAAACTGAAACAAATAAAAAAAATATAAAACTAATAAATTAATTAATGTATCTAAATAAGAAATCCAAAAATATGGATAGAGCCTGTGAACAGGAATCAAGGGGCTGAGTTCTAGGAATCAGAATCAATAACATTAAATTCCGTGAGACTCTGGTAGAAGAGTATAGCTTTTTTACGATTCGTCAACTCACACCAGTTGGGACAAGAATCATGGTGTGAGTTGACGAACGACTCAATATAATAATAAGACCTTTTCGCCTATACGTTACCCAGATTGGTGATCTCCATGGTAATGCACGTGTCTCTCGGATCCATCAGGCTGATGAAGCGAATAGAAGCCTTTCACGATATCCCCGTACCGTGTCTCATGCTGAGCCTTGTGGTCGCCAGTATGTTCGTCCTTCACTTTGTACTCGAACTCGTACTTTGGAGGCGTCTGCAAAGAGGTTTTAATTCACATTTCTGCTTAAAATTTTGCGCAAGGAGGTTGCGATGCTATTTGTTGACAAATTCAAACAGTTTAAATTTCGAACTTAAGAAAATGATGTTTGAAAAAAGGCAATTTAATGTATTGGAGTCAAGTTTTCTGAGATTCTCTTGTTTTTTATTTTCTTGTTTTTATTATTTTCTCTATTACTTGAAATGTAAATGTAGTAACCAATTTTAATGTTAAAAAAAAGAACTTAGAATGTGTTACTTACAGATTGATACTCAGAAATAAGGATTATAAAAAATTTAATAACTAAATTCAAAGGTTTTTCCTAATTCGCACTAGGAGTAATCTAAAAAATATCCTAAAAAAATGGATTTCAGCGGGACTAAAACCCGCGGCCTTTCCCTATAATCTCTTAGAAGCTAAGTTAAAAATACTTACATAATAATCATAGTGGTGATGTCCGTGCTTATCAACGAACTCTACTTTCTGGTGGTGGCCATCGTGTTTGTGGACATGTTGTGAAGAGAACGCGGACTTTGCTGATGTGGTGTACACCAGTGCAAGGAATAAGACGACCTGTGACGTCAATACGTAAGTAAACATTCAGACAAAATTAACTGAATGTTAATTTACGTACTGACGTCACAGGTCTTTTTTAGTATATGGGACAAGATGAAATAGATTATGCTTGCTATATAATATCATTCGCAGACAAAGAGATTTTCTTTTTGTTAAAAACTTAAGTTAAAATTCAGTCAATTTTCTTTTTTTTGCGAATTATTATATAATTATATAATTTGGCATGCATCATCTATTTCATCTTGTCGCATATACTGAAAAATACCTGTGACGTCAGTACGTAAGTTAAAATTCTGTAAATTTTCTTTTTTCTGTGAATCATAATCATAATATAATGAAAAAGATTCCTTCTTTGGTCCGTGACTTTCTAAAATATTATTCTTTAAAATTTTTTTTTTCGTGAAACCAAACGAAAAATTCCAGAAAACTTTTGATTACAATCTATAAATATAAAAAAAAATAACCTTTAACATCATAGTAGATATTCTAACAATAGCCTGAATTGAATGAATCAGATAAAGCATGCAATACATTTATATCCATTGCTTTAACGTCTGACCAAGGTGATTCGTTTTCACCTGTTAGTGATGTCAACGTGTTATTAATGGGCCTATAACTAGGCTATAACTATAAACTTAAAGACAACATTGCATGTTGATCTACTTACGCAATGCGTTTTAGTTATCAAAGGTACATGGAAATTGTTCCAGTGTTACCGTTTTGGTGCTTATCAGAAAAGAAAATGAAACAATGCGATAACTAAAAATTTATTTAATATTTACATTAAGGTGATCTTTGCTTGTCTAGTCTCCATGACTCTTATGGCCACATTTATGACCACTTTTACCATTTTCATGTTTACTGTGAATATCGTGGTTACTAAGACTCGTTTCAGTTGTGGTAACTATTGCAGCTACTTTCGTTGTTTCCATGTTAGGTTCAATTTTGCTCAAAGTGTGGCTTGATCCATTGCTATGGCTGTGACTATCATTTTGATTATTCGTTTCGGTGACATCATCATCATGGTTCCCTGAATCGTCTTTGATTTGATCGGGTAACGTAGACTCGGGTAAACTACCCGAGTCTTCAATTTCTTTGTTATTTTTGTCAGATCTTATTATTTTTTTAACGCCGTCAAGTAGACGAATAGCTTGAGATTCATGTTTATCTCGAGGGTGGATTAAAACTGTTATCAAAACTACAAAAACGACCTGAAAATTAATGAAAACTTTAAATCTATCCCTTTTTTTGAGTATAATTTTTTAATATAATTTTGTACCAACCTTTGTCATTATGTGCCTACTCGAAGAACCTTTTATATATAAACTAACTGTATTTGATGAATTACTCACTAAAATAATCCACCGCACGTAATAGTTGCATACAGAATGATTAAAAATTATTGCTAAGGCTAAAACCAGTTTGTGTTTTCGATATTAATCGACAAACATACACAAAACAAATACGCTATCGTAAATGCAGTCAAGCGATACTTTAATTAGCATTGAATTTACAAAATTGTAATTTAAATATGCCTACCTGTAATGTTACTTCTATATTGGTATAGCGCGAGATAGTATCAGAAGTAACAAACATCCATTATTATATCCATCTATCCATCTAAACTTCCGAACTTCCGCTAGTTCGCCTTAGTTGACCAGGCCTACAATTTTTGTTTGCGTAGAAGTCTAGAGTCGGATGCCAAGATTCACTTTGGGTCGTTCCGTCACCCTAGTCAGTAAGTACAAACTCATCTACCTTTAACTACTTAGGTGCGTTTCGCCTAGGTGCACTTCGAGGAATGCCCCATTTTGAAAAACTAATAAATTATTTCAAGACTTTAAGATGTTATTATTATTACAACTTACATAGGTAGGTACACTTAAGCGAATAAAGTCATAAACATTTATTTCTTCTTTGAGTAACTGAATTATGTAAAATCACTTATTGGTGATAAAATTCAGAAATTTGTGAGATTTGTAACAATCGGAGAAAACAACAACCTTGATTGATATTCACATTTGATTTATGAGTTTAATGGATTTGAATCGAATATAAAAGACATGCGATTTGTTAAATTTGTATCAGTTTAGCATTGGACAATCAATCACTCACTACTTTCTACAACCATGTTTTCTAAGGTACAAATCAAAAAATAATTTAAATTACCTACCGAACTATTCTAATCGGTCGTCCAATTAGAAATTTGAAGAAAAATAAGTCTAAATACTTTAAAACGAATTAGTATCTTCTAAATATAATTACATTTTATCCATTATTTCCATCCCAAGCAAAAATCCATTATATTTTTGCCTAGAAGAGATCTCTCATAGCGATAAGGCTGTTCTTTGAATTTCCGCGATTCTCGGCAGTTCAGTCTGTATTTTTTCCTTGTGTGGTAAAGGGTTTTTGTTTACAAAATCTACTTATCTAACTCTGATACGCAACTATTTGGAACCCTCAGTTTTGTTTTCCAATGTCACAGAGATTTAAAAATGTTCATTGTACCTTAACTTAAACATAAAGAGAACGTCGTAGGTTTTTGTAACCCTTCACACTCGGGGTAATTTCTAAGACATGAAACACCTAATATCACAAAATTATTTTTTGACGCCGACGGGACTTCTAATTCGATTTTTTGCGATAATATTTGATTTCATAGTAAATATAATAGTCTTGACAATGTCTCAATACTATCGGAAAACTAAAAACTCTAAATTTACTATATTGAATTTTATTTATTTTTATTAATCCATATGTTTACCAAATTTCAGGTACTCCTGCTAACAGCTTTGGGCTGTGCTGTGGTGGTCTGCAAGGAACATGCATACTCTTCGCAGCATGTGCACAAACACGATGGTCATCACACCAAGGTGGAGTTCAAGGATAAGCATGGGCATCATCATTACGATTACTATGTAAGTCTTCATCATCATCATCAGCCTATGTTAGTCCACAGCTGGACATAGGCCTCTCCCAATGAGCGCCATAGCGCCCTGTCTTCAGCTTGACGCATCCAGCATCTGCCCGCAGTACTATGTAAGTATTATGGTTATTAAAATTTGCGTAGTATTTACCTATGAAAATAAGTGGATATGAAGTTCGCTGCCCAAAAAGCCAAATGTTCTTACAAATTTACATAAAAAGGTACATTTTTCTACATATACATTTTCACTTTTACATTATTTTTGAAAAATTTGAGTCGTAAAATAATATTTTATGGGCAAATAACTGTAAACCATAAAGAAAGTACGTCATCTGACACAAAAAAAAATCTTTAACAAACCGTAGAACTAGAATGGGCTTTTTAAAATGTCTTTTATTAAATAAATAAATAATAAATAATGCTGGACAATCCACACAGCATTTTCTAGCCGCAAGCTAAGCAGAGCTTGTGTTATGGGTACTAGATGAGTAATCATTTTAATACAATACATTACATAGATAGATATTCTTATTATACATAGATAACGACTTAGGCGGGAATAGAATCCGCAACTTCCTTCGTCGGAGACCTTCGCCCACCGCACCACAGAGGTTATCTTATAAACTATGTCTTATAACCAAAATATGTTATGCTACAGACCCACCCTAAATATGAGTTCGAGTACAAAGTAAAGGACGAGCACACCGGAGACCACAAGATCCAGCATGAGAAGAGAGATGGTGACGTTGTGAAGGGATACTACTCCCTGCATCAGCCCGATGGATCGGAGAGGCACGTGCACTACCATGGCGATAAGCATTCTGGGTAAATATCATTGATTTGAATCCCGCTTATATTAATACTAGCGACCGGCCCTGGCTTATACGGGTGCAAATGCATGTATTATATACATATAAACCTTCCTCTTAAATCACTTTATCTATTTAAAAAAACGCACCAAAATGCATTACGTAGTTTTAAAGATCTAAGCATACAGGGACAGACAGACAGCGGGAAGCGACTTTGTTTTAAACTATTTAGTGATATAATTATAGTTTAGCCCTGGTGGTTGCGGCGTTAGAATCGACCTTCCAACTCAGCCCATTATGTCCAGAGGAAGGGCATTAGTGCCCTCCCTTCCCTTTGTGTATTTTTAGCACCTCCTTTATTCAAGCAGATTGGCGATGGGTAAGATTTTTTGCCGACGCTTTTTCTTGTATTGCATAATGAATATAATGATAAAAGTATTCTGCTATTTTCCAAACTCAATGAAAATCCAAATTAAAGTTAAAACTATTATATTCCCAGGTTCCATGCCGATGTAAAACACGCCACCCATCACATCGTTCCGAAGAAGCATCATCACCACGACGACCACAAAGCGAGTGACGATCTATCCGCAGTTCTGGGGGACTACCAACATAACGAAGAGAGTCATGAAGGCGATGAGCATTACGAATTCCCTGAAGCTGATCAGAAAGATCATTCTGAATTTGACAGCGACCACCACGAGTATTACTTCTGAGGGCCCAATTGTTTATGTTATTACATTGTTATCTTTTTTTAAATAAAATAACCTCTTCATATTATTTACGATTTTATTTTTAAGTAGGTAGCTAAAAATGTAGCTTTAGTTAAAAGCCCTACTGCGACTAAACTTAGTGTAGTTGCCGCTTAAATATTTTTTACCTTGAACGTTTAATTGATTACCATCGATAACGTGTTTACTAATCATAAAATAGTCTTTCCATAGAGGATGGTACGAGTATTTGGAAAATTTAGGTTAAAAATTAATTTAAAAAAAATGCATAACGCACGTTGTATGATTTCGACTAATTTTGTATGCATGTTGTGACAAATAGAGATATCATAAAAATAAATTGGAAGGATAATACTTAATAATATTGAGACGAAACTATTTTCTGATTAATTATGGGTATGTAACAGACGCACAACAATGGTACAAGTTTTTAACATTGAGCCCTAGTAGTTCTATACGTTTTAGGCATGATCATGAGATTGTATTGATTAGTAAAAAGTAAAGTAAAAAATCATTTATTTCTTTAGACAAGTCATATTTTATATATAAATTATTATCAAATAAAATCATTTTACTGTTCACTTCAATTTTTTGTCCACTAGTGGAAGAAGTGAAAAGAAACCACTAGCATGTTCATCTCTTATATGTCTAATACATGGTTATTTGCCTATTTTAAGTCTAAATATAATATGATTCGATACATGTTTGCTGATGATACTTCATTAATTTTTAAAATGAAACGACAAAACACAAATTTCGACGATGTAAATACTGTAATATCAAAGGTAGTCCATTGGTTTAGTATTAATAATCTTTTGCTTAATGAAACCAAAACAAAATGTATAAGATTTATTCTACCTAATGTAAAACAAGTTAAGGCTGATATAAACGTAAAAGGAGAAACGTTAGAAATTGTAGACAAAACCGTATTTTTAGGAATAACCTTAGATAGTAAACTTCAATGGGGCCCACACATAGATAAGCTATCGAAGAGACTTAGTTATGCAGCATATGCAGTTAAAAAAATCCGTCACCTTACAGACGTTGATACTTCTAGACTAGTCTATTTCAGCTACTTCCACAGTATTATGTCTTATGTCATACTACTGTGGGGGAACGCTACAGATATAAACACCGTATTTGTGTTGCAGAAAAGGGCTGTTCGTGCGATCTATAATATGGGTCCCAGAGAATCCCTACGTGAAAAATTCTAAGAAATAAACATAATGACAGTACCGTGTCAATATATATTTATGAAAACTTGTTGTACACTCATAAAAATATCAATCGATTCACTAAAAAAAGTGATATACATAATGCAAATACTAGAAATAAGAATAAACTCGCTGTGCCCACAACTAGGCTACACAAGATAAATGTATCTTTTAAAGGGCAATGTATACGCTTCTACAACAAAACTCCAAGTGAGTTGCAAAAATTATCAATAAATAAATAAAAAAAAATTGTTAAACATATTCTTTGTAAAAAAGCTTATTACAAAATATCAGATTACTTAGAAGATAAAAAAGCTTGGAACGAGTTTTGCTCCAACTCAAAATCTACCAACTTACAAATAAGCAAATCAAATGTACTAGACACATAAGTTATGAACATACTAGTGGTTTCTTCTCACTTCTTCCACTGGTGGACAAAAAATTGAAGTGAACTATAAAATAATTTAATAGTATAAAATATGACCTGTCTAAGTGCTAATTTGTAAGCTTAAAGAAATAAAAACTTTTCATTTTCATTTTCATTTGTGGTAACGTGGGCGGCCGCGCCATAACTATTCGTCATAAAAGGACGACTTTTTTAATTATGCGGAATTTTTAGATTTTTCAATTGTCAAATTCAGCGCTAGATACCTGTCTAGCCCTAACATTTTTATTAATATCAGAATATCTATCGTTTGATATATGTATGTATTTATTTAAAAACTCAGATAATAAAATCAGATAATAAAAATGTATTACAGTATTTGTGTAATAAGTAACGGTAAAACAGAACTGAAAACACCTAGGTTCTAAATTGGCCCTATGTATATTTAGATTTTTTTTGTCATTTTTAAGTGAATATTGTTCACTTAAAAATGACAAACCAAACACACCTATACACACACCCATTTGAAATGGAACCATATCGAACTAAAACGGGAATGGTTGGACATCTGCTTTGACATCCTTCTGGTTACATAACAATGATACTAGTTAGGCAGTAATATAATACACGGAAAGTTTTCAGCAAGCGCCTATAGCGTCATTTTATAAAACGCTGACGACTTCAAAATAATTACTATCGAGAAAATTCATTACCATCATTAGCCCGTATATGTCCATCGCTGAAGGCCTCCCGCAAACGGCGCTATGAAAAGTTATCCGTCTCCATTCATCGAGTCTCTACGAACACTACAATGTCGGCGGTCCATCGAGTGTGAGGTCTTCCCACATCCGTTACTTCTATCTGAGGGCTACATAATGTCGTAAGTCTACGTTCTTTGGGTCTCCTAGACAGGCTAGTTTCAGAACAATAACGTCTCCCTATCTCTCCCTTCTTGCAGTGGAAATGGATTCGTTCTGGCCCTGGAGGCGGATAGATACTTGCTAACGATGCTTTACAGCAAGGTATTTGCAATAATTTGACACTTCGAAACCTGGATACACCGATATTAGATTTGGCACCGCTATAGAGACTAGCACTGCCCAAGTTTCGGCTGAATCAAAGGCTTTTTCATAGAACACAAACGCTAGACATAACGTCCGATTATACTCTTCTGTCTTCTGTATTATCTGACGGGGCGTAAGTATGTGGTCTACGGCACTTAATACCTTTTCGGAACCCGGTTTGTCTTGAAAATGATTTATGTTTGAATCTAAATTCTTCTAAACATCTATTCGAGTTTCTTGATTCTTTCAAGTCAAATTTGATGAGCGTTTATTAGTACATAATTTTTGTTACATGTTTTCATAATAAGATTTCTCGGAAGGATTTAGTCAAAAATGAGTAGGTACATGTAAGTACAAACTGCTTTTAAAACCTGCAGGCAGATAGGTATGACATAACAGATATATTCGTGAGTTATACTCATATTATTTTGACCACTCATTCATTAAATGTCTTTAGTTTTTATTTGTATTCGAAATGTAACCAATGAACGGTACAAAAATATGAGTGGTACCATTCACGAATATATCTGAATGGACCAGTTTATATAAGTATCAAAAAAACGCATAAACGACTCGTAAAAAGCGTCAGAAGGATAATATTAAACAGAAGTTTGTTTGAAAATAAAATTTATTTGGTATAAATAAACACAAATGACAAAAAAACACATGCAAACGCGACATTTATCACAGATAACAGACACACACAGGTTTCACACTCTAGTAATGATGATGATGAGGGACGATGTGGTGGGTGCTGTGCTTCACGTCTGCGTGGAAACTGAAATAAGAAAAGAAAATCCTGATACAAATCGGAAAAACACTGAGAAGATTCTAGTAAAGGGCATCTGTATTCATGGAATGGAAGAAGGATGTTTTGGAGATAACTCTAATTAAGTTTCTAGTATAGATACTTACAAATACCTCCTCACAATAAGTGCTAATAATAAAAGTTAACTGTATTTTTACTCATTCGTTTTGCTGTTATAAATAATCAATTAATATTCAATTTTTTATCTTTTATCTAATTCTCTTATGCGGAAACAACAGCTGTAGCGGCGGAATTGGTTTTTTAGCTACCGATTGGTGGGTTTTTGTGGCAACAGCTGCAACCCACTGGTGTATCAATTCTAGGAAATAAGTGATGAACGTATATAATTTACACATATTTGATTGAGAATGATTTCATTGGGAGTCGATTAGGGTTGAGGATAAATTGTTTTTCAAGACTTAGCACCATGTTAGGACGATAATGTTATGAAAGCCTTACCCGGTGTGGTGGTCTCCGTGGTAGTGCACGTCCCTGACGGAGCCGTCGGGCTGGTGCAGCGAGTAGTAGCCCTTCACGACGTCTCCGTCGCGCGACTCGTGCTGCGACTTGTGGTCGCCGGTGTGCGGGTCCGACACTTTGTACTCAAACTCGTACTTAGGGTAAGCCTGGAAAAATAATAGCATCACAATTAAAAACAAAAGCAAGTTATCGTATGAACTCTTCGCCCTGAGCTTAGTATCGTTATTTTCGGAGACATGAATGCAATATGGCCAAGGTTCTTACATAGTAGTCGTGATGATGTCCATGCCCGACCACGTGAGCCGGTCCGTCGTGTCGGGAGATGTGTTGCGAGGAGAAGCCGTAATGAGCGGAGACTGCGCCCACCAGAGCAACGAGACAGAACACCTGGAACATCATGAAGTTAGAGGTAAGGAAAAAGAATATTTATAATTAGCTAACTAACGTACGTGTTTTTGAGTTACACTACCACCCAACGGCGGTCATGGTGACCGATTATTATTTTAAAGATTTAGGACAAACAAACACACCCTCAAACTTCTAGTCAGTACCGATCGTTTGGGTTTAGGGGCTGCGTGTTGTCTATAGAATATGAATGAATCGTTCAGAACAAAACAATCTATTTTAAGTATACGTACAATCGAAAAAGTAGCTATTCGAACTAAATAGGTAGGTAGATTCTAATCTTATGCAACTTTTTTTGTTTTTATCTTAGCCCAATATAATTACACAATTTCTATTGAAACGAAATTATAGAACTAGGGATGTCATTACTAAAGTCATTTAAAACGGGATATTTACCATGATTTGATTTTTGAGTTATCCAATATTTCGGCACAGTTGCATGCTCCGTTACTCCGTGATCATGGCGCATGCAACTGTGCCGAAATATTGGACAACTCAAAAATCAAATCATGGTAAATATCTCGTTTTAAATGACTTTAGTATAAATAACCATGATAGTTTCAAAAGTTTTATTAGGGATGTCATTTCTTGTTTTACCTTAGCGAACATTTTGAATAAATAGTTCCTTGTTGTCTGTTGTACAAAACAAAGTGCAACTGATACACATTGTCCAGCTCCAAACACTTTTATACAATTAAAGTACCAAGGTGACATTGGTTTCACTTCAAACATTATCTGCCATTAACAATATGCCTATGCACAGTTTTTGTAATATTTCATAACGCTGATATAAAGTAGTAAGTAAATAAACGGATACAATTATTGGAACATTGTCGATTGGCATGCAAACGAAGGTTTGACAAGGCTGTTTGCATTCTAATTTAATTTCATTATTTTTATCCACTTTATATTTCACTTATAAACCGTACAAATTTTCATCTATAAAGCGGACTCTATCACACTAAGATTATAAATGCGAAAGTTTGGATGTTTACATAGATGTATGGATGTTTTTACTTCTGAACGTATCAAGATGAAACTTTACAACTATATTAAGTAGCTCTGTCTCTGTCTGTAAGTCTGGAGTATAACATAGGCTACGTTTTATCCCATTTAGTATAAAATTTTACTTGTCTAAGTGCTTATTTTGTAAGCCTATAGAAATAAATGATTTTGAATTTGAATTTGAATCTCATATAACAGTTCCCAGATTTAATATCTTTAAACGTTTAGATAGACACAACGAAGCCGCGGACAGAAACTAGTTTTTTTTATAAGAATGTCACATTAAAGTCTTTAAAGTTTAATTACATACTTCTTTTTGTGCCAGATTTAAGAGGTTTATCCAAGTGTTCAAGTATTTATTCATCATCACGATACATCATATTATTACGTGAAAATTCTTCAAAATTTCACTTATGGGCTTATTAGTAGCCCGGTAATAGGCGCTCTGCATCTTGAAAGGTACCGAGCTAGTTAGGAATAATGAGATAAAAATGAACCAATGAGCTGTGAAAAAAGTATTAATGATACACTCACGAATACATCTGAATTGACATGTATGTTTAAGGGTCAGCTCCCACCGAGACGCGTCGTGACGCGTAAGGTGATTCAAAATAAAACATTATTTACTACGCAAAACGGTATACATTTAATTGACATAATACGAAAACTCTCTGCGTCGCCGCGCCGCGCTTGCGCCAATTTGTATAATTTTGAGTAGTAAATAAAGTTATTATATTGAATCAAATGCTGGATGCGGCAAGCTGAAGACAGGGCGCTATGGCGCTCATTGGGGGAGGTCTATGTCCAGCAGTAGACCGCTAAAGGCTGATGATGATCATGATAATGATGATTCAATCAAAATACGCGCAGCGTCACATCGCGTCGCATCTCGGTGTGAGTTGACCCATAAACTAACGGTAAATTTGAAAAGCTGGCGCCTTGGTCTTCTGTTTTTTCGTACAATTAGCCACTTTAACGTCACGAATCTAGCCATACTGGGGGCCTTGTCTAGTTCTTTTCATCTTCAGTTGCAGTTGGTGTTTATTTTACATACTACTTTATATGTGTGTTATGAAATATTACAAAAAATGTGCCTATGCACAGTTATTACAGTATATTGTTATTGGGAGATAATGTTTGAAGTGAAACCAATGTCACCTTGGTACTTTAATTGTATAAAAGTGTTTGGAGCTGGACAATGTGTATCAGTTGCACTTTGTTTTGTACAACAGACAACAAGGAACTATTATTCAAAATGTTCGCTAAGGTAAAAACAAAAAACATTGCATTAGACTAGAATCTACCCACCTATTTAGTTCAAGAAGTTTATTTTTCAATTGTGCCAAAACTAGATTTTTTTATTCTGAACTTTTCATTCATCTATAAAATAATGATAATATACAAAATAATATAATATAAAACCAACACTAATATAATAACAACACGCAGCCCCCAAACTCTAACGATCAGTAGAGACTAGAAGTTTGAGGATATTGTTTAAGCACTAAATCTTAGTTTTCTTATTAATTATGAGCCTCTTACTTCCTGACCATATCCTTATGTTCCAGGTGTTCTGTCTCGTTGCTCTGGTGGGCGCAGTCTCCGCTCATTACGGCTTCTCCTCGCAACACATCTCCCGACACGACGGACCGGCTCACGTGGTCGGACATGGTCATCATCATGACTACTATGTAAGAACCTTAGTCATATTCCATTCATGTCTCCGAAAACTACGACTTTAAGCTCAGGGTAGGCATCACTATGCTGTTGCTAGTATGGATATCCAAAAGAAGACAATGGGGTTTTTTAATGAGCAGTGAAGATTCAGGATTAGTGTCTTCTTCAAAAAGGAGCTCTGCCAGTTCCATGATTATGCTCATGCTCTAATTTAGTAAAATTCTCGAAATTGTATATATGTACATATGAAACGAATTTCAGAATTTATATTTTCGTTGACTATTTCCAACTTCTTTTTAATAAATGAGTTATCCTACAAGGTATTAGGGTTCGACATAATTAAAAAGTATACTATATACTATGATTCTGTTTTAATTGTGATACTATTCATTTTCCAGGCTTACCCTAAGTACGAATTTGAGTACAAAGTGTCGGACCCACACACCGGCGACCACAAGTCGCAGCACGAGTCGCGCGACGGAGACGTCGTGAAGGGCTACTACTCACTGCACCAGCCCGACGGCTCTATCAGAGATGTGCACTACCATGGAGACCACCACACTGGGTAGGGTTAACATGGCATTATCGTCCTCATCTACAGTTATTAAAATCTGTTATTTGACCTTAATTGGCCCTTAATGATTTACCTGCCTATGGAAGGATAGTTTGCAGCAAACATGTGCCTAGTTGACAAGTGATGAAAGGTCTTTCATAACTTTTCAACAAAGCATCAAACAGATTGCTCTTGTACCCGGCAGATCCACAAAAACCTTTTATCATTATCAAAACGACCCCGTCTATACGTTAAAAGTCATCAACGTAATTCACAAACTATCCTTCGTGGACGAAAAAGACTTGAATACTACCTATCTTCTCACATTATTGCCTTACTACCTATATCAGGATATTCTTTTCTTGTTTCAGTTTCCACGCTGACGTGAAGCATAGCACCCACCACATCGTCCCTCATCATCATCATTATTAAAGTGTGAAACCTAATGTTTTCTGTGATAAACGTTATGTTTGCATTATGATTCCTTTTTAACCTTTGTACCAAATATATTTTTGAACCAACTACCTCTTTTATTTTTGTGAAACGTCTATCGTGACGTAAAACCATGGTTGATCAATCAATATCTATGCTAATTAAATGATAATCGATACTGGTTTTAATTACGAAAGCACCCTTTCAAAAAACAGACAAAATATTCAAATTCAAAAATCTTAGTGTTCAAAATCTTAAAGTTTTAGGCTACTTTGTAAGCATTTAGATAGATAATACTTTATTGCACACTTAGTATATAAGAACTATGTAAAATAATAATTTAAAAGCATTCGCTTTACTTTACAGTAAAACATAACATATTTATATTTTCATGACACATATAAAAGTACCTACACTGATTAATTAAACATTGATGAATATACATATGTATGTCTATACTAATATTATAAAGAGGAAAGGTTTGATTTTTTGTTTGTTTGTATGTTTGTTTGTTTGTAACGAATAGGCTCCGAAACTACTGAACCGATTTGAAAAATTCTATCACCGTTAGGAAGCCTAAATATCCGTGGTGAACATAGGCTATATTATATTTTCAAAAAGTAAGGGATCCTTACTAAAACTCCAATAATGTAACCCAAGGTGTGAAAAATGTACCTATAAAATTCCTTCCATATCAATACGCCATATTTTCTAAATAAACGTGGTTGCCTAGCAACGTTTTTTTGACAACAAAGATTTGATAACAATTTACTGTATGGAAACTCTTTTGTTAGGTTGTACGCCTTTTTTGATTATTTTGTAGTAAAGCGTTTACATTATCTTTGATTTTGTATCTGTAGACACGATAATAATTTGTTGTGGTTGTGTTTGTTCATTGTTATTCTTTCAGATTATTTGCGAAAACAGACTACAATACCCAAATCATAAGTTCTCTATCATAATGGTTGAGACAGACTGGCGAGAAATATTGAGCTTCTCACAGCGAGAGCTCGGGCAGGCTGATAAAGAAACTTTCATGGTCAAAGGTCTATCATGGATGGAAGCGGACGATATTGAACTCAACTTTTCAGATCTGAAAATACTGTTTAGACTCGCTCAAGATATCTTAAAGTACAAAAACAGCAGATATATTCCACTTTTAAATACCCAAGTGACATCTTTTATCCTATTTAATATTATAAACGCGAAAGTTTGTATATTATAAGACGAAAGGTTTGATTTTTTTGTTTGTATTGAATAGGCTCCGAAACTACTGGACCGATTTGAAAAATTATTTCACCGTTGGAAAGCTACACTATCCCCGGTGAACATAGGCTATATTATATTTTCAAAAAAATTAGGGATCCTTACTAAAACTCCAATAATGTAGCCAAAGGTTCTAATACCCGTGCGAAGCCGGGACGGTCCGCTAGTACATTATACGTTTCCTGTTGGCGCTAGACTAAATTTTTGTGCATTTTCAATTTTTCTGCTTTCTTTAAGGACTGAAACTACACTTTTGAGAATGTTAGTTTGTCCTGGAGCATTCGGGAAAATAAGAGATTTTGGGCTCAAAATCAACATGTTGATTTTCTGGATAGAGTTCTTCTCGAATTTCGGTAAACCGTGGGACAGTCATTTGGAAGTCACACACAATAGTCAGGGGCACTAGTAGAAGCTCACAGTTTGTTGATAGAATGTCTAATTCTGATTATAACACGGTTCATAATGCAATAAAAGAACACACATCGCACACACAGGCAAAGTGGTTGTGTTTGGCTCGGTAGTAAAAACTACACCCAAATTTAATGAAACACACTCAGTAATTACACCTGACGAAGTGACGTTTATTCAACAGAGACAGATTAACCAACATACTATAGACAAAAATATCGTATAGACTAAATAACATTTTAATAAAAATATCAGCAGAGTTAACAAAAAATATATTATTTCTTATGTTTTTACTGCAAATTAAGCGAAAAGCATACAAAGTACCTGAACTTTTTGAGAATTTGCATAATTTGTGTGCGTTTCGATTGGGCGCTTTCTTTCTTTATAAAAGCAGTATCGATTTATTATCATTTAATAACTAGATACGGATACGGATACCTTCCTTACCGGTTTAGTTTTTAGGAAATAAATTTGTATATAATATATATATATATATATATTTTATCTTCCATAATGATATAGTAAACCTAAATTATAAATAATATCTATTATCGTATATATTATCATAAATAAATATTGTATGATAATAGATACGATAACGATTGATGTTTCATAAGAATAAAAGAAAGTCATTTTATTTGAAAATATATTTGGTACAAAAGTTAAAAAGGAATCATAATGCAAAAATAACGTTTATCACAGAAAACAATAAGTTTCAGTCTTTAATAATGATGATGATGAGGAACGATATGGTGGGTGCTGTGCTTCACGTCAGCGTGGAAACTGAAACAAGAAAATAATATCCTGATGAAGGTAGTAAGGGAACAATATGAGAAGATTTAATAGTATTCAAGTCCTTTGAGTCTAATAGGGTAGTCTGTGAATTACGTAGAAGACTTTACGAACGGAAATGACATCTGGGTCCGTTTCGATACTGGTAAAAGGTGTAAGTGGATCTGCCAGGTCTACGACAGCAGGCCGTTTGATGCCTTGTTATCAAGTGATAAAAGGATACTACGTATAGCACATGTTTGCTGCAAACTGTTTTTCCATAGGCAGATAAATCATGCCAATTAGGGTCGAAGAACGACTTTTAAAGACATTTAGGACTGTAAATGAGGACGATATTGCCATAAAAGCCTTACCCGGTGTGGTGGTCTCCGTGGTAGTGCACGTCTCTAACGGAGCCATCAGGCTGGTGCAGCGAGTAGTAGCCCTTCACGACGTCTCCGTCGCGCGACTCGTGCTGCGACTTGTGGTCACCGGTGTGCGGGTCCGACACTTTGTACTCAAACTCGTACTTTGGGTAAGCCTGGAAAACGAATAGTACGAATCAGTATTAAAAACAGAATAAGCAGTATCGTTGGTCCTGTTCAATTATATATTAATCTGTATCAATCGTAACCAAGGGGCTTTACTAGCTTTAAGTCAAGTAAAGAGCCTTTGCCCGGTCGTGTCATTCTGGTGCCACATCAGATTATAATGGTAAGGTTTTAGGTATATAGTAAGGAGAGAGTGCTGTGTTTGCACACACACTTGTGCCGTATTGTGTTGTGCCTACATGGCTCAATTGGCACTGGCTACTATGGCCGAAATTCGTCCTCGACATCATCATCAACTTTGTGAGGATAATTTACGAATATAATTTTATAATTTTCGGATATAATTTGCTATGCTATATGACTAAGGTTCTTACATAGTAGTCGTGATGATGTCCATGTCCGACCACGTGAGCCGGTCCGTCGTGTCGGGAGATGTGCTGCGAGGAGAAGCCGTAATGAGCGGAGACTGCGCCCACCAGAGCAACGAGACATAGCACCTGGAACAGATTGATTCAGTTGATAAATTTTAGTTATCTAGAAAAGTGTAATATTATAGCAAAAACCTCATTAATTTCATTTTTTGCTAATTAAGAAAATTATATGAATTCACGGGATTGTGGTCGAGCGCATGCTTTAGATGACTTAGATAAGTAAATATGCAACGTACGCAGAATGTGAAATTGTAAGGGTTTGTCACATTATGATAGGCCAGTGGGATATTATCACATTGATAAATATTTGCTTGACTGCAGGTAGATGCTGGATGCGGCAAGATGAAGACTCTATGGCGCTCATCAGGGGAGGCCTCTGTCCAGCAGTGCACTAATATAAACCGATGATGATGGGTATATTTTTTACTTCTTTTAGGTGTATTATTCAGATTTCAGATTTAAAAAACTTTATTTCTGCATATTAAAAAGTTTTAAGGCTTCAAAATAAGCACTTCGTGCAGTCAAATATATACTACAAATTATTATCAAGAAATAAGCAAGAGTAATATTACTGTCTAAATAATTTTCTTGCCAATTTTATGAGTAACCAAGCTTTTAAATAAATCCTACCTTAGCGAACATTTTCAATTAATTGTTTATTGATTGTTGAACAAATCAAAATGCAACTGATACATATCGCCTAAACCGAATCACTTTTATACAATAAGGTACCAAGGGGTCCAAGGTAACGTTAGTTTCACTTAAATGTTATCTGCTATGAACACATTTTATGCCTATGCAGTTTTTGTAATAGTTTCATAACGCCGATAATAAACGTCGAGTAAAACTAAACAATCAGAAACAATTATGGTCGATACGACATTGACCGGTATCATGCTAACGAAGTTTTTACGGTCCTTTGTAGAAACTACATTTATTTTTTTATCTAAAGTGCTAATACGTCTTTAGTCAAGGTTGCTAATACGTCTCAAGTTAAGGCTGATGTAAACGTAAAAGGAGAAACGGTAGAAATTGTAGACAATACCGTATTCTTAGGAATAACCTTAGATAGTAAACTTCAATGGGGCCCACACATAGATAAGCTATCGAAGAGACTTAGTTCTGCAGCATATGCAGTTAAAAAAATCCGTCACCTTAGACGTTGATACTTCTAGACTAGTCTATTTCAGCTACTTCCATAGTATTATGTCTTATGGCATACTATTGTGGGGGAACGCTGCAGATATAAACACCGTTTTTGTGTTGCAGAAGAGGGCTGTTCGTGCGATCTATAATATGGGTCCCAGAGAATCCCTACGTAATAAATTCAAAGAAATAAACATAATGACAGTACCATGTCAATATATTTATGAAAACTTGTTGTACACTCATAAAAACATCAATCGATTCATTAAAAAAAGCGATATACATAATGTAAATACTAGAAATAAGAATAAACTCGCTGTTCCCACAACTAGACTACATAAAATAAGTGCATCTTTTAAAGGGCAATGTATACGCTTCTACAACAAAACTCCAAGTGAGTTGCAAAAATTATCAATAAATAAATTTAAAAAAATTGTGAAGCATATAATTGTAAAAAGGCTTATTACAAAATATCAGATTATCTAGAAGATAAAAAAGCTTGGAACGAGTTTTGCTCCAACTCAAAATCTAACAACTTACAGATAAGCAAATCATATGTACTAGACACATAAGTTATGAACATACTAGTGGTTTCTTCTCACTTCTTCCACTGGTGGACAAAAAATTGAAGTGAATATCAATATAATAATGAATAGTATAAAATATGACTTGTCTAAGTGCTTATTTGTAAGCCTAAAGAAATAAACGTTCATTTCATTTCATTTCATTTCATTTCATTTCATTTCATTTCATTTCATTTCATTTCATTTCATTTCATTTCATTTCATTTCATAGTGTCGTAGCGAATTAAGGTCCATCTGCGACGCAGGAGGTTGCTGTTTCGATTTCCGTCTCGGGACAAATGTGTGTGAGATTTTATATTTACTTGTATCATAAGGCCTATGCTGGTACATTGCTACAGGCAGGCCTCCCTTGATAATCACCTATTGATTATCATAATAATTATCTTATGGGTAAGGGGTAATCGCCACTTTGAGCGTGCGGGTTGGCGATCGCAGTATAGTGCTTGAATTTTTGGGCTGCCCGCCTAACAGTGGATTTTCTTTACACTCCTCTTTCGACACCCGCGGGTAGAGTTGAGGGTTCAGATTTACTTTAATGATTCTTACCAATAACTTAGGTATAATAATGAAGTTAATTAGAATGCAAACAGCCTTGTCAAACCTTCGTTTGCATGCCAATCGACAATGTTCCAATAATTGTATCCGTTTATTTACTTACTACTTTATATCAGCGTTATGAAATATTACAAAAACTGTGCATAGGCATATTGTTAATGGCAGATAATGTTTGAAGTGAAACCAATGTCACCTTGGTACTTTAATTGTATAAAAGTGTTTGGAGCTGAACTATGTGTATCAGTTGCACTTTGTTTTGTACAACAGACAACAAGGAACTACATATTATTCAAAATGTTTGCTAAGGTAAAAATAAGAGATGACATTCCTAGCTCTTTAATTTCTTTTCAATAGAAATTGTATGGTTATATTGGGTCTGTAGAGCATTGTTTTTTTCTTTATTTTATGATCTATATTTTGCGCCCTAAAGTGTAACCCGCGGTGAAATCATTCCACAGGAATACACAATTTTTTCCCCGAAATTTTTGCATTTTTATTAACCTAGGCTATAAGCTCTACCAAATTTCAAATACATTTAGTTGTTTGAGCGTAAAGTAGTAACAAACATTCACATATACTTACTTACAAACTTAGTTTTCATAAAATTAGTGTGATTTTTCTGCTATTCCTGTCATATATTTCTTCCACAACCTTACTTTACGCATTGTCCGCCCGGCCTAGGCAGCTTGTGCGTCGTCTATAAAAATATTAAGTAGGTATTTATGATGTTCTAGGTGTTATGTCTCGTAGCTCTGGTGGGCGCAGTCTCTGCACATTACGGCTTCTCCTCGCAACACGTCTCCCGACACGACGGACCCGCTCACGTGGTCGGACATGGACATCATCACGACTACTATGTAAGTAAACTTATGCATTTAACAGAAAAAAACATATTTATTTATTTATTTATTTTAAGGAAGGCCTACAGCTTAAATAATACAAAATAGGTAACATTAACCTAGCAACAGAAAAGCTAATAAAAGGCCTTCACTGCTAAATGACATTATGAACATTAAATATACGCTATGCAATTAGATTAGAAAAAAGAAATGTATTGTTAACAATCGTCGAAATTGTGATCATTTAAATGAAATAAAGGGCTAAACAAAATTTTCGAAACAAACAATGAATTAATTAAATGAAATCTAAAGTACCTATTACTATTAACACAACAAATGAGAAAATACAATATTTTTGTTTTAGTAAATAAGATCGTTTAAAAGTTTAACATGATAATTAATAGTACAGATAATTAACAGTAGGTACTATTAATTATCTGTACTATCAATAATCTGCAAAGAATTGACCGCTAAGCAGCCGCCTTGCCGAATGCACACTCGTACAATGCAAGTCAATATCATCGTTATTTTTGCACACTTTATTGAGAACCGAGCAAGCTCTAATCATAAACGAGTTTTGTCTATAATTAGTGTTAGTCGATGGAAGATTAAGGGGTGGACTATATCGCACACGCTTAGAGGGGACGTTTAAGTTGATTTTACCTAGTAGCTCTGGACAGTCAACTGAGTTGTTTAATAGTTTTAAGATGAATGTTATGTCGGCTATGTCGCGTCTAGTGGATAGTGGAAGAAGGTGGAAACGTTTACAATTATACAAGTAACTATCAGAGTGATAGGAGATATATTAAATGTATAGACCTTAAGTTCAGTCATTATCATTACTTATACAGATGATGTTAACTTTTGAAGCAGCGGGCAAAGGTCCGCCTGTGACGCGGAATAAATAAACAGTCAATCAAAGTGACAGTAGGTAGTTAATGATCAAGGTTTACAGATAACAGTGATAGGATAATATTTACCAAGAGAAAATGATAATTCTGTTTCATATTGCTATACTATCCTTATTCCAGGCTCACCCAAAGTACGAGTTTGAGTACAAAGTATCGGACCCGCACACCGGCGACCACAAGTCGCAGCACGAGTCGCGCGACGGAGACGTCGTGAAGGGCTACTACTCGCTGCACCAGCCCGATGGCTCCGTCAGAGACGTGCACTACTACGGAGACCACCACACCGGGTAAGGCTTTATGGAATAATCAGGTCCTAGATAACCTTTCTTATGTATACTTTTCTTATCTCCGATCAGTCTTCCGACTATAATAGCTACTATAAGAGACTATAAGCAAATATATTGTAGCTGAAAATCATTGAAAGGAATGTACAATAAAACATTACAGAAGAAGAGTATCTAAGGCACTTCACGGCTTTTTCCTCACTGGCTTTAGTTAGTGGTTTCCTGGCTTCGTTCATTCATTTTCCACCAATTTTATTATAAGTTTTAAGTGCCCCGTAAAAGCATAATAGTTATCAAGAATATCACAATAGGCTGTGATTCACCTATACGTCCCCGTTAACTAGAGACTTGAGGCAAATTTTTCTGATTAACAATTATATTTAATGATGTCTGGCATTATTTATTTATTTATGTGTGAATTTTACAGCATTATTTATTTAATTGTTTATTTCTGTTTCAGTTTCCACGCTGACGTGAAGCACAGCACCCACCACATCGTCCCTCATCATCATCATTACTAGAGTGTTAAAACTTACTGTTTTCTGTGATAAATGTTGTGTTTGCATGAATGATACATTTTTAACTTTGTACCAAATATACCTATACAAAATATATTCTTTCTTAATGTTTATTCTTACATTATAGGAATTTGAATCATAAATATTACCTATTACTATTTTTTGCCCGCGGCTTCGCCCGCGTTGTTTCTGGATGTTGGTTTGTGAAGCGAAATCGAAACGGGAGAAAAGTATCCTATGGCCGCCATCTGGTTCTAAGCTCCTCACCAATTTTCATCCGAATCTGTTCAGCCGTTCTTGAGTTATAAATAGTGTAACTTACACGACTATCTTTTATAAATATATTTTTAGATTATTATTATTCACAGTGTGAAAAAAACCAATGGGCCCTGAAGGGACCACTTTAAATCCTTATGATAAATTATATTACTTAAAGGAAACATTTCTTTAGTTTTAAACTTCTCGTAAAAAATCGTCTATGAAGGAAAGGAAAGGAAAAGTGTATAGAATTATGACTATAATTTAGAGATAATTAATTATAATAATTACCATGATCTCGGGCCATAAAGTGACCCGGTCCTTTGGAAGGCTTGCGTTGGGCCAAAGCCAACAGCACAGAGGCCTTTTGAGAAAGTTACTCTAAAGGCGATGGCTAAACATAGCGGGTATCATCCTCGGGTGCACAATATGATACACCCAAAGATGGTATCCGCCAGGTGTAGAGACAATTGCAAAGAAAAATGAAAGAATATTGTGATGGATGGATGCACTGGGTAATCGGACTATAGGGGAGATTGCGGACGTCTGCCATAAACAAGTCAATCATAATGTTAACCCTGGAACCCTACACTGGTTTTACACACCTAGTTTTACTACATGGGGTGCTGGGGCACCCCTAAGTATAATGTCGTGTATTTTTTTTAAATAAGAACAGTTTTTAAAACTGTTTTTAATTAGTATTGATTAAGAACTGAACTCACAAATATACTTTAAAATCAAGCTGTTCTTATGTATTTGAGCACTTTTGGCACACTTTGACTGCGGTTTTTTTTCGACGACCGCGATCTTTTTTTTACCTAAAAAATTCGTGCTGCCGCTCTACACAGCGGTTGTGTTGCGCCGCACATGCGTTTCGTTCGAAAAATATTACAGCTCTGCTGAGTCACAAAGATCTGTATTTTCTCAGCCGCTGCGCTAGTGTGGATTTACGCATGTTAGTCACTTGTATAAAACTCATACCGTGCGTTTTCAGCACTCAAATTGTGTTAGTGTTCCAAGAAAATTGGAATATTGCTTTGATCTTTTTTTTACTTGGTCTTGGACTTGAGGTCTGTATTATTTCGATAGAAACCACAACGTCCCTGGGCGTGAAGTACTATAATTATAATAGACCTTTGATCCTGCATAAGTTTTATTAGGATTCTGGAAACCCTTTTTGTTATATCCCATCTCAAAAACATGGCTTTTCCAGGCGATATTCCAAATTTTCTTTGATAAGCTTTATTATTTATTTTATTAGAAACGTTTTCTTTCATTGTCAGATTCTTTAGCTATTAGCAAACGATACACCATAGTTTCCTTTTCTTCTTCATACTTTATCCAGATTCCCTATCATATGTTGTTGAACTCATCATCTTCTAAAGCCCTGCCAGCAGCCATCCAACAAAAAAATTACTCAAAATATTAGTAAAATAAAAAAGATCTTCGAGCTCTAGATTTTGTTAAATGCATTTTGACAATATTTCATGATTCATTTCCCTTTACTCTCTGTAGATCTAGTGATCAAGATCCAATTGGTTATATTGTGTAATAAAAAATTAAAATACAAATACTGGCTAGTATTTATTTTTTGAATTTTTGGAAGGTTCGTTTCCCGGGTTCGGCAGAAAATCTTTGAATACAGGTTTGTTTCTTCTATACTAATTTTATAAAGTTTGATTATTTGTTTGTTTGTACTGAATAGGCTCCGAAACTACTGGACCGATTTGAAAAATTCTTTCACCGTTGGGAAGCTACACTATTCCTGGGGAACATAGGCTATATTATATTTTCAAAAAAGTTTTCCCTACTAAAACCGTGCGAAGCCGGGAAGGTCCGCTAGTTTTAAATATAAAGGTTTTAAAAACAAGTTTAGTCTTCGGGGCCCATTGATTTTTTGCAGCCCATATATAATAATTATGTCCTATCGAATGAAGCCCTCGAATTCAGACCATGGCGGTCAATCTTGACGGAGACTAGCCATGTCATCATCATCATCATCAGCCTATGATAGTCCACTGCTGGACATAGGCCTCCCCAATGAGTACCATAGCGCCCTGTCTTCAACTTGACGCATCCAGCATCTACCTGCAGTCTTTCGCAGATCGTCATCCCACCTGGTCAGAGGGCGTCCTACACTACGTTTACCTAGTCGTGGTCTCCACTCAAGAACACGTTTGCCCCAGCGGCCGTCGGTTCTTTGCGAGATATGGCCGGCCCACTGCCACTTTAGCTTGCTAATTCTTAGAGCTATGTCGATAACTTTGGTACTACTACTGTAACTAGCCGCACACACTTGACAATTATAGTTGTCAAGTGTGAGCGCATCTCAGTTGCAGTTTCTATATCCGACACAACTGGGGAGATGCTACTCTTATTATTTTTTTATTTATTATATCAGTAGGTAGGTATCTCATCATGATCTAGATACGCGGTAGCGTGTCAAGCCAACAGAACTGG
Source organism: Eupithecia abbreviata (assembly GCA_943735965.1). Lineage (NCBI taxonomy): Eukaryota > Metazoa > Arthropoda > Insecta > Lepidoptera > Geometridae > Eupithecia > Eupithecia abbreviata. Next base: position 9,372,454 of record OX030979.1, on the reverse strand, counting down.
CGAGCAGCATTGTGTGTTATTATGATTTATTGTTATCACGCGAACCATTTGGCCTCCTCATAACTCAAAAACTATTTCACATAAACCTCAAATTTGGCTTATAGACTTTTAAGATGTGCTCTAAATTCGATAGACAAATCTAAAACAGTTATTTAGATATTTAAGCCTAAAAATCGACATTTTTATTGACTGACCAAATCTATACTGTAACTATATTTAGATCTAAAGTCTAACCCAGTTCCAGATGACCTAGAAAGTTAAAATTTGGCAAACAGATAGGTAGTTGGATTAATACAAAGGAATAAATCAGAAATAAGTACTTTTTTCTATTTTTATTGTACTAATAAGTCATAGAAAAAGTGATAATACACATTTCACATTTATGTTTTTGATGGGATCAAAAACATAAATGTGAAATGTGTACCAAGTTCAATGGTCAGTCCTATACCTCTAACCACCACTTTACTATAGTGTAAATATTTTATATATCTACTGTTTATCACTACATGGTATAAAACTATGTCGCTTCCCGCTGTCTGTCTATCACTATGTATGCTTAGATTTTTAAAACTACGCAACGTATTTTGATATAGTTTTTTTTATGGAGTAATTCAAGAGGAAGATATCCAGCGCCGAAGCCGCGGGACTGAGCTAGTGCCTGATAAATAATAAAAAATATATTCAAGTCACATTAAACACTTTATTCATACAAAAAAATATAAAACATAGGTAACAAAAATCACAGAACATTTCTAAAAAAATATTTGAGATCAAAGAATCCTAGTAGCCATGGTGTTTCTCCGGAACCACGTGGTGGGTGCTGTGCTTGACATCAGCGTGGAAACTGAAAAGAAAAAAGAAATTGAATAACTCTATCACCATCAGCCTATGTTACTCCACTGCTGGACATAAGCCACCCCTAATGAGCGCCATAGCGCCCATTAGGAGATTAACTCAATACTACTGCTAGACATTAAACACAGCGTCACATCACAAGAATATTACAAGGCAGTTCGTGGGTTTTCTTAAATCAAAAACCATCATCATCATCAGCCTTTAGCAGACCACTGCTGGACGTAGGCCTCCCACAGTGAGCACCATAGCACCCTGTCTTCAGCTTGCCGCATCCAGCATCTACCTGCAGTATTTCGCAGGTCGTCATCAAAGATCAAGTACCTTTATTCTATAAGCTCTGCGCGCATTAATCCAATACCGCTACCACCCAGTACAGAAATGTGCATTGACATCTGGCAAGCAAAAACTCGTATCTTTAGATACTTATTTATCTTCACTTCAATGTATGTCCACTATTGGAGGAAGGTCCTAGATAAGTAATATTTTTGGGTTATTTCTCGGATATTTCTCGAAATAGATCCAATTGAAATGTAACCCACATCAAAGTCAGGTGGACTTTTACTTTCTACGCCAATTAGGTCGTCAATGTAAACATAATTAAGTTGTCGATTTGAATAGTGTTGCGGCGGTTGCCAAACGTATTTTTCTTTTTTCATTCCATTTCTATGTTACGTGCTCTATTAAAATATTTTTTTTTTTATTGCAGACACTAAATTTATACATCTTACTTCATTCCCAACTTAACACATTGCCTCTGAGCTTTTTTAATGGCTAACCAAGTTTTGATGTCTTAGTTATATTTAATTTATCAACTATGACTTCTTTTTCGCAACACTAATGTATGGATGTTATCCCTATACTCAAAAACTACAGAACGGATCGGGATGAAATCTTGCACTCAGGTAGTTAGTTCATAGAACAACATATATGCGTATACAATATGTTGTTCTACGAACTACCTAGGTATTAAATCTATTAACAGCGCGCGTGCGAAGCCGTAGGCATTAAATAGTTTTATATATTTCTAGTTCGTTTCTCCACACGGCTTCGCTTGCGTTGCCCATAGGAATTGCGGAATGCGTATCAGTAGTCTGGGCTGAAGCAACAAACATCCGTAGATCCATCGATCCATCGATCCATCGATCCATCGATCCATCGATCCATCGATCCATCGATCCATCGATCCATCGATCCATCGATCCATCGATCCATCGATCCATCGATCCATCGATCCATCGATCCATCCATCCATACAAACTTTCATATTTATAATAGTAGTTTGTTTTATTAGTTTCCAATTGTATTTATTGTTATTTATTTCTGACTTATATATACCCTATTTGTGTTTAAAAGTAGGCCAACATCTTTGTGACAAAACTTTAGTTCAAATCAAAGTCAATCAAGCCAATCAATTAATTTTTTTGTTTAAATACTTAAATGTCTGTAATAAATAAAAAATTAATAACACAGGACAATTCACACAGCATTATCTAGCCGCAAGCTGTTATACTTAGGTTCTAGTAAAAACTTCTGTTAAAACAGCTGTTTGTCTTACCCGCTGTGCTTGTCCCCATGATAATGGACCTCCCTGATGGAACCATCAGGCTCGTGCAGGGAATAGAAGCCCTTCACGACATCACCATCGCGAGACTCGTGCTGGGTCTTGAAGTCGCCGGTGTGGGGGTCTTCCACTTTGTACGCAAAGTCGTATTTGGGGTGAGTCTGGGATACGTAACGATTATGATGATAAGATAGGAAGGATGTATGATCTTTTCTCTGACTTTAATATAATAACAAATAGGCACTGATGTTTAACTTCAGCAAACCGTGTCTATTCGTTGGTTTTATTCAAGCTAGAACTTTAAATCTTTTAAACAAAATTACTGTGCGCGATTCAGTTTAAAACTATACACAGAAGAAAAGCCTCAGGCTATTTTTAATAAACGTACATATAATTAATATTATATTTTTCACACTTCATCATCTAGAACCAATCTAAGAAGAGGTTGCATTATGAGTACTCAATAACTGAAAGTGTTTTAAGTACCTCAGAGGATACCTTTGATGAAAAACTAGAAAACAAACTTACATAGTAGTTAATAGTATGACCAGGTTGTGTTATGGCTACTCAATAACCTAAATAAATATGAGGTCCTTAAAACACTTTCACGCAAACGTTGCTCTGAAAAAGTCACATCGCAGCTATAAAAAACTCATAAACAAAAACTTACATAGTAGTCAATAGCATGACCATGGCCATGGCCATGTCCATGCCCATGTCCGTCGTCCTTCACTTGGACCACCTCAGCAGGTCCGTCGTGACGGTGGATGTGTTGGGAGGAGAAGGCGTGGCCGTGGCCGTATTCGGCCACCACTGCGCCCACTAGTGCGACCAGGCAAAGAACCTGAAGGATAAGTTAAATAAATAATGATGGACAGACAATCCACACAAAATGATCCCAAGCTGAGCAGAGCTTGTGTTATGGGTACTAGATGACTGATAATACATAATACAATACATTGCATAGATCTTCTATCTTTTATTATAAATAGAAAACCAGACATCCCGAACATATCTGCAGGCCATACAAACATTTGTTTTTGGACAAATGTCCTCAAAGGGAATCGAAACTACGTTTTTGAACTTTGTCACACAAAAGACAAAAAATACAGATGACTCATAAGGCTATCGTCTTTCTGACTAGTTTAACACTGTTTTCCATATTAAGTTTATAGCTGAAAAAAACATACAGTCGAATTGAGAACCTCTTTTTTTATGCGGCTATAAAGAATGGCGAGAAGATTCGAGAAAGGGGTACTTTGACGGCCGTCTACTCGACTTGGTAGGGCTATTGCTATGGCCCCTGATGTAATATGCTATTCTTAGAACTACGTCGATGCAAGCTTCTGCCGATCACATTTAACTTCACATTATTGTAATAGAAAACTTAGAAACGTAATAACGTATGTTTACAAAAATAAATTCAATCACTTCACTTAACATTTTAAATCACTTCACGTAACGTACCTTAGAGAACATTTTTTCTACGTTAATTTGTTTGCTTTGTTACAAGAACAGATGCTGACTGATACAAATTATCTAAAACGACCGACTTTTATATTGTTAAAATGCAGGACCAAGGTAATATAGATTTCACTAAGTTATTGTCAATTAAAATTATACGGTGTATGCTGTGTTTGTAATATTTACTCAACGCACTGTTACACTTATTCTGTAGGTATTGAAAATTATGCAAGTAGTATTGACACAAATCTAAATAAGTAAAAAACAATAAGCGCTAATGTTGCAGCAGATGTAATTACATCTCAAATACTATTGCTACCGATATCAGTAGGTTAATTAACTGTTTAATTGTTAATAGTTGTGTTATTCGATAAATTTTTTACGCGATGATAACTCCTGTGATAGCTTTCCAGCTTAAGTTAGCAGTACGTAATATTAAGAACAGGGGCCGAATTATGCTAACAAATAGTTTACTCTTGACAGTTTTGAAATTGACCATAGGTATAAAAAAAGCCTGTAGGTGTGCTACCGATATCAGTAGGTTAATTAACTGTTTAATTGTTAATAGGTGTTCCTTATTCGATAAATTTTTGACGCAATGATAACTCCTGTGATAGCTTTCCAGCTTTTGTTAGCAGCACGTAATATTAAGAACAGGGGCCGAATTATACCTACTTATAAAAAGTTTAATCTGACAGTTTTAAAATTAACCGTAGATTAAAAAAAAACTGTAGGTGTGTAGGCACGGAAATATTGATAGATTTACCTTGACAGTTTTCGGCAAACGCCCTTCGGCCAGGTGAAATGCGATGACCTGCGAAAGACTGAAGGCACATGCTGGATGCGGCAAGCAAAGGGCACTATGTCACTCATTAGGAGAGGCCTCTTCCGGAATATATCAAGGTTCAGCAGTAAACATTTTAATAATATATCAAGGTTCAACAGTAGGCATTTTACCTTTGATGAATCAAAGGTAAAATGCGAATCAAAGGTAAAATGCCAATATGTGTAACTTTGAGATGATACCATTGTTATGGTGAAGCGATTCATTAGCGCCCATTTGCATGACGTCAAACCAATAATATCCTCAAAACACAGCTAGACTTGCAAAAAAATTCGCATCTATTCTTGTAATATTAAAATTTTATTTGTTTCAACAAGTTTCCCAACTTTTTCTTTTGCTGGTTTTTTTATGTTAAGCCTATAACGCCTATAACCACACTAATAGTATAAAAACAAAATAGATTCTGCGCGCGGCTTCGCACGAGTTTTTTTATATGGAAATGTTTTAAGGTTATTTCTATCCGATGGGAACTGATTTATGGGTTACAAAGTAGCCTATACAATACAATACAATACAATACAAATACGCTTTATTGCACATCAAACACAGAAACAAACAGTAAAGAACAAACAAACAAACAAAGATACAGATGCACAATGTGCGGCGTTATCGCTAAGAGCGATTTCTTCCAGGCAACCTTTGGATGGACACGTAGCTATAGTATAGGTATAGACGGTGGCGTATTATAGACTAATGTAAATATAAATTATATACAATAAAAACATACAAATACATAAATACTTATTATGAAATAAATAGTGATTATAGACACTATTATACATAAAATATTAACTATTTGAGGTCGAAGAAAGAATGTGTTCATAGACCAATATGTTTAAATATAGGGAGAGATTTAGCTTGTCTTATTGGGGTAGGTAATGCATTCCATAGTCTGGTGGCATGTACGGTGAATGGAGAACTGTAGGCATGGAAGGGGCGGGGAGTTTGCAGCAATAGGGTATCGGTGGAGCGAAGGGAGCGGGTATGTGTTTGCTGCAGGTACTTGAACCGTTCTTTGAGATAGCGAGGAGAATTTGGGGCGTCGAGGATAGAGTACAGGAGGTAGAGGAAGTGTGCGTCCCGGCAAAGACGGATTGGTAACCATGTTTATGTTTTATTCCAGATACAGAACTGGCCCAACAGGTTATTTTAGGCGTGGAATAAAATATAGGGTACTGTACTGCTACTTTTTACCCCATAAATCAGTTCCCGCGAAGCTGCAGGCGGAATCTCAACCGTATTTTTCATCATAATAAGAATTAATAACTCAAGGTAATACATTATCTGCAGTAAGCGATCTTATAACTTTAACGACGATGATAGTTATGTTATCAATGGAAAATTATTTAATAAATTGTCATCGATTTTTTTCTCATTTATAGACCGATTTGGTTGATTCTTTTGCAGTTGTATAGAAAATGATGCAATTAATTGGTTAAAACGCAAATTTATGAGTATTTTTACGTAGTAATAAGAATCAATAAACTTGTTTTAAGATTATGTAAGAAAAGCTTTAAGTGCTGATAACGAGGTGGAATCGTTATTTCAAGATCATGATCCAAGAATGTCCCTTTACTTTCATAATGACAGATCGGTAATAACACCAAATGGAGTACAATTACGTAAAGTCTCGTATAACTTTGAACTCAAATTACATTCTTGAGCCAATTTTTTTCAGTAGTGTGTGTGTAAAAAGCACACATTCAAGTAATGAGTCCAAAGTTAATGCAAAACTTGTTTTGGCCCTGATTATTTTCGATGTATAAAACCCGAAGCTTCTGATGCATTCAGTACCACAGTTCCAACAGCTTTTGTGAGGAAAACAACCAAAATGTTCCAAAAGGTGCATTATTAATTCAATATCTTAGTTATTTCATCCAATTTCCAACTATTTAATTCAAAAGTTTTAGTCAAGCTGATTATAGAGTATATAAACTTAAAGTTAAAAGTGCTACTTATACATAAAAGTATTCTAAAATTATTTGTTTTCTTACAGGTACTCGGACTTGCTCTTTTACTGGCAGTAGCTTACTGCCAGGAGCACTCTTACTCCCTAAATTCTATCATCAAGCACCAAGAACCCCAAAAGATTCAGAGCTACCACTCCATTCCCATCCAGTCCTACCATCAGATCCAGGCCCCAATCCACCAGTCCCACGGACACGCTGTATCTTCCCAAAGCATCATCCGACACGATGACGGTCACCAGCAACAGTCCTACGGTGGCGCTCAGCTAGTGCTTCCTGTCCACCAAGCGCCCGCCCCTGTTCATGAAATCATCCAGTCAGCACCCATCCATCAGATTCAATCCAGCGGCCATGGACACGCTGTTTCTTCTCAGAGCATCGTCCGCCACGACAACCAACACCAATCCAATGATCACTACGTCGTCGCCCCTGTACAAACCGTCAGCCTCCACGCTCCTGTCCAGAACATCCAGTCCCATGGTCACGCTGTTTCCTCCCAATCTATCATTCGTCACGATGACAAGCATTCCCAAGGCTCTCTTGGTCTCTCTCACGGATCCATTGGCCACTCCAACCAAGGTTCTCTCGGCCTCTCTCTTGGATCTCTTGGCCACTCCAACCACGGTTCTCTCGGCCTTTCTCTTGGATCTCTCGGTCACTCCAACCAGGGCTCTCAAGGACACTATGTCGTACCTGTCCACCACCAAACTGTGAGCTTGCACTCCGCTCCCGTTCAGCAACACTATGTTCAGTCTGAACACCAAGAAGAGTCCCACCATGATTACTACGTAAGTTTTAGACTTATTACTACAGTCTTAACCTCGCTTCATATATCATAATATATTTTTTCTATTTAAACAAGTCTTTCTTGGCTCAGCTTTGAACTATCGTATAGTTTTTACAATCTTTTTAAATCTATGAACTTCTATTTACAGGCTCACCCTAAATACGAGTTCGAGTACAAAGTGAAGGACCCCCACACCGGAGACAACAAGTTCCAACACGAGGCCCGCGACGGAGACAAGGTGGAGGGCGTGTACAGCCTGCACGAAGCCGATGGCTCCATCCGCACTGTCAAGTACACCGCCGACAAACACAGCGGGTAAGACTCTAGACTTTTTGCCAGTCAAGAATACGATATCATCATTATCATTCTAGACCTCATTTATAATTCTCTTCGTTTTTATCGATATCAATGTTTAATTTATTTGGAAGATCTCAATCATTAGGATATTCTAAGAAATGACTTTCTGAACTAAGCTGACTTTTTGCCGCTAGATTAGTCTGATCCATCGCTTCTCCTATAAACCTAAGGTTTGCTGTAAGAAAACTCTTTAAAGTCATTTAAAACGGGATATTTACCATGATTTGATTTTTGAGTTTTTCAATATTTCGGCACAGTTTCATGCGCCATGATCACGGAATAACTGAAGATACTGCGAGTTCGTTTTTATGAGCATATATACCGATCTACTCTCATTTTCTGTCTTTTGCTACGAACGTTACCGTTACGTGGTAAATATCCCGTTTTAAATGACTTTAGTGTTAATAACCATGATAGTTTCAGAAGTTTTATAGAAAACTCTTTGTTAGGGTTAAGCTCGCCTATGCATGTACATACCTTTTTTAGATAAGTTATTTTTAAGTTTTTTGTGAACAATAAAAAAACAGAATAAGTGCTTACAAGTAGGCTTCGTTGTGTATTTGTTTTCCTTCATTTGTTTTTTCTCTTTGCAGATTCAACGCTCAAGTGTTGAACTCCGGTGTGTCCAAGCACATTGAAGTCCAGTCCCATCATTGATTTGTTTATTACGACTTGTTGCTTAGATATAAGTTGTTAAATTTACATAATCAATTAAACTACCTTTACCTATCAAACATAATTTTCTGTTTTTTTTTAATAATCACTGCAGCTATAAAGTTGTGAATTATAACTGCTACAGTTGATATTTACCTATAGGACTAGAATATTATATATACTAATACTCTAATTTTGGTACCTACTCGTTTATTGACGAAGATATTAGAATTCATAGGTACCTAATAAGTAGATTTTTTTGTCACAAACAGATAAAACCTAATCCATTTTCGCAACAAACTCAATAAAACATCTAAGCAAATGTGGTTCATGGCGAAGATAATCCGATAGTCGTTAATCGTCCAAATAACCACAAAAACGTGACAATGACATGGTTCCGTTACTTTCAAACATAATCCGTGAACAGCGATTTAGATCGATCTGGCTAATAAAAAATACATTCCATGAATCATTGACTATTTATGTCTGTAGTAGCATTTTTATTAGTGTTGTGGTTAGTGGTGATGATGTCAAGAGTGCAGTGGGCGAGGATTTCTCAAGTAAAACAAATGAAGATAATTACTGATTTTATTGGCTTCGGTATTATACATTTTATTTAGTTTTACATCAATTCAAAAGTTTTTATTTATTTTATTTTCAAAATTTTGGGACAACTTACAGCTAGGTCTGAAAATAGTTATTTAATTATTACATGCCGGTAAATACCAGAGCATGTGTGCTGAGGGCCAATTGTCAAGTTTCCGCAGATATTTTGGATATTTGATGTCCTGTTTATGTCCTCAGGTAGGTACCTACTTCTAAATATTTACGATTCTAAAAAAAATAAGATTGGTGTCACAAATAGGTAAGAAAGTTCACCATTCATTTTTATCATTTCATTATATGTCTAGTTATAAAAATATGACAGAATATTTTAAAAGCTAAATACTAAATTATGCAAATCTTTCATACTTCTTATGTATTTGGTAATGGGCATAATAGGCAGGCAGTTATTACATCAAAGTGGATCAACTTATTATTATGTTAATCCTAAAGAAACTATTTTGCTGTTACCGTGTAAACAAATTGATGTTGAAATGGCACCTTAATTTTAGTTGAGTACTATAAATAGACTAAGTCAAGTTTAGAATAAGATCCTATATGAAAAAACCATGATCAAAGATTTTTAAAATCTCTTGGAATCTTGCAAGTAAATCATTCAATTGACCTCAATGTCCTGTTAAAAATTAATAAGGGATAGGAAGCCTTTTTTCCTGTACTGAAAGTATATACGCTCAAATAATGGCTACCTCTTATAATTCAAAAGGAACTTTATATCCATCCATATTTTAATACATTTGCAGAATAATAAACAATACGATTTCTTCAAGTCCTATACCTAATGCCTTACAAGTGTCTGTTTAGATCCTACTCAGAATTCCAGCCCAGCTCATTGTTATTAATCAGAGCATCTAGAGCAGCACTTTAAGCCTACCATCCACTAAAACATTTCTTACCTACATTATCTCCGTGACTTGCGTTATTCTGAACCTGACCCATTGTTGCTATAAAGTTTGATAGCGCGGAGAGCACTTGTTGTTTGGAACTTTTACTTCTTTGGTGATCTAGTTTTAGGGGGTCTATGTTTGGCAATTTTGGTGGACACTGTACCTTAGAGCCTTCAAATTGGTTATATAAATTGCGTCACTCAGCTTGCGAGGCGTGTTAACATGACGCCGGATACAAATCTATTCAATACTCTCTCGTAACGTCTCCGGTATATATTGAGCTAATGACTATGTTAATTCATCAGTTCAACTGCGGAAGTCATAGGAGAAAGATCAAACGACCAAAATGTTTACTAAAGTACGTTAGAAAACATTTACCCTTTGGGAGTAAATATTATATTAACATTCGATTTCTTATGAGCAATAAGTGATAGTGTTGTTTTAAGTGACCCTTTAAAATTCAAACAAATTAAAAAAAAAATTAAATAACTTTTACCTATATTTTTCAGATTCTTATTATAGCCATTTCAGTGGCCATTGTTTCGGGAATAGGTTACCCACTAAAATCGCTCAAGACATACAGACTTCCCTATGAGCATCGTATACCAGTGCAGGAACCATCCAGTGAAGAATACAAGCCAGAAAGCCAAGAGAATGCTTATTCGTCGCAAAGTTTAGTTCACCAAGGATATACCGTAGCTTACGAGGACGCTCATGGACCGAACGTGGATCATGACGTACCAGTGTATCAGTACCAAGTGGATGAGCAAAGCGAAGATGTGGCTCCTGTCCACAAAGCTCCAGTGCAACAGAAGTACCAGCCACACTATCAACAACATGACATCCAGACAGTCAGAATCCCTTCTCATCATAAGGCAGCTGCTTACTACCCTGAATCATACGCCCACAAAGTGCCCGTTTACCATTCAGAGACTCATGAACACAAGGCCCCTTATTACCAATTGAAGCCTCATGAAGCTCAACACCAGAATCATCACTTCCAGCCTGAATCCCACGAAACTCCAGCCTACCACAGTTCCCACGAACCAACTTACTCCGAACCCCACGCGTATGAAGAGCCAATTGACTATTACGTGAGTTACCTCCTTACGCATATAAACGCCTTGTTTCCGTCATATAATTTATAGCAACTTTCCATTCATTTATTCATGTCACAACTATGATAGTTTAAATCACGCATGTGTTGTAGCATTTAGATGATACACTTTTACCAACCGTGACACAAAGGTGTTACGTTGGATTAGCATTAACTTTGTTGGCAGCCTTCTATTCAGATGTTCTCAAGTGGAATCATGCAACACATGGTGGATATTTTATCTCTAAACTTTATTGTTAGAAATAATTCTAGCAATTAAAAACTAACTAATATTAATTTTAATAAAAACGTTCATTGTAGTTTGGGCCTTTCAAATGACTATCGAGTTATGGCGACCTAGCCTTGACCGGGTGACAAATCTGTGATCACAATTAACACAAATTACCCTTTCTTAAGTATCTTTCATTTTACAGGCACACCCCAAATACCAGTACGAGTACAAAGTAGAAGACCCTCACACGGGAGACAACAAATTCCAGCATGAGACCCGCGATGGTGACGTCGTCAAGGGTATCTACGGTCTCCAAGATGCTGATGGTTCATTCAGGACTGTGGAGTACAGCTCCGACAAACATCATGGGTAAAATTTATACCTTATTTACTTACTCCTATGGCCCAATGACCCAATGTGGAGAACTTCGACACATGGCTTCTGCAGGCATCTCGTATTTTAACTGAGTTTTACTCGTGTAAGGCCCGCGAAGGCTCGCAATTTAACACAATTGGTGAGTTACCAAGGGTCGAAAATGTCTACGCTTTCATTGTCTACGACGAACATGTAGTTCGATCGTAACTGCGGTGTGCCGCCATTTCTAATTGCACTGCAGTAAGTGTTTATACATACATACTTAATCTAAAAACAAGTCAGAATATTCTGCAATTGGGTTTAGATTCCATCCTTTGAGTATTTTTTTATTTCGGAACACCATCAGCTACATTAATGTCTATAGACTTAAAAATTACAACAGAGAGCTAATAATAGGTATTCACTGATATAATCTAAATAAGCTAATTATGTGTGAACACTAACAACATTGTGACAAGAAAGAAAGCGTACTTTATGGGAAACCATAAAGTGTTCGTACTTAAACTAGTGATAAAAAATAATAGAAAACATGAAACAGAATATAACACAATTCTCAAGAACCGATCTAGCCCTAACTTAAGTGCCAAAAAAGTCAAGAGACATGTGACGCCTTGCCTTGTGAATGCTGGTATGAAACGGGTCAATGTCAAACTTCTTGCTGAAGTCATTGACAATTTTGCTCTCTCGCACCATAAACGAATTCTGTCTATAGTTAGTTGAGGCTCCAAAAAGAGTTGTGGCTCCTCGAGTAAATCTGGATTGCAGACAATCAATTTAATATTGTTCATGAAAAAATCGATAATTTTAACATTCTCACAGACCTAGAACAAAATCTGCATAATATAACACGAATAATTGTTCCGCATTGGATTCGAAACCGCAACTTCCTGCGCCTCGGCCGGTTGCCCATAGCGCAACGGAGGTTGTCAATCATGGAAAGTTACTTTTATAATTGATGTCTTTTTTTCTATGTATCATAGTATCAGGAACTAGTTATCATAACAATAGACAAGGCGGTAGAATTGTAAGCGTAACGATTGAGTTCCGGATTTCGGTCTTTTCACAAATTAAAGTATTAAAGTAAATAAAGTAGAGTAAAGTAAAGTATTAAAGTAAATAAGTAAGTAATTAAAGTATTATTTATATTATTGTTTCGACAACGTACATGGCACACTCGACGAAGGTCACGTTAAATAGGTCCTATTACTTTGACAATAATTATAGGCTCATAAAATTACTTACTTTAGTATATGCTTTGCCCCAAAGTAAGTAATTTTGCTGTCATATCACGTCATGTCATTAAGGGTCTGGCGACCCTCGCTTGCAAAAATCGCTCCGAATATCGCTGTCCCTGTTTAACTCTTGCGCCGCGCCACATGCGTGCGCGATAGCAATATTAGCCGTTCAAAATTTGGTTTGTTCCGTAATACCAAAAATTATGACTGAAACTTTTTGTATTCTTCACAAAGTATTGTTATTCTGTAACTAGACAATATAAGCTATGTTCCTTAATAAATAAAATGTAAGATATTGATGTTTTTAATACGAAACAAATAGCAAGAAAACTTGTCCATTTTCGCATAAAAATGAGATTGGCTTTCATTTCATTTTAGGTAAGTATTTTGAAAAAAAGACTATTTGGGAACCTAGATAAATACTATTTTAATACAAATAATGCAATATTATAGTGGAAATATGATTGAATTAGAAATAATTTTGGTATTACGTTTGTATGAAGAATTCGTCGGTCCGGAGGCCCCTTAAGCAACCATATCCACATCTGAAGCCTAATTCTGCTCATGAATCATTTTATGCGGTGTGTTAAATTAATTAATTTATTTCTCTTAACAGCTTCAGTGCCACCGTGAAGCATTCAGCGCCTGGACAACACGTTCATATTGAAAGCCATCATCCGAATGAACATGAACAAGAAAACTAATTTAACATGATAGAAGACTGAACAGATGTGCCGTATTGAATTTATCCTATTGTTGTTGCTAGATGTGTATTCCTAATAGTAGATAAATAAAATATTTAATTTGAAAATTAACAACGCCATTTTTAATACTACTTCAATATTAAAGAGACCTTTTCCTTGACCATACACTACCCGGTTGACCCGTAATAGGGGCGATCCGTTGCTTTAGGAAATTTCGGACGGGCGTGAGTGTCATAGGCAATGCACCTACTCTTTGTTTTCGAAGTCAGTACATATAGGAGGAAATACAAAGGCGTAAACAATGGACGGCTTTATCTGTTGACGCATAAAATAGTTTAACCCTTCGATCAGACGGCAAATGCTATGAATTTTACCTAGTTATAAACAATTAATGATTTATTGTGTGAAATATTTATAAATAATATTTTTTATACTTTTGTACACAATTGACTGTTAGGAATTCAAAATTCAATTGTTTTTATTTCTTTATGCTTACAAATGAGCACTTAGACAAGTAAAATTTTATACTATTCATTAATATCAAATAATATTATTTTAATGTTCACTTCAGTTTTTTTTCCACCAGGGGAAGAAGTGAAAAGGAAACCAGTAGTATGTTCATATAACTTGTGTGTCTAATACATTTGATTTTATTAATAAACTTAATTGTATTATGTATACCAGTCATCTGATACCCATAAAGCTTTGCTTAGTTTGGGGCTAGATAAAGCATAAGGTTCGCTTAGCTGGGGCTAGATAACGCCGTGTGAATTGTCCAGCAATATTTATTTATTTATTCACTCGCAGACATCGCAGTATTTTAGTGTCTATGATGTCTCGTTGAGAGACATCATACACATAAAAACTAAATAAATAAATAATGCTGGACATTCCACACAGCATCATCTAGCCCCAAGGTAAGCAGAGCTTGTGTTATGGGTACTAGATGACTGATATAATTAATACAAGTGATTACATAGATAGATATTTTAACCAGAACACCCGGAACAAACATCTGTAGATCGTACTGACAATTGTTCCGAGGCGGGAATCGAACCCGCAACCTCCTGCGTCGCAGGCGGACCGTCGCCCAACGCGCCACAGAGGTCGTCGGCGATACTTTGACTTAATTTTCTTATCAGAGAACGTTTAGCGCATAATGTATTAAGATACATTAATTCCTATGAAGACTTAGGGTTTCATCTATATTATTATGCATTATCCCCTAAGCTCACTAAGTGGCCCTAAGCTCACTGAGGGCCAGCATCTGTTACACATAATTAAGCGGCTCGGTTAAGATTTATAAAACCTTATCAAAGAGTGAACGCAGGTTAAGTAAATTATTAATCCTAGTTTACTTACTAGGGTGCTATTCATTATTATTCTTTTGAAATTATTTTATCATGAATCTTAGAAATTCGAGTAGGTTTGTACCACTCTTACCAAATGTTTTATTGATGTTTTAATTGTGGTTACAGCATTGTAAGGAGATATAAAAAAAAGGTAATGGGTAATGTTCTATTCTATTCACTAGTCTTTATTACAATAGTCAACAACATAACAATAGGAAAGGTTTCAGTCGGTTGAAGAGTTGACGTTAATGATGGTGATGCTGCTGGGGCTGGACGTGCTTGGAGGGCTCGGAGTGATGGACATGGGCGTTGAAACTGAAACAAAGAACAAGGGAAACTTCATAAAGAAAGACATTGTATGTATATGTCACTAGACTAAAATATAAAAATAGCAAGCAAGCAGTAGATATAAGGGTGGTACTCTAACAATTCAGAAAAACTTAAAATATAAGAAATTGGAATAGTACAGCCAGGTTTTCGAAATGTGATTCATGATGACGACATCATATTCAATCTTTTTTTATTACACTTCACTGAATGACAAAAAATATTAAGAAATTACAGTACTATGCACCAAGTTACCGAAGATTGATTCAGTAGAAACGAAGAGAAGCCTCTTATGGTGACAATATCACATTTTCAAAAAAATGGGAGGTTTACCCGCTGTGTTTGTCGGCGGTGTACTTGACAGTGCGTATGGAGCCATCGGCCTCGTGCAGGCTGTACACGCCCTCCACCTTGTCTCCATCGCGGGCCTCGTGTTGGAACTTGTGGTCTCCGGTGTGGGGGTCCTCCACTTTGTACTCGAACTCGTACTTGGGGTGAGCCTGGGGAGAAAAGAGATGGTAAATTCTTTGGCAAGCTACATAATTAGAGTGTTGACTACACTCTAATTAGCTTGCCTTGCTTTTGAGATGATACCATTGTTATGGTAATTCGATTAGTATTGGAATTAGTGGACAGTCTAGCCATACTAAGGAGGTAGTAAACCGACATGGTAATCGTGGTGCTGTTCCTCATGATGACCCTGGTGGACGTAGACCGGAGAAGCATGGACAACCGGCGCCTGGTGGACGATGGGAGCGTGGTGGACGATAGGAGCGTGGTGGACGATAGGAGCGTGGTGGACTGGCACGTGGTGGTAGGATGGCTGCTCGTGGTGGATTGGCTGCTCGTGCTTCACCTCGTGCCGGACGATGGATTGGGAGGAGATGGCGTGGCCGTGCTCATGCTGGGCAGCGGCGGCCGAGAGGGCGACAGCCAAGATGAGGATCTGGCAACACAAATACGTATTTACTTTTATTGTCTATGGTTTCAACCAGCTATGAAGAAAAAAAATATAGACACAGTACTAGTTCTTTTTCGTTTTTATTCCTTAAATGTAAAATAAATTATCGGTATATAACTTTTAACTTGTGTTCTTGAAAGCATGTTTTAATTCATTTTTATTACCAAAAATCATTTAATTACTATTTCTTACTTTAGAGAACATTTTTGTTTGTATGGGGTTGATCGGTATTCAGAAACTGAATGATATTAATTCAAAAGTAAGTTCACTTTTTATACCAAAAATAGTGTCAAGTTCGGGGTGATTACCTACGTATTCTTCGAACCCACGTTGTAGGGAACCTTCATACTTACAACACAAAACTTGAACATAAACACTTTCATACAGATTTATTTATATCACACTAATTACATTTATTAACAAGCACAGTTGAATAAATCCGTAGTATTTGGCCGGAATTGTTTGCATCATAAAGTTTGTTCGAAGGAATCATAGACACGGTCCAGCCCGCGCGAACTTTACACCGCTTCTACAGTTGGTTAGTTATTGGTATCAAGATACCAATATCTCGGTCATTGTCTTTTTTTAAAATAGTGTGTTATAATAACGGAGTTGGTTACTGAAAAACTGGTTCAAAGCACAGCACACTTGACAGATTGCTCTCGAAACCATTCTATACCTTTTAAGTGTAGTATGACGTTGTACCAGTTATGACATGTAACACAAAGTAGTATATCCGTAACACCACCTGTCTTCTATTCGTTCTCAAGTAGAATCACGCAACACATCAATTTAAACGTTGACATTTTATCACGAAACTAAAACTTCTATGTATAAATCTATCATTAAAAAAATAGCAAATATTTATTAATATGGACGAACGTGTCAATAAAAATAAATATTTGCTCTTTTTTTGGGCCGATAACCTGATAATCGAGTTACGGTGAATTAGATTTTCACAGGTTGTCAAATCTGTCACCAAAAGGATCAAAATATCACCCTTCCTTATCATCATTAGTCATTTTACAGGCAAACCCTATATACCAGTTCGAGTACAAAATAGAAGGCCCCCACATGAGACAACAAATTCCAGCATGAGATCCACGATGGTGACGTCGTCAAGGGTACCTATCTACGGTCTCCAAGATGCTTATGGTCCTTTCAGGACTATGCAATACAAGCCCGACATACATCACGGGTATGATTTACCCAAGACTTCGGCGGGTATATTGGTTCCTAACGGTAGCCAGCGTTATGTCGATATTTTGTACTTTACTCTCGTAAGGACCGCACGGACTCACTGTTTAGTGCAGTTGGTGAGTCTTGTTTTACAACAAATTAACGATATCCAAGTGATTGTTTCGATGAAGTACGGTACGTGGCACAGTCGATGAAGGTCCGCTGGAGACATTATAAGCAGCGGGTTGAAATCCCTCTGCTGGATAGATTATTACAGGCTTAGAAAATTGTAAAATTTGCTTCTACTCATTTATTAACAACTACTCACATAACGGGGGCCAAATTCTGCTTACCAATCCTTTTACTCTGACTATGGTATCGTTGCAGATAGAAACACTCGCTAGATGGCGGTGCTATTTGCACAGAGAATTTGATATATATCCGTAGTTTTGTTCATCTAAGGTAGAATGCCAAAAGTACCCAAAAATTAAATTATGCTAAAAATTAATTAATTTGTTTCTCCTAACAGCTTCAGTGCCACCGTGAAGCATTCAGCTCCTGGAAAACACGTTCATATTGACTGCCATCATCCGAACGAACAGGAACAAGAAAACTAATTTAACGTGTTAGAAGACTGAATAGATGACCGTATTGCATTTATACTATTATTACTAAAGTCATTTAAAACGGGATATTTACCATGATTTGATTTTTGAGTTAATGACTTTAGATTAACACTAAAGTCATTAACTCAAAAATCAAATCATGGTAAATATCCCGTTTTAAATGACTTTAGTAATAATAGTATAAATGATGATTTGATTTTTGAGTTAATGACTTTAGTGTTAATCTAAAGTCATTAACTCAAAAATCAAATCATGGTAAATATCCCGTTTTAAATGACTTTAGTAATAATAGTATAAATGCAATACGGTCATCTATTCAGTTTTCTGATAGTTTCAAAAGTTTTATTATACTATTATTGTTGCTAGATGTTTTTTTCTTGAAGTAGATGAATAAAATATTTAATTAGAAATTTAACAATGCTTTTGTAAATACATAAATACATATTCAAGCATATTCCTACAGAGAGCTTAACTCATTCACTAGCCAGCCTCGGTTCGAGCCGCAGGCAGAGGTGTACCACCGCCGTTGGAGTCGCTCTACGGAGTTTTAGACGTCATGGGCAATGGAAGTGTTAATTAAAGATTCATAAATAAAATAAAATAAAGTGAATTATGTATAATTCATAATTTTTTTAAGGCCTAATTGGTAAATGGTTTAAGCCATGCATTATTTAAGGCTTTTAAATAATGCATGGCTTAAACCATTCATGAAATAAATAGTTTAATCATTTGATCAGACGGCAAATGCCTTGATTTTTACTTAATTATACATAATTCACAATATATTATTACAATATTTTAACTTAAAATTCAATATTTTATTGACAGCTCCTATTTTATAAATTTTAAACACATTGTTTATGTTTAACATAGTGTTTACGCATATTTTGTTTGGTTTGGTTTGACTCCTGGCTGTCCCTCTCCAACATTGTAACAAATCAAGAAAGCCATTCCTTTTTTCTACTATATTTATTGTCTTAAGTGAGTTATGTACTTATGTGTAAATTAATCTGACGGCTGCATTGTATTATGCCAGGTAATAGGTTTTAATAACAACACTTTTGTTATACCTGTTTGCATTGGACAATATTTTATTTATTATTATTATTATTATTTTAAGCCATTATGGTACCACTGCTGGGCAAAGGCCTCCTTTTTCTCCTTCCACTCCTCGCGATCCAACGCTGCAACAGGCCATGATGGAAGATGTATCTCGAGCTCGTCGTGCCATCTCATCCTGGACAATAAATGATTATATTCTATTGATCAACTAAATCCTTTTGGAGCGTTCTGTATTGTTGATTGAATTTGAAACTTTATACTTTCACTCACAGGCATTACCGGTCGGACTCTCAATGTCAAAGTCGAGTACTTTAGTATCCATCATGTGAGACGGAGCTGAGAGACTTAACTTTCTTATCAGAGAACGTTTTGCGCATTAATGACGTTAATGTATGAAGATACATTTATGTCTATGACGATTTAAGGTTTGATCTATAATGTGTCTTTATCTCAAATTGAGCTAAGGGTCAAAATCAATTGTATATAAATTATCAGCTCGGTTATTAAACATTAATAATCGGTTATTAAATACATAAAACCTTATCGAAGTGTGTACGCGAGTTTATTCGATTATTTCATACCTAACCCGCTTCATTTATTTATTGAGTCTTTTGAAATAATTTAAGCATGAATCTAAAAAATTACGAGTAGATTTGTACTACTCTTACCAAACTTTGTCTTGATATTTTCATTGTTTTTTCATAGTAAAATCGAGCTTAATTATGCAACATTATAAGGAAGTAAAAGTAATGTGTCTATTTTATTTTGGAACATCTATTACCAAAATTATAGAAGAAGCACAACAGGACCTTAACACTTTATTTAGATGGTTTCAGTACAACCTCTTGACCATAAATATCTCAAAAACCTGCTTTCTCATATTTAAAAGGAAACCAGTAGTATGTTCATATAACTTGTGTGTCTAATACATTTGATTTTCTTAATAAACTTAATTGTATTATGTATACCAGTCATCTGGTACCCATAAAGCTTTGCTTAGTTTGGGGCTAGATAAAGCATAAGGTTCGCTTAGCTGGGGCTAGATAACGCCGTGTGAATTGTCCAGCAATATTTATTTATTTATTCACTCGCAGACCTCGCAGTATTTTAGTGTCTATGACGTCTCGTTGAGAGACATCACACATAAAAACTAAATAAATAAATAATGCTGGACATTCCACACAGCATCATCTAGCCCCAAGGTAAGCAGAGCTTGTGTTATGGGTACTAGATGATCGATATAATTAATACAAGTGATTACATAGATAGATATTTTGACCAGAACACCCGGAACACACATCTGTAGATCGTACACACAATTGTTCCGAGGCGGGAATCGAACCAGCAACCTCCTGCGTCGCAGGCGGACCTTCGCCCACCACGCCACAGAGGTCGTCGTTGATACTTTGACTTAATTTTCTTATCCGAGAACGTTTAGCGCATAATGTATGAAGATACATTAATTCCTATGAAGACTTAGGGTTTAATCTATAATATTATGCATTATCCTCAAATGTGGCCCTAAGCTCACTAAGGGCCAGCAACTGTTACACAAAAGTGAACGCAGGTTAAGTAAATTATTTCATACAGAAATCCTAGTTTACTTACTAGGATGCTATTCATTATTATTCTTTTGAAATTATTTTATCATGAATCTTAGAAATTCGAGTAGGTTTGTACCACTCTTAACAAATGTTTTATTGGTGTTTAAATTGTGGTTACAACATTGTAAGGAGATATAAATAAATAAAAGTAATGTGTACTGTTCTATTCTATTCACTAGTATTTATTACAATAGTCAACAACATAACAATAGGAAAGGTTTCAGTCGGTTGAAGAGTTGACGTTAATGATGGTGATGCTGCTGGGGCTGGACGTGCTTGGAGGGCTCGGAGTGATGGACTTGGGCGTTGAATCTGAAACAAAGAACAAGGAAAACTTCATAAAGAGAGACATATATGTAACACCAGGCTAAAATATAGAAATAGCAAGCAAGCAGTAGATAGAAGGACTCTTAAAATTCAGAAAAACTTAAAATATAAGAAATTGGAATAGTACAGCCAGGTTTTCGAAAAGTTTGAGACTGAAAATTGGATTCATGATGATGACATCATATTCAATCTTCTATCTCTTCTTTATTACACTTCACTCACTGCCAAAAATATTAAGAAATTACATTACTATGCACCAAGTTACCGAAGAAACAAAGAGAAGCCTCTTATGGTGCCAATACCACATTTAAAAAAAACTTGGGAGGTTTACCCGCTGTGTTTGTCGGCGGTGTACTTGACAGTGCGGATGGAGCCATCGGCCTCATGCAGGCTGTACACGCCCTGCACCTTATCTCCATCGCGCGCCTCGTGTTGGAACTTGTTGTCTCCGGTGTGGGGGTCCTCCACTTTGTACTCGAACTCGTACTTGGGGTGAGCCTGGGGAGAAAAGAGATGGTAAATTCTTTGGCAAGCTAATTAGAGTGTAGTCAACACTTGCTTTTGAGATAATACCATTGTTATAGTAATTCGATTAGTATTGGAATTAGTGGACAGTCTAGCCATACTAAGGAGTAAACCTACATGGTAATCGTGGTGCTGTTCCTCATGATGACCCTGGTGGACGTAGACCGGAGAAGCATGGAGAACCGGTGCCTGGTGGACGACGGGAGCGTGGTGAACGATAGGAGCGTGGTGGACGATAGGAGCGTGGTGGACCGGCACGTGGTGGTAGGTTGGCTGCTCGTGGTGGATTGGCTGCTCGTGCTTCACCTCGTGCCGGACGATGGATTGGGAGGAGATGGCGTGGCCGTGCTCATGCTGGGCAGCGGCGGCCGAGAGGGCGACGGCCAAGATGAAGATCTGGCAACACAAATACGTATTTACTTTTATTATCTATGGTTTCAACCAGCTATGAAGAAAAAAAATATAGACACAGTACTAGTTCTTTTTCGTTTTTTTCCTTAAATGTAAAATAAATTATCGGTGTAAAACTTTTAACTTGTGTCAAGAACACAAGTTAAAAGTTTTACACCGATAATTTGCTTATAAGCATGTTTTAATTCATTTTTATTTCCAAAAATCATTTAATTACTATTTCTTACTTTAGAGAACATTTTTGTTTGTATGGGGTTGATCGGTATTCAGAAACTGAATGATATTAATTCAAAAGTAAGTTCACTTTTTATACCAAAAATAGTGTCAAGTTCGGGGTGATTACGTATTCTTCGAACCCACGTTGTAGGGAACCTTCATACTTACAACACAAAACTTGAACATAAACACTTTCATACAGATTTATTTATATCACACTAATTACATTTATTAACAAGCACAGTTGAATGAATCCGTAGTATTTGGCCGGAATTGTTTGCACCATAAAGTTTGTTCGAAGGAATCATAGACACGGTCCAGCCCGCGCGAACTTTACACCGCTTCTACAGTTGGTTAGTTATTGGTATCGAGATACCAATATCTCGGTCATTGTCTTTTTTTAAATAGTGTGTTATAATAACGGAGTTGGTTACTGAAAAACTGGTTCAAAGCACAGCACGCTTGACAGCTTGCTCTCGAAACCATTCTATACCTTTTAAGTGTAGTATGACGTTGTACCAGTTATGACTTGTAACACAAAGTAGTATATCCGTAACACCACCTGTCTTCTATTCGTTCTCAAGTAGAATCACGCAACACATCAATTTAAACGTTGACATTTTATCACGAAACTAAAACTTCTATGTATAAATCTATCATTAAAAAAATACCAAATATTTATTAATATGGACGAACGTGTCAATAAAAATAAATATTTGCTCTTTTTTTGGGCCGACCACCTGATAATCGAGTTACGGTGAATTACATGTTCACAGGTTGTCAAATCTGTCACCAAAAGGATCAAAATATCACCCTTCCTTATCATCATTAGTCATTTTACAAGCAAACCCTATATACCAGTTCGAGTACAAAATAGAAGGCCCCCACAGGAGACAACAAATTCCAGCATGAGATCCACGATGGTGACGTCGTCAAGGGTACCTATCTACGGTCTCTAAGATGCTTATGGTCCTTTCAGGACTATGCAATACAAGCCCGACATACATCACGGGTATGATTTACCCAAGACTTCGGCGGGTATATTGGTTCCTAACGGTAGCCAGCGTTATGTCGATATTTTGTACTTTACTCTCGTAAGGACCGCACGGACTCACTGTTTAGTGCAGTTGGTGAGTCTTGTTTTACAACAAATTAACGATATCCAAGTGATTGTTTCGATGACGTACGGTACGTTGCACAGTCGACGAAGGTCCGCTGGAGACATTATAAGCAGCGGGTTGAAATCCCTAGATTATTATAGGCTTAGAAAATTATAAAATTTGCTTCTACTCATTTATTAACAACTACACACATAACGGGGGCCAAATTCTGCTTACCAATCCTTTTACTCTCACTATGGTATCGTTGCAGATAGAAATACTCGCTAGATGGCGGTGCTATTTGCACAGAGAATTTGATATATATCCGTAGTTTTGTTCATCTAAGGTAGAATGCCAAAAGTACCCAAAAATTAAATTATGCTAAAAATTAATTAATTTGTTTCTCCTAACAACTTCAGTGCCACCGTGAAGCATTCAGCTCCTGGACTCATATGTTCATATTGACTGCCATCATTCGAACGAACAGGAACAAGAAAACTAATTTAACGTGATAGAAGACTGAATTGATGATCCGCATTGCATTTATACTATTATTACTAAAGTAATTTAAAACGGGATATTTACCATGATTTGATTTTTGAGTTAATGACTTTAGTGTTAATAACCATGATAGGTTCAAAAGTTTTATTATACTATTATTGTTGCTAGATGTTTTGAATGAAAGTATTTACAAACAATGCTTTTGTAAATACTTTTTCATATTCAAGCATATTCCTACATAGCTTAACTCATTCACTAGCCAGCCTCGGTTCGACCCGCAGGCAGAAGCGCACCACCGCCGTCGGAGTCGCTCTACGGAGTTTTAGACGTCATGGGCAATGGAAGTGTTAATTAAAGATTAATAAATAAAATCAAATAAAGATTAATACAAAGCTTTAAATAATGCATGGCTTAAACCATTCATGAAATAAATAGTTTAATCATTTGATCAGACGGCAAATGCCTTGATTTTTACTGAATTATACATAATTCACAATATATAATATTATTACAATATTTTAAATTAAAATTCAATATTTTATTGACAGCTCCTATTTTATAAATTTTAAACACATTGTTTATGTTTAACATAGTGTTTACGCATATTTTGTTTGGTTTGGTTTGACTTCTGGCTGTCCCTCTCCAACATTGTAACAAATCAAGAAAGCCATTCCTTTTTTCTACTATATTTATAGTCTTTAGTGAGTTATGTACTTATGTGTAGATTAATCTGACGGCTCCATTGTATTATGCCAGGCAATAGGTTTAATAACAACACTTTTGTTGAAGCTGTTTACATTGGACAATATTTTATTTATTATTATTATTATTTTAGGCCATTATTGTTCCACTGCTGCACAAATGCCTCCCTTTTCTCCTTCCACTCCTCGCGATCCAACGCTGCACCTTGCCATGATGGAAGATGTACCTCGAGCTCGTCACGCCATCTAGTCCTGGACAATAAATGATTATATTCTATTGATCAACTAAATCCTTTCGGAGCGTTCTGTATTGTTGATTGAATTTGAAACTTTATACTTTCACTCACAGGCATTACCGGTCGGACTCTCAATGTCAAAGTCGAGTACTTTAGTATCCATCATGTGAAACGGAGCTGAGACACTTAACTTTCTTATCAGAGAACGTTTTGCGCATTAATGACATTAATGTATGAAGATACATTGAAGTCTATGATGATTTAAGGTTTGATCTATAATGTGTCTTTACCTCAAATTAAGCTTAGGTCACAATCAATTGTATATAAATTATCAGCTCGGTTATTAAACATTAATAATCGGTTATTAAGTACATAAAACCTTATCGAAGTGTGTACGCGAGTTTATTCGATTATTTCATTCCTAACCCGCTTCATTTATTTATTGAGTCTTTTGAAATAATAAAAGCATGAATCTAAAAAATTACGAGTAGATTTGTACTACTCTTACCAAACTATGTCTTGATATTTTCATTGTTGTTTCATAGTTAAATCGAGCTTAATTATGCAACATTATAAGTAAAAGTAATGTGTATTGTTCTACACTAGTCTTTATTACAATAGTCAACAACATAACAATAGGAAAGGTTTCAGTCGGTTGAAGAGTTGACGTTTAATGATGGTGATGATGCTGGGGTTGGACGTGCTTGGAGGGCTCGGAGTGGTGGACTTGGGCATTAAAACTGAAAAAAAAAACAACGAGGAAAATTCATAAAGAGAGGCAGACATGTAACACTAGGCTAAAAAGTGTCAGCGTTGGAAGGTAAAATAATCTACTAATTCATTTGGTTCAAAAACCAACTATAGAACCAAAAAATAACAAAGAAAGCAGAATGCAGAAATGTGGTTGTAAAAAAATCACAAAAACTTAAATTAAATAAACATTGGAATAGTATAGCCAGAATTTCGAAAAGTCTGAATGCGTTGATTTATTATAATGACATGATATTCTTTTTTTTTCTTTTGACTTCGCAACTGCAAAATAAAATTACAAAACTGCACTACTATGCTCCAAATAATCGAAGATTTTTCAGGATAAACGAAGAGAGACCTTTAAATGGGTTAGAATGATAATGATAATATTATATTCTTGACTGGCAAAAAGTCCAGAGTCTTACCCGCTGTGTTTGTCGGCGGTGTACTTGACAGTGCGTATGGAGCCATCGGCCTCGTGCAGGCTGTACACGCCCTCCACCTTGTCTCCGTCGCGGGCCTCGTGTTGGAACTTGTTGTCACCGGTGTGCGGGTCCTTCACTTTGTACTCGAACTCGTACTTGGGGTGAGCCTAGGGAGAAAAGAGATGATAAACTTATTGGCAAACTAATTAGAGTGTAGTCATTTTGAGACAATACCATTGTAATGATAAAACGATTAGTATTAGAAGTAGTGCACAGTCTAGCCATACTTAGAAGGTACTAAACCTACATGGTAGTCGTGGTGCTGTTCCTCATGATGACCCTGGTGGACGTAGACCGGAGAAGCATGGACAACCGGCGCCTGGTGGACGATAGGAGCGTGGTGGACCGGCACGTGGTGGTAGGTTGGCTGCTCGTGGTGGATTGGCTGCTCGTGCTTCACCTCGTGACGCACGATGGACTGGGAGGAGATGGCGTGGCCGTGCTCATGCTGGGCAGCGGCGGCCGAGAGGGCGACGGCTAGGATGAGGATCTAGCAACACAAATTTTACTTCTGTTTAGCGTTAGTATTGATTTGAAAATACTTTTCCGATCGTAATTACTTTTCTTGTCTACATTTTCAACTAGCTATGTGAATGCTAATGTGAGATGCAAGATTTTGTTCTTAAAACGTCAATTAGTTCATGATTTGATTTTCTGTTTTTTAATCAAATTATGAAATGAAAACGTTGACACAGCACCAGTTCTTATTCGTTTCTATTCCTTAAATTTAAAAGAAATTATCTGATTAAATTTTATTAGTGTTCTAGAAAGCACTTTAAAAAGCAAATCAATTTATAATTCCAAAAATCACTTAATTAATATTCATTACTTTGGAGAACATTGTGGTTTGTGTGGGGTTGATCGGTATTCAGAAACTGAATGATATTGATTCAAAAGTAAGTTCACTTTTTATACCAAAAATAGTGTCAAGTTCGGGGTGATTACGTATAACTAAAAGACTGGTTCAAAAGCACAGCACAATTGACAGCTTACTTACTCTTATAACCATTCGATACCTTTTAAGTGTAGCATGTGTTGTAGCATTTAGATGTTACACTTTCACTATCCGTAACACAAAGGTGTGGGATTAGCATTAACAAGCGACAAACGCCTGTCTTCTATTCGTTCTCAAGTGGAATCACGCAACACTTTAATTCAAACGTTCACATTTTATCATGAAACTAATAATTACTAGATATAATTCTAGCAATAAAAATAATCGATTAAATATTTATTTTGTGGACATCCTTTTTGTTTGGACACATGATAATCGAGTTACGGTGGGTAGACTAGGTAGCCTTGCACTGTGTGTTAAATATGTTATCACAAAGGAACGAATTATGAACCATCCTTAATTATTATCATCATTAGTCATTTTACAGGCATACCTAACCTAAATAGTAGTACGAGTACAAAGTAGAAGACCCCCGCACGGCAGACAACCGCTTCCAGAATGAGATTCGCGATGGTGACGTTGTCAAGGGTATCTAAGGTCTCCAAAATACTCTGAAGTACGACTCCGATAAACATCACGGGTATATTAACCTTTATTAACTTACTCACTCCTGTGGCAACACAAGACTTCCACAAGCATCTTGGTTCCAAGCTATATTAAAATTTAATGATATTCTCAGTGTTCTCAACCGTCATTTATTAGCAACTACATACACACTGGGGCCCAATCCTGCTAACCAATCGTTTTACTATGATATGGTCTCGTTGCAGAATTGTCAAATAGAATCCATAGATAAAAGAAACCGTAGGCTAGATGGTGGTGTTATTTGCACGAAGAGGTTGAAAGAATATTTTCAAGCTTTTTTTTCAAGCTTTATTTTGACGCGCATCTCTCCATCCGTAGTATTTTTTATCTATGTTCAAAAGAGCCGAAAATGTACAAGCCTATGATAAAATTGATAAATTTCTTTCTCTTTACAGCTTCAGTGGTATCGTGAAGCATACATTTCCTGTACAATACACACGTTCATATTGAAAGCCATGATCCGAACGCACATGAACAAGAAATCTAATTTAATGTGATAGAAAACTGAACAGATGTGCCGTATTGAATTTATACTATTGTTGTTGCTAGATGTGTATTCCTCATAGAAGATGAATAAAATATTTAATAAGAAATTTAACAATGCTATTGTAATACTTGAGATACAGTATAAATCCTACTTATACTATAAAAGCGAAAGTTTTTATGTATGTATGGATGTTTGTTACTCTTTCACCCAAAAACACCTAAACGGATTGGGCTTAAATTTTGCATACTGGTAGCCCGGAATAAAACACAGGCTAATTTTTATACCATAAATCAGTTCCCACGGGATAGAAATAGCCATAAAACGTTTCTATAGAAACAACGAGTGCGAAACCGCGGGCAGAAACTAGTAATATTATAATCACGAAAGCTTGTGAAGATGTATGTTAGTTGTCCAACTTTGGAACACATTACCAGTCACAGTTAGGCGTGCAAAGTCACTACCAATATTCAAGAGTAAGCTAAAAGAACACTATTTGTCGCTATGTCACTGACCACACCCTTGTTTCCCTTTATAAAATTGAGTATGTATTTATATAAGTAGGTATATAATTAGTGTGCATTATATTAATATTATATAATATTATACAAATACATATAGTATTTGTATTTATTTTAAGTAGGAACGTATTTTCATGCAATATTTTATAAATTAATATAATGCAATATAAATTAATATAAAGGAACGTATTTTCATGCAATATTTTATAAATTAATATAATGCACACAGATTTTTATTTTATTCTGTCTTGTTTGTTTTATTTTGTAAGTGTGCAATAAAAGAATTTTCTATCTATCTATGTTTGTTGCTCTTTCAAGAAAAAACTACTGAATTTATTTTGATGAAACTTCACAATAATATAGCTTACATATCAGAATAACACAGGCTACAGTTCATAAAGATGTATTTATATTATCTAAAATATCTATCACCACGCGGGTGAAACCGCGGGGCGCATCTAGTTATTCATAAAGAGAGGACAACTCATTCTCTATCCAGCCTCTGTTTGTTGAAGTGTTCATTCAAGTTTAATACAAAGCCTTAAACAATGCACCACTTAAAATAACACACGCATTAAATAGTTCAACCCTTTGATCAGACGGTAAATGCTTTGAATGTGATTTAATAATATACAATTAATTATTTTTTGTATACAATATTTTATTAACAGTCACTATACAGCTTTATAAATTTGAAACACATTTTTCGTGATATTTCTATTTGTGATAATGAATATTGAATTCAATTGATTTAAGGTTTTCACAAGAAAGGCATTCCTTTGTTTATATTTTTTTTTAATTGTGTACTTATGTGTAAACTAATCTAACGACTCCATTGTACCTATATAATACGACACACTACGTTTTAATAACGACAAATTTAATGTAGCTCTTTGCATTGGATAATAAATGATTAAAGATGCAACTTCCACAATCGTTTTAAAAAATCGACGGAGGAAATGGCTTCTAGAAAATACTTTTTATGACGTAACAGAACTCTAAGAAGTACCAATTATTTAACTTAATTAATTAATATAATAAAATACTATTACTTTTAATAAATCTATACATACATTCTAAATATTATATTAGGCAATATATTAATTACCCTTTTTTTAACCCTTTGGTCCACTTTCACAACTATTTTTTACAACTAGTTAAGTTACTCCTTATTTCATAACCGGTTATTAAAATGGAATAAAAAGTGGCCTGTCTTAACTGACATCCGAAAATAGTTAAGAAAAGAGAAATATAATTCTGCTTTTACAACTAGCATTGGTTATCATTAAATGATTTGTATTTGATTCTAAACCCCTACATAGCGTTTTCTGTGTCAAATCAGAGTATTTTAGTATCCATGGTAAGAGACGGAACTATTTGATAACTTACTTTGACTTAATTTTCTCATCAGAAAACGTTTTACGCTGAATGTTTGACATTTGTTCATTTAATTTATAATATCGATCAAATTAAGCTAAGCACGACAATTGCTTGGATATTATAATTATGCTACTCGGTTTGTAAGAATTCCAAAAATTAGGACATAAAATGTGGTCGAAGTGTTCGAGTTATATCATAAAAAGTCCTAATTATACCAACCCGCTCTATCTATTTTATAAGTCTTTCGAAATTACTAAGCATGAATCTAAAAAATTACGAGTAGGTTATTACTCTTACTAAACTTTGTTTTGATATTTTCATTGTTGTTTCAAAGAAAATCGAACTTAATTATGCAACATTATAAGGAAGTAAAAGTAATGTGTATTGTTCTACACTAGTCTTTATTACAATAATCAACTACATAACAATAGGAAAGGTTTCAGTCGGTTGAAGTGTTGACGTTAATGATGGTGATGCTGCTGTGGCTGGACGTGCTTGGAGGGCTCGGAGTGATGGACATGGGCGTTGAAACTGAAACAAAGAACAAGGAAAACTTCATAAAGGGAGACATGTATATGTAACACTAGACTAATATATAGAAATAGCTAACAAGCAGTAGATATAAGGGTAGTACTCTAAAAATTCAGAAAAACTTAAAATATAAGAAATTGAAATAGTACAGCCAGGTTTTCGAAAAGTCTGAAATACTGAAAATTGTATTCATGACATCATATTCAATCATTTTTTATTACACTTCACTCACTGCCAAAAAATATCAAGAAATTACACAACTATGCACCAAGTTACCGAATATTAATTCAATAGATACGAAGAGAATCCTCTTATGGTGACAATACCACATTTTCAAAAATTTGGGAGGTTTACCCGCTGTGTTTGTCGGCGGTGTACTTGACAGTGCGTATGGAGCCATCGGCCTCGTGCAGGCTGTACACGCCCTCCACCTTGTCTCCGTCGCGGGCCTCGTGTTGGAACTTGTTGTCACCGGTGTGCGGGTCCTTCACTTTGTACTCGAACTCGTACTTGGGGTGAGCCTGGGGAGAAAAGAGATGATAAACTCATTGGCAAGCTAATAAGAGCGTAGTCATTTTGAGACAATACCATTGTAATGGTAAAGCGATTAGTATTAGAAGTAGTGGACAGTCTAGCCATACTTAGAAGGTCCTAAACCTACATGGTAGTCGTGGTGCTGTTCCTCATGATGACCCTGGTGGACGTAGACCGGAGAAGCATGGACAACCGGCGCCTGGTGGACGATTGGAGCGTGGTGGACGATAGGAGCGTGGTGGACGATAGGAGCGTGGTGGACCGGCACGTGGTGGTAGGTTGGCTGCTCGTGGTGGTAGGTTGGCTGCTCGTGGTGGATTGGCTGCTCGTGCTTCACCTCGTGACGCACGATGGATTGGGAGGAGATGGCGTGGCCGTGCTCATGCTGGGCAGCGGCGGCCGAGAGGGCGACGGCCAGGATGAGGATCTAGCAACACAAATTTTACTTCTGTTTAGCATTAGTATTGATTTGAAAACCCTTTTCTGATCGTAATTACTTTTCTTATCTACGGTTTAAAGTCAGTTTCTAGCTATGTGATTGCTAATGTGAGATGCAAGATTTTGTACTTAAAACGTTAATTAGTTCATGATTTGCTTTTCTGTTTTTTAATCAAATTATGAAATGAAAACGTAGACACGGCACCAGTTCTTATTCGTTTCTATTCTTTAAATTTTAAAGAAATTATCTGATAAAATTTTATTAGTGTTCTAGAAAGCACTATAAGAAACAAATCAATTTATATTTCCAAAAATCACTTAATTAATATTCATTACTTTGGAGAACATTGTGGTTTGTGTGGGGTTGATCGGTATTCAGAAACTGAATGATATTGATTAAAAAGTAAGTTCACTTTTTATACCAAAAATAGTGTCAAGTTCGGGGTGATTACGTATAACTAAAAGACTGGTTCAAAAGCACAGCACAATTGACAGCTTACTTACTCTTATAACCATTCGATACCTTTTAAGTGTAGCATGTGTTGTAGCATTTAGATGTTACACTTTCACTATCCGTAACACAAAGGTGTGGGATTAGCATTAACAAGCGACAAACGCCTGTCTTCTATTCGTTCTCAAGTGGAATCACGCAACACTTTAATTAAAACGTTCACATTTTATCACGAAACTAATATTTACTAGATATAATTCTAGCAAAAAAAATAATCGATAAAATATTTATTTTATGGACATCCTTTTTGTTTGGACACATGATAATCAAGTTTCGTTGGGTAAGGTTAAGTGGCCTTGCACTGGGTGTTAAATATGTTATTACAAAGGATTGAAATATGACCCAGCCTTAATTATCACCATTAGTCATTTTACAGGCATACCTAACCTAAAAAGTAGTAAGTGTACAAAGTAGATGACCCCCGCACGAGAGACAACCGATTCCAGAATGAGATTCACGATGGTGACGTTGTCAAGCGTATCTACGGTCTCCAAAATACTGTGAGGTACAGCTCCGACAAACATCAAAAATGGATGCCTTCGACACAAGGCTTCCACAGGCATCTCGGTTCCAAGCCATATCAAAATTTAATTATATTCTGAGTGTTTTTAACCAAGATCTAGGTTTCTATAAGTATTTGGTTTCGGGCAAAATGTTGCATAGACGTCATTTATTAGCAACTACATACCCAATTGGGGCCCAATTCTGCTAACCAATCGTTTTACTATGAGATGGTCTCGTTGCAGAATCGTCACATAGAATCCATAGATAAAAGAAACCCTAGGCTAGATGGCGGTGTTATTTGTACGGAGAGGCTGAAATAAAATTTTCAAGCATTGTCTTTGACGCGCATCTCTCCATCCGTAGTTTTTTATATCTTAGGTAGAAACCCAAAAGAGCCAAAAAATTACAAACGTAAGAGAAAAATTATTAATTTCTTTCTCTTTACAGCTTCAGTACCATCGTGAAGCAAACATTTCCTGTACAATACACACGTACACATCTCATTGTAGTTTTAACAGGTTTATTTTATGTTAAATGTACAAAGATTATTCTAAAATTTATAATTATACGTATTTTATTTAAAATAATATTGTTTTACAGTAGATACAGTTTTAGTTTCTGTTGATTAATTTATATTTTTGTTTGGTTCCTTACTATATTAGGCCACCTTGCGCACCACGGTCTCCACGGAAGACCGCTATGGTACGATCTGCTCTACCATAGCACATGCTGAGTGGAGACCGATTTTTGTCAGTCTCTGTCGTCTGTTAATCTAAGTGTAGTTTACAAGAGTCTCTGTTCGGACAAAATAAAAATCTTTTTACTTTTACTTTTTTACGTTCCTATTGAAAGCCATCATCCAAACGCACATGAATAATATAACTAATTTAATGTGATAGAAAACTGAACAAATGTATTGAATTTATACTATTGTTGTTGCTAGATGTGTATTCCTCATAGAAGATGAATAAAATATTTAATTAGAAATTTAACAATGCTATTGTAATACTTGAGATAAAGTATAAATCCTACTAATATTATAAACGCGAAAGTTTGTATGTATGGATGTTTGTTACTCTTTCACGCAAAAACTACTAAACGTATTGGGTTTAAATTTTGTATACAGGTAGTTCCAGGCCCAAAACAGGCCCAGGTATAAAACACAGGTTAATTTTTATACCATAAATCAGTTCCCACGGTATAGAAATAGCCATAAAACTTTTCTAAAGAAACAACGCGTGCGAAACCACGGGCAGAATCTAGTAATATTATAAACGCAAAAGTTTGTGAGGATGTATGTTAGTATGTTTGTTGCTCTTTCACGCAAAAACTACTGAATTTATTTTGATGAAACTTCACAATAATAAAGCTTACATATCAGAATAACACAGGCTTACAGTTCATAAAGATGTATTGTATATTACCTAAAATATCAATCACCACGCCGGTGAAACCGCGGGGCGTATCTAGTTATTCATAAAGAGAGGACAACTCATTCTCTATCCAGCCTCTGTTCGTTCAAGTGTTCATTGGAGATTAATACAAAGCCTTAAACAATGCACCACTTAAAATAACACACGCATAAAATAGTTCAACCCTTTGATCAGACGGTAAATGCCTTGAATTATATTTAATTATAAACAATTAATTATTTTTTGTATACATATAATATTTTATCAACAGTCACTATACATCTTTATAAATGTTAAACACATTTTTCGTGATATTTCAATTTGTGATGATGAATATTGAATTCAATTGATTTCAGGTTTTCACAAGAAAGGCATTCCTTTGTTTCTATTTTTTTTTTAATGGTGTACTTATGTTTAAACTAATCTAACGACTCCATTGTATCTATATTATGCCACACACTACGTTTTAATAACGACAAATTTGATGTTGCTCTTTGCATTGGATAATAAATGATTAAAGATGCAACTTCCACAATGGTTTTCAAAAATCGACGGAGGAAATGGCTTCTAGAAAATACTTATTATGACGTAGCAGAACTCTACGAACTACCAATTATTTAACTTAATTAATTAATATATAAAATACTATTACTATTAATAATCTATACATACATTCTAAATATTATATTAGGCAATATATTAATTACCCTTTTTTGAACTTGGTTATAGATAAATGATTTGTATTTGATTCTAAACCCCTACATAGCGTTCTCTGTGGTTGACTGAATCTGAAAGTTTATACATCACTCATAGGCATTATTGGTAGGAGTATCAGTGTCAAATCCGAGTATTTTAGTATCCATGGTAAGAGACGGAACTATTTGATAACGTACTTTGACTTTTATTATCAGAAAACGTTATGCGCTGATTGTTTGTCATTTATTCATTTGAATTATAATATCGATCAAATTGAGCTTAGCACTACAATTGCTTGGATATTATAATTAAGCTACTCGGTTTGTAAGAATTCCAAAATTAGGACATAAAATGTGGTCGAAGTGTTCGAGTTATATCATAAAAAGGCCTAATTATAGTAACCCGTACTATCTATTTTATTAGTCTTTCGAAATGACTTAGCATGAATCTAAAAATTACGAGTAGGTTATTACTCTTAACAAACTTTGTTTTGATATTTTCATTGTTGTTTCAAAGTAAAATCCAACTTAATTATGCAACATTATAAGGAAGTAAAAGTAATTTGTATTGTACTACACTAGTCTTTATTACAATAGTCAACAACATATTAATAGGAAAGGTTTCAGTCGGTTGAAGTGTTGACGTTAATGATGGTGATGCTGCTGGGGCTGGACGTGCTTGGAGGGTTCGGAGTGGTGGACATGGGCGTTGAAACTGAAACAAAGAACAAGGAAAACTTCATAAAGGGAGACATTATGTATATATAACACTAGACTAAAATATAGAAATAGCAAACAAGCAGTAGATATAAGGGTAGTACTCTAAAAATTCAGAAAAACTTAAAATATAAGAAATTGGAATAGTACAGCCAGGTTTTCGAAAAGTCTGAAATACTGAAAATTGGATTCATGACATCATATTCAATCATTTTTTATTACACTTCACTCACTGCCAAAAAATATTAAGAAATTCCACTACTATGCACCAAGTTACCGAATATTAATTCAATAGATACGAAGAGAATCCTCTTATGGTGACAATACCACATTTTCAAAAATTTGGGAGGTTTACCCGCTGTGTTTGTCGGCGGTGTACTTGACAGTGCGTATGGAGCCATCGGCCTCGTGCAGGCTGTACACGCCCTCCACCTTGTCTCCGTCGCGGGCCTCGTGTTGGAACTTGTTGTCACCGGTGTGCGGGTCCTTCACTTTGTACTCGAACTCGTACTTGGGGTGAGCCTGGGGAGAAAAGAGATGATAAACTCATTGGCAAGCTAATAAGAGCGTAGTCATTTTGAGACAATACCATTGTAATGGTAAAGCGATTAGTATTAGAAGTAGTGCACAGTCTAGCCATACTTAGAAGGTACTAAACCTACATGGTAGTCGTGGTGCTGTTCCTCATGATGACCCTGGTGGACGTAGACTGGAGAAGCATGGACAACCGGCGCCTGGTGGACGATAGGAGCGTGGTGGACGATAGGAGCGTGGTGTACCGGCACGTGGTGGTAGGTTGGCTGCTCGTGGTGGTAGGTTGGCTGCTCGTGGTGGATTGGCTGCTCGTGCTTCACCTCGTGACGCACGATGGATTGGGAGGAGATGGCGTGGCCGTGCTCATGCTGGGCAGCGGCGGCCGCGAGGGCGACGGCCAGGATGAGGATCTAGCAACACAAATTTTACTTCTGTTTAGCGTTAGTATTGATTTGAAAACCCTTTTCTGATCGTAATTACTTTTCTAATCTACGGTTTAAAGTCAGTTTCTAGCTATGTGATTGCTAATGTGAGATGCAAGATTTTGTACTTAAAACGTTAATTACTTCATGATTTGCTTTTCTGTTTTTTAATCAAATTATGAAATGAAAACGTAGACACGGCACCAGTTCTTATTCGTTTCTATTCTTTAAATTTAAAAGAAATTATCTGAGTAAATTTTATTAGTGTTCTAGAAAGCACTATAAAAAACAAATCAATTTATATTTCCAAAATCACTTAATTATTATTCATTACTTTGGAGAACATTGTGGTTTGTATGGGGTTGATCGGTATTCAGAAACTTAATGATATTGATTCAAAAGTAAGTTCACTTTTTATACCAAAAATAGTGTCAAGTTCGGGGTGATTACGTATAACTAAAAGACTGGTTCAAAAGCACAGCACAATTGACAGCTTACTTGCTCTTATAACCATTCGATACCTTTTAAGTGTAGCATGTGTTGTAGCATTTAGATGTTACACTTTCACTATCCGTAACACAAAGGTGTGGGATTAGCATTAACAAGCGACAAACTCATTCGTTCTCAAGTGGAATCACGCAACACTTTAATTCAAACGTTCACATTTTATCACGAAACTAATAATTACTAGATATAATTCTAGCAATAAAAATAATCTTTTCATTTTATGGACATCCTTTTTGTTTGACACATGATAATATGGACACATGATAATCAAGTTTCGTCGGGTAAGGTTAAGTGGCCCTGCACTGGGTGTTAAATCTGTTATTACAAAGGATTGAAATATGACCCAGCCTTAATTATCACCATTAGTCATTTTACAGGCATACCTAACCTAAAAAGTAGTAAGTGTACAAAGTAGATGACCCCCGCACGAGAGACAACCGATTCCAGAATGAGATTCACGATGGTGACGTTGTCAAGCGTATCTACGGTCTCCAAAATACTGTGAGGTACAGCTCCGACAAACATCAAAAATGGATGCCTTCGACACAAGGCTTCCACAGGCATCTCGGTTCCAAGCCATATCAAAATTTAATTATATTCTGAGTGTTTTTAACCAAGATCTAGGTTTCTATAAGTATTTGGTTTCGAGCAAAATGTTGCATAGACGTCATTTATTAGCAACTACATACCCAATTGGGGCCCAATTCTGCTAACCAATCGTTTTACTATGAGATGGTCTCGTTGCAGAATCGTCACATAGAATCCATAGATAAAAGAAACCCTAGGCTAGATGGCGGTGTTATTTGTACGGAGAGGCTGAAATAAAATTTTCAAGCATTGTCTTTGACGCGCATCTCTCCATCCGTAGTTTTTTATATCTTAGGTAGAAACCCAAAAGAGCCAAAAAATTACAAACGTAAGAGAAAATTGATTAATTTCTTTCTCTTTACAGCTTCAGTACCATCGTGAAGCAAACATTTCCTGTACAATACACACGTACACATCTCATTGTAGTTTTAACAGGTTTATTTTATGTTAAATGTACAAAGATTATTCTAAAATTTATAATTATACGTATTTTGTTTAAAATAATATTGTTTTACAGTAGCTACAGTTTTAGTTTCTGTTGTTTAATTTATATTTTTGTTTGGTTCCTTACTATATTAGGCCACCTTGCGCACCACGGTCTCCACGGAAGACCGCTATGGTACGATCTGCTCAACCATAGCACATGCTGAGTGGAGACCGATTTTTGTCAGTCTCTGTCGTCTGTTAATCTAAGTGTAGTTTACAAGAGTCTCTGTTCTGACAAAATAAAAATCTTTTTACTTTTACTTTTTTACGTTCCTATTGAAAGCCATCATCCAAACGCACATGAATAATATAACTAATTTAATGTGATAGAAAACTGATCAGATGTATTGAATTTATACTATTGTTGTTGCTAGATGTGTATTCCTCATAGAAGATGAATAAAATGTTTAATTAGAAATTTAACAATGCTATTGTAATACTTGAGATACAGTATAAATCCTACTAATATTATAAACGCGAAAGTTTGTATGTATGTATGGATGTTTGTTACTCTTTCACGCAAAAACTTCTAAACGGATTGGGTTTAAATTTTGCATACAGATAGTTCCAGGCCCGGAATAAAACAAAGGGGTAATTTTATACCATAAATCAGTTCCCACGGTATAGAAATAGCCATAAAACTTTTCTAAAGAAACAACGCGTGCGAAACCACGGGCAGAAACTAGTAATAAGTTTGTGAGGATGTATGTTAGTATGTTTTTTGCTCTTTCACGCAAAAACTACTGAATTTATTTTGATGAAACTTCACAATAATATAGCTTACATATCAGAATAACACAGGCTTACAGTTCATAAAGATGTATTGTATATTACCTAAAATATCAATCACCACGCGGGTGAAACCGCGGGGCGCATCTAGTTATTCATAAAGAGAGGCTCACTCATTCTCTATCCAGCCTCTGTTCGTTCAAGTGTTCATTGGAGATTAATACAAAGCCTTAAACAATGCACCACTTAAAATAACACACGCATAAATTAGTTCAACCCTTTGATCAGACGGTAAATGCCTTGAATTTTATTTAATTATAAACAATTAATTATTTTTTGTATACATATAATATTCTATCAACAGTCACTATACAGCTTTATAAATTTTAAAAACATTTTTCGTGATATTTCAATTTGTGATAGTGAACATTGAATTCAATGATTTAAGGTTTTCACAAGAAAGGCATTCCTTTGTTTCTAATTTTTTTTTTATTGTGTACTTATATGTAAACTAATCTAACGACTCCATTGTACTTATATTATGCGACGCACTAGGTTTTAATAACGACAAATTTGTTGTAGCTCTTTGCATTGGACAAGATTAAAGATGCAACTTCCACAATCGTTTTCAATAATCGACTGAGGAAATGGCTTCTAGAAAATACTATTTATGACGTAGCAGAACTCTACGAACTACCAATTATTTAAATTAATTAATTAATATATAAAATACTATTACTTTTAATGATCTATACATACATTCTAAATATTATATTAGGCAATATATTAATTACCCTATTTTGAACTTGGTTATCAATAAATTATTTGTATTTGATTCTTAACCCCTACATAGCGCTCTCTATTGTTGACTGAATCTGAAAGTTAATACATCACGCATTACTGGTAGCACTTAATTTTATTAACTTACGACTTAATTTTCTTATCAGAAAACGTTTTGCGCTGAATGTTTGTCATTTATTCATTTGATTTAAAATATCGATCAAATTGAGCTAAGCACTACATTTGCTTGGATATTATAATTAAGCTACTCGGTTTGTAAGAATTCCAAAATTAGGACATAAAATGTGGTCGAAGTGTTCGAGTTATATCATAAAAAGTCCTGATTATACCAACCCGCTGTATCTATTTTATTCGTCTTTCGAAATTACTAAGCATGAATCTAAAAAATTACGAGTAGGTTATTACTCTTACCAAACTTTGTTTTGATATTTTCATTGTTATTTCAAAGTAAAATCGAGCTTAATTATGCAACATTATAAGGAAGTAAAAGTAATGTGTATTGTTCTACACTAGTCTTTATTACAATAGTCAACAACATAACAATAGGAAAGGTTTCAGTCGGTTGAAGATTTGACATTAATGATGGTGATGCTGCTGGGGCTGGACGTGCTTGGAGGGCTCGGAGTGATGGACTTGGGCGTTGAAACTGAAACAAAGAACAAGGAAAACTTCATAAAGAGAGACATATATGTAACACTAGGCTAAAATAAAGAAATAGCAAGCAAGCAGTAGATAAAAGGGTGGTACTCTAAATATTCAGAAAAACTTAATACAAGAAATTGGAATAGTACAGCCAGGTTTTCGAAAAGTCTGAAAGACTGAAAATTGGATTCATGATGATGACATCATATTCAATATTTTTTTATTACACTTCACTAACTGCCAAAAAATATAACTAAATTACACTACTATGCACCAAATTACAGAAGATTGATTCAGTAGAAACGAAGAGAAGTCTCTTATGATGACAATATCACATTTTCAAAAAATTGGGAGGTTTACCCGCTGTGTTTGTCGGCGGTGTACTTGACAGTGCGGATGGAGCCATCGGCCTCGTGCAGGCTGTACACGCCCTCCACCTTGTCTCCGTCGCGGGCCTCGTGTTGGAACTTGTTGTCACCGGTGTGGGGGTCCTCCACTTTGTACTCGAACTCGTACTTGGGGTGAGCCTGGGGAGAAAAGAGATGGTAAATTCTTCGACAAGCTAATTAGAGTGTAGTCATTTTGAGACGATACCATTGTTATGGTACAGCGATTAGTATTAGAATTAGTGCACCGTCTAGTCATACTAAGAAGGTACTAAACTTACATGGTAGTCGTGGTGCTGTTCCTCATGATGACCCTGGTGGACGTAGACCGGAGAAGCATGGACAACCGGCGCCTGGTGGACGATAGGAGCGTGTTGGACAATAGGAGCGTGGTGGACCGGCACGTGGTGGTAGGTTGGCTGTACGTGGTGGATTGGCTGCTCGTGGTGGATTGGCTGCTCGTGCTTCACCTCGTGACGCACGATGGACTGGGAGGAGATGGCGTGGCCGTGCTCATGTTGGGCAGCGGCGGCCGAGAGGGCGACGGCTAGGATGAGGATCTAGCAACACAAATTTTACTTCTGTTTAGCGTTAGTATTGATTTGAAAATACTTTTCCGATCGTAATTACTTTTCTTGTCTACATTTTCAACTAGCTATGTGATTGCTAATGTGAGATGCAAGATTTTGTTCTTAAAACGTCAATTAGTTCATGATTTGGTTTTCTGTTTTTTAATCAAATTATGAAATGAAAACGTTGACACAGCACCAGTTGTTATTCGTTTCTATTCCTTAAATTTAAAAGAAATTATCTGAGTAAATTTTATTAGTGTTCTAGAAAGCACTATAAAAAGCAAATCAATGTATATTTCCAAAAATCACTTAATTAATTACTTTGGAGAACATTGTGGTTTGTATGGGGTTGATCGGTATTCAGAAACTGAGTGATATTGATTCAAAAGTAAGTTCACTTTTTATACCAAAAATAGTGTCAAGTTCAAGGTGATTACGTATTACTGAAAGACTGGTTCAAAAGCACAGCACAATTGACAGCTTACTTGCTCTTATAACCATTCGATACCTTTTGAGTGTAGCATGTGTTGTAGCATTTAGATGATACACTTTTACTATCCGTAACACAAAGGTGTGGTCCATTAGGAAGACAGGCGATAAACGCCTGTCTTGTATTCGTTTGCAAGTGGAATCATGCAACACTTTAATTAAAACGTTGACATTTTATCACGAAACTTATAATTACTAGATATAATTCTAGCAATAAAAATAATCGATTAAATATTTATTTTACGGACATCCTTTTTGTTTGGACACATGGTAATCTAGTTTTAGTGGGTAAGGTTAAGTAGCGATGCACTGGGTGTTAAATCTGTCATTACAAAGGATTGAAACAGGACCCTTAAATATCATCATTAGTCATTTTACTGGCATACCTAACCTAAATAGTAGTACGTGTACAAAGTAGAAGACAGACAATCGCTTCCAGAATGAGATTCGCGATGGTGACGTTGGCAAGGTTTTTTTTTTGTTTTCGGGTTTCGGGCATAATGGTGCATAGACGTCATTTATTAGCAACTACATACACAACTGGAGCCCAATTCTGCTAACCAATAGTTTTACTAAGACATGGTCTCGTTGCAGAATCGTCATATAGAATCCATAGATAAAAGAAACCCTAGGCTAGATGGCGGTGTTATTTGCACGGAGAGATTGAAATAATATTTTCAAGCTTTGTTTTCAAGCTTTTTCTTTGACGCGCATCTCTCCATCCGTATTTTTTTTAGAACGCCAAAAGAGTCAAAAAATTTCAAACCTGTGAGAAAACCTTGATTAATTTCTTTCCCTTTACAGCTTCAGTGCCATCGTGAAGTAAACATTTCCTGTACAATACACATGTTCATATTGCACATGAACAAGAAAACTAATTTAATGTGATAGAAAACAGAACAGATAAATAAATAAATAACGCTGGACAATCCACACAGCATTATCTAGCCCCATAGTAAGCAAAGCTTGTGTTATGGGTACTAGATAACTGATATACATAATACAATATATTACATAGATAGATATTTTTTATTATACATAGAAAACAACCAGAACACCCGGAACAAATATCTGCAGATCGTACACATAATTGTTCCGAGGCGGGAATCGAACCCGCAACCTCCTGCGTCTCAGGCGGACCTACGCCCACCGCGCCACATCGGTCGTCAAAGATGTATAGAAGATGATTTGATGAGAAGATGTATTGAATTTATACTATTGTTGTTGCTAAATGTGTTTTCCTAATAAATTATTAGTTTATTAGTTTTACATTTAACAATGCTATTATAGTACTTCAGATATAGTATAAATTATTTATAGAGAGAGGACAACTCATTACTATCCAGCCTCTGTTCGTTGAAGTGTTAATGGGAGATTGACGCATAAAATAGTTCAACCCTTTGATCGGACGGCAAATGCCTTGAATGTTACTTATTTATGTACAATTAATTATTTATCGTATACAATATTTTATCAACAGTCACTGTACAGCTTTATAATTTTTTTATGTTATACATATTTCAATATAATGATAATAAACATTGAATTCAATTGACTAAGATTTTCACACGAAAGGCATTCCTTTATAAAGGGTGTCTCAGCCCAGATTTTAAACTTTAAACACGAATTTCTCAGAAGTTTGCGGGGCTAGCGGGAGGGGAGTGGTAGCGTTCGGTTGGTAACAAGTGCGGATTTGTTAGTCGCCATGTCGCAGTGGTCTGGCGCGCATCGCGCGTACGCAGTAGAGGCTTACTTTTGCAATGAGTTTTCGTTGAGTGAAGCACAGCGCAAGTTTTGTAATCGCTTTGAAATCCGCCGTATAAGTGACGCCCCGAGTATTCAATTAATTAAGTCGTGGGTAGAAAAGTTTAGAGCAACGGGATGTTTGCTTAACCATTCAATTCGCCCTCGAGATAGACCTGTGCGATCGATTGAAAACATCGACCGCGTCGCCGCTGCGATCGCGGAGCATCCACGACGATCAGTCAGGAAACATGCTGCCTCTTTGAGCCTTCACCGTTCAAGTCTTCAACGAATTTTGGCTTTAGACTTAAAATTACATCCATACAAAATCCAAATAGTTCAAAAAATCAAACCGGAAGACTACAACAAGCGAAAAATTTACTGTCAGAAGATGTTAGAATTTTTTTCAGAGGAAAATGTGATCGACAATGTTTACTTTAGTGATGAGTCACATTTTCACCTCGAAGGCTACGTAAATCGTCAAAATTGCCGTTACTGGTCATCAAGCAACCCAAAAGAAAAACATCAGAAAGCATTACACAGCCCGAAAGTTACTGTATGGTGTGCAATATCGGCGACGAAAATCATCGGCCCATTTTTCTTTGAGAATGACCGAGGTGTAGCGGTTACAGTGACGAGCGAGCGGTATATTAACATGATCAATAATTTTTTTGTACCTCAGCTGCAAGATGGGGCTATTAACAAGTCAAATGTGTGGTTTCAGCAAGATGGGGCCACAGCCCACACTGCTAGGGTCTCCATGGACACACTAAAAGCTTTTTTTCCTGGTAAAATCATTAGCCGCTTTGGAGACGTATTGTGGCCACCTAGATCTCCTGACTTAACCCCAGCTGACTTTTTTTTATGGGGTTATCTCAAAGGAAGAGTATATGATACCCCTCTTACGAGTTTGGAGCAGTTAAAGGCCAAAATAACTACAGAAGTGCGAGCCATATCAGTTGACGTTTTACGGCGTGTCTCTGCGAATTCGCTTGTCCGCTTTGAAGAGTGCATTCGCCGTGAGGGAAGACATCTTGACGGTGTAATATTTCGTACATAAAATCCGCAACATTACACTATAATTTACAACAATTATAACATTTCTAATACAATTTGTTTTTTTTTTATAAATATTTAAAGTTTAAAATCGGCGCTGAGACACCC
The DNA here is from genome assembly GCA_943735965.1 of Eupithecia abbreviata. Classification (NCBI taxonomy): domain Eukaryota; kingdom Metazoa; phylum Arthropoda; class Insecta; order Lepidoptera; family Geometridae; genus Eupithecia; species Eupithecia abbreviata. The sequence goes on along the minus strand of OX030979.1, from coordinate 9,328,122 downwards.
TTTATAAATAATATAAATAATGCTTGACAATCCACACAGCATTATCTAGCCTCATGGTAAGCAGAGCTTGTGTTATGTTATTCCTTTGTTTCTAAATATTTTTTTAAAATTGTGTACTTATTAATAAACGAATATAACTACTCGCATTGTATAATGCCAAGCACTAGGTTTTTAAAACGACAATTTTGTTGTAGCTCTTTGCATTGGACAATAAATTATTCTTAAACCCCATCACATGCAGCGTTCTGTACTCGTATTGTTGACTGAATTTGAAACATAGGCATTACTGTTAGAACTCTCAGTGTGACGGAACGAGAGACGGAACTGTTTGACAACTTACTTTGACTTAATTTTCTTAACAGAAAACGATTTGCGCTGAAAGTGTGAAGATCATTTATTCCTTTGATTTATAAAGTCGCTCAAATTGAGCTAAGCACTACAATTGCTTGGATAATATAATTAAGTTACTCGGTTATTACGAATTCCAAAATCAAGGACAAATCTTATCGAAGTTATATCATAAAAAATCCTAAATTATACTAACCGGCTCTTGGAACTAAAAAGTAGCAGAAAAAAGGGTCCGATGGCGAATCGCCACTAAGTCTATTTTATTTGTCTTTCGAAATTATGAAGCATGAATCTAAAAAATTAGGTTAGTAGTGAGTAGGTTTGTAGGTACTACTCTTACCAAATTTTGTTTTGATATTTTCATTGTTATTTCAAAATAAAATCGAACTTAACTATGCAACTTATAAGGAAGTAAAAGTAATGTGTATTGTTCTACACTAGTCTTTATTACAATAGTCAACAACATAACAATAGGAAAGGTTTCAGTCGGTTGAAGAGTTGACGTTAATGATGGTGATGCTGCTGGGGCTGGACGTGCTTGGAGGGCTCGGAGTGATGGACTTGGGCGTTGAAACTGAAACAAAGAACAAGGAAAACTTCATAAAGAGAGTCATATGTATATGTAACACTAGACTAAAATATAGAAATAACAAGCAAGCAGTAGATTATATCTACTGCTTGCTTGTTATTTCTATATTTTAGTGGTACTCTAAAAATTCAGAAAAACCTGAAATATAAGAAATTGGAATAGTACAGCCAGGTTTCCGAAATGTCTGAAATACTGAAAATTGGATTCATGATGATGACATCATATTCAATCTTTTTTTATTACACTTCACTGACTGCCAAAAAATATTACGAAATTATACTACTATGCACCAAGTTACCGAAGATTGATTCAGTAGAAACGAAGAGAAGCCTCTTATGGTGACAATACCACATTTTCAAAAAATTGGGAGGTTTACCCGCTGTGTTTGTCGGCGGTGTACTTGACAGTGCGTATGGAGCCATCGGCCTCGTGCAGGCTGTACACGCCCTCCACCTTGTCTCCGTCGCGCGCCTCGTGTTGGAACTTGTTGTCACCGGTGTGCGGGTCCTTCACTTTGTACTCGAACTCGTACTTGGGGTGAGCCTGGGGAGAAAAGAGATGGTAAATTCTTTGACAAGCTCATTAGAGTGTAGACATTTTGAGACGATACCATTGTTATGGTAGCGATTAGTATTAGAATTAGTGCACAGTCTAGCCATACTAAGAAGGTACTAAACCTACATGGTAGTCGTGGTGCTGTTCCTCATGATGACCCTTGTGGACGTAGACCGGAGAAGCATGGACAACCGGCGCCTGGTGGACGATAGGAGCATGGTGGACAATAGGAGCGTGGTGGACCGGCACGTGGTGGTAGGTTGGCTGTACGTGGTGGATTGGCTGCTCGTGGTGGATTGGCTGCTCGTGCTTCACCTCGTGACGCACGATGGACTGGGAGGAGATGGCGTGGCCGTGCTCATGCTGGGCAGCGGCGGCCGAGAGGGCGACGGCTAGGATGAGGATCTAGCAACACAAATTTTACTTCTGTTTAGCGTTAGTATTGATTTGAAAATACTTTTCCGATCGTAATTACTTTTCTTGTCTACATTTTCAACTAGCTATGTGATTGCTAATGTGAGATGCAAGATTTTGTTCTTAAAACGTCAATTAGTTCATGATTTGGTTTTCTGTTTTTTAATCAAATTATGAAATGAAAACGTTGACACAGCACCAGTTGTTATTCGTTTCTATTCCTTAAATTTAAAAGAAATTATCTGAGTAAATTTTATTAGTGTTCTAGAAAGCACTATAAAAAGCAAATCAATGTATATTTCCAAAAATCACTTAATTAATTACTTTGGAGAACATTGTGGTTTGTATGGGGTTGATCGGTATTCAGAAACTGAGTGATATTGATTCAAAAGTAAGTTCACTTTTTATACCAAAAATAGTGTCAAGTTCAAGGTGATTACGTATTACTGAAAGACTGGTTCAAAAGCACAGCACAATTGACAGCTTACTTGCTCTTATAACCATTCGATACCTTTTGAGTGTAGCATGTGTTGTAGCATTTAGATGATACACTTTTACTATCCGTAACACAAAGGTGTGGTCCATTAGGAAGACAGGCGATAAACGCCTGTCTTGTATTCGTTTGCAAGTGGAATCATGCAACACTTTAATTAAAACGTTGACATTTTATCACGAAACTTATAATTACTAGATATAATTCTAGCAATAAAAATAATCGATTAAATATTTATTTTACGGACATCCTTTTTGTTTGGACACATGGTAATCTAGTTTTAGTGGGTAAGGTTAAGTAGCGATGCACTGGGTGTTAAATCTGTCATTACAAAGGATTGAAACAGGACCCTTAAATATCATCATTAGTCATTTTACTGGCATACCTAACCTAAATAGTAGTACGAGTACAAAGTAGAAGACAGACAATCGCTTCCAGAATGAGATTCGCGATGGTGACGTTGTCAAGGGTATCTAAGGTCTCCAAAATACTCTGAAGTACAGCTCCGACAAACATCACGGGTATATTGACCTTTATTCACTTACTCACTCCTGTGGCCCAGTTACCCAAAGTGGATGCCTTCGACACAAGACTTCCACAGGCATCTCGGTTCCAAGCTATATTAAAATTTAATGATATTCTGAGTGTTTTTTTTTGTTTTCGGGTTTCGGGCAAAATGGTGCATAGACGTCATTTATTAGCAACTACATACACAACTGGAGCCCAATTCTGCTAACCAATCGTTTTACTAAGACAATGGTCTCGTTGCAGAATCGTCACATAGAATCCATAGATAAAAGAAACCCTAGGCTAGATGGCGGTGTTATTTGCACGGAGAAATTGAAATAATATTTTCAAGCTTTGTTTTCAAGCTTTTTCTTTGACGCGCATCTCTCCATCCGTATTTTTTAGAACGCCAAAAGAGCCAAAAAATTGCAAACCTGTGAGAAAATTGATTAATTTCTTTCCCTTTACAGCTTCAGTGCCATCGTGAAGCAAACATTTCCTGTACAATACATACGTTCATATTGAAAGCCATCATCCGAACGCACATGAACAAGAAAACTAATTTAATGTGATAGAAAACTGAACAGATGTATTGAATTTATACTATTGTTGTTGCTAGATGTGTTTTCCTAATAAATTATGAATCAAATATTTAGTTTTACATTCAACAATGCTATACTTCAGATATAGTATAAATTATTTATAAACAGAGGACAACTCATTACTAACTAGCCTCTGTTCGTTGAAGTGTTAATGGGAGATTGACGCATAAAATAGTTCAACCCTTACATCGGACGGCAAATGCCTTGAATGTTACTTATTTATGTACAATTAATTATTTATCGTATACTATATTTTATCAACAGTCACTGTACAGCTTTATAATTTTTTGTTTGTTATACATATTTCAATATGTGGTGTATTCGACGACCGATGTGGCGCGGTGGACGAAGGTCCGCCTGCGACGCAGGAGGTTGCGGGTTCGATTCCCGCCTCGGAACAATTGTGTGCACGATCTGCAGATATTTGTTCCGGGTGTTCTGGTCGTTTTCTATGTATAATAAAAAAAAAAACTATCTATGTAATGTATTGTATTATGTATATCAGTTATCTAGTACCCATAACACAAGCTCTGCTTACCATGGGGCTAGATAATGCTGTGTGAATTGTCCAGCATTTATTATTATTATACACTCATTTATTAAAATTCTCGTATAAAATACATTTTTTACTATAGAAAATACAATAAAATTTTATAAAACTATTCTACAGTAAAAAATATATCAAAACGGTAGATCACCGACCGCGAAGCTAGGCTCAAGCGGCCGGTGACTAGGGCTGCAGAGAAAGGAACTTCCTGACGATACGTGCCGAGTCCAAGAGTACCGCCTTCTGGATCTGGCCCTTGATCCAACTTATTATTATTATTATTATAATATAATGGTAATAAACATTGAATTCAATTGATTTAAGATTTTCACACGAAAGGCATTCCTTTGTTTCTAAATATTTTTTTAAAATTGTGTACTTATTAATAAACGAATATAACTACTCCCATTGTATAATGCCACGCACTAGGTTTTTAAAACGACAATTTTGTTGTAGCTCTTTGCATTGGACAATAAATTATTCTTAAACCCCATCACATTCGCGCAGCGTTCTGTACTCGTATTGTTGACTGAATTTGAAACATAGGCATTACTGTTAGAACTCTCAGTGTGACGGAACGAGAGACGGAACTGTTTGACAACTTACTTTTGACTTAATTTTCTTAACAGAAAACGATTTGCGCTGAATGTGTGAAGATCATTTATTCCTTTGATTTATAAAGTCGCTCAAATTGAGCTAAGCACTACAATTGCTTGAATAATATAATTAAGTTACTCGGTTATTACGAATTCCAAAATCAAGGACAAATCTTATCGAAGTTATATCATAAAAAATCCCAAATTATACTAACCGGCTCTTGGAACTAAAAAGTAGCAGAAAAAAGGGTCCGATGGCGAATCGCCACTAAGTCTATTTTATTTGTCTTTCGAAATTATTAAGCATGAATCTAAAAAATTAGGTTAGTAGTGAGTAGGTTTGTAGGTACTACTCTTACCAAATTTTGTTTTGATATTTTCATTGTTATTTCAAAATAAAATCGAACTTAACTATGCAACTTATAAGGAAGTAAAAGTAATGTGTATTGTTCTACACTAGTCTTTATTACAATAGTCAACAACATAACAATAGGAAAGGTTTCAGTCGGTTGAAGAGTTGACGTTAATGATGGTGATGCTGCTGGGGCTGGACGTGCTTGGAGGGCTCGGAGTGATGGACTTGGGCGTTGAAACTGAAACAAAGAACAAGGAAAACTTCATAAAGAGAGTCATATGTATATGTAACACTAGACTAAAATATAGAAATAGCAAGCAAGCAGTAGATATAAGGTTGGTACTCTAACAATTCAGAAAAACCTGAAATATAAGAAATTGGAATAGTACAGCCAGGTTTCCGAAATGTCTGAAATACTGAAAATTGGATTCATGATGATGACATCATATTCAATCTTTTTTTATTACACTTCACTGACTGCCAAAAAATATTACGAAATTATACTATTATGCACCAAGTTACCGAAGATTGATTCAGTAGAAACGAAGAGAAGCCTCTGATGGTGACAATATCACATTTTCAAAAAATTGGGAGGTTTACCCGCTGTGTTTGTCGGCGGTGTACTTGACAGTGCGGATGGAGCCATCGGCCTCGTGCAGGCTGTACACGCCCTCCACCTTGTCTCCGTCGCGGGCCTCGTGTTGGAACTTGTTGTCTCCGGTGTGGGGGTCCTTCACTTTGTACTCGAACTCGTACTTGGGGTGAGCCTGGGGAGAAAAGAGATGGTAAATTCTTTGACAAGCTCATTAGAGTGTAGACATTTTGAGACGATACCATTGTTATGGTAGCGATTAGTATTAGAATTAGTGCACAGTCTAGCCATACTAAGAAGGTACTAAACCTACATGGTAGTCGTGGTGCTGTTCCTCATGATGACCCTGGTGGACGTACACCGGAGAAGCATGGACAACCGGCGCTTCGTGGACGATGGGAGCGTGGTGGACGATAGGAGCGTGGTGGACCGGCACGTGGTGGTAGGTTGGTTGCTCGTGGTGGACCGGCACGTGGTGGTAGGTTGGCTGCTCATGGTGGATTGGCTGCTCGTGGTGGATTGGCTGCTCGTGCTTCACCTCGTGACGCACGATGGATTGGGAGGAGATGGCGTGGCCGTGCTCATGCTGGGCAGCGGCGGCCGAAAGGGCGACGGCCAGGATGAGGATCTGGTAACACAAGTTAGACTCATATTTAGCGTTAGTATGGGGTTCGAAAATCCTATTTTTGATCGTATCAACCTATATTGTCTGTATTTTCAACTAGGTACGAGTATATGATTGCTTACGTGAGATGCAATATTTGGTTTCAAAAAACTTATTAATTAATGATCTGGTTTTCTTTTATAATCACGTTATTCAAATAAATCAATGTAAATGTAAACACTGTACTTGTTCTAAATCGTTTCTATTCCATAAATACGAGTATAATAGAAATTGTCGAGTAAAAAATGTAACTTGTGTTCCGGGAATAACTTAAAAAAAACCATTTTATTTTTTTCCAAAAACACTAAATTTTCAATAAATATTAAACTCAATTAATATTCCTTACTTTGGAGAACATTGTGGTTTGTGTGGGGTTGATCGGTATTCAGAAACTGAATGATATTGATTCAAAAGTAATTTCACTTTTATACCAAAAATTGTGCTTTCAAGTTCGGGGCGATTACGTATTCGCCGAGCCCTCATTTACTGAAAAACTGGTTTAAAACCTGACAGCCCACTTGCTATCGAAAATATTCGATACATTTTAAATTATGTTTTATAACTAATTATGCTCGTAAGTACCCCTATGATCTGTATCTTTATTTAAGAATTAAATAAATTTTATTTCGAGAATCCAGTTAACACTTTGACTGCGGTTTTTTTTTTCGGCAACTGCGATCTTTTTTTTAATCTAAAAAATTCGTGCTGCCGCTCTACACAGCGGTTGTGTTGCGCCGCACATGCGTTTCGTTCGAAAAATATTACGGCTGTACTGAGTCACACAGATCTGTATTTTCTCAGCCGCTGCGCTAGTGTGGATTTCGCATATTAATCACTTTTAGAAAACACATACCGTGTGATTTCAGCAGTCAAAGTGTTAAAAGTAAAATCTACATGACATCATTCGTTAGTTTCGATTATACATATATATTTTTTGTAACAGTTATTAAGTTTGTATCTCAGGAGCACAGTAGTTAAGTGCCTTCCAACAAACAAGTCAGGAAATAAAGAAAATCTACAAAAATATTGTATGAAAATAATATATTAACAAAGTCAGTCACAAAAACCTTAGTTTCTGCACACCACCCCTTAAGCTCGATTAACGTTTCACAAAATGTAGATCAAATCGAAAACGGTAATACATACTAACTACAAGAAAATATAGTACAAAAGTAATTATACTTCGCCTATTCTAATTTGGGCCTGAAGTCCCTTACAGATTATGAAACGCTTAGCTTTTTGGGGTTATCCCAAAGCCTGTCGTTGTCGTCCGTCCGTGCTTAGTCTATGTAATAATAAATAAGTCGAAGGTGCGGGTCGGTTTGTCTGTTTATCCGTGGATGAGGCCGTGACCGTAGGCCGGGGCTGCGATGACGGCTCTGGCAGGGTGCGCCGCGTGGCCTGTTCTGCTAACTACCGCGTTGAAGCTGAAAATGAATATTTTACAAGTGAACACTGTGAACTAAATAATTTGATTGTTAAAAAAAAAAAAATTAAATTCCTTAGTTGTCACGTGGGTGTCACATTGTTTTTTTTTTAAAGAAATTCAGGGTAAATTTCTTATAAATAATAGTTTTAGAGGATAACATCGGAATCATTTTTCATACAAGAGCGAAATTATTTGGGTTCGTGGCTTAGGCCCCCAGTGGTCGACGCACCTGTGGTCGACGCCCCCGGTCAGTTTAATTTAATCCGAAGATTTTTTTTATCAAATGTACTGGCAAGCATAAGAGGCATAAGTTTGTAATATATTATATCATAACCATAACTATTCTTATTAGAAATGTTTTTATTTTGTACTAGCTTGTACCCGCGGTTTTCCTTATTGGTTTAGGTATAATAATTGGCGGAGAAACCAAGGTACATACATAAAATATAATAAATACATACATACATAGTTATGTTCCGTAAAATAAGTTAAATAATATCCCTTACTTTCCTATGGTCTGAAATAAATGATTACTATTATTATAAAAAAATATATAAAACCGAACATAGAAATTACTCTTTTGTTGTTTTTCAGTTAAAAAATCAGCTTTTCTTTACCAAACACAATATGCAAATAAGTGCTAATAATGCTTGCTGCAGTAAATTAGCTTATAACTAAGAATAGAGGACTAGGTTTTAAGATTGATGTACCATTTAACACCTTAACCGAGTTTACACAAATTATTCTTGGAATTGGTAACCAGCAATTATATCATCATCATCATCATCATCAGCCTATAGCAGTCCACTGCTGGACATAGGCCTCCCCCAATGAGCGCCATAGCGCCCTGTCTTCAGCTTGCCGCATCCAGCATCTACCTGCAGTCTTTCGCAGGTCTTCATCCCACCTGGTCGGAGGGCGTCCTACACTACGTTCACCGAGTCGTGGTCTCCACTCAAGAACACGTTTGCCCCATCGGTCGCGAAGAACCGCGAGATATGGCCGGCCCACTGCCACTTCAGCTTGCTAATTCTTTGAGCTATGTCGATAACCTTGGTTCTCTGTCGGATGTATTCGTTACGAATCCTATCCTTCAGAGAAACTCCGAGCATAGCTCTTTCCATAGCTCGCTGAGCGACTTTGAACTGGTGGACCAGCCCTATCGTGAGTGTCCACGTCTCAGCTCCGTAGGTCATAACTAGCAATTATATGGTTTCACGAAATTCATTAATCATTTTGGTGTGGGTTTCTCACAACTGTTGGTGAATGTTGTTCTCATAATTAAGTTAAATCTTATGTGCCCAAAGGACTGTAGAAACTGAAGCTTAGTACCTTGTCTTCCTGAAGTCCCCAAAATAGTGTTTAGTAATAATAAGCTTATACATATATATTTGTACACATATATATATGTATATCTGCAGCCCTAGTCACCAGCTGCTTGAGCCTGGCTTCGCGGTCGGTGATCTACGGTTTTGGTATATTGTTTTACCGTTAAATAGTTACATTTTTTTTTGTATTTTCTGTAAAAAAAAAATAATAATGCTGGAAAAAAAACAACATCATCTAGCTTCAAGCTAAGCAGAGCTTGTGTTATGGGTACTAGATGACTGATATACTTAATACAATTCATTTCCTAGATATAGGTATATTTGTATTTTACAAACATATTAGATAACGACCAGAACACCCGGAACAAATATCAGCAAACCGTACACACATAGGTCCTGAGGCGGGAATCGAACCTGCAACCTCCTGCGTCGCAGGCGGACCTTCGCCCACCGCGCCAGGGTCAGTCATTGTCAAAAGGCGCAATTATGAACAGGGTATTTGAATTTCAAGTCCTTTTGTTTCAATGCATTGATAATAGTATTTCCTCACCCATTATGGTCGTCAGCGGAGTAGTTGACGGTGCGGACGGTACCGTCGGGTTCGACGAGGGAGTATTGTCCCTTCACGACGTCACCATCGCGAGATTCCCATTGGCTCTTCTGGTCGCCGGTGTGACCGTCAGCGACTCCGTAGTTAAACTGGTAACGGGGGTGCGACTGTAAAGTTGAAATGTCATTGGATAATGATGGACAGATACATAATGCAGGATAATCAACACATCTAGCTCCAAAGTAGGAAGAGGAATCATCGTTAATCAAAGAAACTCCTCTTCTCCTCCCTTCACATCTGAGGGAGGAGAGTATAATATTATACAGGGTGGTTTTTTGAAAAGGGCGGTGATAGCCAAGTCCTAAATCGAGAAGTAGTAAGAGTATTTTTTATTCTGAATTTGAATTTTGGAATGAAGACTGCGTTATCTTGCACCGCTGTGATTGGCTGAATGGATATTATTAAATTTGAATTTTTCGAACAATTGCAGACAGAGAATATTTTGGCTGCAATTGCAAAATTTAGGATGAAATCTGATTTTAACTAAAGTTTTACTAAAATCCAAATAACTTTCGAACCAGTGAATATCGCTAAACATACAGGGGGGTTAAATCGATAGGTAATGAGATCCCCCACCCCCATCCACCGATGATCCACCCCTCATGTTACACCGTGTATACATAATATACATATCTATTCTAATGGAACTTTTCTCGGCCTATCTTCCATTGGCTTCGTCAAAAAAATATCCAGCATCGTATAAGTGTTGTATGATTGTGTAACTACACTTTGGCCGAGTTATTATTACAAACGACGTTTGAGCTTATAGATTTGACAGCCAGTAGATTTGACAACCTAACTACTTACATGAAAACTGACTGTATCTAGGTCTTGGTACTTACATATACTTCAACAGGGGCATGCGCGTAGGATGCAACACCGACGGGAGCATGGACCACCGGAGCTGAGTGGGCAAGAACTGCTCCGTGACCTGAAAAAAACCAACAAGACATTTGTCAATACTGTAAACATATCTCACAACCCAGAAGGAATCAAGTAGATATAAGCTACTTGAAAAGCGCGTGTGAAAGGGATAAAGTTAGTTTTATACATTTAAAAAATCGGAGTCTTCAGTCATCTGCATCTTTGTCACGACTCCTATTTTGCAAAGCAAGTTTTCAGTGCGGGTCTCACTGACTCATAAACTGCTCCACGGCACCACACGGTCAAAACTAAATCATGTCTCATGAATATTAACGTTGATGATCCTTATTCTAGACAATCGACAAACACGTCAACTTGCCTAGGACCTATATACCCCTGTGCTGAAGCTTGAATGAATTCTAGAAACCATGATATTAGTGGAGCAGTGCATACCATACCTAACCCGAGACCTAGACCTCCGAGACCATAGGAAGGGGCGGCCAGGACAGGCCCTCCGTGGCCCAAGCCATGTCCGAGGAGACCCAGTCCAGGAGCTCCGATCAGGCCTGCGCTGGCCATGCTTATCAGCCCACATAATGTGATTATCTGGAACGTTAACATTACCATATTAATATATAACGGTACTTATACTTTTGTCTACTTTTTCTACTGTCTATGCAATAGATAAAAAATTCAATTAAATTCAATCTGGTGGTGTGAATTAGATTTTAAATGACGGTTAGATATATTTTATTTAGCTATGGCGCTCATTGTAGGAGGCCTATGTCCAGCCGTGGACTGTATAAAGTTATAAAAAAATAAGTGTGCTAGAAATTTTATGGCATTGGGTGGCACGAATTATCTACCAGACATTTTTCATCATGAATTATTTCCCACAATTTTCAAAGCAACATGGTAGGTACCAAAGTCGAATTATCAAATAATTCCTCATCGAGTTTAAATCTAATACAATCACTGAGAAATTTGTTACTAAAACTGATAACAATCAACCAATGAAACTCAAAACTTCACAAGAAACAATTTCAAACCCGAAAACAAACCAAATTTATTTACCTTAGCGTACATTTTCTTTAATTTGTCTAACTCTAGTGTGTTACTGTGCTCTAGGGCTGGTTGTGTGCCCAATTCTAAGATAACCGGTGCTTATATAGAGCTTGTATGTTCTATACAGACCCAGTATCCTATAGTTTTGGCCCTACCGGGGTGTGTCGCAGGAAAGCCAACATATACTCGCAGTTAGGTTTACAGTGGGCGCTGGCCGCAAGCTTAAAACCAATGGAATTGTGAGGATATGTCTCGCCGTCTTTTACTATGGACTCGTCGGTCTTTATCTATGTTTTTTTTTTTACAGAGTGTATTTTTTTCTGTGTTTCTGTAAAGTTCTGTATACTTGAAAGAAACTCGGAAAACCTAGATGTATCAGTAGTTAAAATGTTGTTGGTGAAAATATCGTAGCAATTGCTACGAAAAGTGTTACGGTGTACGCGCACCCGTATATAAGACATCAACGCGCACATAACCATATTTTTTCACCCTTTTACCTACACTTATAATATCTAATGAATAATTCTAAAAAAAAATAAAAAACTTTTAATATCTAATGAATAATTCTAAAAAAATTACCAATACGATACAAATAAAGATTGTAGTAATTGTAATGGTAGAAATTATGCAAACTTCAACTTTCCAACCTATTTTGATTATTTCCAAAGTGAATGAAACTAGACCCCTATCATTACCAATTAAAAAATACATTCCTTCCGCAACAAAAATCAAAAGATGACACCAAAAGTAACATTAACCTATAAAAATAAAATAAAAAGTTTCTTTATTCAGACAGGTTGTCCACATACATACAAATTACAAAAATAAAACATAAGACCTTAAATTAAATTAAAATTAGATTAAAATTAGATTTGCAGCAGACATTCAACAGACTCCCACCCGACCCAGTGGAGTCTAGTGAGTGAGGACTCTGTTGAATGTCTGCATGATGGGCGAGGCAAACTTGCTGCCCATAACCTGCAGGATGGAGTTGGTACTGCTCCATGTTCTGCGCAGCTATACCTATGTTGCTGTGATCTTTTTCCGGAGTGAATAATATCTTGTAGCGAACAATAACTATAAAAAACGGATGTCATAGCGTTTTAGTGTTTTAGTAGTTTTTTCTTCGGTCGCCATTACCTCAGCATCACCATCGTTCAAACTGAAAAAGGTCATAAATAAAAAATAAAATAATAATAATAGTGCTGGACAATTCACACAGCATTATATAGCGCCATGGTAAGCAGAGCTTGTGTTATGGGTACAGATAACTGATATACATAATACAATACATTACATAGATAGATATTTTTTATTATACATAAAAAACCAGAAAATAACCAAAATACCCGGAACAAATATCTGCAGATCGTACACACAATTGTTCCGAGGCGGGAATCGAACCCGCAACCTCCTCCGTCGCAGGCGGACCTTCGCCCACAGCGCCACATCGGTCGTCAATAAATGATAAATGTACGTATATTAGTGATATAATACTAAAAAAGACAAAAAAAAAAAAGAAGAAGAGATACGAAAGACTGCAGGTAGATGCTGGATGCGTCAAGCCGAAGACAGGGCGCTATGGCGCTCATTGGGGGAGGCCTATGTCCAGCAGTGGACTAATATAGGCTGATGATGATGATGATGAATACTAAAAAGCACCATAAAAATGTTAAATAAAGCCACCATCGGGCAAATCGATAGATAATTTATTAAAATTCTTTATTCGATACCAAAAAAGGTTTATTAGAACTAGAAAAATAGGTATCTTTGTAACTCAGAGCATAACGTTTCATACAATAATAGAAAAATCTAAAAGAATACGAAAATATATTGTTCGAGAAACAAAACGGTCTTTGTCCTATGTACTATTTTGATAGTTATAATTAATATTAAGATCCTTTAGTTTTTTTTTTTTTTTTGTATTGATGGTGCAATAAAGTTATATTGTATTGTATTGTATTGTATTTGCAAGCGACGCTGATCTGTTGTCAAAGCCGTATCATAAAGATATTTTTACTTACAGCCACACATAATTTAATATTTTCATCATTTATAAAAAAGATAAACCGATTAGTTATCCATGTTAGTCGAACGCGGTCACAAGTTAAAACCAAGAATTGATATTGAACTGCAGTGTAGGTAGGTACTAAATTGGTTCACATTTAATGTTCAGCTAAATAAATCCATTTTGTTCGTACAAAATGCACTTTGTATGTTTTATGATTATTGTCTATTGACTTATATGACTGCGTTTTTAGGGTTTTATTAGCCCGATTGTCCTTTTAGGTGGTAAAGTGTCGTTGAATTATGATTTTATTTATTATTTATAGCCAAAAAGTAGTAGGCAATACATTAGGTACCTGTCTACATCCAAGTAAAACGTAATTAATCGTAAGTTAACATGCACTGCATAATCTTTTAGCATACCTCTGGCAGTAGCGGCTTCACCCGCGTGGAATATAATACCTACATATGTGTCACATGGTTTATAAACGTCACTCTTGAATCACTCTATCTATTTAAAAAAAACCACATCAAAATCCGTTGCGTAGTTTTAAAGATCTATGCGTACATAGGGACAGACAGACAGCGGGAAGCAACTTTGTTTTATATTATGTCATCATCATCATTAACCTATATTAGTCCACTGCTGGACTGGACATAGGCCTCCCCCAATGAGCGCCGTAGCGCCCTGTCTTCAGCTTGACGCATCCAGCATCTACCTGCAGTCTTTTGCAGGTCGTCATCCCACCTGGTCGGAGGGCGTCCTACACTACGTTACATCCTACACTACGGTCATTTAACTGGTTTCAAACTATGTAATTCTATCGTCTTTTCAACTCAAATTTATATATTCTAAAAATAGATCTAGTATTGTTAAATTGTATCGCCAACCTTGATACCGTTATGACTCATAAGAGCCGTTATTTTCGGCTCGCTTATTATGCACCACGCCTATCTAGCGGGCTATAGTTAAGCTATTAGATATCCAAATAGGAATCATAGAATTACTAGGTTTTAAACGCCAATAAAGATCGACGATTTACAGGCTTAGAATTAAAAAAACACTAGTTGATATTTTGTTAGGATTGATCGTATATAGTTAGTTTTCTACTACCTTTTCCACCAATGAACAAAAATCTGATGGGGAGATAATCAATTTTAGTAATCTTACTATACAATAATAGTAAGTAAGACTAAAGAAATATAAGTTATTGGTTTTTTTTTATTTTACTATATACATTCTCTTCTTCTTATTTGTCGTAGTCTTCATTGCTGAAGGTCGTGCCCGTCCTGGAAAGCTTTCACGGTGACGCTGATGAACCGCTTCCACAACACTGTCTTCGGCCTGTCTCAGGGCTGCAGGCAATTTGAGTCCCGTTATTGCCCTAATTTAATCAGACCAGTGGGTTGGTGACCGTCCTCCTGGTCTTTTTCCCTCTATCTTGCCTATTACCGCTAGTTTTTCAAGGTTGTCTGGTTGCCTTCTGGCGATATACATTATGTATCCTTATTTTGTTACATTCATTTTGTTCATATTCATGATGCGCAGAGCAATTTGCCATGTATTGTGTTCAGCAAGATGTATCTTGTGTGTTAGTAATGACATGTACCATTTTTTTCCTCTAATACCAATTCGATAAAGTGATATATTTTCATCAGACCGGTCTACTCCTCCCATATGTTTGTTATAGATTGCAACCATATAGGGTTCCTCTAAGATGTTGTTACTCTTTTCGCTTATAAAAACCGCAATGCAATAATAAATAAATTATTATCATGCCATTTAGCAATGATGAATTGGTTATCGTGGGTCGTTCTGTAGTCTCAAGCTAATCGTTATAATATTGCTATCGCGCACGCATGGGGCGCGGCGCAAGGGTTAAACAGGGACAGCGATATTCGGAGCGATTTTTGCAAGCGAGGCTCGCCGGACCCTTAAGTAACTTTGATGAGATAAGAGGACAACAAGACGTTCTATTTTCACGAACAGTTCCAGTGCACCGTAGGCCTTATTTTTGCTTTTCCTCGAAATTATAACGTCACAAAGGTCAATACCACGCTTGCACCTAGGCCTAAGTATGTGTCCTAAGTGGTAGAATACATCACTCTTCCCTGTAATCCTTTTTATCATCAGGTATATTTTTCAAAACATCTAAAGATTCATGCGCACCTAACGTTCTATATCGCATTATCCTACTGTCCTGTATGTAATGTAATGAACACCCCTATAATAATCTCCACTTTCAAGTTCCTAATTTCATAAAATGATTGTATATTCAATTAAAAATAATAATTTAATTTAATATTTTAATTGTAATCATTGTACAGAAGAGGTTATCAACAACATATACATTAAAAAAAACACAATTTTACAAATACAGATTTTTTATAAATACCTGTTGTCAAACATATCTATCTGCATTTCGCTTTTTTGCAAACTTATCAATCAAACATTTCTTAAATAACTAAGGATAACTTTTGATTTATATTTTTTATTCAAAATAGAATATCTAGCACATAGCCTGCACTCCACACTTCAAATAACAAACAATAATATCCACAATTTATGAGGGTAGACGTAAATATTTTTTTTATTTCTATCGACCTAGTAAGACGGTAGGCTTATCTGGGTTAAGTTATACCAGTAAAGGTATGACAATAAAATTTAATATGACTAAATATGTCGAAACACACCCACAGTTGATTTCAATTCAATATCTGCGTGAATCAGAAGAGTATTGAATAACGTGCCAAGTACTCGTAAATCAATGAGCTATTACTGAATTCCTCGACTTTACACTTGAATAGACATATTGTCTTAAAACAATGTAGTAGATAAGTCGCAGCGAAGTTGTAGAATTAGTCCGTTTGTATTATGGCGAGATGTTTACAAAACGGCGGCAAAGTCAGAACAATCAACGTTCGAAAATAAGTAGGTATGTTAAAACGTCACTTAGACATCTTATCAATTGAATTTAATAAGTTTTTCCCAACAAATCAATGTCCTTTTTGTAAGCGGCCTAGTCATTCTTAGAACGGACTGATTCTACGGCAGCGACAGATAAACACACATTATTCTTACCAAAGTGCATTTAGCGCACTATAATTTTAATGAAACTTTTTTTATAACGGGTGATGTGTGAATTGTCCAGTTTTATTGATTAACTTTTACATTGGATTGTTTGAAAATTGAAGTTTTCAAATCACGGCGTCCTACACATCATCCTACGGAGCTGAGACATGAACAGTCACGGTACGGCTGGTCCACCAGTTCAAAATCGCTCAGCGAGCTATGGAAAGAGCTATGCTCGGAAATTCTCTGAAGGATAGGATTCGTAGCGAATACATCCGACAGAGTACCAAACTTATCGACATATCTCTAAGAATTAGCAAACTGAAGTGGCAGTGGGCCGGTCATTATCTCGCAAAAAACCGACAACCGTTGGAATTTTCATTTTATTCCATTCATTGACCCTTCTTGACCCATGATGCTTTTGGCATCGACGTCTTAAGTCTCGTGAAGCTGCGCCGCATCCCCAATTCGGGTCGTCACGTCGCACCGCAGAGGCTGACTGTGATTGCTTTAGTTAATTTGCTTCTATAAGACAATTTTAAATTTAATTAAATTTAAAAGTTTAACACCTCTGATAACAAGAAGTGGACACCATGTGAGGTAGGAATCTAATATAATATATCAAATTGCTTCTAAAATGTATACATTTTATGAGCAACTTGGTCTTGAGTATGGAACGGTATTTACACACCCATTTTACAATTAACAGAAATATGTGGTTCGGTTTGTGTTAAAAACTATGTAGGAATTGAGAGCAAAATGTAGCAAGTTCTTTGATCAACGGCGTAGGTTAGAATTTCGATGGAAATCATACATACGTTACATTGTAGCTAAGTATGATTTTTAGATATCAACTTAGAACATAATTTGATTTTTATTTATTTATTTATTTATTGAGGAATAACAAACGACTACATTATAGTGTTATAGGGTATATTATAAATAACTCAAACGTTTTACCCTTTGGGGTCAAAGGGTAAAACGGAACCTTATTACTAAGACTCCACTGTCCGTCCGTCCGTCCATCTGACTGTATGTCAGTCCGTCTGTCACCAGGCTGTTTTTATTTGTATCTATCTATATTCTAAAGTGAAAATAGAACCCGTGTAAAATAATTACTAATAATAATTTTTACTAAAGTAAATTTATTTTTCTTTAATTTTTCTTTGCAATAGTCTCTACACCTGGCGAATACCATCTTTGGGTGTATCATATTGTGCACCCGAGGATGATACCCGCTATGTGTATCCATCGCCTTTAGATTAACTTCTCAAAGGGCCTCTGTGCTGTTGGCTTCGGCCCCACGCAAGCCTTCCAAAGGACCGGGTCACTTTATGGCCCGAGATCATGGTAAATTTTTACTAATATGTATATTCATGGCTAAGTATTTTTGGGATTTCATTGCTTTAAGTTAAGTTATAAAGCTGCAGCAATAATTTGAATAAAGCGTGTAGGTAACGTACGTGGTAAATAGTTGAGTATTTCACAATGCATTCACATACTCGTTTATAAATAACTGGTTTAAGGTGTGCTTGGTTATTTAGAGCTTTTGATAAGAAATGTAGATTATTACCACATTATTTTATGACTACTAGGGTAAGGCGTAAATACAGGATAGATAGATAGATAGATAGAAAATTATTTTATTGCACACTTACAAAATAAAACAAGCAAGACAGAATAAAATACAAAACATGTGACAATTTGGCGGTCTTATCGCTCAAGAGCGATCTCTACCGACATAGACATAGACAACCGTGATAATCCTTTACCTACGGGTAGAGGCCATCATAGTATTTATGGTAGTAGTCCTAGAATTTATAAATTACCAAATGGCATTAGGAAATGTACTGACGTCACAAAATTTAAATCCAACCTTTTTAGTTATTTATTAATTTACACTTTTTGACATTTTACAGCTTGAATGAATATTTTGACGCAGTTTATTTTAGTTACTATGTAAATGTAGTATAGATAGAGACGTGTTTGATTTTCAAATTGAAAAACGCATTATTTTCAATTCTTAAACTATTTTTGCATTAGGTACTATTATTATTATTGATTTTTGCTCTATATCCAAAATATGTAACTTTTGTACGCCTAATGGCAGATCAAAGTGCCCTTAATCTTTGGCCTGAACATCCCTGTATATTTTTTTTTTTTTTTTTTTTTTTTTTTATACGAAGTAAATCTTTTATTGGCCTTAAGTTTAGTTATTAAATATGTTAATATTAGTTTTAAAGGCTGTGGATTTTGTTTCTAAATAAATAAATAAATACCTGTAAATAAATGAACTATGAACATAACGGTACAGAAATTAAAAATATGTAGGTACCTAGTCTCACAGTTTTGGAGTAATTGGATATTTTTGATATTTTTATGTTGTACCCTTGTTCATTCTTTCGATGCCAAGTTCATAGATCAAGGAATTTACTCAATACGTTTTCTTTAAGTATTCTTGGTTAATTATAATTTCAAATACTCAGACACTCAGGCGACCCTACATTTTTACACCGCAAGAGATTAAACTTTGGAGACAAAATTGTAACCCATTACTTGCGCATTCATGTTTAAAAAACTGTTCCTTTGGCAAACAAAAGACTGTTTGCATTTGATAGTTTAACCTTTAAGGTAGCAGAGGACTTTTTGGTTAATTTAAACGAAAATTCTATTAAACCTAGTTTAGCTAGTTTAGCTGTCAATACTAGTGACATCATTTTTTTTATCAGCGAGAAGGTGAGTTTATAAACCAATTTTAAAAATCAGAAATGATGCAACAAACCTAGTGTGGACGTCAGATTTTTTTAAATTTGATGTATAGTATACTCATCAAAACTACCTTAAGGGTTAACAAGAATGCTTTAAAAAATATTGAGAAAATTCTTTGATTTGGGCACTTGACAAAAGACTGGATAATCTATATATAATAATATCGATCTAATAACTCCTAATCAGTGAGATTTTTACTGCGTTTTTTTTTAAACATTTATCATATCAGTTTATTATCAGTACGTTCTACCTGTCATGACCTACGGAGCTGAAATGTGGACACTCACGGTAGGGTCGGTACACCAATTCAAAGTCACTCAGCGAGCTATGGAAATATGTATGAGACCGCGACTCGGCAAACGTAGTGTAGGACGCCCTCCGGCCAGGTGGGATGACGACTTGCGAAAGATTACAGGCAGATGCTGGATGCGACAAGCTGCAGACAGGGCGCTATGGCGGTCATGAGGCCTATGTTCAGATTATGATGATAGCGATCGGTTTATTCTTGATGTAGAAAGAGAAGTGCCCACACAAAAACTAGGTAGTTATGGCATCAAGGTCTATATTCAGCGTAACATAAGATCGGACATTCCTTGTTTAAAATCTAACGCCCACACGTCTTTCTCACGATTATTCGCTGAGCTAGCGTCTGGACATTCATAACTACGTCCTGTGTTACGAGAACTGTAGACTCAAAGCCCCAGTCGTAATTAAGCCACCATTGTAAAAGTATTTAAACATTAAATTCAAATTCAATTTAATTTTGATTGTTTTCTAAAATTACTTTACACGCTTTCCCAAACAAGTCTAGGTAGTATAGTAAAAGTACACCATTAATCACGTTCGATGACTAAATTAGCAACAGCTAATGCATGTCGACATTCATAAAGCACATGATGCGACAAGCTGAAGACAGGGCGCTATGGCGCTCATGAGGCTCATGTTCAGCCGTAGATTATGATGATAGCGATTGGTTTATTCTTGATGTAGAAAGAGAAGTGCCCACACAAAAACTAGGTAGTTATGGCATCAAGGTCTGTATTCAGCGTAACATAAGATCGGACATTCCTTGTTTAAAATCTAACGCCCACACGTCTTTCTCACGATTATTCGCTGAGCTAGCGTCTGGACATTCATAACTACGTCCTGTGTTACGAGAACTGTAGACTCAAAGCCCCAGTCGTAATTAAGCCACCATTGTAAAAGCATTTAATCATTAAATTCAAATTCAATTTAATTTTTATTGTTTTTTAAACATACTTTACACGCTTTCCCAAACAAGTCTAGGTAGTATAGCATAGGTATACCATTAATCACGTTCGATGACTAAATTAGCAACTGATAATGCATGTCTAAATGTCTACATTCATAAAGCACATGTTGGCACATGCTCATATTAAAGTCGACTAATTTATGTGATTGATTAATCTCAGATTTGGTACATGTCGTACTACTAATTTGTATTTTGATGAGCATGTCTAAAACTGCATTAGGTATATTGATTGATAATTTAAATTTGCTTGGCCGTTTCGAAATACATAGGTTCGACTTAGGTACAGTTTTTTTCTGGATAAGAATAACCCAGCGTATTGACGACATAGTACGCATGGCAGGGCCTCAATGGCATCATCATCATCAGCCTTTATTAGTCCACTGCTGGACATAGGCCTCCCCCAATGAGCGCCATAGCGCCCTGTCTTCAGCTTGACGCATCCAGCATCTGCCTGCAGTCTTTCGCAGGTCGTCATCCCACCTGGTCGAAGGGCGTCCTACACTACGTTTACCGAGTCGTGGCCTCCACTTGAGAACACGTTTGCCCCAGCGGCCGTCGGTTCTTTGCAAGATATGGCCGGCCCACTGACACTTCAGCTTGCTAATTGTCAGAGCTATGTGTAACCTTGGTTCTCTTTCGGATGTATTCGTTACGAATCCTATCCTTCAGAGAAACTCCGAGCATAACTTTTTCCATAGCCTCGCTGAGCGACTTTACACACGCCTAACTGTCAACAAACATAACTTCTGAAAATCACAATCAAGTAATTTTAATTTTATGTTAGTGTTATTTTATAAAATGAAGGGTTATTTTATCTTAAATATTTATCGAAATGTCCAAGTTACATTAAGCTTTTAAAGAAATTGATTGTAAGTTAAAGATGAATGATTTTTTGGCAGTGGGGCATAGGTGTGGAGGGATCCAGGGCCGTCAATCCGGATTTTATATAGCTACGGACAAAGGATTAGCATTAATTTTGTAATTCCAGTCGTGTTCAATAGGTTTCTTTCCGGCCCTGGTGGGGGCACAGAGACGGGCCTCGAGGCTTGGCCTCATTACCCCGGCGTCAACTCGAGGGGTGACGACCCCTCGGTCCTTGGGTTAGTGGGATTCCCCCCCCCCCTTCTCATTGTTTTTTTTTTGGCTGCATTTGGTGTCACTCTATGGTGCGGTCGTCTTCCTGGGGCCGGGGCTGGGGCGGCGCGATGTTGTGGAGATGCTCGTGGTGTCCGTTGTCGGCGCGCCGTCTGCACGACGAATTCCTCCACGGATTGGATCTGCAGGTCGCGGGCGATGACGTCGTTCCTGACGGCGCCCCGCGCCCGTGCAGATCCTGAGCAAGCCGTTTTCATGTGGCATATTTATTTTATTTCAGCCTATGTCATCCCACTGCAGGCTTTATGCTGCAGTGGGATGACATAGGCTGAAATCTCTTTAAGACTTCTCTTTAAGACAATATTTATTTATTTATTTGGCACACAAAACAGAATACAATCTAATATTATACAACTAGAAACACACAATAATTAAAACTAGACTGTATCCCTAAATATGTGTACACAGCATGATCAAATAGCAGTTTATGTGAAGTAAATACAAAATGAATTTAAAAGTAAATAATAATTTTAAAATAATAAGATAAAAATAAGTAAGCATGCATTATTTTTTAATTACAATATTTAATTTATTTTTTTTATTAATTTTTAAACAATAAATTTGATTAAGGCTAGGAAATATATACATATATATATATTAATAATAAAGGGAAAATTACAGAAAATTAAGACCGCTCTCCTTAATGAGAATGGTTTCAACATCTTTTTTAAATTTAAATAGTTTTCTATTAAAAATATCAATATTATCACTTACCATGATCTCGGGCCATAAAGTGACCCGGTCCTTTGGAAGGCTTGCGTGGGGCCGAAGCCAACAGCACAGAGGCCCTTTGAGAAGTTAATCTAAAGGCGATGGCTAAACATAGCGGGTATCATCCTCGGGTGCACAATATGATACACCCAAAGATGGTATCCGCCAGGTGTAGAGACTATTGCAAAGAAAAATGAAAGAAATAAAACCAGGCAATAATATATTATCACTATTATTAACTAAAAGATCGTTGTACTGACGACACATTCTGACCACAGGGTTGTAATAAGACGTATTGTTTGTTGGTACAGACTTGTAGGGCGAAATTTTTTTGAAATGGATAACGAGATCTCGTCCTGGTCTTTAAACCAATGGTAGAGAGTAAGTTGGGGAGTCAATTTCCGAGTTTCAATTTTGAAAAAAATGATCATATCTTGGTATTGGCGACGGGTTTCCAGAGACATGAGTTTGAATCGACTTAGTCTATCCCCATATGCTGGTAGAGTTCGATATATGCCACACCTGTATCCCAATATTTTGACAAACCTTCTCTGGATTTTCTCAAAGCGCTCAATATGCACTTTGTAGAAAGGAGACCAAACTACTGAGTTATACTCCATAATACTGCGATCAAGTGATTGGTACAGGCAGATGAGGCTCCTAGGATTTTTGGACAATAACAAAATATAAAAAAAAAAAAAGTTTAAGCTTATAATTTCAAAACCCATTGCATGTTGGCAGAAAGTGGCGGCATATTATCATGTTCTATATATAGAATTCAAATGAAAAAACATAAAATTCATTCCGTTCTTAAAATAAACGAGTTCAAGAATTGTATAATTTTAATGCACAATATCAGGCTCCGATTACCTTCGTTTTATCAAAAAAACACTGATACTTTTAACTTTTTAGGTGAACAAGTGTATTTGACTTTCCTTTTCAAGAATGCGTAATACAGACCAAATTATAAACTGTCAACACACCTTCTACAGATATACCAGTTGTACATAATAAGTATACTAGCTCTATACTGAGCAGCTAGTACATTATTACAGTTGTTTCTTCAATACAAACTAAGCCTCATCATCAACCCTTACACATCCACTGCAGAACATAGGCTTCCCAGTATCATTAGCTACTAAACTCTAAACCAGGATAAATCTGCTCTAGAAGATTATACGAGTATCCTCCATGTTTGTTTGGTAACGATCGACGCTCTTGAGTGATAAGATCGCCAATTGTAACTTAATTTTTATGTTTTACTGTACATAGTTTCTAATATACTAAGTATGCAATAAAAGTATTTTCTATCTATCTTTTTCAATCTTTATACATATAGACAGAATGGTGTGAAAGCATGTGTGTATCTGTACTAAGTTGAGAATCTACTACGCGCGCCTGAGCTATTTGTGATACCAGTACTTTTAATATCTAATATAATAAAAGGCGCAGAATTCGTTGTCTCGGAATCAAGTCTGCGGCCAGACCAGACCACAGACAGACCTTATCCCACGATTCGATGTATTATTCAGTACATCGAGACAAGACATTCACTGGCGGCCGTGACACAGTCGCCACTACGCCACGCGGTCGAATTGTCCTGGAGAAAGGCAAGAATAACTCAATCGGAATACTTCGCTTATTTTGCGACTTCAAGAGCATATCCTTGAACGTTTTATTTTCTTTCTATTTCAAACTTTGACTTACTTACAGTTGTTCAGGCCCTGATAAGCATCTTTTTGGCTTTAATCAAATTTAATAATAGATTTGCAGGAAGAGCTGCTGCCAGCCCCCGGTGGATATCCCTTTGTCCTCTCACGAAATGACACCCGCGGGAAGAGCCGGAGTGGTGCAAACTTTGAGTCGGCACCACACGGCTTCCATATAAACACTTAGCTTTGCAGTTCAACCTGAACTTAGGTATTTAATATTGTAATGCTCATTACTGTATGCTTCGATAGAGCCAGTCGTTTTTAAACCGACTTTACAAGGAGGTTCTATGGTCGGCTGTACCTATGTAGTTTTTGGTTATGTATGTTCACCGTATAAATTTTTTTATCGGGTTATCAAAGCGTTCCTTCCGAAATCTTATTATCTATTTAGGTATGTACTTCACGATGTCTTGTTTTTTTGCTTAATTTTAAAAAGCAATCATCTATGAACTCATTTATTATTTCTTCAATAGCTTACCTATTGAAGAAATAATAAATGAGTTCATAAATGAGTTTAAATTTTGCCTTTATTTAAACTATCAAGCACCCAATAGAAGAAGTTTGGCCTATCTTTATCAATGAATTTCATATCTTGCCGGTTCCAATCAATCGTCAAAGGCATAACATTAAAAATAATAATCTCTCGCGTCCTTGTGAGGTAACCCACCGCTCCAGTTTGCCGCGTTACTTTCACTATCATTGTGAGTTTCGCAATGGCATTACTGTGTGGACATGACTTGTCAAATAGATACCACTCAGTAGGCTAATAAAAGCTTTAAAGGGTATTTTTTAGTGGAGTCTGGTCAATTATTTATAGAATACGTAGCTAATTAAATTATTTGTTAGAAGAAAATCATCAATAACTAACTGGTTTGTTACGTTTTCGATGATTAAAGTGGGATCGTTAAAGCTGATTATTTGACTGGTTTATATTTTTATTTGAACAAATATTCTGTTTCAAAAGAATAATAATAATTTAGCCATTTATTATCAAAGCATAAATTACATAATAATTGAATTATAATAAAATTAAATTGAACATTGTTAAAAAAATAAGAAAACTTTAATTATTGAGCATTATTAAATAAGTATTTTTATAATTCTTTAATCTCTATTTGAGTAAA
Source organism: Eupithecia abbreviata (assembly GCA_943735965.1). Taxonomy (NCBI): domain Eukaryota; kingdom Metazoa; phylum Arthropoda; class Insecta; order Lepidoptera; family Geometridae; genus Eupithecia; species Eupithecia abbreviata. The sequence goes on along the minus strand of OX030979.1, from coordinate 9,302,740 downwards.
GGTTTCAAAAGAATATGGAACCTTAATTAATCGAAAACTAAAAAATAATTGATACCTACTCGGTACCCACTTTTTCACGTTCTTTTCCAAAATGGCAAGGCCTACAAAATATAGCTAAGAAGCATACCAGACTTCAGACAAGTATTTTGACTTTTCATTTATCAAAAACAATTCAGTCGTTTAGGATGCTTTGTGGTTTTAATGAGTTATCAGAAAGCCACATAGAAACAATCAAAATACTTAACTATCGTGGGTAAAAAACAGAACACTGATTTCAAACTTAGTTTTAATTAATAAAATGCTAGAATTTATACAAAACTAATTAATGCCGTAGATTACTTTAGACTTGAAATTTTCCTTTTATAGTAGGTAATTCAGTCATAATAAACATAGTTTATTTGACAACGTTCAAACAATTACCTAGGTGAAAGTACAACGTATCTTGTGTTTTTCCGATTGAAGAACTAAATCGATTAATAAACTAATTTGTGTTAACGCTTAAATATCAAATATGTCTAACAAATTAACAACAGGCTTTTTCTTTTTCTTTACCACTTTTCGTACCACTTCTGGACCTGTGCTTTCTCTAACTGGTCTATAACGATCTTCATCGTCATATCCGTAGGGACGATCAAATTCATCGTCAAACTCTGGACGATATTCGATCGGTTCACTAGGTCTCCGAGACGGCTTATACTTCTTTTTAGGAACTAAAATGTAGTCATCCATATCTTCACCAACAAACTCTGGAACCTTCGGAGGTCTTCGGTTCTTCTTCGGCCGAGATGGAATATTATCTTCGGGATAGTATTTCTCGGGGCGAGGTATGTCTGCTATTGTTTGATAGTGGTACTTCATTGAAGTTTCCGGTCTATGATCTTCATATTTGGGTATCTTATGGCTTTCGTAAGGCTTCACTCTATCAAACGCGTAGTTAGACGATTCGCTGTATTTGTCGTATGAGTCTCGGTACGGCTCGGATGGGTAATTTGGGTATTTCTGTTTATTTTGATCGAGGTATACGATGTTTGCATACGAATCTCCGTCATTGCTTTCCTTTTTCGTTTTAGTTTTGCAATTCGGGTCGAAGCTGTATCCTACGTGACTGTGTGGTTGACTGTCTTGTGACGCGTCATCGCGGGGATGTTTGATCGTTACGCTGTGGGTGTATTCACTAGGTTCTTGATCAAAGCTTGGTCTTTTCCTCGGTGGTGCGTCTCTGAACGGATCGTACGGATGTTTGCCTCTTTTCCTTTCGTAATAATCATCTTCGATGTCGTCAGCGAAGTCGTAGTACTTTCCGTAGTCTCTCATCGTTTTGTCTTCCATGAAGCTGCGTCCAGTCTCTGGTTCAGTCTCTGGTTGGGGCATTGGTATCCCGTCATTGTTGACGACTGCAGTGAAACCTGTTTTTGGACCAGCTGTGTACTCCACTGAACGAACGCTACCATCTGGCTCTAGAACACTGTAGTGACCTGGAAAGAAATATAAATAGCATTTTTATATTAATATAGTGATTGTTTTTCTGAGTATTCTTGTCTAAATAATGTAGTTACAGTTTCTAAGTAACAAAACAGTTGCCGAATTTGGTGGTAAAATAGTCTAAAAATAATCTATTAATAAAATTCTATCAGTATTATCTCTATCATGCAGAGTTCCAACTCATAAGCTGGATTTAAATCTAAATGAAAATTGTCCGTAAAATCTGAATGGATAAATATTAACCTTTAACAGTGTCACCTTCCTTCGACTCCCACACGGTCTTGATGTCTCCAGTGTTGGCATCGGAGACCCCATAGCTGAACGAGTAGCTTGGTTTTGTCTGAAATCAAAAATATATGAGATAAATAAAAAAGTCTGATCTGACAAACATGGTTGGCAGATATTAGTATGATCACCGAAATATAAACAACCCCAACAATTTCATTCTAAACTCGATGATGATGATGCAGATGAATTCGTACCTCGACAAATTTTTTATAGAAAATTGTCGACCATCTTAGAGCGCCATAAATAATACTACATTTTATAAACCTTAACTTTTCAAATAAGCCGTATAGTCGTATGTATCATTAAAATTATTCTAAGGTAATACTGTAGACATATTAACTTTGACACGGAATGACTACACCTTTAAAACTATGTTAAAGGAGCACTATTTGTCCTGCTGTCACTAATGCACAACTGAGTCCCTATGTATATAAGTAGTATAAGCATATATTTTTTATGATATGTATGTAGTATATTGCCATGTAAGTATTATAAGTATTATATTTTATTTTATAATGTATGTATAACCTGCAAGCACAGAGATCCCCTGGTACTGTCCACGATCCTATCCATCCATGGTTGTCTGGTAGAGATCGCTCTTGAGCGATAAGACCGCCAATTGTATCTAGTTTTTTTAAGTTTTTATTTTACATTGTCATTTTAGTGTGCAATAAAGAATTATCTATCTATCTATCTATCTATCTGACTACATATTAACTTGCTCGATATTAAAAACCTTTAATATTTACATCATCAAAATACACACTAACATTAGACTTATCGTCACACCAGTACCTAATCCAATACCTCCACCATTTCCTTACAACAATGCGTCACAAACTACCCATTAAATCATCGATCACTTTTCCACTTATTAACAAGCAGAATAAAAACGAAAGGAGAGTTTACGAGGCATCGCGTGAAGTAATTCGATATTTTACTTGCTATGACAAACGTGCACGCTCGCCGATTAAAGTTTAGTATGCAGAATAAGAAATGAGGTCTAATAATCGTTTCCATGAGTCAAGAATGTATCAGGGATGTCACTTACCGGAAATTGGGTGAAATTTAATGAATAATTAATATTAGATGCATGAATGGTGGTGATAATTGGATGATTGGAGGAGGTAGGTATTTATTTAGTTTATATTTATTTATTTTAGTGTAGAAACCTATTCAGAAGTACGTGGTATTATTAAAGTGGTATGCGGTAATGCTACTGTCACCAAAATACTCAGTGGAATACCGTAATTTGTGCGAGACTATATTTGAATGCGCACTTGTCCGCGCCGCAGGAGCCGCACTCGATTTTACTGAAATGCGGTGCGTTCGGCGCGGATTGGTGCGCGATGTTGCATACTATTTCATTATAAAGTTGATGTATTATTTCATTAAAGTGATAAAGTTGTGACCTAACCACTTGAACGTCTAGTGGCACAGAAGTACCACAAACGTTTAGCTCTTTTGGCGACCGATTTATTTATTATCTGTGCCTCTAAGTTGCTACCCGTCGATACTAGATGACACTATCAACAATTTTCTAACAATTTCGACCAAAAGTTCCCATACTTGGTAGTAAAAATAAGATAACTTTATATGAAATATCGTATATACATAGTTATCCTTCAAATAAATATAAAAACGTAAGATTTTTGTTATGATAGTTACACTCTGGGTAATTCTAAGAAATCTAATCCTTTTGGGATATTATTCGATTTCTTATAGAAATAGATATGAGCAACCCTGCATAATTATTAGTGACATTAATGTCAGTCTGTCTGTCAAATCACCAGGTGTAACGTAGAGTTAACTCTCGATCACTGTTTCAAAATGAATAAACATTCGCTTTCATCAGACACTTATAAAACTTCACTTATACCCTAATAAGGTTTCTAAATCAATATCTTCTATAATTTGAAATATAGGTAAAAGATCAACTTCGACCTCAACAGCCTATTTGGTGCACTGCTGGACGCAAGCCTCGTCATCATAATGCGCCTTATTGACTTTTGTCTATACGACCGATGTGGCGCGGTGGGCGAAGGTCCGCCTGCGACGCAGGAGGTTGCGGGTTCGATTCCCGCCTCGGAACAATTGTGTGTACGATCTGCAGATATTTGTTCCGGGTGTTCTGGTCGTTTTCTATGTATAAAAATCTATCTATGTAATATATAGTATTATGTATATCAGTTATCTAGTACCCATAACACAAGCTCTGCTTACCATGGGGCTAGATAATGCTGTGTAAATTGTCCAGCATTATTTATTTATTTATATTTATCTTATAGGGAAGTAATGCCCATGCTCCCCACGCTGGGCATGCGGGTTGGGGATCGCAGCTCGTTGGTAAATTGTTCTGCAGGTGGCGCTGCTACCCACCCCCCAGTGGATGGTTATCCCTCATTCTACACCCGTGGGAAGAGTTGTGATGGTGTAAATTCTAAGCTGGCATAACACGGCTAAAGATCAGAACATCTAGCGCAATCAAAAATAAACTGTATTTTGAAACAGATTGAGCTGGTTTTTACAAACAAGTAGATTCCATCCAAAATGTCACCTGATCCATCCCAAGTTCAAGAAGAGTCAGTGCCGTGCCGTTACTCAATGTCAATGACACGCTGCATTTACATAGAAACCAGTTAAAACATTATATTATTATTAACAGCCGAACTGGACATAGGCCGATCCCAAACATCGTGACTAAAACTGAAGCACTTGGCACTGACACATTATAAACTGGGTATAAGCCGAAACAGACGAGTGCAAGCGTACAACGAAATACGATACGAATTATATACCTTTTATAAGTTGTAATAAAGAAAAATAATTATGTGAAATAAACAATATATATTTTTTAATTCAAATTAAACAATAAGAACTTATATTTTTTAACACAAATCAGACACTTCGTGAGTTATGCATAAAACTGATTACCTACACGTACATTAAAAGTAAAAGACAGGTGCCGAAGGCCCCGCTTCCTGTGTAAATTCAGTCATCGCTTTCTCACGCTTCCGCATACCGACTATTACGTCGAAACATTAAAAATAAAAATTGTAACGATATGAACACGCAATTGAGATTCCAATATAATATTGGTAACGTAAAAGCTACAATTAGGTAAGCGTACGATTATCATTTGAATTACTCTAAGTACCTCATTATGACTGTGGTCCCGACGTAAGAATTGACCCCTCCAAGTCACAACTCAACTCGTAGATTTCATCAGAGCCGACTTAAGGAAACTACCTAACGCCTACCTTCAGAAGATCAGCAGCTTCCATCAGTGTACTTTAATACAGTTTGGTGTCTATCAAGCGTAGTGGTTATGGCAAAACCCCCTTATAAAGGGGGGGGGGGGACAAAATGCTAAGCAACAGTGGACTTATGTGTACTGATGTAAAACTCTTAATATCTGATAAGTACATTGAGAATTAAGTGGTAGAACGTAACCAAGTTAATAATAACTGACGACCGATGTGGCGCAGTGGGCGAAGGTCCGCCTGCGACGCAGGAGGTTGCGGGTTCGATTCCCGCCTCGGAACAATTGTGTGTACGATCTTGATTTGTTCCGGGTGTTCTGGTCGTCCCACAAAACCCAAGAACCGAGGGGTCGTCACCCCTCGAGTTGACGCCGGGGTAATGAGGCGAAGCCTCGAGGCCCCTCTCTGTGCCCCCACCAGGGCCGGAAAGAAATCTATTGATCTGGTCGTTTTCTATGTATAATAAAAAATATCTGTCTGTGTAATGTATTGTATTATATCAGTTATCTAGTACCCATAACACAAGCTTTGCTTACCATGGGGCTAGATAATGCTGTGTGGATTGTCCAGCATTATTTATTTATTTAATCGTGGACAACATTTATTTAATAGAAATTAGCGTTGTAAGATCGTGACGTGTACCATATTCTACTACAAAAGACATAAACGCGCTCGCTCAAGATATTATTTATCTTTATATATGATTTATATCTTGTTTAGTTGCGTTACATGTTTTAACCGTGCAATAAAGTTATAATCAAAGAAAAAGAAAATTTAAAAAACATTTTTTTAACTTGAAATGTATTCCAAACCACAATACAAATCAAGCCAACAATTGAAAATTAATACTATGTACAATCTAAAGAATTGAATTTTTTTTTCCAAATTCTTTTCTTTATGCCATAATTATTAAAGAAACTTCTGTAATTTTTAAAGAACTTTTAAACAGGTTATAGTTACAAATAACACAATTCATGCTTACTTTTGAGCCAGATGATAATGTGTGATTGTGCGACTGTCCAGCATTCTTTATTATTAGATATAAAGAATGCTGGACAGTCGCACAATCACACATTATCAATAAAATAATGAATAAACAAAAATAAAACATAAACCAATAGTAGGGAAAATGTATAAAGCATTGCATCAAACTATGGTTGCATTACTTGTATCTTTAATTTTAATGTGCTTTCTGCATACTGTAACTTAACGACTGGCAAAGAAAAGTGGGTGAACGAGATACTCACAGCTGTTAGACCGCCGTATTATGGACCAGTTACAACACTCTCGGTTTCATTATGGTTTTACGTGAAGCCTCATTTGCAGCAAGTTTTAACTCATTTTTATTTTTGTTCTATTTCTACACTTTTACGAACCAAAAAAATATCGAACAAAAGATGAACTCTTATTGTGACTTAACGGACTTTTATTGTGACTTTACGGACTCTTATTGTGACTTTTCGGACTCTTATTGTGACTTAATGGTCCCTTGTTGTGACTTAACGGACTCTTGTTGCGACTTAACGGACTCTTATTGTGACTTTTCGGACTCTTATTGTGACTTAATGGACTCTTGTTGCGACTTAACGGACTCTTAATGTGACTTTACAGACTCTTATTGAGACTTAATGGACTCTTGTTGTGACTTAACGAACTGTTGTTGTGACTTAACCGAATCTTATTGTGACAAAACGGTAGTTTTAACGGAGGCCATGACATATACTCCGCTGACCCATAGAAGTAAGTAACTACGAGTAAAAAAGTAGGCTGATAGCTGTAGGTATGATAGCTGATAGCTATCATACGGATTTCATCGAAAATGCCCACTAATGATCTTGTAGTTTGATAGTGACATTTTGTAATCGTGATTGATAGAAGTTGAATTAAAGTAGACATTTGATTTTATAAATTAGTGTAAACCTATGTATATGTTTTTGTTCGAAGTTTATCAGCTTTGGTATAGCGCGAGACCACACGTGCTATCTAAAAACAGGAAGCGTAGACTTTGGTTTCATTCCATAATGAAGCTGTAAAATTAAGTTGGCGTTGGTAGTTAAATATAGGTCTTTAAAACAGATGCATTTTAAAGATTCCATTCGACTGACGAATTCCACATAAAATATCAATATAGGAAAAAATATTTAGAAAAATTAAACAAATGAAAAACATTTTTTTCTAACAATGCCGTTGTATAATAAATGTTAAAGTTTGTTTCTTCGTCTTTACTACTGAATCAACGTTTTTATCGTGAATATACCTTCTTGAACACAATCCCAGCTGATGATAAGTGACGATTCAACCGAAGATGCATCATAAAAGTTCAAAGTTATACATAAAAAAAGAGACACCTATTCACTCTTGTCTTGAAGAGACTGTAAAAACTGAAGCCAGGCAGCAAGATCTAACGGTACGAACTTGTACGGACCTGTTCCGAGAAGACCAAAAACTTATTTTAATCCAGCAAAATTTGGCAAAGCTGGTCTCTAATCGAAGATATTCAAAGCCAAATGGTTGATTTTTTCTAAGATCGATTAGGATCATGATTTACGTGTGTTCATATTTTTTTATTGCGTAACGTTGAATATTAACACTTTGACTGCTATTTTTTTTCGACGACTGCTATCTTTTTTTTAACCTAAAAAATTCGTGCTGCCGCTCTACACAGCGGTTGTGTTGCGCCGCACATGCGTTTTGTTCGAAAAATATTACGGCTGTGCTGAGTCACAAAGATCTGTATTTTCTCAGCCGCTGCGCTAGTGTGGATTTACGCATATTAGTCACTTGTAGAAAACACTCTCAAAGTGTTAAGTTAAATGATAAACTACCTATCCTACAATTATGTTTTCAGCACTCATACATTACACCGGCTATCGTGCGCGAGTGACAGAGAAAATAGCGTGATTTATATGTGCTTCGTTTCTACGTTGTATATTATAATAGTAACTAGCTTCTGTCTGCGTCCTCGCACATGGCTGGTATAGGATTATTTAAAAGTAACTGGGAGAGATAATAAGGTAGGTCACCTTTAACAAAAGAGGTCAAAACTATTCAATTTACTAATATCGAAGAATTAAGCACAAGTATTTAAGTAAGAAAATGTAAATAAAAATATCTGAATAAGGTTCTTAATAATAATACAATAAAATAAATAATAACTGGTAGGAGTACGTTGGGATAATGTTCTACATGTGCGACGAATTGTTTTTTATCCATTTTTCGTCTTTACTCACGAATTTGCTCATAACTAGGTTTTGTATATTATCAAATTGCTCCAAATTTTTATGAATGTTTTACACCATCTTTTTTATAGTACTAGTAAATGTGAGATTCCTCAATGAAATCAACTGTAAATAAATAATTCTGGACAATTCATACTTACAAAATTCACACTATTTTTAACAAAAAGCGTGGAAGGAAAGAGCTATTTGCATAGTAGTCTCTGTAGGCCAATAAAAATAATTTTGTGTTTGTTTACTCACTTGTTCCTCCACTTGTTGCTCAGCTATTACATCTATATTTTGCTCTTGACAATTTAATGCCAATAGATGTGCCGAAAGGATCTGTAGTAAAAACAATAAATAAGTAGTACTCAAGTTTTTTTTGGGATCAAAAATATATCAATAACCGTACAGGACACTTGTGTATATGGTCTAATATTTATAAAACTCATACGATATCAAGGATTTTTTTTATTTAATGGCTTCAGTGCAGTAGCTCAGCTGTTTCAATTGTAAATACTAGCTCTAATTTGTTTATGTTATTTGATTGTAACTTTCTTTGTAACAAAAGTGATATTAAAGGCTTATATAGAAATTGAACTTGAATATTTATTAATAAGTAAAAATTAAACCTGCATGCAAAAATGAATTTTAAATATATACCAATAAAGTTAACTTTTTCGTCATGGTCACTCCACGGCCATACGTTTCGCACTATACTGAAACACTAGTAGAAAATCGTGAAAAACACCAGCTACACCATCTCCAAGGTTGAAGACACGAAGCACCACCACTACTTTGCTATTTATAAACGCACACCACCCCTTGTGTGTGTACTATCCACTCACACATCTACCCTTAGGAACAATCACTTGATTTTAAAATCTACTTTAGATCCCTTTTTGAGATAGTGGTACGAGTAAGTTATATTATTATAGAAGAGTTGCTTTTGAATAGGAAAAAATTTATAGAATAATAAAGTCTGAGGGTTTTCTTATTCATAATTACTTTCATTTACTTTCAGTCATAATAAATGAAAGTAATTAAATAGATTTTTTGTGCATATTGGTTTTATTTACAGGAAACCTGACAGGGTTTTTATGCACTATTACAATTATTATTATGTCTCTCATTTACCATGATCTCGGGCCATAAAGTGACCCGGTCCTTTGGAAGGCTTGCGTGGGGCCAAGCCAACAGCACAGAGGCCCTTTGAGAAGTTAATCTAAAGGAGATGGCTACACATAGCGGGTATCATCCTCGGGTGCACAATATGATACACCCAAAGATGGTATCCGCCAGGTGTAGAGACTATTGCAAAGAAAAATGAAAGAAATAAAACCAGGCTATTATGATGGATGGATGGACTGGGTAATCGGGCTATAGGGGAGATTGCGGATTGATTGATTATTATTATTATATTAGCCCGGGGTGTCCCACTGCAGGGCAAAGGCCTCCCTCCCCTTCTTCCACTCATCTCGGTCCTCAGCTAGGAGAGCCCACTCCTTATCGTATAGGTCGAGCTCATCTCGCCATCTCCGATCATCGCTCATCTCAATACTATTACAATGCATAAAAATAATTTAAGATTTATTTGTTAAAATTCAATAATATCTACGCCAGTTCTCACTCGTTAAAAAATACAAGAACTTAGCAGTACACTATTTGTTTATTTGTTTATTTATTTCCACCGTAGGTACACAATGTTACACTTGATGTCGTTAAATACTATTTTAAAAGACAAATTACATTTTTATTATAACACACACTAACTTTTGACAAAGGAAACACCATAGGACATTGTGCAAAAAAAAAAAAAAAAAAAGCAGACAGACATGCCTTCTTTAAAAAATTTAAATAAATTATGGTATCAGTTAACCTACTAATCTATTGAATACGTAGATAAGATTGCTATTGGGTATATGATGGTTATTATGCAAATATAACCAAAGAAAGATTCAGTGTTAAGTATTAATTTTTTGTTTCACGCTATGTAATTTGATAGCTCCGTAAATTGTCAGAGATAATGTGACAAGCGATATGCGTTTTATTACACGATCATTTGAATATAAATGAATATTCAAATAAGACAATATTCCATACATCTGTCTAGCTCGACAATAAAAATTAATTCTCCCTTTGGTTACTTAAATAACATATTCTGAAGATGGCGGTGCCTCAGAAAGAACAGGAATGACCTTTCCCCGGTTTCTTCTTACTAAACGTTATTTAATATGTCATATTATTTCTGTATTACACGCCACCGTCTATACTTGTTCTAGCACTTCATGTTGCCTGGCAGAGATCGCTCTTAGCGATAAGGCCGCCCATTGTACAGCATATTTTGTATTTGTTTTTTTTTCTTTTCCTGTCTTGTGTATCTTTTATGTATTTGGTAATATGCAATAAAGAGTTATTGTACTGTATTAAAATATTTATCATCATTATGAGTCTTTCTTAATTGGAAACCGCGACTCCGCAAATGTAGTGCAGGACGCCCGCAGGCCAGATGGGATGACGATCTGCGAAAGACTGCAGGCAGATGCTGGATACGGCAAGCTGAAGACAGAACGCTATAGCATTTTTTATGTCCAGCAGTAGACTAATAATAATGTCTTTATCAGTCCACCGCTGGACAAAGATCTCCCTTATTAAGCGTTTTATTGGCACTTATCACTGGGGTTAGTGCCATAACTGCCAATAACCAGCTTGAAACCTATTCCGGAATTCAAATTACGATAAGGATTTTTTTATGTGGCAACGAAATTGAGGAAATGAGTTTAACAATGTAACGTCTTTACAATGGACATGGAGAATGTTCATAAACGTCAGTTTTAACATGATACCTACCATGATAACATACACAACAGTAAAAGAAAGTAAACTGTAGTAAAGAACTCTTTTTAGGGTTAAGTTCGCCTTTGTAATAAGTTACTAGAATAAGTTTTGTATATAGTACAAAAAGTATAAAATAAATAAAGAGGTTTGAAAGTTTTTTGTATATAGGTTTTGAGAACTAATATCTTTGTTAATTTTCAAAATCGCGGCGCACAGTGAAAATTATATATTAGGAAAGATGCAAGTGCGGCTCCTGCGGCGCGTACAGGTGCGCGTTCAGCTTTATACAGTTTTTATTTAAACATTATGTATTATAGTGTCATTCGAAAACATATCATAATCATCAATAGTTATTTATGTACGTATATTTATTCTTTGTATAAGTTTTATCTACCCATTTACATATATACCAGTAATTTTCATGTCGCCACGATTTTGAAAATAAAAAACAGTTGCCAACCGATTTTAAGGCCAAAATCTTCAGACCCAGATAAAGGTCATTATATAAAAGCACTCGGTAAACGTAGTGTAGGACGCCCTCCGACCAGGTGGAATGACGACCTGCGAAAGACTGCAGGTAGATGCTGGATGCGGCAAGCTGAAGACAGGGCGCTATGGCGCTCATTGGGCAGGCCTATGTCCAGCAGTGGACTGATATAGGCTGATGATGATGATGATCATATAAAAGCAGGATATAGGCATAGGCTAGGGACCTACATAAAAACATAGGTGCTGAAAAGAGTTTTTAAGAGTTAGACTTTTTCTAAGTATTTTATATGCGGAAATATGGAACTTTTGATTTCGGTAAGGATAGTGATAGCCAAAAATAAAAGCGCGTTCCCTAATAACTATGCAAGTACCTGAAGAATACCGTGAGGTTTTAATCAGTAGGTGATTACAAGTAAGAGAGACATAATCTTCCACCGGGGACGGAAGTATATCGATTTTGGATTTCCTCACGAAAAAAAAGCACTCATAAAATGAAGCGAAATTTTAACGCATCATTTATCCTTAATTTTATTAATGAGCGATCAACAATATTGCGAATTTCATGCTCGAACTGCCATATTAACGATGATAAATTTAAGCAGGAACCAAACCAGTCATCGAATTGTTTCAAACATTTAAATAAATTAAAATTTTTATATAAATACTTTAAGCATACTCATGGTAGTATAAGCATACCTCTAAATAAATAAAAAAGAAAATAATACTAAAAGCGCTTTATTTCAGCTCCGTAGCAAAACAAATATCGTTTTACCATCTTATAATAATTAATTAACTTGCGTAAGTAGGTATATAAAATCTAATCTAATTTGCAATGATTTTGCCTACTTTGAGATGCCTTTTGTTAAAACAATGTTAATATCACAGATCGATAGTGATTCCGCTTCGATTGTCTGGCAGCGCCATCTTTGTTTGGTAACTGTTATCTTATATGGGCGCCATCTATTGGTGTCCGTAGTAACCTCCGTGGTTTCCGTAAACTTGAGGGTGGTGAGCGTGGCCAATGCGTTTCACGACAGCGTTGAATCCGTTGTGCTTATCGGCTGTGTACTCGACAATGCGCGTCGTGCCGTCTGGCTCGAGCAGGGAGTATGAACCTGAATATGAAAGAGTTTTTGTAGTGGCGCATAGATGGCGTTGTTAAGTAATATCGGAGTTAAAATTATTTTGGACACAGGTAATGGTGGTACAGACTGTCACTGCAGTAGCAGTAGGTACTTAATGTTCATATCAATTAAGTGAATTTATCGTACCTTTCACGACATCACCATCACGGGTCTCCCATTGCGATTTATGGTCTCCTGTATGTGGGTCTTTCACTGAATAATCGAATGTATATTTTGGATGTGACTGAAAATAAAAAATGAATAAAATAAATGAATAATATAAACTTAAAACATAAGAACTTGAAGACAAAATTGACAATTAAGTTTTTTGGTACAAAAGACTTCAACGCGCTTCGCGACAGTTTATTATACTGTTCTAGAGGTTTATAGCCTGGGTGGATGTTAAATGCTTAATCTACGACGACTATTAATAATAAATAAATAATGCAGGCACACAGAGCATCATCTAGCTCCAAGCTAAGTAGAGCTTATGATATGGGCATTAGCTGACTGGTATATTACAATACTTTACTTAAATATATATTTTTTATTATATATAGAACGACCACACCCGGTACATTTATGTATATCTGCAGATTTAACAAACAATTGTCAATAGATTTCTTTCAAACAATTGTCCCAGGCTTTATAAAAAAAAATATATACTTTTTTTGAGAATAATACATCAAAATTTTACTAATCTAAATTATACCTACACTCTGGTTTCAATTTATTTGTATTTCTAGCTCAATTTATCACGGAAGACCAGCGCTATGGTACGATCTGCTTTACCATAGCACATGCTGAGTGGATACCGATTTTTGTCAGTCTCTGTCGTCTGTTAATCTAAGTTTAGTTTATAAGAGTCTCTGTTCTGTTCTGACAAAATAATAATCTTTTTACTTTTTTACTTTACTTTTTATTTATTTTTATCGGTATTGATACGTCCGTTTTCTAATAAGAATATCATTGTACCATGGATTGCGAATATTGCGATAGATCTTACGTGAGCAGTGCAGCATTGCAAGTACAGATACAAATGTTTGCTTACCAATATGTCGTAATATGGGGTTATGGTGCCTATCCACCATAACCGTTACGGACGGCTGTTTTCTATTGCTTATTGTCAACCTTCGTATAAACATTGTCTTTTGGAAATAATGCAGAATGTCTTCATCATTATGACGACCGATGTGGCGCGGTGGGCGAAGGTCCACCTGCGAGGCAGGAGGTTGCGGGTTCGATTCTCGCCTCGGAACAATTGTGTGTAAGATCTGCAGATATTTGTTCCGAGTGTTCTGGTCGTTTACTATGTATAATAAAAAATATCTATCTATGTAATGTATTGTATTATGTATATCAGTCATCTAGTACCCATAACACAAGCTCTGCTTAGCTTGGGGCTAGATGATGCTGTGTGAATTGTCCAGCATTATTTATTTTATTTTATCAGATTGATGTGCGAGACAAGTCCGTTAATTCATTTGAATACATATAAACATTATCACCATCTTGTGTCGGTCTGTCGTCCTATCGGATTATGAGAATGAGAGAATAGAGGGTGCAAATATTACTTGTGCACTATACCCAATATGTTCTGTGCACCTGGCTTGTATTCGTTGAGATTGGCCACCGATGCTGTTGGTCAGTCGAACAAAAACTCATAAGAGAAGATGACAAGTGACCGCCATTGTCTAGAACCCAATATGCAAAATATCGCATATACTATATTTGAGCTGAACTTCTTCATTACATAAAATAATTTTGTACTATTTAAATTATATTTTTCTCATAATATTAATAATAATTCGATGACGACTAATGTGCGGCCGACGAAGATCCGCCTGCGACGCAAGAGCTTACGGATTCGATGTTCGCCTTGGCACAAATGTTTGTACAATCTGCAAATGCTGTGTGTTTTCTATGTATAGTAAAAATATGCATAAATCTGTGTAATGTATTGTATTAAGTATATCAGACACCTAATAAGTACCCATAACACAAAGTTTGTTTAGTTAGATGCTGTTGTGTTCCAGAATAAAATAAAGGCTACTATTTGTTCCATAAATCAGTTCCCATGGGATAGAAATAACCCTAAAACTTTTCTATAGAAACAACGCGTTCGAAGCCGTAAGCATAAACTAGTTATTTTATAATTATTCTTTAGTGCTACCCGATACTCCTAATAGAAACTATTATGTCTTGATTTTAAGCATTTAATCATTTCAAATCGATTTATTCATTCCATCCAAAGGTTGCCTGGAAGAGATCGCTTCTAAGCGATAGGGCCGCCCATTGTACCTGTCGCATACAATGTATTGTAATGATTAATTTGATTATGGTGTACAATAAAGAATTTTTGCATTGTATTGTATTAAAACCTCGATTTGATTAAATCGCAGGTAGGTTAGGTACTTACGTAATAATCTCCATGGCCTACCCCGCCGCTATGTTCACTGTAGCCCCCATAACCCCCGTAGCCACCGTCGCCAGCGTACCCACTGTAACCACCGTACCCGTGGTTAATGTAGCCCCCGCTAACTGCTGCGCATACCGCCACCAATACTAAAACCTGCAAAAATATTTGTTATAGGTCCATCAAATTAAATAGAACAGTTAGATAGATAACTCTTTATTATAACACGCAAACAGAAAATGAAATGCAGAGGATCAAGGAAGTACATATTCAACAAAAAATAAGGGATACACTGATTTTCAGTTAAATAAGTTTAGTCATGTTGGGAAACAGCTGTGAATTTTGCTTAGGCAATAAAACAAACTGTATATGTATTAACAGAAACGTATTCAGAGTTGAAATAATTGAGCTAACTGCAGACTTTACGCAAACAATCTGAAGGTATGTATTTTAAAACTCTAGTAAAAAAAAGAAGAGATTTGTTTGACTGCGTAATAAGAAACGGAAGAGGGGCCGGCGTTAGATTTATGCAGTTTAAGAAATTGAAAAGATCCATTGAAACTGTTAAAATCCGCTGTCCACAATCTAAACTAAAGTCCCATCTTCTATCTTCTGTCTAAAATTTTTCCTTGATTCTCCTCTCTTTCTTATTCAGATTCATATTCCTGCTTCAACCGTGATCAGATTTTATCCAAATTTTATTTCTGTGGTACCTTCTTATTGTATTCAGAACAAATAAGAATAATCTTATTTGTAGTTTTTCTTTTAGGTTAGTTTTAATTTAAGTAGTTTTGTATTGCATGCAATGTATTAAGTTCTTATTCTTGTTTTTACTTCTCTATTACTGTTTGTTTGTGCTCTACCAACTCTTTGTATAATATATCTTTTTTCCATCCCTGGTTGCCTGGAAGAAATCGCTTTAAGTGATAAGGCCGCCTATTCTACTGTCATTATGTAAGATTTAGATTAAAATATGAAACTGAAAAACAAATACTAAAGATACACAATGAAAATGAAAAAATTACGTTTTTTTATTTCATTACGCGTAGATTTCATTACAAATAAGCACTTAGTACACCATGTATGTTTTATTTTATAAGTTACGCCTATTCTACTGTTATTATGTAAGATTTAGATATAAGGTGTTATTTTGGGTACAATAAAGTGTTCATTCATTCATTCCTTCATTCATTAATTCCACCTAAAAGGCTCTTGGAAACATAGTTACCATATAAAAAGGCATTGCGTTATAGTTATAGCAAACAATTAACGTCGCTCTGAAATACAATAGTTTATCCGATAATGTTTCACTACTTATCGGATCTAAAACAAAGAACAAACGTAGGAAGTATCAGCTCAATATTTTTGTAATTAACACATATCTTTCTCATTATCTCCCATTGTTAAGTAACCTAATCTATTTTGAACATAGCGAAATGCAAAACCAGCTGAATTTAATCATCGTTTCTTATTAACTACTCAAGCAAGGCTAAAGTAATTTTTCACATTTACTTTTTTGAGTACGCTATATTTTAGCGAAATGCAAAACCAGCTAAATTTAATCATCGTTTCTTATTAACTACTCAAGCAAAGCTAAAGTGATTTTTCACGTGTTCTTTTTTTGAGTAATAATATTTTGAATATAGTGAAATGCAAAACCAAATAAATTGAATCATTGTGTCTTAGTTACTACTCAAGCAAAGCTAAAGCGATTTTCCACATGTACATAATTTTTTATTTTATTTTATTTTATTTTATAATTTTGGGAAAACTATCAGCTAGGTAACTAAATACTAAACACAGTGTGTAACTAACGGCTAATTATAAGTTTCTACAGATATAAGAAAAAGATACTAAAGTAAAATACTAACAGTCGATAAAAGAAAAAGACAGCACATTTGGTTGAGAATACAAACTAAGTTACATTAAATACTTAAGCAAAGAAAAAACGACTCAACCAGCGTTTGAGTAAGCTTATCTATTTTGAATATAGCGAAAAGCAAAACCAGCTAAATTGAATAATCGTTTCCATGTAACTACTCAAGCAAAGCTAAAGCGATTTTCCACATCTACTTTACGTACCAATCTATCATAATTTCATCGGAATTTATATTGCGCATTTGCGACAGTTGTCCAAGTAGCCCAGCAGCTATTCAGTTTTAAACTATTTAAGTGTAAGTGGGTAGTTTGTTAAACACTAATGGGTCATTAAAATATGAAACTGAAAAACAAATACTAAAGATACACAATGAAAATGAAAAAATGAAGTTTTTTTATTTCTTTACGCGTAGATTTCATTACAAATAAGCACTTAGTACACCATGTATGTTTTATTTTATAAATTACCGAAATAATCATTTTATTTTATTTTATTTTTTGCTTAGTATTAAGTATTTTAAATAAGTACATTTATAAAATTGGAAATATTTCAATGAAAGCTATAAAATCAAATTCTGTTTTACATAATCAAGACTAAAAAATAACCAATGTAAAAACGTATAACAATTAGGCATTTTCTTAAATTAAAAAAAAAATAAACAAAATGAGGGTGCTTTTTACGTGGTGCCGCCAAATTAATGTGGCTCCGACTACTTAGCCATGTGTTATCAATGGAAAACATACTAGTGATTTCTTTTTCACTTCTTCCACTAGTGGACAAAAAATTGAAGTGAACAGTAAAATAATTTTATTTGATAATTATTTAATGTATAAAATATGACTTGTCTAATTGCTTATTTGTAAGCCTAAAGAAATAAATGATTTTTGACTTTGACTTTGAAAACCTCTCCTTTTATAATCCACGCCATTTCATAGTCTTAAAATACCAATGGCTTATATCCAGCAGAGACTAACATATGCTGATGATGATGATAATGAAGATAAATAGCATTTTTGTTATTTTTGGAAAACATCTATTGAACAAACTATTGAATTTTATTTAACACTTTGACTGCTGAAATCACACGGTATGTGTTTTCGAAAATACATTTTTTTTGAAAATACAGATCTGTGTGACTCAGCACAGCCGTAATATTTTTCTAACGAAACGCATGTGCGGCGCAACACAACCGCTGTGTAGAGCGGCAGCACGAATTTTTTAGTGTAAAAAAAGATCGCAGTCGTCGAAAAAAAACCGCAGTCAAAGTGTTAAAGAAAGCACATCTGTAGTTCTTTTTCACAACACTATGCCATATCAATAACCGATATCTGTAACTTATATCTCCCGCTGACAATAATTGAAGTAACTCAACGTGACAATATTATAATAGATACCGAAGCTGTTGAAAAGTGTATCAATAACTTTTTTGGCGTTTTTGCATTCGGTCTCATTATTTCTTCAATGATTTGGTTTGTACAAGATATTACTATAGATAGATTGTTAATGGGTTAATCTGAGACTGATTTTATTAACCTATTTAGTTAAGCTAAACAATAATCTTTATTTGTATTTTTATACATTGTGATACCTTGACCTTTAAATTTTGAAAAATTAGAAAACTTTAAAAGGGATTATAGTCTTTTGACTATGACCTTTTTTTTAATAATATTATCATATAAATTATATATTGTTGTATTATGAGTTAGAAATAATGTGTACACCTAACTTGTATAAGTATAATAATTAATAATTATAATTAATGCTGGACTTACCATGGGGCTAGATAATGCTGTGTGAATTACACAGCATTATCTAGCCCCATGGTAAGCAAAGCTTGTGTTATGGGTACTAGATAACTGATATACATAATACAATATATTACATAGATAGATATTTTTTATTATACATATAAAATGACCAGAACATCCGAAACAAATATCTGCAGATCGTACACACAATTGTTCCAAGGCGGGAATCGAACCCGTAACGTCCTGCGTCGCAGGCGGACCTTCGCCCACCGCGCCACATCGGTCGTCAATGATTACTTATTCAAAATAAGACAGTTTTTTTGCATTTTCTCTAAACAATATCAATATGACCTTGATCCTTTTTCCCCCTTACCCTTCATATATGTCGTGCAATAAACAAAATGAAAGAATGGTACGAAGCTACTGATATGTTATTTAATTTGATTGGAATTCGTGCGTGTGTCTACAAGTGCGTTTTCCGATGCTTTTCAAGCATTTTACATTAGGTAATTGGTTAGGTATTGAGTTAGGTATTTGGTTAGGTAATATTAGCAATGATAGGTATCCCTAGTTACGAGGAAGTTATAGCAATTTATTGTTATTGACGTAATATTGTTTTCCAATGGTTGCAAAATGTTTGTTTTTTTTTCTTCTATAATTGGAAGTGTGCGATGCATTTTGCACTGACTTTAGCGATCGATTTATGAATCCTGATTTGGCACAATTTATGTGTCACACTTTAGCGACAAGATCACTTCACACAATTATATTTGCATCAGCATTATTTATCCATATTAAATATTGATAGCCTTACCTTATGTCTATGTAAGTTTATTATAATGTTTGTAATGTAGGTATTTAGTGTATTTGTTACCAATTATTTATTAAAGTGCCACCGTCTATATTGTTCGTTCATGTCCAGTCCATACCAAGGTTGCCTGGAAGAGATCGCTCTCAGCGATAAGGCCGCCCCTTTTATACCTTTATTCTAAGTTTTTATCTCTGTATTATTTTCTGTTTTGTGTGGTGTAATAAAGTGTTATCTATCTATCTATATTTGACTCTCTGAAGGTGTGTGTAGTTTTTTTTTTTACATTTATATTTGTGTATTAAAATGAACGTGTTTTTATTTATTGGC
This sequence comes from Eupithecia abbreviata, assembly GCA_943735965.1. Lineage (NCBI taxonomy): Eukaryota > Metazoa > Arthropoda > Insecta > Lepidoptera > Geometridae > Eupithecia > Eupithecia abbreviata. The sequence goes on along the minus strand of OX030979.1, from coordinate 9,282,857 downwards.
ATTATGAAGGATGGCCGTCCACTGTTGGGACAACATACAGTTAGGAACATAGGGTTCAGCAGTGGACGTACATTTGGGTGATTGTATTAGCCCAAATCTTATCATATAGCTTATACGGTGGAAAATATTTTCTGACTGATACAAAATATGAATTTAGGTTAGGTATTTATAATCATAAATTACATAGCGAACGTAACACCGTTTGAAAGAAAATTTATTTTTTGTTTTGTTATTTGAAAACGAGATGAGTTCGAGCGTGACCAGACCCAAAATAAAAAAAAATGAATAACAAATAACAAACAAAAAACAAAAAAATATTTTTTTGGATCATAAATACAAGGGCAATAGATAACTTGTGTGAAAATGATATCTATCTATCTATTTATACACGCAGTAGTTATAAAACTGTGTTGCGTGCATTAACGACCTCCTCGGAATACAGGGTTACAGAGTTCCTTAATCGTATGTTCTTTAATTCTTTAATTCTTTATTGTACACATACAAAACTTAAAAATAACTAATATAAAAAGATATGTACATAGGCGAGCTTAACCCTGAGCTAGAGTTTTCTTCCAGCAAACCTTAGGTTTACAGGAGTGGCGATGGAATAGATAGAGGAAGTGTACAAGAGACAAATTAGACTAATAATAAAATACGGAATGAGATTATAATATACATACATAAATTAAAAAAATAATAGTTCAATAAACCTAATAAATACATTTAGTTCAATACAAAATAATAAGTATGTTATGTGTTGTGTATATGTTCTTTAGTAGATACAGAACCTTACACTAGGTATTAAACACGAAATAGCAAGAGATATTGAAAGATAGTGAGATAATAATAACAACAGTAGAGCTTAAAACTAAAATACAATTTTAACGGGTATTAATCGCGTTTAGTTATCTTTTTTTTCCGACGTTTCAACTGGTTCGTGGTCACGGGAAAAATATTTAAAAAAAACTAACTCAAATTTCCCATAAATAGATTTGGAATGATTCTCAGAATAACATTTAACCTTCTTTGTATCTCAAAAAGTCTTGCGTTGTGAAACTACAATCAAGAACTAACAATTTTCCGTTTTCTCTCTCTCGTATTAGGTTATTATAAGTTTTAAATGTTTCCCAAATTTTAAAAAAAAAATCACAAATTAAATATGGCAAATGCTAAAACTAGCAAGTCCAAGAAAAAAAAAAAAAAAAAAAAAAAAAAAACAATGAAACTATCCACATTACTTACTTGGAAAGTACACATTCTGGCAATCCTTTCAAAGTCACTTTCCTCCTCTTCAGTCACTGACAGGAGTAGAACTAACCTGACACTGATACATGCTGGGCCATGCACTGTATTTATAACAAGCATTGGTTACTCCACGCTGTGACGTATGAATGGTCGAGGGTTGTTGGTGGCACTGCAATTTGGGTACCTGTGTTTGCTTGTGGGTATTTTATAGGTAAGTAATTATGAACAACTTGGCTTTCTGACTGGATTTGGAGCTGGACTAAATAGATATCAAAGGACTAGAAGATACTCAAATTTGACGACCGATGTGGCGCGGTAGGCGAAGGTCGGCCTGCGACGCAGGATGTTGCGGGTTCGATTCCCGCCTCGGAACAATTGTGTGTACGATCTGCAGATATTTTATTCCGGGTGTTCTGGTCGTTTTCTATGTATAATAAAAAATATCTATCTATGTAATGTATTGTATTATGTATATCACTTATCTAGTACCCATAACACAAGCTTTGCTTACCATGGGGCTAGATAATGCTGTGTGAATTGTCCAGCATTATTTATTTATTTAATTAATTATACTTTATTTTATTTCAATATAGAAGCCATAAACTGCGAGGACACATAAATGGTTATGTTATTATTTAAGTTATCTGTTAAGTGTGTAAAACTGTTTTTCTACCGAATAAAGCAAAATAAAATAAAAATAAATAAAACCGCCATAGACTCTGTAAACGTAATGTAGGTCGCCCTCCGACCAGGTGGGATGACGACCTGCGAAAGACGGCAGATAGATGCTAGATGTGTCAAGCTGAAGACAGGGCGCTATGGCGCTCATTGGTGGAGTCCTATGTCCAGCACTGGATTAACATAGGTTGATGATGATGATGATGAAAGAAAGGTAATGTGTAATGAATATCATTTTATTTTGATGGATAATTGTGAAAATAGTACTAATAGATCAATTTCATAATACCTACCAAATTCATAAGGGATAAAAAATATACTTAGGTACCTACTGAGTATTTTCATTTCATCACTATAAATCCTCATAAGGCGTTTGATAGATAATTCTCCTTGAATAAACTAGACTACATTCGTTATTAATAAACACTAAATTTTTTTATGATCTGTGTAAGTCATAAAATCAAATAAATTACACTATACTTAATTATAAGTACTGTTAAACGGGTATTATTGCCTACATTTCCCAATGTTTCAATAGGTTTAAACACTGTAGAATGTGTTCGGATATAATCAAATAATAAAGACAATTACAACAAGTATAAACAATTGAAATAATTGCACTGACTGCAGACTGTCGCAAACAATTTACAGGTAGTCTAACTAATCCATTATCAATACCAGTCAGTAGCGTCGTCCCCAAGTACATGTAGCTGGCGGTATTGCCCCGCTGTATGACAATGCACTCACATGAATGTTCTCCAACCTGGTGGCATAACGACCCGCGGAAGACTGCAGGTAGATGCTGGATGCGGCAAGCTGAAGACAGGGCCTTATGGCGCTCATTTGGGGAGGCCTATGTCCAGCACTGGACTAGTATGGGGTGATGATGATATTAATAATAATAATAATCAAAGGGCCTCTGTGCTGTTGGCTTCGGCCCCACGCAAGCCTTCCAAAGGACCGGGTCACTTTCTGGCCCGAGATCATGGTAAATGAGAGACATAATAATAATAATGCTGGACAATCCACACAGCATTATCTAGCCCCATGGTAAGCAAAGGTTGTGGTATGGGTACTAGATAACTGATAAACATAATAACATACATTACATAGATAGATATTTTTTATTATACATAGAAAACGACCAGAACACCCGGAACAAATATCTGCAGATCGTACACACAATTGTTCCGAGGCGGGAATCGAACCCGCAACCTCCTGCGTCGCAGGCGGACCATCGCCCACCGCGCCACATCGGTCGTCAAATTATATATTATATATTCAGACTTGACAGCAATTTCATCATAGGGTATCTGTTTTATAGATGCCATTATTGTCATACATAAGCTTACGTATATTCTAAGATAGTATATTATGTAATTATCTTTAAAAAAAACTACCTTGACGAGACTGTGTACATTTTCAAGCTTTTCCTAGTATTCTTCATACTACATATAAATAAATAATAAATAAATAAATGCTGGACAATTCACACAGCATTATCTAGCCCCATGGTAAGCAGAGCTTGTGTTATGGGTACTAGATAACTGATATACATAATACAATATATTACATAGATAGTTATTTTTTATTATATATAGAAAACGACCAGAACACCCGAAACAAATATCTGCAGATCGTACACACAATTGTTCCGAGGCGGGAATCGAACCCGCATCCTCCTGCGTTGCAAGCGGACCTTCGCCCACCGCGCCACATCGGTCGTCCATATACCACTAGTTTCTGCGCAAGGCTTTGCTTACATTTTACTCGGAAAATTTAGCCTAGGTCACTTAAGATAGTAGCTAGGTGTTCACTGTCCGCTGTTGTTTCGCAAAAGATTACCTCCTAGGTACTTCCTAACAAACTATACCTCAAAATACAATAACACCCATAATTATGAAGGTAATTCACGATAACGTCTGCACCCGACAATGATCAAAATTTCCCAATTCCATCGGCACGTTAATAATTAGTTCAAAATTGGCGATGTTCCGGTTGCAGAAATGGAACAAGGTAAAGCTATTGCACGGAAATACGTAATTAAGGTAGTAATCTATAGGCCAGTTGCCCCCTTGTATGCAATTCGAGAACTGTAGAGCTATTTATATCTACGTCACCGTGTGTACCTACCCCATATGAAACAAAACTATGTATTATAATAGGTATTATATGTATTTAAATAATTATAAATTTAATGATTATAATAGGTATTCCAATTCAAAAAGTTCCAAATTCAAACTCCTTTATTTCTGTAGGCTTACAAAATAACCACTTATACAAGTCAAATGATTATCAAATAAGAAATCAGGTATTTTTGAGTTTCGCGGGTGAGCAATATAGGATTTCGGTATTTAGCAGTATTGGGGATTTCGGCATTTAGCAGTATTGGAAATGCCTATTTCCGAGTACTCGTTTATCTGAGGGAGTCAACGTTCAAAAAACTATTGCTGTGGGGTGGGTAAAATAAATAAATTAAATAAATAAATTGAATATGACTTTCTCTAAATATACGAGTCTTTCAGGGAAAAAAATGTTTTAGCAGATGTTTTACTATTTGTTATGAAATTTTTTTTTGAAAATCCTATTGACTTCATAAATATCATATTGAATGAGTCATTCCTTCAATATGGTATTTCTGACAAAAAGGGCCAGAACGTATTGTTTTTTTTATTAATAAGAATATAGGGTTTCTTGCCAATCAATTGGCACTAACCAATTATTCAGTGAGTTACCCCCTCGTCAAGTCCTCAGTACAATGTTAAGAAGCCTCGCAGCAATTCCAGTAAACCTTTCATTAGAGCAGCTGATGATAAGAACAAAGCTACTATAATTGCTGACCGATGCATCGAACTATTGGCGCAGCAATCACTTTATTGCTAACCGTATTATGATTGATCGAAAAGTAATCTGTTTTGCTTTGAAACATTCTTTGAATTATGTCAATCATTTCGATGTATTTCGATTGTCTAGAATCTTAAAGATGTCTTGGACAATCCACACAACATTATCTAGCCCCAAGATAAGCATAGCTTGTGCATATTTTTATGATACAGAAACGACCAGAACACCTGGAACCAATATCTCTAGTACAAACATTTGTCCCGAGGCGGGAATCGAACTTGCAACCTCCTGCGTTGCAAGTGGAACTTCACTCACTGCGCCACAGAGCTTGTCATAACTGTAAAGAAGTACTACGTCTTTTTAAAAGAAATAAATGAAGATTTCTTTAAATTTAGTTCCTATTTACCTATAACTACAGCGATCTAAGTTTTGATAACACATTGTTTAAAAATATAATATTGAAAACTGTTACTACATTGCGTAAACGAAAGTACTAGAACTATTAAGTAGAGCAGCTATATCAAAGGGCCACCCGCCGGTCACAAATAGGGCCTATTGTAAATAGTTCCACATGATTTAGCATAGAAACTTCGAGATCGTTACTGCTAGAAGAACAAGTAGAAAAACTAACCACGTTGGACATGCCAGTGGGCCAAGGAGATATGTTACCTAGGTGCACGTAGTTACAAGGTTAAATACAAATATAATATTTTTAGATGAATCAAGGCTTAAAAAAATACATAAACTAGGAAAAAATTAACCTACCTAAAAAGCTAGAATTAAAAGAACTACGATACACAAATACGAGGGAGGATTTATTGTATTCAATAAGAAGTAACAGTTTCTGCCCAAGACTTCTCACACTTTATATAAAAAAAACTGAATCAAAATTCGTTGATAGTATAGTTGTTTTAAAGATCTAATCATACATAGGGACAGACAGACAGCGATAAGCGATTTAGTTTTATACTATGTAGTGATGCGAATGTTTCGATGTTTAGATTTATTGAATATATCCCAAAGAAACTGATTCATGAAATAAAAAGTTGTAAATATCAATCAATCAAAATATTTCAGTCTTATCCATTCAGTAGTTTAATCGTGAAAAATTAACAAACATCCATCCGTACATCCAAACATTCACATTTATTGTGTGATTGTATTGCTTGATATAAATGTCTTTAATATTCCTTCCACATTAAAGTATCTGCTAAGATGAATGTATCCAATAGTTCTGACAAAAGGCTCTAATTAATTTATAACATGCTCTGCGATGTTGCACATTATTAGCACCAATTGAAAGTAGGGCATTTACGAGCAGAAAGAGGTTCTTCTCACGCTAATAAAGACCCTGGTATACAAGCTCCTCTATTTATGACCGACCAAACATTCGTTCAAACGTGATCTTGAGTGGAGACCGCGACTTGTTAAACGTAGTGTAGGACACCCTCTGGCGAGGTGGGATGAAAACCTGCAAAAGACTGCTGGTAGATCAAAGTCAAAGTCTAAGTCAATAGCATTTATGTCTTTAGGCTTCCAAAATAAGCACTTAGATGCTGGATGCGTGGATGCGGCAAGCTGTAGACAGGGCGCTATGGCGCTCATTAGGGGAGGTCTACGTCATCAGCCTATGTTAGTCCACGGCTGGACATGCCTCTCCTAATGTACACCATAGCACCCTGTCTTCAGCTTGACGCATCCAGCATCTACCTCTAGCAGTTTTCAGAAGGTCATCATCCCACCTGGCCGGAGGGCGTCCTACACTAAGTTTACCGAGTCGTGGTCTCGACTCAAGAACACATTTACCCCGTTGCGTTGGCTGTCGGTTCTTCGTGAGATATGGCCGGCCCACTGCCACTTCAACCTACTAATTCTTAAAGCTATGTTGATAACATTACTTCTCTGCCGGATGTATTCGTTACGAATCCTATCCTTCAGAAAACTCCAAGCATAGCTCTTTCCATAGATTGCTGAGAGACTTTGAACAGGTGGACCAGCCTTTCCTGTATAAAGAAAAAGAATAATAATTTGTAATTATTATTTGTTTTAATAAAGAATTGTTATGATTATTCTGCATGTAATTGAAAACTATGAAACCAAAAGGATAAATTGCACTGCCACATGAGACATCCGGTGTATAACCATTTCCTGTCGCCTACAGTATTGCTACCTACGTAATACATACCTAAATAAATCATGTTACTATCATGATGATCGCCTAGTATACTAATTATTTATCTGTGCCAAGTGCAACAGTAAAATTAATTACCATGAATTTAAAATAGCACCATCTATCGGAATTTTCACGAAGCTTTAAACATAATCTTAATTTCGGCCGCGCTTGCGTTTCCTTGGCAGTTGAAGTGAACGGTTAACCCAGTGATTAGTGCAGACTGCTGACGAAAGATGGCGTGTCTTTTTATTTCAGATAAAATCAGTACTAATATTTTCATCATCATCAGTATTAGTGAACCTTGATAAAAATGATGAGTTGATTGGTAGACCCAAGAGAGAGTGTAGATAATCACTGACTTGGGCACTATTTACCTACGGCTCTAAGAGGTTACCGATCTGAGTACTTCATATTTATTTAAACATAATTCCTCAACGCTTTCCTGAGAAAAGGTTAACAGACAGACGGACAGTCGGACAACAAAGTAACCCTTATGGTTACTATTTCCTTTTGCCGTACGGAACCCTAAAAAAGGTGGTATGAACTTACAACATAAGATTCAAATTATTAAGCTTACTTTGCTGGACCCAGCATATTTTGTACTGCCTCAAAGGGTGATGATGAAAAAAATATTTTTGTTGCCAACCGAAGTGTCATTGACATTTATCATCCACCCATCATAAAAAACTAACCCTGTTTGGATAAAACGAGGTGATGCAATCATAAAAACAAGTTGCCTCAGATCTTTTAATTCAAGGTCAAGAGCAGCACAAATTCAGGAAAATAGCCTTTTTGAAAAGTAAATAACTCTACTCGCATTTGGAATACTTGATGGGCGTGCAAGATCAGATTTTATTGTCGCTTATAAGGAGATAACTGGCCATTGTTGGCAGTTCTTTTTATAAAAAAATATAGCGAGAAAGATATTAGCCTTGTTAGTAGTACGAGTAGTATACAGTTGTAGTAATTTTAAGTTATAAAAAATAATGTGACATAAGTTAGTCAAACTTGTGAACATAAAATTAGGCACACTTTTCAGGTTTTTCTGTTCAATGGCAAGCTCCTAGATTTATTTGCGCTTCAAATAACTAACAAATTATAATCATAACTGTAAAAATAAACAATACTGTAATATTAAATTTAAATGTAAGTGTATATGCACTCATTGGCTTTTATCAATCTCCTAGGAGGATACTGAAGAAATTTTAAAATATCAAAAATGACTTAGTGAATTCCTACATATATCCCTTCTCTTTCACACTCACACACCCACACTCACAGCGGTAACTCCTGTTGCCCGGACTCTCATGAGACCGGTGTCCTCAGGAGCACCACACTCTCACATACCTACTCACACCACACACACACACACACACACACACACACAACACACCACACACACACACCACACACCACACGCAACACACCACACACACTACACACTTATTTCTCTTTTTTTATTTCTTTAAAGAAACATACCTATTTATTTTGTTTGCGGAGGAAGGCGTTGATTCCGCTACACAGTTCTTTAACTTTTGCGGTAGTCAGCCCACAACTGTACCCTATACTATAAGTCTCTTGTTTCTGATAAAGATTTTTGTATTTTGTATTTTTTGTAAATTTATATGCAACTAAAAAATATTGTATTAGTTGCATATTGAGCTCTTGATTGTGTGTTCAGATTTAATGGTAGACACTTTTATGGTTATGGTTTTTGTTTAGTTTACAATAACAGTATCTTTTCCATATAAATAAAATATATTAAAAAATATGTACATGCGCCTAATCGCCTGGAGCTGTCTACGTCTGATTGCCTCATAAATTAGAACAGGTCTATAAGGTTAGGAAGCTTTAGTCCAGTAGTTAATTTATTCATAGTATATTTACTCGTAGATATCGGGGATAGCCCCTTGGCGACACATTAAACGAGGAGTTAATTAAAAAACATCGCCGCATGCTTTTAACGTAGCTTTATTATTATGTCTCTCATTTACCATGATCTCGGGTCATAAAGTGACCCGGTCCTTTGGAAGGCTTGCGTGGGGCCGAAGCCAACAGCACAGAGGCCCTTTGAGCAAGTTAATCTAAAGGCGATGGGTATACATAGCGGGTATCATCCTCGGGTGCACAATATGAAACACCCAAAAATGGTATCCGCCAGGTGTGTGTGTGTGTGTGTGTGTTATTACTATCATTATTCTTTATTACAATTCTCGCTCATTTACCATGATCTCGGGCCATAAAGTGACCCGGTCCTTTGGAAGGCTTGCGTGGGGCCGAAGCCAATAGCACAGAGGCCCTTTGAGAAGTTAATCTAAAGGCGATGGCTACACTATTATAATTATTATTTTTATTACTGAATTGCATCTTTCGGACAGTATTAGTAGGTAAAAGTACTCAGGAATTTCATATTCATATTTATTTTATTGCATCATTACATTTATAGGTCTTAGTATCTAGGTAATGTATAAGAAACACAATGGTACCCAAGCAGGGTGTGGCAATATGTACTGTGAATGGAAATGAGCCGGGTTTCTATAAAGCTCAGTTTAATAGATAAGAGATTTCCATTTTCACATATCAAATAGTTTAATTTGATGTCGTTAAATCCTATTCTATAATTCTATTTAGTGCTCGGATCATAAATCGCGTCTTCTAAAGAAAATGATGAGGTTTCTATTTAGATCATTGGTTTCTAAGAAGCTCAGTTTAATAGATAAGAGATTTCCATTTTCAAATATCAAATAGTTTAATTTGATGACGTTAAATCCCATTCTATAATTCTATTTAGTGCTCGGATCATAAATCGCGTCTTCTAAAGAAAATGATGAGGTTTCTATTTAGATCATTGGTTTCTAAAAAGCTCAGTTTAATAGATAAGAGATTTCCATTTTCACATATCAAACAGTTTAATTTGATGACGTTAAATCCCATTCTATAATTCTATTTAGTGCTGGGATCATAAATCGCGTCTTCTAAAGAAAATGATGGGGTTTCTATTTAGATCATCAGGCTTTAATGTTAATATACTACCAAATGATTAAGGAAGAAAAATATAATAATATACAAACTATAACTATTATTTAAAAATGAAACAATTGAGCTATCTGCAGAATGTTTCAAAAAATCTACAGGTAGCTCGACTAATCTATATTGACAGATTGGTATAGCCAGTGGGAAGCATGCCCAATACTATGGCTGCATTGCCTCGCGGTATGGCAATGACGGCGCCAGATACTCACCAATTAGGGTCACGCATTGCTTCGACCAGAAGCTCAGATAATTAAGAAAATGAAAATATTTCAAAATTCGAAAGTATCTACAAACTGCAGCTAAGGTACGATCATTTATTTACGTAACAAGCACGTAAGGCAAATAAAAAATATATCCTAACTACAAGTAGAAAACTTACTCGTATGCTAAAATAACGTCCAGATCAAACCAATGTATTAGACACATAAGTTATATGAACATACTAGTGGTTTCTTTTACTCGTGGCCAAAAAATTGAAGTAAACATTAAAATTAAAATAATGTTATTTAATAATAATTAATAGTATAAAATTTGACTTGTCTATGTCTAAGCCTACAGAAATAAATGCTATTGAGTTGAGTTGAGAATTTGGCGACGCAAATGTAGGTTCCGAAAATTACCATCGTATTTTATCTTTAATATTTCGTCGACTTTACATACATTGTAAGCCATTTTATTATTCGATCAATTAATGTATAAGCTCCATTTCAAATAGGTCAACAGCGTATAGAGATGGAAAATTATTCAGAATTCATCTGCATTCGATATGAAGTACAATTCGCATAATAAACGGCTTGCTTCACTCTATCAAAAGCTATTTATTGCATTACAAAACAGTGTTAGTCTCGCTATGAACCAACTCGGGCAAGACTCACTTACAGAATAATAAATGAAAATTATTTACGATCCTTCCAATATTGGGAAATCTGAACATACAAAGTAAATAGATTCGTCAAGAAGGTTTGAAAATGAAGAATTTGATGGAGCTACGCCGTAAAGTAATCGATTTAGCTAGGATCAAGACATGCAGTGCTAGAAAGGTATTTTCAAATTTAAAAACAACTTCTCAGAGAAATTCTATGGTTCGTATAATGCCTGGAAACTTATGGTAATCTTTTTGATAAATAAAATAATTATTCATTAACAAAGACAAATACCATCAAAGAATAAGTAAATAAAGTCAATAAATATCAAAGATGAAGGAATAAACAATGTAAAGGTCAACTTTATTCACAAAAAACTTTATCCAAACCAATAAAGCAGTTATATCAAAATAAAATGGTAAATCCTTTTGTCCAAAAAAACAAATTTTATATCAAACAATGGTAAAGAAATGTGAAATGAGAGCCAAGTTTCTAATATTGAGTCCGAAGGATCCCGAAATAGTTTAAGCTGGATCCAAGACTTCTCCTAATAATTAACAACATTGTATCTATAATATACAATATAAAATATACCCTATCCAAAAATAAAAATGAAAAAACATAATACAGTAATGATATTCGAAAATAATGGAACGGCGTATTGATGAAGGCAAATTCAGGACTCTCGTTGGTATCTGAATGGCTCGGAACTATCTCAAATCAAATAGCTCTAAAACGAAGGAAATCATAATTTAGATGAATATTCAGCTTTTTGCGGGACAAAAATGTTAAGCTTGTATAATTTAGTTTTCTTTATGGGGTCATAATTCTCCCACAAAGTATGTAAAAAGAGGTTAAAACCACTATAATCGTATTTTGTTTATGTTCAAATCAACATTTTTGTTGCTTTGCTAATTGGGCTACCCTAATAGGATTTAAACGATGCAAGTTTTTATCAAAATTTGCTAAGCACGGCGGTAAAAAACACTTTAGCCATAAAGAACATGCCCCATGAGCGACAAATACAGACTTTTCGTTCGCTTCAACAGTCCACCACCTTACTCCGGTTCATGAGATTCAGCTCGGTGAAAGGCACGATGCACTCCGAGCATAGGAGTTTCTCTGAAGGATAGGTATATAAATACTAATTACGGGATAAGAAATATCAACACTATTACTTAGCTACTTTTGGGCCTGGTAGTAAAACTGCGAGCGAACCGACGAAGTTAAGTACTCATATAAATTCTGTCATTTTCTGTCAAGTTAAGCGACGACTATAATTTAATCCCAGTTAAATTTTTGATGAACAAAATCCTTGGTTTCTATGTATTTATTATGGAAATAAGAATGTTGACTGTCCATAGTCAGCAGCCAATAGATTAGCTTAATCGATCGATATGTCAAACAGTATCGAGTTTACTTGGGTAGACGAGGGGAATGAATATACATACATACGTATAGATGCTTGGTGCTTTTCCATTGAAATGTTGAGCTACTACAATTACAGAATATATTTGATAATGTTATTATGACAATGAAGTATTACAGTTACATTTTTTTTTCATTTTGATGTGCTTATTATCTTTAATTAGGAATTATCAATATTAATAGAAAAACTTATCATAATTAATTGTGCTTAAAGCATTTTTATATTTTTATTTCTTTGTGTCTTTTTTTAGGCCCGGAGTGTCCCACTGCAGAGCAAAGGCCTCCCTCCCCTTCTTCCTATCATCTCGGTCCTCAGCAAGGAGAAGAGAGAAGAAGAGGAGTCCTCTTTGTTGTATAGGTCTTGAGATTTTTATTTTGTTCGATTATATTTTAATTTTGTCTGATTTTATTTTAGTCTCTTATATTGCTCTGTTGTTCCCAATTTGGATCATGGAAACTGTTCTATGGGTTAAAAATTAACCTATTATATGTAATTAAAAAAATTCAGTCCAATCCGTTTACTAGTTTTGGCATGAATAAGTCACATCCATAAATAAATAAATAAATAATAATAATAAATAATGCTGGACAATCCACACAGCATTATCTAGCCCCATGGTAAGCAAAGCTTGTGTTATGGGTACTAGATAACTGATATACATAATACAATACATTACATAGATATCTATTTTTTATTATACATAGAAAACGACCAGAACACCCGGAACAAATATCTGCAGATCGTACACACAATTGTTCCGAGGCGGGAATCCAATACATCCATCAAAACATTGAAATTTTCGCATTTATAATTTGAGTGTGATTGTGTTACTAAAAAACGCTGGGGCAAACGTGTTCTTGAGTGGAGATCGAACTCGGTAAACGTAGTGTAGAATGCCCTCCAGCCAGGTGGGATGACGACCTGCGAAAGACTGCTGGTAGATGCTGGATGCGGCAAGCTGAAGACAGGGCGCTATGGCGCTCATTGGGGGAAGCCTATGCCCATCAGTGTACTAATATAGGCTGATGATGATGTGTTACTAAAAGGTTTAAATTAAATTAAATTAAATAATGCTGGACAATTCACACAGCATTATCTAGCCCCATGGTAAGCAGAGCTTGTGTTATGGGTACTAGATAACTGATATACATAATACAATACATTACATAGATAGATATTTTTTATTATACATAGAAAACGACCAGAACACCCGAAACAAATATCTGCAGATCGTACATACATTTGTTCCGAGGCGGGAATCGAACCCGCAACCTCATTTCAAGGTTTGTAAGTACACTTCTGGCACATCAATGTATTCACAGCTCATCAGCCTGTACTTCGCGTTATTATGCAACCTCTCGCTCGCTGGACCTTGTGCTCTTTTCTATTGTACACAGTTGACACCTCGTACGGACTTAAATTGTAGAGATTATAAGATTAATACCGGTAGCTTTTAAATTATTTAAATATATTTTTTTACATAAAAAAGTTATTATGTACTGTGCGCTATCTAATTTTCTGTTTGGTATGTGAACAACTATGAAGTTCCCTAATTGTTGTCAGGTAAGTGAATGAATACTGAATGACGTGATTAGTTTATTACATAGATACGTTAGATAGTAAATAATGCGTGGAATGCAAGTGGAATGAGAATAGATTTTTGTTATTTTAGAAGCATGTAGTGAAATGAATAAACTATTGTTTCTGAGGTGATAGAAAATAATAATAATAATAATATTTTTATTCGGCATTCGGCATTCGGCAAGCCACCGTCTGCCGCTCTTCTTAAGATTGATGATTGACTTGTTTATGGCAGACGTCCGCAATCTCCCCTATAGCCCGATTACCCATCCATCCATCCATCACAATAGCCTGGTTTTATTTCTGTCATTTTTCTTTGCAATAGTCTCTACACCTGGCGGATACCATCTTTGGGTGTATCATATTGTGCACCCGAGGATGATACCCGCTATGTGTAGCCATCGCCTTTAGATTAACTTCTCAAAGGGCCTCTGTGCTGTTGGCTTCGGCCCCACGCAAGCCTTCCAAAGGACCGGGTCACTTTATGGCCCGAGATCATGGTAAATGAGAGACAAAATAATAATAATAATAATCGGCACGTATCGTCAGGAAGTTCCTTTCTCTGCAGCCCTAGTCACCGGCCGCTTGAGCCTAGCTTCGCGGTCGGTGATCTACCGTTTTGATATATTTTTTACTGTAGAATAGTTTTATAATATTTTATTGTATTTTCTATAGTAAAAAATGTATTTTATACGAGAATTTAAATAAATGAGTGTATAATAATAAGGACAATCCTCACAGCATCATCTAGCCCCAAGCTAAGCAGAGCTGGTGTTAGGGTACTAGATGATTGTTATTCATATTTTTTATTTAACAATCTGTAGATCGTACAATCATTTGTCCCGAGGCGGGAATCGCACCACAGAGGTCGTCTCACAAAAAAAGCATTAAAAACTGCGTGCCAAAACAATTGAAATCTAAAAGTAAACACTTCTTTTGAACCAAACAAAAGTGAAAGAAACTAAAGTGTTACAGTAGGTGATACACTTTCAAACTACTTTCGGCAAACCACTTTTGCTCTCATCATGACGCTGATTGAAAGTCTAACGTCAAAATCGTCATCAACATAGGTCATGGTCACTTGCACTTTCAACGAAAGTGAATCTGCGAAAGTGGTAGAAAAGTTTGGTGCCAGCGACGCCAGCAAACTTTGCTCATTGAAAGTGAAAGGACTACGTCACGCAGCGTCATATCGAGAGTGAAAATGGTTGTAACAAAAGACTACGTCACGCAGCGTCATATCGAGAGTGAAATGGTTGTAACAAAAGACTACGTCACGCAGCGTCATATCGAGAGTGAAAATGATTGTAACAAAAGACTACGTCACGCAGCGTCATATCGAGAGTGAAAATGGTTGTAACAAAAGACTACGTCACGCAGCGTCATATCGAGAGTGAAAATGGTTGTAACAAAAGACTACGTCACGCAGCGTCATATCGAGAGTGAAAATGATTGTAACAAAAGACTACGTCACGCAGCGTCATATCGAGAGTGAAAATGATTGTAACAAAAGACTACGTCAGTCGTCATATTGAAAGGGAAATGATAGTTGACGTGAACGTAAGGGATTGAAAGTGAAATGAATGAATACGTCACGTTTAGAAAAAGAAATGCGAATCGTCAGCAGGTTAAGCGTCATAATATAACGTTTATATTGAAAGTGAATTTAGAAAAAGTTTGGTTTGCATTGTAGCAGAAAGAACATCACCTGTGGGGCTACCATGCTATTTAACACATAAGGTAACGCACGTTATCAGCGTTATAACGTTAATTTTAGCATTTTCGCATTTTAACGCGAAAAACGCCTTAACACGTGTTATCCGAAAATTAGTGTAATAACTCTGATAACGCGCGTTACGTGATGTTTTTAATAACATGGCCCCACTGACTTATTGACGTATTGAACACTGACATATTGAATGAGTGAACTGAGCTGAAGGTAACTAAAAATAACTTTTTTCCCTGCAGTATACACACGTATAGGACAAAGGCCTCCCTTAATGAGCCGCATAGCGATATGCTTTCAGCTTATGGCAAGGTAACAGGTATATACTTCTATACAAATACAAAAAAGAAATCATTTATTTACCAACACAACCAAAATGCTTATATTTTACTAGAGGTCCCCTAGGTTCAGATCCTGTATCGCGGGAGGCCGGATTACAAAAATAATTACTAATTATCAAGACTATAGTAAACAGGGCAGCAGTTCACTCTGGAAAAATATTTTAGAAATACAAAAGAAAAAAGCAAATACTAAAAATAACAAAAATAAAATGAAGTGGAAAAACATGTAGCTACATAATTTTTTTAAACTTAACTAGAAGGTCTAATAAAAAAAACTATGGTGTGGATGTGCAAACTACTAGAAAATTAATTATTTACTTAGAACTTTACCCACATAACTACCTACTACCGATTAATGATTTGACGACCGATGTGGCGCAGTGGGCGAAGGTCCGCCTGCGACGCAGGAGGTCGCGGGTTCGATTCCCGCCTCGGAACAATTGTTTGTACGATCTGCAGATAATTGTTCCGGGTGTTCTAGTCGTTTTCTATGTATAATACAAAATATCTATCTATGTAATATATTGTATTATGTATATCAGTTATCTAGTACCCATAACACAAGCTCTGCTTACCATGGGGCTAGATAATGCTGTGTGTATTGTCCAGCATTATTTATTTAATTATAAACAATCTGCGGCACACATACCGAGTATAGTAAACAAATATGCAGTGTCACAGATATCCACATATTTCACTTTGTTTTATTGATTTCACTCCTTCGTTGACAGGAGATATGTAGGCCAATTAACCAATGACCACGCTTCTAATTAATTCCAAATTAAAGTTACCCCGCCTACTGCATGCTAGCAATGATAAACTTGAAAAAATACTGGCCTGTTACCAAGAGCAAAATATATTATTTTATTTTTACTGTGTGTTAGTAGTCACGAATGCGTAAAAAGCATTAGAGCTATTCTAGATAACAGCTAGTTCAAAGTATTTTCTTTAACACTTTGACTGCGGTTTTTTTTCGACGACTGCGGTCTTTTTTTTTACCTAAAAAATTCGTGCTGAGTCACAAAGATCTGTATTTTCTCAGCCGCTGCGCTAGTGTGGATTTACGCATATTAGTCACTTGTAGAAAACTCATACCGTGCGTTTTCAGCACTCAAAGTGTTAATTATTCCTCCTCCAAGAAAATAAGTTACAAATTATACAAAGAGGAAATAACTCATTTGAACAAAAGCTAACTCGTATTTTGTCATAACTTGGTAGCAAAACTTGGTAGCGCTTCCTGATGACAACCCTTGTCATCAGGAAGCGCGCTTGTCACGAATATGGTCTTCGAATTAGCCACGCTTCTAACTGTCACGAGCGAGATGCAATCGAGATAATTTCTACCTGACAAATTAAAATGATATTTTGTCTAGTATTTTCCCTCCTAATTACGATGAGGACAACAAATATGATTTAAAAAATTGGATACTAATTCTAATATTATTATTAGCAAGCTGAAGTGGCATTGGGACGGCCATATCTCGCGAAGAACCGACAGCCGCTGGGGCAAACGTGTTCTTGAGTGTAGACCACGACTCGGTAAAAGTAGTGTAGGACGCCCTCCGACCAGGTGGGATGACGACCTGCGAAAGACTGCAGGTAGATGCTGGATGCGGCAAGCTGAAGACAGAGCGCCATGGCGCTCATTGGGGGAAGCCTATGTAGCAGTGGACTACTATAGGCTGATGATGATGATGACTAATTATATTATAATAAATAAAGATATTTTATAGGCCAGTAAACTAAGGGAATTGACAATTAAAAATGCACATAAAAATCACACAGATAGGTTCTATATTACATATTTTTAAGCGTAATTATTAATAATTGAAAGAAATAAACATTATTCAACAAAGTAAAACTCTTCCAAATAAATGTCACAGCTTGTTTGTATGAATATTTAATTTATATCATATTTGTATGTTACGAAATGTTGAACTCTATTTTTATGGCAAAAATTTTAATATATGGAATTTTCATAACTATTATTTAACAATCAAGAAATTATTTAGAGTTATGAAAAATAACAATAGGTAACAACTTTTGTCACGGTATAAAGTATAAGTATACGAGTACAAAGTGGTTACAACAACAAAATCTGTCACAAAATTACTTTATTGTTAATTAAACATCGTGGAGATAAAACTTTACACTTTAAAAGAACATAGTAATTTATTTTAAAAATTCAACTTAAACTAATGGTTTATAACTAAAAACCGTGACTATAAGAACTTAAATAAAACAATAGCAAAATAATGGCATTCTATTTTAAATCCTAATCTACTAGTTTATTTACAAATATTATTATGTGTTGCCTTGAAAAGTATTTTTATTTATGTCGAAAGGAAGGCAATTTTTTTTTAATTTACAAGGCGTTCTCGAAGGTCTATATAGTAATTCATTTGATACATATTTAAATGTACGTTTTCGAGCAAAACAGCGCAACTTTATTTTAGTTACTTTTACAGAAACTGATATCATATAGTGTTATTTTTAAAGGAATCCTGATATCTTATTTATATGTCATACAATTCTGGCACATTTTATTCTATAAGCTAAGAACATCACAGTTTTCTTCTAAAGCTAGCTTATAAGGGGTTTTCAGAGTTTTTTATTTTATTTATTACTAGCGGACCTTTCCGGCTTTGCACGGTTTTAGTACGGATACCTAACTTTTTTGAAAATATAATCACCGGGGATAGTGTAGCTTGCTTACGGTGAAAGAATTTTTCAAATCGGTCCAGTAGTTTCGGAGCCTATTCATTACAAACAAACAAACAAAAAATCAAACCTTTCCTCTTTATAATATTAGTATAGATATAGAAAAACTTATGTTATTTGGTTTCCACCTAACTCTACATCACTTGATGGGAGGCTACCGACTTACGGTGGTGGTATAATTTCTATTAAAATAGTTTTCGCACACTCAATAACTTGCATAGAATCAAAATCATTGTAAATTTTCTTTTTTTGGGAGCAAATCAGCAAAAAGGCAAACCTAAATAATTCGTACCATTAACTTAGGTTACTATTTGTGTACAATTTTTATTACTATGAAAACACTTATTCCTTTGTGTATTATTTTTAAGTCTCATAATAATTGTAATCATTATTATTATAATGGTTTTTTTAACAAAATTATATGGGCTGACGATGACGGTATAAAATATGTATTACAAATAACCTGAATAGTGTGTGTAGTGTTAAAATAAGCAATTACGAGTATTTGTATTTTTCCCCTGTAGATTTTGTTTTGGTTGCGGTTTCGCTTTCCACAGTAAGTATGTTTCTGAAATTCTCAGAAGCTGACGCTATTACACCCTCTCATAATAAATATTTTAATGATGTGAGGATTATCCAGCATTATTCATTTATTTATTATTTATTTAGTATGCAATTTTTATCGAATTTCAACCCCATCAACCCGTTACTGAATATCGTTTAATTTTTACATTCTATTTGATTAGCTAATGAATGTGAAAAACCTTATTGTTTGAAAATCGAAACACCATAAGCACGTTAGCCCATAAAATGACGACTATTCTCAAAGATTAAACCTAGCTTTAGACTAAAACTGCTGTTTCACTTATCTAATAAAATCTTTATTGATGCGCAAAGTACTGTGGCCATACATATACAGGGGTTTGAGCAGCAACCTGAAACAAGTAAAAATACAATATTTTAATTTTATACATTGGGGCCTTTCAAGTATTGCGCACTATGGGGGGGGGGGGGGGGGTCTTTGTTTTGCTTATTTTGGATAATGTGGGGGTAGGGGAGTCTAGATGATGATTACGTCATCGGTAGTTATTTACTTTTTTACCTGAATGGCAACCCTCACTTTGTCTATGCTTGAAAACGAAACGCATTTTCGGGAATTCCCGCAAATAATGCATACGTTTATGCAAAAATTTAAAAAGACGGATAGTTTGACTGAGTTTTGAAAAGTGGCCAAACTATTATAAATATTTCATATGCAAATTATGTAAAGTAACAATTATAGGCTAGGTGAATGTCTTCTTGCGCAAGATTTTTGTTTTATAATCTACTACTCTACGTAATTAGGTACTCATCTTGCGGCATAAAAAATCCTAGTAATCCGTTAACATATTGGCAGCGTTAAGTGAGCCATTATTCAATTATAACGTCATTAAGGACGTTTACTTGTAAAACATGATGAAATAGCTAGATGGTCCATATTCCTACATTTGTAGTATAAAACAAAGTCGCTTCCCGCTGTCTGTCTGTCCCTATGTATGCTTAGATCTTTAAAACTACGCAACGGAGTTTTTTTTTTTATAGAGTGATTTAAGAGGAAGGTTTATAAACTATTTGAAACATAGATTTCCACGAAGGCGAAGCCGCGGGGCGCAGCTAGTAAATAAATAAAGTGCTCACCTCTCCCGTATGTCTAATTATCCGCCTCGTAGAATCCTTCTCATACTTCCACTGGAGATCGCTACCAGAATCCTGATGACTTCCATTCATATCAGTGCTTGCTACCTCATTAATCGTCTGCTCATTCTCCTGTACCCTCTTCTGTTTTTCATTTATATTCTCAGGAACGAAGTACCTCAGTCCAAAGCCTGGCAAGCTTTGTGAACTAAGGGTTTGTGATGGCTTGAAGTAGATGGGGGAAGGCGATGGTGGTTCCTTGGCTTGTGCTGGATTTTTAGGGATGTAGGAGTTGACGAAACGTTGAGCGTTGCTCAAAGGTAGTTGTGCTGGATAAGGCTGGTGGAAGAACACGTCGATGTACCTCGGCTGAGGGTGGAAGAGTTGGGGCCGCCTGATGTAAAAAAGAAAGTCAGTTAGTGGCTCAATGTCGCTTTGTTATTCTCAGAAACCTACACCTATATTTGCTTTGCTTTTGCCATTAGTCTTCATAAATTATAATTTTGAATATACGAGTACACCTGATTTTAAAAAAACTAGTCTCTTTTCCGAGTCAAGCACACCCAGGCAGTTAACGTTGAATTCCTTTATATTACATTCATGTCGCTCCCTAGTGGTCCGTTCTTTGGATCGGAATGTGAGTCCAAAGAAACTTATAATCCAAAAATCGCAGTGATGCTTTCGACCAGGATAAGGTTCATCCTGAAACATCATCACATCAATAGCTTTTACCAGCCCACTACTAGACATAGGCTTTCCCTGATAAGCGCCTCATTAGCTCTTATGATCAGTTAATGTCGAAGTCCTATGATTACTACGACTAAGGGCCCAACCCTTAGTCGCCTCTTACGGCATGACAGAAGAGTTGATAGAAGAGTTGGGTTGCTGCTTCAGCCAGTAATAAGCCGCTTCAATAACCACGACTGGCTTACCATTGTGCGTTGGGATCGGGTGAGTCGTTGGATCGTTGTTCCCAGACCGGCGCTGGAGCTCTGAACGGCTGCGGCACGGGCAGCTGAGGCTCTGCCGTCGGCGGCACGATCGGCCCCTCGTTAGTGCCGAACTTGACTCTGATGCCGTGTGCGCATGATGCGTACAGACACAGGCAAGTCAGCAACTGTTGAAAAAAGTTATAAGTATCAAATAAAATAAAGTGCTAACTACTTATTTTTGCTATGCCATGATTGGCTCATTGGAGGAGGCCTATGTCCAGCAGTGGATTACTATAGGCTGATGATATAAATAATAAAATAATATAAATAATGCAAGATAATCCACACAGCATCATCTAGCCCCAAGGTAAGCAGAGCTTGTGTTATGGGTACTAGATATCTGATATACATAATACAATACATTACATAGATAGATATTTTTTATTGTATAGAAAACGACTAGAACAACCGCAATAAATTTATGCAGATCATACAAACATGGGAATCGAACCCGCAGCATAGGCTGATGATGATGATATTTTGGGAGATCTGAAGTAGAAAATTAAGATGCCAATATCAGATCCCACCACCAGATGAAGATAGATTTGTCTCTCATATTCTCATTTGATGGTGGGGTTAGCTTATCTCATTCTATCTTTCTAAGTTTAAAAACACCTGAGTTCACCAAAACAGCGGTATATTGGCCGAAGTGGCCTCGAGACTAACGGGACGTTGAATGAACAACGCTGGTTCGGTACGGATCACAATTAACTTTTCAAATGCGGAAGTTCGGATGGATAGATGAATGTTTGTTACTTTTACTACGCCAAAACTACTGAAAGGATCGGGCTGAAATTATTGATAGAGTCTGTGCAAAAATAAAAGTCTCTTAGAAATAGAGGGCGCGCGTGTGCCAATGTACTACTTTTGTTGCGTTAATATGTTAGTTACCGTTTCGCCACGAGACCTCTTTTTGCACAGACTCTAGATGAAGGTATTAATAAAGCGAACGAAATTGTCTATTTTTTAGTATCCTACTAACTTCTGCCGTAATAAAGTAGCCTATAACCTAAGTTAGGCTATGTTCTAAATGTACGCCATACTTCATCTTGATATGTTTAGTACATTTGGGGATCAATAACAAAATAAAATTCACATATCATAACTTTCGGCCTTTTAATATTAGTAGTCATCATAGTCATCATCAGCCTATAGCAGTCCACTGCTGGACATAGGCCTCCCCCAATGCGCGCCATAGCGCCCTGTCTTCAGCTTGCCGCATCCAGCATCTACCTGCAATCTTTCGCAGGTCGTCATCCCACCTGGTCGGAGGGCGTCCTTCACTACGCTTACCGAGTCGTGGTCTCCACTCAAGAACACCATTTCCCCAGCGGCCGTCGGTTTATAAGTAGTATTCAGTCAATCGTTGTTATTTGTTTTGTTAAATTTAATAAGGCTGTAATGAATGGCCGGTAGCCATGACTCGGCCTGAAAGTAGATGCGCGCTATTTTACAATTGTTTTAAATTGTTTTACAAGTAAAGCAAGATAATATCTATCAACCTTGAATCACTTTCCCACGTGAACATCTTTTGTGTTAATAAATCTATTTTAAGTTAATCAGTTAAAAGCACCTCCCAATTGCATGGCATTGTCTATGAGACTGCCACATTTACGCAAAAAACAAGTAACCAGCGCCGACTTAAATTTAGTTGTAAGCAACTAAATTTTAGTCGGCGCTGGTTACTTGTTACTAGTTTTTAGATTCGCCATCGGGGTTCTGTTAGCAGAACCCCTTTTACCTTGTCGAAATATTTACCCATCTACAACCAAAGCTATTAAACAGAATAGCGTATAGCAGAATATATTAAGTACATACATAGGTAAGGTACGTAGTACTTGCGATAGTTTAAACATCAACAATTTTTAAATACATAATTTTAAAATCTCCATATTTTCACAAGAACAACACCATCAATCATCCCAATTAAGTTAGTTGACGAAAATTTACTACTTTACTTGCCACAGGTAGTTAAAATATTTTTTTTTGCATTATTTCTATTTAGTTATAAGTGCAATAAATCATTTTCTCATCACCTCTCGTCTAAATATTGAGGAGATAATTTTTCTGTGTAAATGCAGCCATTAGCACATCAACTGTTGTAATGCGAAGTTTCCAAAGATTTTAAAACGCAATTTTTATCTGACCATCTGACGATTCTATTAAGTTCCAAGCCGGTTCTAATTGAGGATTAATGTAGCACGTCCTGACGTGGAGTAACGAACATTTTGCTCTGTTCAAGGTCTCACGATTAACTTGTTTTGAACTCATCTGTGTTAAGGGAAACTGTTTTTACATTTTGTTTTGAGGAATTGAATGCGAAGGAGGAAATAAGATGGTTTATATTGTTGTTAGTCAGAAGCATATCTGGTTTTTGCATGACCTGAATAGTTTATTATAAACTAGTTTCTGCCCGCAGCTTCAAACGCGTTGTTTTAAAAAAAAAAATACCCACGGGTACTGATTTATGGGATAAAAAGTGTCTATGTTTTATTCCAGACCTAAAGCTGTGGAGCAATTTCATTTTGCCCGATGCGTTCAGTAGTTTTGGCGAGAAGAAGTAACAAACATCCATCCAAAATTTTGCATTTACAAAATGAGTGTGATTTAGTTTTGGCGATAGGTATATAGATTGAGACTTATGTAAGTATTATAAATATATTTCATTTATATTTCAGTGCGTTTAAGTATAATAAAACTCTCAAAAGCATTATATTTCATTATAAATAAATTTAATATATAATTATTTAGCTTAATATATTATAACTTTGAAAGGCGGAAAGCCTCTTAATCTTCAAGATTACTTGGAACAAAGATTGTCAGGAAATGAACCATTGAAAGTTACCTGTAATCTTACCGAGTAGCTCATATTGGCTGTGAATCTCCAAGTCCTACGTGTGCATCCGCTTTTGTTCTGTAACAAAACAAACAAAATGTCAAAATACGTACTAGTTAAATAACACACATGTTTGTTGGATTTGTTAAAGTTAGACTGTTGGTATTTTGTTCGTTTAGTTTATTTTATATAATGTAAATCTTTTATTGGCCGTAAGTTAGATTATTAAGGTTTAAATTATGTAGATTAAGGGCTGTTGATTATGTTGAAACAATAAAAAAAAAAAAAAAAAAAAAAACACTAATCACTGCAATAGTATTAAACAAAGTAGCTTCCCGCTGTCCCTATGTATGCTTAGATCTCTAAAACAACGCAAAGGTTTTTTTTTTTTAAATAGGTAGATTGATTCATGAAAATGGTTTACAAACTATTTCACACAAAGATTTCCACACAGATAGTAAAAAATAAAAAAATAAATTGTTTATATCAGACATCTCTTGATCCATATAATGTATGTATATCTCCAGAATCTGGACCGTTACTTTCATAGGCCACGACGTACATGTCCATGTCTTGCTGTGGGAAGTGAATGCATCAAATAGACCTTATTTCGGTCGTTCTTAGTATATGAACGGACATTGCTCAAAAAATTGCATGAATTTTAATATCAAAACCAAGAAATACTCGTTTTCTTAAACTCATGGGATGGGCAACCAGCAATAACTCATCAATATCCCTTACAAAAGCAGTGAAAGTGGTGTATCAAGTAATCCATTATCATTTTAAAAAGTTCATCCGACTTTAAGCATTAATTATTATTGACCGTAATCTGTTATGTATTTCACACCGTACGATTTTGCAAGCGATTTTAAATTAAATAATTCTTGAAGTTTTATTCTTGTTTATCAGGAATTATCTTGAAAGACCAAAAGACGTTTTAAAAGTTGGTGTAGCTTGCAAAATGTTTTTCATTCTCGTTTTTTTAATGTTTGCAAAAGTATGTATTTTTATTAGCGTAGCAAAATGTTTGTTTGTGTACGTTATCAATTATTGTTTTGATGTTGAAGAACTTGGTGTATGAATTTATATTTAGATTTAAAGAATTGTTGATTCATGAGATAAGCATTGCTAAAAGTATTGTCTTTCAATAGGCACCCGATATTTATCGGATCGTCGTAGATTTTATTGTAGGTTATACATACCTACATAGGTACAGCTTCAAAGATTG
The DNA here is from genome assembly GCA_943735965.1 of Eupithecia abbreviata. Taxonomy (NCBI): domain Eukaryota; kingdom Metazoa; phylum Arthropoda; class Insecta; order Lepidoptera; family Geometridae; genus Eupithecia; species Eupithecia abbreviata. The sequence continues at coordinate 9,257,493 of OX030979.1, read as the reverse complement.
TTACCCATTTCGATTACCTTTTATGACCACTTATTGAACCAGGTGAAAACTCTGTGTCTAGTCAACCCCAACGTAGGCTTTAAGGCACTTACCAAAATTTAGTGTTAAAAGTCACTTATAACGGGAATTTAACTATGATTTGATTTTCGAGTTTTCAATATTTCGGCACATAATGCGCCATGCGGCACTGCGAGTACTTTATATTGGCAGACATCTACCCTCATTTCTTGTCTTTTGCTACGAACGTTACCACAATTTTTTTATAAGTGACTTTTGTGCATGTGTATGGTTATTAAACCATGATAGTGGCAAAAGTTTTAAAATGTAATGTTGTTTGTTTTTATATATTTATAAATAATTATATCTATCTACCTATTAGGTGTATAAGTACCTAGGTTTATTTCATAGTTTGTTATGGATTGTCTCCATTGAGACTGATAGTATGTAGGTCCGTGGTCGTATTCGACTAGGAGAACATAAATACCTACCTACATACCTTCTTTCAATATTGTTAACTAGTTTCTGCCACGAGTTCGCACGCGTTGTTTCTATGGAAACGTTTTAAGGTTATATCCTATAGGAACCACTTCAGGAGAAAAGTAACAAAAGTAGCCTTTTTTTTATTCCCAGAACAACCTGAATGCAAAACATCAGACCAATCCATTCAAGAGTTTCGGTGTGAGGTAACAAACATCTATACATCTAAATTTTCGCATATAGTATTAGTGTTAAAACTACACTATGAGTATGTAGTGCAGGGACTTTTCTAAAATAGTCACAGAGACGCATATCCCAGAACATAATATCTCTTTTTACTAACTCTATACTTAAGACGTGATCATACACCTATTTAGTAACAGCGAAATATAAACCCAAATGAGAAATGTCGAAAGAAGAAAGGTGAACTGGTTGGCAGTATCTCGTTCGTACATCATAGCTCTGCTCTGACTCAGTAAATAGAGCCGAACATTACAGACTAGATGCAGGTTGCTATATTTTGAAATGAGTTATACGAGTAATAAAGGGTGAGCGTATGTCGAAGGTAAACGTCATGTAGGACGCCCTCCGACCAGGTGGGATGACGACCTGCGAAAGACAGGTAGATGCTGGATGCGTTAAGCCGAATACAGAGCGCTATGGCGCTCATAGGAGGAGGCCTATGTACAGCAGTCGACTTCTATAGGCTGATGATGATGATGATGTATGTCTAAGTCGAAAGATTGTCGCACTGTCTAGTCCACAGCTGGATAGTTCATTACCAGCAGTTCGCTAGCAAGCCGAAGTTTCTCAGTCGTTTTTGAGCAAAAACTATTCTTACGTCACCTACATAAGATAGCAGTTTCACAAAAACGAATCAGAAACTTCGGCTTTCGTATAAACTAGAAGAAACGGGCCCAGCACCCGCTTGAAACACAAAATCAACGAGTTCCAACTACATCGCTTTCAACATTATAAAGTAATTACCTGTCATCATATTTTGGGCATCAAACAATTCACTTGTTATAGTACAATGCTTACATTTATTTGGGCAATTCAATTATTTGAACAATGCTGTGATAGAGACATCTTTTGAAATCTTTATTCAGACTTGAAAGTAGATAACCATGTAACTTCCCACACTATTTTGTCAACATTTCATAGAGAGATGGGTAAGTCAGATAAATTGATCATCTAGTCTAGCTCTCAATAAAGCTGTATTGTATTGGATGAAGAAGTTTTCTCACGATCAGTACAGGGTGATTACACTGATAAGAAAAGTAAATACCTTCGTTATATTGCTGGTTGCCATCCCCATATCGATCAAGATTTCCGCCCCGGCCCTTGGGATGGTCGCCGAGGCAGCATATACCTGATCGAAGCCTCCCCAATGTTATTTTTGGTCACGTTTAAAATTATATAGATATATAGCTACGTAGGTAGCTAGCTATATTATTAATATTATTTATTATATTAGCCCGGAGTGTCCCACTGCAGAGCAAAGGCCTCCCCTTCTTCCACTCATCTCGGTCCTCAGCAAGGAGAACCTATTCTTTGTTGTATAGGTCGAGCTCATCCCGCCATCTCCGCCTAGGCTGGAAAACCTAACGTAAACTAAAACGTAGTCGTCGTCCGTCCGGGACCCAGTCAGTGGCGATGTTTGCCCCCATGCTGTCTGACATACACCACACATGTCCATAGCTATCTAATTTTAAAACGTGAATTACGATGCTAAGTTTGCTTTGTTGACTCTGAAGAATAGGGTTTCACTAACTTTAATTTAAATATATATGGTTTCAACAATACTTATTCATGATAAACAACCCATATAACCATGCAATGATTAATTTACTTGTCCAAAAAATCAATGAAATGAAACTTTGTATGACTTGTCATTTCTTTTGTAAGACTCAATATTACGCACGCTTATTATATCGTTTCATTCATACGAAGGTCAAGTTAAGTCATTGCCTCATTTAATGTAATTAACATTTAAATAATTAATAAGGTATACTTATTTATTTTTGTATAAATATAAAAACGTCCTTTACTCACATTGACCGATGAGCAATTTATTAAACGAATTGTAGTCGTTAATATTATCATTTTAAATGACCATGTAAATTTGCAGTGTATTCAGAGATACTGCAATCTTCACTAATTTTATGAAGGTAATGAATCATTTTAATGACAAAAAAAATTCATCATCATCAACCTATATTAGTCCTGGACATAGGCATCCCCTAATGAGCGCCATAGCGCCCTGTCTTCAGCTTGCCGCATCCAACATAAAAAAGCTCTAGTCTAGCTCTAGTCGATTCTTCGTGATATATGGCCCACTGCTACTTTAGCTTGCTTATTCTTTGAGCTGTGTCGATTGCTTTCATCATGATTCATGATTTAAATCATTTTAATCTGTTTTTTTATTGGTGTAAGATGAATTCAATTACATATTTCTGTAAGTTTTCCCAAAATTTTGAAAATAAAAATAAAATAAAATATGAAAGTGAGCGGGTTATAGCAGAACATTGGTTGTTTTCAAAAATGTTTTGTTACAACCCAAAGGAATACCATCATGACGACGACGTATTTGTGTACTATTGGCTACTCTGCAATACTCGAGGATACATTTTAAATACAAATTTTATTAATAAATAAATTTAATCATTGTTCCCAAGGCCGAAGATAATCAAATCAATGACTTTATTCACTAACAGCCTTTAAAACTTAATTATTTACGGTTTTTTAGTTTTTTATACGACGAATTGAAATACAAAAGATGAGGAGGTTCCATGTTCAGATGTACCTCTGTATTTTTTCAAGCTTTTCATGAAAATATAACTGTGGAAACTTATAAGTAGCCGTTTTTTACACAATGTGTTTAGTATTTAGTTACCTTACTGTTACTTTTCCCAAAATTATAAAATAAAATAATATCCTTACCCGTCGAGTGATATGTTTACACTGCCCTATTAAATGCCATACCCCCATATACTAAAAATCCATAGCATACCTTCATCCTAAGTCCAAAGTATTAAGAACCAGTTTTCTGATTTCTTCTCTTACGCCCAACAGAGATTATGCATCACAGCGGCGCTAAACCAAAGAATTTAGTGACAAGAAATAAGCTGCACCACCGATAGGGCATTGATTTACTCACTACTTGGCTTGATGTCAAACCAAAGGCAGGAACACTATCTCATAAATTAAATTACGGCCAGCTTCACCATACTTGGGAGTCTAGTACGTGCCGGAGTAAAGGTTTGGTTACACTTTAAGGGCCCATACAACCTCAACTTTGTGTGAAAAGGCTAGACATATGGTTTTGCGTTCATAAAAGCGGGATAGGGCATTGCAACGCAAGTTCAAAAATCAAGTTTTAACTTATTACCTATTAATTAGGACATTATTTGAAAAATCCGAAACATATAACATTTTCATTTATACTTAATTCTATTACCACGCTTATTGTCAAGATCTGAACTTCTGTATTTATTGAGAAATTTAGGTTTTAGTAAAAATTTAGAGGTAACTTTGCGATTTTTTTCTATCGAGAAAATTTTATGGAATCGTGTTTTCGAAACATATGATCGATAGATTAAGTCCTGAACTTTACCATATATCAATTTCAAAGTTAAATATTCAGTAGTTTAGACGATATGGACATCCGGCGGAGTTGAAAATTAGCAGTTTGAGGTATTATACACTCTTAATAAGCACACTAACTTGTAGGTACATTATTACAGTGTCTTCTTAATTTCATTACGTAAAAAATAATAATGTTTTGTAAATTTTTTTTTTTGGAACTCTATCCACGTTAATCTCGGAGGGCGTTGTCATCTGCGACACAGTATTTAAACTTCAGCAAATGACATCGTTTTTCATTTTTGACTTTATGTTAGCATTCAGTTCAGTTCAGTTCTTTATTAACGAGAATATATGTCAAACAAAAATAATAAATAGGGTAACAATGAAAAATACATAACGATTGTTTTTGTGCCATAAAAAACGATTTATTTATTAACTGTTGACGGAGTGTGAGTTGAGAGATAAGTTAAAAATGTAGTGAATACTCAGGCCAGGATTACTCATCAATTGCATACAAAATGCGCGGGCGAATGAATTTACCAAGTGAAACTAATACGTCAAATGATAAAATGAGGCCCTGGATAAATAAAAATATGGTTTATTTTTCCTTATCGGTTCATATAGACCATAAATCCACACCACATGTAGAAGTACCCTTATTAGTATTTGTCATACATCACACATTTTTTCTTCTCATAAACATTCTTCTAGGAGGTGATTAACTTGCGTACAGTTGCGAAACTTTTTTTACTGCCTCCTATTTAATAATATGCTTGAAGCTACTGGTTGCAAATACCTTCGTTTTTGTTGCTATGCTCTAACCATCTAAAGAAACACGAAATAATCACTACATATCGTTTCCCGTTGTCTGTTTGTCCATATGTATGCTTAGATCTTTAAAACTACGCAACATATTTTAATGCGTTTGTTTTAATCGATAGAGTGATTCAAGAGAAAGCTTTATAAACTACTAGCTGCTCCCCGCGGCTTCGCCCCCGTGGAAATCTATGTGCCAAATTGTTTAAATGATAAAAAGTATCCTATGTTAGACTCCTGGTTCTAAGCTACCTCTCCACCAATTTTCAGCTAAATCGGTCCAGCCGTTCTCGAGTTATAAATGTTGTAACAAACACGACTTTCTTTTATATATATAGATTTGACACATAGAATTTCACGCGGCGGGCGGAGCCGCGGGGCACAGCTATTTACTATTATGTAATATTTCATTAACTATTTGATTTGAATAACTAAACGCACGGAGTAGTAACTCCCACATAATCGTAATGTCCCCCGTGGTAGTACGATATGCGTGCCCATTTGTAAGCCTAAAGAAAATAAATACATTTGAATTTTGAATTTTTGAATTTACTTCAGGATAATAATAATAAATAAATGATTCTTCACCTCATTAAAAAGCGAAGCGTAACCAGAATGAAAGCGAAACTTTTATGTTGTGTTGTTCGGTAGGTATAAAAATAATACCTAACGATAATAAATAACATTATACAAATGCGAGGAAGCGGTTTATTTGTCTTTGTCTCATTGATTCAGTGCCTTGACAATGTGTCAGAACAAGAAACAACATTAATTCAAAACCAGTCATGCTAATTCCCACCCAATGCTAGAGTTGGAATCATGCTTGTATTTTATATAGTAAATATCGCATCATGGATGTCATAACATAACATAAGGTAGCTAGAATATGGATGATAGATACTAAATATTACCTAAGTTATGTATTTACCGAATTATACCGGAACAATTTATACAAAGCACGGTTTAATTTTTTTATAATAATTTGATCGATATCAATTATAATTGCAATAAAAAAAAAACAAAGAAACCACCAAAACACATCAATCTGCAGTAAAAACATTTGATTACTAATAATAAATAAATAAATAATGCTGGACAATTCACACAGCATTATCTAGCCTCACGGTAAGCAGAGCTTGTGTTATAGGTACTAGATAACTGATATACATAATACAATACATTACATAGATAGATATTTTTTATTATACATAGAAAACGACCAGAACACCCGGAACAAATATCTGCAGATCGTACACACAATTGTTCCGAGGCGGGAATCGAACCCGCAACCTCCTGCGTCGCAGGCGGCCCTTCGCCCACCGCGCCACATCGGTCGTCATTAAAATATAAATAGAAAATATAAATATTCCAATAGATTTACGCAACTAATCCTTATGCTTATGCTTTCATAGCTCCCATAATAACACCTTTTGAAACGATTTAAAAAAAAAAAGCCTTTTATTTCCAACAAATTACATTTACATTGTTTTTTAGAGGTTTTTTAAACTAGTTGTTTATATAACTTAATTAATCTAACGTGTAATTTAGTTTCATACAATAATATCTGTAGGAACCCCTTATTGGGTGAAGGCCTCCTCCAAAGATGCCCATGTGTCTCTGTCCTGTGCGGTCTGTTTCCAGTTTGAGCCGGCTGCCCTTACAATATCCTCGTCCCAACGTGTCAGGTGTATTTACATCTGATAAATAGTTTCAAAGAGGAATTGAAACTATTTATCAGATGTAAATACAGCTGTTTGGTTAGAAGTCAGCTTTGAATTTACGTGCAAGCAACGAGAACTAGAATCGGAAGCCTTTCGTATACGTAGAGATAACATTATCCATAAGACACAGTAAGATAAGTACAGACTAGACTTCAGCTTTCAATTATTTTTAGATAATCCATAAGTGTTTAACTAACCTAATACTAACTAGATAATTTATAGAATGGTGGACCATTCTAGTCACAGGTTAAAGACGAAACGATTAAGTACAATATTAAAAATTCATCACGCTACGATATCCGTAAAAAGTCAAAATAAACTGAGAGACCATAAAGAATATTTTCGAAATCTCAATAAATCTTTTGGGACATTTTTTTTTAATTACTTCTAAGGCTTATGTATAGTAAAAACCTTAGTGCAACAAATCACTCAAATCATTCGAAAACTATCATCGAGTTTGCAAGAAAAGATTCGATCATTGTCAGACCGTAAAGTATGTAGTTTCTATCGATCTAGGGGCCCTGAAAGGCGCTAATTACATACATAGGACATGAAAGCGAAGAAAGAGGTATATTCGTAAGATAATACGTACAGATAAGCACTCAGAATTATGAATTAAAGAATTGAATTTGAGAAATTGATACCACTAGCAACTTTGGTTCCCTCAGTGAAAATATACTTCGTAAACAAAGACCTGTGGGTACTTGAGTTACTTGACAATCTATTCATTTCGAGTAAAGATCGATAAGAAGATATCAATAAATCACAGACCCCTGACAAATAAGTCCGAAACAGACAAAATGAGCTTTATTAGAATTTCATACGGTTTTGTTTGGTCAATCAATCCTGACACTTAAGGACATGCAGGTATCTCATTTGCAATAATATTCATGAGTTTTTATTGGGGCGCAAGCGCATGTGGCGTTGAATACATTCATGCTTTGGTCATATTAGGACTTATTGCGGTGTGTATGTAAAACGATGCATACAAATCAAGTATTATGGCTCATTGTAAACTTAAACTTACTTTGTGAACTTTAATATAAACGGTCTTTTAAATGTCATTATAGGATATAGGATACAACAGTAGCTTAATTGTTTCAAGTGTAAATAATATATTTATTATTTACACTTGAAACAATTGAACTACTGTTGCAAACATTCTAAAGAAAACTATACACCTATGTATATCTCTTGCTTCATCACATGTTTGGTTATCAACTCAACTTTCAAGCGGATATTTAGACCGGCTACCCGCCACAACCGGCTTCCGCAGTAGCTACGAACCCTCCCTCCCCCTCAATACCAAAAGGAAGCGACTGGACCCCAAAATCCAAATCAAAACCCTCTGGCGGCAATGCCCCGCTGTATGGCAACGTTTTCGTCAAAATAAATACAGCTATTACGACTTAGAACCGCTACCATACAGGTCAAAGGCCTACCTTGCGTATTGTATTATTATATTGCAATGATATCTTACTATTCTAAGCTGTATCACTGTTATTGATACCTGATTTAAAGTTGTACATAACACAGGTAACGGTTGGAAATAGGAAGGGCAAGTGCATTTGATACACGGCCTTTCTCTGTCCCTGTAACAGGCGGTATTCAGTTACTGTGTTTTGGCAGATCAGATATACTGGCCATTTTACAGAAATGTAACTTAACTACCACCTATTCAATTTTTTTAAATAGACCTTCGATATATCTGTACCTTTCTGGCTTAATAATAATCACGTTAATATCATAAATGCGAAAGTTTGGATGTTTAGATGGATGGATGGATATATGTATGTTTTGTTACTTTTTCATGCAAAACTACTGAGCGGATCAGACTGAAAGTTTGCATATACATACATATGTAGCTATAAGTCTAGGATTAAATATTTAGCTTTATAAAGATTTTTTATATCTTGAACCAACTACAGGTATCTTAAGATGTACTTAGGGAATCCGTGTCAAGAGACTTACGGATATCTATAGAAGATAAAGAAATGCTCATAAACACACACATTAAGGATATCAACCTACTTGAAAACGGGGTTAAAAAGTAAATTGATTAACAGGTTCTCTCATGATTGATGAGCACTGGTGATTTCATTGTTCAAATTCATTGTTCTTTTGTTATTTTTAGCTGATGTCATATGGCCATTGAAAGTAACGCAACAATCCTTTCTAATGACTTTTCATACAAAGAACCTCTCTACGAGTAGGTTGTAGTTAAGAAAAAAGGCTGAAAATACGTATATTAAGTTTAAGTAGTAGTGATTTTTTAACGAGCCAAGGTCCTTATAAATACACTTCGTCGTTCCACCTATGTCTAGGTCATACGATTAGTCCGCTAACTGGCGCTTCTAGGGGAGCCCATTCAAGGAAAGTTTTGCACCGGACTGAATGATGGCGGCGACGCTGGACAAAAAAGCTAGTGACGATCTATTGTGCCGGAGGCCAAGACCCACTTCGGGGTTGACGTTCCAGGACAGGATAGTTAGTCTGTATGTGTGTTTGTGTGTAATTTAACTTTAAAACATACATTATGTTTCAAACTATAGTCATCAGTTTATATAGACTTAGGATTTTTTCAATGATTTCAACATAACAAAATACATCTAGCTTTTCTAGTTCTAATGCTAACCAAAAACCTGAGGCCTTGTATTATATAAAATAAAACAAGAAGCTAATCAAACCTTTTTGCAGAATTATTAATCTCAATTGGTACCTAAACTCAAGACTATATTGCTTATTTTTTGTGAAAAACATATAAAAGCTGTAAAAAATATATATATATCGTTAGGTTGATGTAGGTACGAGTACGTGTAGGTTGTTGGAAGGACTAAATAAATTGAGTCAATCAGATTATTGGTTACCTGTTTTTTGCGTGTCTGCGAATAAATATTTTGGGTCATTAATTATAACCGCTCAACACATAGGTGTAAACGTGTTCTTGAGTGAAGACCGCGACTGGGAAAATGTAGTATACGACGCCCTCTGGCCAGGTGAGGTGACGACCTGCGAAAGACTGTTGGCAGATGCTGAATGCGTCAAGCTGAAGACAGAGCGCTATGGCGCTCATTGTAGGAGGATGGCCTATATCCAGCAGTGGACTACTATAGGTTGATGTTGATGATGATAAAACATAGCGGGTACTGCAGTATCCAGTTTTAAAAATTGCTCAAAATACCCAAGTTTGAACTTCGCGGCCTCTTAGCTTAAACCTTTCTATCATATAGTGCCGTATGTTAGAATTGGCCATCGCGGTCGTTGCATGCAAAAACAACATTTAACTCAGCCTGTGGAAGTCGAGAGAGAAGACTAACGGAACCTGCCAGGGAATTGCAGCTTCCTTCTGTATATTTTTAACAACTCCACTGCTATCACTAACCGACATACCAAGCTTGATGAGTTTTCCCCCTCAAGGGGGATTTGTCAAGGGGGAAAACTGGAATAACCCATTATGGCAAATCTCCCTTGTTTGGGGGAGACTAGCAGTGAACGGGTATATGCTGATGCCTGCTGTTAGTCGTAGTAGTGTTGCCGTGCTTGTTTGCATCCCACCGCTGTAACCATGTTGTAAATAAAAGTCAGGTTGGTCATAGACTGTTTTTTATTTAGTTAACACGTTGAACGCCGACGGAAATTCTGCGATTTTCTGTTTGGGCCATGGGCACCATTTGGGCGACACTAGAATGTCCCGTTCAGGCCATGGGGGACACCATGTGACCGCGATCTAGTGTTGACTTCAAACCCTTCTGCCAGGCCAAACGGAGATGCTAACTTAGCTTTTTCAATACAATGGGACCCCCGCGGCCCTGTAGACTAATATGTTCTGAATTATGTATATTGATGAAAATCATGTTTTCCGGTTCGGCCCTCAGGGCTAATGTACTGTCGGCCAAATGGTGACCCCCATGGCGTTCAACGTGTTAAGTTTTATAGAAAAATACCCACTAATATACGACAAAGGGGATTTGTATGTAACACACAATACATAAAGGAACGCTTAATGGATCAATGATTTATGATTTTCAAGGTTCCAACTAAGTTTTCGTATTCAACGAATTCCTGCTTGGCATTTTATCGTCGGTAATAAATTTTAAGTGTGAGGACTGAGGTAGGTGTCAATTTGTCAAATGACATTATAAGGTACCTACCGACTGTAGGACAAGGTTAGCTTAGCTCGTCCATTATTTATTATTCAAATAAATAATATAAATAATTATAATACATAAAGCTTACAAAATAGCTACTAAAACTGGATATACAACACCGCTTAGACATCACACTAATAACACTTATATTATAAATGCTAACGTTTGGATGTTTGGATGGATATTTATTACTTCTTCACGCCAAAACGACTAAATGGATCAGGCTGTTGCATAGATGTAGCCTAAGCCTGGAATCAAACATAGGTTTTTATCCCTTTTATTAAAATCTATGACTCACTTTATATACAGACGTCAAATCATGCAGAACGCCATTTGCGGTGACTCGCCTAACTTGTGGCCTCTGTTTTCGTTCCCTGTTATAAAACTACAAAGTTTTAAAGCCATATTACTAACTTTATTTCCTAACAAACCCGTTAAGGCATCACGTAAAGAAACTATTCCATATCAGAATGACACGGCTAACCATTCAATAACATCTAATCAATTGATTATCTCGTTAACACGTCGAGTGCTGAAATCACACGGTATGTGTTTTCTACAAGTGACTAATCTGCGAAAATCCACACTAGCGCAGCGGCTGAGAAAATACAGATCTTTGTGACTCAGCACAGCCGTAATATTTTTCGAACGTAACGCATTTGCGGCGCAACACAACCGCTGTGTAGAGCGGCAGCACGAATTTTTTAGGTTAAAAAAAGATCGCAGTCGTCGAAAAAAAATCGCAGTCAAGTGTTAAGAAATAACAACTCTATTTTTATTCATTCATAATTCAACAAACAAGGTTAATATGCTTACTTATAAATTGTAAGGGAATGGATATTATCATTACTTATCAGTTATCATTATCACACAACATTGTTGTAACTAGAGCTGCATTATTGAATGTAAAGTAGATCTCTATCGATGTTCAAGTAAACTAATGAATGCAAGTTATACGGAGTAAGGGCATTATATTAAGTAATGTTTCCTTTTCGGATTAAGTAAATAGAAGTGGTTTGAATTTCAAATTATATCTGTCTTTCGTTCTTCGCGTTTTTTTTCTTTTTAATAATAATAAAATCAAAATTTTAAGAGTCCAACATTTATAAAGCTGAATTAATATCTGTCTGGGGCAGAATCAAACTATTATTTGAGGTTATGTTTTAAAAAGCTGAATATGTTTCACTTTCAAAAGTTTTATGACTCAACATTTGCATGAAATAAGTATTTTTTTTATAAATTATCCAACAGCGGTATATTTTACAAAAACAATATAAAACTCATATTTATAATAAATATGAGTTTTATATTGTTTTAGATGAAATCCTTTATTTAGCCTTATTTATTATTGGCTAAATAAAGGATTTAAAAGTAAAAGTAAAGTAAAAAATCATTTATTTCTTTAGGCTTACAAAATAAGCACTTAGACAAGTCATATTTTAAATATAAATTATTATCAAATAAAATTATTTTACTGTTCACTTCAATTTTTTGTCCACTAGTGGAAGAAGTGAAAAGAAACCACTAGCATGTTCATCTCTTATATGTCTAATACATGGTTATTTGCCTATTTTAAGTCTAAATATAATATGATTCGATACATGTCAATATTTAAGTAAAGCATTTCATCTAGAAGGTAAAAATATTCAAACAGAAAGTCGTGTAAAGAAATTAATATTGTTACATAATTATTAAAATTTATTGTTTAAAAACAACGATGTAAAATAAAATATAGAAGTGTCATGTCTGTTTTGCTACTCTATCGTTTATCTATTGAGAACAATAGAATCGTTGGTATAGGAAGCACAAAACGCGCCCCATTGACTAGGTTTTTTTCTGTTTAGAAATTGACACCAAATGCGACTGCTATTCACTACATCGTGTAAAACAAAGTCGCTTCCCACTGTCTGTCTGTTTCTATGTATGCTTAGATCTTTTAAACTACGCAACGGATTTTGATGCGGTTTTTTTATAGAGTGATTCAAGAGGAAGGTTTATAAACCAATTAACATATAGATTTCCACGCGAGCAAACCCGCGGGGCGCTACTATTATATAATACTTAATTATCTGTTTGTTCTAGAGATACAAAACATTAAATCCACACACGGTATTTACCACCTAGAGCGGTAGGAAAATCAAGTTATGCCGTACATGCAAAATACCTATCATGCCAATCATGGATGACACGCGAAACCGAGCTGCATAATTCACTGCCAAAACCAAGTGGGTAAGTATGCCATTTGTAGAAGGTGGGGACTGTAGTTAGGTATGACAAAAAACCACTATTTACTGAGAAGTGTGTAAGGAGAGGCAGAAACAACGGACGTGCGCGCGCGCGGTGTCTAAAAAAGCTACGGCCTGCATGTGCGGGCGGCGCGGCGCGGCGCATCCCCCCGCAACCCCCAGCGCACCCCGTTGCCCTGCGTCTCCCGCGAGCAACACGCGTTTATTTACTATTCTTATAATTAAACATTTAATTCTACGCGTCGCTTACACCATTCATGGCATGATGACACGCGAATTCAAGCTAAATATTACACTGCCCAAACCAAGTGGCTATGCTGTTCCTACATAATGCCTGGCAAGATGACGCTCGAAACGAAGCGTAAGATTTAGAAGATTTTGCTCTGGGTAGCGAACACCGCGTACGTCTAAACAGTCCCTTAATGTTTCGTGTATCTTTGAACGCTGCTTTGAACAGACAGATAGATGCAAATAGGTCGCATTTTGATCTTTTTGCAAACGGTGAAAAATCTAGCAATCGGAGCGCATTTTGAGCGTCTACCAATATACTGCATTGTTCTCAATATTTTAACGTTACTCACAGATTGAAGGATGCGGCAAGCTGAAGACAGGGCGCTATGACACTCATTAGGGGTGGCCATGGCTAATGCCTAGTAGTGGACTAATATTGGCTGAATCTTCAGCTAATTTGAGTCTGGGAGTCATTATCGTCATCTGATGATTATGAGTCACAGATGACAGAGACGGTACATTAAAGACAAACAAAACCTATTGTCTTCCTATTTTGTTCTCAATGAATAAACAATACAGTAGCAAAGCAAAACAAAACCGAACCACACAACCCGTGATTCAGTTAATTATTGAAGAATCTTCATCATCATCATCATCATCAGCCTATAGCAGTCCACTGCTGGACATAAGCCTCCCCCAATGAGCGCCATAGCACCCTGTCTTCAGCTTGCCGCATCCAGCATCTACCTGCAGTCTTTCGCAGGTCGTCATCCCACCTGGTCGGAGGGCGTCCTACACTATGTTTACCGAGTTGTGGTCTCCACTCAAGAACACGTTTTCCCCAGCGACCGTCGGTTCTTCGCGAGATATGGCCGGCCCACTGCCACTTCAGCTTGATGTCGATAACTTTGGTTCTCTGTCGGATGTATTCGTTACGAATCCTATCCTTCAGAGAAACTCCGAGCATAGCTCTTTCCATAGCTCTATCTTACTACCTAATTAATAGTTCCTAAAAGCCCTCAAGTAATCAAGTCAGTTCGTGAAACCTCAATTTCCTTTGCAGAGTTAATCGAAGATCGTGGAAAGTAGAGCATTGATCGGTTCTGTGTAATCACATGATCTTCGACGTTGTGGGAATAATCAATTATAGCAAGAAAGCTAATTATGCTTTACCTACTTTATACTAGTTGAATTAGGAAAACATTGTCATATACAAGTTCTAAAACTAAAACACGTTTGTTGTATTGGAGCCCCCTTAAATATGTATTTTATTCTGTTTTTTAGTATTTGTTGTTATAACGGCAATAGCAATTCATCATCTGTGAAAATATAAACTGTCTAACTATCATAGTTCAAGAGATACAGCCTGGTGACAGACGAACGGACGGACATTAGTCTTAGTAATAGGGTCCCGTTTTATACTGTAGGTAGGCTTTCCTAGGGAACGTAACATCGCTTACACAACAAAAGACGACACAAGAAACGACTCGGTAAACGTAGTGTAGGACGCCCTCCGACCAGGTGGGATGACGACCTGCGAAAGACTGCAGGTAGATGCTGGATGCGGCAAGCTGAAGACGCGTTATGGCGCTCATTGGGGGAGGCCTATATCCAGCAGTGGACTGCAATATTCTGATGATGATGATGATGAAGATTCTTCAATAATGAAGTTAGAACATTTATGTTTTTAGGTTTTAACCTAAAAACATAAATGTTATTCAATTTTCATGAGTATAATGGCCCGGTGATACGTCATTTAGAAACATATGCAAATAACCTGCCTTAGCCCCTACAAACAGCACAGGTAGAGAAACAAAATATTTAGATTACTACATATCTTATAATATTATTATACCTACTTACAAACCCTGTGCCTTAAGGTTAAAAAAACATGTGAATGAATGAATGAATTGAATGAATGAATTAACACTTATTGCACTTCAAACTATAAAATAACACTATATCTAAATATAACACATAAAAAGTACAATAGGCGGCCTTATCGCTGACAGCGATTTCTCTCAGGCAACCTAGATGATGTTATACTTGCTGTCTTCTAAATAAATTAATATTTAGATGTGAATAGAACAGAATATTACTTTATTGCTCCATCAATACGAAAAACAAACAGTAAGAACTTAATCTACTAACTACATATATCCAGCATGGCAAAAAAAGGGCTCATATTGACGACCGATGTGGCGCGGTGGGCAAAGGTCCGTCTGCGACGCAGGAGGTTGCGTCGATTCCCGCCTCGGAACAATTGTGTGTACGATCTGCAGATATTTGTTCTGAGTGTTCTGGTCGTTTTCTATATATAATAAAAAATATCAATCTATGTAATGTATTGTATTATGTGTATCAGTTATCTAGTACCCATAACACAAGCTCTGCTTACCATGAGGCTAGATAATGCTGTGTGAATTGTCCAGCATTATTTATTTATATTTTATTTATATTTATTTATTTAGGTATGTGGAACATCCTTCCTACTAATATTATAAAAGCGAAAGTCTGTATGTAATGTATGGACGTTTGTTACTCTTTCACGCCAAAATTACTGATCGGATCAGCCTGTTTTTTACAGTTCATAAACGTTCAGTTCACATAAACATAGTTCCAATGCACTACCAGAGTCCATTAGAAAAACTATATCCTTGCCAGTTTATAAAGCTCACGTCAAGGAGTATTTCCTGCCAAAAGAATAAATATTCGTACTTACTATTTATTTATTTATGTATTTAAGTAGTGTATTATTTATTTTGGTATTTGTAATATTTATTATTTGTTTTTAGTATTCTTGTTATGTTCTTATTTAGATAACCTGTGGTACACCACCAGCCTTTTTTTTAATTCATATAATGCTTTCCATAACAAAGGTTGCCTGGAAGAGATCGCTTCTAAGCGATAAGGCCGCCCATTGTACTTGTCGCATATAATGTATTTTTGTAATGATTGATTTGATTATGGTGTACAATAAAGATTTTTTGTATTGTATTGTAAAAAAAAGGCTACTTGTTATCACATAAATTCGTTCTCATGGAATAGAAATCACCTTAAAAAATTTCCATACAAACAACGCGTGCGAAGCCACGGGCAAAGACTAGTAACAACTATTTCTCCTCTTGTTTACAAAACATTGAGGTATGATACAATTCAAAACGCTTCCGTTGTGCTACTTCCTCTAATGTTTACCTACTTCCTTACATCACTCATTATTCCTCTCTCGATTGTATGTACATACGTTTGTATAGGAATCCATTCAGAAATAAATCTCATTCAAAGACAATGTCATTGGGAATGTAAGAGACCTTGTACATTCAACTTCGTTTCTATGATTTTGGGTTATTGCTTAAACGGACACTATCCTACCATTTAGACATATCTTAGTCTTATATAAAATAAAATATGTATGTACGTGAATAGAGACTGATAATAAAAAAGCAAATACCTTGGTACCGTTGGCGATGCTTATAAATTTTAAAAAACGCACTATATCGAAGCATTTGACCATTTATGATCTACAAAGACGTCGAAATGTAAACTTGGGACGAGTCTATTTATGTGTTGTATTAATGTTTATTCTACTTCGCGGGCCGGCCTGCAATTTTTGATATACATATATCACGAAGAACCGACTACTGCTGGGGTAAACGTATTCTATAGTGGAGACTGCGACTCGACAAACGTAGTGTAGGACGCCCTCTGGCTAGGTGGGATGCCAACCTGGATGCGGCAAGCTGAAGACAGGGATATGGCGCTCATTTAATGAGCGCCATATCCCTGTCTTCAGCTTAGTTCACTGTTACTTAGTTTTTGAATTAGTTCACTGCTGGACATAGGCCTCCCCTAAATTAGGGGAGGCCTATGTCCAGCAGTGAACTAATTTTTATTTGATGATGATTGTGCTTCAATTAATACAAGGTCTTCCATTTATTTTACTTTTCTTGTCTTGGACTCATGTAGCCCAATATGAGCCAATATTTGAAATGAAATGAAATTAATGTTCATTTCTTTAGGTTTACAAATAAGCACTTAGACAAGTCATATTTTATACCATTCATTATTATATTGATGTTCACTTCAATTTTTTGTCCACCAGTGGAAGAAGTGAGAAGAAACCACTAGTATGTTCATATCTTATGTGTCTAGTACATATGATTTGCTTATCTGTAAGTTGGTAGATTTTGAGTTGACATACATAGAATATTCTAGTCTGTCCCGCCATCTCCTATAACGCCATTTATAGTCTGAGTTAACTTTATGTATAGGGGGAATTAAATGGAAAAGTTTTTCCTACAGGCCATTGTTTTAGTGTCTAAGGTGATTAATGTGAAAAAACAAGGAAGCAATTAGTAGTTTATTCATAATTACACGGTATGTGAATCGCCTTTTGCAGGAAACTTGTTGTTTGTATTTATGGCGAACGAGGCCTTCAGTACATTATTTGATCTTGTACATCTGTGTATTTATTTGTACAACAGATAACTTATTGTGTAGATAGAAATATATGTATTGAAATTTTATATTCTTTCGTTTAGACTTAAATACAAATAAGTACATACCCACACACTTACGTGCAGAAGATAGCAAAGGCGACTTTAGCTCCTAATTTCATTATTTGAAAAGCAAGCAGATTGTTGCAAACTATCCAGAGACAAACAACTCACTCGGTAAACGTAGTGTAGGACGCCCTCCAACCAGGTGGGATAACGACCTGCGAAAACTGCAGGTAGATGCTGGATGCGGCCAGCTGAAGACAGGGCGCTATGGCGCTCATTGGGGGAGGCCTATGTCAAGCAGTGGACTGCTATAGGCTGATGATGATGATTATGTATTCGTTAGCTTATCCGCGCAGATGGGGAATGGGAGTCAAAATACGGTGTAGTTACAAGCTACCGACAAGATTATCAAGAGTATCTCATATTAGAAATAATATTTTCGGTAACGAATACCTTTCCACCTTCTTAAATTGCTCTATATCTACCACCCTTAATCATTTTAAAACATAAGACATTATCATGGTTAATAATACTAAAGTCATTTAAAACGGGATATTTACCATGATTTGATTTTTGTGTTATCCAATATTTCGGCGCATCATCATATCATGGTAAATATCCCGTTTTAATGATGATGATGATCCAGAGACAGCTTCTAAATCAATATGTAACAATCAAATAATCATAAGAAGGAAGAAACGAGTTATTTGCAAACGTTGTGATACTTCTGCTAATCGATAGGCGTTCTGAGAGGAAAAAATTCCTTGACATTCTAAACATTTAGAGTGGGACAAAGGCAAAATCAAAAACGAGTAACAAGTCAGCCTGATTGTTACTCTACCTATATAAATTTATTTGCAGATATGTAAATCAGGCTACAAAACAAAACATAATTTACCCCATACAAACGCAGGAAGGCATCAATTATCAAGTAGTAGTACTAGGTCGGTTCCACACTAGTGAATTCATGGTCATGTTATAGGTAATAAATCGGCGGTCATTAGAGCAACACGAGAAGTGGTATATAATCATCTTAATTGATTCTAGAATGAGGAGTACTTATGGTGCGCCTACATCAGAAATATTTGGTGGTCTCCGACGAACATGTCCTTTGATCCATGAACTTTGATTTATGACAATTATACCAAACATTCTCAAACCCTAATGCCCAGAAAACTAAACAAGACAACTTATTGATAATCTGGAATGACTTTCCGCGGGGACGGAAATTTATTTGCATACTAGCGGACCTTCCCGGCTTCGCACGGTTTTAGTACAAATCCCTAACTCTTGAAAATATAATATAGCCTATGTTCACCGGGGATAGTGTAGCTTCCCAACGGAGAACGAATTTTTCAAATCGATCCAGTAGTTTCGGAGCCTATTCATTACAAACAAAAAAACATACCTTCCTCTTTATAATATTAGTATAGATAACTGTTTGGTGACTATTTAGTGATAATATAATGGTGAATAAATTTAAATAACTGAAAACTTTTCCAAATACCAACCTCCATTCAATGTCGAACCACAGGATAAACACTACCTACATCGCAAAAAGGTCACCCCATTTTGCAAGTGTTTTCGGTTATTTAAAATGCTTTTAAGAACTTTTATCCATCGACAGCTCTTATATATCCAATCTCCAAATATGGTAATACAATGCACGGCTTTGCCAATGGCACCGCAGAGATTATTTTCGATATCGAGAAAGAGATATTTGTTTCGCCAACATTAATTCTCTTTTTTCGACATCAAAAGTGTCTTATTAGTAGCCGCTAAGCTTACTGATATGTTATTATCAGAATAATGGACACCGTTCGACTAATTGAATTCAATTTCAACGAACATTGAGTTATAACTGTAAAGGGTGGTAAAATTACAGCAATTTAAGACGGTGGAAAGGTTAATAAAAATAATGCAATGAATTCTTGTGAAAATATCACGGAAATACGCATTCCAAAAGAACAACTGGGTGTGTGATTCGTGTGAGGGAGGGCCTGCATTTAAAAAAAAAAGTAATTGGCACCGTAGGCCTAATTGAATGAATTTCAACGAACATTGAGTCAAAACTATAAAGTCATTTAAAACGGGATATTTACCATGATTATGATGATGTGCCGAAATATTGGATAACTCAAAAATCAAATCATGGTAAATATCCCGTTTTAAATGACTTTAGAATTAATAACCATGATAATTTCTTAAGTTTTAAAACTATAAAGGGTGGTAAATATAGAGCAATTTAAGAAGGTGGAAAGGTATTCGTTACCGAAAATATTATTTCTAATATGAGATACTCTTGATAATCTTGTCGGTAGCTTGTAACTACACCGTATTTTGACTCCCATTCCCCATCTGCGCGGATAAGCTAACGAATACATAATTACATAGTTTTAATTACAATTACACAGTTTTTAATGTAATTGTATATAATTTATACAATACAATACAAAAATACTTTATTGTACACCAGATACAGAACATTATGAAAGATATTACATGTGACAAGTACAATGGGCGGCCTTATCGCTTAGAAGCGATCTCTTCCAGGCAACCTTTGGATGGAAAGAATTGTGTGAATTAAAGAAAGGCAGGGGGTGTACCAAGGATAGAGCTAGAATAAAAATGAACATAATATGAGTATTTAAAGATAAATAAGTATTAAATATATATATATATATATATATATATATATATATATTAACTAAGTATTACTAAGTAGTATATATGTATAATATACTACTTAGTAATACTTAGTTAATAAATAAATAATAAGTACCAATATTCACGATTCTGACAGGTAGAATCCCTTAACGCGAGCTTTAAAAACTGATAAGGACACTGTTTTTCTGATGGAATGAATTTATAAACAACATTAGTCTATAATACGCCACCATCATACCTGTACTTTAGCTACGTGTCCATCCAAAGGTTGCCTGGAAGAAATCGCTCTTAGGCCGCCCATTGTGCATCTGTATCTTTGTTTTTTACTGTTTTTGCTTTTCTGTGTTTGATGTGCAATAAAGCGTATTTGTATTGTATTGTATTGTAATTATCTATGTATATAGTTTTTTATTTCATTATAGTCTATTGTAAAAATAATTATAATAGGTACTGGATAATGCACAGTAGTTCTGTGTTATGAAAGCTTGATAAATGTTAGATCTACGCAAGAGTGACGTTTAGACCGTATAGAAAAGCGTAACCAAGCTTAGGTGGATAACTGAGCAGGGCAAGCTGATTTGATCATAAAAGTTGTTCAATACCTTTTAGGAAATCTAAAATTTCTTTCCGGCCCTGGTCGGGGCACAGAGAGGGGCCTCGAGGCTTGGCCTCGAGGCTTGGCCTCGAGGCTTGGCCTCATTACCCCTGCGTCAACTCGAGGGGTGACGACCCCTCGGTCCTTCGGTTAGTTGGGATTTTTTTCCCCTCTTCTCATTGTTTTTTTTTTGGCTGCCTTTGTTTTATGTTTTTTGTGTGTTTTTTGTTTTGTTTTTTTTCTAATCTAAGAATATTATTTGTACCTAGTAAGAAAAATGTTTCATAAGTTATCAGAATCTCTAAAACAAAGACAAATAATCATAATTACAAGCACATACAACAACTCTATTCAAACCGTAACCTTTTAGCCGTAATTTGCCGGTGTAAGTTTCAAACAGAGGCCAATTATTTCAAAACTATTACAAAACCATTTCAAAGTTATTTCCACGATGCTACAGGCTGTTACACAAACTCCTGGACTTAATTTCATGCTCATTTTATAATTATACTGATGATGTGTGGGAAAGCCAAGTTTACTAGAATTTCTGAACGGTATGCTTTTGAAAGAAGTTACATAAAACTTCGTAATGGGTTTGCTAACCTTATTCCTACTTGAACTGTACCATATACATAACCATACCACATAAATAAATATTACTACTGTCAATGCAAGTCATGTCCATGATCTCGGGCCATAAAGTGACCCGGTCCTTTGGACGGCTTGCGTGGGGCCGAAGCCAACAGCACAGAGGCTCTTTGATAGAGTTAATCTAAAGGCGATGGCTACACATAGCGGGTATCATCCTCAGGTGCACAATACGATACACCCAAAGATGGTATCTGCCAGGTGTAGAGACTATTGCAAAGAAAAATGGAAGAAATAAAACCAGGCTATTGTGAAGGATGGATGGACTGGGTAATCGGGAAAAAGTCTTTATTATTGTTATGGCCTCAAGAAATTTATCTTTTATTATTTATCTATAATTACTTATAAAAAAACTAGACTTTAAAGTCTCCAGTCTAATACCCGAATATAATAGAACAGAAATTTGATATGCGTTTGATTATTTGGGCATAAGAGCCTTATTAGTTATCACACTGGCGATTTGCGATCGATTTCAAAGCGATGCGAGTTCGAGCCACTTTGCTCTTGACTTCTTGTACCTATTGACACCTACCACATTAAAGCGCTAATTGCATCGCTCGTCAACGTCGGTACGTCATTATTATGGTATCGTTAATCATCATCATGCAAGTCCTCCTTGGTCTCCATTGAGGTCAAAGTATATATATGATGTAAGGATATAAGTGTATGATTTTGTAGGGAGATGAGTCCCTTGAGTCAGTTTCAAGTGACCCAGTGTTGCCCTTTACTATCTAAGCTTCTATCGGTTTTGCAATGTAGCGAAAAGCGCCTGCACTCCCATGTCAAATGCCTCTTCGACTCAACCATCTATTTTCCATATAGAAACAGCGCCACCAAGTTAATTGTTCCATTGGAAGCGGTTCTTTAACGGTTAATATATAATTAAAGTGCTCACGCTAGCATTAGGTCACTTCCAGCGGTAGGTATTGCAAAAAATTACATGTAATACGTCTTCAGTCATGCATTTATTTATCGTTAAGTACTAAATTGTTAAATACTTTATATTGTTTACCTCTCTCCTATCACTAATTTCATATCTTTAATATACATACATATGTATAATACTCGTATGCATTATCTACATACATACTAAAAGATGTGATCTGAGACAATGCTTTTGGCGTTCGTTGTACATCATCGGGCAATTATTTTCACAGATTTTGGTTAATATTTGTAAGTGTATCTATTTTGTAAACGAATTAAATATAAAGAGGTCTACATTTATCTTGCACTAACAGTATAAGTTCCGATTTTGTCTTCCTGTTCAGATTATTTGGTTGTACTGTATATATTCTTACATAACCGATAGGCTTGTCTTGTGTCTTGCGCTTTCTTCACGTAATGGTAATTTGCGGTAACATTATTAATCATTTACATTCAAATATGGAGATCAATGGAGCCTTGAATAATAAGTTAGATAATATTATAAAGGCTTAGTCAGTCATGCAGAACATTAATAGTGAAAACAATGTGGTTTTCATTGAAAACAGGTAGACAATTAGTTAAGATCCATAAGGATCCAATAGGTCTGTATTATTTTCTTTGTAAACCTCTCTGTAAATGCAATGACATTATGGCATAGCGTGTTAGTAACGCTATGCCATAATGTCATTGCATTTGCTTTGCTTATTATTACAAATATACACAAGAACAAAACTCATCATGTATATAAATAATGAAAAAAAACCGTGTTCTTGAGTGGAGACAACGTAGTGTTGGACGCCCTCCGACCAGTTGGCATGACGACCTGCGAAAGACTGCAGGTAGATGCTGGATGCGTCAAGCTAAAGACAGGGCGCTATGGCGCTCATTGGAGGAGGTCTATGTCCAGCAGTGGACTGCTATAGGCTGATGATGAAGATGAAAGTAAGAAGACCTTTGTATAAACCCAGTTGGAAAAGAAGGCAGGGCTTTGTAACTAGTAAATACCAGTTCAAAGCAAAAAGCGAATAACCTATAAAGCGCTATAAAAGCTTCCTTCATAGTGCGTTTATCGATTGCGTGGAAATTAACGAGAATGGTTGAGCAATGGATTATTAGAATGCACTCAGAATTATAAGGTGAAGCTGTTCGTGCAAAGGGTGTGCTATATAATATACCCTCGATAGGACTTAAGATAAATAAGACATCCACTAAGAGTGGCTCCTTTTTACGTAGATTGCTTGAACAATGAATATTAGAAACTATCTTATATATATACTAAACTTTTGAAAATATCATGGTTATTGATGCTAAAGTCATTTAAAACGGGATATTTACCATTATTTGATTTTTGAGTTATTATTTCGGCACAGTTGGATGCGCCATGAGTTACTCCGTGATCATGGCGCATGCAACTGTGCCTTGTTAAGCTGTGGAAGTAATAAATATTAGAATTTTCTTTGGTAATACCAAATAATAATTATTTTTCACACAGGAAGATTCCTGTGTGAAAAATAATAAACAAGTAAAACCATAAACTGCCAATGAGTTTACAATGGATGCACACGATAATAACCCACGCTAATGAAGCCAATTCTAATCTATGACAATGAAGACAATTCAACAAAAACAAGTTCTCAAAGATGATCATCCAATGATGATAATTGATAATTATTATCATTTGCAAAAAGATCTACTCAAACTTCAATTAACAAGATACTCGTAG
Organism: Eupithecia abbreviata; assembly: GCA_943735965.1. Taxonomy (NCBI): domain Eukaryota; kingdom Metazoa; phylum Arthropoda; class Insecta; order Lepidoptera; family Geometridae; genus Eupithecia; species Eupithecia abbreviata. The sequence goes on along the minus strand of OX030979.1, from coordinate 9,233,207 downwards.
AAAAGACGAAGTCATAATCATCATAATCTTTACCAATATTATAAAGAGGTAAATTTTGTTCGTTTGTGTGGTTGTAAGGGGTCCAGCATGTAGATGCTCGCAGGTAGCTGCGAAAGACTGCAGGTAGATGCTGGATGCGGCAAGCTAAAGACTGCTATAGGCTGATGATGATGATAGGTTCAACATAAAGACATCATTAGATAATAATAATGATAGTGCTAGACTAGGTTCATCAATAATTACTGACCTCACGCAACGAAAAGATACGGTCGAGGCCAAAACAAGTTTGACCGGATTACGGTATAATGAACCTTATGTAAGTTATTTATTGACATGTCAAAAGGTGAATATTAAAGTGTGGTAACCGCAAGTTATCAACAAATGAAACAACCGCAAAATGAGCCACGAATCTAATAGATTTGGAAATGAAAGCTACATTTTCACTTTAAACGTGTGAACCAATTGCGCCGAGTTCGTTTTTGCCTTTTGTAGAAAAGTAAGATTTTCATTTTTTTTTGCTTGATAAATGAAACATATGTGTGAAATATAAATGTTCTATTATGCTGAGGCTACGACTCGTCAAAATACAATTTTGGTATATAAGTCAAAGTCAATGTATATTCAGATTCAGATTTCCTTATTGTCATAAATGAAACATAAGTGTCGAATACTAAGGTTTTATTATGCTGAGGCTACGACTCGTCAAAATACAGTTTTGGTATATAAGTCAAAGTCAATGTATATTCAGATTCAGATTTCCTTATTGTCATAAATGAAACATAAGTGTGGAATACTAAGGTTTTATTATGCTGAGGCTACGACTCGTCAAAATACAATTTTGGTATATAAGTCAAAGTAAATGTATATTCAGATTCAGATTTCCTTATTGTCAAAATGAAACATAAGTGTGGAATACTAAGGTTTTATTATGCTGAGGCTACGACTCGTCAAAATACAATTTTGGTGTATAAGTCAAAGTCAATAAGCATTTATTTCTTTAGGCTTACAATATAAGCACTTAGACAAGTCATACTTTATACATTAAATTATTAAGTATAGTAAGTAGTAAGTAGGTCTATACTAATTATAAAGAGGAAATGTTTGATATTTTGTTTGTAATGAATAGGCTCCGAAACTACTGGACCGATTTGAAAAATTCTTTCACCGTTGGGAAGCTACACTATCCCCGGTGAACATAGGCTATATTATATTTTCAAAAAAGTTAGGGATCCGTACTAAAACCGTGCGAAACCGGGAAGGTCCGCTAGTATAGTATATTTATGGTGGCTATTGGGTATATGCTTGATATTTTATTAAATTAAGATTATTCATAACAATAATGTTATTTATATAATAAATAATAGTACAAAATATGATCTGTCTAAGTGCTTATTTGTAAGCCTAAATATTATTTTTTCTTTTTTCATTTTCATTGATGACAGGTAACAACGTACGATTAGACATGCTTACAGTAGTGACCACCATTGCATAATAAACTATTATACCATCCGAATCTCTACTTTTTAACAAATTGCGCATTCAATTCGAACCGCGAAACACTGAATGCAGTAACATCTACCCACTTATCCAAATACGAAGGTGATTCGCATAATGACGATAATTCAGATAAGTGGCGCTCATTGTAAAATCGTAAAATGTCTAATTTCATGAAATACAGGAAGAGCTAAAAATTTCAATGATCGTGCAACCTTTACCCCCCTCGCCCCGCGTTCACACTTCAATTTAGCGCAATCTTTATATAACACACGCTTGTTAGATATAGTGTTATTTTTAGGGCTCTTATAAATTACTAGCTGTTTCCTGCGGTTTCACCGGCATTCAAATTTCATATTTATAAAATTTAATGTAGCCTATGTTCATCGGGGATAGTGTAGCTTCCCAACGGTGAATGGATTTTTTAAACCGGCCCAGTAGTTTCCGAGCCTATTCAATACAAACAATCAAAACTTTCCTCTTTATAATATTAGTATAGACGAAGTATTTTCATCGTGGCTGACCTTAAGGTGCGGGATGGACCCTGTCGAGTCCAGAAAAACCAGAATCTAGAGGAAATCTTAAGAGTAACAAATTATAACAACTACCGTCCTGAAGTAAGTAATTTCGACACTCGTAGGTAGTTATATCTTACTGTCAATCAATTGCAAGGGATATTGGTCAATACGCATACACTAGAATAGCAAATTTATCAATGCTATACTCAAATTTTACATTAGCAGATAATTTGATCTTAATCAGCGCGGAATAAAGTAGATATTGAAACATAAAGAGAGTAACAAAACATTACAAAGCGCGTTCGATTGTACAGCTCAGCTTGACACCGATAGTTGATTGCCAAGGTCAACTGTCGATCATCATTTTCATACTAGGTTTTCACCTACTCATTTCAAGTCAACCGACTGCAAACTCGTAGGTAGGTATACGACTTCATTTTGGCGTTATAAACATTGTCTCAACAGTCGAATAAAATATCGTGTTTGCTTCGTAAGTTATTGAAGGTCAAATGTCACAAAAATCAGTTTTGATGACGTTGACATCTATAGAAGATAAAATTTGCTACAATTTTTTTTTACAGGGGCTTGGGAAGGGCAGTAGCTTATAAGTATATTATGTATATAACACCTTTACTGCATTCACTATCCGCTTGTGTGGTGTGTGTGGTGATTATGGTGAAACCCCCTTATTTTGAAAGGCATGTTTAACTGTGGTCGTATATGTGTACTGATGAGTGATTGTGTGATAAGACTACAATTATTATATCATCAGAGAATTACCTTCCATGATGTAGTATAAGTAGATTATTAAACTCGCGACTTTGATTTATGAGTGTAATAAGTTCATGTTCATACGGATTTTGGTTCGTACTAGTGTGTAGTACAGTACTCTCTTGGTCGGTCTCTTTTTATATCTCTAAGATTTGATTTATTTATTGCATTCCAGACATTAATAATAGTGTCAATAAAATAATGGTAATTCATATCGTACAGAAAATCAATCCTAATGATCTTCATATTGAGATCTTAATCAAGTTATATTTTACAACTCAGCTTACGCAAACATCCAAGGGTATGCACTCGAAGGTATAGTCGGCGGGTAGATGTATAAATTTTTTACATAATACAATACATTAAATAGATCATCATCATCAACCAATGTTATGTTAGTCCACTGCTGGGAATAGGCCTCCCCCAATGAGCGCCACAGCACCCTGTCTTCAGCTTGACGCATCCAGCAGACCATCTTTCGCAGGTCGTCAAACCACCTGATCGGAGGGCGTCCTACACTACGTTTACCGAGTCGTGGTCACCACACAAGAACACGTTTGCCCTAGCGGCCGTCGGTTCTTCGCGAAATATGGCCAACCCACTGCCATTTCAGCTTGTTACTTCTTAGAGCTATGGATTTGGTTCTCTGTCGGATGTATTCGTTACGAATCCTATCCTTCAGAGAAACTCCGAGCATAGCTCTTTCCATAGCTCGCTGAGCGACTTTGTACTGGTGGACCAGCCCTATCGTGAGTGTCCACGTCTCAGCTCCGTAGGTCATAACGGGTAGGACGCACTGGTTGTAAACTTTCGTATATATTTAATAGATACATATTATTTTATAAAACAAACATTTTTCTTACTTACTCCTGTGACAGCGACTGACTTGTGTATAAAATTAAAAAAACATTTAAACACGTTTATTACCGGCCAGTATCAATTGGATTCAAATAAAGATAAGTCTTTGTGCATGTTCAACCAAGTTGAACTATCAGTCAAAGTTCAATGACAGTTGGTAAACAAACCGTTAACCCACAGAGTGCCATTGATCTGAATAATCTGTTCCGGTAGCATTGCACAGCAGGTTAGCAATTCGATCAAACTTTGAGCAAACTTTATTATAGGCGTATAATTTTCAAATTTAATGGCATTTAGGCATGAAACAGACGGGCAACTGATGACTGGATTGAATTTCTCAAGGATCTAGGCATTTTTAAAGATGTCCAAAAATAATATATATAAATAATGATGGACAATTCACACAGCATTTTCATCTAGCAGAGCTTGAGTTATGGGTACTAGATAGTCATCTAGTACCCATAACTCAAGCTCTGCTAGATACTACTAGATGACTGATAGATGATAGATGATGATAACATATTAAGTTGAGCAGTCGCTCAACTTAATATGTTATCATCATCTATTATCAGTCATCTAGTACATAGAAAGATCACCATCATCCCATAGAAACACCCAGAACACTCTAAAACGTTTGTAATATCTGCAGATCGTACAAATATATGTCCCGGGAATTGAGCCCGCAACTTACTGTATCGTAGGCGGCACCCTCTACGCCACAGAGGTCGTAGAGGGTGCCGCCAAAATTATAATAAAGATTACCCTTCAACTTCAACAAGAATTAGCAAGCTGAAGTGGCAGTTTGCCGGCCACATCGACTACGCCGGCCATATCTCGCGAAGAACCGACAGCCGCTGGGGCAAACGTGTTCTCGAGTGGAGACTCGGTAAACGTAGTGTAGGACGCCCTCCGACCAGGTGGGATGACGACCTGCGAAAGACTACAGGTAGACGCTGGATGCGGCAAGCTGAAGACAGGACGCTATGGCGCTCATTGGGGGAGGCCTATGTCCAGCAGTGGACTGCTATAGGCTAATGATGATGATAATGAAGACCCATCAACTTATGTGGGTATCTACCTAGTTCAATAATGAACTAGTAAAGCTATAAAATAAGAGATATACCTAGAGCTCGTTAAAAATAAATAACACCTGTTGACGAAAGTGAATTATTCAATTGAAAATGTCATAAATCTTAAACTCTGACTAGTGTTTATATAACTTAATTGGATGTCAATAAATGTAACACCATAACTTTGATTAGGAACTAGCTTTTCTTCACGGCTTTGTTTAACACTTTGACTGCTGAAATCACACGGTATGTGTTTTCTACAAGTGACTAATATGCGTAAATCCACACTAGCGCAGCGGCTGAGAAAATACAAATCTTTGTGACTCAGCACAGCCGTAATATTTTTCGAACGAAACGCATGTGCGGCGCAACACAACCGCTGTGTAGAGCGGCAGCACGAATTTTTTAGGTTAAAAAAAAGATCGCAGTCGTCGAAAAAATATCGCAGTCAAAGTGTTAAGATGACCAATTGTTCGCAAAGGTTCGCTCTTGTTATGAGCGAACCCAAAAAATTTTGCCCCCTGAGAGGGTTTTTATGAATTAGGACTACTACATCTAAAAAAAAATTACATATATACAAATATACATATGCATAAAATCACAATAAATTGTATTATTATGATTGTGTCTCTTGCTTTACGCTATGGTTGCGGGGTCCAGAGCTTTTTCTTTATTAAAATAAGCCCCTTTAATTAAAAAAAAATTTATTAATTAAAGGGGCTAGATAATGCTGTGTGAATTGTCCAGCATTATTATTATTATTATATTATAAATCTCTGATTTGTATGGGTTAATTAGATAAAGTGATAAAATGCTTAATTAATGTTAAAAATATGGTATCCTAAAATACATTTGTTAAGGCATTTACGGTCGCAATGAAACTTGAACCTATCTAAGCAAATAGAGCAAAACTGACATAAAGGTGACCTCAAGATGCAAGTCATTACGTAACCTGATATCTGTCCATTCAAATTATGAAAACGTGTGGAGGCCGTCAAGATATAATTCAAGATAGCATTTTGTTAGCAATAAATGCTGTCCGAATTAGGATCTTGAAAATTTAGAGAAAACGAATCTTTACATACTTGGAAATTATTCCAAGCTGGCAAAACGATTTTTTAAGGTATTAATTTAGTAACTCGTACGATATTAATAATAATTTTAAATTAACAAATAACACAAAAAACTTTTAAAAAAAAATGTGAAGTTACCACAATGATAAATTCATGTACTACTGGTACGAATCTGATGTTAACTTCAGGTCGAATTAAACTGGAAATTTGGATTTGGAAATTTAGATTGGATACTGGAAAGCTGCGTCAAATCATAAAATCCGTTCCAATCTTTGAATCCAAACATATGTTTAACTAATCTTACTAAGAAGGAGGGAAATGGGAGAGTTCGAGTTTTGAATGATGGATCTAAAATGCGACCCTGAGAGTAGTCTCAAATCAACAAACATAGGAATCGCGGAAATTTATTGGTTCAACGAACTTTCTGGGCAAAGTTTCAAAAGATTTTGAAACCACAAAAAGCACGAATGAACTTAATTCAAAGCACGCAATACATTTTCTCCGTTACCACTTACATTGCATTCTCGCAATATTCGCGAAATAAGCATTATTTTCATCAAAACATAAAGATCAAAGGTTGTAACCATTAAATGGTACTGAGCCTAACATTAGTATAATTACATAAATAGCTACCGCTAACAGGGTACGTAAATCAAGTGATTATCTTATTAGGAACTCGTAAGATCGTCTGTCTGTATGCCTAGTATGGGTCTGTTCATAGCTATATATGCTTGCGTGACGTTAGGACTGAATTTCAAAACAACTTGTTTTCGATACACCTGAAGCCCAAAAAAACCATTTCCCAAAATGCCTGAAAGCCAAAATGACTGAATACTGTTATGCCCGGAAAGTTGAATAAAAGTAAAAAGTAAAAGTAAAAAATCATTTATTTATTTAGGCTTACAAAATAAGCACTTAGACAAGTCATATTTTAAATATAAATTATTATCAAATAAAATTAATTTACTGTTCACTTAAATTTTTTGTCCAATGAATGACAGATATACAGTCAATGAAAAAATAAACATTTTTAATAACATATTTGAATTACCTAAGAGAAAAAGTTTTCGTTGAATTCCGCTGAATTGAAAGTTGTACTGCGAAAATGTCAAACGACTCAAAATCAAGACAAACAAACTACATAAAACTATAATAGAATTGGCCAAATGGTCACAACAGAGAAGAGTTCGTATGAAACTTCATACGAACTCCGTATCGCAAAAGTCATTTATAACGATATATTTAACATGATTTGATTTTGGAGTTTTCTAATAAATCGGCAAAGTTTCAAGCGCCATCACTGAATAACTAAAGGCACAGCGAACAAGTTTTCCTTGGCAGACATACCGATCTACCCTCATTTTACCTGTTATAAATGAATTTTGATCATGATATTTTTAAAATAATTCTGTTTCGTAGTTATTTTAGTAAAATATGGACATATATCAGTCTTCATCGGCAGATGCGCTGCAAGGAATTTCATTTAATTTTATGGGAAGAAAACGCAATCAAAAAAAATTACCTAAATATCCGCAACCCATACTAAGGACTCCGGCTACTGCTAACTTGATTAGCAACTAGTGAATGTGATGGTTATTCATCTCTGTCATAGCTTGTCCTGTTTGTTATTACTACTTGTGATAAAAAATGAAAATGAAAATGAAAAGTTTTTATTTCTTTAAGCTTACAAATAAGCACTTAGACAGGTCATATTTTATAGTTCACTTCAATTTTTTGTCCACCAGTGGAAGAAGTGAGAAGAAACCACTAGTATATTCATAACTTATGTGTCTAGTACATTTGATTTGCTTATCTGTAAGTTGGTAGATTTTGAGTTGGAGCAAAACTCGTTCCAAGCTTTTTTATCTTCTAAGTAATCTGATATTTTGTAATAAGCTTTTTTACAAAGAATGTGTTTAACAATTTTTTTAAATTTATTTATTGATAATTTTTGCAACTCACTTGGAGTTTTGTTGTAGAAGCGTATACATTGCCCTTTAAAAGATACATTTATCTTGTGTAGCCTAGTTGTGGGCACAGCGAGTTTATTCTTATTTCTAGTATTTACATTATGTATATCACTTTTTTTAGTGAACCGATTGATATTTTTATGAGTGTACAACAAGTTTTCATAAATATATTGACACGGTACTGTCATTATGTTTATTTCTTTGAATTTTTCACGCAGGGATTCTCTGGGACCCATATTATAGATCGCACGAACAGCCCTCCTAATAATTTGTTATATTATTTTGTAAATATGGCTTATGAGGTTTGCGATGTTTTATTTGAAGGTAATATAAACTGTTCACGTTCAGCAAAAAAAAATAATACAATTTTAAAATTTAACAGAGATTATTATTAGTATAATAGATAGTAGTTATAATTATATATTATCTAACTCTTTTTAAGTAGAAATAAACATATTATTCATTTCATTCTATGATACATATACATATGGTATCTATTATGTTATCTTTTCAATACAATATGTGTATATATTATCTGTGGACACAATGGAATTTAATTGTTTTATTTAGAAATGCTATACAAGTAATTTAGTAACTAGATGATCCCCACCGAATGCAATCAACTGTGAACAGATTTGCGGGTCCGCTAAAACTTTGTTCTGCGAAATGACAAGGATCATTGAGTACCGGGGACTGGTCAGACACTCCTTAATCTAATCTAGTTGTTTGGTGGGTTGCTTCATCTAATTCTAGCTTTAGCTGGTTCAATTTCGTCAGTATCTTCCCATGCTGCTAAGTAAGCGAAATGTCTTTGCTGTGTTGCAACCAAGCGCTTTGATTGGTAGTTTGTTCCATGGACAGATTCTAATGCTGGTTACTGACCCGTGTTACGGGGCGTAATGTATTCGTAGCGAGCGTTGTACGTTACGCCGCCATATGCTATAATCCGTGGCTCGTTGCGAGCGTCTTCTTTCCCGTACTGACTAAACGAATGCTAGGTGTAACATGTTACATTACGTCCCGCAGCGCCAGTCAGTACCCACTCAATGTTTAAAATCTGATAGAATAGAAGTGGATTGGGTAAGGTAGTCAAAGATACTAAAATCTTATCGTATGAAAAACGGTTTTAACTAAACCACTAATTAAATTTTACTAAAGCCGTAAAAGCCGGAGAACCGACGACCGCTGGGGCAAACGTGTTCTAGAGTGGAGACCACGACTCGGTAAACGTAATGTAGGACGCTCTCCGACCAGGTGGGATGACGACCTGCGAAAGACTGCAGGTCGGTAGATGCTGGATGCGGCAAGCTGAAGACAGGGCGCTATGGCGCTCATTGGGCGAGGCCTGTGTCTAACATAGGCTGATGATGGTGATGATGATGATGAAAGCCGTAAAAGTCTAATGCTTTTCTCACAACCTATTTGCTAAACACCAGGAAAATCCTACTGGATGACTAACAAGTGACAAACTCCGGTGAAATGCTTTCTGAGAACTTTCATAGCTGTTCAAAAACTGTATCAACTTTGGAGAAAACTTAAATGCACCAATGCACCAGGCTTAAATGGACCAAGAACTACAAAAATAATTTTATTTATAAATAAAAGTTTAAAGTTTAATATTCATTTATTCTCTAAAAGACAATTTATATAAAGCCACTTACATGAGAACAGGGTTCTTAGGTATTATAAAACGGTAAACTTCCTGGAACGATGACGTACAATAAATAAATAAATAAATCACAATATTGTTACTTAAATTAAATAATGAGGCTATGACTCGTCAAAACACGATAAAGGTACACAGTTTTACTGTAAAGGGGCTATTATATTTTATTATTTACATCACCTTTCAGAACTTACATAATTCTTTATTTAATGCGATTATTATAGGCCTGTCTTTTATTACCTCCTAGACAAAAGATAGAAATCTTAAGCCTGGTTATTGAAACAAAAGCAAAGTTACGGCTAGTTTCCATTATTGAATACAAACACCGGTTGTGTTCTGTAAAATTGCTTATAGGCTTATCAATATAGGAAGCAAAGCTGTTCAATTATGAGTAAATCATACAAGGAAAGGAATCAAGTTGCACTCAGTTTGACGCAACTTTATAACAACCTAATAATGAAAAAGAAGACTTAAAAATGCTTAATAACCAAACAGCAATGTGGGACATGCTGTTAATTTGATTAAACAATCTTGAATATTCAAAAAGAGAATCCATTGCATAATAAAAGCAAAGGTCATTGATAATTAAAATCGCATGATAAAGATTGGAAGACTCATACCTGCCAATTAATAAAATGACGGATGGAAAATGATTTACACTGTATAAGACAAGAGCCATAAATGGCAGCGTATCATGATTTTAACATTCCATATTTCAAAAATGCTATAATAATGATATAAAAAGCTTACGGCCTCATTAGTCCTAAATGCCATGACGATAAATGCATTTTGAAATCTAACCGTGATTGTAAAGAACATTATTTTGCGCCGCTATGTTTTGATGTAACGAGACAGTTTCTATTAAATTTTATGAGACAAACAAAGTAAACGGTCACAGAAAATTGGCAAATAGATAACCTAGAATTTTGGTACATGTCTCATTACGAAGGTTGATGATTTTCGAGCAACAAAGATAATCTAATTTGATATTGATAAAAAAACACAATATTGGTATGCACAAAAACCCACATAGGACCTGGGGCCAAACTCTGCTAACCAATCGCTTAATATGACATTGTAGCAGATCCGTCCAAAGATGATGATGACGATTATTCTTTGTTACTGGCATTCTTTGTCAGGTTGGCTTGGAAGACGAACTGTTAAAGTCCCCCTTACACCCATAGATGAAAGAAACTCTAGACAGTGCTTGCGGTGCTATTTTCACGAAGAGATTAATAGAACGGTTTTAACACTCGACAATTTTGAAACGCGTCCCTCCATCTGTAGTTGTTTCTTTCAACAAAGGTAAAATGCCAAAATGTATCATTCTGGGACGATACAATAGTTATGGAGAACCTACATCATCTAAGCTATTGCTACACAATGACAATGGTATCGTCATTGAATGACACATTGTGGTTACTAAGGTAACGAAAGAAACTACGGATGGACGCACGTCAAAATTGTCATAGTTGAAACCATTCTTTCAAACTTTACTTGCAAAGCACTATCTAGAGTTATATTCATTTGATGAAGAGTCCTCAGACATATAGTGAGTACTCTCTTTCTAGGATTTTGTGACGATAGATATACTAAATAGATATTATCATCCATAGCCATAAAATCTTCACGCATAGCATTGTCTTGATAAACCGACTAATTAGCCGAATTAGGCCCCAGGTAGCTGACTAATAGCTTGCACAGTCAGCTATTTCAGTTTCCTATTGAAGTCCATCACAAATGACTTCCGCATCAAAATTATAAACCGAAGCGTGAATATTTTGACATGATGGTTCGAACGGATGGACCGAAGGAAAACTGTATCCTTATATTTTACGGAAAGGACGGTAAGTGGGAACATTAGCAAATCATTAGAAGATAATATCAGTAGTCTTCGTAAGTGTTCGGCGCTACGCGTGGTCGGCTACTAAAAGCCTAGTTATGGGACGACGGTCTTACCACCTTGACTGGAAGGTTACTTGCTTAAAAGATTTCCGATTTTTATTGATAGAAGAACAAGATTTCTCATTAAACACAGTCATCACATCGTATGGCTAAATCCCAACCAATCCCAAATGACCAATTGGATCAGTTAAGTAACCTCTAGATTGTGTGCAGGAGTCTGCAGGTAACTTTACTATTTAATTTAAATATACAGGTAATTTTACCTAAATGTAAGTAGTAAAGTAAAAGTACATACATTGTATAGTTATTCCACTCTCTGTGTGGTTATTCAACTGACAAGGTTTTATCGATTCGCTTATTTATGGAGATCGATGTTTTATTGTTGCTCAACTTTTATTTTTATTTTTCAGACGATACTCAGGCGTCTAAATGACTTTATTTATGGAACCACAATATTTAATTGAATAAAATGGCTATTTTTGGCATTACACGCATTTTTCCGTCATAATAAGTAAGAAATGATATGATGAAATTAAATGTTAATGAGTAAAATATCTACAATAGATGTCGGCTCGATAAAAATCGAAACTTTCGTCGAGTCGACAGATTCGCATCTGGGTAGAGCTACGAATAATTCATAAGTAACTGTATCTATAAAATTCTTAATTTCGGCATTCAGTCTTCATTCACTCACATTTCATTAATTAGGGAACTTCATAATCGTGTATACCTAGTATATAACAAACAAAAAATAAATGCGTGGACGGGGTATACATAAACCGAAACCTTTCACTTCTCTCAGAATGTAATGACATTCTTCTGATAATCATCGCTCATCACTGTATCCATAATGGGATATACAATACAAATATGAGTTTCACCAATTTATTTTCCATCATTTTAATGATACTACGGTTGACAAACTCTTTATTGTTGTATTGTGACCGTACAGGGACATTATGCATTATTTTGCACGCGTGTATAATTTTAGGTCTATATACTATTTTCTGTTGCGAGTTTCACCCGCTTGGTGATAGATATTTCGGATAATATACAACACATCTTTATAAATTGTAGCCTATGTGTTATTCTGATGTATAAGCTATACTAATGTAAAGTTTCATTTAAATCCATTCAGTAGTTTTTACATGTAAGAGTAACAAACATCCATCCATCCATACTTAAAAACTTTCGCATTTATAATATTAGTAGGATTTTCTGTTCCGATTTAAATAAGGTTGTATGGATGTATGCATCTAGTTTTCCTATTTCTTTAACATTCCGAACATTACACAATGCGTAGAAGGTTGCGGGTTTGATTCAAGTCTTGGGACAAATGTTTGTACGATCCAGATGTGTTCTGGGTATTTTCTACGTATAGTAAAAATATCTATCTATGTAATATATTGTATTAAGTATATCAGTCTTGTGTAACCAAACACAAGCTCTGCTAAGCTTAGGGCTAGATGATGCTGTGTGGATTGTCCAGCAGTGTTTTTATTTTGTTTATGATTTATTATAGGACTCACCATCAGCAGAACCTGGATGTTTTTATATACTCTCGCTTCGCTCGGAGGTTTATAGAATTATTATTTCTTCACTAGAAACGATTCTTGAAGATTTCTATATTGACAAGTATAGGTGGTGGATTTAGCATTATCGTTCATAGCTAGATTTTTCAATATTACGGCATCTAGCTAAATAGAAGACCGATGTGGCGTTGCGGGCGTACGTTTTTCTGCGACGCGGGAGGTTGCTGGTTTGATTCCCACCTTGGAACAATGTTTGTATGATATAATTGTCCCGGGTGTTCTAAGTACCTATTTGCCATGTATAGTAGAAATATCTATCTATGATCTCGATATTGTATAAGGTATATCAGTCATCTAGTACCCAAACACAAGCTCTGCTAATCTTGGGGCTAGATGATGCTGTGTGGATTGTCCAGCAGTTTTGGTTTTTATTTTGTTTATGTTTTATTTTATAGCACTATCACAGCCGAACCTAGATGTTTTTATATACAGCTCGGAGATTTATAACATAAGTGTATTTCTACCAAAATTACACTGCGATGTTACATCCTCTAGATTTAAGTATACCACGTAGATTTTTAGCGTTGCAGAATGAAAAAGAAACATAGAATTATTATTTTTTTCACTAGAAACGATTCTAGAAGTTTTCTATATTTACAAGTAGGTATAGGTGGTGTAAGACTGCAGGTAGATGCTGGATGCGTCAAGCTGAAGACAGGGCGCTATGGCGCTCATTGGGGGAGGCTTATGTCCAGCAGTGGATTAATATAGGCTGATGATGAATGAATGATTGAATAGGTGGTGGATTTAGCATTATCGTTCACAGCTAGATTTTTTAATATTACGGCATCTAGTTGTGACAATGACATTGCAGTGAACGAGCCAGCCTGTAGTTTTAATTAAAACATCGCATTCCTTGTGTATTCGTTTACATTACTAATCGATTCAATAAACACGTTTGATTTACGAGCAATTTAAAACTACGATAGTTATGAACTTTACGACGCGATGCGATTTTGCAACGATCCACTACCGAAATATTTTGCACCGCAATATTAGTTACTAGTTTCTGCCCTTGGCTTTGCACGCTTTGTTTAAGGGTATATATTATATGTATATTATGTAAGTATTGAATTTATTTATTTTTGGATTGGAATTTAGGTTATATAGTATTTTATATTTGTTATTGTTATATAGTATATATTAGTATAAGTAATAAGTTAGTTAAAATTTAATCTTTTGTCTATTTCTTATTTCATTTCGTTTATGCACATGTACCCACTTCTCTCTTCTCTTTGTCTCTCTCTCCCAATAAGGTTTGCTGGAAGAGAACTCTTTTTAGGGTTAAGTTCGCCTTTGTGTAAATTTTCTAGAATAAGTTTTGTGTTATTTTATTTTCGTGCAAGAAGTATAAATAAATAAATAAAATAAATAAAAAAAAGAATCAATCTATCTATTTAAAAAAAAGTGCATCAAAATCCGTTGCGTAGTTTTAAAGATCTAAGCATACATAGGGACAGACAGACAGCGGAAAGCGACTCTATTTTATACTATGTAGTGATACTGCATGTTATCTAGGTACCTTCTACCTACACTAGATATATTTGTATAAACACTCTTCATGTGTAATTGTGTACATGAAAATTGAGTTGGAGCGAAGATCTCAATTGCATAATACATTACAAGAAGGTATTATGGCTTTCTCTGTATAACTAAATGTACAAAATGTGGAATCGTTGTCCGTGACCGGTTGATGTCAGAAATTACAATATAGTCTTCATATTTTTTAATGACGTTCACGTTTTTGTAATGATGTTAATGAAGATCTTGAGAGTTATTAACAGGTTTGCAACTGCTATAACGGTAGTCAAGGAGTTAACCCTTAATTACTCGCGTGGGGTGTTTAACACTCCAGCGGCTGTTTGATCGTCTCTAGTTATTGGAGTTTCGAATTTACAACGCTTATTTTTAAATCTTTATCATAAATAAAAGTCTGATCTTGTATGTATGTGGTAGTTTTTTCTACGCGAGTACTTATGTATGTTTTTATGCGCGAGTAACTAAGGGTTAATAGTTAACGAAGGGCTAACGCTTAGAGAATCAGTAACCTGAACTCGTGTATCCCAATCCCATTCGAATGTTCGAGGAATAAGGAAAGGTAACATACGATATTAAACAAGGAATTAATTTCTTAATTAAACTCATACCGTGCGTTTTCTACAAGTGACTAATCTGCGAAAATCCAAACTAGCGCAGCGGCTAAGAAAATACAGATCTTTGTGACTCAGCAGAGCTGTAATATTTTTCGAACGAAACGCATGTGCGGCGCAACACAACGGCTGTGTAGAGCGGCAGCACGAATTTTTTATGTAAAAAAAAAAGATCGCTGTCGTCGAAAAAAAACCGCAGTCAAAGTGTTAAATTTCTAACTCCTAGTCTGAATGGACATTAATAAAATAATGAATTAGGTTCGTGAATGGTGTGCATTGAGAAAATATTGATGGGGTAGCTAATATTTACAAAAAACTAAAAGTAAAAAGTAAAAAATCATTTATTTCTTTAGGCTTACAAAATAATCACTTAGACAAGTCATATTTTATACATTAAATTTATTATCAAATAAAATTATAAAATTATTTTACTGTTCACTTAAATTTTTTGTCCACTAGTGGAAGAAGTGAAAACTCACAGTTACACTGATAGGTAAAATAATTGTTAGGATTATCGGAATTAGACACTACACCTAAGAAACTACCTGTATGCATGAAATGACAATAAATGATATTAATATTATTAGAAACTAGCTGCGCCCCGCGGCTTCGCCCCCGTGGAAATCTATGTGTCAAATTGTTTAAATGATAAAAAGTATTCTATGTCTCGCCGTAAAAACCATCCTTGAACTTCAACGAACATTTTAAAAAAAGATTTGGCCAAATTGGTCCAGGCGTTGTTGAGTTATGCGCTTACCAACACATTTTGCGATTCATTTTTATATTATAGATAGATAGAAATAGAAAAACATTTTTTTGGACACAGGTACAAAATACAGGCAGAGAATTACAACGGCAAATAAATATTAAGGTTTGGATCGTTTTTTTTTTATTATGGTATTACAAAAAGAGTACCGTTAATGTAAGGACGGGATTTTGTACCTACCACAGGATCACAAAAAAGGCACACATCATCTGAATCAGAATCGGATCACCAGAAATCTCTCTTAGCGATAAGACCGCCTTTTGTGCATATGTTTGTTTGTTCTTTACATTTTGTTTCTCTGTCTATAAATATATAATAAAGCGTATTTGTTTTGTATTGTATTTATATCATAGGACTTTTAAATTTACCCATCAGTATAATCACAGCAGTATCATCATCTGTATCTCTATCTGTTTGTTTGTGATCTACCAACTCTTAGTTAACCTATATCTTTTTCTCCATGCCTAGGTTGCCTGGGAGAAATCGCTGTCAGCGATAAGGCCGCCTATTGTACTTTTTATGTGTAATATTTAGATATAAGGTGTTATTTTATAGTTTGAATGAATGAATAAACATTTTATTGCACTTAGCAATAAAGTGTTTATTCATTCATTCATTCTATATCAGCAGGAAAACATGCTTATAATGCTGATGGTTCCCAAACTATGTCATCAAACGCTTGCTAAATCAAGAGCAGGTCATTACCACGTCGCTTTACATAAGAATTATTGTTAGTCTATTCACATAATGAAGCTTGCGATGCCAACTTGGATACAGAATAAAGAAGTAGGTTCTAATGAAGATTTTTTTTTTGAATATACTTAGAGAGAACTTGGTTTTCAATTCAATATTGTAAATGTATATATGTGAAGGTAAAATTTTGCATCATTCAAGGTGAAAAATAAATTTTAACTTAATATTAAAAAATATAAAAATTTCTATAGCAATCACGCAAATCTTCAAACATCAAAGTGCTTGGCTTACACGTCACTTCACTTCAACACTCACTTCAACATTGCTACCTAAAAAAGTGCGAAAAGTGATACACAATAAAAAAAAAAATGAACAACGAATTAAAAATTATCAAATCACTATCAACTGTGTCATTCATTGGGATGAATTTTAGATTTATTGGTTTTCTAAACAATTTAATTGACATGCCGAATTTGTAATCGAGATGCAAACAGTGCATGTGATGAACCATCTTCCAAATTAAGCTATTTATTTATATATTTAGTCCTTTTTGTATGCATAAAAATACAACAGCTATTATACCTATTTTTAAATATTTCTACCAAAAACGATAAAATTATAATAATTGCTGGCAAAACAAAAATTAGCAATTCAGATCTGATTTTTGATAATGTTATAAAACTGATTGGTCTTATTGATATTGATATTTTGAATGGAAATATATAATTTTGAACCTTATTTCCGTAGGTATAAAGATTATCTAAAGTCATAAAATAATAATTATTGTCAGGACGAAAATGACCGAAAATAGCAGTGATAAAACATCTGCCGTTTGCCATTGAACGTACGAGGCAATAAATGGTAATGAATGTACTTGTTTATTTAAGACATGCATGCCCCACTTGACGCAAGAGGATGAAAACGTATGTACAGACAAAAAAGAGATGTTAATGCTGATGTTTATTTAACAAGAATTTCTTTAGCGTCTTTCGGGTAGCAAACTACTGGCCTCCATTAATTTGAGAGCCTCTTTTTAGATAACCTAATCTCTGGTCTTATACATAAACTTATAATTATTTTATTGGAATTCTTCCATTGAAATAATATCAATATATTTTATATAATAAAATGCAATACCCCAAATGAGCACATCATCTAAAACCAAAAGCATCCTGCAAAGTTGGAAATACAAAAAAAAAACAATTGATTAGAAGTTTTGATAAATAACGAACCTTTTATAACCGGCTCCCGTATCCAAAGTAGCGGTAGCAGTATTATCAAAGCACTCGATATATTTCTCGTACACGATATATTTCTCACAGCGCGACTAGACAACCCAAGTGCGGATGTGTCTTCCTCGACGCGCGAACATGAACTGTGCGCACGCGCCTCCGTCACCTGATGACTGATACGATAAAGCTTCAAGACGGCTATCACTAGATTGCGAGAGACATTTTAAGCTGAGAATCAAATAATCAATAACCGTCTTTCATGGTAGGTGATCTGCTGAAATATTGGGCGATATTGCCGTAGCACAGGTTTTGAATCGAAAACTTTGTAACATGAGAATCAAATAATCAATAAGCGTCTTTCATGGTAGGTGATTTGCTGAGAATATTGGGCGATATTGCCGTGGCAAGGAGTAATTTTGGGTTTTGAAACACAATCATTGTAACATGTATGAAACTTTTATAGGTAGATACATATGTGTGTGAGAGGGTTTGGATAGTTAATTAAATTAGAAACTTTAATTCTTAAGTTTTATTTGATGATGTTGAACGTAGGTATGTACTACAGATTACAGAATTAATCGGAGCTAAAAAAGGAAGAAAGAAAATAAATTCATTTTAAACCAAACATAACATAGGTAACACATAACACGACACATTAAAATAATAGGTTAGTACCTAAGCACCTATACAAAAAGCATATTTATGAAGAAAGTAATGTTAAATGTCAAAATATTATGTGTTACTTATGGGGCCAAGAAAGGTCCCTGTCTTTACTGCAGTGCATCTGAGATGTTCACTAATACATTCAGAGATGGCTTCGCGGCAATTATGCGAAAGCGATTGGCATCTCTGATGAGTAGAGTGACAGGTAGTAACAACAGCATCCTGAAAGTAATATCTAGTAAATATGACTGTCCAATACGACACCACTGGTTGAAATTACTTATACTCTAGATTTCGATATTTTGGTTTTTATTTTCTTCGTTGTAATTGTATTTTCCTTTTTGTAATTTTGTGTATGTTTTTTTATGGACCTTTGCTGTCTGATAATAAAGAATTTGAATTGAATCGAATTATGCTGCTACAAGCAGAAGGTACGAGTATGTAAGGGCAGCGCTGATTTTCAAAATAGTCCAGGTAAGTACCTAGGTAGGTACGACAAACGACAAACTTTTCACTTTTGTAGACACCTACCTACCTACTGAAAAGATTATCGCAATATAATATATATACAATCATACTACGACATTTTATGAAACTTTTGTTTATGTAACTCGAGAAAGGTGTGTGTGGTCATTATTTTATGGTGGATGAGTTGTTAATGTTTTGTGTCCAATTTATGTTGTTTATAATTTAAATGCTGTTTATTTCGTATAAAAAACAGTCCTTTTTATTTCTTAACCCTTTAATAATAATAATAAATAAATAATGCTGGACAATACACACCACACAGCATTATCTAGCCCCATGGTAGCAGAGCTTGTGTTATGGGTACTAGATAACTGATATACATAATACAATACATTACATAGATAGATATTTTTTATTATACATACAAAACGACCAGAACACCCAAAACAAATATCTGCAGATCGTACACACATTTGTTCCGAGGCGGGAATCGAACCCGCAACCCTTTAATAATAATAATAAATAAATAATGCTGGACAATACACACCACACAGCATTATCTAGCCCCATGGTAGCAGAGCTTGTGTTATGGGTACTAGATAACTGATATACATAATACAATACATTACATCGATAGATATTTTTTATGATACATAGAAAACGACCAGAACACCCAAAACAAATATCTGCAGATCGTACACACATTTGTTCCGAGGCGGGAATCGAACCCGCAACCTTCGCCCACCGCGCCACATCGGTCGTCATCTTTGACGACAGAGCAACAAATACGACCCTAGGAAAACACTTTAAAATATTTCACACTTCTGGGCTACACAAGATAGGTAATAAATAATATTTTGGGCACAGACACATAGAGGTGTATCTTCGTCAAATTCAATATTAAAAACAGCCACCACCAAGCATCCATCCCACTTATAATTAGTATTTTTTTATCTTTGCAAAACAACGCTTCATGATCAACAAGTAGTCCCTCTTACTTGATTACCTGACATTATTGAAAATACAGTTGAATGCACTTAATACTCGTATTTCAATCAAAAACCAGATAATGTTTACGGAAACACAGCACTACGTATTGACACAGGATTTTACAATCTTCAGGATTGACAATCTTTTTTTTTGGTTTAATCAGTAAGATTAACCAAAAAAAGATTGTCGAATGGTAACCATCATCATCAACCTATGCTGGACATAGGCCTCCCGCAATGAGCGCCATAGCGTCCTGTCTTCTTCCTGCTTGACGCATCCAGCATCTACTTGCAGTCTTTCGCAGGTCGTCATCTCACCTGGTCGGAGGGCGTCCTACACTACGTTTACCGAGTCGTGGTCTCCACCAAAGAACACGTTTGCCCCAACGAACGTAGAATGGTAACCAGCCAGAATTTTTTAATGAACAATGAGAAGTGTGAAATCTATACAACAATGGCTCGTTCCATCAAGAACATACTTTTTAGATTTTGGTATGAGGAAATTTTGCAAGATAGTTATTTTAGTTGGAAATAGTTAACACTTTGAGTGCTGAAATCACACGGTATGTGATTTCTACAAGTGACTAATATGCGTAAATCCACACTAGCGCAGCGGCTGAGAAAATACAGATCTGTGTGACTCAGCACAGCCATAATATTTTTTGAACGAAACGCATGTGCGGCGCAACACAATCGCTGTGTAGAGCGGCAGCGCGAATTTTTTAGGTTAAAAAAAAGATCGCAGTCGTCGAAAAAAAACCGCAGTCAAAGTGATAGTAGAGTAGATAAAGTAGGTTTTGTAAGCAACATCAAAAAATACAACACGAATTTTTTTATTAAGTCTATGAATGTTATTCAAATATTTATATTATAATAAATAATCTAAAATGTAATTAAATCAGACACGAAACGCGAATCGTGCAAACATTGAAGAACTTAATAATCTACCGACTGAAAGAATAATAATTAATAATTATTTTTTGTAATTATATCTATAGGATAATTCAGGGATTTATTGATGAGAAGAAAGAGGAAACTGCGCATTATTTTTATTATTTTATACCTATAATAACACAAGCTGCGCCACGCGGTTTCACCCACGTGGTGATAGATATTTTGGATAATATACAATATATCTTTATACATGTAGCCTATGTGTTATTCTGATATACAAGCTATATTATTGTAAAGTTTCATTAAAATCCATTCAGTAGTTTTTACGTAAAAGAGTAACAAACATCCATCCATCCATACCAACAAACTTTCGCGTTTATAATATTAGTAGGATTAATTAATATGTATATAATAATAATGCTGGACAATTCACACAGCATTATCTAGCCCCATGGTAAGCAGAGCTTGTGTTATGGGTACTAGATAACTGATATACATAATACAATACATTACATAGATAGTTTTTTTTTTATTATAAATAGAAAACGACCAGAACACCCGGAACAAATATCTGCAGATCGTACACACAATTGTTCCGAGGCGGGAATCGAACCCGCAACCTCCTGCGTCGCAGGCGGACCTTCGCCCACAGCGCCACATCGATCGTCGTAATTGCAAGTAAGTAACAACACAGCAAGCTGACAGACAGAAGGACGGGCGGACAGTGAAAGCTTAGTAATACAAACTACGAACCCTAATACAAACTATCAATGATTTTATGGATTTGAGGATTATCCTCATTTAATATTATTGGTTTTTATTTTAAGTATTCTATAATTTAATGAAACAATTATCTAATCCATTTCCGTTAGGTGTTCCATAGTTAAATTATTAATTACTAGCTGTTCCCCGCGGTTTCACCCGCGTTAAACTCGAAATTAACTTTATTGGGTGATTTTTGTACACCTTGGGTTACATTATCGGAGTTTTAGTAAGGATCCCTAACTTTTTTAAAAATATTATATAACCTGTGTTCACCGGGGATAATGTAGCTTCCCAACGGGGAAATAATTTTTCAAATCGGTCCAGTAGTATCGGAGCCTATTCAATACCAACAAACAAATACAAATACAAATACAAAAAAATACAAAATACAAAAAAATTATTTACCAAAAGTTTACAATTATAATAACACCTTAACTTAGTTTATGTACATACATTTAAGAGTTTATTGGTTGAGGTGTTGCACTTAACAGTGACCCCCGCACTAGGCTAGGCCTGTTTCGCGGGGCATCAAAACATTTTCTGTTTGCTCGTCGGGTAAGGAAGTGCACTAACAAAAACTATAGTAACAATATAAAACTAAATCTAAACAAAACAATTAAGGCAAGTGCCAAAGGCCATACATGTGACCAAAAATAATCAGTAAATGAGCTATGAACTACTAAAGAAAGAACAAAAAATCAAACCTTTCCTCTTTATTAGCATAGATGCATGGTGACATTTTAAATTTACAACAATTTGAAAAAAAAAAACACTAGTACACAGTTATTTCACTTTTGTTAATATAAAATCCTAATGACTTCCGCTGCTGACTGTACTTATGTTGGTTATAATAAAGCGCCAAGTACGCGATGTCAATCAATCAATTATCAATTATCGCACCTCAGATAACGATCTAATCAGAATAATTAAATGCTATTATTTAATCACTTTAATGATAATAAAAGAACAAATGAGCAAATAATAATAATAAATAATGCTGGACAATTCACACAGCATTATCTAGCCCCATGATAAGCAGAGCTTGTGTTATGGGTACTAGATAACTGATATACATAATACAATACATTACATAGATATATTGATTGACGACCGATGTGGCGCGGTGGGCGAAGGTCCGCCGGCGACGCAGGAGGTTGCGGGTTCGATTCCCGCCT
Source organism: Eupithecia abbreviata (assembly GCA_943735965.1). Taxonomy (NCBI): domain Eukaryota; kingdom Metazoa; phylum Arthropoda; class Insecta; order Lepidoptera; family Geometridae; genus Eupithecia; species Eupithecia abbreviata. The sequence goes on along the minus strand of OX030979.1, from coordinate 9,210,495 downwards.
CGGAACAATTGTGTGTACGATCTGCAGATATTTGTTCCGGGTGTTCTGGTTGTTTTCTATGTATAATAAAAAATATCTATCTATGTAATGTATTGTATTATGTATATCAGTTATCTAGTACCCATAACACAAGCTCTGCTTACCATGGGGCTAGATAATGCTGTGTGAATTGTCCAGCATTATTTATTTATTATTTATTTATTTATTTATTATTTATATATATAGAAAACGACCAGTACACCCGGAACAAATATCTGCAGATCGTACACACAATTGTTCCGAGGCGGGAATCGAACCCGCAACCTCCTGCGTCGCAAGCGGACCTTCGCCCACCGCGCCACATCGGTCGTCAAATAAACGATTACTTTGTTTTTAATCAACTTTTGCCTTTCTATTATGAGTTTTTTACATTGTGAAAAGTTAGTTCCTACATGTGACTAACTTGAAATAAATAGAAGAAATGCTTTGTTCCAATAGGTACGCTGAATCAATTGTTATTTATTTGTTTTGTTTTAACAAACAAAGACCTTTGTTTCAATTGACGACCGATGTGGCGCGGTGGGCGGAGGTCCGCTTGCGACGTAGGAGGTTGCGGGTTCGATTCCCGCCTCGGAACAATTGTGTGCACGATCTGCAGATATTTTTTCCGGGTGTTCTGGTCGTTTTCTATGTATGATAAAAAAATATTTAAATAAATATTTAAATAATAAATAATGCTGGACAATCCACACAACATTATCCAGCCCCATGGTAAGCAGAGCTTGTGTTATGGGTACTAGATATCTGGTATACATAATACAATACATTACATAGATAGTTTTGTTTTTATTATACATAGAAAACGACCAGAACACCCGGAACAAATATCCGCAGATCGTACACACAATTGTTCCGAGGCGGGAATCGAACCCGCAACCTCCTGCAATCAATATCTATCAATATCTATCTATGTAATATATTGTATTATGTATATCAGTTATCTAGTACCCATAACACAAGCTTTGCTTACCATGGGGCTAGATAATGCTGTGTGGATTATCCAGCATTATTTATTTATTATTTGTTGCAAATTCACCTTATGCGATGGTATAATGCGGCTGACTATGAATCACGAAGTTGTAGAAGAAAATTATTTAGTCTTGCCTTGAAGAGACTCGCATCATCAGCCTATGTTACTCCACTGCTTGACAAAGGCCACCCCTAATGAACGCCACAGCGTTCCAGCATCCAGCATCTTCTTGCAGTCTTTCGCACGTTATCCCACCTAATCGGAGGGTGTCCTACACTACGTTTACCGAGTCATGGTCTCACACGCAAAACACGTTTGCCCCAGCGATTGTTGTGTTAATAACCATGATAGTTTCAAAAGTTTTATTATTTTCTATCCAGCATCTTCTTGCAGTCTATCGCGGGTCGTTATCCCACCTAATCGGAGGGCGTCCTACACTACGTTTACCAAGTCATGGTCTCACACGCAAAACACGTTTGCCCCAGCGATTGTTGTGTTAATAACCATGATAGTTTCAAAAGTTTTATTGTGTTTTATCCAGCATCTTCTTGCAGTCTTTCGCGGGTCGTTATCCCACCTAATCGGAGGGCGTCCTACACTACGTTTACCGAGTCATGGTCTCACACGCAAAACACGTTTGCCCCAGCGATTGTTGTGTTAATAACCATGATAGTTTCAAAAGTTTTATTGTGTTCTATCCAGCATCTTCTTGCAGTCTTTCGCGGGTCGTTATCCCACCTAATCGGAGGGCGTCCTACACTACGTTTACCAAGTCATGGTCTCACACGCAAAACATGTTTGCCCCAGCGATTGTTGGTTGTTCGCGAGATATGGCCGGCCCACTGCCACTTCAGCTTGCTAAATCTTAGAGCTATGTCGATAACTTTGGTTCTTGAAGAGTTCTACTTTATATTTTGAGCTACCTGGAAGTTTGTATTTTAAGCTTATATATTAACTTCGTAACTATACGTTACAGAGGCTAAAACTTCCAAACTACAGTTTCTAATCCATATCGCAGACACAAATTGCAGTACGATTCGGTGCAATTAAGGTAAATTAGGACAATTTTGACGTTTAGCCCAGCAATTTCGAGTAACATGGGCATAAAACAAATAAGTATTGAAAACCTGGTCGTAAATCATAGTTTGCTTACATTATATTTAACTGGAGCAACCAAATATAATGAAAAACAGACATTCCATCCTTCCAACAAAAACATTAACACTTTGAGTGCTGAAAACGCACGGTATGAGTTTTCTACAAGTAACTAATCTGCGAAAATCCACACTAGCGCAGCGGCTGAGAAAATACAGATCTTTGTGACTCAGCAGAGCTGTAATGTTTTTCGAATGAAACGCATGTGCGGCGCAACACAACCGCTGTGTAGAGCGGCAGCACGAATTTTTTAGGTAAAAAAAAAGATCGCAGTCGTCGAAAAAAAACCGCAGTCAAAGTGTTAAGCGATGAAGTAAGTAAGAGTAAATGTATCTTTGTGCACGAAAAAGTATTTTAATATTTCAGATAAGTATAGACTATGAGATTCACAAATAACGTAGCTTTCTATTTGTAAAAGAAATTTCAAAATCGGTTCCAGAGATTACTCCCACACAAACTTTACCTCTTTATAATATAAGTATAGACGTATAGTTTTCCGTTTCTTATTCAGACTTGTGGAACCCCAAAAATAAAAATATTTAGATCGTCATTTTCTGTGATGTAAACGTCGAAGTCTGGTAGTAAAGGCATGTATAGAATATCTCAAATACAGCACCTAAGTACAGGACTTTAAATAAATAAATAAATAATAAATAAATAATGCTGGACAATTCACACAGCATTATCTAGCCCTATGGTAAGCAGAGCTTGTGTTATGGGTACTAGATGACTGATATACATAATACAATACATTACATAGATAGATATTTTTTATTATACATAGAAAACGACCAGAACACCCGGAACAAATATTTGCGGATCGATGAGACTTTCCATGAAAGCATTTTTTCAAAGTAAAGATCTTTTAAATTGAATTAAAATAACGTTTACTAAAAATAATTTAGGACTTAAACTCATTACATCATTCGTTTCTGCCCGCGGCTTCGCACGTGTTGTTTCCATGAAAAAGTTTTAAGGTTATTTATAATCCATGGGATAAAAGATAGCATATGTTTTATTCCAGGCCATCAATGCAAAAGTTCAGCCTAATCCGTAGTTTTAAATGTTAGCGTAGCATTTTAGCGTGAAGAGGTGGAAAATACTACGCTAAAATTACGCTAAAATTTTGATACCTATCAAACATCCATACCTACATCACAACTTCACAACATCTAAACATCTTAACCTGCGCATTTATAAAAATCTGATTCTGCCAGTCCAAAGCCACGAAAGATTAAATTCTTAGCCCATCCAACATTACACGGAACTTGTCTTTCCATCGGCACTAGCGTCTGAGATATTCACGACCATTACTAACACTTATCTCGTAACACATCTAGCATTAGGTTTGAACTAATAGCGAAAACGCAGAACGCCATCGGGCAGAGCTAATTGACAATTTGTGGAAGGTGGCAACTGGCTGCAAATGTTATTCTGTTGTAATATTACCAATAATATTATTTACGACAATGTAAAATTGGGTACACACCTGAGTCAATAGTCTGGCCACAATTAGTCATGTTATTTTTGAGTCAGGTCGAAACAAAAGAGGGCGCCAGAGGACGCGTTTGTCATATGTTTTTCGACTTTAGTATTGTACTCGATAACAGAAATTTTAAAGGTTTTGGTTAAAAAGGTTTTTAAAACATTTGTTCAGGTACCTATAAGGAACGTTTTGCGTTAGTTACGCTTCTGATGTTTCTCCTTCGAAGATAAAGGAAAGGAAGCGATCAACCTGACATGTAAAGGTTTTAATGTATATGGTATTATATTCTCACTCGTGAAAATCCTTCTGATGTTTTTGTTTTTATTTTCTTATATAGGTATATTTCTGTGTCTTAATATTGCTCGTTTTATATACTTTTTGCAGTTTCTGTATTTACTTGAATACTTTTATGTAGTCAAAATACCTTATTTATTTTATTGAATACTAACGTCATTCATTAATTACGCCTCCTCGTAGCTTTAATGCGTACCTACTGATCTTATCCAAAGGTTGCCTGAAATATCATCATCATCATCATCATCAGCCTATATCAGTCCACTGCTGGACATAGGCCAAAAAAACATAAATAATAATAATAATAGCCTAGCTTCGCGGTCGGTGATCTACCGTTTTGATATATTTTTTACTGTAGAATAGTTTTATAATATTTTATTGTATTTTCTATAGTAAAAAATGTATTTTATACGAGAATCTTAATAAATGAGTGTATAATAATAATTTATATCGACGGCCTTATCAATCACTAACAGCGATATCTCTTTCGCTGTTAGAGATAAGGCCGCCGATTGTCCTACTTTAGATATAGCTTTATAATAAGTTCTGGTTGATACATTTTAAAATTACTGATGGTACTATAAAACAATATTCTTTGTACTCTATTCTCTTTGCACGCATAATTCATTTAATTAATGTCTACAGTTTAGCTCTAGAATGATGAAGTGTGCAATGGACATCTGACAAATTGATTACATTTGGCAACAGTTACATTAAATTTACTCAATCACAAATATTGCTCTTTCGCTTTGCAATTTGGAAGTGAATAATATACTAGTATACTAATTGCAAGTGATAATCAAGTCCTATATTTTGGTTGCATTAGTTGACTAATAGGTTACCTTTTAGTAATTACATCTGAATAATCGCGGAGCTAATGTCTGAACTTTACAGCTTAGATATTATGAAATGCCTTATTAATAAAATAAGAAATTATTATACAAATAATGCTGGACGCAATCCACACAGCATAATCTAGCCCTTAGCTAAGCAAAGCTTGTGTTATGGGACTAGAAGACTTAATATAATACATTTCATGATATAGATATTTTATCATCGATACGAGTATTTGTTTAGGTACCATTTTTCTCAAGGCGGAAATCGAACCCGCAACCTCTTGCGTCGCAGACGTCCGCCGTACCTCATCGGTCGTCTAATTGGTCGAGCCATTGCTATTTCTTTATTTATTTTATTTTTATTTTTCTCTCTTAGAGATAACTAACAGTAACACTTAAATATTAACTACTAGCGACCCGCCCCGGCTTCACACGGGATGCATGTATTATACACATATAAACCTTCCTCTTTAATAATTATTCTATTAAAAAACCGCTTCAAAATCCGTTGCGTACTTTTAACACTTTGACTGCGATTTTTTTTCGACGACTGCGATCTTTTTTTTAACCTAAAAAATTCGTACTGCCGCTCTACACAGCGGTTGTGTTGCGCCGCACATGCGTTTCGTTCGAAAAATATTACGGCTGTCCAAAAAGAGGACATAGTTTGATAAAATACTACAGAGGTAAGAAAAGTGGGCGAAGAACTAATAACAGTACAAGATTTCGAAAAGGGGGCAAAAATCTACAATTTCTATGGATGGCTAGAAATAATAGACGAAATCATAAAGGGGGCAAGCGGCGAACAGACCGTGCTGAGTCACAATGATCTCTATTTTCTCAGCCGCTGCGCTAGTGTGGATTTACGCATATTAGTCACTTGTAGAAAACACATACCGTGTGATTTCAGCAGTCAAAGTGTTAAAGATCTAAGCATACATAGGGACAGACAGACAGTGGGAAGCGACTTTATTTTATACTATGTAGCGATATAAACTAATAAGCTATTGAAAAATAAGTTACGTTTTCGTTGCGTAAAAAGGGAACATGATGGTTATCAATACAGAAAATACACCGAATAAAATGTAATAAAGCACCACACCTGTACCTAGACGGCATTTACAATCTTACTAAGGCAGTCCTTATGTAGAGTGCTCTCAATTAGGTGCGTACATAATTTGTGTCTGACCGCCTGCCTTCTTGACGTGCCATTTCAAAACAGGCTGGTGCGTTTGATAGCGTGTAGACCTCATTGAACCAATATCGCTAAGCTTATGAAGAGTTGTTTTATGCAGGCTCCACAAAAATATATGGCAAAACACTATAATGTCATAAATGCAAATGTTTGTATGTTTAGATGGGTGGATGGATGTTTGTTACTTCTTCACGCCAAAACTATTGAACGAATCGGGGTGAAATTTGTGTAAAACTGCATAATAGTGTAGAATTACATAATGTTTGCTTTTATGTAATTTTACACTGGGATTAAATATCTCAGGCTTCTTTTTATCCCACAAATCAGTTCCTATGGGATAGAATTAACCTAAAACGTTTCCATATAAACAAAGCGTTTTGCGCCGTTTGGCCACTTACGAAAACGGGGGTTTGTAACCAGTTGCGAATAATAACTCTTTGTACTTGTACGAAACTAGTTGCGATTAAAAACATTTTTGTACTCTTAAAAAACCGTGGTTATCCTATCGTAACTGGTGACAAGCAAAGAATTTGTATACCTTGTACGATACTAGTTTCAAAAAAGGGATTTTTGTAATATATCGATAGCGATATCCCTTATACCGCCAATCGTATCAAACTCCCACACACAGAAACCATAGCCGGGCCGGAGGCGTGCGGGGTGTATCATACGAATTTATGTATATTAAAGACTACACATACACCGCCCGGCGGTGGCGACGCGGTGCACGTAAATTTGCATGAAACAACCCGCACGCTTCCGCCTCCGACCCGGCCACGGTTTCGGTGTGTGGCGGCTTGAGAGCCATGACAGGATTACCGCTATCTGTCCGACCACGACAGTCAACAATCTTGTCATTACTTGGCCCACGCTAACCTTCGATGGACCGCTTCATCCTAATGGCTAGGAAATGAATATTTAGTAGCCGCGTCTCTAATTGATCTGATTTGATTTAGAGGCTCTGCTTTTAGGCGGTTCTGGTAGTTTGATTACTTAATTAATGCCTTTTGTATAAACTGGCCTTGTTTTGTTTGGAATTAAATCTAGTCTATTATATTTAAAACATCTCAAAAGTAAACGAGACGTGGGGAATAGCTCGTTTATTTTTATTGATTTGACAGTCAATCAATCAATAAATTTCTTTCCGGCCCTGGTGGGGCACAGAGAGGGGCCTCGAGGCTTGGCCTCATTACCCCGGCGTCAACTCGAGGGGTGACGATCCCTCAGTCCTTGGGTTTTGTGGGAATATCTTTTTTTCCCCCTTCTCAATGTTTTTTTTTTTTTTTTTTGCTGCGTTTGGTTTGTTTATATTTTTTTTGTTTGTTTTTTTTTCCTTTTTTTTTTAATAAACCCAAGGACTATGGTGGTTCCGCAGGGATCTGGTCCAGGGGTTGCCATGGGCGGTCGTCTTCTTGGGGCCGGGGCTGGGGCGGCGCGATGTTGTGGAGGTTGCTCGTGGTGTCCTTTGTCGGCGCGATCGTACATTCGACGCGCCGTCTGCACGACGAACGGAAGCTCAACTTACATAGCTCGCCATACGGGTTACAAATACGAGATGTAAGTATACTATCGTTGAGTAAGTACTAAGTTAAGTATACTATCGTTGAGTAAGTACTAAGTTAAGTATACTATCGTTGAGTAAGTACTAAGTTAAGTATACTATCGTTGACTATAGTATACGAGTTCTAACTCGAAACTTATGACTAAAGCTTCACAATAATTTTATAGCTCAGAATAATCTTGTTGTTGTGAAGTAAAAAATGTAAGTACGCATTTTCATAATAAGTATTCATTACCACCCCTATATTTTCCTTCAATGTTTCTAGGAAATGACAATTTGTTGTTTAATGTTGCCCATTTACAAAAGTTGTTTTATTTCGCTCAACATTTCCTACAACAAAATAATGGAAATGTCACAGATTTTAATCATTCGACAACATTTTATTTTAATTCTTTGTGATAAACTAGTCCGCGGTCGTGCTTCAGACGTTACTTCCTTGTTGATCTTTGCTGTCGTGTGCACAGTACTTTACCTACCTAGGTACTGTAATGAGTGGCATAAGGCAAGTTTACAATAGCTAAAATAAAATCTTGCTGGACGATTCACACAGCATTTTCTAGCCCCAACCTAAGCAGAGCTTGTGTTATGGGTACTATATATATATATATAGATAAGATAAGATAAACATAATATCTGGCATGCATCAGCATTGCCATGCACCGGGTCCATGGAGCCAACGTCTTGGGACGCTTCCGACTGGTGGATATGGATCAGTTGCACTACCTGCGCATTGTTTGCACAGTCTGCAGTTAGCCCAATTGTTACAATTTGTAGATACTTTTTCTTATTTGTTTTTATTATTTGATTGTAATTTTCTATATTAATAACCTATTCATATTTATGAAGGTCCAATATATTGTATATATTCATACTATTTATATACATTATATACATCTTGTTTACTAAAAACTGTCCCTTACACTTTCACAGATCCATAGGAAAAAGGGTTACGAAACATCCCGTCCTAAAAATTGCGACAAAACCCACGGAGACATAAACAAAAAAAATTAAATTGTACACACCAGTTTAAAATAGCCCGATCAAAATAAAGAACAGGTTTATTACATACATCGATAAGCCAAAGCTGAGAAGAACGAGCGAGTCATTCTCAAGGTGAATGTTAATGATCAAGTCTAGGGACGACTATAGTCATTATCATCAATATGTAGACGAACTTTAAAAAAGTATGGAGTTTCTGAGGTGTTCCGCGTTCGTCCTAATTGCCTCGTTCCATCATCATCATCATCAGCCTATAGCAGTCCACTGATAGACATAGACCTCCCCCATTGAGCGCCATAGCGCCTTGTCTTCAGCTTGCCGCATCCAGCATCTACCTGCAGTCTTTCGCAGGTCGTCATCCCACCTGGTCGGAGGGCGTCATACACTACGTTTACCGAGTCATGGTCTCCACTCAAGAACACGTTTGCCCCAATTGCCTGGGCCCAGAGTAATGAGGAAATGTAATTGTATAATTAATTGATTCCTCTTTCGTCCCAATTTTAGATCTCTAAAATGAAAGAAGCCAGAGTACTGCCGTTTACACACTTTTTGTGCAAGTAATCTTGATTTATCAGTATTTGTTTCCCAAGGTTTTTTTTAACTACATTGATATAAGCATTTATAATTAATTAATTAATTGACGACCGATGTAGCGTGGTGGGCGAAGGTCCGCCTGCGACGCAGGAGGTTGCGGGTTCGATTCCCGCCTCGGAACAATTGTGTGTACGATCTGCAGATATTTGTTCCGGGTATTCTGGTCGTTTTCTATGTATAATAAAAAATATCTATATATGTTATGTATTGTATTATGTAGGTATATCAGTTATCTAGTACCCATGCACAAGCTCTGCTTACCATGAGTCTAAATAATGCTGTGTGAATTGTCCAGCAAAATTTATTATTTATTTATTTAGTATATATGAAAGTATGTACATAGAATGTAAGCGTGTTCAAATATAAACTGAACAAAAAGCTTTCAGAACCAATTCGCTGCTTTTTCTCTAGATAATAAGGAAATAACTTAATCTTGAGTACCAGAACTTGTTACTGTTAGGTACCGAGAAAGCCTCTCCATCACTGTCCAAAGGTTTAACATAAGTTAGACCCTTTCTTTGGTTTGTATGAAACATGATACAAGCACATTTATCAATTTCACTGACAAGTGACATTATGGAGCGGTTATCAGTGCACATTCAAAGGAGAGCATGAACTGTGATATACGTATACATATTGCCAAGCAACTGCAGTTGTGATATTAATATTCAAGTTTTTTTTTACACTTATATTTTTATTTATTTATTGAACAAAATCCAAAATCCTTATTCTAGACAAACTTAAAATACTGTGTTCTTCTGACGACCAATGACGGATTTATATTGTAAAATCAAAACAAAAATACTATTTTACTAAGGTAGATCATAAACTTCAAGAAATTGAACATAAAACGTTTAATTCACCTAATATACAAAAAAAATATATATATAAATATAAAATTACCTAATATAAAAATTTACCTAAGTAATTTGTGGTTGTAAGAATTTCAATGGTTTATTAGTTTTCCACAGAATACAGAATATCAACATATTCTGTAATTTGTGGCTAGCTCATAGCAAGCATTTTAATGAGCAATCTGAAGTCGCAAGCCGACCAGATCTACCGAAAAGACGACAATCTCTGAGGCAAAGGTATTATTAAGTGTAGACCGCGACTCGGTCAACCTACCGTCGGACGTCCCTGTGGCCAGGTGGGATATAATTAACGGAAACCTTCTAAAAAATGTAGTGCAATATAGGGCGTATCTTTATCCAGCAGTGGGATAGCAGCTGTGAAAGATGATGATGATTTATTCAAGTCCCACCGCTAACATTGTTATTTCATGTCCAGTCCATCCTAAGGTTACCTTGAAGAGATCGCTCGCGATAAGACTACCTCTTATATTTCATCCATTCTAAGTATTTCTCTCTGTATTGTTTCCTGTGTTTTTGTAACATAATAAAGTGTTTGCTATCTATCTATGAAGCTTACAACTTTCATAGTAGTAAGTCTATACTAATATTATAAAGAGGAAATGTTTGATTGTTTGTTTGCATTGAATAGGTTCCAAAACTACTGGACCTATTTGAAATATTCTTTCACCGTTCGGAAGCTACACTATCCCCGGTTAACATAGGCTATTATTATATTTTCAAAAAGTTAGGGATCCTTACTAAAACTCCAATAATATAACTAAAGGTGTAAAAAAAACAACCAATAAAGTGAAATTCGAGTTTAACGCGGGTGAAACCGCGGGGAACAGCTAGTATATCATATAGATACAGGTTTACTTAACCTAGTTCAGGCAAATGTATTATTTTAGACCTTTTTTGTGAAAACTTGTAATTGGCCGTCCTTATATATATACTTAATCTTTCTTGTTTTATGTTTAGCCGTAAGTTTTCCGAAAATTAAATAAATAAATAAATCAAGAACATAAGATAATTGACTCATGTAATCCATTTAGTCCTTAGTTGTTTTGAATAAAATTATTTATTATTAATTATCATTTAACCCTAGATCACTAAACATTAGTCTCACAGGCGACACGGTTCCCGCGCATTCGCTGTTTAGGTATGTTCCCGACACTACCTCACCCCGCCACGCTCAGTACCTTCCTAATTTAGTGTTTTAGAACCCTGTGCGTACGCATTACGTACGTCAAGTAAAATATTGGCGTTTTATTTTGTTAGTCAGAACGACTAATGTTTAGTGACTGAGTAACTCGAAAATATGTTTAGTGAGCTAGGGTTAAAAATGACTTATGTATAAATTGTTTGCGTTCCTTTCACACACTTCAAAAATAATAAAGAGGAGGTTTTATGTTCGGCTTTATGTATTTTAATTATGGTATTTAAACATAAAAATATTCTTACGTACAAAGAGCAAACATTTGTAAGGCAAAATCTAGTCAAACGTATGGCGCTTAGCCTACTCTATTAAAAACAATTTGCAACATGCGTGTAGTTTCAAATTAACATATGCTCTCAATCCCATAATGATAGGTCTAGTTGTAAAGTCGGTTAATCAGCCGAGCTGTTCATTATGCACAGGTGTAAGATAAACAAACCCTTGACCCTTATTGAATAGGGGCTATTTTAGTACTCACTTATGTTATAAAACTTTTGAAACTAAAATGGTTATTAACACAAAAGTTATAATATTTATAACGGGATATTTACCAAGATAAGATTTTTGACTTTTATTATTTATTTCAAACATTATTGCACGATGAAGGGTACAAAGGGTGGGCTTAATGCAGAGGGATTGCCAGCCGCCGACCTACAAAACACATGATTTTAGGGTTGGCGTGCTAACACTACATAGTTTCAATATTTCGGCACAGTTACATGCGCCATGATCACGGAATAACTGAACACAGGAACTTCAGCCTAAAAGATGGCATTCAATTATAGGGAACTCTGGAACCCTGTGAGAATGTGTAAAAACCGAAGAAGTGATCTACCTATCGCGTCGCGTTCTAATACCGTCAATGTTACATTACTACGTACATTATTACGTACCTTTGAACTAAAAAAATTAAAAATACCCAAAAGATTTCGGTTAACCTGTTCGAAGCTGCGTGTGATAGATTATTAATTTATTACACATGATATACACATAATGTAAAACTGTGTATATGCTCCTGAATAAAATAAATAAATATATAATGCTGGACAATTCACACAGCATTATCTAGCCCCATGGTAAGCAAATAAAGTCATAATATTGTAAAACCTACTTTGATTGTATTGTTTTGTTTTATAATTTAAACCTTGTTATGTAGATAAAACCGTATTATATACACTGTTTTCATATATCAAAATCTATTACGGGCATAGACTAGTATAAATATGGATTATTTTAAAATACTCTATTTACTGTTAACGTGTCTGCGCTAATAACTATATCACATCCAAATACATTCAATCTCTAAATCATCATTTCTTTATGAATGTATACCACGTACAATAAGTATCGTAGGCCTATAGAAATAGAACTCCATTTATCCAAAAGGCAATATTTCACGTATTCAACAGAATGACAGGTTCACAATATTCACGCATGATGTCTTCATCCATGCATGCGTACAGTTTATCACTCTTCATCATCCAAATGTTGACAAGAGAATCATTCCTATTGCGTTGGATGCCAGAAATCATTCAATTTTGACACGATCTTCTAGCCATATTATTCTGAACTCTAATTATTAGAGTGTCACTCGAAATAAGTGAGAGGTTCAGAGATCAAAATAAATTGGCGTGTAAATTGATCATTGCATGCACACAATGTAACTCTTCACCTTTAATATACAGCTTAAGAAATTCAATTGGTTAACTCGTAAAGCCTGGCCAGCCTCTTTCTTAACAATCTATTTCGAAGCATTATCAAAGTTACATTACAATACAATACACAAATACTTTATTGTATTGTATTGTTCACCGCTGGGGCAAGCGTGTTCTTAAGTGGAGACCACGACTCGGTAAATATAGTGCTTGAAGCCCTCCGACCAGGTGGGATGACGACCTGCAAAAAACTGCAGGTAGATGCAAGATGCGTCAAGCTGAAGACAGGGCGCTATGGCGCTCATTAGGGGAGGCCTATGTCCAGCAGTGGACTAATATAGGCTGATATATGGCATAACATAGGCATTGTGGGGTTCAGTCACACTCTCAAGGGTGGGACTTTAATTACAAGTAGTATCTAGACGACCGATGTGGCGCGGTGGGCGAAGGTCCGCCTGCGACGCGGGAGGTTGCGGGTTCGATTCCCGCCTCGGAACAATCGTGTGTACGATCTGCAGATATTTTTTCCGGGTGTTCTGGTCGTTTTCTATGTATAATAAAAAATATCTATCTATGTAATGTATTGTATTATGTATATCAGTTATCTAGTACCCATAACACAAGCTCTGCTTACCATGGGGATAATGCTGTGTGAATTGTCCAGCATTATTTATTATTATTTATTTATTTATCTCACAGGCAAACAAATAAGTCTTTGGTTTTCTTCTGTATTATATTGCAGTATCCTTATTATATGACAAAAATTTACTGAGGTTTGTAAATATCATATGTCCAACTTCACAGTTACAGAACTAGACAGTTAATCAAAAATTACAAAACAATCTTTGTAATTTTTGATTAACTGTCATTTTAATCATCATTTTCGCAAGAGAACCAGCTATTTTAATCTGCCTAGACTTCGAAATACGATTATTTGGACCGTTGACACCACGCGTCAGTTATTTATGATGCAGATAATTGTAGGCCTTTGCTTCACGGCCCCATATTATTTGATGATCATAATTGTCATTATGATCTGTGGGTTGGTTGTGGGCTGTTTTTTTGTGTAGCTGATTTGCAATAAAATACTAAAACCTGGCGCGATCCTCTTTTGTTTCGTTTACAACCTACTTCATCGTGTAATATATTTTGTTTCTCGATACTCTAATCGAAAGAAAACGTAAATTTGTATAAGAGTTGAGCTGCATTTTTACTTTTGAATGATGATTGTAGATCTGAGATTTTGTATTCTACTAGGCACTTAAATTTTGGTTCTCACAAAGTCAAAATGTAAGTACATATTAAAAAGTTAAGAGTCAAAAACTACGTCCGAAAATGGACCTTTGAGAGTACGCGTGAGTATGTAGCTTAGCTACATGTTGGATTTAGCTATCGTACTTAGCAACTGCGGATGAAAACATTATCGACAGATTTGTGACGTCGTCGTCGTCGTCTGCGGGGTTAATTCTATCAAAAAACAAAAGACAATCGCACAAGCTTTTACAAATTTACCTACACTTGAGTTGACGTTTTTTTGCCAGATTTATAATATAGATAGTGAGTTGCTAGATTTATAACATTGATAAGCACTTCCACATTAGGTTTTTTTAATGAAGATTGCGTGATCTGACTAATGCGTAGATATCCTATATTATATCTATATATTAACGGAAACGAGTTGAATGCTGCAATGTGCAAACACACTATAGATTTATTGATAGAGTTACCAACATCAATACAATAAAAAATGTTGAATCATCTGATATCGATAACAATCATATTGCAAGATTTTTTCTATTTGTCGGCATTTGCCGATAAAAATCAGTTCCACGTTTGATTCTGTTGGTGTTTGTAAACATTTTTATTGCTTTCATGTTGATGTTAAAAACTTAAGTCATCTTCAAAACGATTTTGACCTAGATCACTATTATATAGTTTGAAGTAGGTACGTCTATAACTTTTTTATGTTTATTTATTTTATATAAAATAAAGGTAAGCAGAGCTTGTGTTACAGGTACTAGATAACTGATATACATAATACAATATATTACATAGATAGATATTTTTTTTATTATACATAGAAAACGACCAGAACAACAACCAACTTGATAGTGATAATATACCAAGCGTGTTATTAATTATGTGTTTTTATATTTTACATAGGTATGCTTGTTTTAAAGTATATATCACTATGGACCGTAGACCGTAGAATAAGATTGTCACCACAATACACAATAACACTTAAAACGATCATGGTTATTAACACAAAAGTACGAGCACCTCCACAACATCGCGCCTCCCCAGCCCCGGCCCCAGGAAGACGACCGCCCGTGGCGACCCCTACCGCGGGACCTAATCCCTGCGGAACCACCATAGAGTCCTTGGGTTTATTAAAACAAAAAAAAAACATTGAGAAGCGGGGAAAAAAAATATATTCCCACAAAACCCAAGGACCGAGGGGTCGTCACCCCTCGAGTTGACGCCGGGGTAATGAGGCTAAGCCTCGAGGCCCCTCTCTGTGCCCCCACCAGGGCCGGAAAGAAATTTATTGAACACAAAAGTCGTTTATAACAGGATGATTACCATGGTTTTTGAGCTTTCCAATATCTCGGCACAGTTTCATCGGAAATTATCACGGAACAACTGAATTCACTGTGAGTGACATAGGCAGACATACTCTCATTTTTCGTATTTTGCTACGAACGTTACCTAGTGATATCGCCTAATGTACTACCATGTAAAAACCATAATACATCAATATTATACTCCACGATCGGCAGGAGGTACCTACAACCAGGTTTAGATCATTGTCTCGTTAATATTTTGAGTACTGCATATCTATTGTATGTTAATAAGACAAATTGCTGCCAGAAATCAACCTCCCCTTCAATGTAGAGGTAAGTCAGAACATGCTTCATAGACTGTGAAAGTCAATACAAACCGCCTCTCGCAACAGCTGGTACCTAAGTAGGTAGCTATTTAGCTTCGTTGTGCACTCATCAGAATTGCTTCTATTCATTTAAAGGAAGTGGTAATTTTCTGTCAAACCAACAAATTCTTTTTGTTGGCAGTAATACCATTAAAAAAATTAAAAAATACATATATCTATGTAATACCCATAACACAAACTCTGCTTATCTTAGGGCTCAGCTCAGGGCTATATGATGATGTGTGGATTACTGTGGATTGTCCATCATCATCATCATCATCAGCCCATATTAGTCCACTGCTGGACATAGGCCTCCCCCAATGAGCGCCTGTCTTCAGTTTGACGCATCCAGCATCTACCTGCAGTCTTTTGCAGGTCGTCATCCCACCTGGTCGGAGGGCATCCTACACTACGTTTACCGAGTCGTGGTCTCTACTCAAAAACACGTTTGCCCCAGCGGCCGTCGGTTCCACTTCAGCTTGCTAATTCTCAGAGCTATGTCGATAACTTTGGTTCTCTGTCGGATGTATTCGTTACGAATCCTACCCTTCAGAGAAACTCCGAGTATAGCTCTTTCCATAGCTCGCTGAGCGACTTTGAACTGGTGGACCAGCCCTGTCGTGAGTGACCACGTCTCAGCTCCGTAGGTCATAAAGGGTAGGACGCGCTGGTTGAAAACTTGGATAACTTAATAAATAATAATGGATTGTCCATCATTATTTATTAAAATTATTGATGTTTTTGATTTATTTTAATAAAACACGTAAGGTAGGTAACATACAAACAATAAATAAATAGCAGGTTTCTGAATGCGTTTGGAATTTCATGTATTTGTTGTTTTTGTTCATTAGAATGCGGGAAGAATACCTTTATTAGATATTATAAGAATTCCATAATAAGAATGCAATGTCGCACCTAGAGCACGCACTAACTATATAGAGTTATCAAGGCTTAAATCCCGTGTTGTGAGCGCTAAATATGATCATAAATTTGTATATATTGCGGAAGACATCCGTTTATAGAGGGCCGTGTACGTAGTGGACATATTTATTTATTTGTACCGCTCACATTGTTGCGGATGTGCTACATTTTTCGTAGGAAGTCGGCAGACACAGTCGCCGACGTAATTCCATAAAATTATTTTGGCGACATCTCCCCCTGTATCGGCGGCGTTGCTGACTTTGATGTGTAGACTATTTTACAGGATAAGATACAGAAGTTTACCGAAAATATATTATAGTTACACGTAACGAAGGCTACTAGGATCTTAGGTTTACTGTGACTTTCCTGCTACACTCCGTTAAAGACATGACAGTTACGTTTATCTAATCTAATAGCTGCGCCACGCGGCTTCGCCCGCGTGGAAGTCGATGTTTCAATTAATAAACATTCCTCTTGAATCACTCTATGTATTAGAAAAAGTGCATCAAAATCCGTTGCACAGTTTTAAAGATCTAAACATACATAGGGATCGACAGACAGCGGGAAATGACTTTGTTTTATACATTGTATTGGTATTCAGAGAACTTTAAAAGCCTGAATCTTTAGAGTTCGACCCTTTGGCTCTATAATATTTAACACTTCACAACATTTCGTTTTGTCCTGAGGCAATTGTTCACTTGTCTATGATTATTCAATCGCCCGAACCCTTAGGTCGTAAATAAATTGAAGGCAGTGTTGATTATCGGTGTTTAGCCCAGCTACTGTGAAGTTGAGACATTACAGCTGTTTTGTATTCAAATTTTAAAGTCCAATACACAATAGGTTATAGTTTTAATAACACCTGTTCAAAATAACAAAGTCGGCTGCTATCTTAACTGAGTATACCCAATAATTGAATACTCAGTATACCTAATAATTTATTATACCATCAACTTGAATGCAAAAGCAGGTCTTTCTTTTCTTCTCGAGCCTACGATTCACGTAAACATCATAGCATAGTATAAAACAAAGTCGCTTCCTGCTGTCTGTCTGTCCCTATGATCTTTAAAACTACTCAACGGATTTTGATGCGTTTTTTTTAAGAGATAGAGAAATTCAAGACAAAGTTTTAAAAACCATTTGTCCCAGGGATTTCCACGCGGGCGAAGCCGCGCGAAAGAATTAGCAAGATAAAGTAGCAGTGGGTCGGTCATATCTCGCGAAGAACTGACGGCCGTTGGGACAAACGTGTTCTTGAGTGGAGACCACGACTAGCTAAACGTAGTGTAGGACGCCCTCCGACCAGGTGGGATGACGACCTGTGAAAGGCTGTAGGTAGATGCTGGATGCGTCAAGCTGAAAACAGGGCGCTATGGCGCTCATTGGGGGAGGCCTTTGTCCAGCAGTGAACTAACATAGGCTGATGATGATGAAGCCGCGGGGTGCATCTAGTATATAATAATCGACGAATGTAGTATCAACATACATTTAGGGAACTCGTCGTCTCGTCTATGAAAACTTTACAAGTCTACAGTGAAGAATATGGCGAAATCCTTACTAAAATATTGGAAGGCGTACGATCGATTGTGGTGGTTAAGACGCGCAATTATCCTGTAGAGCGTTTGCTTCGAAAATACGAAACAACTTAGCAAAATTAAGATTCCACCAGTCAGTCAATATTTAATAGGCTTGTTTGGAAATCGGCAATTCTGTATCATAGTATTGAGCAGGGCTGGATTTATAAATTCGTGTTATTTCCTTCGATTAATGCTTAACCTGCCTACTGAAAAACTCAATTTATGGGGTGTGGTCACAAACGAACGGAAATAACGAAATTAATTACTTAAAATCGTCGAAATGTACTCAATTGTGGGTTAGTGACAGCAATACTTGACTGACACACACTATTGTGACTCTTCTAGAACATTTCTCTAGATATTGACAGCATTTGCGACAGGCATAAAAAGTCAGCAATTCATCTTGAATGAGACCGCGAATAACTTGTTCAAACATACACACACATAATAGAAAGAGACAAAGTGTCTAAGTTCAATCTAAAAGTTAAAAAACGGTGTTTCATGAACGGTTTCTCCATATAATTTTAACAGATGTCAAAGTGAGTTATCTAATATTTAATCTTCATTGTACGGATGGAGAAACCTACAATTAGGATAAGTACACAATTTTTAGATAATATCAAGTGCATCTTTTGTAAAATTTATATTATTTGATTCAAATATCAACGCTTAAAATTAAATAGTAAATGAATCAAGATAATATGACGGTTTTTACATTAAAACCATCTCTTGAATAGACTCTGTATTTATAGAGAAAATGGCAGGTTATCGTTAGGAACTAATAATGGAAGCTCAGATTGCTCAGATGATAATTACGTTTTAAAGATCAATGAAGCTTTATGCACAAACTAGAACGAGAAAACCAAAGCTGATGTGTATCTGCCACGACTCTCATTGTTGGGTATATCTGATGTGGGTAGCTCATTAGAGCTCTGTTAATACAGAAATTTCTCTTAAAAATATTGTATACAGGTTGTTAAAAATTAACTACTATTGTGGTTAATAGACCTTCCCGGCTTCGCACGGTTTAAGTACGGATCTCTATTTTTTTTAGAATATAGTATAGCCTTTGTTCACCGGGGATAGTGTAGCTTCCTAACGGTGAAAGAATTTTTCAAATCGGTCCAGTAGTTTCGCCATTTCGAATTTTTCAAATCGGTCCAGTAACCTTACCTGATTTGATTTTTATTTGTTTATTTTTGTATAGGCTCCGAAACTACTTAATACTTTATTATATTAGTATACATCGATAGGTTGTTAAAAATGAACTACTATTGTGGTTATTTGTAAAAATAAATAAATAATGCTGGACAATTCACACAGCATTATCTAGCCCCATGGTAAGCAGAGCTTGTGTTATGGGTACTAGATAACTGATATACATAATACAAGACATTACATAGATAGATATTTTTTATTATACATAGAAAACGACCAGAATACCCGGAACAAATATCTGCAGATCGTGCACACAATTGTTCCGAGGCGGGAATCGAACCTGCAACCTCCTGCGTCGCAGGCGGACCTTCGTCCACCGCGCCACATCGGTCGTCAAAAATAAAGTTCAAAAAGGCAATTGGTGAATTTGGATTTGGATTTTTATGTAAGCGAATCAAAAGTTAACGTTGATTCAAGTATTATAATTTAACGGGTACTTATCGCGTTTATTCACCTATTTTTTCCGACGTTTCAACAGGTTTTCACACTCGTAGTCACGGGATGACCTGATACCGCTATATTAATAGTCTCATTATTATGTGTACAGATCCCGAAAGTTTTGAGGAACTAGTAGTTTGACCTCGGATTTTATTAGGATTTGTTTTATATGAACCCCATTAATGGTTTCAAATCGTTATAAGAGATTTTACAGATACCTTTTTAACGGAATATTGTATTATCTCAGAATTTAAAGTCTATCGAGCTTATGATTTTTTTTCTCGTATTTGCATAGGCATACTCAGCATACACACACACACATAGCATAAGACACACACAGACATAGCTCTAAGAATTAGCAAGCTGAAGTGGCAATGGGCAAGCAAAAGCTCGCAAAGAATCGACAGCCGCTGGGGCAAACGTGTTCTTGAGTGGAGACCACGACTCGGTAAACATCTTTCGCAGGTCGTCATCCCACCTGGTCGGAGGGCGTTCTACACTACCTCCGACCAGGTGGGATGACGACCTGCGAAAAACTGCAGGTAGATGCTGGATGCGTCAAGCTGAAGACAGGGCGCTATGGCGCTCATTGGGGGAGGCCTATGTTCAGCAGTGGACTAACATAGATTGATGATGATATTCAGCATACTGATACAGTTATAGCTACTTTACTATGTACCATGTAAGATAATCATCAAGGCTAATGTTCTACCTATACGTAATTTCAAAACTCAGATGCATCATTGGCGTATAATTTCGCCATAGGATTAGGGTTTTACACCAGATTTAACGAGTTCTACTCATGTTGCAACTCATAAGAATCGTGAGCGGAGTTGTGATGCACAGTCGTGATTCCTGACTGTTCTAGCCTCCACTTCCATTCAATAAAGGTAATTAATTATATGAATACCTATCGAGCTATTCGTTATGGGCAGTGAGCTAATAAAATACAGCATTAAACGGACTTATTAAACTTGCAAACTTATGTGGGTACTTAGTTGCCTAGGTCACGAAGGTCTGCGTTGGTTTGTAGGTCTAGACTTAGACTAATAAAATCATAAATGAAATTACAAATTGCTAGGTTTTAGCACCATACGAAAACTAAATAACAAATGAAGGGTACAGGGGAAAAAGGGTAAGGGTAACAAATCAACATCGAGCTATGCTGCGCTGTACTGCGCTGCGCTGTGCTGTGTTTCTTAAGCTACGTTTTTTTAACAATCAACATCAAGCTGTGCTGCGCTTTGCTTAGCTCAGTATTAAAAGTAATCAGCAGCTCGTGTAGTGTAGTCGTTTATCTCGTCAAAAATGACTTTATTTTCAAAAAAACGTAAACATTACGACATAGTTGAATCCGATGAAGATGAAAGTGAAGAAGAAGCGGATATGGATATTTTATGTGTTATTTTATCGTTCAAAGAGTCCAGTCACGGTAGCTTGTTACCACACACCATACGTGAAAAATACTGAGAATTTAATTTTCTAAAGAATATTGCCACTCAAGACGATTTTTTTAAATATTTGCGAATGACTAAAAATCATTATAATTATTTACATTCGTTAATAAGTCCATATATAAAAAACAAAATTGACTGTAAGAAAGCCATAAGCACAGAAGAGAAATTAGCAATCTGTTTGAGGTAAGTAAATTATTTGAAGTGTTCAGTTCGGCACAGCGCGGCTCAGCACGGCGGGTAGCGCGCCTCGCTCGAGACTACTGCGTTTTTAAACAGAGCGTAGCCTCACACAGCACAGCACAGCATGGTTTGTTTGTATCCTCATTAAAATATTAGACGAGCGAGTTGACCAAACCTAGCACAGCGCAGTACAGCGCAGCATAGCTCGATGTTGATTTGTCACCCTAATTGTCAAATGTGATTCATTGTGAGAAAAAAGAAAAAACTGTATTTACTTTGTATCCTTATTTAATAAACTATTTAATACGGTAGCACTTAAAACTATGTTTCATAGCTTAAATTATAATTAAGTTTTCTACTCTTTATTATTTCTTCATTTTAAGTAATTAAAAAATAAAGAATGTTTGCAAAATATTACTTCTAACAAAGATCATAGTCAATTGACATCGATCTATTTTACAATTTTAGTATTTATGTATTTTAGTTCTAACTTAATTTAATTGTAATATTCCAGGTATGTGTAATAAAAATATTATAAATAACCTGCAGCTATTTAAAAGCTAATTTTTAAATTAGCTAAATAAATTAACAAGGAAAAAAGATCATAGTCAATGACCTTGATCCTTTTAACATGTTCACCTACCTACAATTAAACTTTTAAAAAATATTAAGGGAGCAAAAATGACTTGTCAGTAATTTAATGTTACTTTTTGGCCAATTGTGAGCAAAAATGTTGTGCTTCAGGCTTACAAAACTTTTTTAAGCATTGCAAATCTTCATATTTTTCCTTGGATATTTTTATCAGATTTGAATAAAGAGTTTGTATTGCATGTTTTTATTATGTACACACAATCAATATTACAGATCAATACGTACTCAAATATCTTATAAAAATAATTTATGCAAAATACCGCGAAAGAAAACTTCAACTTCAACTTCTTCCTAGATGGCTCTGCGTCTGGATTAACACAATTTTGCCAGTGACCGTCTCATGATAGCATCGCAAGCTTTATAAGGGAAGGTAACTTACACGAATAGTACAAAATATAGAAATAATATTTACAATAAAGAAAAACATTAACCATGAATCAACAAAAATGTGTAATGAATAGAATAACTGACACTAACAGCTAGTTAGACAGCTAAGTGTCAAAACGACAACAAAGATCAACGTCCATAGACTTCTTTTTTTCTGCAACAAGGGTGACATTGATCTTTCTGCGATGCAGCCATACAATCTTTTTTTGAGTTCCTTATGCACTCTAACCTTTTTAAGCGTTTTTCTTTAATATAGCCCAAAAGATTTTTTAATTGCATTGTTATTACTTTTTTACTGAAAAGTTGACAATGATCCTTTTTCCCCTGTACCCTTCAAATGTGTGTGTGTAATTACAATCAACAAACGATGTGGTGTAGCGGGCAAAGGTCCGCCTGTGACGCAGGAGGTTGCGGATTCGATTCCCGCATTAGCAGAAATGTTTGTACGACCTGCAAACATTTGTTTCAGGTGTACTGGGTTTTTATATTTATGATAAAAAATATCTAGGTACCTGTATTATGTATAACAGTCTATTACCCAAAACACAAGCTCTTCTTAGCTTGGAGCTAAATGATGCTGTGTGGATTGTCCAGCATTATTTATTTATATTTATTTATTGATGATTGAAGAAAACAGCGTGTTTTAATTTTTGTAGCTACAAGTAGTCTTTGAAATGATGAATCCCTAAAATTTGTCGTCCTTTTGACGAAAATACATAAGAAACAATAAATAAATAAAAAATACTTTTAATCCCAAGGGCGTAGCTTCGAGTTTTATGGTGCTAAGCTAAGCTATTATAACACCTTAGCAAGAGAAGTGAAAAGTATTTTGATATTGTATTACCTATATGGATCTCCTCAAATCAATACCAAATTATGGTCTCTCGCATGTTATTTAATAGCACTAAAGTGTTTCTTAAGAGTACGTTAGAGTTTGGGGTAATCACGTCACGTCAATGGCCTCACGAGTTCGTGGCATCAATAAATTGAAAAGCAGAACGCTGCTATTTTGCAATCGCAGGTTTCAGCTGCGATGATGTGAATCCTAAATTACCTCCTAGGCTGGTAAATATGTCTTGTTAGTACTAGACTAGAAAAGTAACTAAAGTTAACCTTATCGAATACTAGCCGCACCACGTTGCTTCGCCCGCGTCGAAATTTATGTGTCAAATCGAGAACCATTTTATTAAAATCTGTTGATTAGTTTAAAAGATCTAAGCGAACAGACATCCGAAGTGAGTTCATTGTATACTATGTAAATATAAGACATTTTGAAATGTTTTGAGGACGATATGTACTGTACCCTAACCCACTAAATTATGTCTTTGTGTATTAAGTTTAGGAGAGTGTAATATTTTAAATTCCATGTGATAATGGATCATTAAATATTCGAGTTATTCCTAATATCTGGGATATAATGATTTCAACTTTGACACTGTTGACACTTATCCCTCCATCTATAGTTTTTCATCAAAAGTAAAATACCTAAATATGTCATTCTAAGACGATACCGTTATGATGAACTGATTAATTTAGTGGAATTAAGCCAGTTATTCCTAATATCTTTGGGATATAATGGTTTCAACTTTGACACTGTTGACACATATCCCTCCATCTATAGTTTCTCATCAAAAGTAAAATACCTAAATATGTCATTCTAAGACGATACCGTTATGGTGAACTGATTAATTTTGGAATTAAGCCCAACCTAAATGTATTTTTACCATCGTAACATTTTAATCAACTTAATAGGTACATAATTTAAATACCAATGTTGATATCAGTAATTCAATTACTTTTTTTTACAAAATTATTTTATTACATAGCAATTATGTCGATTGCGTTACCAAACCAGAAAAATATTACCATGTCATTAACCGTAAATGTTATATGTCCGACGCCCAATAATATGTCAAAATTATTTAATGTAGAGCAGTTTGGTAAGTCTATTAATTCGGAGCATTCAATTTATAAAAAACTAGCGGACCTTCCGGCTTCGCGCGGTTTTAGTACGGGTCCCTAACTATTTTGAAAATATAATATAGCCTATGTTCACCGGGGATAGTGTAGCTTCCCAACGGTGAAATAATTTTTCAAATCGGTCCAGTAGTTTCGGAGCCTATTTATTACAAACAAACAAAAATCAAACCTTTCCAAAAAATAATATTAGTATAGATAATAATATTAACTTACCAAAAACACATGCATTCATGTAAGTGGTTGTGGCATTACACTTAAAGCTTTTGGCATAAGTTACCTTTTTATTTACCACTGTAGGTACCCTAATTTTTTTTTCAACATCACAATAAACACTACAAAATAATTTATTCAATTGTCTTAGGTCAAAAACGACAATTATAATTAACTGATTATATTTACGAAGAACACAAGCCTTAATACTGATTTCCTACAAAATGTCTACGATTGGACAATTTTATACATTTGCAACTGACAGTGGACCAGTCATCCTCCTTATTGACAAATATTCATCATCATTATCATCATCATCAGCCTATATTAGTCCACACTGGACATAGGCCTCCCCCAATGAGCGCCATAGCGCCCTGTCTTCAGCTTGACGCATCCAGCATCTACCTGCAGTCTTTCAAATATTGTATGTAGGTAACTGTAAAGGCATTTTCTAGACTACTAACTTATCCGCACCTATAACATGTGCTATTTTATTATAATTATGTTTTATCTTATAACCAAGCACTAGGTAAGTGAAGTCGCGAGCAGAAGTTACCTCTGCAATATAATTAAGAGCATACGACTTACATATCTTTCGCTTAATCTAAATGCAAATAACTACTAAGATAACATTTACACATCCCAATTATAAAGCATTACTATAGTTAATGTCATGGTCTGGGAAAAATACTGGACATGACAACTAGCATTCAAAATGGCGGCGTGTTATAAATCAAATGTGTTTATTTTTATGTCCTAGAATTAAACTCTGGCCATATTCAAATGTGAAGTTATCAGTGGTTGTATCAAAAAACTAGTTAAACGGAATAGATAAGTGTTGATATTTTTTTAAGTTGATAAGTTTGTGAAAAGTGTTTTCCTTCTATCTACTGTTATGTCTTAGATATTATCTAAAATATCACGGAAAATGAAAAAACACACAAACATACACACGTATTTACGTAAATGCTTTCTGCATTTACGTAAATACGTGTGTATGTTTGTTACTCCTTCAATATAAATGATTTGTTGGCGTTGCCTGAAAAAAATAAACAAAGATCAAACGGCTGAATGGATTTGAATAAAAATTGGTGGATACGAGTATAGCTTATATATTATATTTATGGAATAATTTACGCTACTTTTGAACCGAAAGACTGCAGGTAGATGCTGGATACGGCAAGCTGAAAACAGGGCGCTACGGCGCTCATTGAGGGAGGCCTATGTCCTGTCCAGCAGTGGACTGCTTTAGGCTGATGATGGTGGGGACTTTTGAACCTGAAAAAGTGCGCAGTATTCCCGTGGGATAACCAAACTTATTCACTACAAGTAAACACTGCGCAGCGCAGCTTAGTGGTTTATATTTTTGCTTTACACCATTGCTTGGATGTATCTACATTTTATCGCATAATAGGCACATACCTGAATAATATCATACAAACTCAAGCTACATACAAGGAGCTTGACCAAAATCTTTAGAAGCATAAATATTTTTTACAAGAATACAAATTACCTAGTTTTCTATATTAGGATTAAAACTGCAGTATAAGTACTGAGAATTTTATGGGAACTGACACGTCGTTTGTCTTGCGAGATCTTATCTAGACTTCCCGCGACTCAGTCGGCTCCTGAGTATAGCTCAGGCTATTTATAACCGATACCTTTGACTAGGATAGTTGAGATCATTATTATCATTATTGAACCCACTGCCTGGCTACTAAGTATTTTCACTTACTGATTAATAATAGGCTCCTCTTTAACATGCCAATTTAATCAAACCACTTTGATAAATTAATCGACATAATCCTGTACAAGTCTGAGATGAAATACCTTATATAAATAAATCTGGATGTATAAAATGCTATTTCTAAGTAAGCAGAGATATTGCATGGTGGATAATCGCCTTATGTGGTTTTATCGGGGGGGTAATACCCGAAATGCCTATCGTTCTGCAGGAGCGCTGCTGAACGCCCCCGGCGGATATCCCTTTGTCGCCTCTTACGTAAGACACCCGGGGAAAGATTTGTGGTGGTGCAAATTCGCTGTCAACTAACGGTCAATGACATACTTAGATAGAAAACGAGCGTAAAAAGTTATACAAACAAACAGTAAAGGTATTATGTGACTGGCTACTAAATAGTATAAATTATTCTGTGCACGCAGCATAGAATAAGTAAGTTGATACATACCTTTATTCTTTCCTCAAGGGCCTTACCTTCTGAATTTGTATTTTACTGTCAATTCCGTAAATACCTTTTGAGATTTTATTAGTTCAGCGATCATAAAAACATCGTTTGTCCCAATAGTTTCACGATGCGCCAAACAAAACATCGTTTTCGTCCGGTTAGTTTTATGATGATTGCAAACCTACAGGCTACATGAGGTACTTCCAGTCTTCAATAGTATTTTATTATACATGGTCTCGCAAAAAGATAACCTTCATAAACTCATAAAACCTAGCAGGTAGTTAACTTTGCTCACATATCTAGCTAATGAGCATTGAGTTCCCTAGAATATGGTTGTTCCACAGTTTTGTCGTGCTTTACAAATAGTTACGACCGTAAAAAAGTGCGTGGATGCCCATAATGCGGTCAGTGGCATTCGTGGCTAAAGAATTTCTGCGTAGTAAAGTAAACCTGTGGGTGCACTTCACACACAGATTTCACAAATGGCTGTCACCAAAGTGTTTTTTTTACAGATTAAACAGCGAAATACCAATATGGTCTATACCAATATAAGTCTCCGTGAATACTTTCCAGCACGGGCACGACCTTCAGCAATGAAAACTACGAAAAAAAAGAAGAAATAGCAAAAACCGTAGAGCCGTATTTGCCGTATTTGCTCTATTTTGTATGTCTTGTCTATTCCTTGTAATTTATTTTTCTTGTTTTTATTATATTCTTACCATGTAATGTGTTATATATAGTGTCAAATAAATGTATTTTCTTTCTTTCTTTCTTTCTTTCTAGAGCCTCTACGGTTTTTTTTTATATGACTGAGTAAACTCGCAAAAAAATTTACTAAACTAAAAGTTTTTAAAACCACAGAATTTATCTAAATTACCAACCTATCGAAATATTTGCTCTCAAATAATCCAGTCAGAGGTACTTGTGTATTTATGCAGATCTCGGAACATCGTGGATCCTTCGACCATGAGCAGTGATGAACGGTAGACGAGACACATTTACCTTTTATCCGTATACTATCTGACGGCGTGAGGCACCAGGACATATAAATTGCCTATTATTACACTCCATGTATTTGAAGGCTATTGTAGCGGATGATGTTAACACTTTGAGTGCTGAAAACGCACGGTATGAGTTATCTACAAGTGACAAATATCCGTAAATCCACACTAGCGCAGCGGCTGAGAAAATACAGATCTTTGTGACTCAGCAGAGCTGTAATATTTTTCGAACGAAACGCATGCGCGGCGCAACACAACCGCTGTGTAGAGCGGCAGCACGAATTTTTTAGGTTAAAAAAAAGATCGCAGTCGTCGAAAAAAAACCGCAGTCAAAGTGTTAATATCATTCACAGTTGGACATCAAGTACTTTTTCAGAGGAACATAATTGTAACTACTTAACTACATAGTATAAAACAAAGTCCTTTCCCGCTGTCTGTCTGTCCCTATGCTTAGATCTTTAAAACTACGCAACGGATTTTGATGCGGTTTTTTTAATAGATGCAGAGATACAAGAGGAAGGTTTATAAACCATTTGACACATAGATTTCCCCGCGGGAGAAGCCGCGGGGAACAGCTAGTTTTTTTTTTTTTTTTTTTTAACAAATTATGCTGGACAATCCACACAGCATTATCTAGCCCCATGGTAAGCAAAGCTTGTGTTATGGGTACTAGATAACTGATATACATAATACAATATATTACATAGATAGATATTTTTTATTATGCATAGAAAACGACCAGAACACCCGGAACAAATATCTGCAGATCGTACACACAATTGTTCCGAGGCGGGAATCGAACCCGCAACCTCCTGCGTCGCAGGCGGACCTTCGCCCACCGCGCCACATCGGTCGTCAAAAGTATTCTAAATAAATGTTTAATATTAAATAAAACACTTTTCTAAACAGCAAGCTTTTATATCATATTAGATGTGTAAAAGTATGTAGTCCTCGCTTGGGAAGACAAAACCAACGAATCCAAGCTCGAAGGGGTTGAATCGTTTCGTTTAGGAGGTTCCTATGCTATGGCCACCTGTTCTGTTAAAATTAACAGGGCAAGTAAAATAAAAGCTTGTAATAAATTAATAAACGACGCTGGTTCTTCCTAGTTATCCTACAAAAGCAAAAATAGAGCATGACTTAAGTAATTGTGAGAAATCTATATGCCTATACATACTCTATATATACCGTATCTGTATCTACCAGCGCATAAAGGATGTGGTTGAGAATCAGATTCAACTCTACTTAAACCTTATTTACAACTTCTTGGACATAGTAATCGAATCCGGGTTACTAATGGAATGGATAAAAAATAAGGTACTGTGGCATTTAGGTGAGTACGACGCTTTGTTGACATACTGCCGACGCTAGTGAAGGAAACCGATAATTAGTACCTAGTTATCATGATTTTCGTTCCAGATATTTAGTAGTCATTTTATAAAAGCGAGGTGCTTAAAATTTCCAAATTGGTCGGTCGATAATTGACGAAATGCGACGAACATACAAAAATAACACTTAGCCAAATAGTTTATAAACCTCTTCTCTTAAATCAGACTATCTGTTGTTGAAAACTGCATTAAAATCCGTTTTTTTAAGTAAAAGATCTAAGCAAACAGTAAGCGGAAGCGACTTCATTTTATACTATGTAATAAAAAAGTTTAACTATTAAAATTTATCTCATCTTAAGTGAACTGCAATGTTTTTATGAGAAAATAAAGTAATTTTAACATAAACCGACGAGTCCGACATTTACATATGAGTTACAAAACTTTTCCAAAATGTGAAAATCTACAACTGACCAAAAATCAAAGATAAATCACGCAATTTTTGTCAGTATAGGTAGTTTCAGGGGCTGATGATGCTGTGTGGATTGTTCAGCATTTATATTTATAATTGTATTTATACATATATGCATATATATTTTTCAAGTTAACATATAAATAAATGTTGTCTATAAAAGCCTGATGAATAATTGATTTGAGATAGCAAAATAAGGTCAAAGAGACTTTACACAAGTAGCTATGAGGTAAAACCGATCAGATAAGGTAGATTAGAGCGAATGATAACCCACCATTTTGGGTATTACTAAATACGTTGCTAAGGCCGCTTGTAAAATATGCAAATTCATAAGTAGGTATTTTTATCATGTCAAGTGTTTTACGTCATCATCAATGCTTGAAAACGAAAGTTTTCAATCAGTGCGTCCTACCCGTTATGACCTACGGAGCTGAGACGTGGACACTCACGATAGGGCTGGTCCACCAGTTCAAAGTCGCTCAGCGAGCTATGGAAAGGGCTATGCTCGGAGTTTCTCTGAAGGATAGGATTCGTAACGAATACATCCGACAGAGAACCAAGGTTATCGACAAAGCTCAAAGAATTAGCAAGCTGAAGTGGCAGTGGGCCGGCCATATCTCGCGAAGAACCGACGGCCGATGGGGCAAACGTGTTCTTGAGTGGAGACCACGACTCGGTAAACGTAGTGTAGGACGCCCTCCGACCAGGTGGGATGACGACCTGCGAAAGACTGCAGGTAGATGCTGGATGCGGCAAGCTGAAGACAGGGCGCTATGGCGCTCATTGGGGGAGGCCTATGTCCACCAGTGGACTGCTATAGGCTGATGATGATGATGATGATGATTTTTATTATGTTTATATTTATGTGTTATCATGTTTGTTCACTGTAACTCGCACCGCGCTGAATTAATAATGTTGTTGTGAAAATTTGCGTGGATTTTGATAATATTTATGGATTTTATTAGAATTAGCTTAAAATAGAAATACTTATTCAAATTGATGATATAAGAATTAGAATACAAATAGCTGACATTGATCCAGTTGTATAAAATTAGCAATTTAGTATGTAAAGCTTCATGTGGCAAGAATCTAATTTCATAGGCGCATTTTCAGCTAACAAAGAGAGCCCTAAGAAGGGGGTTTATAACCAGGGCGTGGGATCAGATTTAAGGCTGATTTCAAATAAAATTTGAGGCCTTCCATTTAAACTGTCAAAGTCCACCACCAATTAAGGAACATTGTTATAAAGCCGGCGCGATCCCCTAAGTTTTTTGTATAATGAAGGCCTAGGATTCGTGACGTCAGTTATCGTAAAAGCTTTGAGCATTCAATTGGTTGAATGCTCAAAGCGTAAAAGTAAATAATACAAATACAAAATACAAATACAATAAATACCCCAATAAACGCCCTCCGACCAGGTGGGATGCGAAAAACAGCAGGTAGATGCTGGATGCGTCGAGATGAAGACAGGGCGCTATGGCGTTCATTAGGGGAATTCTATGCTAGCAGTGGACTAACTAGGCTGATTCATCTACATGAATCCGCGGACTGTTTGAGATTGTTCTCTATGCTACCCCCACAAAAACATGTCTAGGCAGATATTGCTACCAAACATCTATCACATCGGAAGCATAAAAGATCAAGGGCGCGGCTTACACCGCCCAATGCTAACTAGTGCTATTTAAATATCGCTTCAGACAGAGGCGCCTTTCGAAACATCAGTATTTTTGTTTTAAGGACATTGGGATGTTGATGTGACAGCTTATAAGATCACCCATGACTCACGGTAAAGCTTTATTGTATAAATTGTAGTGTACTTTAAATAGCATGTCAAAAGCCAACCACTGTGTAATTGGATTATAAATAGCCCTTAAATATGTAGCATTTTATTTATAAAGTCAAATATAATATGAATAAATGAGTTAAGATTGCATGGTGGTAAAAATTATGGTCGTAGGTTTTTTTTTTTTGTTCTTTTTTTTAATAATAGTCTTGTTCAATTCATAGGATTACATTTCTTTTTGTAACTACACCTCCCAAAATTGTTAAAGATAATACGGGAAATAAACGCTTTACGCATTTTATGCAACTAAGATACATGCAGACATATGTAGATACATTTTCATATAAAATGTTATAACATTTTTAAAATAATATGCATAAAATAATATTGAATGAAGAACCACAAACGCGATAATTACTTATATTATGTGTTCAGATTGAGTTAGATTAAAAACATTTAAAATGCATAAAGTCCAGGTGTCGTGTGAATCACTAAGCCCCAAATCACAAATCAGATTTAAGCACGTCATAAGTGACCAATTTTTTACATATTTTGATTGAAAAGTGTCAACAAAATCGCGACCTGCGACGTGCGCAAATGTAAATTGCCCTGACTTCGGCCGTTAAAGAATTAAAATCACTCGTTGACAAATTTCATCTCAGATTTAATTTGACCTCAAGACACATCTCAAACTCCTTTCTCAAACTATATACTTACGTACTCGTAAAATACTAAAGCCTTGTTGTCATAACAGTAAAAAGCAAAGCCATGTACCTAATAATTACTGAGCCCTCTCGTAGCTCGGCCGATCGGTAACGAGTAATTGGCTATTTAACTTTGTCTAGGTTGTAAATCTTGAAGTTGTTCAGACGAGCCACTTTTAATATTATTATATATTTACGTAGGTACTGGTAATGTTGATGGAGAGGTTCAAGACTTCTGTATCAAAATAAGATTGAAAAGATAAATGTGTGATTTATTTTTTATATATACATATTATTTTTGACCAGGATGACTAGGATATGGCAAAACAGAAGTATATCCAATACCACCAAGATGAGAATCGTGCGAACTTTGGTGTTCTCAATATTTCTGTATGGCTCGGAATTATGGTTCATTCGGGCAGTCGACCGAAAAAAAATCGAGGCTTTTGAGATGTGGTGTTGGAGGAGAATGTTACGCATACCATGGACAGCAAAACGAATTAACAGATCCATTCTCGACCAACTGTATATCAGAACGAGATTGTCGACGACCTGCAATCAACGAGTTCTCAGCTATTTTGGCCATATAGCTAGAAGGCAACCAGACAACCTCGAATAACTAGTGGTAATGGGCAAAATAGAGGGAAAAAGACCAAGAGGACGGTCACCAACCCGCTGGTCTGATCCATCCAGCTATCGCCCGTCTGCAGCAGCCACATCTCGGATCCTTGTAGGAAGTGACTGGAGGAAGCATCTAAGAGAGGAAGCTTCGATGTGTTATGTCATAACTCGGTAATTTCAGCCTATGAATCATGTAGCCTTTCGAATAGAGCTGAGTTTGAACAAGCTTCGTCGAATTGGTTCCTTTCAAATGGTATACCTATAGATGTAGGTAGATAAATTAAAGTCATTTAAAACGGAATGTTTACCGTGATTTGATTTTTGACTTATCCAATATTAAGGCACAGTTTCATGCGCCATGATCACGGAATAACTGAAGGCACTGCGAGTTAGTCCGTTTTAAATGACTTTAGTGTTAATAACCATGATAGTTTCAAAAGTTTTATAGGTAAATAAATGTTTATAAATACTCCAGTCAAAGTGGATGTGAAATTTTTGTGAATAAACCACAGCAATAAAACAAACATTTCCATGTTTGGCGTCATACATAATTGTTATCATTATTGAAGTAAAACTAATATCATATATTAATTAAAACTAACACACTAATATTAATACTGAACGCCAGGCCGAGAGGGCGCTAGTCTTCAGCTTGAAGCATCCAGCATCTCCCTGCAGTCTTTCGCAGGTCGTCATCCCACCTGGTCGGAGGGCGTCCTTCGCTATGTTTACCATACCACGTTAACCCACGTTACTTGTTTGTTTCATCATTTTTGAATATCTTTTCAAATTCATAAAATCGGTCATGCAACTAAAATTCGCCAATAGATAGTATTTCAAGAACCAATAATGAACTGTTATGATGTGACTAATCGATGAATATTTCCTAATGAAGCATTCGCAAGAAGTAACGAATCAGTGGATGTCAAAGCAATACTTTTGAAAGGTCTTCTGGTTCTCATGATTTTTTTAATGTCACTCGCTAACGCCAGAGGCGCTATCGGACTTGCATATATACGGCTTCTGGCCAATGCCACCAAACCTTCAGACAGCATAATGGCGATGAGCAAATAATTTGGCGTGTTTTAAAAAATTTAATACCGACTTCAAATTACTAAATAGGTAATGAAAATGGGTTTAGGTAAAACTTATAAAAAAAAAAAAAAAAAAAAAGAAGGTTGGCGTGATATTGAATTATTCATCCATTTGGCGCGAACATACTTAATGCAAATTTAAGGCTTATTGGTTTTCTTATGGATACCATTGTCAAATGGACCAAATTGAAATAGGGGGGTAATAATACCCCACATGGGAAACACCAGTTTTCAAATCAAAGAAAAATCATCAAAATCGTTTCTCCCAGTCGAAAGTACTGAGGTAACACAAAAAAAAACAATCTAACTGAGAACCTCATTTTTTTAAGTCTGTTAAAAGCAGATCAAAATTTTGCCTTTTGCTGCAGTGTCGCATTGCGTCGCGATGTAAGCTGACCCTTAACGGTGCCAGAGGAATATAATAAAATTCGTATCTTGTAAAATTTCTGGCCGTATTGGCCTAAGACGTTCGAACAAGGTGGCCAATGATATCGCCACAAGCCGTCTACCGTTGCAACTTTACTCTTGTGTATCTGACGTAATTGGTCTAATAGGTAGGCACTATTACCACAGGTAAAATAATGTGCCATAGTGTAAGTACAAAGCCATTCGTGACAGAGAATCTGTAGGCTGTAATGTAGCTAACGTAAGTAGGTCGGTACCATTGTTTGGGCACGTGTGTACTAATGGCCTATGGAGGGTACTGACTGACGTTACTGGGCGTAATGTAAAATAATTATTTTTAAGGGTTTTTAATATTATTGTGTACTGCTGCACCCTGCGGCTTCGCTCGTATCATATGGTTTATAAAACTTTCTCTTGAATCCATCTATTAAAAAAACGCATCAAAATCCATTGCGTAGTTTTAAAGATCTGGGTATTCATAGGGACAGACACACAGCGGCAAGCGACTTTGTTTTATACTATGTAGTGATGTGATGATTTGTGACGTGTGAGTGCCAATTTTATTTTCTTCCTCTATCTTCTTAATGTAAGGGCTCATTCACACAGCATCTGATATACAGGATCCGTTTTTTTTCGTGATGGTGTGTTTGTAGTTGTAGGAGCGACTTCACATCTTCATCATCATCATCATCATCAGCCTTTAGCAGTCCACTGCTGGACATAGGCCTCCCCCAATGAGCGCCATAGCGCCCTGTCTTCAGCTTGCCGCATCCAGCATCTACCTGCATTCTTTCGCAGGTCGTCATCCCACCTGGTCGGAGGGCGTCCTACACTACGTTTACCGAGTCGTGGTCTCCACTGAAGAACACGTTTGCCCCAGCGGCCGTCGGTTCTTCGCGAGATATGGCCGGCTCTCTACCACTTCAGCTTGCTAATTCTTAGATCTATGTCGATAACCTTGGTTCTCTGTTGGATGTATTCGTTACGAATCCTATCCTTCAGAGAAACTCCGAGCATAGCTCTTTCCATAGCTCGCTGAGCGACTTTGAACTGGTGGACCAGCCCTATCGTGAGTGTCCACCACGTTTCAGCTCCGTAGGTCATAACGGGTAGGACGCAATGCTTGAAAACTTTCGTTTTCAAGCATTGCGGTATGGACTTCACATACCCGACAGTATTCAATACAATACAATATATCTTTATTGCACCATCAATACAAAAAATAATAACAATAAAGGATCTTAATACTAACTAAATCTAGTGGCACAATCGGCGGCCTTATCACTAACAGCGATTTCTACCAGGCAACCTTCGTAGTATTCCGCATCTGGTAAACGATTGTTTTCGGCAGTGAAAGATCCGTAAAAATCGGTCTGTTAATTCACTCAGGAACCATACGTAAACCCTAACGTGCACAGCGAGCTTTAATCAGAACGGGAAAAGAAGTCACTCGCAATGAGCAACGAGACAGATTTCAGCACACGGCGTAGCGTCTTATCATCATCATCACCAGCCTATGTAAGTCCACTGCTGGACATAGGCCTCCCCTAATGAGAATCATAGCGCCCTAGCTTGACGCATCCAGCATCTACCTGCAGTCTTTCGCAGCGTCTTATGCTCTCTGCGAATGGTACATTACGCCCCGCAACCCTGGTCAGTACGTGGCTCTAGAATCAATAGCAACAACGTCGTCTGATAGACTTTTCTTTCACACACAATACACCAATTATTTCCCAATAGTTTCATCTTCATAATGCAATTTTTTTTTCGCGATAGACAAATAGCAATAACCTGCAAAGCCCAAAATTACTTTTAAAAACTCGAAAATAATTAAAAGTTTATTTGGCTTTGGGGTAAAAGTAGGTATATCGTTTTTTTACTATGTAACACTACACAAAAGGTATCGTCAATGGGCGACTAGGGCTCTAAGGGAAACAAGTAAAAAGAAATAATGTCAGAAAGGCATATAACACTGGCGATTTGCTCGCGGCGAGCTCGCGTGCGATATACGTTTTTAACACTGACGTCGCGTCAACGACGTTAATCGCGGCGGGCTCGCCGCATGCTGTCATGCTGTCCTCGTCTCGTCACGGCGCGGCGGCATGCTCGCTGCCTCCGCGTCACACGATGCTCGTTGCGCAATCGCCTCGCTTTGAAATCGCCAGTGTGATATGAGGCTAAATAGTGATCAAGACTATTTTAAGGGCTTATTGCTATTATAATAAAAAATAATATATTTCAGACAATAGTTGTTCAACGTACGAGTAAGTTAAGATGTAGATACGAAGCTACCTACTTTAGTGTGTTAATTTATAACTAGATGTCGCTGGTAAAGTTGCACCACGATCAGTAATAGATCCTATATGTGTAGGCACTGCCTTATGACTCGCAAATTAGGCAATCGTTATGAATAAAATAAACTTTGAACTCTTAACTATGCCCCTTCTCAATAATTCAACATTAGGTATATCAAAGCTCGAAGCACAAAGTTTTTCAATAAAATGCCTACGCATGAAGATGAGTCTGGCATTCTACAGATTGACACTCACGATCTGTTCTTGAACAATGCATTCCTTCCATTCAAGTATCGAATTCCATTCAAGTGCAGAATCAAGCTTAAGAATCTTCAATAATAAAGGGGCAAAGTGTGTGTAGGGTTACGATCTATCCATCGATGCAACAGGTAACTAGATACTCTTGAATTCATTTTTCAGTATTTTTATTCCTTTTGGTCTACGTAATTAATTATATCTAATATATAAAGTTATAGAATTATCAAGCTGAAGTGGCAATGGGCCGGCCATAGTATCTCCTAAGAACCGACGGCCACTGTGGCAAACGAGTTCTGACCACGACTCGGTAAACGTAGTGTAGGACGCCCTCCGACCAGATGGGATGCGAAAGACTGCAGATAGATGCTGGATGCGTCAAGCTGAAGACAGGGCGTTATGGCGCTTATTGGGGGAGGCTCTATGTCCAGCAGTGGACTAACATAGATTGATGATGATGATGCCAAATAACATTGGTGCCTTGTTGACTACGGAACCCTAATAAAATTTAAATAATTTCATGCTTACAAATGTTAGAAAATGTCATACGTAAGGATTTTTTTTTAGATGTGATGGAACTAAGCGCCTGATGAAAATATATATTTATTTACAACTGTTGCTCGCATACATTTAATGGTTTAATTTTACAAATGTAGCGCCTACAATTTTCAAGATATCAAAAGACATGTTCAAAAAATATATAATAAAGAAAATCCGTCATGACGCGGTCGGTCACCCATGCTAGTACTGACTGCGCCCGACGTTGCTTGCGTTGCTTCAGTTATAAATAAATAAATAATGCTGGACAATTCACACAGCATTATCTAGCCCCATGGTAAGCAGAGCTTGTGTTATGGGTACTAGATAACTGATATACATAATACTTAACCCTAGAACACTACTAGGGGTGCTGGAGCACCCCAGCAGTATTTGTTTCTTGAATAACTTTGTTAATGTTCAATTGATATGTCTATGCTTCCGTGTATTTTACTCTATAGTCACCTGCTCCTGATTGGTTAGTAACGCGGCAATGGCCTGACAATATGGAAGTGTAAAAGTGCGGGGTGCTCCATCACCCCAGTGTAGGAAAATCATAAGTATTTTTTTTAGTTTAACGCGATGGTTTCCTTATGTATAATTCATTTTTTTGTTTTTTTATTTAATATTGAATCATGAAATACTATCAAAAAGTATTTAACAAAATCTAGAGCTCGAAGATTGTTTATATTTTACTAATATTTTGAGTAATTTGTTTGTTGGATGGCTGCTGGCAGGGCATTAGGAGATGATGAGTTCAACAACATATGATAGGGAATCTGGATGAAGTATGGAGAGGAAAAGTAATCTATGGTGTATCGTTTGCTAATAGCTGAAGAATCTGACATTGAAAGAATACATTTCTAATAAAATAAATAATAAAGCTTATTAAAGAAAATTTGGAATATCGCCTGGAAAAGCCATGTTTTTGAGGAAGGATATAAGAGATATGGTTTCCGGAATCCTAATAAAACTTATGCAGGATCAAAGGTCTACTATAGGACATCACGCCCAGGGACGTTGTGGTTTCTATCGAAAGAATACAGTCCTCAAGTCCAAGACCAAGTGCAACTAGTGCAATATTCCAATTTTCTTGGAACAATAAGTTAAAGTGTGCCAAAAGTGCTCAAATACATAAGAATAGCTTGATTTTAAAGTTGATTTGTGATTTCAGTTCTTAATAAATACTAATTAAAAACATAGGTTTAATATGTGTAATAGTGTTCATATTTTTAAAAAAACACGCCATTATACTTTGGGGTGCCCCAGCACCCCATGTAGTAAAACTAGGTGTGTAAAACCAGTGTAGGGTTCCAGGGTTAATATACACATTATATAGATATAATATAATAATACATTACATAGATAGATATTTTTTATTATATATAGAAAACAACCAGAACACCCGGAAAAAATATCTGCAGATCGTACACACAATTGTTCCGAGGCGGGAATCGAACCCGCAACCTCCTGCGTCGCAAGCGGACCTTCGCCCACCGCGCCACATCGGTCGTTATGGGTACAGTTATTGTGGAAATAGTAATCTACATTCTGTCAAAATTTCCTATACCTATTACGGTTCAAGATATACAGGCTCGCCCATGGCTCGACAGAAGAGAGCAAAAGTAGCCAAAAATGTGATGTTCGATTACCCTTTAATTTTAATATTACCTATAATCTTATTTTTATTGTTTTTGTTTTAGCGGCAAAAGACAGGTATATTCTGTGAAAATTTTAACTGTCTACATTTTACTGTTTATGAGATACAACCCGGACGGACAGACGGACAGACAATGGAGGCTTAGTAATAGGGCCCTGTTTTCACCCGTTGGGTTTGGAACCCTAAAAATTTTATTAGATCTACGAAGATGAGATTTGAGATCTATTAGCTCTATCTTCAAAGCTGGAGTGGGCGTCTTATTAGTTCTAAGTATGGGTATAAAACACGAAACTGATCTCATATATTATTTTATTATAATAATTATAAATAATTTGATAAATATCTAGACGAAATATTGCGGTCCGTAATTTCCAGGGAACACTTGGTCAATATCTTCTCCGGGTACAATCTCGTCTCCGGGAAACCGGTGCGGACTGGAAAAAGCTGGAACAAAAATATATTTTAGTTTTCTTATAAAAAACTAGCCACCCGCACCGGCTTTGTACGGGTGCAAATGCATTATAAACCATCCTCTTGAATCACTCTATCTATTAAAAAGCTGCATCAAAACCCGTTGCATAGTTTTAAAGATCTAAACAAACATAGGGACAGAGAAACAGCGAGAAGTGACTTCCTATACAAAGTAGTGATGTTCTTTAATGCTCTTTCGCGCAGAGTCGGGTAAACTAAGCTCAACCAGACAGAAAAGAAAGCGCTTAGGCGTGAAGTGAGTCTGTCAAATTAAAATGGCATAGAAAAAACCCCTGTAGAGACCGTGCATAGTTTGACATAAGATATAATTCATCTCCGCGAAAAGTCCCACCATCTCTCCTACTAATATTATAAAGGCAAAGTTTGTGTCATTGTGAAGATGTTTGCCCGAAGGCAACAAAACTCCTCGAGCTGAAAAACGCGTGCGAAGTCGCGAGAAGCTAGTTATGTTATAGGGTCAATATGGGTTTTTCCTTTTTTGAAAAATCTTCATTGAAAAGCCTCAAATTTTTTTTATTTACTTTTTTTTTCTAACATCTGTCAGCAAATAGATCAATAATTTCCCTAATTCTTATAAACATCTTACTCTTGACCAAAAATGTTACTGTGATTTAATTATAAAAAAAGATTTTTTTTTTGTGAAAACCTTTGAAATGAAATGAAAGTTTATTTTGGTGGATCATAGTTCTCAGAAAATCTTTGGTGTACGAGTATATCTATCTACGGTTTTGGGTCTGCCTATAATTATTGTCCCAGCCTTAAATAATATCAATTTTTCGTTTTAAGATAACTCAGAACGACTGCGTCGATTATTATCAAACATAGCATAGAACACTTGATTTAGACATTTTTTTAATCGAATAGAATAGTTTTTTTTATTAGTAGCATTAACAAATTTACTGAACTAATTCCTTAATTACCCAACACCATAAAGACTAGAAAACTAATATAAAAAACTTAAATGCTACAAAATGGCGTCCGACTCAGCATTATGTTGTGATAGCCATTGTGCATAGCCATCACAACGCTGATCTTCCGTCGGAACCAGACCCACGCGTGACGTTACTTGCACTAACACAATACATTAAATAAAAAAATCGAAATTATAATAACACACATAATATTTATCTTTGTCCCAATTTCTCGTCTGAAAACCATACAACCAATTTCAATACTTACTATATCCCGATTCAGGGACTTGCTTCCTGTAAACCTGGTTGTAGAATGGCATGACGTAGTCGTCTAAAGGAGTCGTCCCGTAGTATTCCCGATTTTCTGTGACAGGTACAGGTATCAACGAGTTAGGGTCAACTCGACCGTTCTCTGGTTCGTAGTCTGAGCCGCGCGGGATGGTATACTGTGGAAGTTTTTTTAAAGACATATATTTATGTACATGAAAGTATTCTATTATCGAAAAGTGAAAGTCACCCTCGTTATTCAGGATATCAATATCTTGAACAGTAAATATTTTTCTTGTAAACAACACGGGAAGCCGCGGGCAGAATTTAGTACAAGATAATGAATATTAATATTTTTCATCGTCACAGCCGAAAGATGCCCACTGCTGGACATCAGTTCCCTAAAGGCGTATCAACGAGCGGCGGAGGTATCAACGAGCTAGGTTCAACTCGACCGTACTCTGATCCTTTTTTAAACCTTTTTTAAATTTATGTATAAAGAATTAAAAAAAAGAATTTATTCATAGCTACATACACATGCCATCATCATCATCAGTCTATAGTAGTCCACTGCTAGACAGGCCTCCCCTAATGAGCGCCGTAGCGCCCTATCTTCAGCTAACCGCATCCAGCATCTGCCTGAAGTCCTTCGTAGGTCGTCAACCTACCTGACCGGAGTGCGACCTACACTACGTTTACCGAGTCGCGGTCTCCACTCAAGAACATGTTTACCCCAGCGGTTGTCGTTTCTTCACGAGATATGGCCGGCCCACTGCCATTTCAGATTATCTTGCTATGTCAATAACTTTGGTTCTCTATCGGATGCATACATTACGAATCCTATCCTTCAGAGAAACTCTGAACCTAGCTCTTTCCATAGCTCGCTGAGTGACGATGAACTTGTGGATCAGCCCTACCGTGAGTGTCCATTTTGTACTAAAGATTATTACGCGACTTATTATAAGACAAGACATTTTCATAAGTTTTTAATTACCAGAGGCTGTGGAACTTGCGTTGTCGGCACGGGAATAGTTCTCACCGGATATAGTCGTCTATGGTTGTGATAATTGGGCCCTAGTTTTGAGACGATCGCGTTGAATCCGTGGATCGGATCCGCTGTGTAGTCAACCCTTCTGATTGAACCGTCCGGTTCCACCAGAGAATATTGGCCTGGAAAATAAAAAAACTGTGTTGAGCTTCTAAGTTTAATATTCATTTATTCTCAAAAAGACAAATTATACAAATTCACTCAAGAAAAGGTTCTTAGTTAAAGCAT
The DNA here is from genome assembly GCA_943735965.1 of Eupithecia abbreviata. Classification (NCBI taxonomy): domain Eukaryota; kingdom Metazoa; phylum Arthropoda; class Insecta; order Lepidoptera; family Geometridae; genus Eupithecia; species Eupithecia abbreviata. The sequence goes on along the minus strand of OX030979.1, from coordinate 9,168,410 downwards.
ATACACAGGTTGTGGTCGTTCATTAGCTGAATCATGTGTTCACTTACGTACGAGTAGGTGGCACATTTAAGTAAATTATTCTTCTACATTTAGAAAGTTATTATTATTAAGTCAGCTTAAATTGAAGTACTTAATGAGTTTCATAATTTTATTGAGGTTTAATTGATTGTAAATAGGTACCTAACAGAATCTTTTTTTAATAAAAATAAAATCGGTTGACTTCAAATTCCATAGTTTTTATTAGAACACGCGGCAGCGTGTTCAAGCCAAGTTCAAGCAAAGGAACGCGCCGAGTGTATCATTACACGAACCACTTGGTGCCACTTTTGACCCTTCTATAACTCAAAACCTCTTTAACGTAAACACATAAAACTACGTCTGTTTAATTATATCCATAAGGACATGTAGAAGCCCAAATTTCATGAAGCTAGCTCAAACGGTTACAAAGATATGAAGGTCAGAAAGTCGTAAAAATTCACACTGACTGACTGACATACATATAGTACCTAAATCTAACCTACTTCCAGATGACCTAGAAGGATGAAATTTGGAATCCAGCTCGGTAATTGTGTGTAAGCGTAGGAAAAAATCAAAAAATAAAAAAAAGTCAAAAATAAGTGATGTTAGCGACGACGACCTTATGTCAATGAAATAAGGTTTAAATTCGAATAGAATCCGCATTGCATAGAATAAGCAATAGTGCTAAGGTCTCCGATTGCGCAATAGAATATAGTTTAGTTGTTAGGGACCGGCCCGTATATACCTACCTATTAGCTATGTACCTGTTGTCGAAGCATTGCATAGAATAAGCAATAGTACTAACGTCTCCGATAGTGCCAGAGAATACAGTGTAGTTGTTAGGGACCGGCCCGTATACTACCTAGCTACCTAGCTATGTACCTGTTGTCGAACGAATAGAAAGAATATGGAAAGGATAGAAAGGGAAATCAGAAATGTTCTGGAATATATAAAGAGATAGGTATAGCCCGGAAATCATAGAATTTTCTAGTTTAGCTCAGCGGAGGTATACAAGCCGAGTTTGATTGCAAGTTTAGTTAGTTCTTATTTTACAAGTGAGCAAGTGTTAAGGAAAGTAAAGGAAAGTAAACAGTGAACAGTGCAGTGCAGTGACTTTGGAATAAGTGCGTAGTTGTGTGTATTCGGTACAATAAACCGATACTAAGTGTTCTGAGGTGTTTTACTTGATCATCACTCCCGACCAGCCCTAGTTGAAGTCTTACACCTTCGACGAGCCCCTACAAGTGGTGTCCCCATACAAAAAAAAACAATTTTTTTTGCAAGAAAAAACATTAAATCTCAATACCTGCCTAGTTTTCTTTACAAAAAGTAATGATATCCCACCAAAACATAAATGTAAAAAAGGAGAGCCAAGTTCAATACAAAAATTATGATTGGCTGTGGGCTTCCCCGCAAAAAGAATGGAGATATAAATGAGGGCCAATTCAAATCTATGTAGGTTAGATTTGACTTGGCCAGTTTTTATCAGAATTAAAATGTTGAATAACTTTATAAAATGACTGATGTAATGAAAACTGGCCAAGTCAAATCTAACCTACATAGACTTGACTTGGCACTCATTTATATCTCCATTCTTTTTGCGGGGAAGCCCACAGCCAATCATAATTTTTGTATTGAACTTGGCTCTCCTTTTTTACATTTATGTTTTGGTGGGATGTTTTATTCGCCAAATACTAGAGTCTGTGCATCGTTTACAATGAAAGTTATCCAGCATCCGCAACCAAAATGCACATACCCACTCATACACATGATAGATAGATAGATAGATAAAACGTTTGTTTGGTACTAATAACACACACATACAAATAACATAGCGAAAGATACAATATTAAACTAAATTACCATAAAACAATTAATAAAACGAGCAATTAAAATGGCTACTAAATTACTTACTGTAGGTAAACATGTGTGTGCCGCAGTACAACAAATAAGCCATGGCTCAGCGATATTTTTTGCTAAAAGCAAAAACACTGATTTTCAGCCAAAACCTGAGAGCGAGCAGAACGAGCACAAACGGAAAACGTGTACACATACTGCTGCGTATAAGACTTACGCTTCAGAAATCTTATGCAACTCTGCGTCTCTTCACATTTCTTATCTAGGATGCCGGTGGCTGAAATTAAAAAAAATAAAGTTACCTTTCACGATATCTCCTTGTTTTGTCTCATGCTGCGATTTAATGTCTCCCGTTGAGTGGTCTGCCACGCCATAATTAAATGAGTACTGAGGGGAATTCTGAAAATAATAAAAAATAATTTAATAAGTAAACTCTGTCCATTGGGACAAAGCCTCAAATCTTTCCATTTACCAATCTGGAATCCTAATGCTGGGACTTAAAACAACCCAAAAGGTGAGGGGTCTAAAAGCTAATCCGCCACTATCCATTTTGAATAAAAACTTAAGTATGAAAGCCATCTTGTAGAGCTCATTAAAACTAATTTAGTAGGTACATATAATAATTTAGATGCAATGTTCCCGCTGTCCCGTGGAAAATGATAACAAATGATAGCAGCCTATCTACTCCTGAGTAGTAAGTCCAGTTATGCTGAGTCGAGACCTTTTTACTGCTGTAACACACATTAGTCTTTTTTTTTTTATATTTTGTGCAATCGTTTTTTTCGGTATAAGTTATTTTTATTTAAAATGTATTACCTATTTTGTATATGTTTTGTACTGCTGCAGCAAATAAATGAATGTCTATGTCTAACAGGTACCATTCGTTGATAAAACTTCGCCTTCGGCCTACGCGAATAAGAATAGTTTTAGGAATTACATCGCGAAGAAGTTGATCGCGACAACAAAAACTAGTGATTGTTAGGAACCTTGAATAGAACTCTTAGTTTTATGTCTTCAACTCTACCGGATAAACTATTTGCAAACACGTGGTGGTTTGAAAAAAGGCCATCATTGTGCCGGAAAGTTCTTTTTTTTTTCATAATTGTGGTGTTTTATAAACATGGTTTTAAATTATGAATCCATGCACCATGGATGGTAATCGAGAATTTTCGGTGATTTTATCATCTTTATCTTAGAATAAACACCTTTATAATACCTATAGAAATTCAACTCGTTGTTTTGCTTTATTTGACGACATCAGGGATGGAATCATTATGATGAGCTCAGCAGTTGTTTTTTTTATTTTTTTACACATATAGCAACCCAAAACATAATTGTCTATGATTGTCTATGATGGATGACTGATCATTTAATAAATACGTTTAGGTACTCGGATAGAACTGTACCTAGGGGACGTTTTTTACTTTTCTAAATTTCTTCCGTCACTCTATTGTGTCGTTTCGTTTACACACACTGTCAATAAAGTTTGTTTGAATAAATATTATGTTTAATAAATATTACGTTTATAGTGCATTTAACAAGCATGGAGTGTGAAAATTTTACAAGTACTATTGTAAACGGGTATTTATCGCGTTTATTTAGCCATTTTCCTGACGTTTCAACAGTTTTACACACTGTCGTGGTCACAGGATGATTGAAGTACTGGAAACAGTACTTGTAATTATGTGTTCTGGCCGCTTAAGTTTAAAAATATTTAATATGATAATGTTGTTATTTACCCTTATATTAGTATCAAAATTGTTATACTCGTTTTGATTTTGAATAACAGGCCCCAAAGGTCCAAACACTGTCAGCTTCGCCCGCGCTTGCACCGCACACATCAACACCAAAAATTTCATACAACTCTTCATTTTCTTATTCACACAACTGTCTGTCGGTATGTCACGTTCCTCAGTAGTACAACGGAGGGTTCACAGGCACTTTATATCTGTCCTTATTTGCACGTACTGTGCGCGCAGCCTTGGAGGCTAGGCTGTAGTGCCGTCCGAAAATGAAGTTTCCTTCTGTCCGTGTATAGGTCGTAGTGAATTAAATAAAAAGCTAGCTCATTTATAGGAAACTAGCTTCAGCCCGCTACTTCGCTATTCCGAGATAAATAATTCTGTATGTCATTCTAGGTTAAAAATAAATATTTATTAAATTTTCTGATTTAATGATGAATGTGGAGAACTTCAAAATTAGATGTAAGTATTCATTTATTTAGAAATATTTACGTTACGAGGAAAGTAGTAAGGCAACCGCAACGCAACGTCTAACTAAACTTGCACATGACTGTGTTAGTAGATAATATTACCTATAGTGGATTGTGATGTGTTTTTATTTGGCCTATAGCGTTGTTATTATTTACAACTTAAAATAGATGTGTAATGAAGATTGTCATAACAGCATATGATCTGCGTAAAAACAATCCATATAAGCTTCTTTACACCAGCAAGTACATGTTTTGTAAATACATCTTGTTTATGTACTATCCGTGACTGACTGAGAAAGATGGGATATTAAACTGGACACCATATATAGATTGTTTTTTTTTTATAAAAGTGGTGATGGCCAAATCTGAAACTACGAGAGTTTGAGAAAAGTGGTGAAAGGAGTCATGCCCTCGATTTATATGGAAACAACCCTGTTTACTACAGCGTGCCTTCAGCTCACTCAGGTTCGAGATGCGATGGGTGATCTGGAGCCATTTGTCCAGCTGTGGAACACATCAGGTTCATTTTCAATGTAAGTAGGTATTCAAATAATCATCATCCATGGCCTTTTGATAAGTCAGATGATGACAAATGGCAACAGTCTGGTTGGAAGTCAGGAGCGGCTGCGATCCGGAAGCGGCAACAGCTCATTTGTTTGTCAATAATTATCTGAACTTTTAATTTAATTCTACGCTATGGATTTTATTATCTGAAACAAATAAATACAATACAATAACCCGGTCTTAAAGTAAAAGTAAAGTAAAAATGTTATTTATTCACAAAATAGACAGTGAATCAGGCAATACGAGTCCATAGGCTCCTGAACTAGTATAAAACTGTGTTTCAGGAACGGTGGAACCTACAACGCATGAAACTCCTCAAGTTTTATATGATCATAAAACAAATAAAAATATAAAAAATTGTTAATTATTAATGACGATTGTTATAAGCATAAAGAAATTAAAAAAAAAATATTTTGATCAATTGTCGTTTAGGATTCTAGACATTATTTCCAAAATAAACATAATCGGTGGACTCCGAAATTATTATCAAAGTTTCTTTTAACATAGGTTTATAGCAAATGGCTTACGATAGGTAAATTATATGTTATATGCAAAAATTACAAAACCAGTTTTTTTTAATTTTTTTTTTAAATATATATAAGCTATTTTGTTCATATTCGATGGTGTACAAGAAGGTTACCAACTCTATGGTTTGTCTCTTAGCTTCGTCCACTGGAACTGTCCAAGCTTAAATAGTTGCACTGTGGTGAAACTCCGTAATTGAGAAAAGTTTCGCACGGCACGGCGATCGCATGTAGATTGAGTTACAACAGACTATGGGAGTTGAGATCGAGATGATTTCATATAAAAAGGGATATAAAGGATTTGTATGCAATATTAAGGGTTTAACAAAAAATATAGGTGAATAGTGAAAAATCTGGTCAATATGCATTATTGATTTGTTTTTGTGTGTTACTGTCTATAGAGGTACATACATATAGTTCTTACATATACAGTCTATCCTAAGGTTGCCTGGAAGTGATCGTCGCTGCTAAGGCCGCCTTTGTACTTCGTCCACTTTTAGCATTTATTTTTTTGACGACCGATGTGTCGCGGTGGGCGAAGGTCCGCCTGCGACGCAGGAGGTTGCGGGTTCGATTCCCGCCTCGGAACAATTGTGTGTACGATCTGCAGATATTTGTTCCGGGTGTTCTGGTTGTTTTCTATGTATAATAAAAAATATCTATCTATGTAATGTATTGTATTATGTATATCAGTTATCTAGTACCCATAACACAAGCTCTGCTTACCATGGGACTAGATAATGCTGTGTGAATTGTCCAGCATTATTTATTTATTATTTCTGTGGTGGTCTGTCTTTGTGTGGTACAATAAAGTATATATATATAACGTATTTATGAATAACCTATGTTTCAATGGACAACGTTCAAATAACACGGACATAATAATTACCTAACCTTACCTAATAATACAATACAACACAAAAATACTTTGTTGTAAACCAGATAAAAATATCATTACATGCAATAAGTACAATGGGCTGCCTTATCGCTTAGAAGCGATGTCTTCCAGGCAACCTTTAGGAAAGAATATGTGAATTTAAGAAAGGCATAATAATCGTATACTTTCTTAAAACATGAAAGAAATATGCTATAGGAGAAAATACCATGGTTGAAGGCTGTATTAGAGCGACAATAATCGCACTATGGTTAAGCTATTTAAATAAAAAAAAAATTGGCTGTAATGATGATGAAAATGGATGTCCCACAACTAGCCAAATATTGCGACTCTTGTGCAATATTAAGTTCTAATTTACGTGTGAACTGATGTAGCTCAGCCTAAATTGGTGAAATTCTAGCACAGGTATGCGATGCCAACGCAATGTGTTAGTGAAAACAACGTCATCATGGTGATGAGGATAAACTTAAAACAAACCGGTAAGACCGCCAAGTGTCACATATATTGTACATAATTGTTTATTTTTAACCGGCTTCGAAAAAGGAAGTGGTTCTATGTTTGGCTGGATGTATGTTTTTGATTTCTCCGTCATTTATGGACAAATTAGCATGATTATTTTGCAGTTGTATAGAAGATTATCCCGATGTGGTCCAATAATAATTCATTTTCGATGAATTCACTTTTTCTACTGACACTTTTAATGCCTAAATGGGGAAAATCTGGTGGGCTCTTTTAGGGACACAGCCCTAGTGGAGGTCATACGTGCTAGAGACCAGTGAATAATAAATAAATAATGCTGGACAATCCACACAACATCATCTAGCCCCAAGGTAAGCAGAGCTTGTGTTATGGGTACTAGATAACTGATATACTTAATACAATATATTACATAGATAGATATTTTTTATTATACATAACGACAAGAACACCCGGAACAAATATCTGCAGATCACACAATTGTTCCGAAGCGGGAATCGAACCCGCAACCTCCTCCGTCGCAGGCGGACCTTCACCCACCGCGCCACATCGGTCGCCTAAAGAAACGGGTGAAGAACAAACAGATCTCCCCCAAGTCATTGGAAGTTTTCAACAAGCTACGCTACGCTTGGATCGCAGTTCGACGGCAATTCCATAGTCGACGGCAATTCCATAGTCGAAGGCAATTCCATAGTCGACGGCAATTCCATAGTCGACGGCAATTCCATAGTCGACGGCAATTCCATAGTCGACGGCAATTCCATAGTCTTCTTCCGCTCGATGGAGACCAGCTGGGTGATGGTGAGAGGAGAACCACCGCAGCATTGCACAGGTCTTCAACGGGGAGGGACGCCCTAACTGCTCCGGGACATGCCTCGCCCTCTCAAGGGGGGACAACCAGAAGGATCCGTCCCAGACGGATGATCACCGACAGGGTAGCGGTCGAATCCGCCCGGGAACCCGCAACCCTGTCAAGTGCCAGCGCGCCGTCAAACGAATCGTCTGGTGACGAGTGGTTTGATGACGCTCTGGCACTAAGGTGAGAGAGGAAGTGTCGATGGTTTTTTAGTTGGTATGTCACTATCTGCTAACACTCTGTTAGTAGCTCAGTGGAGAGCCCAACATACCCCTCTAGCCCTCCTCAGGCTAGAGGCAATGCGAAACAGCATTTTCCCATCGTAAAAAAAAAAAAGGGTGATCGCAGTTCGGTAGTGCCATTTGTAGTATGTTCTTTATTCAGACATCAGTTTTTTAACGTTTCCATGTCGACATTAGGTAAAAGCAATACTCAATACTCAATATATTTATTGTTGTCATCACATTGGCTTATATTAGTAGGTTCTTATGTATATATTAGTATCACAATGTGAACCCTATTGGGCGTGAACAACAAGTGGAAGGCAGACCGAGGTTGTTTTTAGTAAAATATAAATATGTAGGTACTAAGGTAAGTAGTACCTACTTGTCTAGTAATTTTAGTAATTATTATATTTTATTTGCCTTATCATAATGTCAGTTTTATTTACATATTTATTCTTATCGTAATGTCAATTTGTCATTTAAAAATTCATTTATATCATAATAGCATTTGTCAATTAATAATTTCTTTAGTATTTTTATGAATAAGGTATCAGATTCTATGTCTTTTATTGCGTTTGGTAGTTTGTTATATATTTTAATGGTCATTTTATATGGGCCGGTACTGTGCATACACAGGTTTGATGATGGTTGTATGATTTTATTTCTCCCTGGTCGACATTTGCAGATGCAAATCTGGATCCGCATCTGCGAATTTCAGTCAGAACTACCTACTCTTCTTAGTAATTTAACCGTAAAGAAGTCATATTCCTACCTTTACAAATATTCTTAAATTCATTCGCATTATAATATTAGCGATGGCAAATCCTTGAACACATAACTCACCCTGACTAAATCAACCACAAACAAGACCTCGTATAGCCAAGCATAGCGAATCGCCACCATTCTCAGACGAATGGCCATCAGTAATGGTGACCATCTACGGCTGCTAAACTGCACATCCTCCAAGAACAATGAGAGTCCTCTAAACCAATATTAGTACCTATACATTTGTTGAGCGTAGTTCCTGAATAGAAAATCATACTAATTTAAATGGGTATGATTGGATATGGCGCTCATTGGGAAAGGCCTATGTCCAGCAGTGGACTGCTATAAGCTGATGATGATGATGATTGGATAGATCAATGTATGTTATTGGTTCTCGCTAATATTATTATAGAGATGTATTGTGGAGCTGAAAGCTGAATGCTTCTCATAGATCTATGACGACCTCTGTGGCGCAGTGAATGAAGGTCTGCTTGCGACGCAGGAGGTTGAAGGTTCGATTCCCGCCTCGGGACAATTGTGTGTACGATCTTTGTTAGATATTTGTTTCGGGTGTTCTGGTCGTTATCTATGTAATAAATAATTATCTTTCTATGTTATGTATTAAGTATATCTGTTATCACATACACAAGCTCTGCTTAGCTTGGGGCTAGATGATGATGCTTTATGGATTGTCATCAACATTATTATTTATTTATTTATTAGTATACAGGATGTTTTTTTTCAGATTCACACATAAAAAATGATAATCATTTTTTATCTGAGCCCGATATTTAGCTACATAAATTATATAATTGCAAATGTTTGCGTGCAGTAACCTCTATGCTGTATCTTTTACATACTTTGTTTATCATCATCATCATCAGCCTATATCAGTCCACTGCTGGACATAGGCCTCCCCCAACTCTCCTCCGTAGACCGAGACACGTTCTTGGTGACCCCGTTGACCCACTCACTGACGCTAACCCGGAAGTGACGGCAACAACTCAGCTTCCGCACACTACACACCCGACCAATAACCGAACCCGCCGGATCCGGGGTCGAAGAATTCCCCGTTTCCGCCCTCAGGTGCACTCGTGAACCTAAGGCGTTACCTCCCTACCCTCTTGTAGCATCTGGCAACAGCCCAAGCCGAGGTTCGCACCTAAGTGGTGGCCCTTGTGCGTGTTGCCTCAACCTAATTTTTACCGGCGAGGCGCCCTCTGCGCCCGCCAAAAGTCCGGTAACGCTGTCATGGCCATCTGAGGTCAACAGCATAATAGTCCATTCGAAAAAAAAAAAAAGGCCTCCCCCAATGAGCGCCATTGCGCCCTGTCTTCAGCTTATACTTTGTTTATCATGTTAGTATAAATAAAGCAATTAACACAATTTTTAAACGTTTATAACAATCAGATAAAGACTTCTAGCAAGCCGATTTGCATATTTTATGGGCCTTTGTTATTTCTCTAGCTTAGCTACCTAGTACTCGGAACAAAAGGGCTGAACCTGCGACCAAGTAGCTATGTACCTGAATTAGGCAAGGTTAAGCTAGTGTACCCTTGAAAAAGCCATCAGTAAAGTAAAAAATCATTTATTTCTTTAGGCTTACAAAATAAGCACTTAGACAATTCATATTTTATATATAAATTATTATCAAAAAAAAATATTTTTTGTCGACTAGTGGAAGAAGTGAAAAGAAACCACTAGCATGTTCATCTCTTATATGTATAATACATGGTTATTTGCCTATTTTAAGTCTAAATATAATATGATTCGATACATGTCAATATTTAAGTAAAGCTATGCACAACAACAAATTACTTACATACTATTGTCGGTGCGAAACTGAGCGACATCTGGCCAAGCATTAACATCATTAGTCTTATGAATGTTCAGGTCGTTTTCTATGTATATTAAAAAATATATTTCTATGTAATGTATTGTATTATGTATATCAGTTATCTAGTACCCATAACACAAGCTCTGCTTACCATGAGGCTAGATAATGCTGTGTGAATTGTCCAGCATTATTTATTTATTAATTACAAGGTTTTATTTAACTTGACCAGGTGGGATGACGTCCTGCGAAAGACTCGGCTCTCACCCACCGTTCTCCTCCCGAGACCACCTGGGTGAACAGTTGAAAGTTTATTTTTACTACCGTTCACCTTTGTCCACCTGGGTGTACAATAGGGCAGGGAGATGCTAGATGCGTCAAGCTGAACAGAGGGTACTATAGCGCTCATTAGGGGAGGCCTATGTCCAGCCGTGGAGATAGCTCCCCTTTGCCCACAGCATCATCATCAGCCTATGTTATTGGCTGATGATGTAACTTGCCTTGTTAGAATGTATCGGAATCTTGCAACTGAATTTTAGACCAGTCATCCTCAACCGATTGAGCTGAGATTTTAGTATACTTATGTAAGTTTATTTACAATGCAATGCTATGGTACCATCGAGCTGGTGTGATGATAGCCGTAGAAGGTGGCCATATCATTCCTAAATGAAATGACGTAACCCCATCGTGTTTGGGTTCGTTGGATTTGTACCAAGCAATTTGGTACTAGATGATATAATAATTGCTGGAGGCATATAAGGGAACTTACTCAAAAAGTAGGACATGTAGGATAATCTTAACACTTTGACTGCGGTTTTTTTTCGACGACTGCGATCTTTTTTTTTTACCTAAAAAATTCGTGCTGCCGCTCTACACAGCGGTTGTGTTGCGCCGCACATGCATTTCGTTCGAAAAATATTACAGCTCTGCTGAGTCACAAAGATCTGTATTTTCTTAGCCACTGCGCTAGTGTGGATTTTCGCAGATTGTCACTTGTAGAAAACTCATACCGTACGTTTTCAGCACTCAAAGTGTTAAAAGATTTTGTTTTAATCTTAGTAGCATAAGATGTCTCATAGAGATCACTGTTAACAATAAAACCGCCAATAAACTACTTTTTCTCTATTTTTCTTTTCCTGTTCTTTGTCTTGTTTCTTGATATTTAAATATAATAGCTGTATTGTGCACAACTTAGAAAAATAAAATGAGATAGTACCTACAATAGATTCCATTTAAGATGGATGAATTGGTATACCCTCATTAATGCATACAAAGGAGATTTTATAAAAACTCCCACAATTAATATCTACTCGGCGTCCAGCATATCACATGCAGTTGGTGTTATTAAACTACAAACAATGCATGGTATTGTTGAGATAGATATCTTTGTACATTATCTCGAGGAAGTTTTGGGTGCTCTTTCGAGGTCATGGAGTTTCATCATCATCATCATCAGCCTATATTAGTCCACTGCTGGACATAGGCCTCCCCCAATGAGCGCCATAGCGCCCTGTCTTCGGCTTGACGCATCCAGCATCTACCTGCAGTCTTTCGCAGGTCGTCATCCCACCTGGTCGGAGGGCGTCCTACACTACGTTTACCGAGTCGTGGTCTCCACTCAAGAACACGTTTGCCCCAGCGGCCGTCGGTTCTTCGCGAGATATGGCCGGCCCACTGCCACTTCAGCTTGCTAATTCTCAGAGCTATGTCGATAACTTTAGTTCTCTGTCGGATGTATTCGTGGAGTTTGGATGCAGATAATCCATTTTAAGACATCGGGAATTACAACATCAACCAGCTCTAAAACTACTTTATGAAATACCATGATTCTAAATTTAAACTGCTTTAGGACCTACTAACAGGAAATCCAGCTTATCTATAGGATGAACGCTCTTTGCGAACATAAAAGTTAATGGTGGTAAAAATTGTACAGCTTTAAATATTTCCCAAGTAGCATATTCGACCGATGTGGCGCGGTGGGCGAAGGTCCGCCTGCGACGCAGGAGGTTGCGGGTTCGATTCCCGCCTCGGAACAATTGTGTGTACGATCTGCAGATATTTGTTCCGGGTGTTCTGGTCGTTTTCTATGTATAATAAAAAATATCTATCTATGTAATGTATTGTATTATGTATATCAGTTATCTAGTACCCATAACACAAGCTCTGCTTACCATGGGACTAGATAATGCTGTGTGAATTGTCCAGCATTATTTATTTATTTATTTATATTCTTACTTACTGGTTTACCAGTCCCTACCACAAACTATTTGTATATTTTTCTTGTTCTTACAAGCTAGTTCTGCATCCAATTATATGGCCAATAAAACATTATACAAGACAGAAAAACTATGGGATATCAACCAGGTGTCCGACTTCTATGAATAGAAACAATTTTTTATAAATCTCATTGACATTTTTATTAAACAGGCACCACATAAAAAAATCACAATTTGTAACAAAATAAGATAACAAATAACATCAATCAGGTATTTGATACTGAGACATGGAAGTCACACGAGGCTAAAAAAAAACAGTTTTTCAGCTAATGATATTTTATGAAAAATAATGGAACTTCATAAATATTTTTGTCGATATTTTGTATATAAACCTATCGTAATTCCTAATGTTAAATTAACACTTACATATTTAGATCAAACTTAACAAAAACTATAAATTAACATCCTTGATCCTAGGGAGTTTATTTTTTTGCTTAGTGTTTATCTTTACATACCATACAAAGTCATTTGGTTTGAAAATCTGTAGACATCTCATTTCAATCGTCAAATCAAATGAAAATATTTCAGGTCATCGCATTCTGAGTGTTTACTTTCTGTTTTACATTTTTTTGTTATAACAAAAGAAATCAAATCCAAACAAAGAAAATTCAGTTCTTCTTTTTTGCTATAACACCAGTCTTGCCATTGGTAAAGTCTACCTTACTCTAAAACCATTAAAGTAGAATATCTAATGGTGATGGTGTAGTATAGCAGCTTCGTGTTGTGTTATCGGTGCCGTTTTGTGCACGACGGCATTGAACCCGTTGTGTTTGTCGGCGGTGTAGTCCACTGTGCGCAGAGAGCCGTCTGGCTCTACTACAGTGTATTGACCTGGAACATAATACATGAATCAAAATCCTAGTAATCAACACCCATCTTCCACATGTATTTATTAATTTTTATTTATTTATTTTGGAATATCATCAGCAAGAATAATGACCATAGAGTTTTTTTTTTTTTTTTGTTACGATCTGCAGATATTTGTTCCGGGTGTTCTGGTCGTTTTCTATGTATAATAAAAAATATCTATCTATGTAATGTATTGTATTATGTATATCAGTTATCTAGCACCCATAACACAAGCTCTGCTTACCATGGGGCTAGATAATGCTGTGTGAATTGTCCAGCAATATTTTTTTTATTTTTATTTTAAACTAGCTGCTCCCCGCGGCTTCGCCCCCGTGGAAATCTATGTGTCAAATTGTTTAAATGATAAAAAGTATCCTCTATTAGACTCCTGGTTATAAGCTACCTCTCCACCAATTTTCAGCTAAATCAGTCCAGCCATTCTCGAGTTATAAGTGTTGTAACAAACACGACTTTCTTTTATATACATATATAGATGACAACGGATAATTAATAATAGGTATTTACTGATATAATCTAAATAAGGTGTTGATAATGTGAAAACTAACATCATTGTACCCTGATTACGACATCTACACGCTGTAGTCGTGATCACAGAAAGCGTGCTATTATATTATTATTACAAATTATTTCATCTAAATGATACATGATTGAGTAATGATTTTCTATGGGATAAACGTCACTCAATATAGATTTCTGACTGAGCAAGCTTTCATAATACGGGCTGTAATGTACCGCCCTAGGACGCCCTCCGACCAGGTGGGATGACGACCTGCGAAAGACTGCAGGTAGATGCTGGATGCGGCAAGCTGAAGACAGGGCGCTATGGCGCTCATTGAGGGAGGCCTATGTCCAGCAGTGGACTGCTATAGGCTGATGATGAGCCCGGTAATACTAGTCCGGATCTGCGGAAGCTGTTGCAATCAATACTGCAGCCACATCGGTCGTTTCCGTATAGGCCTTACAACAAAAAGAATACCGCGAACAACGAACACTGCATAAAATATCCTTCGTGAATGTAATGGCGATCGATGATGTCTTCGTCATCATCATAGGACATAGGCCTCCCCCAATGAGCGCCATAGCGCCCTTCAGCTAGCCGCATCCAGCATGTACCTGCAGTCTTTCGCAGGTCGTCTTCCCACCTGGTCGAAGGGCGTCCTACACTACGTTTACCGAGTCGTGGTCTCCACTCAAGAACACGTTTGCCCCAGCGGCCGTCGGTTCTTTGCGAGATATGGCCGGCCCATGATGATGATGATGCCACTTGATGATGTCTTAAAGTAATTAAATTTACATTTATCCACTATTGGATATTGGCCTTCCCCGCTTATCCCCTTCTTCACGACTCCTTTCTGATCTGCTGCGAATTCCAGCCTTTGTACTTAGGTATTTCCGCTATCTTAATAATGTTCAATAATTTTCATTCCGGCCCTGGTGGGGGCACAGAGAGGGGCCTCGAGGCTTGGCCTCATTACCCCGGCGTCAACTCGAGGGGTGACGACCCCTCGGTCCTTGGGTTTTGTGGGAAAATAATGTTCAACAACTTGGCTACTCTTATAAAATAAATAAATAAATAATGCTGGACAATTCACACAGCATCATCTAGCCCCAAGCTAAGCAGAGCTTGTGTTATGGGTACTAGATGACTGATATACATAATACAATACATTACATAGATAGATATTTTTTATTATACGTAGAAAACGACCAGAACACCCGGAACAAATATCTGCAGATCGTACACACAATTGTTCCGAGGCGGGAATCGAACCCGCAACCTCCTGCGTCGCAGGCGGACCTTCGCCCACCGCGCCACATCGGTCATAATAATTACCTTTGACAACATCACCGTCGCGGCTCTCATGATGTGTCTTGATGTCACCGGTGTGGAAGTCGTTCACCCCGTACTTAAAAACATACTTCGGGTAAGCCTGAAACTCAAACAAAATCGTTATGCCTTATGTTCAAACTCTTTAGGTTCCTGGTAGTTGGCAATATCATCTTTTTCTATTTGCTTGTAGTCTCTTCAGGTGAGTTCTAAATTTGGAGTTTATATCCTAAAATTTTAACGGTAAAAAGACCGAAGTGATATCTAATAATGGAAGAAAACCTGGCAGACCTAAGTGTAATTATGAGTTTTTATTATTCGACGAGTGTTAAGACCGTAGTTGACAGCAAGAAACCAATGAAATTATCAATGACTAAACCAAGAACTTAAATAAAATAAAAGATATGTGAATAAATTAAAATGATAGAAGAGTCAACAAAAATAAATTATGTCGATATATGTATAGCGAATGGAATCAAAGGGAACGGACTGAAGTCAAAACTAATTCTAAATCATCTCAACCTATACTCATTTATACGACTCATTCGCCGTAGGAGCACAAGGCACACTGGGTAAATTATTAATTAATAGATTACAAAAGTGTAGGTCACAGTTAATGACGACCGATGTGGCGCGGTGGGCGAAGGTCCGCTTGCGACGCAGGAGGTTGCGGGTTCGATTCCCGCCTCGGAACAATTGTGTGTACGATCTGCAGATTTATATTTGTTCCGAGTGTTCTGGTCGTTTTCTATATATAATAAAAATATCTATCTATGTAATAAAAATAATAAATTAAAAAATAAAATGTTTTATTTCGGTAACTTATAAATTAAACATACATGTATTGGAGTCCCCCTTTAAGCAAAATTTGCTTGTATTAGAGGAAACAACTCTTGCCAGATTAATGATTAACATTTTATAAGTTGGTGTACAAATAATATTTTTTATGAAAAGAAACAAATCAAAACTATATAAAATAATCTAAGAAAATTTAAAATAAATGATTAGCTAAATTATATGATATTTTCAAGATCAAAATCAAACAATCAACAGAAATTTGTGTGTATAATGTACCTATGTAAAGTGTGTTTAGTATAAATGAGTTATGTAGTTCTTCTCCAATATCACCGGCCTCATAAGAGTCGGGTACCAGAGTAGAAAATCCGTTTATTTACCTATGTGTGTGCGTGTGAGTTTTGAGTTTTTAGGCATTAAAGCCTCATCCTTTGTACAATGGTTTCTATTTCATCATAGTTTTTTGTTAACAGCCATTCAGTGAGTGATTTCTTGCATTTAAATTGTGTCATTGAATAAATTCCTGAACGTTTATTAAGTAGATTACAAATATATGATGATTGCCAAACATATTGTCTCCTTGCAAATATAGTTTTAACAGCAACTACGGGTATTGTAATGTATTGTATTATTTATTTTAATGGTGTTTAGATTTACAACTCAAAGCCATAACCATGTATAGATTAGACATATAAGATATGAACATGCTAGTGGTTTCTTATTCACTTCTTCCACTGGTGGACAAAAAATTTAAGTGAACAGTTAAATAATTTTATTTGATAATAATTTAATGTATAAAATATGACTTGTCTAAGTGCTTATTTTGTAAGCTTAAAGAAATAAATGATTTTTGGCTTTGTCTTTGACCATACAACAGACGACAATAGAAAACAATCAAGCCACCTATATAAAAAAAGGTCTGCTGTAAATGGGCAACGTTAAAGTCATGTAAGAAAAACTAATAAGTATGCATATGTAACCTGACACTGATCCATGATATGTAACAAGCGGAAGGGCCCAGAAATACAATATGTCGACGCGGTTCCGCTGCCAGTAAGAAGTAAAGATGTAACCGTGTGTTGGTTTTTATCAACTGCTATGTAATCCATTGTTGAATAGCTTCTAGGAATGTTAACGGAACTACTGAGAATGTGTAACTAGCAACTTTCTATGTAGGCAAGTACATCTAGGGATATCTAGCACATTGCTTAGGTTTAGTCAGCTGAACTGTTCAAGATATTTAGATCTTATCAAAAACATAAATGTGAAATCTAGCCAAGTTCGTTCAGATAGTGGCTTCTCCGATAAAATAGCTCATTATAGAAATAGTAAAAAAGTAAAGTAAAAGTAAAAGTATATTTTATTGCATGAAATATATGTGTAGTGTATACAGGTGTTGAGGCATAAATGTGATTCAATGTATTTCTACCGTTAAGTGTGCAATCAAGTCAGATTTACAATTTGTGTGTAATGAATTTAAATTAAATTGTATAGATATAATTAAAATTAAAAAAAGTGTAGATAGGAATAAAACAGATAATAAGAATTGATTTTAAAACAAAAGTCAGACTTAAAAATAACGAATGTCATGGAGTGGTTAAATGTCAAATTTGTCAGTAATAAACTCATTAAAGGTATAGTAACATTTGCTAGAAAGTATAGTTTTAAGTTTTCTTTGGAACTCCAATCTCGGCAATAGTCTTATGCACTTTGGTAGTTTGTTATATATAGACGGGGCCATACCAAAGATACTATTGCTCATCATTGTGGTATTTCTATTTGAAGAAAGTTTCTAATTTTTTTATTACGTTATTTTATGAATTAATATGGTCTTGGCAAGTTTTTATCCTTTCAGAACTTGGCTGGACGCTCTTTCGCGCGTCTCAATATTATGTCTTAGGTTGTTCTTTGCCTCAATAAAATAGAGAAGAATTAAAGGCATTTCTAACCTTTGGATTTATTTCCAAGAGAGTATAGATAAATAAATAATGCTGGATAATTCACACAGCATTATCTAGCCCCAAGCTAGCAGAGCTAGTGTTATGGGTACTTGATAACTGATATACATAATACAATACATTACATATATTTTTATCATACAACAAAAAACGGAACCAGAACACTTGTAACAAATATATGCAGATCGTACAAACATTTGTCGTAAGGCGGGAATCGAAACCGCAACCTCCTGTTTCGCAGGCGGACATTCGCGTACCGTGCCACAGAGGTCGCCATTAATACCGATATGAAACCTAAGCTTGCGTGTCTACAGTGTCTTATTCAAGCAAGATTATCTAATACACCTATTTACACACTATGATTATGCAAACATAAATTAGTTAGGTACCTACTTATAACGCTTCACCGTGCCTAATACTCGTAGTAATGCATTACCGAATAGCTTCCGGAAAATGAAGAAATCAGTAAGACAGGTGATGATTTGTGTGTTTACAGACTGCTAATATAATGCCTGTCAACGGAACTGCAAGGAAGCAATGAAATTGAATTTCATTGGTGTAAAAGACCTATTTGAGTAAATTTCCTTGTCAAGTATTTAAATTTAAAATTTTTAAATAGTGCTGGACAATTCACACAGCTTTATCCAGCCCCATGGTAAGCAGAGCTTGTGTTATGGGTACTAGATAACTAATATACATAATACAATACATTACATAGATAGATATTTTTTTATTATACATAGAAAACGACCAGAACGCCCGGAACAATTATCTGCAGATCGTACACACAATTGTTCCGAGGCGGGAATCGATCCCGCGACCTCCTGCATCGCAGGCGGACATTCGCCCACCGCGCCACAGAGGTCGTCTAAAAGTATGTTCCTTGCTGGATACTTTATATTTAACGTGATGGACCTCTGAACAGGAGAACCATTAATTATCCCAAAACGAATAAATAATTTGAATTTTCATAGATTATAGGGAACAAAATGTTTGTTCTCCACTGCATGTAAGTATTAACTTAAATAGAGATTTAAGGTTAGTGGTTATGTGGAAGCCAAGTGTAGTAAGAATGCATCTTTCAGGTTTAAAAATGAATTTAACGATATTTTTAATCAATTGATTACGTTTGTATTACGGTTGGCTCATCCGATGGAAAGCGACAATGTGGTATATGAAACATCATTGATTCAGACAAAACAAAGATCCAGGCATATCTTAGAAAGATCAATTGAAGGAACTCTTAAAACTCATTTAGTCTAGTAAATTATTTTCCATTACTTGACACTGGCAGAAAAATGTCCTCAATGAATTTTTCTTAATAGATAGATTTCTCAGTAGAAAGAGTGTTAATTTAACGTACGTAATAATCGACGTGATGATCATCTGCAATGTGGTGCTCGTAGCCGATTCTAGGCTGCGCGTGGACCAGGGTCGAAGCGGGCAGTAGGTCGGCCTTCACTGGTCGAAGGTAGGTGAACACGCGGGCTTCCACGCACACCAGCAGAGCTATGCTTGCGATTATCACCTGAAAGACAAGGAAATATATATAAAATTGGTCATTTTCAGAATAAAGGAAAAAATAATTAGCAAGCTAAACAGGCAGTGGACCGGCCATATATCGCGAAGAACCGACTCCCGCTGGGGTACGTGTTCTTGAGTGGAGACCGCGACTCGGCAAACGTATGACGCCCCTGCCAGGTGATGACTTGCGAAAGACTGCAGGCAGATGCTGGATGCGATAAGCTGAAGACAGTGCGCTATGGCGCTCATTAGGAGAGGCCTATGTCCAGCTATGGACTATTTTAGGATGATGATGATATTGAAGAATAAAGAGAGTCAGTGGATCAAGAGTTTGGGTTATGGGTACTAAATAAAAATAATAAATAATAAATAATGCTGGACAATTCACACAGCATTATCTAGCCCCATGGTAAGCAGAGCTTGTGTTATGGGTACTAGATAACTGATATACATAATACAATACATTACATAGATAAATATTTTTTATTATACATAGAAAACGACCAGAACACCCGAAACAAATATCTGCAGATCGTACACACATTTGTTCCGAGGCGGGAATCGAACCCGCAACCTCCTGCATCGCAGGCGGACCTTCGCCCACCGCGCCACATCGGTCGTCTTGAAAAATGAAATGAATGATATACTTATAACAATAAATTACATACATTATATAGATATTTTTTATCATACATAGATAACGATCAGAACACCCGAAACAAAAATCAGCAGATTTTACATACAATTGTCCCGAGGCGGGAGTCAAACCTGCAACCTCCTGCGTCACCGCGCCACATAGGTCGTCATTATAAAACTTTTGAAACTATCATGGTTATTAACACTAAATTCATTTAAAACGGGATATTTGACATGAAACTGTGCCGAAATATTGGATAACTCAAAAATCAAATCATGGTAAATATCCCGTTTTAAATGACTTTAGGTCATCATTCGTTTCGAAGAGAGTGAGAGTGGAAACCTAATGACAGGTAAAGGAAAAAAAAAAAAAGTCAAAGGCATGCAATAAAAGTACAGAGTGTAATTTTTACAGATTTTAGTCGGTTCGATTCCCGGGTGTGGCAAGCGAATTTTCGAAAATCTTAGAATGCAGTTTTCTTTCTTTTCAAAATTAAAGGAATGTTTTCTTTGAGTACAATTTTCTATCTACAGTATTAAGAGTACTTTCCCTCCAGGTGGCATTACAAAATTCCACCCTGTATATTCATAAGTAACAACAAACTGCATGGTTATGCAGCAGAACAAAAAGTTTATAATTCAAAGAACAAGTGAAAGGTCAACGTCCCCAAAAACAATAACATACAATTCCAAATACAAACGCACATACATCTCGGTAAGATTTCTCAGGAGCATCAAAAAACGTTCAATAAGCATTTGATGACACAAAGGCTTGTTTTTCACAGTATTCCCACATACTTTCAATATCTTCGTAATGGCTACCTCTGTTTTTGCTTGCGTTGTAACTATAGACACTTTTGTTTTCACTTCGATTATGCAGTAGTCGATTTTAAACTGGAAAACACTGGTCATCAAGTTCACCTCATCATCATCATCATCATCATCAGCCTATATTAGTCCACTGCTGGACATAGGCCTCCCCCAATGAGTGCCATAGCGCCCTGTCTTCGGCTTGACGCATCCAGCATCTACCTGCAGTCTTTCGCAGGTCGTCATCCCACCTGGTCGGAAGGCGTCTACGTTTACCGAGTCGTGGTCTCCACTCAAGAACACGTTTGCCCCAGCGGCCGTCGGTTCTTCGCGAGATATGGCCGGCCCACTGCCACTTCAGCTTGCTAATTCTCAGAGCTATGTCGATAACTTTAGTTCTCTGTCGGATGAATTCGTTGCGAATCCTATCCTTCAGAGATACTCCGAGCATAGCTCTTTCCATAGCTCGCTGAGCAACTTTGAATTGGTGGACCAGCCCTATCGCGAGTGTCCACGTCTCAGCTCCGTAGGTCATAACGGGTAGGACGCACTGGTTGAAAACTTTCGTTTTCAAGCATTGCGGTATGGATGAAGAGAGTTCAGAGACGAAGTTCACCTCGATACAAACTAAATAATAACTATTTCACATTCCTAGGCAGGTACTATAAATAATAACTTTTTCTAGGAAGAATAAATAAATAAATAATTCTGGACAATTCACACAGCATTATCTAGCCCCATGGTAAGCAGAGCTTGTGTTATGGGTACTAGATAACTGATATACATAATAAAATACATTACATAGATATGTATTTTTTATTATACATAGTAAACGACCAGAACACCCGGAACAAATATCTGCAGATCGTACACACAATTGTTCCGAGGCGGGAATCGAACCCGCAACCTCTTGCGTCTCACCTTCGCCCACCGCGCCACAGCGGTCGTCAAGAATATAGCAAGTTAATGTACATAGGTACCAATATTAGATTTTTACATAATAGAGGAAATTATTTTGGTTTTTGTATATCTTAAGTTTCGTACTGTTTATTTCCCAAATAAAACAAAATAAAAATAAAATAAAATATATATTTCTATTGAAAAGTTTATTTTAGGCTTGGAATTTAATATCTGCTCTATCGGAATCTGCTCTGAATTTTATAATACTATCTTCAATTCAGAGCAGATAATAATTAAGAGTATCATTATTCAATGATGAAACACGGATTTTATGTATTGATCTAAATATTCTTACACTAACCTTTTATTAAAACAACTACCCCAGGACTTAAATCCGCAATAGGGTTTCCGCTCAGATCAAGTGCTTGAAGTTTAACAAGCATTCTAAACAGTCTCGGATTCAGGAGAGTTATATTATTGTGTGTCAAGGAGAGTCTCATCAGTTTTGGACAATGTACGAAGGTTTCACTGGCCATATTATCGATGCGGTTATGAGAGAGATCCATATTAGTGATATTTGTCTCTGGAATGCTCTCACGCAAAATCCCTCCGAATCTTCAAAAAACTGCTGCATCAGAATTTATCAATGCAAAGTTGCTTCAGAATTATTTATCAATGCAAAATAAAGCTATCTAGCCTTATTTTAAGTCTATGTAAGTTTATTTTAATGTTAGTAATGTACACGATGGCTCTCAGCGATAAGGCCGCCCTTTATACTTCTTCTATTCGAAGTATTTATTTCTGTACTGTTTCCCGTTTTGTGTAAATGTTTTCTATTTATCTATCTATCTAAAATCTTTAATATTGTATCTTTAATAATGTATAATTTAATTCAATATTGTTAATTGACTTTACCTTAGTAAGTATAAAATGGCTACGTATCTGTAGCCGAAACTAATGTGACGTGTAGTTCAAGAAAGTTACGAAATAAATGATTATTGATTATTATTGATTAAAATACACATTTTAAATAATAATTCAGGAACAAGCCATGCCATGCTTATAGGTACTACACATGTAATGTGTCGTGTTATTATAAGATGTCTCTAATATGATTATGATTATATGTGTTATGTACGGTATCAAATAAATTTATTATTTTTCTTTCTTCTTTTCTATACATAGCACATTACGACCGATGTGGCGCGGTGGGCGAAGGTCCACCTGCGACGCAGGAGGTTGCGGGTTCGATTCCCGCCTCGGAACAATTGTGTGTACGATCTGCAGATATTTGTTCCGGGTGTTCTCGTCGTTTTCTATGTATAATAAAAAATATCTATCTATGTAATGTATTGTATTGTGTATATCAGTTAGCTAGTACCCATAACACAAGCTCTGCTTACCATGGGGCTAGATAATGCTGTGTGAATTGTCCAGCATTATTATTATATTAGGGCATTTTCACATGTACATTATTTAATAAGCCCAGCACGGTGTTTAAGCTGGTTATCGTGTGCATGTGAAAAGGGTATAACATATCTTGGCTGTCGTATTAGTTATTGAATAGTTGACCTGTGGTCACAGGAGACTGAACTCGGAACTCACATAACTGTACAATCGTAAATGACTGTATAATTTGCCGCAGGCACTAGATTACCTAACCGGAAGGGTTCAGTTCAATTCAGTTCTTTATTAATAAGAATATTGTTTTAGAGTATAGGCGATAGCTATTTATAACAATATTTTACTAGTCAATTTTTTTTTAAATTCCCAACGATTAAACTTTTATCATTGGTAAGAACTTCTTTATGTCTGTAACAGAAGGAATCGGAATGGCCTATGTCCAGCCATGGATTATCATAGGCTGATGATGATGATGAACAGAAGGAATAAATATAATAACGTTATCAACGACGACCTCTGTGACGCGGTGGGCGAATCGAACCGGAGCGAAGCAGAAGGCTGCGAGTTCGATTCCCCCCTTGCGCAAATATTTGTACGATATGCGGATTTTTTATGAGTGTTCTGGGTATTTTCTATGATAAAAATATATATTTTTGTAATGTATTGGTACCCATAACACAAGCTCTGCTTATCTTGGGGCTAGGTGACTTCATGGATTTATTTTATTGATGATAATGAAGATGTTCTTTATGGTAGTAAACATAGATTTTACGTAAATAATTGGGATAGCTTACCTTAATCGCCATGTTCTTAGTCATGAAATTAACTGATTCGAATTAGGGCACTTCACTCCACTCGGTTCAGGTAATCAAAGCATCGACACCCGTCGATAGCTGCGCTGAGAGTGTGCGAAGAGAAATTCACAGTCAACTTATATGAGATTGGTAGCGGTGGTGGTTGGTCTCTGAAACACTTGTTAGTACTTGCTTGAATAATTAGATAGTTTTTTTTTTTTTATTGCACTTTTAATAGAAAAATATGTACAGAGAAAACTTAAAAATTAATTACAATTCTCTTCTTATCGCTCAAGAGCAATTAATTAGCATTGGTAAGACTTTGTTGTAATATCACCAGGACTCTTCAGTATAATCTCTTCATACTCTGATCCTGATGAACTCACGAGTTCACTAGAAAGGATTGGAAATTTGGAATATCTAGAGGTCATGACGAAACAATGGATATAAAAAATAAAATTCTTTTATTTCGGACTACTACAGATCCATAATTTGTTAGTAATGATCTTATAATAAATGTTAGTAATTCTTACGAACTGAAATTAAATTAAATTGAAATGAAAATTAAAATGAATAGTAATAAATTAGAAAAAAATAAAATAAGTTAAAACAAATCAAATTATATCATCAGTAAATTTTTTTTTTTTTTTTTTATGATTTGGCCAATTATATTTACTTACCAACTGTCCGTATTTGTCCTTATGTAGCTAAAAGATACCAAGAACTCGTAAAAACTCGTAGCTAGACAAAATGTGAAGCGAATGCGCAGCTACGCATATCTTTTTCGAGCCCCTTCGTGCCCGCACTCTGCACCGTCAGCAATCTCCCATCTCCCGTGCGCAGCGCAATCTCAACGCGCTCATCACCAGCCAGCCACCCTCAGTTTGATGTGTTTGCGGATGGATGGAAGATGATTGAAAGAGTGTGCCTGGAGTTTTGTGAGCACGTTTAAATGTTTTATTTCGTTACACGTTTATTATTATTTGTTCTTAGGAATATTTTGTATCCTATACAATTTTATATTATGTTTTGAATTTTGAAGTTCTAACCTTTATGTACCTACATTGTTATGTTATTTTACTATTTTCTAGTGTGTTATGTCATTGTATCTTGTAGTTTTTAAGATGATAAAATGGGCATAACGATTTGGAGTTATCTGTAATGTTATGGTCTTATGTAAATAAACAATTTGAATTTGAATTTGAATCTTATACAAACCTATCTAACTATTTTACGTTTATCCAGAGTAAAAGTAAAAAGTATTTATATAGTACATTTAAGAAGTGCAATGACTCAAATAGAAGGCAATGTGACCCACAGAAGTAAAAAATACTGTGTTGCAGTAAGTTTTTCCATGAAACCTTTGCTGTTTTTGCTAGCATTTACTGGCCCAGCAGAAGTAACAGCTGGAAATCATCATAATCTACTACGTATTCGTCAACTACTCCCTAAAAGACCGACCCATTGACCGATTCGTAGGTAAAAATATGTGCTAAAATAAGAAAATCATTAATATTAAGGACTAGCGGACCTTCCCGGCTTCGCACGGTTTTAGTACGGATCCCTAACTTTTTTGAAAATATAATATAGCCTATGTTCACCGGGGATAGTGTGGCTTCCCAACGGTGAAAGAATTTTTCAAATCGGTCCAGTAGATTTGGAACCTATTCATTACAAACAAACAAAAAATCAAACCTGTCCTCCTTATAATATTAGTATAGATTGCTCATTACATTAAATTGACGACAGAGGTAAAACACACACAATAAAATTGCCTTTATTTACGTTACGTTGACGGTATTTTCGATACAATAATATGTCACTTACCCGTGAGAGTTGCGCAAGCGCACGCAGCCCACTTTCCTCGCTCCGCCTAATTGTGTGACAATGACCAAAATGTAACTTTATTGGAAAAATACTTCATTAATGTCTGGTAAAAATCTCTGCAAGGAATAAGACTGCCAATTGCTGGTTACGATTGTACATTTATAATTCCAATATGAAGGCGTATACAAGTATCCAGCTGGTTCATCATCATCATCATCATCATCTACCTATAATCGTCCGATGCTGGACATAGGCCTGCCCTAATGAGCACCATAGCGCCCTGACTTCAGCTCGTCGCATCAGCCTGTAGTCTTTCCCAGGTCGTCCCACCGGAGGGCATCCTACACTACGTTTGCCGTCACGAACACGTTTACCCCAGCGGTTGTTGATTTCTCCCGATATATGGCTGGCCCACTGCCAATTCAGCTTCCTAATTTTTTGAGCTATGTCGATAACATTGGTTCTTTGTCGGATGATTTTATTACGAATCCCATTCTTCATAGAGACCCCGAGCATAGTACTTTCCATAGCGCGCTGAGCGAATTTGGTGTGCTAACTCTACCGTGAGTGCACGTTAAAACTGATTCTGATGCGTTTTTTTTTAGATAAGCGATTCAAGAGGAAGGTATAAAAACCATTTGGCACATAGATTTCCACTCGGGCAAAGCCGTAGGGCGCAGTTAGTATATATATAAGGCGGTAATGCAGAGAGAACTCTGATACTAAACATCTTATAGGAACGGCTCTATAAGAAATAATCATCGGCAATTACTAAATGTAACACGTTACGTTTACCTGCTATTAGGTTACGGAGTCATTACACAAGAAGATAATATCTATTGGATTCTAACCGAATGAAACACTTCTGCGTTTTTGCGTGAAGTCTGGTATTGTTATGGTTAATTTGGCACGATAATTTTTGGTATGTATACAGCAAAACTTAAAAAACTTGTTTACATAAAACCATCAGTCTTAATCGCAAGCTATGGAAAGAGCTATGCTCGGAGTTTCTCTGAAGGAAAGGATTCGTAACGAATACATCCGACAGAGAACCAAGGTTATCGACATAGCTTAAAGAATCAGCAAGTTGAAGTGGCAGTGGGCCGGCCATATCTCGCGTAGAACCGACGGCCGCTGGGGCAAACGTGTTCTTGAGTGGAGACCACGACTCGGTAAACGTAGTGTAGGACGCCCTCCGACCAGGTGAGATGACGACCTGCGAAAGACTGCAGGTAGATGCTGGATGCGGCAAGCTGAAGACAGGGCGCTATGGCGCTCAATGGGGGAGGCCTATTTGCAGCAGTGGACTGCTATAGGCTGATGATGATGAGTCTGAATCTCTAAGAATTTATTTATCCGTAAAATTACCAAACTCAGGCTGGCTTTGAACCCGTAACTTTCAACTCTGTTCAGAAATATGCAGGAATAATCTCGTTAGACAAGAACTGCTATTAGCAATAGATATATACCCATTTGATACACTACTAACTTTTTTGGTATGAGCTTTTGTGCCAATCGGCTATGGAGCGAAGCATGCTAGGTAAAAGGAAACTAGATAAAGTCAGAAACCAATCCATTAGAAAACGAACTAAAATAGAAGATGTTACAGTTAAAATAAGGAATCTGATCTGAATGGAGTTAGACTGGACATACAGCAAGAGGAAGAGACAAATGGAACAAAACGCTGAAGATTGGTTTCCAAGATACAAGAAGTGAAATAGAGGGAGACAGTACAAAAGATGGGAGGACGAGCTAAGAGACGTAGCAGGGAAAACGTGGATAAGGTTGGCGAGAGATAGGGTAAAGTGGAAGGGGTTGGAGGAGGCCTTTGCCAAAAGAGGGAAAATAGATAAAAAAGTAGTTTAAGCATATTTTTTTAGTATTTAAGTAAAACCATTTACATACATATTTATCTGAATAAAAGGTTTAAAATTAAATGAAAATGAATATACCCATTTATTAAAGACACAATTTAAATACCATTAAAATCCTAGTGTCTTCCACAAGATTTAGCTCCCTGATAATGTTCTAACGCTCTCTTTATAATTTTCTTTTCTCTATCCAAATACACTCTTACTTTATCCTTATTGCACTGGTTACTGACACCTTTAATATCATTTCGATAAAACGTGTCATAATCGGCTGATTCCCTGTCATTTTTTATGTATATTTTCTTTTTGTCGTCATCCTGGGTTATCTTGGGTTTTCCAGTCGTTTGTGGTAACTCGTCTGTTTTTTTTACAGTAATGTAACTACTGTTTCTCCAATATGTGCCTTTCCCAGGACCGATAACTTTAGCACTCTTTAGTTCAACTCTGAAATGTGTTAACATATCGCTAAATGGCTATTCAACCCGGCAACTTTTGTCATTTGCTCCTTAACCTGATGTGTTTTTTATTTATTTACTTCATACATAACTATCCTTTTCCCGCGTATTCGCTTAAGCAGCTTCTGGATAAAATATAGGAGCCTATAGGAGGGATATGATGTAGTTTGGGGCCTATCTATTAGTGAAATAATTTTGTGAATCCAGTATAGTACTATAGATAACATATCCCACCCATATCTCCTAAATCCTGACTTGCCCAAACGATGCCACAAACAACGTTTCCGCAGCGGAAAAATACACCCATGGCAGTATAGGTGTTGGAAATACACAGAAGGAAGCTTCTGCCCTTCCACACTTCGTGCCGTTAGTCGGCTCTTACGTCATCGGTATAGTCTAGACTTGTAAGGGTCGATTCTCACGCTGAGAGAGCTATATCGGAGACTTTGGTTCTTCTATGAATTCCCATATCGTATTCCATTGGCAATGATTAATTTTTAACTTACCCATAGTTGAATTCGTCTGCAAAGTATTTCACATTAATAGGGTTTCCATCATCGTCCGTGTACGAGAATTCTCCTACAACAGTGCCGTTGGGGTACCGAGTTTCGTCCTTGATGTCAAATGTATTATTCGTCTTTACCGCATTCCCATTCGTTATTGGATAGCCTTGTAATAGATTTAATATTTCACTAAGTCAGTACGTATAGGATTATTTATCTACAAGGACCTACTTTATCTACCAAATCTTGCCAAGGCGAAAGTTTGTATGATGTGAACATGTTTTTGACCTAAGACCTTAAAAACTACTGTATACATTAAACCATATTTGGAGTTCATTTAATCAAACTTACACTTTACCCCTAAATACTTTTTATACGGGAAAATCACGACTCGGTCATATTTAACAGAAAAAGTCGTAATATGCTATCTAGAGAATATACTTCTCAATTGATTATCGATAAAGGTGATAATGAACATATTATGAACAAAAATAAAACTAAAATCTGACTAAAATGGTGTTTTCAATTACTACTTCAAAATACTCACACACCTACACACACCTTACCTGGTATTATTTGGAAAACTGTTAGTGCGTAAGTGATAAATATTAAAATTAACTGTTTCTGGGCTATCATTTTTCAGTGTTCAAAGCTTGTACATTTAAAGTTTCAAAATAATATTTTTGAAAATTTTTACGATTCACGTTCCCAATAAAACTCTATGAATCAACTTGAACTTCTTGCTAGATGGCTCTGCGTCTGAATTGACGTAATTCTGCCATACTCTTTGACTCAAGATATTGTATTCTCTTTACTATGAATTAAATTCTTCGTATTGTATTCTCTTTGAATGACATAGACATTTATGACGTATAAATTAATAAAAAAAATTATAATTATATAAATTATAATTAAATATTTAGTGATTTTATCCCGTAAACTGAGCATAGAGTTATACTCAGACTTAGTTTTTGTTATCCTCTTTGTACATGGTCAAAAGAAACATTGGTATTCAACTATAGAAGCTCCTTGGTGACAATATCAAAAAAGTAGTGATAAATTAAAAGCCATAGTTATTGTATTCTCTTTGTAAAAAGCAGTCTATACTAGACTGAAAAATTAATTACGTTGTAATATGATATCCTAGATGAAATTCCGGATTCACTCGGGTAAAATGTAGACTCATAATACCTAATTCTACATTTTTTTTATAAAATGTACTTAGGTCAGATGCCTCTCTATCAAACAAAGAAATTAGACCTTAGAGGTCAATGGAGAACGGAATACAAATCTGTGACACCTATGACACGTGATGACATGACACAACCAACGCCACATTGATAACATTGACATGTTTTGTTTACTTCGCAACGCCATTATATACCATTTGATTCATTTTTATCTTATATTCATATTGAAAATACTCGATAATCCGAATTTTCCGCCTATAAGTATCGACTTCGATGGACTATTTTTTTTAGCTCTTCAGTTTGATGTGCATTTCGTTCGAGTCTACCGTAGACCGGTACGAAATTATTAATATAGATATAGATTATGCCAAGATTATCAGTGACATTATGTACATTCAATATTGTATTCAATTTAAAGAGAATACTGTAGTAATTCTTTATTATTCTCTTTATAGAATACAATAACTACGTAAGAATTCAATTAATTTAAACAACTCGTTACTTTTCAAACCAAAGTTGGTATATTTGGCTACATGGCTAGGTACATAAAAAATGGAAATTTACTTAAAAATATGCTTTAATCCTACAATTTCACTTGTCATAAGCAGCATACTGACTAGGTGGCCCCACCAAACCATATTTTCTCCTCGTACCCTTCCCGAAATCTACTTTATTTGAATCAATTCGGTTCTTATTCCTGTTCGGTCGTTTAGGTCTCGTCCATGTTATTGAGGGTTCGGTTGAAATTACGATTTTGTCAGCTGGTCTTAGTGTTGTCGTTTGGAATCCATAAACGAAAGGCTTGAAAAGTGTGTCACGGAATACTCTGTAAAAAAATATAAAGACTCACGGTTAATACATTTGTATATCTAATATTTTAAGTACATCGGTTATCGACATAGATCTAAGAATTAGCAAGCTGAAGTGGCAGTGAGCCGGCTATATCTCACGAAGAACCGACAACCGCTGGAGAAAACGTGTTCTTGAATGGAGACCGCGACTCGGTAAACGTTGTGTAGGACGCCCTGCGTCCAGGTGGGATGATGTCCTGCGAAGGACTGCGAGCAGATGCTGGATGCGTCGAGCCGATGACAGGGTGGTATGGCGCTCATTGGGGAATACAAAAATACAAAATACAAAAATACAAAATCATTTATTTGCAGTCAACGGGTTATAAGTTAGTATGCTTATTCTAAAACGTCCCATGCGATGACTTACCAGCTGAAACAGCTTTGGCGTGCAAAAATTATATAATATTAATTGCAAATATGTATTATTGGAAAATTAATTAAAATAATGTCAAAACGAAGTGTATGTATTATAATAACATTGGTCCTTAGATATAACAAAAAGATACACATCACACATCAAAATAACACGCAAATTTTGATAAGGTATACAGATGTCAAGTAATAAAATTAGGGCTTACAAAACTTTTATGTTAGGATCCGTGAAAAATTCATTGATATGATAGTAGCATTTTAATGTCAGTATATTAAATAATTGTTGTTTAAACATCACAAGGCTTAACTCTCATAGAGTAGCTGGTAATTTATTAAATATTTTTGGAGCTATTCCACAGAAGTTTTTACGATATAGAGCTGTGTGGCCCCCGTTTAAGCAAAGGCGGCTCAAGTCACGCCTACTACGGGAATGAGCAGGTTATTGATAGAGCTCTTGATTTGATTTTACAAACAGAGCCAAATCAAATATAAAAAGACATGGTACGGTTAATATTTTTAAAGTCACAAAGTGGGATTTGCAGCTATCAATGCTTGTTAAACCTTTCATTGCTCTGATGCACCTTTTTTGTGCCCTAAATATAAGGCTAAATATAATAAATGGAAGGCCTATGTCCAGCAGTGGACTAACATAGGCCGATGAGATGATGACGATATCAGTTATCTAGTATAACATAAGCTCTGCTTAGCTTGAGGCTAGATGATGCTGTGTATTGTCCAGCATTTATACACATTTATGACAATAATGCAAAGCCTAGAATATGTACAGAGCAAAGACGAAGTTTTGCGTGAGCAATTTTGAAAGAATCTTTATTACTGCACTGCCACTGTATTTTGGCACAGCGGACAAACTTAAACTACGTCAACTCTTCACGTCATCCATACCGCAATGCTTGAAAACGAAAGTTTTCAATCAGTGCGTCCTACCCGTTATGACCTACGGAGCTGAGACGTGGACACTCACGATAGGGCTGGTCCACCAGTTCAAAGTCGCTCAGCGAGCTATGGAAAGAGCTATGCTCGGAGTTTCTCTGAAGGATAGGATTCGTAACGAATACATCCGACAGAGAACCAAGGTTATCGACATAGCTCAAAGAATTAGCAAGCTGAAGTGGCAGTGGGCCGGCCATATCTCGCGAAGAACCGACGGCCGATGGGGCAAACGTGTTCTTGAGTGGAGACCACGACTCGGTAAACGTAGTGTAGGACGCCCTCCGACCAGGTGGGATGACGACCTGCGAAAGACTGCAGGTAGATGCTGGATGCGGCAAGCTGGAGACAGGGCGCTATGGCGCTCATTGGGGGAGGCCTATGTCCAGCAGTGGACTGCTATAGGCTGATGATGATGATGATGATGATGATGATGGACAAACTTCCGCCTGCTACTGCGACGCAAAAAGTTGCAGGTTTGATTCCCGGCGTGGGACATAAGGTTGTACGTAGCACAACTTTGCTAAGAAATTAGACCGAGCTTAATGATGGCGTGTGCACTGTATAGCATTATTTATTATTTAATTTTCGCATTTAGTGATTCATAACACTTGTTTTTCTATACGCGACCTATGTTTTATACGGTCCATCTCTGTTATAAATAAATAATTTTTGTAGGCACATTTTTAAACAAGTGAAAAAAAACTTTATTGGTTCAGACAACACAAACCCCATCGATCTTCCAGTTTCAGTAGAGATTAGTAGCAATGCGGGTGCGCGTTGAAGTCTTTTGTATGAACACGGGTCCGCCGTAGCGTCGTAGCACGAGCTGACGGAACTAAGCTCTTTGCTGAAGTAATTTTCTGACACAAGTGCTTTTTCCACTTATGCTATAAACGAGTTTCTTTCTTCCTTTACTATTACTATTTATTTTCTTTAATAAAACTACCAGAGTTGATATCAAAGCGGGGAACACCGCAAGAAATCTCATGAATATAGAGGATCATAAATACCTATTGATGACACTACCGAAGCTGAACTAACTCATCATCAGCCTATATCAGTCCACTGCTGGACATAGGCCTCCCCCGATGAGCGCCATTGCACCCTGTCTTCAGCTTGCCGCATCCAGCATCTACCTGCAGTATTTCGCAAGTCGTCATCCCACCTGGTCGGAGGGCGTCCTACACTTCGTTTACCGAGTCGTGGTCTCCACTCAAGAACACGTTTGCCCCAGCGGCCGTCGGTTCTTCGCGAAATATGGTCGGCCCACTGCCACTTCAGCTTGCTAATTCTTTGAGCTATGTCGATAACCTTGGTTCTCTGTCGGATGTATTCGTTACGAACTAACTCTGCGGTACTTAATGAATGAATAATTGATTTTATTTTAATCAAAGTTTTTTCATTTTTCTTATTTTCCTTATATCTCATATTGCTGGTACTTTGATATAAAATGTGACATCATCAAGACTGTTCTTAGCCATCTTTGATGAAAATCGATAAAAGCCATATTAAAGTTATCGGAGATTTTTGTTTTTTAATTCGCTTCAGGCAAGACAACTGCATTTTCCGGCATTTATTAAAAAAACATGTATTTGGGGTATGCCGATAGAAGTGAAAAACTAAGTAATTTTAATTTTTTTTTACTGGAAAGCTTGCGGTGATAAAGACGCGATTTAAACACTTTTTGTTCACCCAAAAAGTACACATATTTACACAGTTAGGAAAGCGTTCGATGGCGATGACACGAGTTCTATGATTTTGTTTCCCTCTGGCCACGTGGTCCTACTGCCTTTGTCCTACCGATCGGACCACATGAACTTTTTTTTCCTATTAGTCCGATTAATCGGATTACAAGGATTTGTAATTTCGCTTCGTCCTACCGAACGGACCACATGAACTTTTTTTCCTATTAGTCCAATTAATCGGATTACAAGGAATTGTAAATCCGCTTCGTCCTACGGATCGGACCACAAAGTGCTCAACGCCTAAAGAAGTTTTCACTTCAAAAACCCTTTCAAAAAAACATAGCAATCCTACCTGTACCCCGCCTGATCAGCTACGTATCGGAACCGCTGCGGTATACCGAATGCATCGATATACCCGTAGGCACCCGTCACAGTTCCATTGGCGAGGCGATCTTCAGTGCGGTACTGCGTGTTACCAGTCACATCGTCTGCGACGTCGTAGTTGAAGGAGTATACGCCTGGATTGCCTGAAATAAGTTTTAAAAACGACATCATTCTTTATCCTACAGTGCAAGTAATTTGACGACGATCGTATTGTATTGCGCAAGAAAAGTAAGAACAAAGAAAAGAGGGATACTCAATCTATTACGTGTGGCGCAGTACTAGAACCAAAGGTTATCGTATCAACATAGCTCATATAATTAACAAGTCCAATAGGCAGTAGGATGGCCATATTTCGAACCAAAAATACAACCGCTGTGGTATAAATATAACGCGTTCTTGAATGGAGACCGGGACTCAGCAAAAGTTGTGAAAGAGCCTGACCAGGTGGGAAGACGATCTGTGACAGACTGCAGGCGGGTGCTGGGAGCGGCAAGCTAAAGACAGTATGCTTAGGCACTCATTAAGGGAAGGCTATATCCAGCAGTGGACTTATATAGACTAATTATTATAAATAATGATGAGTGAAAGGTTTGAGGCGCCTATTATACAGGATGCCAATATATTACTGTTTCTTACCATCAATATTATTGTAGAAATAGTTGGAAGGCTCAGCGACACTTAGCCGAGGTATTCTTGCAGATTGCACTTGTATATTCATTATGCAGAACGTCACTAAAATTATCTGAAAACAAATTTTGATTTGTATTCTCACAATCAGATTGCCGTAGCTTGCGCTAG
This sequence comes from Eupithecia abbreviata, assembly GCA_943735965.1. Lineage (NCBI taxonomy): Eukaryota > Metazoa > Arthropoda > Insecta > Lepidoptera > Geometridae > Eupithecia > Eupithecia abbreviata. The sequence goes on along the minus strand of OX030979.1, from coordinate 9,133,502 downwards.
AACAACTGAATTTAAAAAACTGATTTTAAAGTTATTACGAAACCAAAGTTAAGGTGAATAAATAAATAAATAAATAAAATAAATAATGCTGGACAATCCACACAGCATTATCTAGCCCCATGGTAAGCAAAGCTTGTGTTATGGGTACTAGATAACTGATATACATAATACAATACATTACATAGATAGATATTTTTTATTATACATAGAAAACGACCAGAACACCCGGAACAAATATCTGCGGATCGTACACACAATTGTTCCGAGGCGGAAATCGAACCCGCAACCTCCTGCGTCGCAGGCGGACCTTCGCCCACCGCGCCACATCGCTCGTCAAAAATCCGGTCGAATAGGTAAAGTTTGAAAAATTTCATTTTACGAACTCCATATAGATAGTTTTAGGTACAACTCCAAAGTAAAACGCACTAATTAAAACTGCAAATCAAACACCAACCAAAACAAAGTTAAATTAACACTCTTAAAGAATCATGGCTAAGTAATCACACGAAAACCACAAACTAAATATCACAAACTATGGCAAATATCCCGTTTTATGCTTTTACCTTACCTTATATAGTAAATCCATTATCACAGATATTGTAGAACTTTCAACGGAAGTGTGGTGCGCGCACGCGTGGACCTACCGGCACATCTCCTTATAGTGCAAGAACAACGGGCTTGAGCCGGTAAACTTATAACTTGATTTATACAGGGTGTTTTAAATATATAACAACTAGCGACCCGTCCCAGCTTCGCACGATTTTCGATATAAATTCATGTAAACCTTCCTCTTGAATTACTTTATCTATTTAAAAATCTGCTTCAAAATCTATTGCGTAGTTTTAAAGATCTAAGCACAGCACACATAGGGACAGACAGACAGCGGGAAGCGACTTTACTTTATATTATGTAGTGATAGTGAATTCCGAAAATCTATTCTTTGATACAGAAGGGATGACAGGTCCTATATCCTTAGCATTTTCAAGAAACTCAGCTACAGCGACTACAGCAAAAACTATGGTTGGAAATTTGTCTGCAGAGCCATAAGATAGATACGGTCACCATCGGCCAAAAAGTACAAAAGTTTGCAACTTTGTCCATTGTAAGGTTTTGTCTGCACTAGTAATGTGGAGAGTAGTAAACAAGTAATTTATTTTAATATAAAAAAAAAACAAAAAATAAAGGCTATCTGCAAATCACGCCCAAAAGCCATCGCTTAGACAAGTTTTTATTATTATTTTATGAATAACGCTTCGTTGTTTACATGCTAAAATATAGTATATAGGAAATGAACCACGCTCTGCTTTTTCCGTTCATTCCGTTAAAGCCTGATAATGGGGTAAAGAAAATGGATTGACGCTACTCAGCTGTGATTTATTAAGTTTTGTTTATTTCAGGCAATGTCGTTCCACTGCAAGGCAAAGGCCTCTCTCCCTTTCTTTCTTGTTATGATGATGATGAAAAATTATTCGATCGTTTAGAAAAAACTAAAAACTGACATCGAAACCCCTTCATTTGCACGAAAAAACTAACAAAGGACTTCGAATCTTTTAATTTTGCATTGTTTTTGTTTTGCAGGATAAATACTAATCCCTCGGGAATCATTTTTTCACAGCTTCGGGATAATTCTGTATACAATTGTGAAATAATTTCCAAAATCGGTCCATAATTAGAACATATAACCTGCTTCTTTCTTAAAAGTCAAAATGAGTCACAACACACCTTTAATGATCACCCTGTACATATAACAAGTGGGTGAAGGTAATTTCACCCATATCCGCGGCGTGACGTCATGCCATTAGTGCGACAGGATAAGGCATTGCCTTTTGTGAAGTCAAGAAAGCTAGAAAATACCTACAAGTCGTATAGATAAAAATTGGCATTGAAAGTGTCATGGAGACCACTTCAATCATTGACAAATGTGATCCAAGTTGGTCAGCACACGTAGGCTACAAGGATCTTGTATGTAAGTAGTATATGTATATATATTAATAAACAACATTCGTCTATAATACGCCACCGTCATACCTGTACTTTAGCTACGTGTCCATCCAAAGGTTGCCTGGAAGAAATCGCTCTTAGCGATAAGGCCACCCATTGTGCATCTGTATCTTTGTTCTTTACTGTTTTTGCTTTTCTGTGTTTGATGTGCAATAAAGCGTATTTGTATTGTATTGTATTGTATATTTTATGTTATGTATGTAGTATATTTCTATGTAAGTATTATATGTAAGTATTTTATTAAATATTATATAACCTAAAAGCACACAGATCCCCTGGTACTGTCCACGATCCTATCCATCCATGGTTGTCTGGTAGAGATCGCTCTGAGCGATAAGACCGCCAATTTTAATTAATTTTAAGTTTTCTCTGTTCATAGTTTTCTATTTAGTGCAATAAAGAATTTTCTATCTATCTTTGGGTCAGTATGATATTTTCGGTAACATTCTTTATTTACACCACTAATATCAACTGTGCATAAAATTGTTGAACCGACGACGGCCGCTGGGATAAACGTGTTCTTGAGTGGAGACCACGACTCGGTAAACTCGGTGTAGGACGCCCTCTGACCAGATGGGATGACGACCTGCGAAAGACTGCAGGTAGATGCTGGATGCGGTAAGCTGAAGACAGGGCGCTATGGCGCTCATTGGGGGAGGCCTATGTCCAGCAGTGGACTGCTATAGGCTTATGATGATAATGATGATAAAATTGTTCATTATGATACAAGTTCCAGTAATTTTTATTTTTTAAATCAATACACAGATTCACAGTAATTTATTATTAAAATTTAAAGTAAAAATACTTATTTTACTCAGACAACAGACCATAATTATTATACATTTACGAGTTCTTATCACATACAATTTTAGCCAATGGCACAAAGTAAAAATTGTGTACTGTGATAGAATGATTCATAGATACATAGATAGATAGATAACACCGCTGAAAGCTATCTCTTCCAGGCAACCTTGGGATGGACTGGACATGAACGAACAATATAGACGGTGGCACTTTAATAAATAATTGGTAACAAATACACTAAATACCTACATTACAAACATTATAATAAACTTACATAGACATAAGATAAGGCTATCAATATTTCATATGGATAAATAATGCTGATGCAGCAGTTTTTTTTAATATAGTAAGTGATTCATGTTTAAGCCTTCCTATTTTTCAAATCAATAGATATATTTATAGTATTTTTTGCATAAGTTTTGCATAAAATTTTCTTATATGCACTATTTTCGAAGCTTTTGTAGACGTGTATTTATCGTTCCGAAGAACACCACCCAATATCATTTTACGACTATAAAAACTGAGCTATGAGTTCTTAATAAAGTCATAATAACCCATTTCTGATAACACTCGCATCAGTTGCATTTACTGCGTTTTGATAACAATTTTACATCTTTTTACCCGCATATAGTTGCTATAACATTAACATAAAACGCACTGTGAATATAGACTAACGAACCGATATTTCAACGACCTTTTTATCTTGTGTTCACATAAATACCACGGTACAGACTAAACACAGTTAAGTATATTTAGGCTTTTCCTCTTTTGAAACCTCAAAAGCACCTAACATTACAGCTGCGCCCTTACAGGGTACAAGTACCTACCTCTAAGCTAATAACACCTATGCTAAAATTATGTGACAACGTGTATGCAATAAATAAATGAATATGAATACATTACTAGAAATATATGTATTATATGTAGATTTTGATATAAGTCTATGCTCACTCATGAACTTTATTGTCAATGTAGGAAGTTACTGTAAAATTACTTAAATGGTTTTACGATGTCGCGTATCGCCCACTAAACTTACCTCTCTTTGGACTTAGGTAGGATGTGATTATATTATAGCCTAACTAGTTTCTGCCGGTGGCTTTGCCTAGTCTTTTCCGAAAAAAATGCCTCTCCGTACTGTCTACGTCCCTGCCACATTTCATTAAGATCCGTTTAGCCATGAAAAGGTAACAGACAGACACACATAAATACTTTTGGTTTTATAATATTAAGTAAAGATATCAAATTATGAATTAACTAAAGTCAAGCATCACAACGTTTATACAATTCGTATTTTTTACGAATTATGAAAGAGGTTTCTGATAAAACTACGCATTACATTAATTTTAACGACCGATGTGGCGCGGTGGTCGAAGGTCCGCCTGCGACGCAGGAGGCTGCGGGTTCGATTCTCGCCTCGGAACAATTGTATGTACGATCTGCAGATATTTGTTTCGGTTGTTCTGGTCAATATCTATCTATGTAATTTATTATATTATGTATATCAGTTTTCTAGTACCCATAACACAAGCTCTGCTTACCATGGGACTAGATAATGCTGTGTGAATTGTCCAGCATTATTTATTTTTATTATTTTTACTGTATCTAACATATTTTTATCAATACATATTTATTTTCTTGCATTGAAATATAAATAAATAATGCTGGAATATCCACACAGCATTATCTAGCCCCATGGTAAGCAGAGCTTGTGTTATGGGTACTAGATAACTGATATACATAATACAAACATTACAACATTACATAGATAGATATTTTTTTTATTATACATAGAAAACGACCAGAACACCCGGAACAAATATCTGCAGATCGTACACACAATTGTTCCGACGCGGGAATCGAACCCGCAACCTCCTGCGTCGCAGGCGGACCTTCGCCCACCGCGCCACATCGGTCGTCGCTATATTATTCTGTGCTGTTTAGGTATGTTTATAGAGTAAACTAATTTCAGGCTGTACGGCTCTGGAACAAACTGCCTGTTGTTATCAGACTTGCACCTTCCATTAACTCCTTCAAATCTAAACTAAAGTCCCATCTTCTATCTTCAGTTGTCTACATTTTTTCCTTCATTCTCCTCTCTTTCTCATTCAGATTCTTATTCCTGCTCCAACAGTGATCAGATTTTATCCAAATTTTATTTCTGTGGTGCCTTCTTAATGTATTCAGTTATTCTTATTTGTAGTTTTTCTTTTAGGTTAGTTTTAATTTAAGTAGTTTTGTATTGCATGCAATGTATTAAGTTTGTATTCTTTGTTTTTTTTATTTACTTCTCTATTACTGTTTGTTTGTGCTCTACCAACTCTTTGTATAATATATCTTAATCTCCATCCCTGGTTACCTGGAAGAAATTAACTTAAATTAAATTAAAAACAGTACTATAGGCGGCCTTATCGCTCAGAGCTTTTATTATGTAAGATTTAGATATAAGGTGTTATTTTGTTATTTTGGGTACAATAACGTGTTCATTCATTGATACAAATTATTTATTTTAGTTTTTTTTATTTTTAGCCATTATTGTCCCACTGCTTGGCAAAGGCCTCCCTTTTCTCCTTCCACTCTAAACTAACACTTTGACTGCTGAAATCACACGGTATGTGTTTTCTACAAATACATATTTATTTTCTTGCATTGAAATATAAATAAATAATGCTGGAATATCCACACAGCATTATCTAGCCCCATGGTAAGCAGAGCTTGTGTTATGGGTACTAGATAACTGATATACATAATACAAACATTACAACATTACATAGATAGATATTTTTTTTATTATACATAGAAAACGACCAGAACACCCGGAACAAATATCTGCAGATCGTACACACAATTGTTCCGACGCGGGAATCGAACCCGCAACCTCCTGCGTCGCAGGCGGACCTTCGCCCACCGCGCCACATCGGTCGTCGCTATATTATTCTGTGCTGTTTAGGTATGTTTATAGAGTAAACTAATTTCAGGCTGTACGGCTCTGGAACAAACTGCCTGTTGTTATCAGACTTGCACCTTCCATTAACTCCTTCAAATCTAAACTAAAGTCCCATCTTCTATCTTCAGTTGTCTACATTTTTTCCTTCATTCTCCTCTCTTTCTCATTCAGATTCTTATTCCTGCTCCAACAGTGATCAGATTTTATCCAAATTTTATTTCTGTGGTGCCTTCTTAATGTATTCAGTTATTCTTATTTGTAGTTTTTCTTTTAGGTTAGTTTTAATTTAAGTAGTTTTGTATTGCATGCAATGTATTAAGTTTGTATTCTTTGTTTTTTTTATTTACTTCTCTATTACTGTTTGTTTGTGCTCTACCAACTCTTTGTATAATATATCTTAATCTCCATCCCTGGTTACCTGGAAGAAATTAACTTAAATTAAATTAAAAACAGTACTATAGGCGGCCTTATCGCTCAGAGCTTTTATTATGTAAGATTTAGATATAAGGTGTTATTTTGTTATTTTGGGTACAATAACGTGTTCATTCATTGATACAAATTATTTATTTTAGTTTTTTTTATTTTTAGCCATTATTGTCCCACTGCTTGGCAAAGGCCTCCCTTTTCTCCTTCCACTCTAAACTAACACTTTGACTGCTGAAATCACACGGTATGTGTTTTCTACAAATGACTTATATGCGTAAATCCACACTAGCGCAGCGGCTGAGAAAATACAGATCTGTGTGACTCAGCACAGCCGTAATATTTTTCGAACGAAACGCATGTGCGGCGCAACAAAACCGCTGTGTAGAGCGGCAGCACGAATTTTTTAGGTTAAAAAAAAGATCGCAGTGAACGAAAAAAAATCGCAGTCAAAGTGTTAAATTAAAACCTTACTATGATAATATTAACCAAAATAGGAAATCTAATTTACCAGTTGTAAAATTATTCATTATACGAGGACAAATTTTAACGGTTTGCTTTCAACTTGGTTATAACTTACGAAAAAGGATTTATAGCGGATATAAAATTATTATAGCTCAGAAACTAAATAAATTATAATGAGGGCGATGAACTTTGCCACTTCGTTTAGAAGTTTCCGATGTAAGCATAACTATAGGTTATCTTAGCCTTTAATCTTTTGTTACCTTCTTTATTTTTACCTACATATCCTACTAATATTATAAACGCGAAAGTTTGTAAGTATGGATGGATGTTTGTTACTCTTTCACATAAAAACTACTGAACGGACCTTGATAAAACTTGGAACATACATAGTATGTGTACTGGAATAACATATAGGCTACTTTTTATCGTGGTACCACGAGAGCGAAGCGGGGGGAGGGGGTATGTCAATATTTACATATATCATAGATTATACTGTGGCGCGGCGGAACAAATATTTGTACGATCTGCAAATATTTGTGGTGTTCTGGGTATTTGTACATATAATAAAAAAAACTATCTATGTAATGTATTATGTATACCAGTCATCTAGTACCCATAACACAAGCTCTGCTTAGCTTGGGGCTAAATGATGTATAGATTGTTCAGCATTATTTGTTTTTTTTTTATTTTACAATTTCACAGAACATCACACTAATAAATGCGAAAGTTTGGATGTTTAGAGGAATGGATTAATGGATATTTGTTACTTCTTTACGCCAAAACTACTGAACAGATCGGGCTGAAATTTATCAAACACGTAGTTCTTGGCCTGGAATAGAACATACTTTAAATCACATAAATCAGCTCCTATAGGATCGAAATAACTTTAAAAGTAAAGTAAAGTAAAGTAAAAAATCATTTATTTCTTTAGGCTTACAAAATAAGCACTTAGACAAGTCATATTTTATACATAAAATTATTATCAAATAAAATTATTTTACTGTTCACTTCAATTTTTTGTCCACTAGTGGAAGAAGTGAAAAGAAACCACTAGCATGTTCATCTCTTATATGTCTAATACATGGTGATTTGCCTATTTAAGTCTAAATATAACACAATATAATAAAAACATTTTTATACGAACGACGCTTGCATAGCCGAGGGCAGAAAGTAGTTTAATTGATTTTAATATGTTGGTTGACTGTTCATATTCTTCATATGCCTTCATGACCATACCCAAGTTCGGAAAGGTTTAACCATAAGTCAAATTTTGTTAGTATGGATGGATGGATGGATTTTTGTTAATCTTTCACGTAAAAACTACTGAATGGATTTTAATGAAACCTCACAATAATATAGCTTACATATCAGTATAACACATAGGCAATTCATAAAGATATATAGTATATTATCCAAAATATCTATCACTACGCGGGTGAAACCGCGGGGCGCAGCTAGTATATTATATTCTTAAGGTCTTTCACGTAAAAACTACTGAATGGATTTTAATGAAACTTCACAATAAAGCTTACATATCAGTATAACACATAGGCTACAATTCATAAAGATATATAGTATATTAACCAAAATATCTATCATTACGCGGGTGAAACCGCGGGGCGCAGCTAGTATATTATATTCTTAACACTTTGAGTGCTGAAAACGCACGGTATGAGTTTTCTACAAGTGACTAATATGCGTAAATCCACACTAGTGCAGCGGCTGAGAAAATACAGATCTTTTTGACTCAGCAGAGCTGTAATATTTTTCGAACGAAACGCATGTGCGGCGCAACACAACCGCTGTGTAGAGCGGCAGCACGAATTTTTTAGGTAAAAAAAAGATCGCTGTCGTCGAAAAAAAACCGCAGTCAAAGTGTTAAGGTTGAACCTAGTAGGTACCTACCTACTATTACTTAGTAACAATACTAAAAACTAAAAGATTTAGGTATGAAAACACTGGTTATTAGAACGGGAACTTGTAACATACATATATCATTTTATCCATTAACATTAACATGAGGTGGGTTCCAGTGGACAGTTTGTTAAATGGCCGCCATCAGTCTTTTTCTTAATTTGGCGTAGGTCTTTGAACTTTTTAATAGCAAAATGTTAGTAGTAGGCATTGAATATATTTTATTGTACTAAAGTCATTTAAAACGGGATATTTACCCTGATTTGATTTATGAGTTTTCCAATACTTCGGCACAGTTTCATGCGCCATGATCACGGAATAACTGAAGACTGAAGACTGAGAAATATTGGAAAACTCAAAAATCTAATCATGGTAAATATCCCGTTTTAAATGACTTTAGTGTTAATAAACCATGATAGTTTCAGAAGGTTTATTTTATTGTATTTAGATATATTTTTATCTACGTGTATACACAATATATATAATTCAATATTTTTTTATTGCACCATCAATACAAAAAATACAATTACATAGTATAAAACAAAGTCGCTTACCGCTGTCTGTCTGTCCCTATGTATGCTTAGATCTTTAAAACTACGCAACGGAATTTGATGCGGTTTTGTTTAATAGATAGAATGATTCAAGAGGAAGGTTTATAAACCATTTGACAGATAGATTTCCAGGCGGGCGAAGCTGCGGGGCGCAGCTGGTTGTTTTATATAAATATATTTTATTTTGTATTTAGGTAGATTTTATTATAAGTATTTCTATGCACTGCAAAATAGACCGAAAAATATTATGAAAGACTAGCTGCGCCCCGCGGTTTCACCCGCGTTGTGATGGATATTTTGAATAATATACAATATATAGTTATAAATTGGGGTTAGTGGCGATTCGCCATCGTAGTGATTCGTCATCGCAAAAAAAGTAGTGGTGATTTGCCATCACTCAAAATATTTTAATATTCTTAGTGGTGATTTGCCATCATTTTCTTTTATACCGACAAAGAAGAAAGAAAAAAGGGTCCGATGGCGAATCGCCACTAACTCATAAATTGTAGCATATGTGTTATTCTGATCTATAAGCTATATTATTGTAAAGTTTCATTAAAATCTGTTCTGTAGTATTTACTTGAAAGAGTAACAAACATCCATCCATCCATACTTACAAACTTTCGCGTTAATAATATTAGTAGGATGATAAAACAAATTTGTAAGGAAAATAAAATAAAAAATCTTCCAAACTAACGGTTTTTATTTAAATCCTTCTTCATTGCGTGAGTTCGTTAATATAATACTGAAATCAACGTTTTACTTTAATATAAATAATATAATATATATTCTTGTACTTCAGATGCTACATTTTTACACTTGAATAAGTGAATATCAAAGCATTTTAGACCTTATTCTACTTAGGCAACGCTTAATGCTGCTTGAGTCGGTAACCCTGCCTGTCCTAGAAAAATTAAGTTGCTATTTATAAAATTAAAATAACTATAACTAGGTACTTCATAGACCAACATACATATATTTTTTCATAATATTACTATATAAATAATGCAAAACGATTTCCTACATTCGTAGGTCAGCTTGTTGCGAAATGGTTGGCAAATCCAATGTTTTCCGATTTTAAATTCTACCCACAATATGATCGTGCATTAAGTTACTTTTTCATGGCTTGAGAGATAATAAAATCAATAAAATATATTATATATTAAACGCCCTGAACAACCAAAGAGATATAAAGCCCGTGCCACATCAGTAGTGGCGACCGATGTGGCATGATGGACGAAGATCTACCTGCGACGCAACATGTTGCGGGTTCATTTCCTAGGGACAATATTTATATGATCCGCAAATATTTTTGTATATAAAATTAAATGTATTTATTTAAATATATAAGCTGAAGTGGCAGTGGGCCGGCCATATCTCGCGACGAACCGACGACGGCCGCTGGGGCAAACGTGTTCTTGAGTGGAGACCACGACTCGATAAACGTAGTGTAGAACGCCGTGCCAGCGAAAGACTGCAGGTAGATGCTGGATGCGGTAAGCTGAAGACAGGGCGCTATGGCGCTCATTGGGGGAGGCCTATGTCCAGCTGTGGACTGCTATAGGCAGATGATGATGATGATGAAATATATGTATATATGTATGTATGTTGGTCTTACTAAAACTACATGTGTGTACCATTGTCAGTGGTCTTTATGGCTAGTGATAGGCGTAGTGTGGTGCTATGACGGGCGCCGCGGCGTAGTGTGCTATAGGAGCTGCTATAACACGGTGTTGAACCTGCGAAAAAGGAAACAATCAGTTTTGTCCTGGCTATTAAAAAAAGCAGACCCTGATGCGAGTTCACTTAGCTATGAGACATACTAAAATAGGATTGAAAAGAAAGTACATTTTGTTTCTCTAATAATGCGTGAATACGGTTAGAAATCGTAACCAAAATTGATAGATAGAAAACACTTTATTATACCACACAAAACAGAAAACAATACAGCAATAAACAATAGAATAAATGAAGTATAATAGGCGGCCTTATCGCTGAGAGCGATCTCTTCCAGGCAACCTTTGGATGGACTGGACATTAAGGAACAAAATAGACGGCGGTACTTTAGTAAATATTTGTATACATAACAGAAAAGAAAACAAATACTTACTTAACTAACTTATCAGCTGTAAGTAAATCTTAAAATTGCAAAACAAAATATATTAAAACAATGAATGAAAAATGAAAATGAGAAGTTTTTATTTAAATAAATAAATAATGCTGGACAATTCACACAGCATTATCTAGCCCCATGGTAAGCAGAGCTTGTGTTATGGGTACTAGATAACTGATATACATAATACAATATATTACATAGATATATATTTTTTATTATACATAGAAAAAGACCAGAACACCCGGAACAATTATCTGCAGATCGTACACACAATTGTTCCGAGGCGGGAATCGAACCCGCAACCTCCTGCGTCGCAGGCGGACCTTCGCCCATCGCGCCACATCGGTCGTCAAAATCAAATTTCTTTAAGCTTACAAATAAGCACTTAGACAGGTCATATTTTATACTATTCATTATTATCAATTAAATTATTTTATAGTTCACTTCCGTTTTTTGTCCACCAGTGGAAGAAGTGATAAGAAACCACTAGTATGTTCATAACTTATGTGTCTAGTACATATGATTTGCTTATCTGTAAGTTGGTAGATTTTGAGTTGGAGCAAAACTCGTTCCAAGCTTTTTTATCTTCTAGGTAATCTGATATTTTGTAATAAGCTTTTTTACAAAGAATATGATTCACAATTTTTTTAAATTTATGTAATGATAATTTTTGCAACTCACTTGGAGTTTTGTTGTAGAAGCGTATACATTGCCCTTTAAAAGATACATTTATCTTGTGTAGTCTAGTTGTGGGCACAGCGAGTTTATTCTTATTTCTAGTATTTACATTATGTATATCACTTTTTTTAGTAAACCGATTGATATTTTTATGAGTGTACAACAAGTTTTCATAAATATATTGACACGGTACTGCCATTATGTTTATTTCTTTGAATTTTTCACGTGTGTACGTCAATGTACGTAGATATACTATTCCATATTAATACGTTCAAACGAACTGTAGATAAAGCACCCGGTAATATTATAAAGTAATAGGAACCATATTACAGCTTATCCAATTTAACATTATCCCAGATTTACTGTAATAATAAATATCGACATAGCTCAAAGAATTAGCAAGCTGAAGTGGCAGTGGGCCGGCCATATCTCGCGAAGAACCGACGGCCGATGGGGCAAACGTGTTCTTGAGTGGAGACCACGACTCGGTAAACGTAGTGTAGGACGCCCTTCGACCAGGTGGGATGACGACCTGCGAAAGACTGCAGGTAGATGCTGGATGCGGCAAGCTGAAGACAGGGCGCTATGGTGCTCATTGGGGGAGGTCTATGTCCAGCAGTGGACTGCTATAGGCTGATGATGATGATGATGATGACTATAATAACTTGTCACAGGGTTAGTTGCAAAACGCGATTTCTCTAAGATTGTCGGAATGCCGCCAGCGGCGCTCTTGCGCAAACGAATGGTGCAGACTTAAAAGGACATGGGCAAATACTATCACACGAGATTCCCAAGCGAGAGTTCAGAGAAATGACAAGGCTTGACGGATCCTGACCTTCGACCTTTTGTTTATTTGCAAGAGGAAAAATACGGACAAAAAACAAAATTTTCGAGCTTATTTATTATTTTTATGAGATTATAGGAATATAAGACAGTATATTATGTATATGATACGTTTATTAATTTTGTATTATCCGAACAGATGGAGGTGGATTATGAGACAGTATATTATGTACATATATGTATATGTTACGTTTATAAATTTTGTGTTATCCGAACAGACGGAGGTGGATTATGAGACAGTACATTATGTACATATGTATATATTATGTAACGTTTATAAATTTTATATGGATGTAGACTATTTTTATGTTCTTACACACTGTACATATATTATATAAATGTATTTGGTTTCTGTTGCTTCAGTCTGTAAACAAAAGTGATGAATAAAACGTGTTCTGTTGACAGAACTACTCAACAGAACACGATTTATTACCTACTACTGGGATTTTTTTCCCATTGGTTCTGTCCACAAAACAAAAAGAAATACAATTCTCACTTGTTCTGTTGAGTAGTTCTGTTGACAGCATTACTGGGATTTTTTACCCATTCGTTCTGTCCACAAAACAAATAGGAATACAATTCCCACTTGTTCTGTTGACTAGTTCTGTCAGCATTACTGGGATTTTTTTCCCATTGCATAGCCTGTTAGTTGTTATTTTTCGTTGTTGCAAAACCCGTACTTAGCTTTTATATCCTCTAGATATATTATTTTAGATAAAGCCTTTTTGCAAAGTACGCATCTATCGATGGAAACACTGTCTATGATAAGTGACCACAAAGCACTCTCGATGACCCAAGCCTACGTGACGAACAATCCGAAATGCAACGGTCGATTGTACTATAACCTTGACCGCCCAGTCTCCGCTCGAGTAGTTCCAAGCCTATTGGTACTTTCAACACTGATTTCGCTAAGTTCAAACTTGCGTTCGTCGCTCATAGCCTTTTCTGTTTGCTGAGTTGACGCTAGGTTAGGCTAGGTAGGTGGTGTACTCGCATTTGGACCTCAAATTTTGTCATTGTCTCGAAAGAAGAAAGTAATTGCGATTCTGCCGTGCTATATATTGAGTAGTGTAATAGCTATTTAGTTTGTTATTTCTCATCATCATCATCATCAACCTATAATAGCCCACAGCTGGACATAGGCCTCCCCAAATGAGCGCCATAGCGCCCAGTCTTCAGCTTTGCTATTTGTAACATTTATTTATTATTTCTTTTTAAGTATTCATAATGTTATGTTAATATTTAATCTGCATCAATCTACATACTATGTATATTTGGTACACCCCTGCCTTAATTCAATTCACTTAATTATTTCCATCCATAGGTTGCCTGGAAGAGATCATTTCTAAGGGATAAGGCTCAGCATAAGTTATTTGTAAACATGTTACAACCAACGCTGGTCTTCCGATACATGATTATTATGACATTAATATAGAAGACTAGCTTTCGCCCGCGGCTTCGCTCGCATGGTACCACGATAAAAAGTAGCCTATATGTTATTCCCACTATGTATGTACATATACTATGTATGTTCCAAGTTTCATCAAGATCCGTTCAGTAGTTTTTATGTGAAAGAGTAACAAACATCCATCCATCCATCCATACTTACAAAACTTTCGTGTTTATAATATTAGTAAGATTGTAAATCGATGCTTACCGGATGCACAGCTTGTGTTTTGTGAACAACCGCGTTGAACCCGGAGTGGTCATCCGCTGCGTAGTTCACTGTGCGAGTTGAACCGTCTGGCTCTACTAGAGAGTAGCTGCCTGGAACAGGAAAACCTTCAGGTTAATCTATATATACATATATATATATAAATATATATATAAAATAAACCCCTATTTCTTCTGGTCACGCTATAACTTGAGAACGGCCGGGTGATTATGTAACTCGCGACCGGTTTGCAACAGGCGTAACTTAAGCAATCAGTGCTGTCAAACGTCAATTTTGTATTAGTTTGATACCAGCTACAACGTCAAAATTGGCGTTTGACAGCACTGATTGCTTAATTTACGCCTGTCGCAAACCGGTCGCGAGTTACATTATCACCATATGGGTTTACCGATTTCATTGTTTTTTAAAATGATTTCTAATACATTGTACAAGAGAGAAAACAATCGGATCTTGACATATTAGTGAGAATTATAACTATGTTAATAAATAACAAATATTACGAAGCTTTTTGGCCAACATTTTTGACTTTTTTTACCGACTTTAGTCCATTATCAAAAAGGCAAACTATGGATTTTCCCATTCTTAACTAGCAATGTTTTATAATTCATTGCAGGTCAATAATTTTTCCTATTTTTCTCAAAGGACGAAGCCGCGAGTCGCAGCTAGTAGGAAATAAATATAAAACAGCATTGGCATAATGTCGGGAGCTGACGAGAAAATCCGTTGTTTCTAGCTATTACATACCATGTGTATATTATGTATTCAACAAGCAAAAACGATACAACGGAACAAGACAATGCATTTACAATTTCACAAGTGACGGAAAACAAAAGCCTAGTGTTAAAACTTATGTATTGTTGTTATCGCGCCAAGAGCCGTGAGAAACGTAGAGAATGAACTTACTAATGTGATTATAGAAGTAACAACAAACAACCAACAACCAAAGAATTAGCAAGCTGAAGTGTCAGTGGGCTGGCTATATGGTCTAGTATCAGTAGTCCGATGATTTAGGCCGATGATCGGACTGATGAGACTTTTTAGTCTCTTCAGTCCGATGATGCTGATCAATACAGATCATCGGACTTCTGAGCCTTTCAGTCCGATATTTACACATTTCGACTTTCCCAAAAAAAAATGTTCTTAACTTCATTAACTTCATATCGTGAAGAACCGACAACCGCTGCTGGGGTAAACGTGTTCTTGAATCGAGACCGCGACCTCGGCAAATGTAGCGGAGGACGCCCTCCGGCCAGGAGGGATGAGGACTTGCGAAAGACTGCAGGAAGATGCTGGATGCGGCAAGCTCAAGACAGGACGCTATAGCGCTCATTAGGAGAGGCATATGTCCAACTGTGATGACCTAGCTAGACCTGCGTTACGCTGCGCTTTCGTCCTTCATGAGCGTGGCCAGCATTGCAGACAGAGACCTCGACCAGACCTCGTTGGTATGTTCATAAGAATAGACGGGGTCAATAATAATCACTCGGGAATAAGTATGTTGGGAGCTCGAGATTATTCTTTATCGAATAGCGAAATACTTTTTTAAATCATAAAAATGGACGAGCATACATAAAAATGTATACACCTGAACATAGAACCTACTCCTCTTTTTTTGAATTAAAAAAGTCAGTTTAAAAACATGCAAACACTACCTGTGTTTGCATGTTTTTAATCTGACTTTTTTGAAAACTACCGATGTTTCTGTGCTCAACTAACTTCTTTTTTGTTTTGGCGCCGCTTGCTTTTCGCTACGAATCTGCCAGTGTCTGTTTCAAAGTCAAAAACTCAAGCGGGAACTTCACATCAATGAAGAGCAATGACACTGAATTTTCAGGCGATAACTATAAACTGTCATAAACTAAATTTACCTCTAACGACGTCTCCATCCCTTTCCTCTTGTTGCGACTTTATGTCGCCCGTGTGTGGGTCCTTCACACCGTAGTTGAAGGCGTACTTTGGATAAGCCTGCATAAAAAAAACATTATATTTTTTTTAAATTAAATTACTTATTTCTGCCTGTGGCTTCGCACGCGTTGTCTATGGAAACGTTTGAAGGCTATTTATATCCTATAGGAACTATTTTATGAAAGAAAAAGTAGCCTATGTTTGATTCCAGGTTTTGAGTTACATCACGACAAAACTGCCTGAAATATGTTACGCTATCATCATTTTTTTTTTGTTAAGACAAACTACATTCATTATTTCCAAAGATATAATAGCCTACATTCTATAGGAGGTGGTAATACAGCTGTTAGGTACCTTGTTATAATTAGTTTTTTTGAGAATAAATAAATAATAATAATAATGCTGGACAATCCACACAGCATCATCTAGCCCTAAGCTAAGCAGAGCTTGTGTTATGAGTACTAGATGACTGCTATTTGTTTTGTGGGTTCGATTCCCGCCTCGGAACAATTGTGTGTACGATCTGCAGATATTTGTTCCAGGTGTTCTGGTCATTACCGATGTATGTAATCTTTTGTATTGTGTATATCAGTTATCTAGTACTCATAACACAAGCTCTGCTTAGCTTAGGGCTAGATGATGCTGTGTGAATTGTCCAGCAATATTTATTTATTTATTTATAGTGACACAACTTACAACAGGTTCCACGGCATGCACCAGGGGAGCATGTAGTACCGGAGCATGCACCAGCCCGCCCAGGTACTGGGGCAGCGGCACCGCTGTGGCTGCGCACACGCACGCTAGCACTAATAACATCTGCAACACGATATCACCAGTTATTTTGACATTTGATTTTCTTTTTCAAAGTTTTTTTTTAATAATAGCGTCCCGGCTTCGCACGGTTTTAGTACGGATCCCAAACTTTTTTGAAAATATAATATAGCCTATGTTCACCGGTAATTGTGTAGCTTCCCAACGGTGAAGGAATTTTTCAAATCGGTCCAGTAGTTTCGGAGCCTATTCATTACAAACATACAAACAAAAAATCAAACCTTTACTCATTAAAATATTATTATAGAAGACAAAAGTTTTACAAGAGTAGAGTACTAAACACTGTTTAGAACCTGACAACCAACAAGACCAATTAATAGATAGATAACACTTTATTACAACACACAAAACAGAAAATAATACAGAAATAAAGGTATAAAGGGCGGCCTTATCGCTGAGAGCGATCTCTTCCAGGCAACCTTGGGATGGACTGGACATGAACGAAACAATATAGACGGTGGCACTTTAATAAATAATTGGTAACAAATACACTAAATACCTACATTACAAACATTATAATAAACTTACATAGACATAAGATAAGGCTATCAATATTTCATATGGATAAATAATGCTGATGCAGCAGTTTTTTGAATATAGGGAGTGATTTTGCACGTCTGATGTCCAGAGGGAGAGCATTCCATAGACGGGTAGCTTGTACAGTACACATAGAAAGAGGTAGAGTGAGCAGGGACTTTCAAGATGAGGGTTTCAGAGGAACGCAAAGAGGCTGAACGCCTTTAAAAGTTTTTTGATAAAAATACTATTTATAAATAAGCAGTTTGTCATTACCATCGATGAAGCTGCAAAACGCAAAATCAGATTTCTGATTTTATTACTTTAGGCTTTTGAAATCTTGATAAGTTATTTGTCACCAAACGCTACTTTCTCCACATATAAATTTTGGCGGAAAAACATAAGTTTGTAATAAATAAATAATGCTGGAGAATCCACACAGCGTGCACACAATTATCCCGAGGCGGGAAACGAACCCGCAACCTCCTGTGTCGCAGACGGACTTTAGCCACCGTGCCATAGATGTCGAGTTTTATAGGTATATCAGTTTTGAAATACTTTCAAATATTATTTTAATCAAACGCTAATTAGTAAAACCATTACCTACGTAACTTACCCGCATATTGTCCGCGACACACGCAACACCCGGCTGACCGGCGCCTGCGCACTCTCCTTATATAATATAGGACCCCTCCAGCACTGCCTAGGACGCATACCTATGATAGGACACTCGGCAACAACATTACATTAGCTGAAGTATTTTTTTTTTTTTTTTTTTACGTAGGGGACACACGAAACTATCAAATTCTATGTATGCTTAATGATGGTAATGATCATATTAATATAATCTTACATATACCACCATAAAGTTTATAGATTGATTAGAGTAGATTTTGATGCGGTTTTTAGATAGAGATAGATCAAGAAAATAAAATAAAATAAATAAATAAATAGATATTTTATTATTATACATAGAAAACGATCAGAACACCCTGAACAAATATTTGCAGATCGTACAAACACTTGTCCCAAGGCGGAAATCGAAACCACGACCTCCTGCGTCGCAGAAGTACCTTAGCCCGCTGAACCACATCGGTCATTTCATAGTGTTATAAGAATTTACCTGGAACCAAAGAACCTGCATGTAGGTCAGGTAGTCAAGTTGAAAACTATGTTGCAAGCTGTAAGTGATTCATTGATCCTTCCTTAGCTAAATGCATAAACCCAGTTTCACATATACACAAAACTTCTTGAGAACCAAAGTTATTATAAAGACAATAAATAGGTCAATAGATTTCTTTCCAGCCCTGGTGGGGGCACAGAGAGGGGCCTCGAGGCTTGGCCTCATTACCCCGGCGTCAACTCGAGGGGTGACGACCCCTCGGTCCTTGGGTTTTGTGGGAATCTTTTCTTTCCCTTATTCTCAATGTTTTTTTATCAATAAATAGGTTTGCATATTTCAGCTGAATCGGTTGAGGGTATTTGGTCTAAAATTCAGTTACATGATTTGTTCCACGCGTACTTATAATGTAAATGCAAACAACAGCAGGGCAATTATAAAAGCTTATACACATCAACGGACGACTAGGTTTTTTTAGCCTCCCATTGATTTCTAGTGTCCTTTACTCCTTATTCTTCAAGAGATCAGAATAAACCAAATTCCTCATAATTTATAACAGAAAGCAAGAAACTATCATCGTAGAAAAAATCATTAAAAAGACAGCTGGTTTTTCGAACGCAGGTTAATTTATAATTAAACTAGCTTCTGCCCGCGGCTTCGCACGCACTTTACCGGAATAAAAAGTAATCTATGCTGCCACTTGGGACACCGTCTACCTCACTGCCAAATTTCACTTAAATCTGTTCAGCCGTTTATACGTGAAAAGGTAACAGACAGACGGAATAACTTTAGAATTTATAATATAATATATTATAAGTATGGAATCCTTTGTCAAATAGTTATTTATCTAGCAGAATAGCCCACAACTGAACTCGTGTGGTAGGGAGGGCCAGATCTGATCCAATGCAGTGTGCATTGGATCAGATCTGGCCCTCAAGCTCTAATTAAGCTACACCGAAATCAAGAGTAGGTAGTTTTCTTTTTATTAATTTTTTTATTTTTAGTAGGTAGTTACAAAGATTACAAGGGCCCGAACTAAAAAATTTAACGACTATTCATAATTTAGATGGAATTCCAACTATTCAACGCAAGAAATGCACTATACTGAGAATACTGCAATGTTCCATAACTGTTCCACATACTGACCGATATAAATCAAGCAAAGTAACTAATATTCTCTTGCGAAATGATATTGCAAGTCCCACAAGAGTGTGTACGTACACCCTTATTAATCGCTAGTAATCTGGTTATATAACAATTGCTGTATAGCTTAGCTGTGGCTAAGCATTCATTGAATTGGGAATGCACTATACTGAGAATACTGCAATGTTCCATAACTGTTCCACATATTGACCGATATAAATCAAGCAAAGTAACTAATATTCTCTTGCGAAATGATATTGCAAGTCCCACAAGAGTGTGTACGTACACCCTTATTAATCGCTAGTAATCTGGTTATATAACAATTGCTGTATAGCTTAGCTGTGGCTAAGCATTCATTGAATTGGGAATGCACTATACTGAGAATACTGCAATGTTCCATAACTGTTCCACATATTGACCGATATAAATCAAGCAAAGTAACTAATATTCTCTTGCGAAATGATATTGCAAGTCCCACAAGAGGGTGTACGTACACCCTTATTAATCGCTAGTAATCTGGTTATATAACAATTGCTGTATAGCTTAGCTGTGGCTAAGCATTCATTGAGTTGGGAATGCACTATACTGAGAATACTGCAATGTTCCATAACTGTTCCACATACTGACCGATATAAATCAAGCAAAGTAACTAATATTCTCTTGCGAAATGATATAATTGCAAGTCCCACAAGAATGTGTACGTACACCCTTATTAATCGCTAGTAATCTGGTTATATAACAATTGCTGTATAGCTTAGCTGTGGCTAAGCATTCATTGAATTGGGAATGCACTATACTGAGAATACTGCAATGTTCCATAACTGTTCCACATACTGACCGATATAAATCAAGCAAAGTAACTAATATTCTCTTGCGAAATGATATAATTGCAAGTCCCACAAGAGTGTGTACGTACACCCTTATTAATCGCTTGTAATCTGGTTATATAACAATGCTATATAGCTTAGCTGTGGCCTACGAAGAAATAATAATATTTCTTCGTAGGCTGTGGCTAAGCATTCATTGAATTGGGTCAAGCGACAAGCGAGAGGATGTGACATTGTCTCTGTAAAAGGAACATGTTCTAAGACTTTCTTTTGATTTAGAGACTAGCTGCGCCCTGCGGTTTCACCCGCGTGGTGTGGTGATAGATATTTTGGATAATATACAATATATCTTTATAAATTGTAGCCTATGTGTTATTCTGATGTACTTATAAGCTATCTTATTGTAAAGTTTCATTTGTGAAAGAGTAACAAACATCCATCCATCCATCCATCCATACTTACAAACTTTCGCGTTTATAATATTAGTAGTATAGATAGATAGAGATAGAGAGACATTTATTGGACCACAAGCACAGTTACAGCAAAGAACAAATAAGGTGAAAATTATATAAAAATAAAGAATCATTATTAGAAGACTTACTTAACACTTTAACTGCGATTTTTTTTCGACGACTGCGATCTTTTTTTTAACCTAAAAAATTCGTGCTGCCGCTCTACACAGCGGTTGTGTTGCGCCGCACATGCGTTTCGTTCGAAAAATATTACGGCTGTGCTGAGTCACACAGATCTGTATTTTCTCAGCCGCTGCGCTAGTGTGGATTTACGCATATTAGTCACTGGTAGAAAACACATACCGTGTGATTTCAGCACTCAAAGTGTTAATACTTAATTTTTAAATCAGGAGTATTGTTTTGTTATGGAATGGGTACGTCAGTTGAATTTTATTATTATTGTTTTTTTCTTGCCAAGAAGGTCAAGTGACGATGACGAACATTCATCGTCGATAAGAGTGTTTGTGTGAAAGAGAAATAAATAAATAATTAGTAATGCTGGAAAATCCAAACAGCATTATCTAGCCCCAAGCTAAGTAGATATAATATGTTTTGCAGATCGCAGATCGTCCTACCGTGCCGGAGGGTATCCTACACTATGTTTGTCGAATCACGGCCTCCACAGAACACGTTTACCCCAGCTATTGTCGGTTTCCCGCGAGATGAGACCAGCCCACTGCCACTTCAGCTTGCTAATTCTTTGAGCTATGTCAATAACTTTGGCTCTCTGTCGGGTGTATTCGTTACGAATCCTATCCTTCGGATAGACTCCATAAACTATAACAAATATACATAACATTATAAACCATGCATGCAAAAATAGCATACATAACATGACAATTTTTTGTTTGACGATCGATGTGGCGCGGTGGGCGAAGGGCCGCCTGCGACGCAGGAGGTTGCGGGTTCGATTCCCGCCTCGGAACAAATGTGTGTACGATCTGCAGATATTTGTTTCGGGTGTTCTGGTCGTTTTCTATGTATAATAAAAAATATCTATCGATGTAATGTATTGTATTATGTATATCAGTTATCTAGTACCCATAACACAAGCTCTGCTTACCATGGGGCTAGATAATGCTGTGTGAATTGTCCAGCATTATTTATTTATTTATTTTATTAGTATCTTGAATTAGTCTAAAGTAACTTTCTCGGCGCGTGCTAAATTGGCATCATTTATAAATTTCACCATCAGGTCTAGTTCCATAAATCTAATAATGCAATAACTCGCATCGTACCACCTACAAGTATAACGCAGGGCTGAACCTTTAAACCTGTCTTGGGTGAACAACGCGCTAGCTAGAGACAGTAAAATAATGTCATGCAAGTAACCTAATAAAACATGTTCTTATTATATCTAACATGTTCTTATTATTTCATTTGTGGACACACACGATAGGGCTAGTCTACCAGTTCAAAGTCGCTCAGCGAGCTATGGAAAGAGCTATGCTCGGAGTTTCTATGAAGGATAGGATTCGTAACGAATACATCCGACAGAGAACCAAGGTTATCGACATAGCTCAAAGAATAAGCAAGCTGAAGTGGCAGTGGGCCGGCCATATCTCGCGAAGAACCGACGGCCGCTGGGGCAAACGTGTTCTTGAGTGGAGACCACGACTCGGTAAACGTAGTGTAGGACGCCCTCCGACCAGGTGGGATGACGACCTGCGAAAGACTGCAGGTAGATGCTGGATGCGTCAAGCTGAAGACAGGGCGCTATGGCGCTCATTGGGGGAGGCCTATGTCCAGCAGTGGACTGCTATAGGCTGATGATGATGATGATTATATCTGAAGTTTTATAATATGTCTGTTTATGTGCTTTCTACCATGTAAAGCAAAAAGATTCAGATCCTGAGCGTCCTTTTTAAGCTAGTAGAATATCAGCATTCAAAGCACTATAAGGTCATAATAATCATCTTATAGTTTCAATATTTCACATTAGAAGCATTTGATAGCTAAATACTTGAAGTAAGAATGTGGTTTTAGCGATGTTTGTATCAAATATTTGTCATATTTGAAATAAGTAAAGACTTAGCAAATCAACGTTTAATTTTACGCAATCTTACAAATAATATAGTATATACCCTACATTCACATTGACGACCGATGTGGCGCGGTGGGCGAAGGTCCGCCTGCGACGCAGGAGGTTGCGGGTTCGATTCCCGCCTCGAAACAATTGTGTGTACGATCTGCAGATATTTGTTTCGGGTGTTCTGGTCGTTTTCTATGTATAATAAAAAATATCTATCTATTTAATGTACAATACATTAAATAGATAGATATTTTTTATTATACGCATTATGTATATCAGTTATCTAGTACCCATAACACAAGCTCTGCTTACCATGGGGCTAGATAATGCTGTGTGAATTGTCCAGCATTATTTATTTATTTATTTTATTTATTCTTCCGATATTTCTTATGTTGGTGCTACCTGTTGAAGACATTTTGTAGAACACAATTTGTAAGTACCTAGTTCAATGATAATCTAGAGTAGGTACTTATAGAATGTTCTCAACAATCACACATCAGAACTAATCAACATTCTGTAACTTTGCTTATCTTTTAAGGTTATCTCAGGCTAACTCAGGTAACATAAAACCATAGTTGACCACATTCTAAAATTAAATAGTTGAACTAGATTCACATACGTTTGAAAATGTATTTGTGCTGCGGGAAAATAGCGGTTATAAAATGCGAAAAATTTCAATTCGATGTAGGGCAAATACAATACAATACAATACAATACAAAAATTCTTTATTGTACACCATAATCAAATTAAACATTACAAAAATACATTATATGTGACAGGTACAATGGGCGGCCTTATCGCTTAGAAGCGATCTCTTCCAGGCAACCTTTGGATGGAAAGAATTATATGAATTTAAGAAAAGGCAGGGGGTGTATCATATGTTATCTAAATAAGAATACTAAAAAACAAATAATAAATATTACAAATTCCAAAATAAATAATACACTACTTAAATACATAAATAAATAAATAGTAAGTACCAATATTCATTCTTTTGGCAGGAAAAACTCCTTGACGTGAGCTTTAAAAACAGGCAAGGATATAGTTTTTCTAATGGACTCTGGTAGTGCATTCCACAACCTTATGGCCTTATGGCCAAATACATATGTATCTACATAATAGACCAACTATATCAGCCATGGTAAGAATTTCTTATGAGAATATAAGAAATACTTACGAGTATATAAGAAATTCTTATGTGACACGCACTTCAATAACGAATATATCCGACAGACAACCAAATTTATCGACATAGCTCTAAGAATTAGCAAGCTGAAGTGGCAGTGGGCCGGCCATATCTCACAAAGAACCGACGCCCGCTGGGGCAAACGTGTTTTTGAGTAGAGACCACGACTCGGTAAACGTAGTGTAGGACGCCCTCCGACCAGGTGGGATGACGACCGGCGAAAGACTGCAGGTAGATGCTGGATGCGTCAAGCTGAAGACAGGGCCAGGGCATAGGCCTACACTACGTTTACCGAGTCGTGGTCTCTACTCAAGAACACGTTTGCCCCAGCGGCTGTCGATTCTTCGCGAAATATAGCCGGCCCACTGCCACTTCAGCTTGCTAATTCTCAGAGCTGTCGATAACTTTGATTCTCTGTCGTGTGTGTAACTTTGAATTTATAGAAGGTAAATTATTATAAGTGTACATAAATGATATGTTGTATGTATGTTATAATGTATGTTATTATTTGTGGTTTTATAGTTTTTCATATAACTGGCTGAATTATAAGCTACCTATAGTAAAAGGTGGTGCCAAGGACAGAAAGTCAAATGTTAATTTGTAGTTTGACCGGATTCTCAAAGTTCAAACTGCATCCTGTTATCTAGGGCCATTGCAGCCATTCCTTTAGAGTTTATAGGTCTCCCTCCAATGCGAGTCTCCTCTCAGAGTAAGCATGCTTCTAAGTATTCTTGTACTAAGGTAGCGACGGCATATAATGCCCACTTAAATTGACAGGGTTATAGATCACGTATTTCGTGAGTTATGATGTTAAGATTGAGTTTTTCCTAGAGTCCCGTCCATCAATAGGCCCTTATTATTCTTATGGGTTGAATAAATAAACTGAAGTAATCTTTTTTACTAATCCGCAACAATTAAATGAGAGAAAATTTTAAACTAAACATCTTCTATTTGCGAGTAACATATATTTCTTAAACAAGTAACTAAAAAATCGCAGATTTTTTATCACATATGAAAAAAATAGCTTTATTTCGATTTGATGCCGCACATAGGATCACTCCGCGCAAATTTTGAAACAGGGCCTTACTCTGGGCCTTGCCTCAGGAACCTTATCTTAACTCTATGGCCTGACCTTTTGAGACCATCGGCACCAATGAGAAAGAAGATGAAGTTGATTTTAAAGAGACGGAAAACACCTCAATCAAAGCAACTGGAAATTTTCAATAAAATTATTTTTCTCTCTTCATATCTCCTTACTGCAATGTTACAACACATGGACAATAATTCTGTGTGAATTGTCCAGCATTATTTATTATTATTATGTCTCTCATTTACCATGATCTCGGGCCATAAAGTGACCCGGTCCTTTGGAATGCTTGCGTGGGGCCGAAGCCAACAGCACAGAGGCCCTTTGAGAAGTTAATCTAAAGGCGATGGCTACACATAGCGGGTATCATCCTCGGGTGCAAAATATGATACACCCAAAGATGGTATCCGCCAGGTGTAGAGACTATTGCAAAGATTATTATTATGTCTCTCATTTACCATGATCTCGGGCCATAAAGTGACCCGGTCCTTTGGAAGGCTTGCGTGGGGCCGAAGCCAACAGCACAGAGGCCCTTTGAGAAGTTAATCTAAAGGCGATGGCTACACATAGCGGGTATCATCCCCGGGTGCACAATGTGATATACCCAAAGATGGTATCCACCAGGTTATTATTATTATATAAGTAGATGATACTTTTAGTTGAAATCATGCCGGGAAAATAACGACATCATGTCGTCGTTATGTTTTCCCTACTCATCAATGAAAATGTGAGTCAAACAAACACTTTTGTAAAGGGACAGCTTTCTGTTTATAAATTAACCTTATAGCGTATCCATATACTCCTTGCTCGTGGGAGTTTTTTTTATTACTTTTCTTAATTACTCTTAGGTTATTGTATTCTGTTTGATTACTTTGGCATCTATTAGGCACCAAAGAGAATACAATAAGTTCCTAAATGCGTTAAAAAATGCCAAATGACTTGACATAAGAGAAGTCAAGGCATCATTGTCGCAGAAAATCTTTTTATGTTTACTTAGGTTAATCTTGTCTTGTGAAGTAAACTTGGAATAATGGTGATAAAACGATATTAGCTACCTACCTACCTACCTACCTACACGTGAAGATAAAATACATGCCCACCAAACTAACAATAAGCATCACGAATGAAGACAACAATGCTTGGGATATTAATCTATCTACAAATACCGAGAAACTTGGATCAAAGACGTCGAATCTAGACACAAACAGCGATCTAAATCGAAGCTTTACTGCTGTATGAAATCGAATCATTGTTATCAGTTAGCAAGCAGAAGTCGATTTACAATGGAGAACGGTAATTACGCTATTGTAAACAATAACATAAAGCTTGAAAACGAAAGTTTTCAATCAGTGCGTCCTACCCGTTATTACCTACGGAGCTGAGAGGTGGACACTCACGGTAGGGCTGTTCCACCAAATAAAAGTCGTTCGAACCGACAACAGCTGGGGCAAACGTGCTCTTGAGTTGAGACCACGACTCGATAAACGTAGTGTAGGACGCCCTCCGACCAGGAGCGATGACGACCTGCGAAAGACTACAGGTAGCTGGGTGCGTCAAGCTGAAGACAGGACGCTATGGCGCTCATTAGGGGAGGCCTATGTCCAGCTGTGGACTAACATAGGCTGATGATGATGAAAGAATATAATATGTATGAAGTTAATATTCGAGATCACGATTTCAAGATCCATCGAGGGCTTAAATACCGGGTCCCGCATTTTGGAAGCAGATTGTAAGGTATTATAGGCCTTAGTGATAATGAATCTAAAAGAAGTTGAAGTTGATAATGAATCTGAAATTTTTGTGTTTTGTGACAGTGAATCATCACTCGACCGGTGTCGAAAGGTGTATGACTTTTCTGTCGTATCTGCTGGCCATCATCATGTTCCCTATCTCAATATTTGAGTGTTTCAAGGTAGGAAAAGCAATCTTAATGTAAGCTATCAAATATCAAAGTTCTTTATTTTCTTTAGACCTTACGCACTTTTTGGACACGTCACAAAATTCAAATAACATAAGTAAAACTGGGAAATAAAGTGATCACTTTGACTTTTTGTTCACTTCAATTGTTTTATGGTACAGTAAAGAAGCGAACAAGAAACCTTTACCTTGTTAGTTTTCGAGTTGGAGCAAAGCTCGTCCCAAGCTTTTTTTTTGTCTAGCTAGATAATCGGTATGGTGATTATGTAACTCGCGACCGGTTTGCGACAGGCGTAAATTAAGCAATCAGTGCTGTCAAACGCCAATTTTCTTTTGACGTTGTAGCTGGTGTCAAACTAATACAAAATTGACGTTTGACAGCACTGATTGCTTAATTTACGCCTGTCGGTCGCGAGTTACATAATCACCCGGCCGATATTTGGTAGTTTTGTAGCTTGATTTTTTTGTCAGAATTATTTTGCATCAATTAGTTAGAGTATAGCCTTTTGTTTACTTTATTTGAAGGTTTAAATAAAACTAACGTTTTTACAAGGTTGATCCGGCCCTCTTTATGTATTTTGTCTAGGCTAGAATATAGGTATAATAAAATTATACGAAGACAATTCGATGATATTTTTGTCTAAGTCTTGTGGCAGGTAATTCATTTCCAATGTGGGGGTGTAAGAGGGACTCCAACATCTCGTCTCCCAAGACAACCTAACCTGCACGTGGTATATCCTGCTACATAACAAACTAACGAACTAGGCTTTGGTGAAAATATAAAAAAAAAAAACTTAATAATATGATAACTCATATAATTATTTACAATTATTTTCCATTTCTTGACACTGTCAGAAAAGTGTCCAATCAGACACAATTGCCATTAAAAAAAAACCATCATCATCTTCGAATTAACAGTTGTTTTGTGATCGTGCCTAAAAAATGGGTTTATTATTGCGCTTTTAACATTAAAATATCTTCTTCAGGTGGTCCAAGAGTACGAACGTGCAGTGATCTTCAGGTTAGGGCGGCTCAGGCCAGGCGGTGCTAGAGGCCCCGGCCTGTTCTTTGTGCTGCCTTGTATCGACACCTACAGGAAAGTGGATCTGAGGACAGTGTCGTTTGATGTTCCGCCTCAAGAGGTCGCTATCTCATTCAAATTATGTTTTAATAACATAAAATAAATAATAAATAATGCTGGACAATCCACACAGCATTATCTAGCCCCAAGCTAAGGCAAAACTTGTGTTTTGGGTACTCGATGATTGATACTACATCTAGCTATCTATGTATATTTAATAGAGATGGAGCTTAACCCTGTACTCGCACCTGGACCATTTTGAAGTTTAGATTTTGTAATCGCTAAATGAGTCAATTGCCTGATTGCTAGATAAAAACATGAGCATTATTATACATTAAGGGCGAACAGATTCTTATCTGTTCGCCTGTAACACAGCTTCATTGCTACATTGTAGCTACCACAGGAGACAGTGTTCCAACTCCATTGTTACTCATATTTTATTAAACGAACGTTTTGTATTTGTATTTTTTCCAGGTTCTAACAAGGGACTCTGTGACGGTTTCCGTGGACGCCGTCGTCTACTACAGGATAAAGGATCCTCTGTTCGCCATCATCAGGGTCGCTGATGCAGGGTTGGTACAACAATCCTTCCACCTACTAGCTGTTAACCGACGATAATCGAACCCGCAAACTCCTCCATCGCAAACGGACCTACGCCCACCGCGCCTCAGAGGTCGTCAATTATTTTCAATCATTTCCGTCTTTCAATCAAAGTCCTGCCTTCATTTTATAATCTCAAGTTAATTTTCTTCCAGTTTCGCAATATGCGAACAGTGGACATTTATGCTATTTATCGAGTTACTTGAAACCTAAATGTCAGATTATTCAAAAGGTTTATGTAAAATCGAAAAAACCTCATTGGTAGAATAAAAAAGCAGACATTGGCGTCAACGTAATTTGTTTGTCCACCACTCACCACTCACTATTCAATTCTCTTTTATAGGTAACATTAATTTGAGAAAAACTTTTAATTGGACGTAAAAAAATAAATATAAATTAAATAAATAAATACACACTGAGCTAGCGAAGTTGATGACAGAGCCCGGCGGCTTGTTTTCATTCTTTACAGAGCATCAACGAGATTCCTAGCAGCCACGACTCTTCGCAACGTGCTGGGCATGCGAAACCTGGCACAGTTGCTATCAGACAGGGAAGCCATCAGCCATACGATGCAATCCACCCTGGATGAAGCCACAGACCCATGGGGGGTCGAGGTGGAAAGAGTTGAAATGTAAGAATATACGAGTAATCGCACTTTTGAAGCATCAACGCTGCCGTGACCCTACTGCGGCTGCGCTGCATCTATCGTTCCTGTTTAGGTCTTAAAACTTAAATACTATTAGCCATGGTTGGCTTTATTTAGTAATTTCTGTTTGGAAAGACGAAAACAGCTATAATAAAATTACATCCATATTATTTTTAGTAGTCAAATACACTGTTCACCTTAACATACATACATTTAATTTATATAATCAATTTGTTTAGCATAAGGTTTCATTAGACTTAAAATCCAGTGCCTTTGCAGGCTGCAATGACTGTCCACCAGAACCCTGAGCAAGCTATTGGTGCTGCCCAGCATCCTGCGTCTGACGGGTATTATTATATATTGAGTGACGTAGCAAGTCCTTTCTGTGCGCGTCAACGCACTACAGTGCCTGGGCAGCCCCACCATTCATCATCATCATCATCAGCCTATATCAGTCCACTGCTGGACATAGGCCTCCCCCAATGAGCGCCATAGCGCCCTGTCTTCAGCTTGCCGCATCCAGCATCTACCTGCAGTCTTTCGCAAGTCGTCATCCCACCTGGTCGGAGGGCGTCCTACACTACGTTTGCCGAGTCGCGGTCTCCACTCAAGAACACGTTTGCCCCAGCGGCCGTCGGTTCTTCGCGAAATATGGCCGGCCCACTGCCACTTCAGCTTGCTAATTCTTTGAGCCCCACCATTGCCCTGAACAAATTATTATAAAGAACTCGTAGGGCACTGAAGGACGCTTTTGTATAAGTAACCCACAGGCCGCTGCTGGTGTAAAAAAATTGACAGTATTTAATACATATTTATTACAGACAAAAAGGACAAAACCCTTTGAGTTAGTGTAGTGATAATAATAGTGTATGTGCTATTTTAAAGAACACATGAACATTTTAAAGAAAACATTAAGAAAAGTGCCAATGGACACGTTCTTAGTAATATGTTAATATAAAAATAAGTTAAAACTAAATTACCCATTAGCCAATTCTATGGCTAGATTGTAATTATACTGTATATTAACAATTATTTAAAATGTGTATACTAGACAATAAAAAAAAATTACAGACAGGGTTTAAATAAAGATGCCTTGACATGTACTGAACAAAGAGTGAGCCTGCGGATCTAATGGTCATCAAAATGTTCTACTTAGTCCTGGATCTGCGATTTATAGAACCGGGGCAAAAACTTGATAAAGGCGCCCCCTCCCTTCAGTGTTTGAGAAAAACTGTTAAAACTGACAAATGAGTAGCATTTTTTGTGACCATTTGTGAAAATAATAATCCTTTAATACATCTAAACTTTTTATTATTTAATACGACTTTTCGACGACCGATGTGGCACGGTGGGCGAAGGTCCGCCTGCGTCGCAGGAGGTTGCGGGTTCGATTCCCGCCTCGGAACAATTGTGTGTACGATCTGCAGATATTTGTTCCGGGTGTTCTGGTCGTTTTCTATGTATAATAAAAAATATCTATCTATGTAATGTATTGTATTATGTATATCAGTCATCTAGTACCCATAACACAAGCTCTGCTTAGCTTGGGGCTAGATGATGCTGTTTGAATTGTCCAGCATTATTTATTATTATAATTAATAGCTAATAATTTTCATAGATTTCGGTAATTAGACTCTACTTAGGGGAATACAGTACAATACAATACAATACAAAAATACTTTATTGTACACCAGTTACAAATTATTATAAAAGACATCACATGATACAAGTACAATGGGCGGCCTTATCGGAATCTACAAGATCTTTTCATTTTCATCGACATATTTGTTTATGTTATACTCTTCCCATGTAAATAAAAGAGCGGATAATCACTGCAGTTTATTTGGAAATGGTTATATTCTTCTATCTATAATATAAAAATGAATCGCTGAATTTGTTGCTAAGCGCAAATCTCGAGAGCAGCTGAACCGATTTCGCTGATTATTTTTTTAGAATATTCCTTGAAGTACGAGGATGGTTCTTACGGAGAGAGAAAAATTAAAATAAATTGCCTGAAACAAATGACCACGGGCGAAGCCGGGACGGGCCGCTAGTTACAAATAAAACAACGTGATTGCATGGAAATTGGAAAATGTAAAATAATAATGGGGCAATCCAAAATCATACCAAATGGCAGGTCCTGTAGGGAGGGGACACTCAATAGTGTTGTACCGATCGATAAATCGATTCGCCACATGTTCATATCATTAACGTAACCGTTCATTTTTAATTTTAATTTATTTATTTCCAGTAAAGATGTTCGTCTGCCACTACAACTGCAACGGGCAATGGCAGCGGAAGCTGAAGCAGCCAGAGAAGCAAACGCCAAGATTATTACTGCGCAGGGTGAGATCAAAGCGTCCCAGGCTCTCAAGGAAGCGTCATTGATCATGGTTGATAACCCCATGGCCTTACAGGTACGTGTTTTAAACTTGTAAAATTAAAACTATCAATTAATTATATTAAAAGGTACCTAGGATGTTTCAACAACATAAGCAAACACTAAATTTAAATTTTTGCTAAGACTCACTTATAAATAAATAAATAATGCTGGTCAAACCACACAGCATCATCTAGCTCCAAGTTAAGCAGAGCCGGACCCACCCGGAACAAATATCTGCATATCTTACAAATATTGGTACCGAGGCGGGAATCGAACCCGCAACCTTCCACGCCGCAGGAGGGCCTTCGCCCACCGCGCCACAGAGATAGAATACATAGAATAGAACAGACTAGAACTTTATTGCATCATCATACAGAAAAAACTACTTATATTTATTTATGTAATGTTAGCACGCCAACCCTTTTATTTTAAACATGTATTTCCTGGTGGGCAAGCAGAAAATGCCTCGGCATTAAGCCCACCCTTTGTACCATTAGTAGTGCAATAAAGTTTAAATAAATTAAATAAAAAAGGAACTTAACACTAACTACATCTAGTGGCACAATTGGCGGCCTAACAGCAATTTCTTCCTCGTACGTATTAAAGCTGACGCTGAAGACGTATTCAAGCTGAAGATGTCGTCATATATAAAATCTATCCTTGTCCAATATCAAGTGTTTTATTATTATTTTGGTTACCTACTGCTGATAATCACTCTTTCTGTTTCTTTCTTCCAGCTTCGTTATCTCCAATCCTTGAACACAATATCAGCAGAGAAGAACTCAACGATTATTTTTCCGTTCCCCATTGACTTCATGAAGAGCTTTCTTGGAGCTGGATCAAACAACTATACCCCGGTGCCTTCTTGTGTTTAAAGTGTATTCACAGTATAATACATTAGCCAAACTCGATGTAAAATGTTTGTAAACAAACCACGAAACAAAATAAAAAAACAAACTCTTGAAAAAAAATGCGTAAGTACTTATAAAAAGACGCGAAAGAGAGTTAATTTTAGGTTATGTATGGGCGGTTATGAGCGGTTATGTATGGTTGCAAAAATCGTACAACCAATTTGGTTCGAGTATAGACTTTGGAACTTCATTAAATTTTTTTTTTATCAACGTTTTGTTTTGTCTAATGCGATGTGGTTAGGTTGGAAATTTCGGATTATACCGTGAGACTTTAGAGAATGTCAGCGGTTTATTCCTAAATTCTTAATATAACTTATTATTACTAAGATTTCCAAATTCTGAATTTTCCGCATCAAATTTACATATTCCGATTTTGATACTTCTTCTGTAGTGACTTTGAAATCTGATGTTTTTGTAGACAATTTTTTAAAAACTATCAGGCCTCACGACGTTTTCGTGGGCATTTTTATCGATGCAGTATATAACGAAGATTATGTTGGTTAATTTATAGAAAGCCAAAGGGACTGGACCAAGGACAGAAAGGCAAAACTTAAAATTGTGGTCTGACCGGCTCCTTAAAGTTCAAACTGCATCCTGCCTTCTAGGGCTTTGACCAAACCTTAAAAGAACTAAAAAATAACCACCATCAAACACTAACATTTGCATCACTTCCCAAGCAACTGAGTGGTGCACAATTGGAATGGGTTTCCTGACGAAGTTGTAACAGCTACCTCTGTGAACAGCTTTAAAAACAGACTCGACCAATGGTTACGAACGTACAATTTGACTACTATAAGAGACAAAGTAGTGTAGTGAAAAACAAAAGCACTGTGATATAGAAATGTCAGCTTTCAGCTCCTCGTCTATACCTAAATAATAATAATAATAAGTTCGTAGTTAACCCGCGTACATCCACAATTAATGATAACTACACGCGTACGCGTGAAGATAAAACACCAAACTAACAATAGGCATCACGAATATCTGGACAACAATGTTTGGGAGATCAATCTATCTATAGATACCGACAATCTTGGATCAAAGACGTCGAATCTAGACCCAAACTGCGACCCAAATCGAGATTTACTGCTTTCTGAATTAATATTCTTGTTGCCAAATTACCGCATCAAAATTTCTATTGCTTGTAGTCATTTGTAACACTCACGACTGGCTATGAAAATACTCGAGAAGTTGATTTGCGAAGAAATTCTTCAAGCCTCGTTGGTATTACTGATTCGAATTCCAGAGGTTCTCTGTTTACAACTATGACGCCCACATTTATGATTGTACTGTAAAAAAGCTAATAAAAGCCGTCAATTGACCTAGCTAATCATTGTTTTAAATCAGTTAACAAGCAGAAATATTTTCAGAATGGAGAACGGTAATTATGGTATTGTAAACAATAAGATATTCATGAAATTATTATCCAAACATCCTGTTGAGATCCAGTGCACCGAGCGCTAAAATACTGAGTCCCGCAA
This sequence comes from Eupithecia abbreviata, assembly GCA_943735965.1. NCBI lineage: Eukaryota > Metazoa > Arthropoda > Insecta > Lepidoptera > Geometridae > Eupithecia > Eupithecia abbreviata. The sequence goes on along the minus strand of OX030979.1, from coordinate 9,098,909 downwards.
TTTGGAAGCTCGCGCCTGCCGAGCAGCCGCGCCGGTCGCCGACATGTCCGAAAGTGCGTTATTTATTTATTTTTACCATCATGCTCTTCCGCGCATCTCCTCACTCACCTTAGTCCACTAGACACCGCTTTGAAGACACGACCACTTTACATAAAACGCATTGACAAAACCCAGTCAATGGTATTAAAATACCGCGAAGTCTTTTCCGTCATGGATTGCGGTTGCCTGGACAAGGAGTCTGGTGAGGTGGAGTGCTACCTCGAAATACGTAAATACCTATTTGACTGCACAGCTTTATTGTGGAACATCGCATTGTAATATATTTTTAGGATTCAGTGTAGTTTTTTGGGTCGTGTAAACAGCTGGACTCTTTCTGACAGTCAGTCTGTTTGTCAGCACAGTCCGCGAATGTTGGATAGATACTTCTTGTGATTCGGGTTATCGCATTTGTTGTAATCTTATTCTAATTTATCATTGTATTATTTCAAAATGCTGCGTACGGAATTGCAAACGCGAACAGCTAGCACTAGGCGTGACAACGTACCCAGTCGTGAGTACTTGAAATAGTACTTCTGTTGATAATTATATAGTTCTTGTAATCCTAATCCTGGAAATTTAAATATTTTAGATTGCGATACGGGTACTTCTTGCGCTATCACAATACAAATGCGTAAGTAGTTAGACAATACAAGCTTGCAGAAGGCTTTCAAATTATGTGCGCTTTGTGTAAAAGTTACATGTTTTTAGTCGAGGTTTTTTTGTATAGGACTTATTCATGATGATTCTGAAATTAGTGTGTTTTGTGACAGCGAATCCTGACTCGGTGACCTGTGTCGAAAGATGTGTGACTCTTCTATCGTATCTTCTGGTCATCATCACGTTCCCTTTCTCATTGTTTGAGTGTTTCAAGGTAGGATCTTTTGCATCAATTACACGATAGTCTTTTGTTTGATATACCGCTTTTGAATAACTACATAGTATAAAACAAATTCGCTTCCCCCTGCCTGTCTGTCCCTATGTAGGTATGCTTAGATCTTTAAAACTACGCAACGGATTTTGATGCGGTTTTTTAATAGATCGAGTGATTCGTAATGTTTATAATTGATCGTTATATTTTCTGAAGCCATTTGACACATAGATTTCCACGCGAGCGTAGCTGCGGGGCGGAGCTAATATGAGATAATACAATGACAAAATGTGGACAAAATAGTATATTTGAGTTCCTATTAATCAATTAGTGGATACTTGTTGCGCTTTTAACATTAATATCTTCTTTCAGGTTGTCCAAGAGTTCGAACGCGCCGTTATCTTCAGGTTAGGGCGGCTTAGAAAAGGCGGTGCTAGAGGCCCCGGTCTCTTCTTTGTGCTGCCTTGTATCGACACCTACAGGAAAGTGGATCTGAGGACAGTGTCGTTTGATGTTCCACCTCAGGAGGTAACTTGTTAATTCGTGTCTTACAATTCTTATTCAAGTTACTTTATCCTTCTAGGTTTATTTCTGCCTAAACATAAAAGTAAAATAATTTTAAAATGGAGATTTACTTTATTTTTAGTTATTGTCATACACAATATTTAAACAACAATAATCATCATGCAAATGATGTGCACAAATAATAAGCTTATTTTTTTTAAATATATGTTAAATTTTGCTTGATTTTTCAGTGATTGAGATATTAGTCAATTCTTTTCTTAAATGGATATTTCTTCGGTAAAACAAATCTCTATTATTAGCTTCCCATATCCCAGACAATGGGGGAACCTGAACCGATTGTTTAGTATCTCGTAAAACTTTGATTGATAGTTTACAGCCACATCAATTAATCAGGTTTGAATGGCGGAAAACGAGCTTTGTGTAGGTTTGTATAGAATCCGGCTTTGGATATTGGAACACATATTTTCCGGCCCAAGTCCGGCTTTTAAACTTTACTCTGGTTCTTCAAAACCACATACTTTCTAAACTTTAGCTCAAAATAACAGCGCATATAGAGGTTCCGTGATTTTCAATTCTACACAAGAAAACTATTATATTGTTACTTACAAAAGTGTAGTAACGTGAGTATTTACCCGGCCTTTTCTTCTACTCCTTAGCACAACATTCGTTTCGAAGAAATAATTGAAACTGGGTTAACAGTTTTCAATACCAATGCCACAGGCACCAAAAATGCTTACCCACATCACATGCTACGTGACTAAATACTAAAGTTTACTTCTATTTACGTTACCAAATGAGCGTGCAATGCGATCTTAAACTTATCCACAAACGCCTATTTTCTACTGAAACGGCCTCTCCGTTTCAGTAGTTATAAAGAATATTACATTGTGACTCCGAGCCATAAAGTAACAGAATTTGTGGCACATAACAAAGAGACTGATAAAACTAGTTACTTGGCCCACCGTTTAATTCCAAGTTTTAAACTACCACGAATCTTCAATTCTTGTCAAGACCGTAATTTGTATCGTCGTCATCAGGCCCTTATTCCACTAAACTAATCGCTTTACCATAACAATGTTATCGTCTGAGAATGGCTCATTATGGAATTTTACCTTTGATGAAAAAACTACAGATGGAGGGACGCGTGTCAAAAGTGTCAATTTTGACACCATTATATCAATATCTCTGTGAAAATAGCACCGCAAGCACTATCTCTATCTTTCATAAATTACCTACCTAGCTTACAAAACATTTGGGCTTCATCTATATATATATAAAAGAAAGTCGTGTTTGTTACAACACTTATAACTCGAGAACGGCTGGACCGATTTAGCTGAAAATTGGTGGAGAGGTAGCTTAGAACCAGGAGTCTAACATAGGATACTTTTTATTATTTAAACAATTTGACACATAGATTTCCACGGGGGCGAAGCCGCGGGGAGCAGCTAGTAATATATAAAAATGGAACGAAATTCAAACATACAACTTTCTGCGTCGTCTAAACTGTACTTTTGGAGTAAGATATTCATTTCATAGGTAGGTCCTAAACGCTTCAAATTCAGGTCAGTCTGCAAGGTGTCTGTTCACAACTGCTGAACATTGGACGCTAATATAAACTTTGCACGGTTATGATATTGACCATGTATTCACGGACTTCTTATTATAGATTACCTATTGAACTCGAATCATTCAGAAAAGGAGAGCTTTACGAACCGAAAATCTAGAGTCCTATTAACACTTTGAGTGCTGAAAACGCACGGTATGAGTTTTCTACAAGTGACTAATATGCGTAAATCCACACTAGCGTAGCGGCTGAGAAAATACAGATCTTTGTGACTCAGCAGAGCTGTAATATTTTCGAACTAAACGCATGTGCGGCGCAACACAACCGCTGTGTAGAGCGGCAGCACGAATTTTTTAGGTAAAAAAAAAGATCGCCGTCGTCGAAAAAAACCGCAGTCAAAGGGTTAAGGAAAAAGAATATTAACTATATGGTAAATGCTCATTTCAATTTGTTAATTTCATCTCGAAAGAAACTTAAGAGCTGTTACTAGCAAAATACTCCTAAAAAAGATGACATTTACCATAAATATTGCATCGCCTCTTTTTTATTTGGTATCAATTACGTAGTTTTATGTATGTACACTGATGACTCGTTGGTTATTTTGAGCATTATGTTTTGATCATTTAAAACGGAATTAAGAGCAATCGGCCAGGCATCGTCTGTTGAATCAATTATTATGAATAATGCAAGAGTTCATACTCAAATATAAATAAAGATTGATCTCAAAGTTCCTATAAAAGCTATATATCGCTACAGTTATTTGTTTTTTGCTTCTATTAATTTTATTTATTAGTGGTATCGATCACGTGGTATCCTTATAAAATGTAGCCTATGTCAGGGATAATGTCTCTATCTATAAGTAAAAAACTTAATAAATCGGCCCAGTTCCAGAGACTATCGATTAGATTACTTGTTATATTTGTCTAGATTGTGTAAAATTTTTTAGTAGGTTGGGTGGTTAGTAAACTAAACGCTAAGGTAATCAAAATAAAATTAATTTCCAGGTTCTAACAAGGGACTCTGTGACGGTTGCCGTGGACGCCGTCGTCTACTACAGGATCAAGGAGCCTCTAAACGCCATCGTCAGGGTCGCTGATGCAGGGTTGGTACGACAATCTTAATCCTTCCACCTACTACCAACTAGCTATTACCCACACACGACTTTTTCTGTTTGTTATCCAAAGTTCTTCACCTGAATATAATGTATTTTCGTATCAAGTCGTTTGTTTAACCCGCTGTACAACCGCCTCGCCCGGAGAGGCCAGGTACGTGAGTCTAGCTTCGCTTTGCAAGAAAATGTATGTGATAATATGATAACGTCCACTGCAACCCAAGGACACACTTCGCACAAATACGAGATTAATGACGTCATTGCTACACGCGTGGCTGGCTCGAATATAGCACCCACGCATGCAATGTTGTCAAAAAAATTAAACCTTGCGGCTAAAATGCGCCGTTTACGCAGCGATGTGACAGCGGCTTTATCCGTCAAAAGATTGCAAACGTCTAGGGTTTATTTTCCGTATTTCAATGTGCTAAAAATACTAGGTATTGAATAATTTTAGTAGGTATATGGTACAATGAATAATTCCCTTATGATCGTAATGCATTTAAGCTCATAAATGCAAATGCATTCCTGATTGATGGGCTATTATTCATAAATACATCTTGATTTACCGTTGAAGTACCTATTTTGAGCATCTCATCAATCTGCGAACGCAGTTGATTTCTGGCTGATTCATGTCTTTCCTTATAATAACATACACTTCAATCTTATCATTATACTAGCGGACCTTCCCGGCTTCGCACGGTTTTAGTACGGATCCCTTACTTTTTTGAAAATATAATATAGCCTATGTTAGTATAGCTTCCCAACGGTGAAAGAATTTTTCAAATCGGTCCAGTAGTTTCGGGGCCTATTCATTACTAACAAACAAAAAATCAAACCTTTCCTCTTTATAAAATTAGTATAGAAATGCGAAACTTATGATGGACAAAATTCATCAAATCGGTTTGCAATATTGTAGAAAAAACTATTCACGCCAAAACGAATGAACCGATGAGGCTGACCTGAAATGACACAAAGGCTTTCATCCCCTAATAACACTAATACAAGATAGGAATTACCTATTGATAGTTTTCATAGAAACAACGCGTGCGAAGCCACGGACAGGAACTACCTATAGTATAGGTAGTTCCTATAGTATCTAATAGTAACCTATTTTAATACCGTAACCACAGAATAAATATATATACGACAACTTAAGACTAAGCTAGCTCTTGTTCTTTGCAGAGCATCAACCAGACTCCTAGCAGCCACGACTCTTCGCAACGTGCTTGGCATGCGAGACCTGGCCCAGCTGCTGTCAGACCGAGAAGCCATCAGCCACATGATGCAATCCAACTTGGACGAGGCCACGGACCCTTGGGGGGTCGAGGTAGAGAGAGTGGAAATGTAAGACTCTATTCGCACTCTTGTAGGATCAATTCTACCCAGACGGGATGGGTCTGGTTCGCTATTCACTGGATCTATATTCCCGTATGTACGTGCATCTGCATCCCCATAGAATATACAGTGAACCATCGACAAAGACATATGCATGCAGCCCCAGTATTAACATTAATACCTTTAAAATTTTCTATATATTAATACTGGGGCTGTATATGTCGTTGCTGAGTAGATGTTACATAAGATTCAAACTAATCATCCCTCGGTGCCTTGTTATTTTTGAGCTGTTTGTCGGTTGTCGTCCTTACCTCGTAAAGGCTGACTGACGTCCGGGATATCTTTGGTATAGTGAAGCGCTTATCGTCTAGATATTTTACTGAGTATATATATTTAAAAAATTTGTTTTTTTTACTTTCCAGTAAAGATGTTCGTCTGCCAGTACAATTGCAACGGGCAATGGCAGCGGAAGCCGAAGCAGACAGGGAAGCAAGAGCCAAGATTATTGCCGCAAAGGGGGAGATCAAAGCCTCCCAGGCTCTCAAGGAAGCGTCATTGGTCATGGTTGATAACCCTATGGCTTTACAGGTAAGTGTTTTTATACACTGTTCTACCATACCACAGTTCTCAGGATTCCTTATTACGATGCGTGAAGAATTCAATCACGCATTGATCGTTATAGTGGTAATAGGGAATCTCTTTTTAGGTTGGCAAACTATTTTAGCAAAGATAAAACACAACAAAATTGTAAATAGAATACACTTAACTTATACTATCTTTGTAGCTTATTCATCCGTTCAATCTTTTATATGCGGTCACGTTATGAGGCTCTTTAGCACCCAACATTATCTTGTCTATGCTTGGTATAATCCATATCACAAAAAAATATCTAGTTTTTCTGTATTATTTACTAGTATTTCTGTTTCTTCCAGCTAAGATATCTACAATCCTTGAATACAATATCAGCGGAGAAGAACTCAACGATTATCTTTCCGTTCCCCATGGACTTCCTGAAGACTTTTCTTGGAGCTGGAGCAACCTACCCTGGTCCTGGTCCTAGCAGTAGCCCTGTGCCTTCTTTACAAGTTTAGTTAAAAATTTAGGTAAAACTTTTTAGATTTTTATAAACTTCAATAAATCATTATTTTAATGAGTACTTAAACGTTTTTTTAAGTGTAGGTATTGTGGTTGGAACCTTCGGATATCACCTAAGTATCGCGCTTTTCTAAAAACCTGGATTAGATTCGACCTATCCTGCGGACAAAAGTTATCGCAATGTTCGAATAAAAATATCTTTGTCAAAATCCATAGACTATAATAGTCACGCATAGGTACTTGTACTATAGAGGTCAGTGTAAGGAGTTTATTTGACTTGAGATTTGTATTCTGCCAAAATCCAAAGAGAATACAATAACTACGGCCAAAATCAGGCAACAAAACTCTTACCTACTTAGTAATTGTATTCTCTTCAAAATAATAATAAAAGCAATTTGCATATTTCTGTTTTTTTTATTATCTTTGTTGATCAAGTGTGGCTCAGAAGTTTTTCAATCTGCTGTGTAGATATATTTATATTTAATATATAGATAATCCCTACTCTCTAGTCTTCATTTCGTAGTAAACCTTTATTTAGAGTATGGAAGAACCGAAGGCGGCATCATCGAAAATAAAACTTACCGGTACCTACCCTTATGTTGCTATTTACCTACTTACCAATATCTAGTCATCATATTAAAGTTTTTCCTTGCTTTTAAAGCCAAGGACTAATTTATGTTGCTTGTTTCAGTGATTCCAAAGCAAACTTTTCTAGAGAAGCTATTATCAGTATTTGCAGTAATAATGATAATATTGTTCCCTTTGGTTCTTGCGCTGTGTTTTAAGGTGAGAGCTTTTATCCTTTTCATTGCCTAATAGCATTGCAAGTCCTTTATTTGCTGTTTGCTATGTGTTTGGCAAAAGCACCCCTAAAGCAACAGCCCCTCTGGGTTATTTGTCCAAACAATTCTACCAGTACCTTAATTTTGTCTAGGTAGTTATATCAGAGGGGTATACTACGAACTCAGTTTTTTGGAAGAATGCATCTAAATATTACGAGTAATAGCCAATATCTATAAGCTCATTTCAAGTAAAAACCTATATTTGTTTGCACATTTACCTATGCTATACAGAACGTTCCAAATCTGCCACAGCATTTATATTAAAATCCTCTGAAGTATTAGATTTTTTGTATATTATCTTGGTTCATTCTTTAGGTGGTAAAGCAGTACAAAAGAGCGATTATATTAAGATTCGGCAAGCTGAGGGATAATTGTCCGGCTGGTCCAGGCATTATCTGGATTATACCATACACCGATTATGTGTTTGAGGTTGATCTTCGTACACAATTGCTTAACTTGCCATCGCAGGAGGTAAGTAGACCCTTTAATCATTCACAAAGTGCTGAGGATGGGCTTTAATGATGATAAATATAAGCATCTTGTGTACCGCTAAACTGTATCAGCGTGTCGGTCCCGGAGTAAAGCGAGTGGCAAATTTCTAATTGAAGTTATTAGAAAAAGGTTTTTATTCTGCATCTGTATTTCTAGATCATAACCAGGGACTCTGTGACAGTAAAAGTGGACGCACTGGTTTACTACCACGTTTTGAATCCACTCAAATCCTCCATGAACGTGCAGTCATACAGGTTAAGTTACACACAAGTATATAATTGATTATGATTTATAATGATATAGGTACTTATAGACTGATATAGGTAAGTACATACGGAAGGACAGACTTAATAAATAGATAATGCTGGACAATTCACACAGCATTATCTAGCCAAATGCAAAAAGAGCGAGCATAACAGATACAATGTCACAACACAAACCCACAAAATCCAGAACAAATATAACACAAAGCTTTGTGCCGAGGCGGGAATCGAACCCGCAACCTCCTGCGTCGCAAGCAAACTTAATACAATACACTATATAGATATCTTTCACAATACAAAAAAAAACATCCAGAACACAAGAAACCAATAGGTAATTTGCAGATCCTACAAACATTTATCCCGCGGCGGGAATCAAACCTCCTGCGTCGCAGGTGAACCTTCGCTGCACAACTGAGGTCATCAATTAAAATATTTGTATACATTGCAGCTATTCAACAAAGATGATATCAGTAGCTTTGCTGCGTAACGTCATCGGTCAGCATACGCTGTCTGACTTGCTTACCAGCCGCGACACAATCAGCCGATTCACCAAGAACGAGATTGACAAAGTCACGAGCGCTTGGGGTGTGGAGTTGGAGCGTCTTGAAATGTTGGTGCTAGGCTAGTTATTTTAGTTCCTAACGTGGCTGCCCAAACTTGCTATTACATAGTCTATTGCGCTCAGGGATAATGTAGCTAAGGAATTAACACTGTAGAATCGGATTAATAACCCGGTTCCCGACATTAAAAAGAAAAGATTTTGTTTATTCTGAGTTAACGGTACCGCTGCAAGTCCCACAGGCATTTTTTATTTGAGTATTTAGCGGGATGGCCTCAGCAGTATCTGGTTAAACTCATGCTAAAAATAAAAATATTTTATTCAATTTAATCTATTTGGATGCAGAAAAGAGGTACTTCTGCCAGTTGAGCTCCAGAAAGCAATGGCAGCAGAAGCTGAAGGCACTCGTATAGCAAAAGCAAATATTATTGAAGCCAAAGGTGAAATTAAAACAGCTGAAAACTTAAAAGACGCTTCAAGAATTATTGTGGATCTTCCTCAAGTTATGCTTGTAAGTCTCATCTGTCCGTCCTTTTTACCCTTTTTAATATAATCTCAGCAACCACCGCAGCTATTAACTTAAAATTTAACATATTAATACATTTCAGACTGTTAAAAAAATACAAAACAGCTTTGAACAGACAACCTAGAAAGTAGATAGGATACTAAGCCAGAAATGTTTACATGCGTTGAAATAATAGCTAGGTGTTGGCTTTTATTTTTCAGCTGAGGTATCTTCAAACATTGAACCACATTGCAACTCAACAGTCCACATCAATACTCTTTCCATTTCCTATAGAAATTCCGGATTCCATGACGCAATTTCAACGAGATCGCTCTAGTACCTCTACTTGACCTTCTTTGGTAAGAATAATCATGCTAGTTATAATGACAAATGTCATTTTGCATTCCCCGTCAAAATACTCTCGCTGTTATTTAAAAAATAAATATCACATTTTACCTTTTTTACGTATTATTATCTAGCTGAAAACTTAAAATCTATATGTATAAAAACTGTGAACCTAAATTTTATATGAATCTATAACCAGTAGTTTGCGCTAAATATTATGAGAATTGAACCATTAAAGCATTACGGATTCGTAAGTTTGAGCGGATTTAAAATTATCTATAAAAATGTCAAATGAAACAGACCCAAAAAAAAATACGAAAGCTAGTGAAGATGATCCACCTGCCCCAACACAAGACAAAGCCGAAGCTGGGGAAGGTAGTACAGCACCTTCTGAACGAGAAAAACAAGATACATCGAATGAAGTAACTACAGCAACTTCCGAACAAGAAAATAAAGATGAAGCAACGGGAGGTGGTACAGTATCGACCATAAAAGAGAACAATGATATAGCTATAAAAGGAAGTGCAGTGTCTTCCGAACAAGATAATAAAGATACAGCAACGGGAGGTACAGCACTTTCCGAACGAGACAGTAAAAGTAAGGATACGGAAGGTAGTAAATTGCCTACTGAACAAGATAATAAAGAAATATTAAAAGAATCACCACTAGTTCCCAAACAAGAGAATCAAGAAGAAGCTGGTAAAGTCACAAAAGATGGTAAGCAATTACTTTTTTTCATTGAAATTATCAATTATACTTACAATAACACAAAAAGTTTCCTAAAATAAAAGAGTAATTAATAATATAATATATTGGGTACTTAGTTAGGTATTTGATTTCAATTAAAATTATCTATTACAATAAAAAAAAATACAATACCAATTAATTACATACAAATTCAACTTAGATGTTCCAGAATTTATTTTCACCAAATACATACGTTAAAAAAACTGACCGAAACCGAAGTGTGTTTCAAACCAATGATGAGCACTTGAATCGATTAATTCTTAAAATAACTGTGGCTAGTCCTCGACTTAATAACCAAATGAACCTATTCAAATTTCAATATTTTTCAGATGCTGAATCAAATGACACGTGTGATTGTGCGCAGACACTTATAGCTAAGTTAGTGGCCACCTGTCCTCATCCTGGGGTACCTCGGTTTTCTCTCAGATTGAAGCTTCCGGCGGAACCTACGGTAGAGAATCCGCCAACGCCGATACAAGAACCAATAGAAAAGCTCAAATCAAGCGAGGATTTGAGCACTGACAATAGGGAATCTCGGTCTTCTCTCAGATTTAAGCTTCCGGCGGAACCTATTGTAGAGAATCCGCCAACGCCGACAGAAGAACCAACAGTAACCCAACCGAAAACCGAAGAAAAAGAAAATGACAAAAAAATGTCTAACTAGCGCACCGAGGGTTCCGTATATATAAGGCATTGGATCTTGCCAAATATGTATCACTTAGGTGAACGGGAAATATCCTAGAGGTCTTGGCCCCTTGCGAGGTTTAAATAATTTTTAAAGAAGTATATGTCTATAACTTTACGATATTCATATTTTCCCCTTTATTTTGGTAATAAAACCTAGCTACTTGCCAAACTTTCATGTTAAGACAAGGGGCTTATGGCTATTTCTCTAGAAGAGTGCGCGTCAAGCTACTAGGAGGATAATGAAATCAATCGGTAAAATTGAATTAGCATATTATTATAAATTACCATTGACGTCATCCCCAAACATTTAAAATAATAATATACAACATATTAAAGCTATTTTTTTACGTGTGTCTCTGTTTGGCTTTTTCAAAGGGAAAAGTTGTAGCCCGGATCTCTGTGGTCCATCACTTCTTTTAGCACTTAAGCTGCTAAAGCTACTAAAATCTAGAGAGTTTATAATAAAAGTTCTACCTACACCCCGTGAATGTACAGTGTTGTTTTATCTTCATGCTCCTTTGTATGATGGTACCTTAGAAACAGTAACGGCGTGTCAAGGTCCGAATATGTTAAACGGACCTTTTAGTCTTCCTTTTACAAGATTTACTTATTTTTAACGCGGGGTCTTGCAGCAGGGATTTTTTTCGCAAGATAACCTATTAAATACGTGTAGGTTAAAGTTACCTTCATATTATGTGTATCTACATTAAGACATCGATGATCTACATGCATGATGAAATTATACAAATAAACTAAATAAAATTTAAAGCTTGCTGTATTGGAGCACAGATCGAGGACATAATTAAGGTGTTCCTTCATGTACATAGGTACATAGTCATCTAGTAGCATTAACACAAACTCTGCTTAGTTTCCTAAAAATATTAGTAAAAACTTGATTGCACCGGAATCTATCTACTCTTTTAATGACTCATTCCATACAATGAAATTTCATAGAAATTGGTTTTCACAAATGCAATAAAAAACTCCTTTGGTACACGAAAGAGATTGTAGAGTTAGTTTGAAAACGACAAATCTGTTTCCACATTTTCCACTCAACGTAAGAATAATCTAAGAAAGAAGTAGAATTATCTGAAAAAAAAGCTTTATGGTTCGAATAATGGATTTTGTTTACCGTGAAAATAGCACATTATAGTCCAATGAGAAAATACATAACTATTATACATAAAATTACTCAAAGAAAGCACAACCGTATAATATTATTTAAATTTATTACTACATAGGTCCTATTTATAAATGGAAAACCCAAATAGAGCAAATGAAGAAGAATCAAGAGACATACAACACATTCAGAATACCGCAACTCGGGAATCGTTTGGTCTAAGAATAGTTGAAGCTGTTGCAATAACTGGCGCAGAACGTAAAGATATGGAAGATAAACGATCGGAAGGAAATCTTCCTGAACGCTTACAAGCAGTTCACGTTCCGGGAGGTAAGCATTAAGCAAACATTTATGAAAAATATTTGTTGCCATTGCTTATATATACATATTATTGTTGCTTCGGTTTACCGCGACGCCCTACGCTGAACGCCCACGTTATGAAGACTTTACACTTTCCGGATTTAAGATCTTCCTCTAATGGGTGGTGCAGGAATGTGACAGACGTGGCCAGCTAACTTTATTTAAGTTACGCAACTATAGAGCGTGGGTCCAACTGTTTAGGATCGTGATAAAGAGTGATCGGGGGGCTACATGTATAAGAATGTAATTCGTTGCCCTGGAATGAAATAAACGAAAAGCTTGTTTTTTTTACAGGTAATGAAACACGCGTTGAAAAGTTCTTAGTATTCATGTCGTACTTGATCTTTTTAATGTTATTTCCCATGTCTCTCTGCTGTATATTTTTGGTGAGTTATTTTATTTTAATACTTCATAAATCCCCTAGTCCACCAATCTCAATTACAGAGATTAGTACTTAACTACTTAACTACGGTGTCCGGTGGGAAAATATTGATTTGTAAATGAAAAGTTATGTTTTTTTTTTGTTTAGCCTGTTTCGTCCCACTGCTGGGCAAAGGCCTCCCCTAAATCTTTCCACTCAGTTATGTATAAGTTATGTATTACAAAAAGAAAATTTGAATGTATGAAAATCAATTCCGCACGTTTTTTTCTTTTCACCAAATTCAAAGATTTTTTTTTTCAAGTTATTCTGTGTTAAAATAATTTCCATCGCGGCGTTCCCATTTATGGTGTTTTTCTAAATTGAGTAACGCTCATCAAATATTTTTGGGGAAATGCATGTATGTACATGTCGTTCGTTATTTTTACTTTATTGAGTTATGGTCGTTTGATTGCTATCATATACTTTTTACAATACAATACAATACAATACAATACAAATACGCTTTATTGCACATCAAACACAGAAAAAAAACAAAAAATAAAGAACAATAATACCTGTATTAAGGTGCCAACCAACCACAGTTACATACAGGCAGAGCTACATTTTAACATTCTTTGTATTATTCATTCATTCTACAGGTAGTGCGCCAGTTCGAAAGAGCTGTCATCCTGCGCAATGGCAAAATTTACAAAAACAAGACGTTTGGGCCAGGACTAATCCATTACTTGCCATGCGTTGATGTTGTCAAGTTTATTGATCTTCGGATTAGTTGCTATGCTGTTCCACCTCAAGAGGTATTCATGATCCCTCACTCGATCAACCATCATCGGTCGATAAGGATTTATTAGGCGGCACCTCTAAGAGTTAAAGTTTCTTGAGTAGTAGTATCGCTTCATTTATTACTATGGAACGTCTAACACCTACTATGTAAATGAAATACCTATATCGAGGTAACCTCTATGTATTTGTATATAGGCTGACTCTCTTGTTCCGACCTGAATGTGGTCTGGTATGGCCCGAATGGCATTTTCTGTTCAACTAGTATTCTCTGTTCGTGAGTTTATTGTGGCAATATTTCAGGCTTTGACGAAAGATTCTTTGACTGTAAAAGTGGATGCTGTAGTTTATTACCAAATATATCGACCAATCTGGGCAGTCATCAATGTCGCGGATTACAGGTTAAAAACTCTATTTTTTACCAATGCGAAAACGTCCCTTATGCACATACCATACCATACATACCAACAAGTATAAAAGAAGAAGGCTTAGATAGACGTGGTCTACCTCAATGCCAATAAAATAGTATACCTACCGCAGTCTGCGGGCCGCGCCGCCAAGTTGACAAAATACAGTCGACTGCCTGCACTCATACACTGAAAGTCTAAAATCTCGCACGAACCGCCCGCAAGAGGCTGTGACGACCTAAGGGAGGACTCGGATCAATATTAGTACCTATGAGTTGTAAAATATACTTATAGAATATTAGATACCTTTGCTTTAACAACACATTTGCATGCAGGAATTCAACGCAATGGCTTGCTGCTACAACACTTCGCAATGCTATAGGAATCCAAAAGTTGTCTACACTTCTGATCAACAGATCATCAATCAGCAACATGATGTACCAGGATATGAAGTACATTGCTCGTGAGTGGGGTATCCAAATCATCAAAGTTGAACTGTAAGTATGGTAGAAGAGCAAAAATAGTTAATAGACTACTTCATATTTTCAAAAACCGTAGTATTATTATTTAAGTATATAAAGCGGGTACATAAACAAGTTTTTGAAAACTAACGATCCCACCAAAATACCATTTATGAAGCATACAATGTCAGGGGCCGAATTCTGCTAGTAATGCTAGCCACATTTTGACACAAGTCGACCGCGAAGACGAGGCGGGGCGCGAACTAAATAATGAACAGACCTTAGCACATGGGTTATTTTATTATAGAAAAACTATTGAGTGTGTCTTTTGAAAATAAATGTACGGTACCATTCTGATACGATACCATTCTGATACGATACCATTCTGATACGATACCATTGTTATGGCATGGCGCGATCAATTTAGTGGAATTCGGCCGTTTAAGCCCAAACACTACCAACTCTACATCTTTGACTATAGGATGAGATAAAGTCAATGATGTTATATTAAAGATAAAGTATTTTGAATTAGTTGATATCATGATATGGTTGGAAAGTTTTTTGTATTCTAGTAAAGACATAAGCCTACCCGTACCACTCCAAAAAGCGATGGCTGCTGAAGCAGAGTCCACGAGACTGGCGAACGCAAAAATTATTGTGGCTCGAGCTGAAATCGAATGTACTAGAAGTCTTAGGGCAGCAACTGAGATACTTATGGATAACCCTTGCTGTATGCAGGTGGGTGACAGACAATTCAATTAACTTTTTTTGTCGTTTATTTATGTTTCACAGTAAGTATAATTATATTATTCAATATAGAAGTGTGTGTGGTGTGTGAATGATTTATTGGTATGCCTAGTTATAAATAATGTTTCTAATGTATACCTATTCTTGATTGTAAATTGTAATTGTCTGATTTTGTGTGTTTCTGTATATATGTGTGTGTGTGTGTGTGTGTGTGTGTGTGTGATTATTGAAAGTAATAATACCAGTTACTAGTAAAATTCCTTGTATGATGTCAAAAATGATGTTGCATTTATAGCAACAGCTTTTTATGGATTTTAAGAGTAACCGCAGACTAACGTACTTACAGATCCAATGGTCTGACGAGTTCTACTAGTTTGCAACATTATAAAAAAATATATATATGTATAGAAGTGTACTTAAACTGTAGGTAATTCCATTTGTTCGTAAACCTCATAGTCTCATGATATAATATTATTATACACTCATTTATTAAAATTCTCGTATAAAATACATTTTTTACTATAGAAAATACAAAAATTGTAAAAAACTATTCTACAGTAAAAAATATATCAAAACGGTAAATCACCGACCGCGAAGCTAGGCTCAAGCGGCCGGTGACTAGGGCTGCAGAGAAAGGAACTTCCTGACGATACGTGCCGAGTCCAAGAGTACCGCCTTCTGGATCTGGCCCTTGATCCAACTTCCTAGCGAGAGTCTCTTCAGGTGTTGATCGAGGCTCTTCGCTATTACGCCGTTAACCGTAACGACTATCGGGACTATGGTCGCTGAATCTACATCCCACATGCTGACAACCTCGTTAGCCAAGTCAAGATATTTGCTAAGTTTATCTTTCTCAGCTCTAACGAGGTTAGCATCATGCGGTATGGTGACATCAGCGAGCACCGCCCTCCGTTCTAACCGATCTATCAGTACAATATCAGGCTTATTCGCAAGAATAGTCCTGTCCGTAATGATAGATCGGTCCCAATAGAGCGTGGCACGGCCATTTTCAAGAACTGGCGCCGGTGTGTACTTATAGTACGGAACTTCAGGACCAGTAAGGCCGTATCGGAGAGCAAGTTGCTGGTGTATAATTTTGGCTACTTGGTTGTGTCTGTGCAAGTACTGAGAGTTAGCAAGGTGCGAACAACCCGAAAGTATATGACGGAGGGTCTCCCCAGGAAGATGACACGCTCGATTATTATTATTATTATGTCTCTCATTTACCATGATCTCGGGCCATAAAGTGACCCGGTCCTTTGGAAGGCTTGCGTGGGGCCGAAGCCAACAGCACAGAGGCCCTTTGAGAAGTTAATCTAAAGGCGATGGCTACACATAGCGGGTATCATCCTCGGGTGCACAATATGATACACCCAAAGATGGTATCCGCCAGGTGTAGAGACTATTGCAAAAAAAAATGAAAGAAATAAAACCAGGCTATTGTGATGGATGGATGGACTGGGTAATCGGGTTATAGGGGAGATTGCGGACGTCTGCCATAAACAAGTCAATCATAATGTTAAGAAGAGTGGCAGACGGTGGCTTGCCGAATGCTGGATGGGTTCCTTAAAAAGCCGGAGTAAATTACCGGAGAGGAACAACATCGGCGCAAACGACTGAGGGTGTCGAGAGGTGCGGCCCCGATTTCACCATCACGAAGAGTGCTCGTGAGCGGGTTTCCTCGCTATTACGCCATTAGACACTTCCACCCCCGAGTCTACATCCTAAGATGCATCTCTCGCGACTCCACTCAGACCGGCCAATGAAGGCAAGCAAGAGGTGGGGATCTGGTTCTCTTGGGATGCCACTCCGCAAGCGGAGACGAGAACCAGGAACTTCCCCGGGAGCACTCGGTACCCGTGGTGTCGCTACTCACCAACAGCTCGCCACAAGCTGCCCTGCGGGTTATTATTATTATTATTATGTCTCTCATTTACCATGATCTCGGGCCATAAAGTGACCCGGTCCTTTGGAAGGCTTGCGTGGGGCCGAAGCCAACAGCACAGAGGCCCTTTGAGAAGTTAATCTAAAGGCGATGGCTACACATAGCGGGTATTATCCTCGGGTGCACAAATGATACATCCAAAGATGGTATCCACCAGGTGTAGAGACTATTGCAAAGAAAAATGAAAGAAATAAAACCAGGTTATTGTGATGGATGGATGGACTGGGTAATCGGGCTATAGGGGAGATTGCGGACGTCTGCCATAAACAAGTCAATCATAATATTAAGAAGAGTGGCAGACGGTGGCTTGCCGAATGCTGGATGGGTTCCTTAAAAAGCCGGAGTAAATTACCGGAGAGGAACAACATCGGCGCAAACGACTGAGGGGTGTCGAGAGGTGCGGCCCCGATTTCACCATCACGAAGACTGCTCGTGAGCGGGTTTCCTCGCTATTACGCCATTAGACACTTCCACCCCCGAGTCTACATCCTAAGATGCATCTCTCGCGACTCCACTCAGACCGGCCAATGAAGGCAAGCAAGAGGTGGGGGTCTGGTTCTCTTGGGATGCCACTCCGCATTATTACTATTATTATTATGTCTCTCATTTACCATGATCTCGGGCCATAAAGTGACCCGGTCCTTTGGAAGGCTTGCGTGGGGCCGAAGCCAACAGCACAGAGGCCCTTTGAGAAGTTAATCTAAAGGCGATGGCTAGACATAGCGGGTATCATCCTCGGGTGCACAATATGATACACCCAAAGATGGTATCCACCAGGTGTAGAGACTATTGCAAAAAAAATGAAAGAAATAAAACCAGGCTATTGTGATGGATGGATGGACTGGGTAATCGGGTTATAGGGGAGATTGCGGACGTCTGCCATAAACAAGTCAATCATAATGTTAAGAAGAGTGGCAGACGGTGGCTTGCCGAATGCTGGATGGGTTCCTTAAAAAGCCGGAGTAAATTACCGGAGAGGAACAACATCGGCGCAAACGACTGAGGGTGTCGAGAGGTGCGGCCCCGATTTCACCATCACGAAGACTGCTCGTGAGCGGGTTTCCTCGCTATTACGCCATTAGACACTTCCACCCCCGAGTCTACATCCTAAGATGCATCTCTCGCGACTCCACTCAGACCGGCCAATGAAGGCAAGCAAGAGGTGGGGATCTGGTTCTATTGGGATGCCACTCCGCAAGCGGAGACGAGAACCAGGAACTTCCCCGGGAGCACTCGGTACCCGTGGTGTCGCTACTCACCAACAGCTCGCCACAAGCTGCCCTGCGGGCTTATTATTATTATTATTATTATTATTATTATTATTATATTAGCCCGGGGTGTCCCACTGCAGGGCAAAGGCCTCCCTCCTAATATAATATAATATTAAATTACTAATAATGTATCTACCTGGTTAAGTAGGTAGATACAGTAGACTCACACATTTACTACTTTAACTTAATTCCTTCGCGTCAACTAAAACAACGATTTCGAAAATTTGGTAATAGACATTATGAATCCTTTTTTTCCAGTTGCGGTATTTACAATCTCTTCACATGATTTCTGGAGAGAAGACCCATACGTACGTTGTGCCCTTTTCAGTAAAATCAATTAAACAAATATTTAAGTGATACCTTATTTAACAAAATAGGCATGAAGCAAGTAACGCCCTTTGCTTTATGGCATTTTTGCGATTTACCGTAAATTTTAAGAGTAACAAATATTAACTTTAAAGAGTATTGACCCAGATCATTGTCGTATTTTTTTGCAGTGTTTTAGTATTTTTGTTATATTTTATTAACGACGTTTAAGGTAAGTACCTAGGTCTCTACTATTAAATGTATTTATATAAGTTTGTCAGCCTGTGCACTTTTTACGTAAATTAAAATTGTCTATACATAAGTTTGTAGTTAGTTTTTTCAATAAAGTTTATACCTAAGTAACAATCCGTTTATTTTGCTAAGTAACAAATAAATTATACAACAAATGTATTCTACTCTCTAGATACAAGGTAATTTACAAGACTAGTTAATAATCCCTGGATTGGTTGTCGTCTTCCTTAGGGCGTCCGTAATGTACAGGCTGCTGTTCTTGTTTTCCTCCTTTCTTGGTGACTGTTGCCTGTAAATAGTTTTTTTTTCAGTGGGTGGCTACTATCTGTATATACATTCATATTATCCATCATAGGGATGGAGTTAGACCAAACGAGCGAATGCTCATCTTATCCCGACTTCGTGTTATTTTTTATGTATTTATGTGTAAAAAAACCAGAGACAAAGCTTTCTTTCTTTTGAATAAAATAAAAAGATAATTAGAAAATTAAAAGAACGTTCTTTGTTTAGCTACAGCTCTTAGTTTGTAAGGGTTACGGATGATGATGATGAGGAGAAAGGAAAAAAATATAAAGGTAAATTGTATAGAAAATAAATAGATAGAATCCCGAAAGAGGCTTCTAATGCTTCAGCTTACGACAGGAATGTCAAGTAGCTGGAGTATTATATTTTACTCAATTCTATTCCATCCCTTGCTTCTTTCTACGCTTTTATGTTATCGGTATGATTGTTTTATAGATCAGCATTGAAACAGCCTTAATAATGGAAGTAAGAAGTAAGTGACTATCTTTTTTGAGAATAAATATCTTTAAACTCAACAGAACAGGTGGGACTAAACGTTATGTTCACCGTGTGGGGAGACGGTCATTTAGGGGAGACGTAATGTCACATCACTATTAATTGGTGGTATTGTTTTTAAACGTGTTCTTGAGTGGAGACCGCGACTCTGTAAACGTAGTGTAGGACGCCCTCCGAGCAGGTGGGATGACGACTTGAGAAAGACTGCAGGTAGATGCTGGATGCGGCAAGCTGAAGACAGGGCACAATGGTGCTCATTGGGGGAAGCCTATGTCCAGCAGTGGACAGATATAGGCTGATGATGATGATGATTGTTTTTAAAATAATTACCCACCGTACCACTGGAGGTATGGTCGGTGCTACGGTGGGTCAGAAGTGGATTGCGATTATGTTACGGATGATGTTCTATAGATTAACATTGAAACAACCAAAGTAATAAAAGTAGGTAAAACTAACCTGGAAGCCATTCTTGGGGTCAGCAGTGTATCTGACAATACGTAGAGAGCCATCAGGCTCTACCAGTGAGTACTCGCCATGAACAACGTCGCCTTCCCGATGCTCCTTGTGGTTCTGTTGGTTACCAGTGTGCGGGTCTTCTACTCCGTATGCGTAGGTGTAGTCCGGTTTAGCCTAAGAACAGAGTTGAAATAAGTCGGGTGTGATTGTGGCGAAAGCGAAACGAATGACTATCACTACATAGTATAAAACAAAGTCGCTTCCCGCTGTCTGTTAGTCGCTTTTTATGCTTAGATCTTTAAAACTACGCAATGGATTATGATGAGTTTTTTAAATAGATATCACTATCTATTTAAAAAAACGCATCGCATCAAGAGGAAGGTTTATAAACCATTTGACACATAAATTTCCACGCGGGCGTAGCCGCGGGGTGCAGCTAGTCTCAGATAAACAATAAATTATATTATTTTCAATGTGAATAAATAAATATGATTGTCTTTGAGTCTAGTGAAGATTTCAAACAATCCCGTACATATTTTCAAAGGAATCTTTTTCATTGGGTAATTCGCTTTAAGTCCCGGTCGGTCACTTAATTAATATTCTTTTTTGCTGTGAATATTTCAGACAATCTTGGAAATTGAGCACTGTTGTTTTTAAAGCGTGGGTAAGTTCTTGCTAGCTTTATCCACATAAAGACCCTGAGCACGGCTGGTATTTTTTCGACGGTCACAATTATAGGCCTATTTTGGCCGCAGTGACACCCAAAAGCCTCTCAAAAGAAGAAAAAAGGCTTGTACCTATGGTGCAATTAAGAGGTCTTTAGGAGCTTTTGGCAATTTATTTTTGGCTAAATAATTATTAAATAATGCTGGACAATCCACACAGCATCATCTAGCAAGCTTGTGTTAAAGGTGGACTAGATGACTGATAAACTTAATACAATAGATTACATACTAGATAGATAAAAATATCTATCTAGTATGCACCCGGAACAAATATCTGCAGATCGTACACAGAATTGTTCCGAGGCGGGAATCGAACACGCAATCTCCTGTGCCACAGGCGGACGTTCGCCATCCGCGCCCTAGAGGTCAAATCCTATTTTTGGCTCATTATTCTCGTCGCTCACCACATAGTCCACAGTCTTCAAATGCGCATATTTGGCTGTATCAGGATGGATCTTGCCCGTGTTGTGGTCGTAGCCATAGTCCGCGTGCTGCTGGGCCGCGATCCCCTGAGCAGCTGGCACCTGGACCTCCACAATCTGTCCGCTGACAGGTCCGCTGAAGCGGTTGTAGGAGTAGCCTCCGTGTTTGCTGCAGGTGGTGATGCTGGCTAATGTTAGGGGGATCAGAATCTGGAAGAAATTTTAGTTTAAGATGCATGTATGTGACGTATTTCCTTTTAAAATAGCTGTAGTCGGAAGAAGATGCCAGGGGCTTCAGTTGATAGTATAAATGTTCCGATGGTCCGTTTGTTCCTTTAAAAAACACAAGTCTTTATATTTGTTACAAACTATTATTTAATTTGCCCTGTGTGAGGTAAATTTTGAAGGGC
The DNA here is from genome assembly GCA_943735965.1 of Eupithecia abbreviata. Taxonomy (NCBI): domain Eukaryota; kingdom Metazoa; phylum Arthropoda; class Insecta; order Lepidoptera; family Geometridae; genus Eupithecia; species Eupithecia abbreviata. The sequence goes on along the minus strand of OX030979.1, from coordinate 9,077,093 downwards.
CGCTTGCTTAAGGATTACTCAATGCATTAAAAGACCTAAATAAGAATTAATAAGAAGCTGTTAATAACACAAATTAAGCCCAGTGTGTCGGTGATTCATCCATCACAAAGATATATTTCCAGTGAAAACTCCTGTCCAACGTTAATTATAAACTTCCAAGTTCATCTTCTATCACTTTTCGTTTGAAACTTTTATTTTCATTGGCATAAAAACCACTGACCTTCACGGTCAATGGGCAACTGCCTACTTGGTACCATTACTCAACAAATGCGTGACAATGAAAAGCTGCGAAGAAAGTGGGCCTATAGTCCGATAAGTTTGGTGAGTAATTTATGAACTTATTGTTTTAGGCACCTACCTACCTAGAGTTAACAGTCACAAAACTAACTAGAACATCAGACTAGAACTAACAGTAGGATAGAAAAGAGTAACAACACTAACCCTTGCGGTACCCCTGATTTACTAACTAATTTTGAGAATGCGTTGTTACTGAAAGAACTTAAATTATTGTACGTCGTCGCCCCGTCGCGGTCGCGTCATGACGATGATTGTTTTCGTACAGATTCGGAAGGTAGGCATAGGCATAACTATAACTATAACCTACAATAGCTTAGCACAAAAAGGTGTCATGAATCACGCACACGCACTTTGATTGATGAATTTTGAAATGCGAAACACGGAGTTACGGGAAAATCATTCTAAACCGAACAACAGCTGATTCATAAGCCGTTTTCTAAATACTATTTGAAAATGAACGGGTAAACTATCAACCCAGATGACACCCTGATGATACCTATCCCTCGTCAAGAAATAAAACGTTGTTGACGTCGTAGAACAAACGAAATTCGTAATTAAATTTAACCCTCACTTTCATTACGAACTCGTGAAAATAAGGAAAGTTTTTATTAGGTAGATACTAATCTATGATTTCCTTGTTTTCCTACCTTGTACAGGAAAGCCATTTTGGATAATGTCACAAACTGGCAGCCAAGTTCAATGATCCTGAGGAACTGACTGCGGTTTCTATGAGTTGTGGTTTTATACCGATTACTAACTCAAAGAATAAATGCAATCGTGAGTCCGGTGTTGCAGCATTATGAATCAATATTTTCAATATTTAGGCGCCGGCCTAGGTACGCAGGTTGCGTAGGTAGGTAAATTGAATTTCCATTTCAATGGATTGTCTATTTTGTAAATAAGTCATTCAAGGGCGCTGCTTTTGTATGTACAAGCACGCCGCCTTATTGACGATTTTGTCCGGTTATTAAAGTTTCCATACTTTACAATATCATCAACATCATCAGCTCATCATATTGGACATTGGTATCCCCTAATGAGCGCCATAGCGCCCTGTTTCAGCTTGGCACATCCAGCTTCTGCCTGCAGTCTTAACCTGGTCGTCAGCCCACCTGGCCGGAGGGTGTCTAAAATAATGCTGGAAAATTCACACAGCATTAAAAAAAAAAAATAATAATAATGCTGGAAAATTCACACAGCATTATCTAGTCCCATGGTAAGCAGAGCTTGTGTTATGGGTACTAGATAAGTAGTAGTAGTCTGTAGATACTACGTTTCCCGAGTCACGGTCTCCACCCAAGAACGCGTTTATTCCATGAGATTCTTCGCCAGATATGGCCGGTGTTCTGCGACTTTAGCTTAACAACTCTTTCTTTGAGCTATGTCGATCGATACGATACCTAACTTTGGTTCTCTGTCGCATTATTAGTAAGTTTACGACTCCTTATCCTCAGACAAATCCCAAACGCTGCACGTCAAAGTTAATTATAGTAATAAACAGGTCAGCCGGCACTTAGGACGGACAACTAAACAATAATTACAACACCTAGGTAGATACATTATAAATACTGACGACCTCTATGGCCCAGTGGGTGAAGGTCCGTCTGTGATGTAGCAGGTTGCGGGTTCGATTCCCGATTCCCGCCTCGGGGCAAGGATCTGCAGATATTTGTTCCGGGTGAGTTCTGGTCGTTATCTATGTAGGTACCTACCTAGGTATAATAAATAACATCTATCTGTCATGTATGGTATTATAACACAAGCTCTGCTTAGGTTAGATGATGCTGTGTGGATCGTCCAGCATTATTTATTTATTATTATAAATACTGTTCCTATGTAATCAAGGCCATTTTCGTGCAAGCAAACGGTCATACAATTTTTTTAAGGTTTTATTGAGATCGATTTATAATTTTTTTTTTATTCAACTTCCCCTTTGAATTTCCCGCCCCGTCACAAAACCTAGGTAGGTATGAATGATCCTACTGTTCCGAGGAGCGTACTCGGAATGAGCGTAAGATGATGTAGGTACGCAACGTACCTATTACTGCCTAGTACGTACCTACTACGTACGTACAGTAACTATACAAACAAACGACCAAATCGCGCCAAGAGGCTTGTCGTCATATCATTTTATCCACGCGATGGTTGGTTGGTTTGGTTGGACCTACGGGTTGGACCGAAATCGAGGAAGGAAGTAAACTTGATGTGAGTGACGTGAACATAAACATAACAGGACAGAGACAGACAGACCCACAGAACAATAATTCTATATGTGTACTGTGACAATAATATCCTAACGACAGAGACAGACCGAATCGAGCGCGCGCGGAGCTACGAAAGATTCGAAAGAGTGATTTTAGATTTGAAGAAATTAGCTTGTTTTCATTTCATTGATAAATTCGCAAGCTAATTAGCGATGAGTCCGAAGAAAAAGAAAGTAAAACTAACAGACGATAAACGTGAATCTCTGTCACAGAAAAGACCAAACCAAAGCGATAACGGATCAACAAGCAAACGTTGCAAAACTATAAAAAATCCAGAAGACGATATTAGAGCTAGAAGAAGGAAAAACTTCATTATAGCATGCGAACAAGTGTCCTACAAATCCTACTTCGATCACAGAGCTAGACTTCTGTTGTTGTATTTACCATCTTGCTTAAAAAACAGCGTTTGCAAGCATCAGGATAGCAAAACAGTAAGTTATTGCAATGTCCAGGCTACTTCATCACAAATCAAGTAAATAAAATAGACATTTAGATCTTATCTTTCTTCTCAATAGTTATATTCTTCAACTTAGCGGCGATTGAAACAGCACCCAAAATACTAAATTCAATTGGAGTTGATAATTGTTGTGCTATGGGTCATGCAAAAAGCAGACTGTCAGAAAATAATACAATTTTGTAATTTTATTATAACAATAGTAAATGTTGATTCATGCTCATCATATCCACCCTAGAAAACCCACTGCTGGGTATGGGGTTCTTCTGATTCTTTTAGCCTCTTTCCCACTCTATTTGCATCCAGGTATGCCTCTTATTCCTGTGGACCCAGTTATCAATAGACTGTGTACACTGTTGACAATACCACATTAATAATTTCAGAGCAATGTAAAAGAAATGTCATCAAAGGCTGAAGAGGTGTTCATGATAGATGCCAGAACCAATATGTGGTCGGAAGCTTTGGAAGTTTGCAGCATCAGCATCACCCCTGACCAATATTTATCAGCTAAAGTTTTAAAAGAAATTGTGGAAATTATGCTGGTAGGTACCTAATCAAGTAATCATTGACAAACATAAAGCTTGAAAATACTATATTTTATTATAAATTGTGAATGTTTATTAATGAAACTGAAAAAGTTTTGCTTGACACATTTCTTACACAAAACATAATACCTTGTATCAAAGAGAAAATATATGAATTTAAACACAGTTTTTAAACTTCTGCAGATGACATAATTTTTAACTATATGTAAACTTTGTTTTTGTTCCACAATAAACAATTTATTTATTATTATAATTACAAAACAGAAAATTAAACTAAATTTCTTTTTAGGTATTTCCCCATTGTGTAGAAGCTTCTTCGACTTATATTTTCTCACATACTTTTCAGAATGCCCATGAAGATGAATATGCAGGGCAATCTATGCCAGACCTGATAGATAAATGCCAGCAAATCCTGATGCAAAACTTCAGCACCCACCCACCTTGTCTCTCAAAAACCCTGAAAAAGTGCTACACCACCTTCCTAACATCACCACTAGATTTAAAAGAAAAGACCTTTACAAACAGAAAAATATATGAATATGATAAAGGCATTGTAAAATACTGTATGAATAGACTTGAGTATGAGCTCAGTGCAGAGAGCAAAGATGAAAGCCTGGTGGACATGTTTGAGAACATTCCAGAAGATATGAAGCAGAGTGTCAAAGGGATGCATTGGCAGAAGGCAAAGTTTGAAATTTATGAGTGTCTTGTGAGGAAAGAGAGGATAGGTCGACTGATGGCTGTTTTGGAAAGCCTAATTGAACTACTGCAGTTTGATTTGGCTATCTGGCATTCCAGGTAATTTTGTACTAAGTACAGAGAATGTACTGTTGTTTTTTTTAATATAATTTAAATAGGGACTGAGTCTAACAATTACTAAGCCATTCCAATAGGATATCTTAGTAAGTAGTTATTCAATATTTTCAAGTATCTTGTTGTGGACATATCAATAAGGACAGAGTCAATAGATTTTTTTTTCCACTACCAAACTCAGAAATTAACCCTCATCAAGGTCATTTATTGACATTTGGCTATCAACTCTATTTTATGTCTTGAGGTAGCAAAGAGCTTAATTATAAGTAACCCATCATTGTCCATTTCATTGTACATTCCCTGACATAATTGTATGATATTCAAAAAAAGAACACTGTTTATACCATTACAAAACTAAAGCCATTCTACACAATAAAACCTGACAAGGGAATATCGAAGGATTTCACAAATTCAGTGTGGCCCTAAAATTCTCTTTGTAACAAACGAAGTCGCAATATTATTATTTCAGATACACCAACAATTAGGGAACCCACATCAATTCAATTTTTTACTTTTTAGAAGCTAAGGCTTTATCAAAACTTATGTAGGCAATAATATTATTTTTCAGATACACCAACAATTTGGGAACCCACATCATGAGATCCCACAAGCCTCTGATGGCTCATATCCTCTGGTCCAATAACATACTTTACACAGGTGCTGTGAATGGCAACTGCAGGCAGATACTCAAGCTGTTTGTGTATTTAATACATTTGAGATACCCAGAGGCATATATTAAAACAATGACTGTAAGTTCCATATCTTTATGAATAACTTACATACTGGTCTTTGCCCAGCTGTGGGATGAAATTACATACTTAATTCGAAATCAAATTACTGGATTCGTAAACATTCGTATCATAGACCGTGCGAAACGTAAAAATGATTCTAAGTTTTAGAGCCAAAGAGATAGAAAGCTGACTTCTCAAGTACCTTCCTAAGTCATACGACAATTAGTATCATGAGTGCATTTTACTCGCAGTGGCGTGTGCTTGAGCAGTTAGAGAGTTTTATTCGTCTGAGGGACGAATATTTATGAATAGAATAAAAATTGACTAGTATGGTTGCATTTTTTAAACAAGATTTTGAAGATTTCTAGGTATAAAAAAAAAATCAATAATATAAGTTTTAAATAACTCAATAAAGCAGTTAAACAATACAATTATTTATTTGTTACCTTTCATAAAAAAAAACAGAAATAACCATACCTGAATGTGTTTGTCTGTGAGACAAGTGTTTATGAATAGTGTTACTCTCATATAAATGTTTATGAATCTAGGGTTAAGTGTGTAACTTTATAAGATTTCCAATGAACATAAAAGAAATCAAACATTTAGGCTTTTTTTTTTCAGATTTGGCTGAATGCAATTACCCAGACATTTTACGCGTGTGAAACCAATTCAAACAGCAACTATCCTAACACCGGAAAATACTGTGAGACATTTGCAAAAGAGTTCCACAACATTATGTCAGGTAAAATTAATAATCATTTTAAATAACAATTGCCATTTTACTACCTACCCATTAAAGTACTTTGAATTTTACAGAACTACCACAAGATTCTATTGTAAGAGTTTTGGAGAAAATCCAACCAACTTTCATGAGGCATCTCATCGGAAGACAGTGCATTCAGAAGCAAGCTGGCAAAGAACGAAAACATTCTACTGAGCAAAGCTGTATCATCAAAGATGTGATAGGTTTTATCAAAGATAAGGAATGGATGGATTACCCAGAAATTGTCATTCAAGTTTCAAGAAGTACCTTTTTCAGGAAAAAGAATATCAAAAGAAAACTGAAATACCTGACACAGAAATGTACCAATTGGACACCCAAGCAAGATAACGAAACTGATTACAGCTACAGAAAAATAGAAAAAAAAGTTGATAAGCCTGTAGATGATATGGACAGTTACAAAATTCATGTATTGTTCATAACACTTGAAGCATATTTGGATGCCTTCAGTGTGCAGACTGTTCAAGATACACTTGATAGCATGAATGAACAGCTGTCACATGATGGAACAAATGTTCTGACCCATAGTTGTCTGCTTGAGCTAAGTTCCTACTCTGTGACAGAGGAGTTTATAAAGAAATACAGGTCTATATGCCAAAGCTTGAGAGAACTTGTAATTCTACTACAGGAGGTGAAGGGTGAAGGTGAATTACCTGCTGTTTTAAAGGTTTTTGAGAAGATTGAACTCCTAGATGTAAGCAGCTAAAAATATTTATTTTGAAATTAATCTTACTTAACCCACCTACTTACATACAAAGTATGTTTCTTAGTACCTATTTTTTATTCGATCTAAAAGATCCAGTTTTTTCAAACCTCTTATAATGCTAGTCAAAGGGTGACAATAGATAGCATTCCTTAGGTGTAATCATGGTACTATAGAGAGGATGTATTATAATTATGTGCATGAAAGTATATATCAAAGTCTGATTATCATATACAAGCTATAAGGCATTTTTTGTAAAATTGTCTGTTATTAGTCTATTGAGATAATTTGGATAATTATCTGATTGATTAGAACTATAGTTTCCTCCTGCTAGCACAGCATTGCCACTGGCAATAATTATGAAGCCCTGCCATTGTCAGCACTGGGAAGCCAATACTAATCACAGCATTAAAAGTAAATATTAAATGTGCATGTAGCCTTAGATACGGGATATTAGGTACTAACTTCTCTTAAGTGGAAGGCGTTGAGTTACAATGGTGGAAGGCTCAAATTAGGTCCAAGTACCATATTATTGTCATGGTCATACTTCGGTCTAAGTACCTCTTTGTTTCTTATCTTTGATGTTTATTAGGTAGATATATGCACAAGATTGGAAATAAGTGTGTTTGTGTTTGGTTGCAACACAACACAGGCCATTTATTGAATTAGTGTTGGGAGAATGTACCATGTCCCCTATAATTTTTGTCTGAATTTTATTGTTGGTTCTAAAATTATGGCTAAGTTGACTACCTCAAGTTTGTGATTTCACTAAGGTATTCTAATTAGGTATATCCTAAAATAAAACATTTTTATATTATACATGTTTTTTTTTTTATTTTACCACATCATACAACACATAACAACCAGTACTAGTCTGCCCACAAAATATCATCATATATGGTACCTGAACTAAATTTGACTATTCTGCAAAGATAGGGCAGTTTACACATAATGTAGGTACAAAGTTTAAAACTATCAATATTTAGGCAAACAATGTCCTCTAGCTTTTTTAGACCTCTTAGCTTTCTCAATATCAACATCAGGATATTCTGCCTTTAGCTTCTCCATATCCATATCTGGGAAGCGCTTTAGTAACTGTTGAACATGACTGAAATCCCTGTTCCTAGCTTTTCTTTTCTCATTTCTCTGCTTTTCAGTGTACAGTTGGAGAAATTTTTTGACAGCCCTACTGCTGATGTATCCGTTTTCTAGATAAGGTCTCACCCATCTTGTATTCATAAACCTTGGAATATAGTATTCTCTCTTTTCATAAGTTTCTGGCAAACCTATTTTATTAATGACCTCCTCGGTGGGCCGCTCTCCAGTCTCCCCTGTCTCTAACTTGTAATAGGCGACATTTCTCTCTCTAATTACTGTTTCTATGTTATCCATGGACGCCTGGACCTTGTCAACTCTCTCTGCGTTAGGAAACAGCTTCATATTTTCATTACATTCGTGTTCCATTGTGTAAAGCATGTTTCTTTCTTTCAATAATACAAACCAAAGTTTGTGTAAATCTGTGTTTGACTTGAGTCTCAGCTCATCCACCTTCCACGATCTTCCGACTTTTATATTTGTTTCACTCCAGTTTTTTTTGGCATCGAAGAACTCCATTAGGTCAAAAGTTGGTTTCGTCGTATGAACGCTCCTTTTGAAAATAGACGCAGCGGCGACATTGACTACACTGTGAGAACGATAGCACAGAAAAGCGGCGCTTTTTATCATATTCGTTACAGCAGTTGTATTCATATTGACTCGAATAGAAAACTTGTTATTTTAAATCTAAACTCATGGAAACTGACTGAGGTTATTTTGTTTTATTTTCTTTTTAAATTGATGATGATGATGAAGATCGCTCTTCACGAGACATTGACATTTATTTTGACACACTTGCTGACAGTGGCTTCTTTGTTACAATGCACAGACAGCACTTTGAGCATGGAAGAAAATGTAACGGATTTGATTGGGTCTATTATATTTATAATAAAAGCAATGGAACAAACCAAAGGCCATAGATCCAAAGGCCTCCTTAAACACTACCGTAGCTAACGAAATGCCTGCATAAAAAATGTCAGTAGAAGGTATATTTAGTACTTACCGAATTAAATAAAGTTACGCGCCCACTAGAGCGGTATCGGAGCGTAATGGACAGAGCCTGCGAGCTTGCGACCGCCAGACCTTCGTAATTTTAAAATAGTTCAGAGTTTGTCAGCGTATGCCCCCATACAAGTAGGAACGATCACCGAATGAATTTTTTGGTGATAGTGGCTTTGGTAGATATTGGCTTGCAAAGTTGCTGATTTGCTCCAAAAATTCGTAAGTACCTACATGGGTCTATTTTTTATATTTGGTTCGGTATACTATTAGAAATAAAATATTCCACCGCCAGACGTTTTTTATACTTAGTGGCTTTAGCCTGCTAGCAATCGCATAAAGGTAATGAAGGTGAACTTTCGTCACAGTATTATAGTTGAATTTTGTATACCTAGTATCTTGGGATGATCTTGGGTTAGTAATTAAATGATGGTGTTTTCAGGAAACTCAGACGTTTTGCATAGTGGCTTTGCCCTGCCAGACGCTTTTAAACTTGATAAAAAGTAAATGAACTTTCTCAAAGCTGAAATCTGTTATAAATTTTAATTCGGTCGTGTGGGTGCGAGGTTAAGGCATAAAGCTCAATATATTGTATTAATTTAGCAATAGTAGTAGAAATTAAGTAGGAATGTACTTAATTTTTTTGCCAAGCACTTTGCATGGTGAATAGTGGCTTTCCCAGACAGATCATGATGTTTAAATAATAAATACATGTTTTCTTATAAATCTAGGGCATGACGAATTTTTTCTAACTCTAGTGGTTTCAGAATTGGCCATCACCGTCCTTGTAAAAAAAAAATCACTCTGTATGTATATATTACTTATATTCGTTATTGTAGGCCACATCAGTAGCGCAGGCACAGAGGGCGAATGTCTGCCTTCGACGCAGGTTGTGGCTTGGATTCCCGTCGCGGGACAATGTTATGAATGCTTTGATTGCTTTGCTTTACTTACCGTGTTGCCGTTTGTAGTGTGTTTATAGTTTGACCGATACCGAAAGTGCGGCGAGGGCGAGGAAAAAAGAGCAAGAGTACGCGTTGACGGCAGACTGATGGATCGGAGCAGCCGATATTTCCATCTCGCCGCTCGCATACCTCAGGCGCGGTAAAGCAGTTTCGGTCAAACTATAGTATATTAACTGTGGTGCTCATAAAGGTCAGTAGAAAAAACGGGCTCTATTTAAGGTGAAATGAGTCCCAAAACGCACGTTTTGACTAAACGGAAAATCAATTTTAAGGGATCAAAACACCTATTTTTCAAATATATTTTGATGAGGATCAAAAGTTTGGGATATTAGTTAGTAAGTTATGGGAGTCGAAACACGATTGATTTAACTTGACTCGATAGAAAAAAATGGCAAAGTTACCTCTAAATCCTCATTTTTACAGAGATATCTCTACGGAAAAACCAGTTTTATTTGGTAGTTATTTAATATTATTGTCATGAAATATCTTCTACGTGTTCCCTAATAAATACTTTAGACAATTATGGTTTTAGTTTTTTGAGAAACAGTATTATTAGAGAGCAATAACAAATTAAAAAATAAAAAGCAGTGAAATTGCGCACGGTCCGATCATTCACAACATCAGAGTGTTAATTTTATTAATAATTGGAATGATAAAAAAACAGTTGAGGAATATACCTTCAGGCCTATCACAGAGAGCCGTATTAGTAAATTTAAATGTAAAGTAGATCTAGCAGTAGCTAATATACCTTGTTCTGATGGTTTATTTAACAGACTTTTTAATGTTATAAACAAAGAACACAATGAAGTATTCAAACTTAAAACATGCACAGTTAGAGATAGGGTCGGGTTTACTGATTGGGCCACTCCCGGCATTGACAGAAGTAGGAAATAGGCTATACGATCTCTATAGTGCTAGAGAAGCTATGTTACATGACCCTGCGTTTCTTTTGTATGTAAATAACTACTCGAAAACATTTAAGAAAGTCTGCAACACAGCAAAATGCCTATTTTTGAAGAATAAAATAACAAACTCATCTAATAAAATAAAAGCGACATGGAGACTAATAAATAATGAAACTGGTAAATCAAAGCCTAGATAGAGAAATCAAGTTAAAAGTTAATAATTCAATTCTTATAAATGAAAAAGATATTGCAGATGCTTTTGATGGATTCTTTGCTGATATCCCTAAAATTGTAACCCGGTCTCTCAATTCCTCTGCTTTAAAGGCAGTTGAATTATTAGAATCATCTGTTGAGAAATGTAAGGAAGTCTTTATCTTTAGTCACGTAAATGGTAATTACATTGTAAAAACTTTCAAATCTATAAACATCAAAAATACTGAGGCTCCATGCTTGGCCCATATTTTCAATAATTGTGTAGACGCAGGAGTTTTTCCTAATCTTATGAAATGTAGTAAACTGGTTCCTCTTTACAAATCTGGTAGCCATACTGATCCGGCCAATTACAGGCCAATTTCAATACTTCCTGCAATAAGTAAAATTTTCGAAAAAATTATCCTCACTCAGTTGACTTCACACTTCAACCTTAACAGGCTGTTTCATAAAAATCAGTTTGGATTCACCAAGGGTAGATCGACAACCGATGCTGGCACAGTTCTATTAAAGCATATATTAGATGCCTGGGATAAAGCAAAAACGCTATTGGTGTATTCTGTGACCTTTCTAAGGCTTTTGATTGCGTGGATCATGGTACACTAATTAGGAAGTTGGAACACTATGGAATTAATAACAAGGCACTGGACCTTATGCAATCATATTTAGCTGATAGAGTTCAAAAAGTAGATATTGGTAAAGAAAGATCTAGAGGATCAAAACTTGAACTAGGCGTCCCGCAAGGATCAATATTAGGTCCTTTTTTATTTTTAGTATATGTAAATGATCTTCCGTTTTTAGCAAAAAATCTTTGTGATATAGTCTTATTGCTGATGATACTTCAATGATTTTTAAAGTTGATAGAAATAAATATAACTATGACGATGTAAATAATTCGCTTTCACAAATACTAGTTTGGTTCACCGCCAATAATCTACTACTCAATGCTAAAAAGACTAAATGTATAAAATTCATGCTACCGAATGTAAGAGAAATCCCAACAAAAATAATGCTGAAGGATGAGATTGTTCACCTTGTAGACTCTACTGTATTCCTAGGGTTACATATTGATTCTACTCTTCAATGGAGGTCGCAAATAGAGGCTGTGGCAGGTAGACTTAGTTCAGCAGCTTATGCAGTTCGAACAATAAGATATATTACCAATGAAGACACAGCTAGGTTAGTTTATTTCAGCTACTTCCATAGTATTATGTCTTATGGTATTTTGCTTTGGGGACAGGCAGCTGACATCCAGACCATATTTGTTCTTCAAAAAAGGGCGGTACGCGCTATTTATAAATTGAAGCCACGAGATTCTTTGAGGGATTTATTTAAAAACATTAATAGTCTGACTGTAATATCGCAATACATCTATGAAAATTTAATGTATACCCACAAAAAAAAGGATAGCCTTATGAAAAAGTGTGATGTTCACAATAGAAATACAAGAAACAAGAACAAGTTACACATCCCATGATTTAGATTACACAAGGTAGGGAAAACATTTATGGGCAATAGCGTGCGCTTCTATAATAAGCTTCCATCTGAAGCAACTAAGCTCCCTATTCGTAAATTTAAAAATTACATAAAAATAAATCTCATCAAGAAGGCTTTCTACTCCATAAATGATTATCTCAATGATGTTAATGGTTGGCCAGATGTCGCTCAGTTTCGCACCGACGACAATAGTATGTAAGTAATTTATTATTGTGCATAGCTTTACTTAAATATTGACATGTATCGAATCATATTCTATTTAGACTTAAATAGGCAAATAACCATGTATTAGACATATACGAGATGAACATGCTAGTGGTTTCTTTTTCACTTCTTGACAAAAAATTGAAGTGAACAGTAAAATAATTTTATTTGATAATAATTTAATGTATAAAATATGACTTGTCTAAGTGCTTATTTTGTAAGCCTAAAGAAATAAATGATTTTTTACTTTACTTTACTTTACATTCTGCCGCTCTTTTCTCCTTTTCTAACCTTTCCCGCGCGGATGACGTTCATGCTCAAAATCCAAATTAAACTATGAAACAAAAGTACCCTGCGTTTCGTTTCCACCTTTGAAATATCTTATATTATAATTTACGAGATATTTGCGACTTTCCGCGGATATTTGCTAGGTTTTGTTTACTACCTACAAAAACAAGATATTCGAGGTAAACGCTAGAAATTACTATGCAATAACTTGACTTGTACCAATCAACTGAAAGGTTAAAAGATTTTCTAACAAAACGCAACGTCATAAATGTTTGTTTTGTTTGACGTTTCTGGTCTGGATATCACAAAAGGACGGACGCATTTTTTGGTTGTAGAAAACTTTTGAAAACATAGGTAGTGGAAAATTTATAGTTTTACAAACTTTAGTGCCTTTAGTGCTGAGTGTATTTGGTGACCTGAAAACAATCAGTTTTGTGATAAGTTTAACGGTTATTCGTTGAAATTCTGTCTCAGTCGCGAGCTTTCGTCAAAGGTAAGTTTGTACTTTGTACATTCCAAAGCATTTTTATCACAAACGTATTTCTTTGTTATTATATTTTTTGTTTCTTCCTAACGTATGTTTCTTCGTTGTACTAATTTGTTTCTTATAACCTAAAAAAGTACCTATAAACAAATGCCACCTGTGTGTCTGTAACATTGTTATGTAGTTCACTAAATGAATTCCCTTAACTAATTTGTTGATAAGTTACAATTCATTACAGTCTCATATCTCAACCATATATATCTAGTTAATCCACAACACAGGGTACTACAAATGAAAAGGAGTTCTAAATAAGGTTTCTATCTACATTATTTTTCTAGAAGATAAATAAATTCAAGAAGGTGTCTGTCTGTTATGATAAAACATTAAGATGCAATAAAATACAATTACCAGCCATGGTTCTGTAGCAAATTCCAAGAACCCGTCATTATATTTAAGTGTAAACTGGGTAAACTGTGAATTGCAAGCAGTTTTTCTTGAACCTGTTAGTGTACTGTTGGAAGTGTCTCATGTTTATCTTATATAGTATGAGAATAAAGACTGCCTAAAACATTATATTGCTAAAATCACAATTTGCTTCACTGGCCACTTACTGATAATTTTGTCGTTTGGTTGCTGACTTAAACCAACCTGTTGTTGTAATTTATAATTTTTCTATGGCCATTTCCCCTATTCAATCTATGGCTGGTATTGTCGTTATTACCTACTTGATTTGTGCAGTCTGTAGTATGTACCAAAGCAAAAAGTTTTAAATATGCTTATGAAACTAAAAAAGTATGCCGGTAGTAAACTAAAATTATGACCGTTATTGATGTTAAAACAAACCTATTTTGAGTGCTGACTCATGTTAAGATGCTCATAACTTGACAAACTCGTGTTAAGATTTTCATAGCACTAAGTTATCGTCTAGCAAAGAGTGCTCGTCGATAATTTTGTGTTGGTTCCGTTCTGCAATATTGTTGGATTGTAAAATTATGTACTTAGGCGGTAAAATATTTCAGCCTACACTTAGGAAATGTGTCAAATCCGTCACTGAAAAAAATCCAGGGTTCCCTCGTTTAAAAAGTTTGAGAGCCGCTGGAGTAATTAACCTACTGCTTTTCGAAACGCGCGAAAATACAACACACCCGTCACCTTTAAAATCCAAAAAACATTACAAGACCTTTAATCTAAGGGCTATGAAAATACTCAAATAATGATAAGCTAGGCTAGGATCTATGTATGTCCCGGCTAATTCCTGTTAACTCGCGTCAGTTAGAGCTTACGTCGTCACTATCGAATTAGGGATTCGATTATCGACCCATGTTTAATTTATTACATCTACCTATGTAAGTTCTATATCAATGAATCGTGCTTGAAATTAATGTCACGTCTTCACACTGTCATCTATACATGCATATGCTCACTTACATAGAATAGTTAATTAAGTCTGGCATGAACCTATACCTAACCGAGTATATAGATTCATGAAGTCGGGTACCCTCGCTTTGTTTAGCTGGAGCGCATATTATCAGGCATGCTTGTCAGTCACACTTGACCCGTTTGTGACGTCACAAGCTCGTAAAGCCGGGATCGGGTGGCTATATCGCATTAGGTAAGCTTACCTAATCTGCACACCTTACGCTATAACTAAACTACGTTAACAATAACTACCCACGTGCTTTCGAATGAGACGTTCGTAACACGATTCTTGTATCAAAAGATGCTGAAGAACTAATTTCCTGTCATCGATATTTTCGAAATAAAGTCTATTTAAAAAAATGTGGTGCGTATTCTCCTCACTGACCATATTTTGAACTTCACTAAGAAAGAATTCTGGCCGAAGAATGTGCTGTTCCGGCGGTTGTAGCACATATTGCGCGCCATACGTCGCTGAGACTACGTGGTAGTTGGTAAATAGGTTTATGTATATTAGACTAAGGTATATATTTTATATGGGTAAGTATTTTCCATCCTTTACTAGACTAATGTGGCCTAAAATATTAATATTATATGAGTCCCGACATCACGCTTTGCTGTTTCTCATAGGGCTGTTTTATATAGAGTTATTTTCCAAATGAACTAAAATTGTAAAATATAAAGAAACCCAATTAAAACTGCGATGTGAAATCATAGAAGGTCCCCTAGTTTGCAGATAACATAAAATATTAAAATCTTTCTAGAACGGTCGTCGCTTCGGTTTCTTTTTGTACTAAACGTGATCAACAGATTAGATTCCTTCCAGGAATTCGTTAGCTATGTTTAAAAATAATTTGTTTTCCGTTTGAGATGTGTCCTTGAAGTTTAAAAAAAGGTTGTGTTTATCAAACTATTTTTGTTGTAAAAGATCCAGTTTTATATAATCTAGCGCTTATTCTCATGGATAATTGCATACTCATATACAAATTTTCACGACGTTTTACCTTGATTAAATTTAAATGGAAACACTGTAACATGAATCAGTAACGAATACAACAGCCTTTGCATTTCCCAGTGCATTCGTTCAGTTTATTAATCCATAGCAGTTAAGTTCCCCTTTATTAGCAAACCAACACGTTTCGTTTGTGCACCAATGTGCTCTGATGAGCCGACCCGACAGCCGGCACGAGGGCATCATTGTCGGTGTAATCGTTTACGAACGCTTTATTCTAGGGAGGTCACACGTTATCTAAAACAGCTGTCGGGTGCACGCGGCTCACGGCCTACAATGCTCTCGTTTGTGTATGTAATACTGTTATTTTAAATATCGAGAATTCAGCTCTGTTGTGCCATTCTACGGGCGCTGCGTTGATTAGATCACAGAGCTTTGTTCTGTGGAGAATGGCTTCGCGCCGCAGTTCTGACGGTGCCTGTCAACCGCACTCGTAGAATAGGCATTTGAGTGGACGCCTAGGCTAACTGGCCTTGCCAACCGTTAGATACGGTTTGGCCACAGCTATCTGAAATCACAAATCTTTTCATATGGGGACATATATGGACGTTTTGCTGCAAAGCGGACTATATTCATTCGTATTTCGGCTCTGGACTTCATTATAACACGTTAAAACAAAACATTTAAAGTTTCGTGATTTGATAATGATTGATTTTATTATCGGGTAGGTATTTGTCGCGTTACTTATGATGCGATTACGCGGTGGAAACGTAGGGGAAATAATAACATAAAGTAGGTTCGCGATAAATAGCCGATAAATATTCATTAATTATATTATAACAAAGTTGTCGGAGACTAATTAGGTTCTTGATCCTATTTGTGTAGGTTAGATACACAAATAGGAAGAACCTAATTAGTCTAATATCGCATTTATTAGATCAGGTTTGGTTGAGAGACCAGCCAGAAAGGTAATATTTATGCTTTAATATTTTCGCGATACGGTCGGTCGAAAAGCTTTTAATGTTGGGACGAATTATTTATTTATTTAAAACGGCCAATAAATAAGGTTCTTTAGGTAGATGTTGTTCTGTTAGTATTTTTTCCTATTAACTATCCAATGTGTTCCAAATCACTATCAGAAACCATTTATTTTCTATTTACATAGCGTAATTTATACGCGCTCCTATAGAAAACTCGAAGATGGTACTCAAGAAAACCATCGGAAAATGTAGAGCACGGTTGAGAGGACGATAACAATACGCTAATGGCTTATGTTTGCGATGACTGTCCTTCCCATCCAACAGGCTTTATTATCGTAAACCCTGTGCGCTGAATTGGCTAAATGTTTTGTGCCCCTGAAAAGATTTAAGATGACGGTGAAATTGTTGAGAAAATTGATCACTTCCAGCTGAATAACTCGGCCTTCGGCATTGCAGACCGGCTTTCGTTGTTACGCAAAGCTGTGTTGGCGTGCATTTTTTTCCCTATTGAAATAAATTGGCTTTCGGACAAATTTCCGATTGCAGAACCCAGTGAGTGAAAACCATTATTCTATTTTTTCATCATTCAGCGTTTCCTAAAAGTAATTTCAAATCGCATCCAATTCCGTTGTTACAAACAGAATAAATTCATCAGTTACTTTATCCAAGTGCAAGTGTAGTCCCCCGGGGAGAACTAACTTCCCACTTTAATTACGAATCTTGTCTTTTTTAATAAGAGATTCCGTCTCGGACATGGTCATAACTCTTAAACTCGATTTACTTCGTGAAACAGTTGCTTCTTGCTCCTCGCTCCTCGGTAGTCTAGCTCAATTTGAATTTGGTAGTTACTTAGTTGTTTTAGATATTGTAATTATGAATAACGTTTTAATTATCTCTTCGTAATTTAAATTTGTTCTCATTTTTAAGAAATGGCTGCTGAACAATTATGTTTAATATTTACCTACATATTTACCTATTGATTCTACACATGACTACATCTGTACCATTTCAAAATGCTCGTTTATGAAGTAACAACTGTGATAGAAAAAAAATTTTTTGCTTTCGTACAAATGAATAAAACAGAAAAGTTCTTCTTTCCAAGGAATTTCCATAAACAAACAAATTTAAATTCATTTTTTATCTTTCTATTCGGAGAAGTTTTCTAATAAAATCCAAATGCAATCTGTACTTAGCGTGATAAAAATACGAGGTTTAAGTAATACTTGCTTGGAGGATCACCGTTTTTTCGGATAAAGACTTGAGGATTCTTTTGAAGTTTACTGGAGTCCTTTGCTCCGACATGAAGTTTTGTAAGATCGAGTTAGTATTGTGTTGGAAATGGGAGACTTTCGCAAATAACATTTATAGATATGTATGTCATTTTCTGACATTTTAACTCTTTCATAAAGGTTTATTCGTTGAGTCTCCGTTGTGAAAATAAGTGGTCCTAAAATCCTAGAATTTGTGAATGCTCATTTGTCCTTACTAGAATAGTAGGGCGGGAATGTCTGAATCTCGTTTAAATTTGAGCGAATCTCTCGCAATAAGTGGATTCATAAAACCATATATCAGCATCTACAGCTACGTAAAGCCTCTTACCCGCTGGAATTCCGTAGATCATAGAGCATAAATCTGCTTCGGCGTTCAAGTTTATGGCACAAATTTGGAATGTATGATGGATTACGCGCGATATCGCGGAGGCGATGTAAGCGATGTGTGTGCACACGTCAGTGGGGTGTGTCGATCAATCACGGGCGCGGATGGACGCGCGACAGGCCATTAGGGCGGCTTGTCGCCGGACGTTCCCAGGTGGCAGGGCCGGATCCGTCGCCACACCTCACCACCAGCCCTGTCCTCCTCAATCATCCCAGCAACTGATCGCATCCTTCATAACCCAATACTTCTTAGCTGCCTTACAACCCTATCCAAACTGACGTGTTTATTTAGCCACTCAATTCCAAACCAAATCATCTGGACTTGTACGAAAATATTATAAATTAAATTACAAGGAACATTCACATTATATAAATTAAAAATGTTGTTATCTGCAAGCGTGGAAAAGGTGAGGGGTTACAGAATTTGGGTGTACTTCCGTTTAGAACATACCTCCGATCGATCTGAAAATTGGTATGCTTATGTATTTTGATGCCCTGATCAAGAATATCATACTCAAAATACCCGCAAATTCGATTTTCAAGGTCAAATCGACGAAAAATCGATTTTTTGGAGGTTTTTTGCATTTATTATAATAAATATAAATTTTAGAGAAAAATGTTTCAAATAAAAGTTATAGGCCATAATGGAACTGACATTTTTTGTTCCATACGTTTTTCGTGTAGGACCAGTCGTTCCGAATAGAAATGCTAAGATCATCCAAAATCGTTATTTTTCCCCGAAAAATAAACCAGGAACACAACCTTTGTCTTGAATTACTGCACCCATCCCACCATCCGAGGTGCACTGCACCTCGGATGGTGGGTGGGAAATAGTGGGGTGGGTGCACTACCTTTGTCTTGAATTACTGCACCCATCCCACCATTTCTCACCCACCATCCGAGATGCAGTGCACCTCGGATGGTGGGTGGGAAATAGTGGGGTGGGTGCACTACCTTTGTCTTGAATTACTGCACCCATCCCACCATTTCTCACCCACCATCCGAGGTGCACTGCACCCACCTCTAAGACCAAACTCCAACCTTCCCGTGGTGAGTGCGTATCGAAACTAATGGAGTTTTGGCGAAAAATACCAATTTCGGGTGAATTTAGCAGTTTTCTCGGAAACCATTGGTCCTACACGAAAAACAAACTGAACAAAAAATGTCAGTTTCATCATGGTCCATAACTTTTATTTGAAACATTTTTCTTTAAAATTCATATTTACTGCAATAAATACAAAAAACCTTTAAAAAATCGGATTTTTGTCGATTTGACCTTGAAAATCGAATTCGCGGGTGTTTTGAGTATGATATTCTTGATCAGCGCATGAAAATCCATAAGTATACCAAATTTCACATTGATTGGAGGTATGTTCTAAACGGAAGTTTATACCAGAATTTCAAATGTCCTATACAGTTCTGTGAGCAAAACCTCGGCTAAGACGAATCGCATGGCAATAAAACGAGTTTGGTCGAGAACTACGACGGCATGCGACACATGCGACGAGCGAAATGAGAGCAAAAAGTAAAACTACTTTGAAGTTCACACAAAATGCTACGACCTCATTTAAATTGTAAATAAGTATTTCTACAGTGTCATCCTGTCTGTTTACTTAAACACGTAACTCTTAATTTTTATTTCTGACTCTTGTGTAGACAAAAATATTATCATTGGAAAAATTTAAATATTTCTTTTACGTTTTGAATTTCCATCATCAATATGAGTAACACTTTCCCAAACCTTCCACCACATTATCACTGCCGACATTCGATATACCTGCACATTAGAAAATTTAATGCAATGAAAGTCTACTACATTTCTAAGAAACGGCATGTACTTATTACATGTAACTTTAAATAGATAGGAGTAGGTAAAAGCACGTAACGTGGCCCGCGAGCTACGTGCAATAATAGACCGTGTCCATTCATTAGACCAACATGTTTCATCGTAATGGATATCGGCGATGCGTTGCCGCGGCGGCGTCTGGCATTAGTTAAGTGCAAAGTAAAAAATTATAGTACCAATAATAGTGTTACTGTATTTTGTACCTGTGTCCAAATAAATGTTTTTTTTATTCTATTCTACTATTCAAGCTTTTAATTTACTTCAGTAAGGGAAGGTTCTAATATTGAATTGCACTAATATTATAAATGCGAAAGTTTGAATGTTTAGATTGCTTGATGGATCTTAGTTAGGTACTTTTTCATGCAATTTTTCATATTGTTATTTCTAAGTCTGGAATAAAATATAGGCTACTTTTAGGTATACCATAAACCAGTTCTCATGGGATAGAAATAACAGTAAAACGTTTCCATAGAAACAACACAAAAACCGCAGACAGAAAGTAGTGTATAATAAAAAAACCGTACCAATTTTTTTCATATATACTTTTTTATCATCGGTTTCTCTGTCAAGTGATCTACCCATACATAACACAAGCTCTGCTTACTTTGGGGCTATAATATTATGTGGTCAGCGTCGTTTGTCTAGTATTTTTTTAAATTACACCGATTATGATTTTTTTTATAGAAATGATAGTACACAATTTCTATAAAAAAAAACTTTTCACAATTTCTATGGTCTCTACAAGTTAAACACGCCTAATTCCTACATGTGTGTTTGTGTGCCCCGGTCAGAGCGTAATTTGTTATCTTCCACTTCCGGGCTCATCCTTTAAAATTAGGTCAGCATCGAGAGCACTTGATTGAAAGTGTCGACAGTTTGTTATCTTATAAATTCAGAGCTCTTACGCACTGATGATGGGCATTTCTTATCGTTAGTCAACTACTTAAAGTGGCAATACCCCGTACATGAATTTGTTTTATATTTGATATATGCACCATTATGAAGTCCTAATTCGAAGATTATTCTAAATTATATTTCCATGTAAAGTATTGTACCTACATAGTTTCTAATTTAATTCAATTTTTAGTTTACTAATGTAACTCGATCTTTCTTAATGCCGCGGGCAGATGATCATTATTGTGTGGCTGAATGCAAAAATAACGACCGAATACTCAAACTCAGTTAAATTTCAGCAGGTCAATTCACGATTTCTTTACCCTTTTCAATAAAAATCGTTCATTAAAAACGTCATCGGCAAGTGTGTTTTGTCCTCCCTACTTTTATTATAGCTACCTACAGCATGTTGGTTTTTGCATGAGTCATAAATACCTAGTTCTTATTCTATCTTGAAAACTTCTATCTATATAAAAAAACCTATGAAATGAACATTTAGAACCCTTTCATTCATATCGTATCTACGTATAGTTCTATTCTAGTTTTCTGGTTGCCTCTACCCATGCAATGCCGACAATGTCTATTTAACTGACTTGCCCCGAAGCATATAAATCGTGGTAGTGGTCGTCTGGTTATAACGGATAATTGATGGGAGCGGCTCCACCGCCTTTTTGCTTTGCCTAAACATTACCCACTCGTGCTATGTAGCTTTTTGTGAACTTTCCTATTTCCACAAACGCATAATTCCTCAGGTTATAATGTTTTGGATTCATTTGTTTTGGGCTCGAGGGGTTAAAATATTTCAGTGATTTTGTACTCTTGTTAGCGCTGATTTATTTAGTTCATTAATTATTCAGAGTTACTTGAGCTCGTGATTTGAAACGAAGCCTACTGTTACAAAATATGTTCAATGTTTTTCCTGGAACTCTGAGATTAAGTGGTCTCTAGTGTTAAAACTACTCAGAATATCGCACCCCTAAAACAAGACAGCGCTAAGTCAAAAATTCACTTATTTTTAGTATGTTTGAAAAACCGTTTTCTGCTGTTGTATAAAATGACAAGTTTTTGAACGTTACATATACCTAATGAATATGTACGATCTGAATGAGGATTAAATAATAAAATAAAAAATAATGTGTTTTTCACCTTTTCTAATCTATTGTTTAGAACTATTTTAGATTAATAAAAAGTGTAATAGACGTTCTTTAATTATTATTAGAAATATTTTTTTTTTTTTTTTTTGTTTGTGAAACTTAACTGGAACTTTTAGATTTTTTTTTTTTTATATATTCACATGCCAGTAATGTGGCGAGATATGAGGATCAATTTATTTGTAATACCACCTCTCTAATTTACCATGTCTGATATGAATAAACTATTTCTATTTCTATTTCTATCTAAACAATACTGTATTTATTAGAAATAGTCACAAAACGAAGAATCAGAAAATAACTTCAACACTGACATAAATCAAAATAATTTGCAAACATTATCGCTAATTAAAGATATTTACCAACATCAGATTATCATTAAATAATTCATCCTTGTGTAAACGCATCATGGAAAGTCGATTTTAAGACTTCAACATAATTACGTTTTTTCTAAGGGTGCGATATGTACGTAGGTAATGTGAAAAAAATATCATCAAATAAATCTCGGTCCAAACTCTGCTCTCCCGGTTCTTCCGCCTTTAGATGGAGCTATTCACCTTTCACATGTAGGCCATTAGTAGAAGGATAGGCTCGATACTGTAAACCCCCTCCCTCGTTTGAGATAAGCCTGTAGCGCGCTTAAATATGCGCCTCTCGGTGGCAAACCGCGATAGCCTACTAAACGTGAACACATCCATATGTTTATGATCTCTTTTACGCTTTAATCATAATTTAACCGTGAGTATGCTGTTTTGTGTGTCATTGAGAATTTGTATTTTCTTTTGTTTCGGGTACGGTAAACCATCATAATAAAGAAACAGTAAAAGAACGAATTATCTGATAAGGTACATTTTTGATGACATGTCTATAAAAGTATTTTATTTGAGCAGTGCGGATGTTGCCAGATGTTATATTAGTTATCAAAGGAACGGCTCGCTAAATCGCGCCGTACGCTTTAAAAACGTAGTAGGTACAATATATTAACTGAATACTTCCTCTATAGTGGAAGCACACTACTAATTTAGATCAAACGCTCTACACTGAGGAATTCCTGAGATCCCTAACATGATAAATTGTCAGTCACTGCGAAAATTCCAGAGAATTCATGCAGAGCTGAAAGTAGATGGAAGCTTCTATTGAGTAAATAAACTTCATAATCTGGAAGTTAACCTAACTTTGGTTTCAGTTAGGCTACTTTCGTTATATAAATCTCGGCGATGGACCACTAATAGCTATCTAAATAAGTTAAAACAACCCTCCTCAACCTGAGGTATCTCTAGAAATGTTAAACGCCTTGACACTTGGAATTCCACGTTTCACCGACTTGAGACTTGGAATGCGGAGACAAATACGGTAGGTTAGCTGAATATCTTCGAAGCCAGAACATTCAATCAAGTATACCATCAATTTTGTCGAGCTTAATTAATATTGGTTTTGGTATTAAGCTATTTATTTTATTAGTATTTTCTTGAACATTGTTGTATGTACATAATTAATCTTTGGGAAGCAACAACTTTCAGCTGAAATTGGTATTACTTTTCGCGAAGGGTTTTGATTTTAATTTGGAAATCTTTCATTTCTTTATATAGGTATACGATTGTTTTAAAGTACTTTATAAAGCACTTAGTCATCTTCAGTGATGATTAACTCAGTGAAGCGCTATATCGCTATTTGCTTATTGAATTAAATCTCTAATTAAAGGAACCCTTATTTATAAATTCCGTAAGCCTACTTTTAAAGGCAATACGCCGAGATAGTTAATATTAAATTAGCAAGACAGACTTTAAAATTATTCCAACTTAAAATTCAGACATATCTTCTTCTAAATAAATATTTGAAAGGAATCCCAAGAGAGATCTAATTTCGCTGGGCTTTACTCGCAGATTGCGACTCTGTTTTATGTAGAAAGCTTTTCAATGTCTCATAACGTAAACAACATCACATTTCTGTAAGCCGATAAAATTATGTGAGAAATAGCTAGTCATCGATAAAGTACCAATAACACATGTTTTGCTTACTTTGGGACTTGACTGCTAGATGATGTGTAAATTTCCAGTGCTATTTATTTATAACCCGAAATTTCATATCAAATATCGTTCGACAATATACCACCAATTGCGGATAATTTGCTCAATCTTTGTTTCATCTCTATTTCAAGTAAAATTGGGAGAGAATATAAATAAAACTCATTAAAATGTCATCCAATTATGGTATCTCTATTAAATTCACGAAAGGCAACAAAACAGATTATACCTACCGTTAAAATGCTCTACAAATATTGAATGTGGCTTCATCGCTTTCGAAATGAGCAAAAGCAAAATAAACCCTCCCACAGGACATTATCTACAAAAGTAATGCGCGAACGTTGCGCTATGGGCACATATGGCATGACCTCATTAACGGGCCATGCTCGCAGCCCATGGCCGGCAGGGTGCCACAGGCCCGACAAACTGCCGCAATCCAGGTCTTAACGAAAGGTAATTTACCAACTGACGCCATTTGTGGCTGCCTGCTCGCCACGATATTGCTATAATAGCTCTATGGCTGTAAATGCTGCAAACATGAAAAACCGTAGGCCCTCCACGCACGGGGAATTTTCACCGGGGAATACATTACTGCCTACTCGTATCTGCATAAATAAATACCGCTGTTTACAGAAGAGAGACAATGGAAAAGTGCTTTTGTGGCAATAATGGTGACAATAGATAAAAGTTACTTCTTTCTGCATGCTGCACTGTCGAAATATGAGACAACGGAAAAGTTGGTGGTTTAATTATGACAGTTGTGTTTAATTCTAAACAAGCATAACAAACGACAGTCTGATACCTGGATCGATTTATAGACGAGCTTCCGAAGATGCCCTGGGGCAAACAGTAGAACGCAAACAAACTGAAATGCCGGTCTTTCCCTCACGGGACGAAACTTCAAGAGGATCCAAATAAAAAGCGAACTATAAATCAAATACCCTGCGCGAAGAATAATAACTGTGTCCATTTGTTTCTGGTATTAAATGTACATCCAAGACATTACAATGGCCGTGTTGGTTTATCCAGGCTTAAATAAGACAAATATTCTTTGTTACGCACGTGTATCCCGCCCGACTAATAAGTTATCTAGTTACCTCTGGCAGTGATAAATATACCGCACAAATATCCCTGCCATTTTCCAAGATCCGAGTCTCAAGACATAATTTGTTCATCTGATCAAAATCTTGAAATTCTTGCAAGGTTTGAACTGCACAATTCAACAGTAAATGTAACATTATTTAAATTATCTAATGAACAGCTCGCTATTGCTTATGTCATTAATGTATTTTTAACGTCTTAGCGCTTCACTTTCGGTTTTGTGCTCTTTTTGCCTTGTAAATTGCAGTCCTACCTATATTGTTCGGTTTTAATTGAAGTTTGTCATACGAAATAAAATTTAATTAGAGCCTTGGATAAACCTGATGGTACAGACATGGCATATTTAGACATGAATGAATGCATAAACACTTTATTGTTCTCAAATAAATAACAAAGCTTAAAAGCCATTTCTAAATCTAAAATTATTCTACAAAAGGCGACCTAGAAGCATGCATCGCTGAGTTGTATCAAGCAATAGTTCTCGTGTCAAATACATTTGATAACTTCGTTTCACGTTTTCTTTCTCATGAGTCCCATCTCATCTCGTGAAAAACCATTCGACACATAATTCCTTACCCTAATTAAATCGTAAAGATGCAATCGGGTTAATTAAAACACAGGCAAGCCGTGTAGATCGTTGCGGTCTCGGCGGATATAAAGATCGGTTAGAATATTTGGGGGGTAATAGTTGGTTTAGTTGAGAGAGAGGCACGTACGTACGCCCCGAGGTTATAATAATACGAGAGACACATTAATTCACTCTGTGGAACAATTGCGGCGGGCAGCTTCGTTAGACCGGCAGCGACACATGTAATAAGATAAAGTAACGCCCTGCGCCCCTGCCCTAGAACAAAGGTCTTCCGACACCGTCTCGCCCGAACAATAGCCACAACATGTTCGCAGCGCAATGTCCTCGCCTCCTGTCCTGTTGAATTACTGTGAATTAATGGCAGCACAATGAGAATGTAAACTATAAGTTTACATGTTTCAGACTCAGAATGAAATGAAAACTGGGAGCGGCTTTACGCTCAGCTGTTCTCACACAAGTAATAGGACAGCCAATCGTAATAGCCAACCTCTTGCGTTGATAACCAAAACATGTCGTTTTTGAATGGGCTTTTAGCTAGTCGAAACCTTTGTTCGAAACCGAGTGTCAGTCTTGACCTGCAATAGTGCAGGTAAATCAATGCACGAACTGTGTAGTTGGTGAATCAAAACTTAGACATCCACCCTAATCGTCCATTCAAAGTTTCAGACAGCACCTGGAATGTTAAAATCGTGAAACAGTGAGTGTATTTTATGCACCTGCTTGCGTAATTAATTAATCCTCCTCGAACTTCACGAGTTCATTCTGCGAGATAATTATACAGTCTCGCAACCCGTATCTCGAGTCTGTTGGTTCATTTTATAAACTTTGATCTTGTTACGTTCACTTGTCTTCACTTTGGATTCTTGTACCTAGGTTACCTACCTGAATTATCTACCCAGAAATACTAACTTCTTTATTCTTACGATAAAGGCTAGATCATGCTTTATTTTTACCAAATGTTCGACTTACTCAGGTAACATAATGCTAGATACAAAATTCTACTTCACTTTTAAAGAAGTTCAGGATTTCCTTCCTAAGATTTGGCAGGCAATATATCTTCCAAGCGCGACTTAAGCCGTCATTATACGCGGAAAACATATTTTTTAAGCAAAACGTGCTCTACTTCAAAATAAATAATTTATTCTCGCTACATTATTTACCGGCAGATTTCCTGTTACTGTATTTAAAGCTACATAATTTGGTTTATTATACCAATTCGTTTATAACAAATATTCCAACAATAAACAAAGACATATTACAGATATACAGTTCAAAATATTACGTTGGCATCAAAGCCTGTTGTTGACCATGAAGGAAGAACTGCACTGCATTGTGCCGCTTCTTTCAGATTCTCATCTAAGAGTCGAAACATAAACCATTTTCTAAATTGCATCTCAATTCTGAACGCTCTTCAAAAGTCATTTTGTGCAGGTCAAACGAAATCAACTTCATTTTGTCAGTTTCCTTACAAAATGAGTCTGTATTTTCTGGTCTGAAGCGCCCCGGGAAAAATTAATCTAGTGTCCGGGACCAACAAATATTTTTGTTTGGCTGGTGACTCCGGGGGCTATAAGTAATCTCGCCACGTTATGCACTCAGACGGTTGGTTTATTGGAAAAGTGGATGCTTTCCTGCTTTGTAACGAGTAATGGTCGAAAATGTTTTGGTTATGTACGGTCGCCTCGTATCTTGCCTCGACATATTTAGCGTGAAACACAACAACATTTCAGTAGTATTTATTTTGGATATTACAATAAAGGCAATTTTGAACAGTGGCGGCGGTATACCTTACTACGGTGGTTTCTCCGAAGAACATATTTATAAATAAATGTGTGCTTAATATATTCAAAAGTATATATCAGTTTTTTCTTCAATGGTACTTAGTGTTTTTCAAACATGCTTCTATGTTGTATATGAAAACTTTATACAAAGTAAAAGTTAAAGTTTTCATATATTTCGTTTAAGATAACACTCAAGAGGTCATACAAGAGGGGCTCGATCAGTAACGGGACGAATATGCGCTATTATTTCATCACCATAATGATGTTTTATTACTCTGATTCTGTCCCCTCAATATTCAAGCCGTTGCGTTCCTTTTGGTCCAATTAATTTATTTAATAAATTCTTAGAAACCCCAGCACCGCCTGTCTCCGCTCTGTTCTGAAGTTATGAATTTATATAGCCGGACGTGTTTGGAATTTATGGGCAGATGTGTTTCTTAGTTTGCGTTTCTGCTGCCGAGGAATTTGATAGATGGGTCCTCTGGCATGTTGGTGTCATAATATAATGCCCTACTTAATTATGTCAGCTAATTTAATGATTTAATTTACTACAAGCTTTTATTATACTTGACCTGTTAGTTTGTGTAGGACAAATCTTGCAACTGAATTCTAGACCAGCTATCCAAAAACGATTGAGATAGAAGGTTTTTAATATGTGTGGGACAAATCTTGCAACTGAATTTATAATAGTTATCTTCAACCGATAGAGTTGAAATTTGGCATACTTAAGTTCGGAAACAATGTCAGTTACCATTGAACTGGTCTGATTATGAGACAGAAGGTAGCCATAGCAACTCCTTAATAAAACGACTTAACCCCGTCGAGTTTGCATGCGTTCGATTTGCCTTCCCAAGCACTTAGTGCTGTATTATATAAAAGCTTGTTATAAAAAAGTTTATTAAAATATAAAATATTTCTGATAATTCTATTGTCTCTATGGTTAAGTAAAAAGTACCGTTCCATTTTACTGCAGAAGTTAAAGTATAAATAGTAGTTTAACACAATATTCCGAGTCCATCCCTCAATTATGCAGAGTAACTCGTAGCTAACTCGTCAGGGAGAATCTTGGTTCGCACTCAGCGTTAGTAGTTGACGGCAGTTATGACGCGCCCATCGCTTTGTTGTCTTCCGCAGCCATTGTCCCCCACAGGCTCCAGTTTAGTTTTAATTAAAATAGCTTTGAATGTTCATTTCCAATAGCGCTACTCGACCGATGGGATGTGCATTAAAGTTTTTTCCCTCCCAGCAATCGGAAACTAGGTCTCCGTTTCATTTAGTGCTAGTTCTATTAAGGCTCCGATACCCTGGGGAATTCTTCATCGATATTCCGCTTGATAGCTATTTCCTCATTCTTTCTCACTTTCCTCATTTTCCCAGCTGTATTTAAACGTTCAGTCTTTTTCCCTGAAAAAGGAAGCTTTTAAACGGTTTATGAATTGCGCGTCTTAACTATTTCAAACTTTGATTGCAAATGTTAAATTAATAGGAATATTGGCGCGGAAACCGAAGTAGACATTAAACTTGGTCTTTGATGGAACCGAGATGTAATTAAAATAAATATTTGGCACGAAATCCGGGTCGCGGCGGTTAAGCAGAGACATTTCCACCCTTTGAACAAGTTCTTGTTTATGTTTGCTCATTATACAAATAAAAGTGGGGAGTCTGTCTTAATCTGTGGAAACTTTTACCCTGCGCGGTCGGTGAGCTCGCTGAGTAGAAATTATTTTGTGAAATAATTTAAAATTTTTGAAAGTTCTCGGTTGTTTGGTAACTTATTAGCTTCATAGTTAAAACCCTTTGAACATTTTTCGAAGTTTTCTCTTCTATCTTTTATTAACTTTATTTGCGAACTAAGTACCTGGCAACACTTCACGATAAACATAGAAAAATCGAGCGAAGATGGAACAAGATAATGTAAAGCAAGACACTGTGTTAGCAATTACACAGTCGATTTGAATTCATAGAGCGCACGCATAATTAACTCACAGTCGGAGGCGCTATTTGATTGCACATTAGCAGGCCAACTCGATGCCAAGTCACGACTAATAGCACAACAACGCTGGCATCTAATGACCTTACCATGGCCTGCAGATTACAGACCACTGTGTCTGGACTGATACCTAGGTATGTGCTGTTTGTAATGAAATGGGTTCTACTAGTGTCGTAGGAGTGGACGGAAATTATCATAGGATGTTTTTATTCCTGGTTTTTATTTACAACAAAATATCGTAACGTACGTGTAAGTGTACACAAAGATAAAGCTTTCAGTGGTTACTTAATAAAATTAAAGATAACTTAAGCCGCTTACGGTCAGAAAACTTATTCACAATTTGTTCAGTTCAGATGTCGCCAAAGCTGAAATAAAATGAATTTATAAACACTTACTAAACGAACAATTAACTATATTTTTGTATAGTACTTGTTTAGTTTTTTTGACCGTCCGATCGAGGCATGACCCGAGAGCTGGTGAGTAGCTGACGCAACGCATCAGCATTGCCATTGCCGAACGCGGGGCAATGCAGCCAGCGTCTTGGGGACGCTGGCTGCACCTGTACCTGCTGGACCCTGTAGATTGTTTATAATAATCTGTAGTTATCTCAATTGTTAATACTAGTTCCAATTCGTTCCTATTCATCATCATCATCATCAGCCTATAGCAGTCCATTGCTGGACATAGGCCTCCCCCAATGAGCGCCATAGCGCCCTGTCTTCAGCTTGCCGCATCCAGCATCTACCTGCAGTCTTTCGCAGGTCGTCATCCCACCTGGCCGGAGGGCGTCCTACACTACGTTTACCTAGTCGTGGTCTCCATAATTTTCTTTGTTAATAAAGTTTCGTTCTGGTAACGTCTGATTTAATTAGAAATATAAAAATACGTATATCTACTTATACTTATTTATTCGCTATAGGCAAAGGCATACTTGGATATGTAAATTTACAAGAATATATGTTACAATAAACGGTGCTTAGATTATTCAAAACTATAAAATAGACAAGATAGGAAACAATCAAGGAACTTAGGAATATTAAAAAAAAATATAGGTGAATTAATAATTAGATCCACTGTAAATGGACATCGTTAAAGTCATATAAAGTAATAATCATAATTATTAATTTATAGTGCTCATGTAAAAGGGCATAATATTATATTACGCACCAAAGATTCCTTCCATAATTTCCCTTCGTGGCATTCGATAAAAACATTTTTATATTTTATTAATTGTCTGACCTTCCTTATAACAGAAAATTCAAGTGAATGAAAATAACACGCAGATAAATTTAATGTTATATAAAGTAGTGACCATTCCAATTGTGTCCCTATAAAGAAATAAATTAAACATTCAGACATTTAATTGCATATTGGCGACACCCCACTCGACCCGATAATGTGAAAATGCACGGAATTCCACTTATGTTTTTTCCCTATTTTTTTTTCCTTTTTCCGTTGTCTCTTTGTCACTTAATGAGTTCAAAGTCTTTACTATTATTTTCCATTCTCATTTCACTGTAGTATCAAAGCTGAGTGGGATTTTATTTCAAAAGAATGTTACTTGGAGTTTTTGTTAGAGAAACGCAATGTTCTGTCTTAGAAAGCAGAAAATAAACCTTTAAGTTGCTCGGTTTCTGTAGTTCCCTTTTCTTTACCTATTCACATCCTCTCAGCGAATGCGAGTAGGTAACGATGAAACAAACGAGTTCATTAAAACGTGCTTGTAAAGACAGACCAATTCCACATTTTAATACAAAGCCAAGTATCCTGTTCCGGCGAGAACTGGGTATGTACGACAAACGCGCAATGCTACGATGAAAGCGACGTCTTTGTAATGTCGGGATTGGTTTTTCCTTATTTTAATCGTCAACTTCTCAAAGGTCACGTTTCATTAATCGCTTTAGAAAAGGCGAGCCACACCACACCACTCCCTGTCTCTCAGCACTATATTTTTTTCCTTACTGTAACGGATTTTTTTACAATTAGTACGATTACTACTGACAAATAATTATTTAATTTACATATAAATTGGTCTAACAGTCGTATTATCTATTGATATAGAAATATATATCTACCTATTTATGAAATTTCTAGCTGACGAACGTGAAGTAGCTGTTCAAATTTTGTGGTGTCATTGCTTTGGCGGGATATCTTATTGTATTATTTCGCGGTTGTTTAGTGTTTTCTGTAAAGCGTAAGTATCCCTTGTGAAAAAAATAGTTTTTCAACCTACACTAACGCCTGAATTTTTCCCGGTTCGTCCCACTCACTTTTAGCCAAAATTCTGACATCTATCATGAACGAAGCGTGCGGCACAATATACCTCGACCCACCGGAAGTGCAAAAGCAGAGCGTACGAGCACACTCAAGCCCCCCTCCTCGGGCCTGAATTCATTATTGTCCCGAGGATGCGCTTCAAAGAAACTGCTGACTTCAACTCCACTTCGATCTCTTTACTGCTACGGCGCTTTATTGCGCTTTCAGAAACTTGCTCCATTGATATCTGGGACGTAAGTTGCATATTTAATTATGAACTCTTGAACCAAAATATCATAGTGAAAGCTTCGTGTTACACAGGAAACTAAATAAAGCCACAGTATAGATTGCGCCATAAGGCTACTACTGCAAAGCATTGCATTTCTAATCTTCAACAGAATAATCCGTTGAAGATTGGAAAAGCAAAGCTGACTAATCATTTCTAATTCGCAGTATTTATTAAAGCCTTCTTTGCTTTTTAAAATTGTTATAACGGCTTAACTTGCTGGCATAAAACTATGACGAGAGATCTAAGAGAGACGGAGTAATTTGATCTTGCCATTGCAGTAGCAACTTTTCCCAATTACTTTTACGATACAGCGTCCGATCTGTATTTTTATTGCCCGAAAAGGACCGGATCGATGTCGAGATATTTAATTAAAATTCGTCTATCTAGTACTTCTCCGGGGATTTACGGCAGAGTAACGCTTGACGAAGCTAAAGATGATTTGCTAAAATTATTCTGAAAGCCAGCTGCTACCAGTTTATAGAAAGTACTTCACTAGGATTGATTTGCCGAAATAAAATAAACTTTCAGCGCAATATTGCTCTATAATAACTTTACAAGGGCTTTAAAGTTTTATATCTCAAAGGCATTGTTTATTGTTATTTGGTTATATTGGAAAATAGAAAAAGCTCTGGGATTTAAATTCATATTTTGTTCCGCAAAATTCTTGGATTCGCGACGTGTTTTTGCAGTCTATAATAATTGAAAAGGCTCCGAAACTACTGAACCGATTTGAAAAAATATTTCACCATTGGGAAGCTACACTATCCCCGGTGAACATAGACTATTATTATATTTAAAAATTTAAAATTAGAATTTAACGCAGGTGAAACCGCGAGAAACAGCTAGTATTGGATAAACTGATAACTAGTTCTGAATAGCCTGCGAAAAGACTAACATCCGAGAGAATGAGCCGCTCATTTTTCTCAAAAGTGTATTTCTATGTTTGTTTATGGCAACTTCACGCTATATCTGAGAAACTGATTGTCGTTTAACAGGGGCAGTTGCGAAGGGTGACGTCTCCGATCTTGGCATCGGCCGGACACTCGAGACGCTGGCTGCCGCCCAACCGCTTTATCTTAATGCACTCTCCTGTCCTCTCCCTTCACTGTGCTCATAACTCGCTTTTCCACTCCGCAATTGTTTCAGCTGAACAACTCGTTAGTGCGTTATTTGATACGAGACAGCGACATATGATTCTTCCCCTCATTTTCTTTACTAACCGACTAGCGGTCCGTCCCGGCTTCGCCTGGGCATGCGATGAAAGACATTTTATGGCAAAAAAAATTACACCTTCGGAAAATATTGATGATATAGTAAGGGTCCCAACTTAAAAAAAAATAGAATATTACTTATGTCACACGGGGATAGTGTAGCTTCCCAATTTTCCAAATTGGTACAGTAGTTTCGGAACCTATTCAATACAAACAAACAAAAATCAAAACATTCCTCTTTATAATATTAGACTACGCCAAAGCAAAAATTAAGGCTTATTTTTTTTTAAATCTTAGGTATGGTGGTTATCCTATGAATTATTAGGTAATCGATTCGTAATATGTTCTACATTTTATACGGACAAAACAAAGTAGTTAGGAAAGTATGAAGGATGTTTACATCCAAAACTACGAGTAAGTCACAGATTTTTCGCTGTCTGTTTTTAGTTTTTTGTACGAAATTTATTTTACTGTTAATGACCCAAAATTGATCAACATTTTCGTGAAGCAAAATGTTCTGTACACGTTACACGGAACGATGGCGAACAAAGCAGGAATTTAATTCGGGTGTTGCCTCCTCGCAGGATGTGACGGCTTGTGACACGATGCGACGTTCTTCCCGAACGATTTTTCGCCACATTTTATTTCCTGTTACCGAGAGGGGATTTTATAACAGAGTTCTTAAATTCAACTGCAGTTTACGGTAATAAAACTGCAGAAGAGCATCTATCGGGGTGGATGGTAAATTTTACAATCATACTCACTAGGTCCTACAACTTTGAAGCTCTGAATTGCATGGAATTTGGAAACCTCGTAAATACGAGGTTGATTTGTGCACATTTATATCTGCCATAGTTATTTTGGACGTTAATAAATAAACATAAACATCATGATCTTGGTATTCGTGCTCTATTAACACTTTGACTGCGGTTTTTTTTCGACGACTGCGATCTTTTTTTTTACCTAAAAAATTCGTGCTGCCGCTCTACACAGCGGTTGTGTTGCGCCGCGTTTTGTTCGAAAAATATTACAGCTCTGCTGAGTCACAAAGATCTGTATTTTCTCAGCCGCTGCGCTAGTGTGGATTTACGCATATTAGTCACTTGTAGAAAACTCATACCGTGCGTTTTCAGCAGTCGAAGTGTTAAAACTTTCCTGATTCCGGCTCTTTCTAAATGAATCGCCCACCGATGCTCTGTTCAAGTAACCTGAGACTATTTTCGGCCGCATAAATGCAGTTATCTGTACTGTACCTATGATGTACCCAAATCGTTTACGATAACTTCCTCGCGTTAATGTGATGGGTTTGATGGCTATTTAATTTTTTATGGTTATAGTTTTTGCCCACGGCTTCGCGTTGTTTTCGTGGAAAACTGGTTATTTTTATCCCATGGGAACTGTCTTATGGGATAAAAATTAGGCTATGTTTTAACCAGTAAGCAGATTTTCAGCCCAATCCGTTCAGTAGTTATGGCGTGAAGAAATAGCTTATATCCATCCATCTACGCATCCTACAAAAAAAAACGAAAACCTTTGCATTTCTAAATAGTGTAAAAAAAGAGATCTCATGCATCCTTCTTTTCTGAACTTGCCTAGATGTCCCTTTGTTACAACGTATGGAAAACTATTTTTCCGATATACCGATAGCTGGACCACACAACACCCTGTGGATTTTTCTTGGTTTTGCAACGATGTTTTCTATGGTCATTTGCAGACCGATAGCTGGGACCTGTGGATTTTATATTTTTGCGTGGATGATTTCTATGGGCATTTGCTACTAGACGGCCAGGTGCCAACATGTGCGTGTTGGCACCGGTTGGCGCTGCGCCAAGCGGGGCGTGTGGGCTAGCAATAACTATGATGCTCATTCGTTAGTTTTATTTTAATTTCACCGATACATGTTTGATGGTTATCTGTGAAAGTGTACCTATTTAGTCTTGGTGACAGTGAACACGATCGACGATATAATATGCGGAGTATGTTTTATTTTCACAAGTTTTACGAATAACGTGACTTCTGGAATCGGATGGGAATCTTTAACACACATGTTTTCCGTTTTTCCATTCCATATTTGTCACCTTAAGAAACCGTTATAGGTATTAGATGTCATATTGCCTCATGTTATTTATACTGGTATTACTATCTTCGGTTAATTATCATTAATTCGCTTAACCCAACCAATTGAAACTCGAGAAACCTTACTCTATGACAGGACTATAAAATTTAATTATGAACTAAATCCACCTAAACCGCATTGGCAGCTGTAACGCTCATCTCAAACCAGTCGTTTAAGTTTATCACCAATCATGAATTAAGCTCATTAAGTTATAGTTGACGATTATGGCATGATATTGGCTAAGTTTATAGTGGACTCTGGACGTGAACCAGTCGACAGTTCAAGTGATTAATGCACCAGCAGTCTCTGATCTAAGGCCTATTGTCGACTGAAGCGCTACCGTGACATTAATGGATAACTCTATCGGAAAAAGAAAATCGTAGCCTCTGGAAGTCTACTAAAAACGAACTAAATTGACGGATATCGTCGATCGCACAGATCGAACAATCAAACCAGCAATTGGCTTCGGGCGCGTCACTTAATGACACATTATGTTTCGGATCTCTAAGAAATACATTTTAGAAT
The DNA here is from genome assembly GCA_943735965.1 of Eupithecia abbreviata. Taxonomy (NCBI): domain Eukaryota; kingdom Metazoa; phylum Arthropoda; class Insecta; order Lepidoptera; family Geometridae; genus Eupithecia; species Eupithecia abbreviata. The sequence goes on along the minus strand of OX030979.1, from coordinate 9,041,082 downwards.
CATTTTCAAAGTAAACCGAAAGAATGGATCGGCCGTCCTTTGTTTTGTGCGATCTGACGTCATCTGTCAAATTCGTTTCTGTCAAACGACATTTTAATTTTAATTTCTGCGATCGTTTCTGTTAATGTCACGTGGCATCTATTGTGGTTTATGCAGTACTGCTGCTTAAGCAGCGTATCTAAATCATTTAATAATGATAAGAAAAAAAAATGATGAAGTGGCAGTGAGTGGGCCGGCCAAATCTCGCGAAGAACCGACAACAGCTGGGCAAACTTGTTTTTGAGTTGCGACCACGACTCTGTAAACGTAGTGTAGGACGCCCTCCGGCCAGGTGGGATGACGACCTGAGAAATATTGCAGGCAGATGCTGGATGCGTCTAACGGCGCTATGGCGCTCATTAGGGGAGGCTTATGTCCAGCTCTGAACTAGAGTCCGCGCCACCACTGAAGTCCGATAGACGCGGCGCTGCTTTCTTCGTAGAACTAAATGTTGCTGTTGTTGTTGTATGTAATGTTGTTTAGTTCCCGCTTTTGCCGTAAGACTTCAGTGGTGGCGAGCACTCTAATGTAGGCTGCTGACGATGATGGTGAATCTAAATGCTCGTAACAAATTGATAATTAAATATAAATAAATAAATAATGCTGGACAATTCACACAGCATTATCTAGCCCCATGGTAAGCAGAGCTTGTGTTATGGGTACTAGATAACTGATATACATAATACAATACATTACATAGATAGATATTTTTTATTATATATAGAAAACGACCAGAGCACCCGGAACAAATATCTGCAGATCGTACACACAATTGTTCCGAGGCGGGAATCGAACCCGCAACCTTCTGCGTCGCAGGCAGACCTTCGCCCACCGCGCCACATCGGTCGTCAAAATTAACTTAATTAATTCCACATTATAATTACGCTTAATTAATGCCACTCCTGTCTAAAAAAATCAGCCAATATCAATTACAATACAAATTGGGTAACTTAGGCTTGACACATGGGTAAATTACTTGAAATTAATGCGTTTGATGGGTATCCTCTCTTTGTTTACGAGGTTCACGCGAAAGGTGGATCTATAAATCATAAAGTTAGTTTGCACCCTCGTATCTCGACTATCGATTACTGAATCGGAGGAGCTATCGAATGAATAATACTTTACTTTACTTATATTGCTTTAGTTCTGTTTGATTTATAGGAAATTTTAATATACGCTTGCAAAAATAAATGTTATAACAAAAAAAAAGTTAAGTACTTTAATCATAAAAAAACAAAAAGTTGCATGACACTTATTACCAACATAAGTTATTATGAAAATAACTTGTGGTTTGCTAGTGAGCGCTACCCCTTACAATAATTACGACTGGTTATTGAACAAGACAAGTGTCGGTACTTCTTCACTACATAGTATAAAACAAAGTGGCTTCCCGCTGTCTGTCTGTTCCTGTATGCTTAGATCTTTAAAACTACTCAAGGCATTTTAATGCGGTTTTTTTAATAGATAGAGTGATTCAAGAGGAAGGTTTATAAATTATTTGACATAGATTTCCACGCAAGCGAAGCCACGGGGCGCCGCTAGTAAATAATAAAGATAAACATTTATGAGAGATACAGCATTCAAATTAATGTGAAAACATATTAGTCTTTCGTTTTTAAATTCAATTAGTAGGTAAAAGCATGCACATTTAGAACTATTGCCTGTAAATAAAAATAAAACAAAATACCTTTATTGTATTTTGTTTTATTTTTATCTATAGGGAATAATAGGGAAATAATATGGCACTGAGATCAGAGCCACATCCAGTTTATTGAGTGTGTGGTTTGGGAGGGAGTGTGTGTGGGGGTATTTGTGCGAGAGTGTGTTCGTGTGTGTAAGCGATTAGGTATGTTATAGTATTGTTTGTGGGTGTAAATACATATACATATTATGATAGGGTAACATTTGACAGTTTGTATAATGGGTAATCTTTACCGAAAGGCTAGTTTCTAAATAAGATGGACCAAGAGTCCCACTGAACTAAAGATAACTAAATAAATCTATGATTCTAATTATAGCAGGTTATATGAACTTTCCAAGATGATCCTATAGTATTAGTAACATTGGCACTACTTATTGTATTTTCTTGTGAAAACAAATCTTAGCAAAGGTCATACGGCTTATGACGGTGGGTAGGCACAAACAATATTGAAAGTGGAATCACGTTCCATTTCGCGGCGGATATAGGGTCCCGCGTAACGGACCAATCCGACGACGCGACGCGGTGATGCTACGTCGTAGACTACGATTTCCGGCTTCTACGCGCGCATTTCCCACTTTATATCATACTCATGCCTAAAGTAAACGCCATTTACCTCAGAGAGAGACGTCGAAACAAGCACTTGACGTTTTTCGATCTCATTCCCGACTCGTTCCCCTTTCGAGAACTATTGAATAGCATCGCACGTCTCGCTGGCATGTTGTTTTGGAATCGGCTGGATGAAATGACAGCTACTCGATTCGATTTCCGCTCCGCAAATTCGTGAGAATTGACCTATGAACAGTTTTGTTTGATTGAAACTGTCTGAAAGTTTATTCTCTTGTGATATCAATAACTCGATTGTCCGCTGAATAATCCCAAACAGATTTACCATGAGTTGTACAATATTATCACTGCTGAATAGTAATACTGTAGCGGTAAAGAGCAAAAACACATTAATGCGGATGGTAGGTGGATAAACGTAAAAGTTAAGGGGAACGGTACATTCGACAAAGCCTGTTGGACAAACAAAGAGAAACGCTGAGTCAACATGGGGCACCTACGCGCTAATGCAAACTCTTTGCGGTGCCATAGCCTTCGCCCTGGTTGCCCTTCTAATCGTATTTGGACGGACACAAGCTTATTTCCTTTTCAAATTACTCTCATGTGTACCTGTATAATGTCTGTTAAATAAAAATGTAGATACGGCAAATATCCTCCGATGCCATCAAAATGTTAAGTCGTTTTTCTCGGGAATCTATATCGGACGAAAGGACTCTACCGATAGATGTTTCAAAACATTTTGAACACTTGAAAACTTTTAATTATTAGAATACTTTTAGATGACAATTTGGCACAAGAATATGATTCCTTACGTAGTCTTATCTGTATGCAAATGCTATTCACGAAAATTCCGTAGGTAACTGAATATTCAGCCGTTTACAACAATGAACTGATTTACTACTTTGCGATTCAGTTTGCGTTCGCGCTTTCGACCTCGCCATCAGCCGCGCCTCTATATCCCAATCCCACCCGATCGCGGTAAAACGTGAAGCATCCCCCTTTTGTTATTGTTCTCATCATGCTACCATTGTACGTGATGAACCTCGAATCTCCCCTTAATAGGTCGTGAAATTCTTGGGCGCGGTAATAAATCTGGGTCGTTTTACTCACTGTTAAGTTTAAATGGCAAGTAAGATTATGATTCACTAAAATAAACATCGCGGAGGTCGCTCAAGACGAGGTCCCGGGAAAATTAGCATGCGAAATGAGATTTGTCATCCCACGTTAGGTTGCGGGCTGGGCTGGCTTACTTGAGCGTATTTTATTTACCGTGCGCACGTGCTCCTTCTGAAAACGCAGCCGGTGCTCTGCCGCTCGTTTGTCACTCAAAATTACTAACAACGTATTTACTCATTTGAATTATTTAATAATACCAACCTGGCGCCGCCGCTTTCTTCTACAAATACGTTTTTAATGCGGATTGATTACTATAATTTTACTTATTGCATGTCTTACCTGCAATAAGCAAAACGGGACGAGTATTTTGAATGTTGTTTGTACAGCTTTTGTCGTAAATTACAACAATAATTTTTTCATCATTTGTTTGCTCCAGTGCAACTTCCGCATTTCACAATGGAGCTTAATTAAAGCCGGCTCAGAATGATATTTTTTAATGAGTTTTATTTTTGTACCACTCTACATGTGTTTAACTGATACAATCGTTTCATACCAAAACATGAACAACCATACTATACCACCAGACCATAATTAGTAATGATAAATAATGATGGACAATTCACACATCATTTTTATTATATGTAAATAGAAAACGACCAGAACACCCGGAACTATCTGCCGATCGTACAAACATTTGGGATCGAACCCGCAACCTCCTGCGTCGCAGGCGGACCTTCGCCCACTTCGCCACAGAGGTCGTCGATAGTGCACACGTATAAATAAATTATAAAATACTAGCGCGATTGACAATACAATTATACATGCTGACATAACGCCACAAACCCAGGGGCCTAATTCCACTAAATTAATCGCTTCACTATAACAATGGTATCGTCTCAGGGTAACACATTTTAGCATTTTACCTTTGATGAAACTACAGATGGAGGGATTTGTGTCAAAAGCGTCAGGGTTAAACAAAAAAAAAATTGTGTCAAGTTTTCCGTGCAAATAGCACCGCGAACTCTATCTAGAGTTTCTATCATCTATGGGCGATTCCATAGTTATAGTAAAGCAATTCGTTAGCAGAATTATGCTCCAGGCATCCAGTAGGTATTAGAAAATAAATAAGATCACGCCAACTGTATCTCATCAACTAATAAATTACCCAGTGGTATTAAACGATACTTTCTTGTTCTCGTCTTTCTCGGCTTATTACAAAATATCAGATTATCTAGAAGATAAAAAAGCTTGGAACGAGTTTTGCTCCAACTCAAAATCTAACTTACAGATAAGCAAATCATATGTACTAGACACATAAGTTATGAACATACTAGTGGTTTCTTCTCACTTCTTCCACTGGTGGACAAAAAATTGAAGTGAACATCAATATAATGTTATTATATAATCATTAATAGTATAAAATATGACCTGTCTAAGTGCTTATTTGTAAGCCTTAAGAAAGAAACTTTCATTTAATTTCGTCTTGTACCCTGCGGTAAGTACCTAGAAGCAACGGTATCTAAAAGAGACGTTTTTATGTAGTAAAGCCAAACGCAATTACAAAGCCACCTCATTTAATTTGCAATCATTTTATATTGTTTTTAGGGTTTTCTCTTTTATTTTCCGCTTTTAGATGTCCCTATACCCCAATGACTGTAAGTGTAGCTACAAATTAGATTCTCCCGGGAATAGACGCGGCCTGAAAATACTGTTGAAAACGTTTCTGTAGGTACCTGAACTGATTCGGTTTTAGGGAGTTATAACCGGTTTATGTGCTTAGTTCGTGAATGTGCTGGATAAAAGCTATAAAGCGCATCATTTGGAACACTGAGTCTTATGTCATGCTTTAACCTAGTATTTTAATAAAGGTTTTGCTTTGAGATAAATATGAAAAAAATACTACATGACACAACTGTACACTGCATGGACCATCCATCCAACCACTGTGTCGACCACGTGTCGACAAATATGTATCGAAAAGACTTATAAAATTTAGAAAGTACATAACTCAACCAAGTAGCAACCCTTATGATATCGCCATTTCGTTTACTCCCACCTGTTCTGTTGAGTAGTTCTGTTGACAAAACTACTGGGATTTTTTCCCCCATTAGTTTTGTGACTTAAAAGACTATGCTTTACACCTGACTTTTATCTCTACTATTCCCACCTGTTTTGTTGAGTAATCCGATGACAGAACTTCTGGTAATTTCTCCGCATTAGTTCTGTGATTTAAAAACTTGTACATATCTATACTAATATTATAAAGAAGTAGCGTTCGTGAGTTTGTGATTTATCTTATTTTCTCTGCAAACTAGTCATTAGAATTTCTTAACACATAAACTGGTAGTTCTATAGCTTCGTTCTAGCTTTATAGCTAATAAGGCTTTCATAGTTCTGCTAGTAAGCTTTGACTACAACTCTGATCCGAACGCAAAACGTTATGCTCTTAGTCAATTGCCACACAAACATGCAAACGTTAGTGGAATAGCAAATTCACAGACAATGGCAACACCAGTAGGCACCAGTAAGTACAGGCACGAGGGTCTTGGGAGATTCGTGCTAGGCATGTTTTAAAGGTATCTTCAAAAATGCTATTTTATACACACTGCTTATCTACTTTCAGATTTATCTTCGTGCGTTCATTTCTTTGAACTTGTGTTTAGTATATAGTTTTTAAGCCTGAAAACAAAATTGACAATACAACAGATTTCTTCACCTGCATATTTATTAACTCTTAAAAACTTTACATAGACACTTATCACTGCTATTTGTATGGCAAGAAATGTCACAAGATTAATAATGCGCGACTGTTCGATCATCCTTATTTATTTTGCTGAGCTTTTAACCCCCTGACTCAAAAGGGCGGACCCAGCTTCAGCGGGACAACTTGCATCTGCGTCATTAGTAATGAAAATGCTAATAATTTCGCTGGATGTTATTGGATGTTGTGTGTATGATAGTGTTCATGTGGCGAACTATGTAACTATGTACGAATGTCTAAAGTAAACTAATGTAAAAAGTAAATATTATTTATCTGATACATTAATATGCAATAACTACATTAATCCATAGACTCCTGAACTAATCTGAACTGTATTTCAGGAGTCAAGGAGAGATGAAAGACAACTACTCACTACTTTCCAAACATGACGCAGCAATAGCAGTACCATACCATACCTAATCCAAAATCTGAATCTGAAACGTATTCCCGTATTCAAACCGCCTACCCGGCCTCGTATCAAATAACATAAAAGACGTTTGCATGAAAGTAATTGTGCTTGTTATCTCGACTGAGCAATGTCTCCGACTCCAGCTTTCGAAGAGGGTTCTTCCCGTTATTGAAACAGTTGCTAGTTTGAATGCTAATTTCTCGCTCGATAAACCCATTAAAGGCACTTGTATTAAAATATAACACTTCAATTGAGAGCGATATTGCGAAACCGACTATGGCGTTTTGGAGTTAGCAGTGAATATTTCAGGATTTGGAACAATGTAGGTATTGTGCTTCATTCCTATACGACTGTACGTACGTCCTAGATAAGACGTCGTATTCCAATTTATCAATATTTTTTTCTGTTTATCCTTGACTTCATAAAAATAACCTGAGTGGTTTGACCGTTGGGTTATTTTCATAAGAGATTGGAGTGAGAGGTTATGTTTTAAATTTGTTTTTGTGTGTAACCGATGTTTGATTGTGTTGCGATTAATATGGATTGGACACCACAAGAGCCGGGACCGTATGTAGGTCATGATAATCCGTTTGCAAACGTGTCAGGCGAATGGGCAGCTCAATTTCGAGCCTGTAATTAAGGAGTCACCTGCGTGAACAGCTCACTCCACGTAATTAAAGCCTTCAGCTTGGGTCGAGTTATGTCAACCCGCGGCGGGAATGCGGTTTGCGAGTCAAATTTCATGCAGATAATAGGACCTCTATAACTGCACAACTTGTGAGCTAGCTAAGCCGCGCTTTAATTGAAACCGTGAATAAACCGGGGAGTTTACAGTATAAACAGACATCAGTCCGGCGCGGATTTCATTAAAGTAACCGGATTTAACCGGATGAATCGCGCTTTATCTGATGCTGATCTAATATTCATATTTTTCTTTTCCCTTTGAATGATTTAAGACTAAACTCTGATGTCTCAACAGGTTGTGGCTATGAGTAATATCTGAGTCTGAATCGGCTCAAATACCGAAATGTCACCTTGTTCTGTATCCTTTGTAAATATACGAAATTGCCACGCTGAATACACTGAGTCCTGATATTTTAACAAAGAATGAAAGAACACTTTTGGAAAATAAAGCGTTTTATAGAAATAAAACGCTTAATTTTCAAAGCGTTTTAGCGAGGCGGTAAATAATCTGCGGAAAATAAAACAATATGTCGCATCGAGGCAAAGAAGTCAATGGATGATAAAGCTATACCGGCATTTTCACGTGCTACGGCGCTCCTGTGTCGGTAGCGCCGGCGCCCGCTTGGACCCAAGCCAATCTATTGTTTGTTTTCGTTATAAATGAAACGGTTTATGTCACTTCTTTACTTTGTGCTTGCCGGAGTAAATTTGGATTAGCTTTTGTGACGTCCCCGGCGTCCTATGAAAGTAAATCTATTTTGAAACTAAATTGTTCAGTATCCAAGTGAAGAAAACGAATTTGAACGGTAGCTTTAGATTGCGGTAGTATGAAGTCAACTTTATGGTACAACAATTTAAAAATGTACTAAGTAAAACTAATCTAAATTATACACAACCACTGACCACTGAACATTCCAGAATAAACGACTAAAATAAATAGGCCAGTGATCTAAAATATTCTAGGTCCCATAAAATTGCGCGGTTCTGAATTTTTTGGGATGTTGTTGGGATTAGATATCAATAGTGTAAAACCAAGTTTGCAACTTCGAACGACCTGTGCCAACTGCGTGGTTCTCGAAAAACCTAGATTATATAAAATATTTTGGCTTGCAACTTCTAAAAAATACGGCAAAGTTATTTCTAAGCAAAACGCGTACCTGTCCGCGCCGCAGGAGCCGCACTTGATTTTACTGAAATGTGTCACATTCTGCGCGGATTGGTGCGAAATGTTGCATACTATTTCATATAAAGATTTAGAAAATGCGACGACTCCGGCGAGTGCGGCTCCTGCGGCGCGGATAGGTCCACATTCAGCTTGACCGTGCAATTTTTTTGCGACCTAACGCGATTTTTTTCTCTACGGTGACTGGCCTTAAATTGGCCAAAGGTTTAATCATACTCGCCGTGTTTACATAGGATTCGGGAGCATCTGGCTTTGATGAACTGAATACTTCGCATTCAGGTTGGCGGCACTTGAAATCGTGCCAGCTTATTTTAAGTGGCGACGCCTGTTCAAGATTTGTGTCTAATGCCCTGCGCTATTATATTTTATAGCTCATAGAGAAATCAACATTGTGTAACATATTGCTTCTGTAGACTTTTCGTGAAGCCGTGAACGATTATAGACTTGGCATAATGTTTAATATTTTTTCATGCGAGAGCTTTCAAACATAGAATGTTATGGCACGAAAATAAACAAAGTTTTGACCTACATATTATGTGTAGCTAACCCACAATCTCACCTGATGGATAGGGACGATGTCGCCGATATGGTGTATCACAATTAATGGTCTGGAAGACGTTTTGTTACGAATGTTTCAATATACGAGTATGTAATTAGTATTTCTCTACTTATCACATTTACGGCTAAACTGTAATCAAATTACAATAAAGCATTGGGCATGTATCAATTAATAGGTTTCACCACAGAGCGGCGCTCACTCTCTCCTTCGTTTGGAATGCGTCGCCGTGCATGGATGCATCTGCCTACGTAACAGCTAACAGACATGCATTATTTATTGACGGTCAACAATTTTTGCACAGTTAATCAATTCAGAAACGTGTTGCAATTCCACGTTCGTTGACATTACGAGGCTCAATTCGTCTTTCTGTCTCAAATGTTTTATGAGTTGGCACTTTTCTGATATAATTTCGATATCATACATGTCATTGATTGCCATCAAAGTATTTTCAGTGTCTAGGTATATTTAAATTCTTTATTTTACCGAATTTTTAGGCGTTTTTCTAAAACTGTATTTAAAACATGGATACTCACCTACATACTATATTCAAGTTTCTTAGCTGTTCAATCGTAACGCAAAATAGAAGATCTAAAACAGTCCCGATCTTCCTTGGTTGACAAAGTTAAAGTAAGCGCACGATTATTCTTGTTATTGGTTCATGGTAACAGCATAACTTTTAATAGTTCCCACAGAATAACAGTAGGAATGCTAGTAAACGCTATCTCTGTTGCGCAATTCGGCGCTTCCGTGGCTCAGGCACATAGCTGCTATGGTAATGAACCGGACTGGGCCGACCTACTATACCGCGTAGTTCCCAATATCCCGCGTACTACGCCAGCCGGAAACAAAGTTTGATTTAGTTTAGACACGACAATCCGTTTGTTGTAATAGTAACGAATCCAATTACCTACAGTACCCTACCTATATGAATATTTGACTGCTGGATAAACTTCCGCAGAGATTTATTGAGTTCCAAGATTTACCTTCTATTTCATTGTGATTTGGAATAATGCTGCTTGACGTGGCGGTTAACTTTATTACATACCAGGTTGGAGACTATTTCCTGAGTAAGGATTTGCCGCTTGCTAGGGATTCGAGAATTATCTTGTCTCGCAAACGACATGAGGTAAACAAATCGACAATTTACCATCGAAATACGGATTGATTTATGCTATTATGTGAGAACAGAAAAGAAACTATTTCCGATTTCTCTTTAGGCTGAAAAAACAGTTCTTTTATTCATATCGCCTTTGGCTAAAAGGATGGAATTCGCGAGATATCCACATTTTCCCGTTTTAACACGTCTGCCAGAAAGTCCCGGGTGGAGCGCATCGCCTGGGGCGGACGTCAGCTGGTACCATCACGATCTTGCGCGTTTATGAAAAAAACTTTTCACTACATTCTTGGCAATGTCGTGCATACTTTTGAACAAATCCCATATTTGACATCTGGCAATGTAACTGATTCGTTGGGTAATCTATTCTTTTCTGATGTTATTATTTGACATCACATCATACATCACGTAAAGTGTAATATATCACAGGCCAGGCCTCAGACTTAAGACCCTGTAACTAGGTATTGCTTCACGAGGAGCTACACATTTATCACAACGCTTGACAGATAATAAAGTAATTTCCCAAGATACCTAAAAAACCAATTAAAGTTTCGCAATATGAAAGCCTTACCAGAGTTGCCAGATATTAATAATAATCTTTATTACAAAAACAGTGAAGTTATTAAAGTTAATAAGTAACCCGACAACTGTTCACTTGCCACTTTCTTCACGGCCCACTGGCTCGTTGTACTTTTATGAAAAAAGTTTTACTGGTTGCACTCCGCAGCTTCGCCTTAGAATTTCCAGCCAGCCACTAAACTTGCACGCCCATTCGTTTGGTAATTATTGTTGCTCGCGAAACTGCGCTTACTTCTACATTAATAGTTTCTGCGGATAGCTTTTCTTAAATACGGTTATGGGTGTGTCGTAGGGAGTAAGGCGCTCGTGTGGCTTTCATTCGAAGCGAACGTACGGGGGAAAGTTTTATAGTACTGGTATAGAGTCATGCAATCCTATCAAAGTTAAGATTTATCTCAAGCCAGGAATCGAATGCACAATCTCCTGCGCTACATAGGTCGTCTATTAAACAGCTACAATCTATTAGAAGAGTACCACCTCCTATCAGTTAAAAAACGTTTAAAAACGTTTATCCATAGGTTGCCTGGCAGAGATCGCTTTAAGCGATAAGGCCGCCCATTGTACAACACATTCTTTATTTGTCTTTTTCCTGTCCAGTGTATCTGTTTTTATGGTGTGCAATAAAGAATTATTGTATTGTATTGTTTAATCAAGCCATAAGTTACCGACATAGGCTAGGTACATGGGTAAGTCCGTCTATCCGATTCAAGGAAGACAAAAGCTGTGCTATAAGTTACCAAGTCCAGAAAATGGGAAAGGTTACTTACAATTTCTACAGCAAATCAGGTGCATAATACGGTTTAGCTTCCACAATGGCGGCGATGCCGTGCCTTGAGCCGCTTACGGGGCCGTCACGGATTCGGTCAGGGAGCTACCCGGGGCTGGCTTATGCCATGGACATAGTTCACGATGTGTAGTAACGCAACTCTCTATGTCATGTGAGATAAAGTAGCTTCTCTGAAACTTTTAGATTCCGACACAAAATACGTGAATATTAAAAAAACACAACAGAAAAATATCTGTTTCTTCTTTATTCTTCTATCTAACGACCAGAAATTAACAGCGGGAGTCACCTTGTAAGCATGACAGGCTTTTTGCTTTCGAAGTGGTTAGGTATGCACGTGTAAACTTTCACGGCCAGAAAGTTAAAACGTTGGTATCTTTAATATTCTCAAATGTCCGGTGACCAAATGTCAATATTTTGTCGTTCGAGTTTCATCTCTGGTTAGATGCTCTGTGCTCAAGCATGCACCGACCGCCTTATCTATTTGTGCAAGCAGACGTTCAATCAGCCGCAGCGATGCGGACAATATTTTCCCGCTTCAATGTTTTCGGCGCTATATGGAATAGACAAGACGAACGGAAAAATAATATGGCGTAGATTATTTTCGGAAACAGACTACTCGGAATGCAAAAATCATAGTTTCCGATTCGTTTTTGCGCAAAACCAACTCTTAGAATAGAATGTATTTTATTTGTGTAACAAAATTTTTTACATACCTTGTTTATAACTAATATTACATTTTATGTTACACTAGAAGGTCACTGGCTCAACTTAATGCTGCTATGGCACTGTGACATAGCAGCGCTGGTTTTCAGCCAGCTGTGCCAGGGTATATAAGTATATTTAACTTGCATACGATAGCTTTTGCGCGAAAACGAATCGGATACTTCGATTTTCGTTTTTACGAGTTCGGATCCCGATTTTACTGTTTCGTGGTGCAACTGATTATTTCATTCACATTTCACACGAAATTCACAGCTTTGTTGTGCGGAAATTTACTTTGAGCTCTCCCTATTCTCGTTTATACAGTCTCATAATTTTGTAATCAAGGTAATAAATCAAAAGTAATTGCACGAAAAAGAAGATAGCAAATAATTAATGCCGTTACAGGCACGGGCAACCTAGCTCTATCATGTTTCTTTGTAATAAATTTACGCTGGGTACTCTGGGTAGTATATATTTTGATATCAGTGCATCGCAACAGCCTTGGTTCATCACATAACGTATAGCAAAACCCAACGCCTACAAGACAGGGCTTTATTCCTACACAAATGTTTTCAAACAGTAGCGAAGCAAACAGCTTATTCAATACTTGATTTATGTAAAGGCTCGAAAGGAAAGGCGATTTGAATAGACGTTCCCTTAACCGTGTCGAACCTGAAAGCTTTTCATAATTGAACGTCTTCGAAAGTAGCTTCACCTTAGTGCAAGCTTGCTAAAAGCCCCTGTTGTTATGTATGAAACTTTGCACTCTCACACGATACGACGGCTGGCTTAAGAACGTATTGATCGACATGTGATTTAACATTAATGTTTTGTCGACTTATATTTCTTGTGAAGTAACAAGGTTGCGACATTACATCACAAGTTAGGTTATAAGTGGCAAGTGGGTTTCATGGTCTAACTATCGCAACTACGAACCTTGTTTGTTTTGAGACAGGAACGTTAAATTGTTGTTTGAGATCGAAAAAAACTATAATATAATTATAATATTGGACCAAAGTGTTGGAAGACAAATGCAAACACGGCGGGGCTAAGTCGTTTCGTATAGGAGTTCCTAACCACCTGGGTCCATCATCAGACCAGTTCGTGGTATCAAAACATTGCATTATTATTATCGAACGAAGTTGCCAACTTCAATTCAATCGGTTGAGGATTACCAGTCGAAAATTTAGTTCCAAGATTTGTCCTGCATAAACTGGGCAGTGGGCAGCAGGGCAAGTACAATAAAAGTAGAATAAAAGTAGTTGATATTTTATCAAAATATTAAATTGGTACTGAACTTACTTCTGCCTCTATGATTGTTCTGCTCGCTTACATCACAGTTTACTAGTTGTGGTTGTCCCTGGACAAGCTATCACAGCGGAGCTTATCGAGGAGACAGCCGTCTATTGCCTTTACAAAGTGGAGTATTGTTAGATCGAATCAGCCTGAACTAAATCGATACTCTGCGATTTGATTCTACGAGTATCATCCAACAAAATACATAAAATTTTACATGTTCTGTTGTTGTAATGTTAACATTTTAAACAAATATCAAATGGTTATAATAATAATTTGACTGGTAGTAAGAACATTTCTGATCGCAATCGTATTGATTAAGTACATAAATCATGTTGGACAATCCACACAGCATCATCTGGCCCCAAGGTACGCAGAGCTTGTGTTATGGGTACGATCCTGCAAATCTTACACACAATTGTCTCGAGGCGGGAATCGAACAGCAACCTGCGTCGCAGGCGGACCTTCGCCCACCGCGCCACAGAGGTCGTCCGATTTACACAATTAAATGCTTAAATAATCCACGATCCAGTGAGAAAGATATTGAAAGTAAGTAGTTCATTGACGCAAAGAATTGCGTGTGTGAATCTCGTGCTGTGTAGAGCATTACGCGAAGATACCCCTGCATGCGATAAAATGCCTCTGATACTGTTCATTACCGCACGATACGCTACAAGCGTCCATCACTTTCTTTAGACACGCATGTTGTTTTATATGTCATTAAAACATTTTCTTCTGACCTCCTTTATCAACGAATCTTGGTTATCTAATCCCGCGCGTCATATTACACAATTCAAACTAAAATGTAATTAGTAAAACAAAGCTTCAAATTATGATTACACTCGAAACGTTTACGTCATTCCATCGATACAAATAACGTTTATCACCGATTTTGTTTCAAAACTGTCATAACGTAGATAATTTAATGATTTATCGTTGCATAAAGGCCTTGTTGAGTTTGATAGGGCAATAAAACAGTAGGTGGGTTGCTCGCTGGCGTCCGTAATATTCTTACAAAGCTCATGTAAATTCCAGAGCTAGACAGTCGTGAGTCGACAGTAAAGGAGCATGTATAATAAAACAACACTATTTCTCGTGTGTGTACACTAGGTTGGAGCGCATTTTTCCCGTTCGCCGGCTCTCAGAGTTCAAGATGAGATGCTGTGCATAGCCGTTTCCTCCTAAACGCCACTAGTGCTTGCGCCGCGTACACTGCTGGTAATGTGTAATGTAGTTGCCTTGCTACGTGACATGATTCTCACCGGGATGATTTAGTACCTCTTTCTTTGTTGTTTATGAAACTTTGATGAGTCTTGGTTAAAGTACCGGGAGTTTTGTTGCTTTGACATAGGGTTGATGTTGTTTTTTTCCGTATACGGAACCCATCTATTTTATTTTCATAATGGCGAAAGTTTTGCTGATGTACCTTTTGTAATCTTTTGATATCAATGAGTCTGGACGGAATGCAGAAAATAATTTTTTTTATTAAAGTTCGACCCGAGTCTGAAGTCGATAATAAATAATTTATCTATCTATCTAGGCAGCCCAAAGAAACAATTACAAAGAAATAAACAAGAACAACAAAAAATATGTCATATTTACTATAATGTTGTTATAGCGGCAAAATGAATACATATTCAATGAAAATTAAAACCTTATGATTCATGAAATACAGCCCGCTGACGAGCGGATAGGCGGACAGACAACGGAGGCTTAGTAATAGGGTTCCGTTTTCACCATTTTGGGTA
This sequence comes from Eupithecia abbreviata, assembly GCA_943735965.1. Lineage (NCBI taxonomy): Eukaryota > Metazoa > Arthropoda > Insecta > Lepidoptera > Geometridae > Eupithecia > Eupithecia abbreviata. The sequence goes on along the minus strand of OX030979.1, from coordinate 9,025,842 downwards.
CGGAACCCTAAAAAGAAAAACCTGCATCGACTTCGGGTAGCAAAAATAAAATACATCGCACTACACGTGAACGTTCGGCTTGCATCGATTTCGCGAACCTTTCACTACCTCCACACATTAATTAGGAGGATTACGGTCCGTCACGCTTTCATGCCGGTGATCTGTCGTGAGGCTCGCTCCCGGATTCTATTCACGCACGGGTAGGACTTTCATTCAGGGACTAGAGGCGACCGGTTTATACCAAAAAGCCGTTCTTTCTGACTGGGAAACGTGTGACTATGAATTGAGTAACATTTACTGTGTGTATGTACTTTTTTTGGCCTTAACCCAACCTGGGGACCCTGCTATCAACCAAACGTAGTGTATAAATAACGCACTAACAGTACCTAAATCAATGTAGCAGGATCAAATAAAGGCTTTTTTATTTTATTATTATTACTTATGTACTTTTTTTACTAGGATATAACCATCCCCAGAGTCCCAAAAGTAATTAAATTGTCCTTTGCAAATAATTAATAAATGTATTTTTTTTAAACATCCTTTTATAATCGTCTATGACCCAAAACTCGACAGGGTTAAGTCGTTTCGTTTAGAAGTTGGCCTATGGCCACCTTCTGTCTTCATCATTAGACCAGCTCGATGGTACCTTAATATTGTATTGTATTGTATTGTCACCGATGAGGTGAAATGGACATACCTAATAAGTTCTATTAGGTATTGTCCATTTCACCTCATCGGTTGAGGATTACTGGTCAAAAAATCAGTAAATAGATTTGTCCCACACAAACGAACAAGCCAAGTAGATTAAAAACTTAGAAAAAATAAATAGTAGATGATATTATTTCCCTCTTCTGATGTACCTCTGTGATATTTATCGTCAATCCTAAAACCTATATAATATTTATTTATTTATTTAAACTTTATTGCACTATTAGAGGTACAAAGGGTGGGCTTAATGCCGAGGCATTTTCTATATGATATTATATAATATTCAATTAGTGATTCAAAAAAGAGAGTTTCAAATCACTAGCCGGACATCAGACAGCCCTACACACGTATTCAATCTAAATATATTTCTTGTCTATCTGGGGCGATTAATCCCTATCATTAGGAAATGATGTTTTGTTACTTGATTCATTCGACGTTCTGAATAGCCTCCAATATCTTTGGGAGGGTAAGGGAAAATTGGAATGCCCATAATTGAAATGGCTTACGTGTGTGACCTTTCGTTCGCATTACTGATGATAATAACTAGACGAAATTAGGTTATCTACTCAACCTTTGAATCACAAAAAGAAGCTCTTTTTTCCTCGCCTGAATTTATATTCACATACACAATTTAGACTGGGTTACGATTCGTGAAGGGCGTACAAATTGCGTTTCATTATGTCACACATTTTTAAAGAACAAAGAGAAAGCTCGCAATATATTGCGCATTTTAAATGTGACGCGCTAAACCCGTACAAACATTCAATAAAATAACCCGAAACAAAGGAATGAGATTCGGGGCCGGTATCGACGGAGGTGGAGTACCTTCGCCATTTGTCAAGCAAACGTGAGGGTGCCATTAAGGTGGGACGCCACACCACATCGCCGAATCACAGTCGAATGCTAATTTTTTGGTCTATTCCCCCCATCAAAGTTTTATCTTTTTCACACGGAGTTTGAGAACTACTTTCACGAGGTTTAACAGTTTGGGAATAAATTGCAATCGATACCATCTTAATTGCCTTTAAAGGAGAAAAATGCAACAACTTTTTTTATCCTTAGCCAGGAGATGAATGTAATTTTAAAATTTAATCAATAAGACAAGGCTCGATTGAATTAAAACGCAAGTCAAATTTTATCTAGAGGGTTTCTGGAGTTTCACCTTAATAAAATCGAACGAATCTCCCGTGCAAGACAAAGAAGCTACTATCAATATTTATTGGCGTGCTTAGTATTAATCGGGTCGGATCGTGCCATCAGAATCGAAGCTTAGGGTTGGAACAACCACCCTCCACCTAAAAATCACGGATATTGCCAGTTTTACTTTCACAGGCTTCCTCACATGGTTATAAATTGGAGCTAATCCCTGCTTCCTTTTTCATTGCCCTTAGTAGATATAGCATTGAGCGTCGTAAATGGGACTTGTTTATGTAGGCATTTTAAAGTCAATCAATTTAAATTTGTTGATATTGTAAATTTTTGTCTTGCCCCAACGTTCCCAAGTTATGCATATATCGTTTGGGAGTACCAGGGAGCAGAGTTTATGGATGGACTGTCACGGTTGAAACGAGTAAACATTTTCTTCACTTTATATTAATTTACAGAAAGCAACATTTTATTGAAAGTAATAAGTATGGTGCAAAGCTAAGTGATTCGATTTCATTTTCGTAGGCGAAGAAAGTTTATTTATTTTAATAATAAAATTGCATAATGCTTTAAATTTATTGATATAACATGGAGAAAGATAATAACCAAGGGGTTATTACTGCGTCACTGCGTCAGTTAAAATTATGATATTCAAGGGAATATCATAATTTTAGCTGACGCAGTGAGCCATCAAGTCCAATATTTTATATTATAGGATTTTATTATTTACTTCAAGTTTGTTTATTTTGTGCGAAAAAGCTATTAAACTTATTTAATTATACCTGTAGAAGGGCTACGACGATCGTAGGCGTCTTATTCGCTTTGAATTTTCCGATTTTCCTCGCCCGTCGTAGCGCGTAGCGTTCGTAGCGCCCGCCCTACACCGCGCTCTGCTATCGCCAGTTGCCTTCGACTTCGGCTTTGCCGCTTCACTGTTCAGCCTTCAGTTCAGCCAGTGTACTCCGAACCGCGACAGAGAGAGGACGTATCGCGCGTCGGTCTCTCGCGCTCGTAATGTGTGACAATAAGTGTTGCTTCCTCTTTGCTATCTAAGATTTTACGTGTATTATATTGATTATTAAATAGATATTTTGTGACTGTTCCTGAATGCGAACGTCAATGGTGCTATCGTAAAGGGTATGCTTCTTAAATTTTAATTGTAGTTTTAGTAACCGTTTTTATGATTCCTAAAATAAACAATAGGTCTGAAATCGGTTTACAACATTACCGTAAGTTTTTCTTTAGATTGTTATCGGTGCGAGTGAGGTGGCCGACATTTACGCCGACAACATCGCACGCAACACAATTTCATCGCACATTATATTTTGTGTGAGTGATTTTCCACGTAGTCCCTAGTCGGCCTTTATTAGTGAATCACCACTTCCTTTGTTGTTGCATATTATTGTTATGTACCTTTACAGACATGCGACAGCTTCAAACATGGGGAGCGCGCCATTCATATTTCACTCATGCTTAAAAGGGGTTGATTTTAATGAAGATAAAGACAGGTGAAGGTACATGCATATTTAAATGCTAGATAGATACGATCACTTTGAGGAACAGCTATTATGTAGAATCAAAAGTAAGTCAGAACTGTACTTATAGTTACGACAATATTACCGAGAAATTTCCTTCCGCCTTCGAGCCTTCCCTCGGAAAACTTTTCCGCGCCTCCTTTTATATCCGTTTCGCGTGAACTACTTCCTCTGTAATCAAAAATCGTAGTTTATTTGGACCTTTTTCTTTGGCGCGTTAGTTTGTGGAGCACGTTATCTCTCGCCAATTTCCAACACAAATCCACTTTAGATGAGAAATAACTCGGCGCGAAACAATTCAATCAATTTATTTTTTGTGGATGCTTCTTTCAAGGGTTTTCTACGCTAAGGTTGCCATTTGTTTGGGTTAATAATAATTTGTGATTCTTCGCTGTGGGGCTCGTATTTTATGCTTCGTTTTTTCATGTTTTTAATAATAAGTATTTCTAGACATTCAGTTTCGTTCTAATAAACTTATTAAATCTTGTACCTCATTATTAGATCTATATATAGAATAAAAAAAAATCAAAGATATCCTTCAAAATTAAGGTCCAATTTTATGTACATTTATAACGAATGTATATACTTATTATATTATAATGCTGGACAATTCACACAGCATTATCTAGCCCCATGGTAAGCAGAAGCTTGTGTTATGGGTACTAGATAACTGATATACATAATACATTATATTACATAGATAGATATTTTTTATTATACATAGAAAACGACCAGAACACTCGGAACAAATATCTGCAGATCGTGCACACAATTGTTCCGAGGCGGGAATCGAACCCGCAACCTCCTGCGTCGCAGTCGGACCTTCGCCCACCGCGCCACATCGGTCGTCAACTTATTTCTGCTGATATGATAATTTAATAACCACCCTAAACCTCCACCGAACGATTTGATTGTATTCTAAATTGGAGTTGAAATGCCGAGACATTTCAATTGAAAGTCGATTACCTACTGTTAGCTGAAACGCCTCTGGTAAAACTTGGTAACCCGCCAAATAGCTACTAATTTTATGAACGTTACGTTGAAATTATCCAAACACGAAGATTTTAATTTGGCGCCGCTCCTTTAGTTAAATAAGAAAATCTACTCCACACCGCTTATGATCACGATCACCTTAGTATTCCGCAGTCCGACTGAAAAGTTTGCTCAAGCAAGAGGAAATTATGAAAAGAGAAAAGAGTAAAAGACACAGCAGTAAAGCGTTGCTCTTGCCATTTAAGATGAGAAATGGGCAGCCATGCAGTTGCGACAGGCGAGGCACTAAGATTGCGGACGCATTATGCTTATGCACTGAATATTCATTGTCGCCGCTCTGCGGCCCTGCTCTTTAATCAAGTCCTTGCGCCGCCCCCAACACAGAATACCTTTGCGGCTGTTACATCAAACACCGAATTACTGACACCGCCGGCACATTAACATATCCTTCATTGCAACTCGAGTAAAGCCAGACAAACAAACAAGACCGAAAAGATTAATTGAAACAATGGCGTTATGACAAAATAATTCACTCGCTGTCCGAGAACGTATCGTACACTGCTGACGTTGATAGGTTGTTCGGAAAAAATGGATCCTGCGATGATCCCTTCAAAAGGGCCGGCCTTTGTTGATCAATCGTTTTATTGAACGGAAACAAACTCTGCGTTCAGTGGAAACCAATGGACACTGGATCTAAAAGCAAAATTACTCGAAAAATTGCTTGTGAAAGATCCCCGTGGTATTATTGAAAAAGGTCGGCTTGATTGATATTCCAAGTTTACACGTTGAAAATGCTGAAAACGCCTAGCATTTTGGTTTTTTCGCCCCCGGCAAAAAAAGATTGACTCAATTTGTTCTTGTCTGTTGCGCGATAAACTTGCGAAGGGTATTTTTAACTACGGGTTTATCTTTCGTAGTCTGTAATCGCTCTAATTTTGCCTAACGAAATTAGGATTTGGAGTGTTTAAATGGTAGATTAATGGGTTATGTAAATGTTATGACGGAGACCGTTACTTCCCGAAGCATTTTAGTCATTTAATGGGCTTTTAAATTTTGCTTACGCGTTTTGGATTGTTCATTTTCTAAAGTGTAACAACTTTGTCACAATAAATTATGATCTTAAATTATCATTACAGCTTTATACCTTTCCATAAAAGATTTCATGACAAACGCCAAAAAAGTAACGTTTTAACTTAATTTCAGGCCCACGCCCTCGGTCAGTTCAAATATTTAATGTGTTTTTAGAATAGCGTCATTGCTTTTTGACAAAAATTTAATTACCGTTACTGCGGGACCTCGAGTGCCATTGTGTTTGAAATAAAACGTCGTACGCACTGCCGGCGACGGTCACAAGAGCTCACTGTGATAGATGATATTCGAGAACAATTAATCTTGGGCAAAATATGCGGACGATTTGCGATTGCGAGCTAGTGGTCGGGCCTAATGGTGGGAGATTATCGCACTCGCGGCCCCCGCCGCCCGCGCTCATTAGCAGGAAGTAGGTAACCATTGTTTACTTTTAATATGAAAGTAATCGCACTTGAATTCGTGTCCCTACCCTTTTGGGACAGACAAATGGCTGCCATCCTTTTCCCCCCTTTCCAATACTTAATAAAGGGATTGTTTACTCCCAAAATTCACAATCCTGTTGAAGTAGGTACGTTCGTACGTACGTAAGTCATGTATGCTTGCTGAAGATTAAGGTCTGTTTGGATTGTTTATCGATTTGAGACATTTGGGTAACGTCCCCCGCGGGAACGTATGTAAAATATGGTAATGCATATAAAACATGTTCGGGGAAGCAATATCGTGTCGCCACACGACCATATATCACACGGAGGGTTTTCATAAAGGAGGCGACGAGCGCTCGGACACTGAAGGCGTTGTTATGCAACGCCTCTGTCCTCGGATAATGTCTTGCATAAATTCACTGCAACCGAGCAAAACCAATGCCATCATGCATAATATAATTTAATGCAGGCAATGCAGCTTATATTAAAAGTGTCACTAACAGATTGCATTTTAAACGTTTCGTTTTCTGTTTAAAGTTAGCGAATCCGTTTCCGCCAAGTGAATCTTCTAATTATTCAGAGCGCACATTCATTAGTAACAAGAATTTAATGGTCCAAATGTTCCGTTAATTGGAGGTACCTGTTAGCTGCCGGATGCATTGCGATGCTTCCAAACAGGAATCGGTTATTAATATTGCCTGATTGATTCAAATACTTGGAACACTGGAATCCTTATTGCTTTTGATCGGTTCTAAATGATTAACGCTTTGTGTTTAATTTCTAACTCGGAGAATGTGCCTGCATCTTGGGTTAGTAATAGCCCATCCGTCAGCCACTTTCCTCTCGTGACAACTCTGCCTAGTAAATGCTAGATGCTCATTGCGAGCTGGGAAACTGAAAAAACGAAACTTCGGCTCTACTCTCGGCTTCGTAATATTGACTCTGTAGCATGAACGCTCCCCATGTGTGAATATCATAGCAAACCCTTTATTAATACCTACTTAGTTTTTTAGTTAAATAATTATACCTATTAGTTATTTCTACATTGTTAAAGTTATTCCATTACCCGTCACAAAGTTTGTTAGCATTCGTTAAGCTTTCACATAAATGGTTTTATTTTAAGTTATAACATAAGTAATTGTTGAAAACTGTTTGTCCTCGCATAAAACAAAATTAGATTTTATCGCTGTATGTGAAAGCTGTATAGGTACGTTGCAAAGTTAAATCGCAGCAGACAGGAAAGTCTAGCTAGCCAATGCAAATTAGTAGAATCACAATTAGTGCTCGATTGTTGTTCACTGCAGCTCGCTTTAGCAAACGAAACAGGCAGGTGAGAGCAAATAAATTATCGCATTACTTCGCTTACGTTTAAAAATAGCTCAGAATAACGTAATTTATCATTAATACTGTTAATTTAATCTGACGTACAAAAGCCGTCAAAAGTTTAAACTCTTTATCTCTAGGCGGAAATCGCATAAATAATGTATTTTCCGTTTGCTTTTTTTTGAACACTCCGTTTAAACTGCATAATGTAAATTGTACTGTTATCTAGATCACTTTACATTTGATGACATTTGTTACATTAAATATGTAGGGCTGTTCGTACAATCCTATTACAACTCGGGTTACAAACACTGGTAAATAGAATGTAATTATCAAAAATATGAACGAGAATTCCTTAAAAACAAACAACGTACTAGTAATAAATTTTGACTATAACTAACGAGGCGTACTTATTAAAAAGGGGTGCAGTGTCATGATGTTGTGCACACTTACTTGAACAATATCATCTAATTTTGGTAGACGCTGTTACCATCTCAAGCATGTAAAAAGTAACATATCACCGGTCGCATATTAAAAATACAAGTAAGTAACTACCTAGTCACAAATTTTCATTATCATTATAAAAAATCTTTTTAGAAAAATGCTGAAAATCTTGGAACAACACCAAAACATTTTTCATTTGACGTAGAAAAGTTACCTGGAAATGTTTTAATTGCTGTAATGAAATTCAGGCTAAAAGGGACACACACGATTAATAACTCGTTACTACCGGAAATGTGGGGCTATTTGTACGGCAAACAAAATGTCCACGGAATGTACCGCTAGCTGACAGATGATGTTAGGGGCAATTAATCTTGACCAAATATGCGGGCGAATTGCGGGTCTCGCCTCCATGCCTTAATGGCGATGTTAATGTTGCCACTCGTGTCCCACTTGCGTCTAAATAAATTCGCATTTTTGCCATTAAAGAAGATTTTCAAACAGTATTCGTGTAATATCGAGAATTTAATTTTAATCTTAACGTTTCTACTTGTAAACCAACAAGTGGTACAGAAATATCATCAGAACTGCGACATTTACATATACAATTTACAAGCAAGCACGTGCCCCTCAATAAAGACACGATACGAAATGTTTTCATTTGTAAATCTGTCATAACCGTCTGTTATGGTTCGAACCGAAATGAAGGTATCTAAGACCCCCGATGTCATTTTGCAGGACTTTAAATGGTGTTCGACGGACCCCTGTCATTTTCAACGTCTGATTCTGAGTCTGATGGGACAATATTTCAGTGGCATGATCCACACCTTATAGGCGTGATGTTAACGCTGACATTATTATGCGGGCTCCCAACAGTTTCCGAACGGCTCCCCGACGAGGTGTGGTGAACGAGCAAAGTTATAATAAGTTGGTCCCTTCTTCGTCGCTATACCTACGTACTTCAATTTGATCTGACATACGCGTCGCGATCCTATCACAATGGTGCGTGCACGACTAAGTTTTTGGACAAAGATTACGTGGCTTCGCCGTGTATGATAATTCTGATATTGATCTAAGAGACCTCTGACTTCGCAGCATTCAGCTGATTTTGTTCTCATAAGGCTGTCTAACAAAAGCAGCATAATTCGGCACCAAGGGGAACCTTATTAAACAGCTAACTATGCCTAATTGGTGTAGGTAATTTGAGTTAGTATTTTATCTGGAACGGTCCCGGGTTAACTCTATTAATTGTTTTCGGTCGTTACGCGTTCCGGGACGGTAACCCCTCCCGGCTTCTACGTAATCGGACTAATGCAGCACTATCTCTATCTCTGTGGGTAAAGGAACCCGACAACTTGATCGATTTATGATATTGAATATCGGTAGAGTAACTTATCGGCCTTATCGTGATTGCGAAGCTTTAATCCACTGGATTTAGATCTAAAGTCTATGATTTAGTTTAAAAGCGATGATATCAATGGGCTTGATAAGACGTGGTAGAAATTGGTCACGTAGGTACTTTTATGGTGATAAATCAATGGTAGTTTGAAATTCAAAACACTATCCTCAAATTTGTTATCAGAAGCAGTGCAGCAATGGAATATTGCAAATCCCATATTGGACATCAATAAAAACTCGAATGCATATAAACTTCACGCTATTAGATTATCTTTTATTTATGTTTTCGAATTTTCAATTTGTTTGCTGAAATGTATTAAAACAGGTTTATTGAAACAGCTGTGCTTCATACTATAATCTGCATTCTACGATCATTAGATGGCTAATTTCTCGCCTTTTTCGCAAATTAAGTATTTTTGCAAAAAGGGCGCGTCTTTAAAATCAGGTCCGATCATAACTCCAATCATACTCCTGCTTGAGTACACTGTAAAATAATCATCAACGATTGCTTTTATAAATGGCTGCCAGCTAAGACTCTGTAAAGCAGGAAAAATAATGGCCCACCATTCGTTCCAAAATGTTACTAAAACTCGCATCGTAGCCTTGAAACACGTACATGTAGGTTAAACGTGCTGAAGCTGAAAAATGGGGTAACTTCTTTTTCAATTTTCTTTCGTCCATTTTTATCTCTGGGAATAAAGCACGTAGACAACCAGCAGTTTGAATTAACCTTTGGAGTAGCCTTGTAGATTCGTGGCCCGGTTACGGTCGGGTCATCTACTAGTTAATATTCAAAGGGTACAATCACGGATTCCTAGCGCGTCTCAGTTCCAGCAGCGAGTCGAACGAAATCTCCCTCTATACAAAAGCTCCAAAAGCTGCCCTTTTTGTTTCATAATAGAGTACCTCTTGCTTACGTCTTTTAAAAAATAAATTAGGGCTATGAGTGGCCTAATAAATTTAACAAACGAAGAATAGGATGTTTGGTTGTTTCTGAAATTATACAATTCTGATACAATGCATGCATGAGCTTGCAAAGCTTATCGTGCTATTGTGTTTTAGTATCAAGTGGTTCATAAAATTCTATTGTATTTTTTGGTGAATCTTCATACGCTTATTTTCTTTACGGTTTTGGCATATTTTCGGACAATGGACTGCGCACATCTGGGGCCGCTCGATTACGGCTCAGTTCTTTTACCGGGCACAAAGAAAGACATTCTTGAAATTTTGTAAAAAAAATACGAAAGTGTTGTTATGCTTCGTGGCACGAACGTTTCAAGAGTTATGAGGGCTTGATAGAGTGCCGCTACTATACATTTTTTATTTAAGTCAATTTTAAGGCTTTCAGAAAGGTTTAGGTACCTACCCTGCAAAACTCTAAAGCAATAATGAATAAACATGTTTCTAATAGCTGTAATTTTTCTTTGTGAATTACAAGAAATATTTTTTATACCAAAAAATCAAAATCAAAAAATCCTTCTGTGTTAGACCCAATGTCATTAACAAGGTCACTTATGCTCAAAATATATATAAAACACAAGTTGGTAGAAAGCGCACGAAGGTAGGTACTCCGATCCCAAAATTGAAAACGCTAACGTTTCATTATCATGAGAATGTAATCGGATTTGGCATTCATTACCTAACTTTTGATCAAATTTAATTCAGAATTTTGAGATTGTTCCCCTAATTTTACGGTTCAATAGATTTGTTTGGAGCAAAAGAAGTATTTCCGATGTAAGTCCACATTGAAATAACGCTGAGAGGGAAATTTATAGGACCAGTCGGTCAATCTGAAGTATTCACGGCCCAACGAGCTCAAACTGCTTTGAAATACGTATATTGAAATGCTGGAACATATGTATAATTTTAATTTATCTTTTAAAGTGGTCTCGCGTGGTTTACGCATTAAATTCAATCCACTTCGGGTTTGGGATGTAACTGAAATGTTTTCATTTAAATCTCGTTCCTTCGCTTGATGGAACCTTGCTGTGATGCTGAATGCTTAGCTTTGATTAAGAGTATTTTTTTATTGTTCCAGATAGTACCGATGTCAGCAGGCGGGTCCTCGGTAGACCGGTGTCGCACGCGGTTGCCGTGAGCTCTCCCGCAGGCAGAGCAAGCCGTCGCCGTGATGAGCACAGCCCGCCATAATGCGTCCGCGGCCACTTTAACCCGGGAAACGACGCGTAACTCGGCTCGCGATGGCCGCCGGCGCACGCTCGCACAGCCTGCCCGCGCACGCGCACGCGACCAACCCCACCTCTCCGCGACCCTATGAGATGTGGAAGCACGGCAAGTGGCGACAGAAAACGTCACCACCTAGGACTAACGCAGCCGTTAGAGTGCCCAGATAGACAGAGATACCCTAGAGGCCTAAGTGTTACTGTTCTGTGTAAATATAGCTGTGTTAGTGTAGATAGATGTTTAGGACGATGGGGGAGGGGAGGGGTGTGCGGGTGCCTCTGCTGGAGAACGGAGGCGGCGATTTCACGCATTCACACAAGACGCCGGCGCAGCGATGCTGCTATTGGCTGGCGGGGCACATCAACGTGAGGAAATGCGTTGCTGGTGTCATGCTGCTATCCGTCCTCACTATATTCTTCTATACGTATTATGTCACAGTACCTCTTGCAAGGTGAGTTATCCTGTTTTTAAATGTATCTACTCTAAGGGCTTAGTAAAGCATCGAAATCTGTCGAGTCTAGAAATAAGATCGCCATTGTGATTTTGCTCATAAACATGATTTTACTACCATTAGCTGTATCTAATGTTTATCGAGTTTAAATCGAATTATAAAGTGCGGCCTTTGTCACAATAACAATACATTTTGAATTAGACCCGATTAAAATTATTTAGTTGCAAATATGCGTCATTCGCATAAAATCCAATTAACCTGCTATCGGTAGCAAACACGTCGCCAATGTGAATTAATAATATAACGAAATTATCGCGGCTTTTGGACAACTGCAGCAGCTAATAGCGGAACAGCTCTATAATAATTTATTGGGATTAGTTGCAAATCCGCGTTTATGTCGTATTCGTATATAAATAAATCAAAACCAGATTAGACCTACATTTTACAGTTAATGCCTGTGCTAGACTCTTGAGATATAAACATCGGCGTTATACTTAATGCTGTATTTTATATCAAGAATAAATGAAAGTAGGTCGTTATTCTAATTGAATAAGCACGGCATCACCCTTCATTCATGATTACATGCTTATCTTATCAGCCGTGGCAAAGGTCAGTACAGTAGTAAATCCCAAAGTCGTAAAACACTCCACTGACGCTGTACCAATGATACGACTTTTTTTATTGCGTATTTTTTCAACCAAAATTATATTTCTGGTGGGCCTTTTGTTCTCACGTGTATAGCATATTTGGTAAATTGTTTGCATAAACTCATTTCATTCTTATCTCCCTTTGAATGTACGCGTTCAGAGAACTCATTTTCTGGTCTCTTTCCGCTCACTTGACAAAAGGCAACGATATCACAGTAAACATGAACCGTCTTCTTATAACTTTGTTATTGAAAATTATAGATATCACATCAGGTTCTTATCATTAGGTCTAGGTGTCTTATACATACATATGTATGTATAATATCAGTGATCTAATACATGATATACTCTACTTATTTTGTAGATGAAAATGGTTACCCTCTGTACTCGTACGATTTTGCAAACTAGAACAAGAACAAGCATGGTGATTTTATAGTAATCTGTGTTATTTTATGTAATTGGAGCAGATGTCGTGTCGTGGAGGACGTAATATTTTATTTTATCGTCTTAAAATTGGACCGCGCGGAGATGAGCGCGGGCGGTAAGTTTGCCTGCTCCGCTGAATTTATAGCAAAACTTGTGTTCTGCCTAATTAATGGAGGCCGCTCTGCCGACACCGACGCGTACGGAACTCCCTGATTTAAAGCCATATTGTTTTACGAGCGTTTTGTTTACCAACAATGAGATAACTAAAGCCCAAAAAGTTCCCCAAGACGCTATGAAAGTACATAATTTATAACTGGAATTTACCTAAATTATTCACTATCTGAAATTAATGACCAAACAGGACGCTAAATGGCTGCTGGTTTCGTCGATGTCTTTGAGTCCGCCGATGAAGTTCCCAAACGGACAGCTCGGGCGCGGCTTTCATTAGACCAAAGAGGCCACAGGATGCCGCCGACGGATAAAATGTTTCCGCAAATTCCTGCCTTTATTTATTTTACGCTATTGAGATAAACCTTAATGGTTCTTTGATGTGGCTGGCTCCTCGGCACGCAGCCTTAACTTTGGCAGGCTTTGATTGATTTTCTTATTTGTACTCAGTAGCCGGATGGCTTTATCCCAATTATAATAACCTGATTTATCTGTTTGTGAACAACAGATTATACGGTTCAGAGATGGATTTATCCGAGTACCGGCTGTCTGTAATTGTAAATGATTGCCAAACTTTTTAATGTGAACATTGGGATTTGTAGCAATTTATGCAATCTGCCGAAATATTGAATTATTTAATTAAATACATTTGTTACATGCTTTATAGAACAGCAGAAACAGCCTTCCTAGTCTTTTGTTTGAAAGGAAATGTATGGTTATCGCATAAACGATATTATTTATTGCCATAACCATTCATTTCTTCATAACATCTTGTCCTTACGAGGATCAAAAGACATTTGATCCTCGTAACATGGAATGTTTCTTGCCAGCTTGGTGTGGAGAGATCGAGTGCCACGACCGCTGTCGCAATGCTCGCTGCTAGCCTCGCAGCAGCAAGCGGCGCGCGACCACCGCTCGGACGCGCGACTCCGGATCGACGCCAAGGTGTTGGTCATCGTGGAGTCTGCCTACTCGCGACTAGGGCGCGATATTGCCGAGCTGCTGGTCGCCAATCGAATACGGTGAGTGGAAGAATATATCTTTGCAAATCTGGTGTGGAGAGATCAGGTGCCTCGACGCTGCCGCAATGCTCGCTGCTTGCCTGGCAGTAGCAAGCTACCACAGCTCGGAAGCGCGACTTCAGATCGACGCCATGGTTTTTGGTCATCGTGTAGTCTGGGTAAGAAAGATGTGAGTACAAAGACGACTACTATTTTTGAGTGGGAAAAAATCGTGTAGTGCCGATCTCACATTTATATGAGTCGGAAGAAGCAAGAAGTTCGCAGCTGAAAAATAATACTGATGATCGTCTGGATTTAATAATCTCTAAAGCGGAAACTGAACATTGACTTCTCGTCTTCTCATTCGGCTTTGTTAGAAAACCTGTTGTACAAGGCCCAAACGAATGGGTAGGACTAAAATTACGTTAATATGAAAGCTCTTAGTAAACCTACTCAGTTGAATGTTTACCTCCTAATTTCTAAAAAGCCTTACTTATACGACTCCCACTTGACATACCCACGCTCAAATACACAATAAAAAGTCTTCACCCATTCCTTACGTAAATGTTTACGTAGCGCGCTCGCCTGATGGCTGTTATAGGGCAATGTTTGGTCTTGTTTGTTTCCCGAGTTCGGTGCGAGATCGGCGGTGCGCGTTGACAGCTAATATGCGGGCAGCGGTGACGTATGGCGTCTACGAACGGATGGAGTCGGAAAACCTATCTCGGGAACGACGTGATTTAAAGCGGGCAGCTTTCCCACGCTTAGCTGTTTCGGCAATAACGGTGAACGTCTTTTTACTGAGATTTGAAAAATGGTTATCTATTCGTCGCGAAGTTTGTGCTTCGTGTAAATGATCTTACCACTTAACTTGTTCTGATTCAGTTTCAATGACACTTTCTTTATTTGTAAGTTGTATGACTCTACCTAGTTCTACGAATATATGTACATATATCGATATAGGGTTTATAAGTACCTCAGGTTATATTACCATCTATTTATGTAGATGTACTCTTTCCTACCATACTCGCGTTTGTTTGAAAATCCGCCCTTAGTGACGGGTTTTTTCCGTTCTAGTTTGATAAAAAATCGGTATCGTCTCGAGCTCGAGTGAACTGCGCTTGCTTATGAAATGTTTGACGGGTCAGAAATTAGTTTTCTCGTTGATATTTTTTTCTACCGATTTCGGGGTAATTTCTGACAAGTTTTGAATTAACTGCTCTTAACTTATAGTTGAACATAAACCATGTAAGAAAGAACCACATGTTGTATCTTAGGCAACTAAGTGATAGCATAAGTTAACACTTAACCAAGGTTCATAATGACATTCATAAAAACAAATACATTATCTTAAGGTGGGTGCGAACACCTAAGCCCCTAATTTCTTTTTGCAGATCACATGCTATTCGTGGAGGCTCTTTAATATTACTAAATAAACTTATAAAATTCAAAGAACGTAAGGACATAGTATGCTTATCCGTTGAAAGCCACATTGGAGTAGCATGTGTTGAGTTGGAGCATACTATTGTAGCAAGCGTATACAGCCCACCGTCAGCTTCTTTTGAAATATTTGAAAAAAATATTAATGATATCTTATTTAAATTATCAAAATCAAATAAAAACCTCATAGTATGTGGAGACTTTAATATTGATCTTTTAGAAGTTTACTCCCTCAGTAGTAGATTAACAAATTTATTTAATTCTTATAATCTTAGGCCAACATTTATGGAACCTACTAGAATAACTGAAACATCAGCAAAATTGTATAGATAATATATTTGTTTTCCAATATGAAAAAATTGACAGTCACAAAATTATAAGCAATTTAAAATCAGACCACTTAGGTCAACTAATTAAATTAAAACATCAAGTTAAAAATAATAATTGTAAAAAAAGAATTAAGTATATTCCTGTGACCACAGATCGATTTGAACGGTTGAAATTGGATTGGGATTTTAAACCATCACCTCACTACTTACTTAACAACCCAAATGAGTCGTATTGCAGTTTTTTTAATAAATTCACTACTGCGTTCAATTCAATATTCA
Source organism: Eupithecia abbreviata (assembly GCA_943735965.1). Lineage (NCBI taxonomy): Eukaryota > Metazoa > Arthropoda > Insecta > Lepidoptera > Geometridae > Eupithecia > Eupithecia abbreviata. The sequence continues at coordinate 9,009,862 of OX030979.1, read as the reverse complement.
TACCCAAATCAATCTTGGTCTCAGAAAAACGTAGCTTTAGTGAGTGGGCAACAGTAGGTATACATAAGAGTAGACAAAAGTTGTATGAACTGTACAGTGAAAAGCAGTACAATTTTAGTCAGGAATTCAAAGAAAAAGTAAAAAATTACTCAAAAATATTTAGAAAAGTTTGTAATACAGCAAAATCAAATTATATTAGCTCGAAAATTAAAAATAGTGAAAATGTAATAAAATCAACCTGGAAAATAATTAATAGTGAGACTGGAAAGGTCAGTACCTACTTTAATGATTACAATTTAAAGATTAATGATTGCTCCATCAAAAATGATGTTGAGGTAGCACAAGCATTTGAAAATTTTTTTACTGACATTCCAATCTGTACTACAAAGTGTCTGAACTCTTCTCAATTAATAGCCGAACATTACTTAAAGAAAATGTACCTAAATGCGATGGTAAATTTAATTTCACCCATGTTAATGAAAACGATATAAAAAAAACCTTTAAACTTTTAAATATTAAAAAAACTGCAGATCTCTGGGGTATTTCCGTTAGAATTATTAAACCTTTAATTGATACCATTGCACCAGATCTAGCTTTTATATATAATGAATCCATTGATTGTGGCGTATTTCCTGATCTAATGAAACATAGTAAAATAATCCCATTGTTTAAATCGGGTAGTAAGTCTGACCCCACTAACTTTAGACCAATATCAGTACTGCCTACATTCAGTAAAGTTTTTGAAAAACTTATTTTACAACAATTGCTTAGACATTTTAATGGCAATGACCTGCTACATTGTAAGCAATTTGGGTTTACTCGTGGCAGGTCAACTACTGATGCCGGTGTAGAGTTGGTATCGCATATTTTTGATGCTTGGGAGAAGTCGCAAGATGCTTTAGGCGTTTTTTGCGACTTGTCAAAAGCATTCGATTACGTTCATCACGAAACATTAATCAGGAAACTACATCATTATGGAATTAGGGACAGCTCTTTGGATCTTCTTACATCTTACTTGAGTGATAGGATACAAAGAGTTGACATTAATGGGAAACGATCTAAAGGGTCTGTTGTTACAATGGGTGTACCGCAGGGTTCTATCTTGGGTCCTTTCCTATTTTTAGTTTATATTAATGACCTGCCTCATCTTGTAAAGAATGATCATGAGATTGTATTGTTTGCTGATGATACTTCATTAATTTTTAAAATGAAACGACAAAACACAAATTTCGACGATGTAAATACTGCAATCTCAAAGGTAGTCCATTGGTTTAGTATTAATAATCTTTTGCTTAATGAAACCAAAACAAAATGTTTAAGATTTATTCTACCTAATGTAAAACAAGTTAAGGCCGATATAAACGTAAAACGAGAAACGCTAGAAATTGTAAATAATACCGTATTTTTGGGAATAACCTTAGATAGTAAACTTCAATGGGGCCCACACACAGATAAACTATCGAAGAGACTTAGTTCTGCAGCATATGCAGTTAAAAAAATCCGTCACCTTACAGACGTTGATACTTCTAGACTAGTCTATTTCAGCTACTTCCATAGTATTATGTCTTATGGCATACTACTGTGGGGGAACGCTGCAGATATAAACACCGTATTTGTGTTGCAGAAGAGGGCTGTTCGTGCGATCTATAATATGGGTCCCAGAGAATCCCTGCGTGAAAAATTCAAAGAAATAAACATAATGACAGTACCGTGTCAATATATTTATGAAAACTTGTTGTACACTCATAAAAATATCAATCGGTTCACTAAAAAAAGTGATATACATAATGTAAATACTAGAAATAAGAATAAACTCGCTGTGCCCACAACTAGGCTACACAAGATAAATGTATCTTTTAAAGGGCAATGTATACGCTTCTACAACAAAACTCCAAGTGAGTTGCAAAAATTATCAATAAATAAATTTAAAAAAATTGTTAACACATTCTTTGTAAAAAAGCTTATTACAAAATATCAGATTACTTATAAGATAAAAAAGCTTGGAACGAGTTTTGCTCTAACTCATAATCTACCAACTTACAGATAAGCAAATCAAATGTACTAGACACATAAGTTATGAATATACTAGTGGTTTCTTCTCACTTCTTCAACTGGTGGACAAAAAATTGAAGTGAACTATAAAATACCTGTCTAAGTGCTTATTTGTAAGCTTAAAGAAATAAAAACTTTTCATTTTCATTTTACAAACGTACTTACCGATTAATTCACGAGCGAAACTAATAATATCGTTCGAAATGAATTTTCGTCCCCATTTTATGTTTTTTGAAAACCTAAAACGTTGCAATATAGCATTAGATTAAATAGCCATTTCTTATCCAATTATGAATGCAAAAGTTCATTGAAATCGGGGATGTAGTTTCCAAGTGAATCGGAAAATACGTTTGTTTGGGCTTTGGTGTTCGCACTCACCTTAACAATTTGTTATGACGCTAACTCCTCCTGATATACTGTAATATACTCAATAACATGTCACAGATCCGCAATAATAACGAAATTGCGGAAACTAAGTAACCGAGACGCACAATACTATGAACAACGCCGGTCGCCAGAACAAGTTAAATCCACTTACTAACTGCAATAAGCTGCGAGACAATATAATATTTTGATACTTTAACACTTTTACTGCAAAGTTTTGGGTTCGCGTGGACTGCTGTATAGTTTCGTATTGTAGGTACTTTAGTTAAAAATATCTATGTATATTAAAGCTAAATAGTTTTTTATATTCTATAGAACACGCTAATCTCTGGAACTCTTTGTTATTTTACTACACAAACACAAAAAGTGTTTGATTTATTCTTCCAACACAAACGACGATATTCATTTGTTGAGTGTGTGAAAATATGTATTAAATTGTATTTACCGAGGTGAAATCGCTAGGCACAGTCCGGAACCTAAAAGATGGACAGCTTTTGGTAAGACTGCGTTGCTTCTCTCAAACCGTTTTTAATCACTACATAATATAAAACAAACTCGCTTCCCGCCAATTCCGCTGTCTGTCTGTCCCTATGTATGCTTAGATCTTTAAAACTACGCAACGGATTTTGATGCGATTAAATAAATAATGTGTTTAAGAGGAAGGTTTATAAACTTTTTGACACACAGATTTCCACGAGGGCAAAAAATATGTTCTCTTGTTAGAAAAAAGTGTTATTAAAATGCTCAATGAGTTATTAAAATGTTCAGTAAGTATAAGTTGATAAGGAGCTAGGCCGAGAACTTTAGAAGTTTTTTAAACAGATGGGTGACGTTAAATATTATCTGAGCTTGTCAAAGCACGAGAAGTGGAAAAGATTGTCTCTATGTTGATAAGATCTGAATGTTTCGGCCATCATTTCTCTTAGCAAATAACAAATGTTAGTTGGTACGTATTTTATTTTCCATAAGTTTTTAAAACGGCACGCTTCGCAACGTTTTTGCTGAAAAAACTCGTTCGGAACATTTTCTTTCTTGTTATCAATCCGTTTCAGGTTCCTTAAACACTTGATGGACATTATTGTCTAGTCCGTTTCTTTTCCGTTTTCCAGTGTTTTTACCAACATTCAGAGCCTTCTTATTGAAATTTCCGTACCCAGTGAAATTAATTATTTTCTATATTGTCTAATTGTATAAATTACCCTACATTTCGAAGCATTTGTAATCACATCTCCAAATCAAAACATCGACGTGACAAAGACTTGGATGGACTTGATCACTCTAACCCCTTATTCACTGAAATTATTGAATGTCGTTCATATCATACGTACAGGTAATTAGACGTTTTCCCGTTAGGAGGTGATAGCGATAATTGTTGTTTTAATATTGATAAATAACCAGTGTTTATCATCATCATCATCAGCCTATAGCAGTCCACTGCTGGACATAGGCCTCCCCCAATGAGCGCCATAGCGCCCTGTCTTCAGCTTGCCGCATCCAGCATCTACCTGCAGTCTTTCGCAGGTCGTCATCCCACCTGGTCGGAGGGCGTCCTACACTACGTTTACCGAGTCGTGGTCTCCACTCAAGAACACGTTTGCCCCATCGGCCGTCGGGTTCTTCGCGAGATATGGCCGGCCCACTGCCACTTCAGCTTGCTAATTCTTTGAGCTATGTCGATAACCTTGGTTCTCTGTCGGATGTATTCGTTACGAATCCTATCCTTCAGAGAAACTCCGAGCATAGCTCTTTCCATAGCTCGCTGAGCGACTTTGAACTGGTGGACCAGCCCTATCGTGAGTGTCCACGTCTCAGCTCCGTAGGTACTAACGGGTAGGACCCACTGATTGAAAACTTTCGTTTTCAAGCATTGCGGTATGGATGACGTGAAGACTTGACGTAGTTTCCAAAATGCTGCCCAGCCCAGCTGGATCCCCCTTTTGGCCTCCTTCTCGAAACTGTTTTTACCCAACTGCAGAATCTGCCCAAGGTAAGTGTACTCGGAAACAGTTTCGAAGTTGACCATGTACGACCACCGGCCTTGGATCAATGTGACCATTGATCATGACTTTGGTTTTATCCAAATTCATGCCAAGACCGATACATCGGGAGGCTGAAGCTAGGCCGTCCAGCATCTGATCATGATAACTTTAAAATGGTTCACTTTTGCATGATGTACCTACATGGGGGTGAAAATTTTCGCAAATAGTCACCCCTATCACCTCCTAACGGGAATACGTCGAATTACCAATAACCCTGTATATACATACTTGCATAAGATAAGTGTAAAGGTAAGTCAAATACATTAAGAGAGAAATAGGTTAAATTGGGAATTGACGTCTCAGGGGTGATATGTGCCCCACTGCCAAAAAATACTAAATAAAATAGGTCCATAATTTTATGCCTAGTAAATAATAAGTTTCCAAGGTTTTGAAAAAATGCATCATTTTAAGTAGTTCCCCTTTTTGATTTCGCGAAGGAGATAGGTCAACGACCTGTATTGCCAAGCTATTTGGCACCGAGTATACAATACAATACAAATACGCGTTATTGCACACCAAGACAGAAGAACAAACAAACACAGAAACAGTTGCAAAATTTGCGGCCTTATCGCTTAGTGATGATGATGATGATGATGATGATGATGATGATGATGTAGGTGTCTGCTAGCTAGAACTTCGTGATCCTTCGTGATGCATCGTCGTCCACATCGTCACTAACCATCGGGTGAGATTGTTATAAAACAAATGTCTATTCACGTTAAAAAAGCCTTCCTGGCGCATCGATCCGGACTCTCCAATATGGCAATTATTTTAATGTCTGTGAAGCATCAAACCGATTCCACACATGGACTGACGATATGAAATTATTTAATGAAACGAGCAACCCAAATATTATCGGCGTACAGCACGCTATTCGTTCAACGATAAACGTAAGTGACATAGAAGAAGAAGGCTTAGAATGAAAGTAGACACAAAACAAATAGATGTAGCCAAAAAATTGCGGTATGCTATCTACCAACCTAGGAACTCTTATGACATTGATGATTTTGATTCTTATGATTTTGTTGACACTTTATGCTACCCACTGTGACATACTACCAGAGGTATTTATACCCGACTACGCAAGAAGGTCTCAAAGTCGCTCAGCGAGCTATGGAAAGAGCTATGCTCGGAGTTTCTCTGAAGGATAGGATTCGTAACGAATACATCCGACAGAGAACCAAGGTTATCGACATAGCTCAAAGAATTAGCAAGCTGAAGTGGCAGTGGGCCAGCCATATCTCGCGAAGAACCGACGGCCGATGGGGCAAACGTGTTCTTGAGTGGAGACCACGACTCGGTAAACGTAGTGTAGGACGCCCTCCGACCAGGTGGGATGACGACCTGCGAAAGACTGCAGGTAGATGCTGGTTGCGTCAAGCTGAAGACAGGGCGCTATGGCGCTCATTGGGGGAGGCCTATGTCCAGCAGTGGACTAATATAGGCTGATGATGATGATGATGATGATGATGACGCAAGAAGGAGGGTTATATTGTTTGTGGACGGCGGCCTAGGCAGTTTAATTTTGTCTCAATTTCCTACCGCTTGAGTGCATGAAAGCACTGAAGTTATATGCTTGTCAACTTTCATATAAAATTATTATATTAATTTTTGGCTACATCACGAAAATAGTTGTACAACACTAACCCTATTAAGGTACTATTAAGGTAAGTGATGTATCTACAAACTTACAATAATAATAGTGTATTTTAAAAGCCTGTGTAGTGAACTGTTTACCAATATTGGCGATTCCATTAATCAACTAACGAAATTAAGTTATTCAATGATATGAGTAAACCAATTATCAGCTCAAAGCACACTGCAAAATTCAACTAATTTCGAAGCATATCATGAGTTGTAAACTAAATGATGCTTCAATTGTCACCATTGTTTTAATTGTGCGTAAATTATGTGCAATAACTACGCCTTCTATTGCACGCATACAAAGAGATTCACAATAAAAAAAAGATTGTTGTTATTGTAGCCCTCGTACTCGGGACGTTTTTACGTTTAATATTCATTTATTCTCAAAAAGACAATTTAAAGTCACTTACATGAGAACAGGATTCTTAGGTTAAGGTTATACATAGGTTGTGGTCATTCAATAGCTGGCTCATTTGATGTTTTTGGAGATATCATTAAATTTCATAAAGATGTAAGTCTTAAAATTGGATATAAGTAAGTTCTAGAGGCCAATAGATGGGTTTGTTGTTTTTTAACAAATCAAAATGAAAATCAATTTACACTATTTCTTATTTGATAATTATTTTTAGGTTTGATTGATCCTGAGAAAAGATGTTGAATTCATCAACATCTTTATGCGGAATTTAAGAAAAATAACGCAGATATTGAGGAATACGTAGGTATTGAGTTGAACTTTGCAAAAGCAGCAAAAGTCTTATAAATTATACGCACGGTGCGCGAGTGCACTTGACGTTTCATTTCGTATTGTGATTATAAGAAGAAACTGATACCTTTACCTGTCTAACATTTCAGTTCTAAAAACCCTAATAACATTCTCCTAAATGAGTAGATAATTTCCATAAATAACAGAGTCTAGACTTGAACAATAGCCTAGAACCTGGCGTAATCCTATACGATAATACTCAAGACAGCGGTGTTAGTTCTAATTAACGAATAATTTAGAAGCAATAGGCCTTTTAATAATGCTGGGTTTACTTAATTAAATAGGAGTACTTATAAGCAGCCGTCTGGCCCCGGTGACAGCTGATGCTCGAGTGTACCGAGAGGCTCATGGACTACTGAATAGGCTGTGCCAAGGGGGAGTTCTATTACCAGATGGTAAGAGTCAATTGATGTCATTGATGCTGTGTGGATTGTCCAGCATTATTTATTATTAATTCTCTTCGGAATATTTAACTATATAATTACTAGCAGACCTGTAGTTCTTACCAGAAGATCTGGTAGACCGCCAAATTGTCACATGTCTTGTATTATTATTTTTTATCGTGTTTGTTTTTTTTTTAAGTGTGCAATAAAAGTATTGTCTATCAATATATCTATCTAGTTCTTACTACATATATAATTACTAAAAGTAACTGCGGCTTGGTCGTTTATGTTATTCGTTCCTGAAACGTGCTGCTTTACAATTCAGGCATAATAGTATAAAGAACGCCAATATAAACTTCGGACGGTGAAGTATAAATTTGTTTCCAGTGGCTTTTATCCAATTACCTGACAATTTTACGTGGAACGTCATTGCAGTCACATAGTTAGTAGTGCCATTAGAGGCGAGACGCCGCCGCCGCCGCGGGGACAGCCCGCCCCACTCTCCCCCTCGCTCTCCAATAATGCTCGTTTGTATACTCAATTTTAAGATCAACCGTTCTTACACAACCTCTTTGTTCATCTTGGTATTGATGCTTCAATGAGTATGGTGCTAGCAATTTTCAAGATTTTCATAAACACTTGGGCGTGTCTGGTCCTTTCATAAAGTTCGGGTAAAGTAACCCTTCGATATCGGCTTCATTGAGCACTTCATCGCTCGCCCCAGTTTATTTTGTAGTTCGATAGTTAATGTCCTCTTGACCCTTGTGTGATGTAAACTTTGGCGCCCGCGTCGAGTACCAACCCTACCTACACCCGCCTCGTAAACTTCTCTTTATGTTGCACGAGGGGCAAATCGAATTTTTAATAGACCGTTAATGGATATTTCGCACTGTACGGCCCCTAGTAGCCAAACCTGACCCTCCCGGGAAAGACTGCAATAGCTCGCCCCGCTACACAATAGAAATACTCACAAGTACTCCCAAACAAAATATTACAAAGCCCGGATAAACTTCATTTCCAATAGGCGGGCACGAAGTCACTTAATGATTAGGTATCGATGAAAATAAACTTTAAGAATTTACCAAAAGCGTTTCAGGGAAAATGCGGAAGGGAAGTGAATTTCATGTTTATTGGCCAATTTAAAAAGTCGTAGAGCAGAAGTTCACAATAACGGCTCGCGTTATTACCGCAGTACTCGCACTTATACTTTGTTTTGAAAAATAAATTTATGAAACGTTTGGGTAATTTGCATACGGTTATGGCTTCAAAATAAAAAAGTTTCGTTGCGTAATCACAGGTTCCCATTAGTGGAATACATAAAAACACAGTTAAGTCTGGAAACTTGGCAAAGTTGGCCTTAATTTAGGTAGGTATAGAGATTTTCGCTGGGTGTTGCGAGTCGTGGGGTCGTTAGTTTGGTTACTCGCGCTTTTAGTGCGACGTTGCCTCCATTAGCGGAGTCGCTGGCTCCTTATCGCTCCATCGCGGCACCTACTTCACTTTCTAGCATTCCCGCTCTAGCGCTCCACTATACAAAGACCTACGCCCCAACCCAAACAGCGTATGCCCTAAACTCGAATTGTAATTAGCGTTGTTAGACACATGAGTAAACGTGCTTTAACTCTCTCACTACGGTAAATACATTTAGCTAGTTAAACAGCGTTGAAGCTTACGTACGCGTAGCTTGCGGTTTTGCATTAATATTAGGAATTGCTTAGCGTTAGAATGGGAATGTGTTCTGTAAGGTGCCTAAAGGTGCGAAGGCTGGTATTATTTCGCGGAACGGGCGCCAAGTCGGAAGGACCCGCCCGCCGCCGTGACATTGCTCCCCTTTATTGAAGTCAGACTCGCTCCCTTATCACGAATTAGCCTCATTGCATTCGGTTCACGGACAAAGTGAGCCATTTTACGCGCTCTAATTTAAACCGAGTGCTCACTCGCTGTAATGTCAGGGCACTAATTAAGGTAATTAGAAACATGGTAGCGCACGTTAATAGTTAGGCTCAAGTCGCACCCTTTGTCGACTGTTGCAAACAAACGTTGTGCTTTTTCAAATACTACCCAATTTACCGTAAAAATTCAGAGAAGTGCCTTCCGGAAGTATTTGGCTCGTATCGTTCCTTCGCGGAATATACGGCTGCCGTACGCAAAGTTGCCAACGAGTGCACTGTACATTACAGTGCGAGGTCGACCGGAACGAGTAGGTAAATGCTATTTGCTAGTTGCCATTCTCCCTGGACTTCAGTCCGCTTCGTCTGCCAAATTGAAATCTCAACTGGAGCAAAATGAACGATTAGATCTTGATACTTCTTTTTTCCATCCATTGGACCGAATACCTGTTTTGGATTCAAAGGGCTGTCAGATTTTCCTATAAACTCGGGGGCACTACCGCTCCTGATTGGAAATTAAAAAGTATCCCAAAAGTGAGCGTTTGGACAGTTCAATTTTCAATATTGCCAATCAACTTGGTGGGTCGTTGGACGTTTGACAGGAGGGGATGTTGCCGACTGCCGTTTAAATCGTACAATTTTATGACGAGGGTCGACCTTCATTCATTACCTTGATTAGTATCTCTGGCCGGGCTTACTTTTTTTTACTTTCGTTAACGTTTCTATAATAACTTCCCATGTAGATCGTTCCACCACCCCTTGTGTGAATGCACTCTAGCTACTCATCTGACAGTTCAAAACAAAATTAATCCACTACATATTTACTCGGGCAACGCAAAATCTAGTTCATTATTTTAAACAAAAGGCTAATATGAAATTGGTAGCAGCCTATTTTCATAGAATTATCTATTACTAGCGTTTGCTCGCGACTTCGCACGCATTTTACCAGGATAGCCACGCAATTTTTCTCCCGGCCAAATTTTATTAAAATCCGTTCAGCCGTTTATGCGTGAAATGTGACAGACAGACAGAGATACTTTTAATTTATAGTATTCGTATGTATTGAATCAGTCAGACTGGTATTTTAGATATAAATACGGATCATGAGGCTTTCAGGCTTTATCAATGCTTTTAGTATCCTCTGTGCACCTGAAAGCTCTCATACAATTGTATCAATATCCTTTCCGAGAATATAACAATAGCATGAATGCATTTAACCCTATTGAATTTAACCAGACGAAACAGCTGGAGAATATTATTAAATTGGTAGGGTAAACCCTGGATAGATGCCGCGGTGGGATAGGTGCATTTTGGAAAAACCTATCTTCCCAAAGTAGCAACAAAAGTATAGGTTAAAGTATAGGTTAAATAGGGAGGGTATGCACAAAACAACACCATCTTTTCCCTTGCAGGTCATCGTGTGGAATCATGATAACCATGACTATTGTTCATAGTGGTTTTTTAAATATTTTTGTGTTATGTCATTATGTTTATTGCTATTTGTTTCCAGCTACACCTAAATTTAAGTAAGATATTTATAAGATTTTTTTAAAATTCATCATGACTTTGATGTTATTGTAAGTTGTTATTGTTGATTTTGTAAGACTGCATTTATTTACTTATAACACTTTAATTTGTACTTAACTTATTTATATCTACGGGCATCTATCCGCCTTAGCATTTTCATAATGAGGCTACCACGTCGTCCTTTCAAAAAGTTGGGCATCTATCCTGGTTTTACCCTATTAAACCTGACGTTTTTCTTCCACTTTTATTTATGGATTGCATACTACACCCAGACAATACATACAATGCTATTCATTGGGGAATCCAAGACAGAGTTTTCAGAGATTTTCTATCAGCAGTTTTGAATCTGAACTCTATCACGACTTATTAAAGTTTAGTCTTGCAAGGAAAGAATATTGCAGGGAATTTTTCCCGGCTGGTATTTCGATGTCGTATGTTGATAGCGCAGACCAAATTACCTGTATTAAGGCGGTACCCGACGTACACTAGGCCGCCTCCAATTTTTTATTTTATTTTACGGTAAACAAAGAAAACTTGAAAATTTTCATTGGTCAGATTGTGATACATACTCGGACTATAAGTGTTTTTAATGCCTCTAAAAGTTCTATTTTGTATAGTTTAGGCAGATATGCGAAAATAGAGGCCGGTGGCCACCAAGAGCAACTTCGTATCTCTGCCTAAACTATCTATAATATAAAAATGAATCGCAAAATGTGTTGGTAAGCGCATAACTCAACAACGCCTGGACCAATTTGGCCAAATCTTTTTTTAAAATGTTCGTTGAAGTTCAAGGATGGTTTTTACGGCGAGACATATAATACTTTTTATCATTTAAACAATTTGACACATAGATTTCCACGGGGGCGAAGCCGCGGGGCGCAGCTAGTTCAAAATAAAACTATTATAGAGGCATAAAAAAATATAGGTATTACTAACTGAACAATAACATTTTTGAAATTTTCTTTGTTCAACATACTCACTTTGACGACCGATGTGGCGCGGTGGGCGAAGGTCCGCTTGCGACGCAGGAGGTTGCGGGTTCGATTCCCGCCTCGGAACAATTGTGTGTACGATCTGCAGATATTTGTTTCGGGTGTTCTGGTCGTTTTCTATATATAATAAAAAATATCTATCTATGTATCGTATTGTATTATGTATATCAGTTATCTAGTACCCATAACACAAGCTCTGCTTACCATGGGGCTAGACAAATGTTGTGTGAATTGTCCAGCATTATTTATTTATTTACTTCCACTACATAGTATAAAACAAAGTCGCTACCCACTGTCTGTATGTCCCTATGTATGCTTACATCTTTAAAACTACGCAACGGATTTGGATGCGGTTTTTTTGAATAGATATAGTGATTCAAGAGGAAGGTTTATAAACTATTTGACACATAGATTTCCACGCGGGCGAAGCCGTAGGGCGCAGCTAGTATAAAGATAAAATAGGCCGCGGCGCTAGTGTGCGTCGGGGTATCCCCTTAATCTTTTGAGGCTATCATATTTTGTATGTTACATTTGGGTATATATTTTAAATGGGCCGTAGTTTTTAAGTATTTTCCATCCTGTACTAGACTAATTTTGCCTGAAATATGTAAATGAATTATTACCTCATTACCATGAATTATTGACAACCGATGGGTGCGCGGTGGGCGAAGGTCCGCCTGCGACGCAGGAGGTTGCGGGTTCGATTCCCGCCTCGGAACAATTGTGTGTACGATCTGCAGATATTTGATCCGGGTGTTCTGGTCGTTTTCCATGTATAATAAAAAATATCTATCGATGTAATATATAGTATTACGTATATCAGTTATCTAGTACCCATAACACAAGCTCTGCTTACCATGGGGCTAGATAATGCTGTGTGAATTGTCCAGCATTATTTATTTTATTTATTTAATTACGTATTATTATTATTTCTACATACGTTTTAGAATCTTACAAGAAGCACAAAATCTTATATACTTTGTTTGGTTTCTGTGAAACAATTTGTGCAAGAAGCAGCATAAGAAACCAAGCTATAATTTAAACTTAAAACAGCCGTGATTTATGTGCATTCCCGTTGACTTTTCATTTTCTTGGATAATATTTCCTTCCCAGCTATTCGCGCTAGTTTTGTTGTACAAGGGTTAAAATAGCAAGATAAGCGTTATAGTCTGCTCGGATTAACAAAACCGCTGAACTAGTCAAACTATTTTCTTCACCCATAATTAACTCGGGAACTTCGCTCCTTGGTTACTTACGTACCTACCGTACTAAGCTTTAATATTATTTTTGCTGCGAAAGAATGCGGGCAGATGCTGAATGTGGCAAGCTGAAAAGCGGTTTGATTCATACTTTACCCATCCCTCTATGTAACTATCATAGAAATAAAATAGAAAATGTTTTTATTTGCGTTTCAAAACAATACAAAGTAGAACGAATAAAAATTACAATGAAATTACGTAAAAGTTCAAAGTTTACTAAATTAAAGGCGAGAACACAAATAGGCTACCAGCTTGCTTAGCATTAAGGCTCCGCGCAAATGGGCCACCGACCACAGCCACCGGTGGCTGTCGCGAGCGACAGCTACTACTACTACTACTACTACTGCTGTAGCGAGTGGCCGCCACCGGCTACACGTATGCGGCGCGTCTATACAAAATATATGAAAAAGTATGTTAAGTGGCTGTCGCTGGCCACCAGTGGCTGCTGTCGGTGGCCCATTTGCGCGGAGCCTAACTGCTCCACACGGGTGCCAATAAAGCGCTGGTGTATATAACAATTATTGTATTAGATTATCTATTAACGTAACTTATAATTATAACTTTAGGAACCCCTACATAGATTAAGTATGTACAATACAATGTTTATACAAACATTGTATTTTCAGTTTGGCTAGAGTATAGTTTGTACCTCTATACGTTCGCTACTCGATGCATCAATGTCGTCATTGATTGATATTCGCAATGCAGTATTCTGATACGTATCTTGCATGTTTATCAGTCACATGGTTTATTTACATAAAAATAGCTACTGAAATGCTTATAAAAACAAACGTGCCTACTTACTCGATTCAATTAGAGCCGACCTTCCGTTTTATAATGGTCATAATGTTTCCTGTTCCGATGAATAATGTTAATGAAACACGAAACCACGTTGGCATTATCTATCTTCTAAATAAGGCTTCCATTTAGTCTTGCCTGTATATTTACTGCCGTTGTAATGTTTTGTTTGTGAATATCATTTGACGACCTCTGTGGTGATACAGGATTTTGCGGGTTCGGTTCCCGCCTCGAGACAAATGATTGTACGATCTGCAGATTTTTGTTCCTAGTTTCTGGACGTTTTTAAATATAATATATGTGTTTTGTATTAAAGTATACCCATGATATAAGCTCTGTTAAGCTTGGAGCTAGATGATGCTGTGTGAAATTGTCCAGCATTATTTATTAATTATTAAATTTTATTCCTATGTTGAAAGCTTACTTCAAACCAAATATGACATTACAAAAATTATCATTCTAATTCTATACCGGGATCACCCACTGCTGGCCTTTTATAAATATGCCTCCTTTCCCATCTGCCAAAAAAAATATGTATGTACATATGTGAGCTCTATTTAAATGAGAATAACATCGGCATGTTTTCACAGGTATAAAGTGGAAGTAGCGGGTAAGAGTCTACCCGTGCTCACCACTTTAGACAAGGGGCGATACGGCGTGATCGTATTCGAGTCGCTATCGAAATACGCGAATATGGACAAGTGGAATCGAGAACTTCTCGACAAATACTGCAGGGAATATTCCGTGGGAGTCGTCGGCTTCGCAACGCCCGGCGAGGAGACCTTAGTTGGCGCGCAGCTGAAAGGATTTCCACTCTTCATGCATACCAATCTCAGACTCAAGGTAAGCACTGTTTATTCAAATTCTGAACATTCACATGAATATTGAGCTCGTTTCGACGGCGAACAAACGTCCCGCAAATACCTAATCGTTTTAAGTTCAGAGACAAAAAAAATTAAAAGGTTCGATTTAATCTGCCCCCTGCGGCTATTTCACTGATTGAAATACCCTAAACATTCATATTCGTGATTGCCAGTGGATTTTATTCGGTGAATTTTTGCACATTTTTCAGCAGAACTTTTTGAAAAGTAAAATATGGGTGACGTACATCGGACGCGCCGGTGATGTCCAGTCCATTAGATTAAAAGCAATTAAGTTGTGGAATCGGTTGCGGGCGTGGGTTTTAAATACTCGATTATTTTCGAACATTTACCGGCCTATCACTAGATTTCACGTGTTTATTATGAATATGAGCGGGTTAACTACGAACCTAGAGGTATATACTAGCCAAACTCAATGTAGAATGTTTGTAAACAAACCGCCCACACTTAACTTAATAATTATGTTCAATAAGTTGCCGCGTCTTTTTATACGCAATTAACATAACGAGTTGATTTGAGATACTTCCTTCCATAAATATTGCTTATACAATGATATCTGAAACTTGACGCCGCGCAAGTGAGTTTCAATTATTGGAGTCGTGGTTTTTTAACAAACATTCTACATCGAGTTTGGCTAAACCACAAACTATACCAGTTTGTGTTGGAAGAACACTATCGTTTCATCCCTAAGGGAAAGTTCATCAATCACGTGAGGCTCCAAACCCGGAGTGTTCGGAAAAAACACGAAATAAAAATAATATTAATAAAACCTGTATTTAGAGACAATATTCTGAAATATAAGATACTTTTATGTATCTACAAAAAATACTTGAAGTGAAAGGAAATCGTAAGGACGGAATCCTCATCTTGGGAGGAGGGTTAAGGAAGTTCCTAAAAACATAGGTTGATTAATGAATGTACGACCCTTTATCGAGGGACTTCTAGGAGATATTTAATGAGTGTTTTCTGCGCAGGATGCAACACTGAATCCAGGCTCACCTGTTCTACGGCTGTCAAGAGCAGGAGAGACGGCGTGGGGGTCTCTTCCAGGGGACCATTGGACCGTCTTCAGGGCGAACAGCACGACCTACGAGCCGGTGGCTTGGGCGATACGGCAGAACGAGTATGGATCCGAAGGTCAGTGCTTGAAAATATCGTTTTTTCCGTGGTACAGCAAAGTCCTATTCGTAGCACCAATTGCATTTTTTCCCCTAGTTCTATTAGTAGGACTTCAGGCAAATGCCGAAATGCGGCATTACGGGCACGGGCGGAATAGGGGCATTTTTTGTATTGTGACCATACAAAAAATGCCCGTAGTTCTACTCATTCAATTCAAAGGTTCGAGCGATTCAAAGGTTTCTTAAGTGAGCGATTTTATATTTATAAAAGCGCACAATTTGGGTTTTTTATTAACAAACTTTAACATGTTCAGGAAGCTCTATAGTTCACTGTCTCTGCTTTTTCATTTCATTTATGACAACCAGAGGGACACAATGGAACACTTAGTTATATCAAAGAATGTGTTGACAATGGGTTACTCAAATTTTGTATCCTGTGTTTAAAAGAAACACTATACGCATAGGCAATCCAGGTCTTCCAGTCTCTTGGTCTTCAAATCAGTCAGAATCCTACTTACATTGTAAAAGTGTAATTCAGTCTGTCTGCAAATTTTTCACAACTACCGACTGAGCACCTCATGAAATATGGCAGGGAGGTAGATGCCCGAGGAAGGACGTAGCCAATTTTTATATCCCTACGAAAAAACGCGTGTGAAAGCGCGGGCAGGAGCTATACTCCGATTTAGAAACTTAGATATTTTTGTATACAAACAGGTTACAACACTCGAGGAATATTAGTGCATTAGTGCGAAGCTAAGCACAGAAGTTCGAATTAATTTATGGTTTTGAAAGCTTTCATTCATCATTTAATTGACGTTTGTTTTCGAATGCCAAATAGTTTTCGCTCAACATTTGAGATTATGCGTTATTGAAGTTTGTGTTTTTAGTGATAACCTTGCTGTTCTTCTGTTATTGTCTGTCCTTCTGTTATTGTAATCAGTTTTTGTTAAGATTTCATTCATGCATTCAGTTTTAAGTCTTTGTAGTCATAAAATATATGGGATTCGAAATCGGATTATAGACACCTTTAAGCCTGTAATTTATCGAAAGAAAATTTGAACCAAGACTGAAATTCGAGCCATCGAATCCCGCTCCAGCACAAATGTCCGAAAACAGCGTCCAGTGAAAGGAAATTGTAGATGATGTGATGAGGGTACATGACGGTGCGTCGGCTTTGAGCCGGGTCCCTTTGATCTCCTATTGCAACCTATCGGATTACGTACAGATTTGTCCGTCGCTATTGGCCGATGAAATTGTAGGCTATCTAGGCTGGCCTACTTTTGGCTTTGTGTAGGTAGGCGTATTAGCGTTATGGAATTGTAAGGATATCTGGACTTGCTTGGACTCTGTGCTGGCGGTAGGTAAGTAACTATCAACCATCTTGGTTTTTTTTTATCCCACTCTATACTCAGATAACCTGGATATTTTTTGTAAGGGAATATTGGTTGTTTATTAGTAGGTATTGTTGGTGGATATTGGTATCATCGAAGCAAAGCACTGAAGCTCGAGACAATTTTTGGTTTTAAAAGCTTTCATTCACCATTTATTTGAGATCTCATTTGTTTTGATTTCAAATAAAAAAAATATCTATACATGTGAGATTATGCGTTTATAAAAATTGTGTTTTCGGTTTTAGTGAAAACCTTGCTGTACTTCTGTAATTGACAGATTTTGTTAAGTTTTCATTCATAAAATATCATTGTTGACATAAAATAGCTTGGATTCTAAACCGGAAAAGTAGACTCGGCACAACAGGTATTTGATTACACACACACACACCCCCATCAGTCGTCATCAACTAAAAACCTCCCTATCAAAACGGCTCTGTTGGAAGACTATTGATAAACAAACTCATTTTATCGGCTTTTTCTTTTTATAAGTATTACTAATCCTATTTTTCTGAAGGATTATTACACCAATAAAGGCTAATAGGGGCAAAGTAAAGTAGAGCGAAGCACAATAATGTATGATAGTGCTCCTATAAACTAGTTATACTCGATGTAGAATGTTTAAACGTAAAATTCACTCTGTTGTCGCGTTTTTATACGCAATTTATATTCCTTCCTTCAATAAATATTGCTTAAAAATGATGCCAATGCCAAGCAAGTGAGTAAAGTTATTTGTGACGTAGGTAGTTTACAAACATTCTACTTTGAGTTTGGCTAATAATAAGTCGCACGACGTGAAGGCTTTCTAATTAACCTATATTCGAATGTAACTGGGATTCCGGCTTTATTCAATTACTACGTACTCGTAATATATGTAGGTATTACCTAGCGTACCTAAAACTAGGGCACGACTTGCTTACTCTTTCGGCCTTTTCGCGTAATATGAAAGTTTTCTGTTGAAGTGTCATACATTAGTTTTTGCGTCTGAATCGGCCCCGTAATTTTCAAAGGGAAGCCAAATTTATTTTCGCTTTTGACTGCAAAAATTTCTCAGCTTCGTTGAAAACATTACTGATGTGTGGGCGTTGAAATAATCCTTTTCGGGTGTTCATTTTTATGCGGTTCTTATGTTTCACTTATCTGACTAATTTGTTTTAATATCAATAAAATATGATTGACATCTAAAACTAATTAAATATGAGTCAGATAGGTGAAACATATTAAATATTCAGTTTGCTTGATAAAATTACAGTGTCATAATGGTTATAAAATAAGTAAACATTTACACAAAACAAGTATCAATTCGGAATCGGAAATTATACTAGGGTAGGTATCACCCATCTATAACGTTCTTCCGTTATTTGTTCCAAGAACTTAATAAGATCCTTGGGTAGGTACAGACTCCACCAAAGCTCAGAAGATGTCCGGAGCGGAGACGAAAAGAGATGGTTTTCAGCTAGGGTGTCTCAACCGAAGCTGTGCGGAGATGCGTATTGACTGGACTGGAGCGGAGATGTTTGCTGGCTAGATAGCGACGCCGCTCACTGCTCGCCGCTTACATCACTTCTCGTTTCAACTGTGTGACGTCGCTCGTCGCCAGCTTGTCTCACATCTCCGCTTTGATCTTTCTTTGTTTTCTCCGCATTGAA
Source organism: Eupithecia abbreviata (assembly GCA_943735965.1). Classification (NCBI taxonomy): domain Eukaryota; kingdom Metazoa; phylum Arthropoda; class Insecta; order Lepidoptera; family Geometridae; genus Eupithecia; species Eupithecia abbreviata. The sequence goes on along the minus strand of OX030979.1, from coordinate 8,991,096 downwards.
ATATGATTAATCCCCGCTCTTGGTATCCGCTCGGTGGTATCCACTGAAGCTGAGCGGAGATGAGGTGTTTGAATAACTTTATATTGGTGGTTTTATACACATCTCTTCTCCGCTCGTGTCTCTCCGCCTTGGTGGAGTCCGGCCCTCAGATGGTTCCGTAACCAAAGCCGTAGAATTCAAACAAAGGAATTTCAGCAGCCATTCCGTCGCACATTATGCATTCATGTGTAGTGTATTCTCACACTGCCATTAAACTAAGTGCCAACGATTAAAAAACAAATTTAAAAGGACGCCGCTGTGTGAGACTGTTTTGCTCAATTTGGCAATGGATAGCGCTCTGCAAATGAAACCGCGGTGATTATAACGTTAATTAACCGCCATTTTTTAACGCAAACATACATTTTCTACGACAAGGCCCTCTGCTATTTTCACGTTATACTGAACATCGCTTAACTTTACATTAATTTCTCGTTAAAATTACAAAAATCGACACTTACGACTCCTAATGGTTATAAAATAAATTATGTATATTGCCTAGTAACCATAAATTGGCCGCCCCTTCGTCTAATAAATCTTACAGTAGGTAAGTTCTACAAGAGTAACTTCTGATCGCCGGTCTTTAGTGCAAGTCGATTTCAATTTATTTGCAGCTGACAATTTAATGATTTCATCGAAACGTTGATAAGATTAATAATTCATCTAATAGGTCGTATGGCATGTCAGAGCTGTCATTGTGTCCTAATAAATGATGCATGTTTGTTCATGTCGTAACATTTTGTTTTCATATTTTGTTAATAAATAGAGAGCAGATTTATAAAATAAATAAAATAGGTACACACATAAACAATAAAAATTTAAATTGCAAAACACGTGTTTTATTTTTTATTTTGTACGAGATTAATTATTGTTTAAATAAATTAAAACTAAAAAATACAGCAATCCACCATGACACGTTGAACACCCAATCAGAGAATACCGATCTGTTTTTTGATAATATTGTAAGTAATAGTTCTAATTTGTTTATAATATTCGATTGTAATATTATTTGAATAAAGATATTATAATAAATAAAAAGATATTATAATAAATAAAACATAAAATAGTCATTCTGTGTCATCAGAAGTGATGTCATAGACAGACGCCATGAGTATTGTAGCGTTTTAAAGTGAAATGAAAATTGCATATTTAAAAGCTTATTCTTTGGAAAATATCACGATGCAAGAAACATTAAAATTCCTTGTACAGAACTCTGAAACGAGCACCAAAATCTTAGCTACCTATATATGTTACGTAAATTGTGATACCTATATCATTCAACTACCGATTCGAGCCATTACAAAACGACCCTTACAGTAAATACAGTACTAAACGAAAATCGTTGTTTCTGCCTCAAACCGTAATACTGTCAATAAAATCCAGAATGAATTGCACGGCAGCACGAAACCATTTGGTTTACTTCTAATAATGTCGCTTTAAGAGACGATATATCCTTGTCATTTGACATTAACTATAGTAATAATGATATGATAAACGCGACGCCCACTGGGATAAATTAAGGTATGCAATACAAGCTCTTTGTTACCTAAACTTCCTCTACCCGAGCTTTCACCTATGATTAAGGCCGCTCCGCGTAAAGTAACCCAATTTTGTCCTCAACGTTTTAACTCTTAAAACGAATGTAGGTATAGGATATTTGTTCATATTTTGTGTTTTGTTTCATTACGTGGCAGGCAGACTGATGATAGCAGTTGAAGTGTTAAAATACACAGAAGGAAGCTACTCGATGTTTATCGAGTGCCGGTAGTCAAGAACAAAGTGCCTTATGTAACTCTTTGTTTACAGAAGAACGGATGCCGCTAGCAACAGTGATGCAAGACCACGGCCGCTTGGATGGCGTCCAACGGGTCCTCTTCGGCTCTGGACTGCAGTTCTGGCTGCATCGCCTCTTGTTCCTGGACGCGTTGAGCTACCTCAGCCACGGCCAGCTCAGTCTCAGCCTGGAGCGGTGGATACTCGTCGATATTGATGATATCTTCGTTGGTGAAAGGGGTGAGTTGAATAACTGTTGACTTCTAGAAGAAAGTAGAGATAATGCCTCGTTTTCTTCTTCGACTTCTCGTGATACTAGTCGATATTGATGATAGCTTTGTGTGCGGTGACACAAAAAAGATAAACAATTAAGTGTAGTAGGGGGAAACCAAAATAACGATACCAAAAGAAGCGTTTTCCCTCGGTTATATCCTTAAAAACCATATATAATTTCTCTAGATTTTTTCTAATATCATCACATAGAGCGCATAACTTCTTACGATGCCTGGCGGCGATAACGTTTTCCTAAATCCTTGGTTAAATGCGTAATTCTGGTTCGTAGGCATTATGTAAGTTGGGTTACTAGGGCACCATCAGACAAGCAAACGAGGAGGTAGCTATGGCACGACGCTAATCAATCACTCCCAACCACCATACGGATTGCTGACGTGAGCGGAACGCAGATTTGAGCTGTTCGAACCGTATTCATGACTACAGAATTGCTGATATACATTCCATGGTTAGATGGGTTTCTTGCTGGAAGGGCGCTTTATGATAACTCGCGAGATTAACGCTAATGTGAACACTACGTTCTAGAACCCGATGTATTTTATGTCAACAAAGGAATTTGTGAATTCAAACAACAAAACTGATAACAATAACGGAAAAAAACGACTTAATATCAAGGTTATCACTAAAAACTATGTAAAACACAAACATCAACCAGGCATAATTGCACATACACGGCAAATAAATTCTGAATTCGAGTTTGAAAACGGACGCGAGACGAAATAAATGATCAATGAAAGCTTTTATAACCAAAAATTGTTTCGAGCTTCGATTTGCTTCAATGATACCCAAATTGTAAAATACTTTCCACCAATATTTCTTTGCTTTTGTCATCCCATGGTTTACAAAAAATATCTAGAGTACTTAAAGGTTTCTTGCTGAAAGAGCCCTTACTTACTCGCAAGATAAAAGCTAATCTATTCAGGTGTGAATATAGATTTGTTCTGCAAAACTTCACTTTATTGGATGCACATCTTCCTCCTAATTTATTATTACCTTCACGTTAACAAATCAGTATGCATTGAATATCTGAATAGTATTAGTGCCGACACTTGCGCGGATTGAATCCTAATGACTGGCGCATAGAATCATGTTTTGTGAATTATTAATAAAATATATAAACAAGAATGGTATATCTTGACAGTTATTGATGGGTCTGTTTTGTCTGGCTGTAATAAAATGTATTGGCTATAAATCAGTGCATTGTTTATGTGCCATGACAGTGCTGGCTGCTTTTTCATGAGCTCTGTAAAAGCATTAGGACAGTATTCCATTTCCCTAATTACATACCCTATATTTCTACAAATATGGTAGTACATTGAATAGAACATGTAAAACCCTCTGTGCAGCTTTTCCTGGTATTTTCAGACGGAAGAAGCTAATGAAGGTTTCGTGTTACGTCTGTTTTGACCGTGTCCTCGCACTTTTCACGTTTAATAACGAGACAAAAGCCATATCCGCTTCACATTTGCATAGGTACTTTGGGATCTTTCGTTATAATGATTATGTTCCGTCAGAAATATACGTACATTATGTGAAACATATCAAATATAAGTAACATTATAAAGGCTATAGTTTGTACCGTTGTGGAGATGTTTGGCTGAAGACAACGCCAAATGTACTGAATGGATCGAGCTGAAATTTTGCACACATAAACATCTGGATCCGAAATAACATACCTATATCAGCTATATCTACTAGCTCCTTTTCATTCTATTATACGCCTGCGAAGCTGTGGGCAGAATCTAGTCTTGATATAGATATATAGTTCAGTAATCTTCGATCAGCATTCGCGTATGGGTTTAGATTCATATTCAATTGTGGGTTCTTAACGGTTGGAAGTGAAAGTGAAGTTACAAATCATCTGCGTGTCAGTTGTACATCTATCCTTTTCTTCTCTACTTGGAAAATGTGGAAAATAATAAAAAAAACAGAGCACGCGATAGAAAAAAATGAAAGATTTAAAACTAAAATAGGTACGTAAGGTTAACTACCGTTTACGTTAACGTTTCTGTTTCATCCATGTGGACAGAAATCTGGAAATGGGATAAGCCAGATAGTCAGAAACAGCCCTCAGGATGTTGGGTAAAATAGCCTGATTTGATGCAAAACCTAGACCAATTTTTAGAATGTTTCATTAGTATACAAACAACGTAACGTTGTATGTCCGAAACAGGGATTAGTAAAGAAAAACCTACGAAAAATACATTCCTTTCAGAGCTGGAAAACGAATGAAACCTTTTACAAATTTATGTTTCACGAGCAGCAGTTAATTATTAGAACAGTGTGTTATTATTTTGATAACGGTATTTTTTCCTTAATTCCAAAAGTATGTCGCCCAACACAAATAAAAATATCGTTTCCTATTTTCGGTTCTATAATACTTGGTTTTTTTTTAAACAACGATTATAACAATTCATAGAAATATTAGTGGAAAGAAGGATAGAGTTTTATGACACTGATATCATCGGAGTAAATCTCAGAAGCTCGAAACAATTTTTGGTTATGAAAGCTGCCAAATTACAAATTTTATCAATGGATAAGCCCAAGAGCAGTAGCGAGTAGTGTTCTCTACCAAACTTTAAATTAAAACACTTTTCGCTGCGCTTGGGCTTATCCATTGATAAAATTTGTGATTTTACAATTTGTTTTCTGCTATTTTTATCAGTTTTGTAAAGTTTACATTCATAAATATATTTGGTGACATAAAATATATTCGATTCTAGAACCGAGTCAAACTACCATCGAAGCAACCAGCCATCCGTGCCGTCTACCAACCTACATTGCGGCCGGTGCCGCAAAATCGCTTTAGCTTTATTTAATTTTCTATTCCAAGAAAATGTTATAACATCAGACTAATGCTCTTAAGCATTGAAAAGCAAAGCTCGTTAATGTTTAAAAAGTAAATAGCAAAGCTTATGAAGAAACAAGTTATGAAATAAGGAAATAATGAACCTGCACGTTAGCGAACTCGCCCTGACTTTATTTTAATAGACTGAGCTTTTCGCTTATCGGTAATGGCCGTATTAAAACCCACGTTTCATGAGAGTGAAAGGTTTTCACCAACTATGTATTTACAAAAAAACTATGGCTAAAAGTACCCCCCAAAAAAGGCGCATGTTTTGAACTCTCCTTTGTGGCAAATAAAGGAATTACATACGATTTGTCATGTTTTTGTTGTGGGCGACTGTAAAAAAAATTGCAACTTGTGCACACGCAAGTAGGTATAAAACATGTTTTGCTTCATAAATTGTCAAAAAATTATATCATCTAATTCCGTCGTATTAAGGTTTATATTCCTTTGTCCAGGTACTCGTCTTCATGAAGAAGACGTGGCTGCTCTGCTAGCATCACAATCAGCGCTGCAGCGGCTGGTGCCAGGGTTCCGCTTTAACCTGGGCTACAGCGCAAAGTACTACCACCATGGAACGACTCTCGAGAATCGAGGCGACGACGCGCTGCTCAAGCATAGGGAGCATTTTACGTGGTAAGTGCTGGTCCTGTCCTGTGATCCGACATACAGCTTCCCCGGGCATCTCGGTTCTGAGACTTGGCAAATGTAGTGTAGGAAGTCCTCAGGTTAGGTGGGACGACGCGTTGCTCAAGCATAGGGGCACTTTACGTGGTAAGTTCTGGTACTGTGTTGCGAAGACCCATAATGCCATCCGACATACATCTTCCCCGGGCATCTCGGTTCTGCGACTTGGTAAGCGTAGTATAGGAAGTCCTCCGGTTAGTAGGGTTCACGCGTTGCTCAGGCATAGCGAACACGTAAGTATCATCGCTTAGTAGAACAAGGATCTTTTCAAGAGAAGTGTAAATAAATGTCTTCTAGGCATTCATGATGCATCGTAGTTTAACATCGTCTCTTACCAACAAGTCAAACAGAGGTATATTCTTCACTATCATTTAAAAAACATCATCTTAGGGATATGTTAGTCCAGTGCCGGATATATTCCTCCTATAATGAGAACGACAGACCTTAGTCCACCGCTGGGAATCGGAATGGGGCATATTTTCTGTGCAAATTTGTTCAAATTTATATACAGGGTGTCCGGTGGCAGAATTAGGATTTAAAAATTAAATACTAAAAAAACTACAAGTTACACATGTTTATTTTATACACAATTACAAAGAACAATAGTGCGGATTTTATTGTTTAAAAATTATTTCATCTAAATGTTGACCATCACGTCGCGCACACTCTTCAAATCTAGCCTCTGTATTCCTTGCTACACGCTGGAGTAATGATGTAGGGATGGCGTTAACTTCGCGAACAATATTTTCTTTGAGGGCCGAGATGGTTGCTGGGTTGGTTTCGTATACCTTACTTTTTAGGTATCCCCACAGGAAAAAAAGTCCATGGGAGTAATATCCGGTGATCGGGGTGGCCAGGGGATGTCTCCGAAACGGCTTATCAATTTATTCGGGAAGAAATCCCGAAGAATCGCCATGCTCTCTCTGGAATTGTGCGGGGTGGCGCCATCTTGTTGAAATCATGTGTGTGAACTGTGGGCAGGATGGCCTCTCATTATTGGTAGTAAATACTTGTTCAACATACGTCGATAACCCACATCGTCTACAGAAATGGATTGACCGCGACCGTTTTTGAAAAAATATGGTCCAATTATTGCGCTACTTGACAATGCACACCAAACCGTCACTTTGGGGCTGTGAAGTGGTTGTTGGTGTTTCAACCGAGGGTTCTGTCTTTTAGGTGACCAGTAAAGGCAATTTTGTTTGTTTACACTTCCATTTAAATGAAAATGGGCTTCATCACTCCAAAAGATAGTGTTTACCGCACGAAATCGCTCCAACATTTTCTCGCAAAAAAAAATTACGCAAATTGTGATCGTTAGGTTTAAGTGCTTGCACAACTTGAATCTTGAAAGGGTGAAATTTGAGATCCTTCTTCAATATTTCATGCACAACAGTTTTTGGAAGCCCTAAAACAGACGCTCTCTTGCGCACGGACTGACGCGGATCGTCTTGTAAACTGTTCGCTACGAGTTCAATGTTGTTAATTGTTCTAGACGTCCTGCTAGGCCCTGGCCGAGGGTTATTTCCTGCCGAACTTGTTGCCCGGAATCTTTGCACCCATAATCGAATTAGATTTTCACTTGGAGCATCACTTAAACGTCGAATATTGTAACGCGAACAAAATCTACGACGAGCAGTTACACAGGAATCATTAGCCTTGAAATACGCTTCAATTACGAACGCACGTTCATCCGACCACCGCGGCATCGTGACTAAAAAACCCGCACGATTGACAAACTCAACGCCGCCCGCTCCCCACTCCTACGCTTAGCCGTTACGGAGAAATTTAGATTTTAAAAACAAATTCTGCCACCGGACACCCTGTACATAGTAAATGTGGCAGCTTTTTACGAAAGTACTGCTAACTTTAAGTATATAAATGTATGAGAATTTAAGTATTTTGTATGAAATCTCGATAACCGAACGATGTATTAAATTCACAAACGCTTTTATAGACGTCTGCAGTATCACATAATATACCTTTAATATATTCCTAGTCAGTTCCTGAAGCTCTATTCAATATTGTAAGCTTTTGAATAGGTATACCAATATTTGATCACTAATGTAATCAAATCACAAAGATATTACCGGGAAACGAAAATCGTTTCCTGTTTCCGGATTTCCGATAAGCAACGTTATTATTAAACCCATGTTGGTAGTAATAAAAAATATAGGGTATTTTATAAAATGGGTTACTGTGTGGTACTGGCATAGAATTTACACCACCCCATTCTCATGGCGCGTGTAGGTGTCATTAGAGGCGACTAAGAGATACATAATTTTAAATTAATTTCAATACGTTTTTATAGAAAAATTCCACTCGTTAATAGTGAAACTAGCCATTTGGTGCTGGCTTAAAATTTGCACAACCCCATTCTCTTGACGCGCGTGAGTGTCCTTAGAGGCGACTAAGGGTAAGTAAATAATTTTATATTATTTTCAATATGTTTTTATGGAAAAATATCTAATAAATCTTCATACTTCTTACATACTACGTCGGCTAGATAAATATATTATCTTTTGTAAGTCCCCATATTTTTCGAGTCGACAGATTCGCGTCTCTACCTGTCAGAAGTAACCGTGTCTATGAAATGCTTCATTCAGTCTTCATCACGTGTAAACAATTAATTTATTTTTTACACGTGATGAAGACTGAATGAAGTATTTATATAGTCGTGCATATACCAAATATAAGATAAATTCGTGGATGAGGTATAAACAAATAATAATTGCTATTGGATTGGCAAATATGTAAAGCAATGTTTGCAATTAATTAATTATAACTAAACATTATATTAATTGTGAAAACATTGAAATACTGAAACTCGAATAATACCACCTCCTACAAGCTCATTATGACGATGAAGATTAATTTTATGATGAAAACATAATTTATTTACTTATTTTTATCGTAAACCATTTTTATGTTTTTTAAAAAGCCAAAACGCGGTAAATGAACCCTATATTATCAAATATCAAAGAGCTTTATTTCCATTAGACCGACTCTTGGACACGTCAAAACAAACTCTTCGTCTCCTTAAGTCGTCAATATCTACATATGTTGTTTACCTAACGTGACTTTGTAAGTTACATAAATCTTGATAAGCAGTTACATGCATTGTCGTTTAACACCGTAATCACTCTAATGTTCGATATTACTACGGAAATCAACGTTTAGCATATATTTGTTACACAATGAATATGTAGATAAACGTTCTTTGTTACAGTAGATTCGTGCAGTTCTGCTAATGTAGGTAATAAAATTAGTAGTTTCTTGAGAATTTGATCGTATGAAGATAGCAGTATCTTTAAAGAAATTATCACCACACAGCATCACCAAGGCCCGCGCTAAGCAGAGATTGGGTTATGGGTGCTAGATGACTAATATACTACAATACAATATAATCATCATCATCAGCCTATAGCAGTCCACTGCTGGACATAGGCCTCCCCCAATGAGCGCCATAGCGCCCTGTCTTCAGGTTGCCGCATCCAGCATCTACCTGCAGTCTTTCGCAGGTCGTCATCCCACCTGGTCGGAGGGCGTCCTACACTACGTTTACCGAGTCCTGGTCTCCACTCAAGAATAAGTTTGCCCCAGCGGCCGTCGGTTCTTCGCGAGTTATGGCCGGCCCACTGCCACTTCAGCTTGCTAATTCTTTGAGCTATGTCGATAACCTTGGTTCTCTGTCGGATGTATTCGTTACGAATCCTATCCTTCAGAGAAACCCCGAGCATAGCTCTTTCCATAGCTCGCTGAGTGACTTTGAACTGGTGGACCAGCCCTATCGTGAGTGTCCACATCACAGCTCCGTAGTTCATAACGGGTAGGACGCACTGGTTGAAAACTTTTACAATATAATAGATTATTATTATTATATTAGCTCGGAGTGTCCCACTGCAGAGCAAAGGCCTCCCTCCCCTTCTTCCACTCATCTCGATCCTCAGCAAGGAGAGCCCACTCTTTGTTTTATAGGTCGAGCTCATCCTGCCATCTCCGCCTACTAGCTAGGCCTTCCACGTGGCCGTCGTCCGTCCGGGACCCAGTCAGTGGCGATCTTCGCCCACTGCTGGTCGATACGCCACACATGTCCAGCCCAGTATAATAGATTGATAATTTTTATTATTATTTTTTTATCAACACAGTGGGATGCTGTGTTGTTAGTCCAGCATTTTTATTTACGTGCTTAAATTGGGACCTATAGCGTTCTTACAAATAAAATTGGAGAAGAAATAATGGTTCATTGTAATTATCTCATACAGTCCAATATACGAATAAATCTGACTGAAACCAAGAAAACTGAATAGGGTCAACTTTCCTATTACGCTTTGTATAGTGAAAGTGTTTTAAGAGGCGCATTTTATTTATCTATATATATAAAAGAAAGTCGTGTTTGTTACAACACTTATAACTCGAGAACGGCTGGACCGATTTAGCTGAAAATTGGTGGAGAGGTAGCTTAGGACCAGGAGTCTAACATAGATTTTTATCATTTTAACCATTTGACTAGACACAGATTCAACGGGGGCGAAGCCGCGGGGCACAGCTAGTTATACATATAAAAATACCCAAAAGTTATTGGCAACTAACGTTTCATAAAGTTCCATGGATGTTTCAATAGATATACTTACTTATCGAGTATAGATGTTGAAAACATGAAAAATTGTTTGGACACAATACATATTATGATATTTTCCATGAGTGCTATTTCGATTTGACCAAACTAATTGGTGAGCTCGAATGAGACATTGTCATTAATTAAAATGTCGTGTCGTCGTTACGCTCAACATTATTCAGTCATTACTCCACTAAAATAGCGAGTCCATTAAAGTGTCCGATGTCCATGTCTCAATTATCCAATTTGTTGTCACAGAATCCAAACTGATATGCGAGTTGTATTGCTTTTTATCCATTCATGCTGCATACGTTTATCCAATCGTAATGTTCCATAACAAATAAAGGAGATTTAGGTACTCGGTTGTAGATGGGTTCCAAGAACTGAACCAAGTATTGTGTAGGGATAACATTTTTAACACCGCATTTTTCGCCAGGATTTGTACTGATGTAGGTACAAATTCTACCATTTGAGGTGTGGTGTGGAGTGTACTCTTATTCATGCAGATTTGCTTTATTATCCTCTCAGTTTACCTACCTTTCTGGAAAATTATTGTCATAGAATATATTTTAAAACTGCTTGGTGATCGATTCTTGATCTGCTCGTATTAAATTACGAAATAACATACAAAGTAATAGCTGGCTACAGCTTTGCTCAATTAAAACTTAGCCTCCTGAATAGTAAAAAAGCGAGCTTTTATATTCTTATCGGACTTGCAGTTGACCTATTCATTAACTATAATTATAATTATTTCACAGTCATATTAGATTATTTATCCCCAGGTTTTGCCACATGTGGAACCACCAGCAACCGCACCTATACAACAACGTCTCTCAACTCGAAGGCGAGATGATGCTGAACAAACAGTTCGCAGTAGAGCACGGCATCCCGACCAACTCGTGTTACTCCGTGTCTCCGCACCACTCGGGAGTGTACCCGGTCCATGAGCCGCTGTACGAAGCCTGGAGGAAGGTCTGGGATGTGAAGGTTACTAGTACTGAGGAGTATCCGCATTTGAGGCCAGCTAGGTGAGTCTAAAATATATATATAGTAGATGTGTCCCGCGGCTTCGCCCGCGTGGAATGTGTCAAATGATAGTCGCATCAAAATCCGTTGCGTAGTTTTAAAGATCTAAGCATACATAGGGACGGACGATAGCGGGAAGCGACTGTGCTTTATACTATGTAGTGATAGTTATTAACCGCATCAATTTGACCGCGAAGGCCTATCCACATTAGTCTCTCCGCATTATCGTATAGCAGTTTTCAATATTCAATTTATTTGCGGTTTGCCAATCGAATATTGAATTATGATATTTCTTGTATTCAATTATATCTCAAAGAATTACCAAGCTGAAGTGGCAGTGTGACGGCCATATGTAGCGAAGAATAACCGCTGAGGTAAACGTGTTCTTAAGTGGACCGCGACTCGGCACACGTAGGTTAGGACGCCCTCCGGCCAGGTGGGATGACGACCTGCGAAAGTCTGCAGGCAGATGCTGGTTGCGGCAAGCTGAAGACAGGGCGCTTATTAGGGGAGGCCTATATCCAGTGGATAGGTTGATGATGATAGTATTCATTCAAATATGTCAAAATTCGATCGAGTAATCGTTGCAGTGAAAGATATACTTTAACCGTATATGCCCATGTATTTTACCTTACCGCATCAGCCTTACCGCATTCATGAAACCAAAACGATATGACGTCACAAACATATAGTTCTTCGCCTTCATCTAAAAGTTACCGCATTATGAAAAATAAATTGCGGTATTCCGAGTACCGAGAACTTGGAACCGCACTAAATGTAATATAATTTTATACCTCAAACCTCAAGCGGACGATTATTAAACACAACAACAACCTTAATATCCGGTTAAAAGTAGTATACGTAAATATTACTCGCATGTTTATACAACGGTGTCCGTTTCGTTTGGGACCGCGACATGTACCTACCGCATTAAAGTTTAATTTGACACTGGAATGGCTAGTGGTTACTGGGTGCCATTAGTAATTCTATGTGCCGGTTTATTTCGTTCAATTTGTTATTTAACACTGAATTTAATATGCTGCGTGTTGACGGCATTACATACATTATGTGATTGTGATTACTGCTCCTGGAATGTTAATCTAGTTGGAAGCATTCAAATATGGGCTAATAATACAATACAATACACTACAAAAATTCTTTATTGTACACCATAATCAAATTAAACATTACAGAAATACATTATAAGCGACAGGTACAATGGGCGGCCTTATCGCTTAGAAGCGATCTCTTCCAGGCAACCTTTGGATGGAAAGAATTATATGAATAATGTTAATAGTGTAAGTCTGTATGTACCTATTTGGGAGTAAGCCGACCACCACTGGGGTGAACGTGTTCTTGAGTGGAGACCGCGACTCGGCAAACGTAGAGGAAGAAAGATTGATCCCTACCAAAAACAGAAACTGTTGGTGTAAAAATACAGTGTCTTTTTGAGATGGGAGTTGATGGCCAAATAAGAAACCATGATAGATTGAAGAAAAGGTGTGGAAGGAGTCATGATCTTGATTTATAAGTAAAAAAAACTGCATATTTAATTGCAGAAATATGCAGTTTTTTTATTTTTATTTGAAATCGATCCTGTTTCTTTTAAATATCATATTATTTAAAATAAAATAGGATCGATTTCCTACCAAAGTAAAAGATAAACAAAAATGAAATATGCAGTTTTTTTTACTTATAAATCGAGATCATGACTCCTTTCACACCTTTTCTTCTATCTATCATGGTTTCTTATTTGGCCATCAACTCCCATCTCAAGAAGACACTGTTTAAGTCGGTTGTTGTAACTTTTTCATAAAATGTACGTACATGGTCTAGTGGATTAACTAGTATCATTAATTTTAATGATGATAAACATTTAACAAGAAATTCCTTATCCAAAGGTCACGCGCACAAAAAATATCAAACTCGCTAACGAGCAATTCCGCGAAAACTATCGAGATATTCATTGATTCTAAGTAATAATTAGCTAGGCAACACTTTGACACAAATAAACATTACATGCTAGTTTCTGCCCTCGGCTTTACACATGTTGTTTGTTTTTACACGTTGTTATGGAAACGTTTTATATCCCATCCCATGATTTATGGGATAAAAAGTAACTTCTGTTGTACTCCAAAGCCTGAACAACCAGAATGCATAATTTCATATCCGATCCGTTCAGTAGTTTTGGCGTCATGAAGTAACAAACATCCATCGACGACCTCTGTGGCGCGGTGGGCGAAGGTCCGCCTGCGACGCAGAAGGTCGCGGGTTCGATTCCCACCTCGGGACAAATGTGTGTACGATCTACAGATACTTGTTTCGGGTGTTCTGGTCGTTTTTTATATGTATAATAATAAATATCGATCTATGTGAATGTATTGTAGTATGTATATCAGTTATCTGGTACACATAATACAAGCTCTACTTAGCTTGGGGCTACTAGATAATGCTGTGTGAATTTGTCCAGCATTATTTATTTATTTATCCATCCAAACTTTCGCATTTGTGTTAGTGTAATTATTACTTAGAACATAGTAGAGTAGGTATTTAATATGCTATATAATTTTATTTAATTTTATATTTAATATGCTATATAATTTTATTCAATTTTTATATTGCTGGATAATTCACACAGCATTATCTAGCCCCATGGTAAGCAGAGCTTGTGTTATGGGTACTAGATAACTGATATACATAATACGATACATTACATAGATAGATATTTTTTATTATACACAGAAAACGACCAGAATACCCGAAACAAATATCTGCAGATCGTGCACACAATTGTTCCGAGGCGGGAATCGAACCCGCAACCTCCTGCGTCGTAAGCGGACCTTCGTCCACCGCGCCACATCGGTCGGTTAATACTACTTAGAACATAGTAGAGTAGGTATTATTGTTATCTTATCAGTATACCTGTAACGTCTTAGCTTGATTGACCCCTGTAATCGTGTTTCATTACGGCGAAGGTATTCCTTTGATCGCCCTTTATGTTAGGGTTGATCGAACTCAAGAACCCCATGAATAAATAAGATGAATGTTCAATACTGAGCTATGTTAGCATAGCGAAAGACTTCTGACTCTCTGATTGAGTGGTCGTGGGTTCATAAAATTTACAAATTGACTAGTGTATGTTTTCCAAAGGTTGCCTGGAAGAGATCGCTTCTAAGCGATAAGGCCGCCCATTGAACTTGTCGCATATAATGTATTTTTGTAATGATTGATTTGATTATGGTGTACATACAATAAAGAATTTTTGTATTGTATTGTATTTTCAAGAGATCGGTTTTCTTTATTTGCCTTCTAATATTTGTTATTTAAAATTATAATAGTATCGTAATTATCTACCTACACATTTTCGAAGCGGTAATTAACGAACATAAAAAAAAACATACCTACAACTGAACATAGAACCTATCCCTTTTTAAAAGTTGGTTAAAAATATATTTTTGGTCTCCAAAATACTTCCAATTCTGAAAAATCTTTCACAGCTACGTGCTTAGTAACTATGTTAAATAGAACATGCGAAAAGTCATACATCCGCCAGACACAAGTTAAAGTAACAAATCAAGTGAGCTGTCAATCTTCCAACTTTACCAGAAGGGTTTAATCACACTAATAATAGAAATGTGAAAGTTTGGATGTTTGCATGGATGGATATTTGTTACCTCTCACGCCAAAACTACTAAACGGCCACGCTGAAATTTTGCAAACAGGTAGTTCCAGACATAGAACATAGGCTGATTTTTATACCATAGAATAGTTCCCATGGAATATAAATAACCTAAAAACTTTTCTTTAGAAACAACGTGTGCGAAGCCGCGGGCAGAAACTAGTATTATAAATGCGAAAGTTGGGATATTTGGATGGATGTATGTTTGTTACCTTTTCACGCCAATACTACTCCTCCTGTAAGAATAGATGCAAGTGTTTTCAATAATTACAAAATATTAAACGGCCAGGCTGAAATTTTGCAAACAGGTAGTTCTAGGCCTGGAATAAAACATAAGCTACATTTTATCCCATAAATCATTTCCCACGTAAAAGAAATCGCCTTCAAACGTTTCCATAGAAACAAAAGGTGCGAAACCCCGGGCAGAAACTAGTAGTCCATAACTAACAGTTGTCACTCCCACAGTAAAGGCCCCTATCCCCTAGTCGTTCCCGGTGACATTTACACCAATAACATCCATCTGGCTGTCCCTGTCACGTCTCATCGTCATTATCGTGTTGATTTGACACGTGTTACGTACGCGCCACCGCACCGGTGGAAACAATTACCAACTGATTATGTGCTTCGATGTACCGGTGTTCATGGTAATCAGAACAAGGGAATAATGGCCTGTTCTCAGCCATGGGATGTTGTAATTTGAGGGTTACATAAGTCAATTTAACAGTGTTGTAAACTAAGATGTACCTAGCTATAGTTTAGTGCCATGTACTACAGAGCGTATTTACAGAAGCAACGCGGTTGTCAATAGATTTCTTTCCGGCCCTGGACGCGGTTGTGGGGTAACCCAACTTTTCACACTGCTCGAAAAATGTTCTATATACTTAATGTAACCCTAAAGCAAGTGATTATATAGCTGTATAGGCAGAAAAAAAAAGGTTTTACTAAATTCCAAAATCTAATGAGAGCCCAAAAATTTATTAACACTTTGACTGCGGTTTTTTTTCGACGACTGCGATCTTTTTTTTTACCTAAAAAATTCGTGCTGCCGCTCTACACAGCCAGCGGTTGTGTTGCGCCGCACATGCGTTTCGTTCGAAAAATATTACAGCTCTGCTGAGTCACAAAGATCTGTATTTACTCAGCCGCTGCGCTAGTGTGGATTTTCGCAGATTAGTCACTTGTAGAAAACTCATACCGTGCGTTTTCAGCACTCAAAGTGTTAATTGTTTGAAATCAGAATCATGGTTCAACACTTTCTGGATTCGTTCCTACGCATACACGTTTGGGCGATAGCGACATTAAGCTGAAGGCCAATTTTTTATCAGACTATACAATACAAAAATGCTTTGTTGTACACCATATGCAGATCATTCAATCATCAGTGATCACAAAAAAGACATTACATGCTACAAATACAATGTGCGTCCTAATCGCTTAGAAGCGATCTCTTCCAGGCAACCTATACTTACACTTAGAGTTTTCTTTATTTATCTTTTAGTTTTAACGTGTCCGTTTATTTTATTTAGTTCAATGTGTTTTAATGTATGTTTTTCTTTTTGGTTGTATTTTCCTTGTGCTTTGTGTGTGCTAATAAAACATATATTCTATTCTACACATTATCTACATCAAATTTGGATAGTGTATAGTTAGGTAGATTTTGGTCTCTTAATAAAATGTATTTAAGATTTGGGGGAGGCCTTTACCCAGCAGTGGGACGAAACAGGCTAAAAAAAATATATTTAAAAAATCGCGTTGTTCGTATCCCATATCAAAAATTCAAAAGGTTTTATTTCTTTAGGCTTACAAACAAAGCACTTAGAAGTCATACTTTATACCATAAATTATTATCAAATAAGATTATTTTACTGTTCACTTAAAATTTTTGTCCATTAATGGAAGAAGTATACATTAGTATAGGAAGATACAGTACTCAATAACAAAAGGTTTTGATAAAAGCAAAGTTGCCAGCACGCACGCCGATCCGCTGGCGACCGCCCGACGACGTGCCGCGTTCAAACGACTCCCCAGAGACTCACACACACCACTCGACATTATGTTGTAATATATGACGACGACCGATGTGGCGCGGTGGGCGAAGGTCCGCCTGCGACGCACGAGGTCGCGGGTTCGATTCCCGCCTCGGAACAATTGTGTGTACGATCTGCAGATAATTGTTCCGGGTGTTCTGGTCGTTTTCTATGTATAATAAAAAAATATCTATCTATGTAATGTATTGTATTATGTATATCAGTTATCTAGTACCATAACACAAGCTCTGCTTACCATGGGGCTAGATAATGCTGTGTGAATTGTCCAGCATTATTTATTATTATTATTATTTATATGCCCCGCGTAGGGCAGGGAGGGTGATGATTGGTGAATTAATTCTAGTAAAGCTTTTATACGGAACTAGTTATTGCCCGCGTCTTCGTACAAATACAAATAATACAAAAATACTTTATAGTACACCAGATAGAGATCATTACAAAAGTACATTACATGCGACAAGTACAATGGGCGGCCTTATCGCTTCGAAGCGATCTCTTCCAGGCGTTGTTTTTATGGAAACGAATTCAAGGTTATTTCTATCCCATGGGATCTAATTTAAGGGATAATAGTAGCCTATGTTTTATTTCAGACCAACGAGAATCGCTACGAGTAATAATACACTGATAGCATCGTTTTTACTAAAAAAAAAAAATTATCTTCGCATGGTTTATTGCACTACAGGGCAAATTAAGCTTTAAAACAATTCACAATAGCTTATCCCCATAATAAATGTATGTTCGAATGATTCCCATCGGCACTGAGGGATTAAAAGCAGTTGTCGATTATTACTACAAAGCAAAAAAAGGGTTTAATGTGAAAAAAACCCTTGTTTTGAACCACCTTCTTCAAATTCGGATCTCGGTTGAAAAAGCAAAATTTGATTATTCATAGAATCTGAGCATTTTGAATAAGAGATAGGATAGGAGTATGGTACTTTGAAGTTTTATTCTACGAAAACCATACAAGTAACTGGCTGGATAATGCGCAAGCTAGAGCTTCCTTGGTAACAGTCCAAAATAAGACAAATTAATGTGATTCGTATAATTTTTATTCCTAGGAATTGAAGTTTCGCAGAATGCCAAATTATTATCGATAGATTTAAGCTCTTTTTTATTTATTTACCCTTCAGTTATCTCCTCAATGTACGACGTCAATACGTAAACTGCTACCTCTGCCTCCCCCAAACAAAGGGGGTTTTGCCATAATTACTACGCCTAATCTACCACACTTATATTATATGTAAATCCGAAAGTTTGAATGTTTAGATGGATGGATGAATGTCTGACCTCTTCACGCCATAACTACTGAACCGACCGAGCTTGCATATAGAGGTATGTAGCTCTAAACCTGGAATCAAAGTCAAAATGTTTTTATTTAAAAAATCTTACAAAATAAGCACTTGACAAGTCCAATGTTATATCATATAATCAAGCATAAGCCATACTTTATGTCCCATAAAACAATTCCCAAGGTATATATATAAACATATATATATACGTATATAAATAACCATTAAACGATTCCATAATAATATCGCGAGAAGTTGCGGGTAGAAACTAGTACCTATAAATATAAATCTCCGACCTGTCGAAATGACCTTTGATTCAAAATCAATAGAAAAACTCACATGCAAGGGACAACATTGACCGCCCCATTAACCCTACATGAACGTACACGAATGATTAATGATGTTTTTAATGATATCCCAATACCCTCGCCACTCCACTGGTTCATACATTTGGGAGTCAACCACGCGCGATACGTAGTCACATTGCGCTGATATATGTAATTATAGGAATTTCATCGAATGCCAGGTCATTGAGATATTCCACAAAATGTTTGCGGTGGGCGCGAGGTTGTGTCGAGTCCGCAAGCATTTATACAGCGAATAAACATCTATAATAATAGATCTTTCTAGGTATTGCAAGCTGGGTTTGTATTTGTTAGGGGGGAAATGCGTTTCCGCATAATCATACATCATAATGGTATTTTACTATAAAAAAACTGTCATAGTTTGACGAATCATACTAACACTTACACAGTAGGTAGATGTCCCTCGTTATGTGAAGAAACGTGGGTGTTCTTCTAATACATACAAGGTTAACCCGTTAACAATCATAATAATCAACGCTGATAAACGATCTGCTCTGCTATAGCAGGCTATAGCATACTTAATAGTGGCTGATTGTGACAAATACTGTGCTTTGTTTCAATTTTTGTTTTAAGATAAAAAAAAAAAAAAAAAAAAATTATCATCATCCGCAGCCCGAGTTTCAGCAAATAGCAACAAAAAAAGCTCCGGTGACTAGAAGACTTGTTTTAGTAACATTTTTAGAAACGAAGTAACTTGCTTGAGAATAGCCCGTAATACATGCATTGAAAGCGCAATCTTATTACCATACATGGAGAAAATCTTAGGCTTAGAAAATATGCGCTATGTGCTTTTTCTGTTTACACAATCATGAAGTCAGGATAAATACAGTAACCACTGCCACAAGTAGTTTCTTACGCAAAAATGTAGAGTATATCCTTCATCAGGTTTGAAAACCACAAGCTTTCTGTTGGGGCTCTCTGAAATGTCTAGTTTAATTTAGACGACCGATGTGGCGCGGTAGGCGAAGGTCCGCCTGCGACGCAGGAGGTTGCGGGTTCAATTCCCGCCTCGGAACAATTGTGTGTACGATCTGCAGATATTTGTTCCGGGTGTTCTGGTCGTTTTCTATGTATAATAAAAAATATCTATGTATGTAATGTATTGTATTATGTATATCAGTTATCTAGTACCCATAACACAAGCTTTGCTTACCATGAGGCTAGATAATGCTGTGTGGATTGTCCAGCATTATTTATATTTTAATTTATTTGTTATTAGACAACTCAGTGAACTTCGTATCACCTAAATTTTTCTTCTTTGAAACCCCTTTAAAATAAAATAATAAAATTAAATCGGGCAAACCGTTATTAAGTTTTAGCGAGACAAACGAACAACAATTGATTTTTATGTATACAGATTTCTTATCCAGTCGAAATAAACTAAAGGATTCGTTTTCGACATAAAATTCTAATATTCAGAAAAACATTGATCGTCATATCAAAAGAACAAAGGCAAATCAAATGTGATTATAGAATACGAAGCAAATTCCTATAAAGAAAGAAAAGATTTCATATCCATAAAGATAAATAGTAAGTACCTTCATAACTGTTTTGATGTAGAGTTATTTACACATCGCGGAACTGAGACAGGAAATCGCGAGCAAAGTGAGTTTCTAATTGAAATCAAAGCTGTCAGTACACAGCCCGTGCTTGTTGACTTTATAAATAACCATGAGACACCCCGCTTCATATTTATTCATTTGGATAGAAATACAGTAATAACAAACTTCCCTGTCGTAAAATTTCCACACACATTGCCACGCACCTATTACAGTTTTTCATTTACTAGAGACAGTGTTGATGTAATATGGCTAGGTAGGCTTTATAGGCTTGGGTACAAAGTCATTTGTACCGCGAAGGTTTGGAACTTGCTGAATGCTTCTGTTTCTACAACCTGGGTCACTTCAAGGCAAGTGGTAATAGATGTCTTCTAAACCTTCGTATGACGTCAGCCAAATCGTACGCACTAAGGAACCATTCAATGAGATTGCGGTCAAACAAAAAACCCCAAGATTGTCATCATCCCTTTATGACCCCTTAATCCACTTTTAGTAAAGATTTCATTGTTAGATCCAGATTTTCTGGCTTTACTTGTATGACTTATCCACGAGAATATTTTCAGTTAAATTAGTATTCGAGTGCAAATTATAGCACTATTAGTAAAGACTTCATTGTAAATAGAAAAGATTAATAATAAACTATCCATTTGTCCATAGATTACGAAGAGGATTCAAGCATAGAGGCGTAATGGTCCTCCCGCGACAAACGTGTGGTCTCTTCACACATACGCTGCTTCTTGAGCGATACCCCGGCGGCAGGCATCGCTTGGACCGCTCTATACAAGGCGGAGAGCTATTCCAGACTGTCATCAACAATCCTGTAAGTATAATATCCTGTTTGTATGTACAATGGAGTAGTAATGGTCCTCTCGCGTTTTGCGACAGCTAATCGCCTGGACAGCTGCTCTATACAAGGTCTATTCCAGACTATAAACAATATGCCTGTAAGTACTTAAACTACCTTCGTGAGTTTAAACATTATCAAAATAACAATATTTAACTCTGCGGAGGGTCCAGAACCAACCACTTTCTGCTTATTAGGACAACTATTTTGTGGCACACTGTATAGAAATGTCATGGTCGTTCATCCAATATCAAAAATAACTGAACCCTGTTAACTTTCTTGAGGTGTTTTTATTCGTGAAGTTTTACGTTTATATCTGAAAATTTACATTTATGATGTAGGCACGGGACTTTCATGTCCTTAAATATAGTTTTTGTGACAGATTTGTAGAGGTCCAATTTCGAGGTGAACTAGTCACACTATACTAATAACAATGAAAGGCAACGCTATATTCACGAATGGTAACCTAGACTGTTGACATATCACCTAGCCAAGAGCCCTTATCTCAAACGTCTGACCGTACATCATTAACGGTCCAAATCGATTGCAAATTGAATCGAACCGAAGCACTACCAGTGTTATCGGGGACATTGAATTACACGCGCAATTATCAGCGATCGCGTAGGTATTGATTTATGCAGTGGCCGCGGCCTTTGTCATCCTAATTGACAGAAATCCATACATTGTAGCTTCCAACCCTGTCTATCTATGGTAATAAAGTGGTGCCCAAGAGGCAATGTTTAATTTCCGGACCAAACGAATGGGTAACCAACAAATGTCAGCGTGATGTGCAAATATTTGTTGTGGGTGGGTAGGCATGTCTTTTGCGATAGCATTGTTCGGTTCACCCTTCCTGTTCAATTTGGGCAATCTGTGCCAGTCTTATGTCAACTGTCAGTCAGTGAAAATGGAATACAATTTCCAATGATGAGCTTCTGCAGGTAATTGAACTGTCATAGGTAGGTTGGGGAAGGTTGACATTCTGCGGTGACCTATCTATACGCTGTTCCGGTTGCAAAAGTTTAGAAACAATGCTTTGTTACCTTTGGCGGTGTATCATTTAATTTAAGAATTGTGAATGTTCTAGCTTTTATTCATTAAACACAGGGATAAAAAATACATAGCCTTCCACGGGACACAATCCATCTCCGTGCCAAATTTCATTAAGATCCGCTCCGACGTTAAGTCGTGTAAATTTAAGAGAAAGATAGACAAAGTTCACTTTTGAATTTAAATGGAACTTAGCTTCAGTGGATAAAATTTTAATCAAAATACTAATCTGTCCTTTAAAACTTTCAAAGTTATACGCAGGATTATAGTTTTGACAGCAAATCCGAACCGCTTACGTACAGGCGAGAGCTCTTCTACGTCTAAAATCACGCGGCTCAACCATTGTTTTTTATGATAATGCAGGTTTCACCTCTGGGTTACATCGCTTCGCAAGTAGACTTGTTTGTTGTTCCCGAGCCCGGCTATTAAGGATGAACGAAACGTCTTAGTTCAAGGGTTAAGATCACGCAGATAGATTACGTTTTATGGGTATTGTTATTATAATTTAGGGGCCTATAACATTGTGTGGGGCTGGTGTCGATTTCTAAGTGTTATTCAATGTGCCATAAATATACGTACCACGACGAAATGGGGGTAATTTGTAGACTCTAAATTAGTTTTTAAAACATTAAATCAAAGCCAAATCCACCATCTTACCTCTGAGTTCTTGTATCGCTTCGCTCGCCAGATCTATATTTGTTGCTGCGATAACGCGACAATGCGATAAAAGCTTACGTTATAGTTTCGATATCCATTAGCAAAGGTAATAAAATTTTGCGTGTACACGAGTTAGCAGCATGATTTGCCGCAATGTTCAAAATACAATTTTATATTTTTGAAATAAAAGTTGCACTAAATTAATAAAGAGTCGGGTAGCTCGAAATAAAACTACTATTTTTGCAGATGGAATTTTCGTTTACAATATATTTTATTGTATGTTAGCTAGAACTTCAAAACATTTGTGTAATTAAATATTTACTGATCTTTGATGTTGATGTGGCCCGGCGGGTGAAGGTCCGCCTGCGACGCAGGTTGTTGATTCGATTCCCGTCTACTGAATATTTTCTATGTATAGTAAAAAAATATATCTGAACGTAGACCGCATTTACACCGAACTGTAACATTTCTTTGTCAACAGATCAACGTATTCATGACGCACATGTCGAACTACGGCAACGACCGCCTGGCGCTGTACACATTCGAATCCGTCGTCAAGTTCCTGCGATGCTGGACGAACGTTCGGCTCGCTTCGGCGCCGCCGCTCGCGCTCGCTGAGAAATACTTCGAGCAGAGGCCCGATGAGCTTAATCCGCTGTGGGGTGTAAGTATAAAAATAAATAATATAAAAATAAAAATCATTTATTTCAGACCTTGGTCCATATCGGTTACATACAAAACAAAACAAACACACAAAAAAAAAAGCAAAAGAAATTAAAACTACAAAATTGCTGATAAGGCAGGTGTGCACTCAGTGCCAGGTGTAGGTTGCAAGCACTGAATGCACTCCTACCCAATGCCGCAGGAATCGGCCGCTCAGGTCCTCAGCCAACGCTGCTAGGAGGCTGTTGCGGCTGGCGCGCAGGCGACGCAGCGCGGCGGCGCAGCGGGCTCGTAATACAGCTGGGAAGCTGTCCACGCCCGCATCAGCAAACATGCCCGACACACTGCACCAGCGCGGCAGCCGCAACAACGCCCGGAACGCGTTATTGAATTGTACACGAAGGGCACTCATAGAACTTTTGGTGTATTTAGTCCACAGGCTACACGCACAAAGTGAAGTGCAAAATGCTTTAAATAATGTTACTTTAACAGGAACTGAAAAACAGCGAAATCGCTGTGCTACCATGTTTGCCCTAGTCGCGAGTGCCCTTCGCTCACGTTCAATATCTTCCTCATCCGACAAGGATTCTGTTACCAAGTATAACTTCAACTATAAAATACTGAAAAACATAAACTTAAAAAACGGTTACGGACGCTGCCGGTGGTGCCGCCCCGTCTTCTACGTGAAACGTCTTGTGCGTACAGAAAAGCATAAAGTGGGGCTCGCTTCGCTCGCCACGTTGTGTCGGTCACAGTATAAAAATACTGCGGTATATATGGGTGGTGGAATATCGCTCATTTGGCTGAGAACCTAATGTTGGTATTAAAATTTAAAATTCGAAAGTTTTTATTCCTTTAGGCTTACTAATAAGCACTTAGACAAGTCATATTTTATACTATTTATTATTATCAAATAACATTATTTTAATGTCCACTTCAATGTTTTGTCCACCAGTGGAAGAAGTGAAAAAGAAACCACTAGTATATAACTTGTGTCTAATACATTTGATTTGATTATCTATTCAATAAGTTAAACTAGAAAATAAAATAAAATTAGGTTCACAGAAATAAGTACAACTTGTAACTTTTTATTTACCTTAAAAAATAATAAAGATCCCGTTTTGTGACATAAAGGATCAAGCAAAGTTTGGATTACAATTTGCATCAAACATGTATTTTCTTATATTGAAAAATTCAGCGATTTTTCAGTTCAAATGTAAGAAACCTCACATTGTCTGCGATTTTTGACCATTTTCAAAGAATTATTCGGTGTCTCCTTAAAATTGTTGGAATTTGAAATGTTTGCCTCAAAGGAGTAACAAATGGGTTACGTTAGAGGCTATTTAAATTCCCGGTAGTGGCTCCTCACTCATGCAGAAATTAGCAATTACTCACACACGCTACAATAGCCTTACGTGCTAGTTGTAAAATGCACCCATTGTATTGATCCTATGATAAAGGCAACTTAAGGAATTGAAGCAATATGATGAAAGTTCTATAACCTTTATAATATTACTTCAGTTGCCATGGCAACTCTATTATCCATTACTTATCTCCTTCCCGTGACTTTTAAGTTATCCGCTTTTAAAAACATAAGTAAAGTCTTTGTTGCGTGCTCCAAGCAATGTTTACTAGGAAGTAATCTGACTCAACAAAGTAAACACCTCTAAAACAAAGTAAATGCCGTCAACCTGGTATCTAAACATGCTTATTTACTTTAGATAAAGCACTGCAAAAACAAACTAGACTTTCCCAGGGTTATGCAATGTAGCCTGAGCTGGTTCCCTAGTCGCTGTTGTTAAATAAGGTAGTGTTTATGCACTTTTGAAAATGGATAGGCGAATTAACACTCCCTGCCCATGACACATGCACGTCTGCAATCTGGTGTAGCTTCCGCGTGTCCCTACCGGGGCCAAATTCTGCTAACGCATCGCTTAACTAATGTTTTTTTTTTGAGATATTTTTTAATTTATTAGAGATTACCCCGACTGTGAGGACTTACGCACAAAAAAAAACTTTATAACAAAAACCATAATGATAGTGGTATCGTCGCAAAATCGTCCATAGATTAAAGAAACTCTAGATACATATGCACAGAGAGATACGATACACAATACATTACACTTAATTGCTCACCAAGAAAATACAAAAAAAAGGAATAAAGATTTAACACAGTTTCAAATAGGGGGCCATCAAATGGCGGTTCATTAAAGGTGACAAAATGTGTGTCTTAGTCTGAGACCATGTATCATTGTTATGGTGAAGCGATTTATATAGTGGAATTAGGGCCCAGGTCGCATAGCAGATGCCAGGCGGTGAATGCGGTAATGCATTAGCATCGATCAAACTATAACTGTTGGGTGTGCGTGCACCCTTGTAGCTCAGTGGTTTGAATAATACGACTCCGCGGGGTTACCTACGTTCCTAGGTTTTTTTATTAATCATCATCAGGCCTTTGTCTCTTAAAGACAAGAGTGAATAGGCATACATCGTCGACCACATCTTCTCATTCCATCAGGTGAGATTGTTGCCAAACGAAGGTCTATCAACAATAAAAAAAGTCAATATTACATAATGCTGACATACCCACATAGGTAATAATGAAACATGCTGACAATATTTTATATTAAAACACTGAAAACATTATTTGCATGTCAAATCCAAGTGCGATTCTCTACACGAATTCTCTACATTGAACATAACACATTACATTTCGATAACCTACATTCGTGAATGCGGCGAGTCGTAAAGTTCCTCTCTCCATAATCGAAATAACATATCGAGGCGTCGGAATATCTATAAAGCTGTAGTGATATCGACAGACAATTTGTAGTTTCACGTCAGTAAAATATTTTACCTAAAATACGCACAAAGCAGATTTTAATAAAGCTATTT
Organism: Eupithecia abbreviata; assembly: GCA_943735965.1. Lineage (NCBI taxonomy): Eukaryota > Metazoa > Arthropoda > Insecta > Lepidoptera > Geometridae > Eupithecia > Eupithecia abbreviata. Next base: position 8,964,768 of record OX030979.1, on the reverse strand, counting down.
CCCAGTTCTCAGAAGAGCGTTTACAATGTAGAAACAGGAATATTTATCGAAATTTACGCTCGAAAATCGACATTGGCTAGTTCCATTTAAATTGAAAATTCCTTTCTTAAATATGTAGCTTTGGCGAGCGTTAAGCTGAGCCGGTGAACAAAGTAAAGCTACATCCATTTTGGCCGCTTTACCTACCTATATTTAAAACATTCCACTCTCGGTGTAAATTAACAGTCTGCAAGCAGAAGCCCAATTTCAATTCGACTAAAAAGTATGCACTACAGTGACTTCGCAACGTCGGAATCTTTGTCCGTGGCGTTGCCAAGGGGAGCTATTAATCAGTGATTCTATTTAACGATGTTCGGAAACGGTCTTTTCACGCAAATAAAACGGAATGTTACCCTTTGGAAACTTAGTCAGGGCGCCATTGTCGTTGGATCAATTAACTTTTGAGTTTGACAGTGGCCGCCTTATTTCCGGCTGAGTTGGCCTACCTACGGGAGAGGTCTCGTGCCGCAAAGTTCGCTCCTCTCCCTATTTACTCTGGCTAATTGATCGACCGCGTAGGGTAACAATGTGTGGGAAGGAATGAATTACAAAAATGACGCCTGATCTCTTACAATTGTTGTCTTAGCGCTTATTACTCTGCTCATTATTAGAGGGGAATGCTAGTTTAATGTCTACACAGATTATTAGTTTGACTTTGAGCGTGTTTATTTTACGACCTCTGTGGCGTAGAGGGCGATGCGACACAAGTGGTTGCGGGTTCGATTCAGGGTGTTTTGCGTATTTCTATTTATAATAAAAAATATCTATCTATATATTGTATTATGTTTATCAGTCATCTAGTACCCATAATACAAGCTCGGTGTGAATTGTCCAACATAATTTATTTTATTTTTACTTTGTCTTTTATGTAAAGGCGTTCAAGGAAACTGAAGATAAAAGGATTTCTTTGTTTATTTCACCTTACATTTTCGAGTTGTCTCAATATTTTATCCGTACGTTATATGATGAGATTTGTAGAGGATTTCAATAACTTCCTACCATGAGAAGACATTTTTCATCTCGCACCAGAAGATTCCGTAACAATATGCGATATTCAATATGTATGGCACAATGTTTAATACTTTATTGGTAGCCGGGATGCGATCCCATCGAACATTGAGCCAATGAAAAATATTATTTCATTTCGAGTGAATGCGTGTTTATCGGTCGAATGAAAACGTATTTGTTGTTAAATGGTCTCATGGCTTTAAGTCAATTGGTCAATTATTGTTTCATAACATTTTATTTGCTTATTATTGCGTTTTCAAGAACGACGAGCGTAGATATTTTGCCTTCGAATAAAGAAGTGTATGTAAAGTATAACAGAGTTTCCGCTGATTTTAGTTCGGATAAAGTTGTATAAATAAAACAGACGAGCACCTCTGCTTGCACTGCGTTTGATCTCACGTACGCCACGACAGAATTACTCTTAGTTTATATGGACCACATGTATCCCTTTGTAATAAACGTAAAGGAAAATGGACTCTATTTCCTCTCATAGCGTAAACGCTTTGGAAATAAAATGTTCTAGTTTCACGTGTTTGGCGATGGCGCTTTTACTAACGAGCCACTCGTTAAGGCTTTTGCACTTAAAGCCAGTTAGCGACCAAGCCTCCGCTTTGGACCAGTGTTATTTTTGTTCTACGGTGAATAAATATTTATTAAGTACTATTATGTGCGCTATTAATTTTATTCGATTAACCTGTTGACATGGCATCCACTGGCTTTTATCACCTAGCACTCACACACCTAACAGCTCTAGGTTGTTACAGTAGCGTTGGTAGCATACTATATAATTTTACTAGGAACTTACTGAAGTTCCTAGTAGATAGAAACATAGAAAATACTTTATAGCACACTTATGTATATAAGAAACTATTATAGTAAAAAAATAAAATTTAGGTTACAATTGGCGGTCTTATCGCTCAAGAGCGGTCTTATCGCTCAAGAGCGATCTTTACCAGAAAAGCGTGTGCACGCATAGTAAAGGTACAAGCCACTAATAGCACACCAAAGGGAGAGTTCTCTAGTCACACCGTCGTCGTCGCCGTGGCTGAAATCGGCTACAAAGAAAATCATCATAATTACTAAATACTTAAAACGATTTTAAAAAAACTACAAGACTGTATCAAAACATTAACTAATTAACAGAATAAGGCTTGCCATACGCTACCCAATCAAGCGAAGCTACCTATCCCTCATAAACGAACACATGCACACTGACCTACGACGTACCTTTGAATAGCACATTCCATACTACTTAACGCGGTGATCGCGATAGCTAATCCAGAGGATGACACCTTAATTCCCAATAGTAAACCGATGCCAGATTAGCTTGTCAAGCATTCTTAATCCCAACCTTAAAGCCGCTGTCCTACAGCCGCGCACGGCCACGCGGCGCATTTTTAGCTGCGTGGGTTCGTTGTTATGACAACGTGGGTCTCCGTTTCCACTGCAAAACAGACTATACACACACACTGTGCACGGTCACGCGGCGCATTTTAGCTATTTTAGCTAGACAACGTGGGACTACGTTACCGGTTTAAGTGTACCGCGTGCATAGCGTTGACAGCATCGAGCTGCATGAGTGCCATATTCGAGCAAGCCACACGTGTAGCAATGACGTCTTTAATCTTGTATTCGTGCGTAGCGTGTTCGTGGGTTGCGGTGGTCGTTCTTACATACATTTTCTTGCAAAGCGAAGCTAACACGTACGAAGCCTCTCCGTGGGTGGCATTGGCACAGCGGCTTAAGACTCACGACCCCTCATATAGTAGCTTGAACATCGTCAGCCCGTATCTACGAGTACATAGTGCTGATAGGCCTCCTCCAATTTGTGTCACTCTTATCGTTCTAAGACTGATCGCGTCCAGGATTCCAAGGCAATTCGCGCTATATATCATGGTCAGTCAGTATTGTGTATCATCATCATCAGCCTATGTTAGTCCACTGCTGGACATAGGCCTTTCCACATGACATGACATGTATTGTGTATATCCCAGTATATATCTTTTTTTGAGGATTTTAGTAGAGTATAACATTACGTATTAGACGTAGTAGAGTATATACACGTAAATAACTATTGTAATTGTGCGTGATTGGAACTGGAAAGAAGAGAAATTTGTTTGGCGTGATCATTACAACAGCTGTCAAAAAACTGTACCTATATTTTACAAAACAAAGTCGACTTTTATCTGTATCGGAATATTTTGTTTCCCAAGAGAGTTCTGAAGCGAGGAGGAACGTCCTTCTCGTTTTATAATAATTTATGACGGGATTGATATCTATGGATATTGCCAGAACAGCAATGGGCATGGGTAATGAGCTCTCAATACGGGAATATATGCCCTGTAGCGTTATTATGGTTATTATTACGAATATGTTAAAATTACCTGTCAATGATGGCAGCTTTTTGTTGTGTAAAATGTTAATTGTTGACATTTTGAGTAATAAGGTTGCAGATTCCAGAAAAAATACTTTATACTGCTGTGTTTCAGGTAGACCCTCGTGGCGGGTTCGATTCCCGCCGTCCGCCGCCGGCAAATGTTTTTAATCTGTGTTTGTTATGGGTCTGGGAGTTTTCTATGCAGAAGAAATAAGTGAATGCACTCATTATTTAAAATATGTGGCCACCGATGCGTTGCGGGCAAAACTCCGCCTGCGACGCCGGAGGTTGCTGGTTCGATTCCCGCATTGACACATGTATACGATCTGCAAATATTTTTACAGGTGTTCTGGGTATTTTCTTTGTTTAATAAAAATATCTACCTATGTAATATATTTTATTAAGTATATCAGTCATCCAGTACCCATAATACAAGCTCTACTTAGCTTGGGGCTAGATGATGCTGTGTGGTTTATCCATAGCATTATTAATATATATGTGTTTTTCCCCTAGAATCCATGCGACGACATCCGGCACCGTCGCATCTGGTCTAAGAGCAAATGGTGCGGCACACTACCCAGAGTCCTGGTCATAGGGCCGCAGAAAACGGGAAGCACGGCCCTTTACACCTTCCTGTCGATGCATCCAGCGTTGACGCCCAACCTGCCCAGCCCGACCACTTACGAGGAGCTGCAGTTCTTCAATAACAACAACTATTTGAAGGGTCTAGATTGGTAAGTCACTTGACATATCTTTGACATTGTACTTATATTTTTCAGGGGAGATATTGTGGTGTATGTTTGTGCGTAAGTAAACCACACCGAAATGGTCTAGCACATACAACCACACCAATGTGGTTTACGCAATCCACATTCTATTTTGATCAGTAAATACAAAATACGAAAGGACATGCTAGTTTAATTAAATAGGTGGTAGAGTTACAATTGAGGACCTTACTAAGAGATACGTGACTGTTGTATGTAATTTGTTGTTTTAATAAAAAAAATGTTATGTAAAACTGGAAGAAGTTGATTTGTATGTTTCTATAGCATGAAAACAAAAATTATACCTAAAACAGAAATCCTACAAATATTATAAACGCGAAAGTTTGTAAGTATGGATGGATGTTTGTTAATATTTCACGTAAAAACTACTGAATGGATTTTAATGAAACTTTACAATAATATAGCTTAAACATCAGAATAACACATAGGCTACAATTTGTAAAGATATGTATATTGTATATTATTCAAAATATCTATCACCACGCGGGTGAAACCGCGGGACGCAGCTAGTGATATATAATTCCATTGCGTTTACGTAGTTATTTCTAGATCTGACATACTTTTTTATATTTTTGGATGTAACACTTCGAGTGCTGAAAACGCACGGTATGAGTTTTCTACAAGTGACTAATATGCGTAAATCCACACTAGCGCAGCGGCTGAGAAAATACAGATCCTTGTGACTCAGCAGAGCTGTAATATTTTTCGAACGAAACGCATGTGCAGCGCAACACAACCGCTGTGTAGAGCGGCAGCACGAATTTTTTAGGTAAAAAAAAAGATCGCAGTCGTCGAAAAAAAACCGCAGTCAAAAATCCCTGCGATACTAGTCATCCATATTTTGCATACGAAAATAAGAGCAGACAGCAACAAAGCAAAATAATACCTCTATAGCTTTTACAACCGTGTCAAAATATTCATACTAACAAAGCAGAAATAAAGGCTGCTGAAAAATTCGCCGATGCAGTAATAATTTTACCGTAGAACGAACTACAAGTGTACCTATGACGACCGATGGGGCGCGGTGGGACGCAGGAGGTTGCGGGTTCGATTCCCGCCTCGGAACAATTGTGTGCACGATCTGCAGATATTTGTTCCGGGTGTTCTGGTCGTTTTCTATGTATAATAAAAAATATCTATCTATGTAATGTATTGTATTATGTATATCAGTTATCTAGTACCCATAACACAAGCTCTGCTTACCATGGGGCTAGATAATGCTGTGTGAATTGTCCAGCATTATTTATTTATTTATACCTACACTGTTTTCGCTTTACACTGCAACGGAGAACCCACACAAATAAACATGAATATTGTATGCCCAATTATTGACAGATCGGTGTGATGAATAACGCCGCAAGTGTCGAAGTTTTTTTGGTTAATTTCTAACGAATTTATCAATAGAAGAATCAAATACAATATTCGAAATAGATCCAAAAGCTCCAATACCTCCCCGCGTTTTCTTGGTAAAGTTTGGACTATGAAAGACATAATTTGATTGTTTAAAAAAAACGTATCATTAGTTTTTTGAAAGTAATAACCCCACCATTTCGTATTCATCAATAATTGTAATAATTGCAATACTATATAAATAGAAAATACTTTATAGTACACCAAAAAAATCATTACAAAGCCACAAGGACAATGGGCGGTCTTATCCCTTAGAAGTAATTACACTGTAATTCCTCGGGATTATCAGTTAAATGGGACTATTTAGGGATATTTCTATTAAATAAGTCAGTAGTAATACAGCCGAACATAGAAACTCCTCCTTTTTTAACTCGGTAAAAAAAAAAATATCCTCAAGACATGAAAGCACCAAACCACCGCTGCATGTTTTGACCAACGCTACAATATTGTGCTCTAAATCGAGTTAAATATTATTTTATCTGTCTTTATCCTTTACAAATTTGTGACAACGATCAGCTCGTATTAAGCCATCATTGAGGCGAAATCCGCGGTTGATCGAACTTGACGGTTTTATATCCAAAAATAAATCGCTGCAATTCAACACAGATACGGGAAGAAAGGAGGAAAAGTTCACTTCAGTCGCTTGGAAAAATGCTGCTTTTGTATTTGTAAAAATCAATAACAATAAATAAATCCACAAAATATACTATCGCCGAGTTTTATGAACGTATTTCAGTTTACATTTTCAACTTAAACTGGGTAACAACTTGGTTGCGGTGGCAAGAGGAAGTTTATACCTCCGACGGCTGTAATCGGGATCGAACTGTAACTGTGTACCTACAGGAGGCCTACTGTAATACACGGATATACCAAATTTCGTTTCGTACGGAAACAGTAATTTCAGCACGAACTTCGCCATTTTCAAGGTAGCTTCTGAGCTGCCTTTTCAGTTTCGGAAGTATGATCATTATCGTATTTGACATACAAATTTCGTAGATAAAATACAAAGAAGTAGAATAAAGTACTTAATGAACAATGAGGCAGCAAAAATTAAAAACTGAAGCAACCTTATCGCTCGCCTCCTTGGCACAATATAAATTGATACATATATAAGGTTAGAACGCAGAATAAATTTTGTATATTATTGTATATACCATAGTCATACTCAAATGTATATCAAATCATATATTTTTAGTAAAGTTTATGCACAAGTTCAGTCATAAAATCGAGGCCACATTAACCGCTTAGTCCGATAGTAAACGAGAGTAACCACACGTTGCGATAAAAAAAAACCAGAGTAGGCACCAGGTATCACGTGGTTTCAGTCCGTACGCTTTTAATGTGGAGCGTTGCAAGTTGGGATCTATTGAGGATGCACTTCATACGAGCGTTTCTGAATCAATCGGCAAAATTCAACTGGCGACAAAACTGAATGCGGCACATTTGAGGTAAGCACCGAGCGAGAGAGATTAATCTACGATCTGTGGAGTTCTAAAATGTTTTTAAAAAAAGTAAGTAAAGTAGTAGTATGTACATATATACTTTCGTTACTATTGAGGCATCAGAGAAACTGTCATATTGGTTCTCTTTAAAACCTAGACGCTTATAGGAACGCGTTTTTACTGAATCAAAGTTGGTCTTGAAACTAGTAAAAGTACCTACTTATATTGACTTACGGTTATGACAAACGTAATCAATAAAAATCGTAAAAATACCCCTTTTTGATTGAAAAACACTTCTCCATCCAGGGCTTCAATCAAATATTCCCATCCAGAGCGTCTTTATGTAGATCTGTACAGAAATTCATCATCCATCATAATTGTCCCTTTCACCACGTCCCACCAAACTGCGAGTAAAGTCACTAATCTCGATCCAATCACCCAGAGGTCTCGGTTCAACGTTATTTCTGTAAATTAGAAAGCGGCAATCCCTTTTGTCCGGACTTCTATTCTCTTGACGGCACCGATCGAGCTGAAAAAACAATTTATCGGTTTCGTAGATTGACGCTCGTAACTCGTAGCTGTCTCACTGTTCGTGTCGATAAATCCACGATAAAATGTATTCGCGGATTTTCTTGCCCAAATACGTCCATGATTAATAAATCGGTACAGTTGGTGCCATAAAAAGGTTAGAAGTTTTTGTCGTCAGTCGCTTTCGTGCTTGTAGTTCGGTTCGGAAGTCTTTTTATTCACATGTAAAGAAGACTTATCGCGAAATATCTAACAATAAGAAAAACAGTTACAGTCCACTTTCATTGATAAATAGATATATCGCTTTGAAAAGCTTTGCAGCAAATGAATAACATGTTGCATTTAATTACTAAACACAGTATAGAAAGAAATGCTGAGACTCGCGGAAGTCTAAGGGCGGCCTTATAGCTATGAACGATCTCTTACAGGCTTGGGATGGACTGGACATTAAATAACATTAAAGACATTATGCATTCGTATAAACCCATAAGCAGATTTAAAAAAAAGGAGTTTATAAAAAAAAATTGTTTCAAATTTAATACATTTGTGACTGTGTTTTTACTAATTACATCTGTACTTATATGCGTAACAAACAAATTTTACCCCTGATGGTTTACTACTTTTGTCTTAGTTTTATTTAAATAGTTATAAGTCTTATTCTATCTTGTGTATTTTGTCTTTGCTGAAAAGCCAGGTTCGGTTGGATACTAATAATTAACTGTTTCATACTACATAGTTTATTAATTAAAGAAAATACTTTAAAAAATACCTAATTGGCTTATTCTATATTTATTATCCTTATTGAAAATAGTAGATTATGTTGCTGAGTGTACCTTTCGGCGATAACATATACTTGTTATTAAATTTTGACAATTAAAATCAATCTCATACGTTGCGAGCTAAATTAACAGCTAATAAATGGAAATGAACGATAAATTTCATGACTTTGCTGCGTAAATATGTATTTTCTTAATAACGTTCACCGACCATTATTAAACAGTTTATTGCCTCGTACATTCCTGAATTATACTTATTATCGTTATTATAATTTAATTAACTTCCAAAGTTCATTAAAGATCCATCCTCAATCAGAATATGGTACGGGTAAGCAGCTTTCCGAAAGCAGCAAAAGACGTGAGTAGGTACTTACCGTTTAAGTATCGGAAATTACTTGGTCTTAAGTCTCATAAATTCCTAGACTATAACCTGGTTTTCATGCGCTCGTCTAGAATAACATTAAAAATGTTGGTTTACCTGTCTGACTCGCGACTGACAGCAGTTTAGTTTCGTGGCTTTAATTCAGTTTCAGCTGGTTTTAGTGAATTTCTTGGTGATTGCTATTCTACTGAATGGAAAACAGTTTTTATCTGTTTTTAACATATAGTTGTTTTTGTTTTTAGTAGTATGAGTTCAGAGCTATAACAATATTTTTTTTTAACTCCTACCAGTTTTATTTTATTATGTGCATTTACAGATTTATTACAATATTTATCAATAAACTTTTACAACGCAATATTTTTTTATGAACAAGACAAATCAAAATAGAAATAAAATATACGGACTGGAGAATGATGATGAGCTTATCGATATATCGATACGCGGCAGTTCCGCTAGCGGCGCCGACTTCTGCATTCAGCTCCGGAACAACGCCAGATTAGAACGTATTACTTTCTAGCTTTACCCGCGGCTTTACACGAGTTTTCTCTAGATAAGTAACCTTAAACTTGTCGCAAGGCATAAACATTAACACTTATTAAAAAAATCTTAATCCCAGCACATTAAGAGTACTTAAGCTTGATGATGAGCTTATCGATACGTCGATATGCGGCAGTTCCGCCAGCGACGCCAACTTCCGCATTCCGCTCCGGAACAACGCCAGATTAGAACGTATTACTTTCTAGCCGTACCAGTTTGCTCTAGCTAAAAAATAACATCCAAGGCATAAACATTAATATACTGAAATATCTAAATTGAAGCAAGTTAAGAGTACTAAAAAAATAACGTTATTCCGTGATCATGGCGCATGAAACTGTGCCGAAAATTTTGAAAACTCAAAAATGAAATCATGGTAAATATCCCGTTTTAAATGACTTTAATGTTAATAACCATTTATTTATTACTTTATTTTAAGCCATTATTGGCCCACTGCTGGGTAAAGGCCTCCCTAATAACCATGATGGTTTCAAAAGTTAAGAGTATTCTTATCGATACATCGATTCGCGGCGGCTCCGCCAGTGCAGTGGCGCGGATTTCCGCATTCCGCTCCGGAACAACGCCAGATTAGAACGTTTTACCTACTAGCTTCTGCACGCAGTTTCACATGCGTTTTTTAATATTTTATTTTAATAAGTTTATATAGACTTTTTCTTTGTGTATTTTAGCTTAACGATGAGCTTATTGATACGTCGATACGTGGCGGTACCGGCAAGGTAAAAAAGTACGCAGGACATATTCATCATCATCATCATCAGCCTATGTTAGTACACTGCTGGACATAGGCCTCTCCTAATGAGCGCCAAGGCACCGTCTCTTCAGCTAGAGGCATCCACCGTCTGCCCGCAGTATATCGCAGGCCGTAACCCACCTGGCCAAAGGGCGTCCTAAACTACGTTTGACGAGTCACAGTCTCCACTTAAGAGCACAGGACGTATTATACACTCATGTAGTGTTGTGATAGTATCACAATAGAATATAGACCTACTCGCTGTTTTAATATATTTATTTATCAGACCAATTTCAGCTTCCATCTATTCCGTCTATTGAGTTTTCCTAGTCAAATCATTGGTACAATAAGTACCTGCGGTAATACGCTATTGTACCGCGTGGGTTATAATGATATCGGATTTATCGGTTTTCTATGAAAAGCTCATCGTTACCGCGAACTAATATGAATTGTTCGGTTTACATTTCTAATGAAACAAGCTAATAGCTGAGGGTTTATATCTGAGTTCTATGAATTAATTTGAAATTTATATCATTTACCATGGAATTAAAATATTATTAAAATATTTTTTTTTAACAAAATATAAAGATACTTTTTCGCTCAGCGAACAAATCCCCACATCGCTTTGTAAGAACCAATTTTGACTCCACAATGGAAATTACTATTATACTCGTACTTATAATAGTAACTTCTGTTGTGGAGACAACATTGGTTTTATGTTATATCAAAGCCCAGTCCTAAAAACTGAATTATTTTGTTATATCGTTGTTATTAGTGTTTTAATTTGTGATTTGCGTGTCAAATTGTTATCATTAGTGATTTGTGTTGTGTGCTGCACTCAGCACCCTGGCGCCGCTGAAAACCAGCGCTGCACTGGCTTATGTCAATGTAGCATTTAATGCAGAGCCGGTAGCCTTTCTGTGTTCTCGTGTTTTAATTCTTTTATTCGTTCCTAATTTGTTATCTTTATTATTATTAGTTCTTAAGTTGTATTATTTTATTTGAAACACAAATAAACATTTTCTATTCTATTCTATTTGACATGTTTTGGTAGTTTTCTATGTATAATTAAAATCTACCTATGTAATCAAAAACATATTTAAAAAAAATTGCCTCAACATTAAATTACTGTGATGATGATAATTTATGCCTACATAACTTGTTTACCGTTAAACGAACTGTAACACATAATTTACTTAAAGCTTCTTGAATAATTTAGCTCCAATTCCACGTTTTAAGCCTAAACTCAACACCGTAAAGGGCAAACTAATATTTGTTGATGGATAACCTACTTATACGGATCTAGACTGACATTTGACCTTAGACAAGCAACCTTTCAGCTGTCTGGGTTAATACTATTTACTTGAAATTTGAACCCTATACGTACTAAGTACTAGGCCGCGGTAGCGTAAACTTTGGGGTCCTAACTTATTTTTCAACCAACATTCAATTTCACTTCACAGTTTTAAAATGCGGCAAGCTGAAGACAGGGCGCTATGGCGCTCATTAAGGGAGGCCTATGTCCAGCAGTGGACTGCTATAGGCTGATGATGATGTTTTAAAATATCGTTATTTATTGTAATTTCAAAATATTGGGAAAAATAACAGCTAGGTCTTAAAATAGTTACTTAGTACATGTACGCAAGCCATTTAATATTTATAAACATTTCAAATAACAGTAATACAAATCCAGTGTACATTCATCCTAGACAATTCAGACTCGTTTTAAGCTATATGCGTTTTTCAAACTTTTATAGATAACAGGGAATTAACGAATACTTATATGGTTATTTAACCATTTAAAAGCAACCTTTATCTTATAAAGACTTCATGCAAACTTTGAGATTCTGCTCTGATATAAGGCTTATATCAGAGCAGAATCTCAAAGTTTGCATGAAGTCTTTATAAGATAAAGGTTGCTTTTAAATGGTTAAATAACCATATAAGTATTCGTTATATAACTGCAAATACTAAAAAAATTAAGAAAACATCCGACTTCATAATCATCTTACACCTTAATTAAAAGCCCATTTTCCTCAAACAGGTACCTCAACTTCTTTCCCCCGAGCGTCAGCAACACAACACAGATAACATTCGAGAAGTCAGCGACGTACTTCGACGGTGACCTGGTGCCTCGGAGGGCACACGCTCTGGTGCCAAACGCTAAGATCATCGTCATCCTTATCTCGCCTGCTAAGAGGTAAGGAATGAAGTTATTTTCTTTATCACAACGCAAACGCAGATAACTATCGGCCCTTGAACCGACAGACAGTCGACTAGGAAGTTGGATCACGAAGTTGGATGGACAGGAAGTTCCTCTCTCTGCAGTCTTAGTCACCGGCCGCTTGAGCCTAGCTCTTGATATATTGTTACGGTATCGGCATTTTGATATTATTTTTACTGTAGAATAGTTTTCTAATTCTTTTGTTTTTTCTATAATAAATAATGTATTTTATAACAGAAATGTAAATAAATGGATATTTCCATTTATTATAGAATAATAACATTGATTAACTCTTATAAAGGGCTTCTGTGGTGTTGCCTTCGGGGGCCGAAGGCAACACCACATATAATAAATGGAAATATCCATTTATTTACATTTCTGTTATAAAATACATTATTTATTATAGAAAAAACAAAAGAATTAGAAAACTATTCTACAGTAAAAATAATATCAAAATGCCGATGTACGCATGCCTCTCAAAAGACCGGGACACTTTATGGCCCGAGATCAAGGAAATAAGAAACACATAAATAATAAATATTGCTACACAATCCACACGACATCATTTAGCCCCATGCTACGTAGAGCTTGTGTTATGAGTACTAGATGACTAACAGTCATCTAGTACCATACAACTTAATGAACTTTACACAACAACATTAGGTACAAAGATATATATATTTTATTATAACTACATAGAAAATACCCAAAACACCCGAATTGTGAGTTTTATCGTTGCCGTCTGATGTAGCCACAAACTAAGATTGCTTTCATATTTCATGCACCTTAAATATTTTTGATGATCCGCCATTGCATCAGCTTAGCGCAGTACCAACCAAACAAAGTTAGCTCAGCGACCTGCACGAACAAAATATAAAAAGTTTTACGACCAGCAGCAAACCTGGTATTGGAATTTCAGCATTACCTCTCACGGTACATTGGCTGAGATCATCCCATTTCTTATTTCGCCTTCAAAGAGGTGAGTTAACTAGAATGAAACTTTGTGATTGCATTGCAGTTCTTATTGCACTACGAAGTAATAAACGGAAGTTCGTATGATCTAGAGCCTTTATTTGTTTCGTCTAAAAGCTGCCCGAAATTGTGAACTTATTGTGCTTCTACTACACGGAAACGCTAGGTTATAAATGTCGCAACAAAACTTATTTTTCCGCGAAAAACAGAAAATTTTTAAGCGAGGTCAGTCCAGTTCACTACAAAAAAGGAAATTGTCGTAACAAAAATATAATATTTAAACATTTTTCCTTTTCAAGGCAAGATTGTTGTGTTTACATAGATAATCTCTACCTCCTACGAAGTCAAGACACATCAAAACGAAATCGTAAATTTCTAAAATAAACAAGTTCAACACATCCGCGTGTTGAAATTACGATAGTGAAATAGTTGCGGGCTGGCGCATAGCGTATTTAATAAAATGAAGTCGCAGCCGGGCGTCGTCGTCGAATACACATTTCCCTTAATTATTTCACCTACGAGGTACAGTCAACCAACGGCTGTGATTCTAACGAATGAAAAGGGTCAATCTTAAAGTTTTTTTGATATTCGTATAACGTAAGCTTAGTCAATTCAAAGACTAGCAATTTTTTTTGATGTTAACCTAGAGCTGTGAAATTTGTAGGTACTATTTTGTTAATTTAACAAAAAATCTGAAATACCATCATAATGTTTTAACGTATTTGAACACCGATACGCACGACAAACTACCATTATGTATAGCACCCATTTCTTGTAGTTGTTCAAAGGATAAAGTAACAGAATCATGAAAAGAAGCGTATTTTTATTCTCTCTGATAATGTTTTTAGTTTCTTATTCGTTTTTAAATAATTATGTCAGAAAAATACACATCCGTTTAAAAAATTCCGCAATAATGCTGAGTAATATACTCAGCTTGGAACAGAAATCGTCGGCGACGTTACTCGTGCTTCGCTGAAAAGTGTGCTGTGTACCAAGACCATTAATTTCAGTGCTTATCCGTCGGGAGCTGTTTCTGTACTAAGTAGTTTAACTTCAACTCATACTTACTTCAAAAATACTCTGAGGTTTGTAGGATTTTTGCTGTCTTACAATTAATTTCTGAACAATTATCTTTTTCATCAAGTTTGATTTTGATTACCGTTATAAGATTAAACGAGTCAACGCGAACTCGTTGGTAGACGAGGCCTAAGTGTATGCTATCTCACTTCCCGCTACACGCGCTAGTATTAAATGCACAACGATTCATTCCTAAAACTATCGCGTAAAAAAAATTGAACTGAATTTTAGCACAAGGGATATTATAGAAAAAATAGTATATCTCTTCAAAACAAATTATTCTCGCGTAAACGACTGTACGGATCATAATAAAAAGATTAGAATTATGAAATTTGGCATGGACATAAACGGTATCACGGGAATAGATATAAGAGGCAAAACGCGTGCAAACCCTGAAATAGAAGCTAGTATGTGGATAGTGTGGTTATAATTTAAAAAAGAAAACTATCCAACACGTTTATTAAAATTAAAGTATCCGACTATATTTCAAAAGAAAAAGGTCTTCCCTTAAAACGTAAAAAGAAATTGACTTACTATGTTAAGTTCTTAAGATCTGTTCAGAAACTAATTATAATAACAGAAATCTCATAAAAGATTCTCAGTGGACGCTCCGACCTGCCGCCTGGCTCGAAAGTTATATAAAATTTATTCTTAATCGCTGTAGTAGTCCTTTAAAGTTATATGTATAAAAGTCCTCCTAACTTATACCTAGACTATGTTACCATTAACTTATGAGACTAAGTTTGATGGTGCGTTAGAATAGCAGGTCGTTATCACTTTGCTCGGTGTTTTACTATCTCCTTAATTGGGTTTAGATATAATAAATATGTAGGAGTTAATAGGACCTTATTGGGGGCAAAGCTATAAATCGTTATTAGTCAACACGTTCAAAATACCTTCACGAATAAATCGAAAAGAACGAGATGGTTGAATTTAGTCGAGCTGTTGGATAGTTAATACCTTCGTGAAAAAATGGAAAAGAACGATTTTTGAATTTAATTTAGCTGGTAGATATGCACCATCGTCTTTTTGTTAATTTTAATTTTACTGATGAAAACACCGGTACACCAGAACGTTACTGTTTGATTTCGCATATTTTGGCGTGTCCCGTTCTGGGAAATTTATAAGTGCAAAACTCGTGTAAATCGGCTCTGCTTAATAGCTTAGTGTGAAATTCTAAATTTGCTGGTAAACATGTTTCAGGAAGTGGGAACCATAAAAATATGCACGTGCTATAAAATAACGCCCATTTAATTATGAGGTATTCAAATATCGCAGTATATGTTAACGGTATTGTAAATATTAAAAAAGAAATGCTGGAAAATTCACACAGCATTATCTAGCCCCATGGTAAGCAGAGCTTGTGTTATGGGTACTAGATAACTGATATACATAATACAATACATTACATAGATAGATATTTTTTATTATACATAGAAAACAACCAGAACACCCGGAACAAATATCTACAGATCGTACACACAATTGTTCCGAGGCGGGAATCGAACTCGCAACCTCCTGCGTCGCAGGCGGACCTTCGCCCACCGCGCCACATCGGTCGTCAATATTATATTGTGATCTACTTACGTTTTTGGTGTATATGAAAATGGTAAATTAAATAAACCTCACACGGTTTTATTTCTGTTCGTTTTATATTTTCTCCTTGTAGTATTTTTTTGTACGTGGTTATTGTTATTTAGTAAAACATTTGTCCCAAAAAAAACCCGCAACCTCCGCGTCCCAGGCCGACCTTTGCCCACCTCGCTACGGAGGTCATCAAAGAATTTATCTTGTTGTTAACCTTAGTGACTACAATATTGAAGCGAAAGTAATGAAATTTACTAAAGCGTGTAAGCACATATGATAAATTCCGCCTTTTGTAATCAACCAACTGTTTGATGTGGGTCTACTTTGTGCGGAAAATATTCCGCTCCTTGTCTATAATCTCTTTGATCTTTCGCTTTAGAACGATATAAAGATTTTGCATGTTGCAAAGAAAATAAATATTTAAAGCAGGCATGGTTAGAATCCTGTTTCGCTTGAAACCTTACCTCTTCCCGCTATCAGACGCTAATGATCTTTTCTTCGTCTTTCGAGGACAAGTCTTCTTGGAAAATAACAAGCACTTGAAAGTTTGTCTTATTTTTAGTCCTGAGTTTTCGATTGACGATATTTTATACTGAATAAATAAATCTAACAACCTCCTATCTTTATGTATGATACAGTAATTTCTGTTGCAAAGTCGCAAGATCTGGAATATATTATTACGAATTCAAAGGCTTTTATGTTGAATTTATTCGCACTCAGGCTGTAGACGGGAATGTAAGAGATACGACAGCGCTAAGATGCTGATTCTGTTCAAATAGTTTAGATTAGCTTCTATGTAAAGTATTTGCGTTCAATGAATTGCGTTTGTTATGCTCTAGACATGCCCAACAGACGTGTTATAAATTATAATCGATTTGATGTACTAATAAAAGTGTTGTTTTTGTAAATTCTATTGTAATTTCGAATTTATGAATAACTACATATTATGATTCCGTGAACTTCGTATCTACAACTTTTTGCCCCTGTATAAACAAAAAATATCGTGGTCACAGTACCCGTTAAATATGTATTGTATGTGTTAAGTTTAAAAATATTTATGCAAATCAGTCAAACTATATTAAAGTTTTAGCGCGACTTACGAACAGCTATTGATCTTTACAGATGAACGCTCGCTATACAGGTCGGGCTTTATTTATCATGATTTTGCACCTGATAAATTCACTTGTCCAAGTTTCATTGCTCGATGTGCTATCTTATAATCATTAAGTCCTTATAAATCACGTATTAATCATCAATGAGCGTGTGCTATAATTTTAAATCAAGGTTAGACCCCTTCATTACCCACTCTGGGATATTATTCACTACCGTGATATCAAGATAAAAGAAACATGTTTTTGAGTGAATACCACGACTCGGTAAACGTAGTGTAGGGCGCCCTCCGACCAGGTGGGATGACGACCTGCGAAAGACTGCAGGTAGATGCTGGATGCGTCAAGCTGAAGACAGGGCGCTATGGCCCTCATTGGGGGAGGCCTATGTCCAGCAGTGGACTAATATAGTCTGATGATGATGATGATGATATCAAGATGTTAAACTAGTGTTTGTTTCCAGAGCGTATTCATGGTACCAGCACATCCGTTCTCACGGCGATGCCGTGGCAAACAACTACACGTTCCACACAGTCATCTCTGCGAATGACAGCGCGCCCAAGACGCTACGAGACCTCAGGTAATTATCATTGTCTACTGTTTTAAATACAACAAGATTTCGTCGGATTGTTATTTGTAGATGCTATTTGGAGTTTTTCTGATAAATTGTTATTAGGCTAGAACTACAACTAGAAGGTAAATGCAAGAAAAGAAGTTCAGAGCGTCGCAAAAATATGGCAACTTCCCAAGGGCGTCACAGTTAAAATAAGTATGGTAGTCTCCTTATGCGACACCCGCGGGAAGAGTTTGGGTGCAGGGTGGTGCAAATTTTAAACTGTCATTGCATTACATATACTTAGAAACGAATAACATATCGGATTACATACGGAGAATCTTGAGATAAGAAAATAGAATATCATTTTATGTTACAAAAATAAGGAATTAATAAATTCAAATTAGAGATAGAATTTTAGTATAAAAAGGCATGTTTTAACTCAATAAAGATTCAGTATTCAACCTACTACAGTCGTATTAATTACCCCTCCTGCTACCAACATTACAAGGGCCTGTGTAAAGTTTTGGTGTGTAGATAAAGATACCTCATATTTAAAGCGTAGGTTATAGCTATACCATTCATTATGCTGTGCCATTAAAACATATTATAAACAAAAAAAGACTTAGTAAAATCTGACAAGACCCATGCTTTGAATATTATTACGGCTATTTAGTTGCCTACAAAGTACGTCTCTCTACCTAAAGAAAATCTGTTCAAAGAATTGGCCTATACTATAGAGTCTAAACCTTTGTAAAGTTTGTAATGCGAGCCTTGAATGTTTTCCAGCCTCTTCAGAGAATCGCTTTGTCTCTTCGCATCAAAATTCAACATGTGAGAGACAAACAAAACCTTTGATAGGTATTCAACGAATTCAATTTAATTCCTTTAAAAAATCTATACACGCTTCAATGTCCTTTTTAATAAAGACTTATATTACATATGAAAATACTAGGTATGATGATAAACAGTGATTTTAGCCTAAACTTACTTTGAGTGAAAATAAATAATATACGGAGATATTAAACTCTGAAAAAAGCCCATTCTGACATATTTATTTTGAATACACTCCAATATTTTCCATAATAACCATTGTAAAAGCCTATGCTTCGGTATTGACTCTTCAATTCTTTGCGAGAAGTGAATCAAAATATGACCAAGCAATGGATTTCCCGAAAAACAACTTTATCTACAATATCTTAATCCCTCCAAAGCCTTGGGTATTTCGTATCAAAATTATTGCACGAATAAACGAGCAACCGTACGTTCATAACGCTCACGTAATCCTGCTCGAAGGACCAATAAGCATGTAACCGATATATCCCGCCAACCAGACAACTTATCGTAACGTAGCATAACTGTTTGCGTTTAGACTAACCCAATAAATCATAGCCTTAGCTACAATACGAGCAATTTCCTACTTGTCAAGCTTCTAAGAGATGTCAATATGGAAAAAGTGTTGGGGCAAAATAAATTGAACTTATGTTGTTCTATCCATTGAGTTATTTTCTTGTATCAATCACGATATTCGGAGGGCATTTGTACTAGCTTTTTCTCCGTAGGTTATTAGGATATCAGTGAGCGAAAATTAATCCTAGTTTAGGACGCCGTGGCCTCTTGCGATGACGGATAAATTGCAGATGATGGATTCGACAAGCTCAATACTGGGCGCTATTGCGGTCATTGGGAGAGGCCTTTTTTCCAATCGTTGACTAGTTTCGTTTAACATTTTGGAAGATTTATAGGTTACAAAGCATCCAAATATCCATAAAATAATAACGTTTTATGTACTGGTAACCCTAAACAAATTAGACGGCAATCAATAGGGTTCCAATATGATATTAAAGTTCTTTAAAACCCAAATTGTTTCCAATCAATTACATGGTGGCGTACCGCCAGTAAATATTAACTTCCCGTGAATGTTGTATCACACTAATATTATAAATGCGAAAGTTTATACTTTTTTTACTTCTTTAAAAACAATGGAACGGATCGGACTGAAATTTTGCACCAACAACAAACCTTATTACCAGTTCATGAGATAGAACTAACACACATGTCAACATGAGAAAGTGAGAAAGATATCATGAGATAGAAAAAACCTAAACGATTACAATGTAATATTAATTAGATCTTGTCGACTTAGAATAACCTATCTTTAAAACTGCGTTTTATCCCACAAACAAAGCATGCGAAGCCGCGGACAGGAACAAGTCAGTGCATAAAGACGTACCCTGTTTGGGAAACTATAATTTATTCCGGGTCAGAAATAACATATGCGTGTTGTATTCCCCTTCCGTATGTTTTGTGCAGAAACCGTGGTCCCAGAAGTAAATACTTTATGTAGATAAGAAACGAGATCTGAGCAATCAGTGAGATAACGGGAGATATATAAATTAACCTTATTTAGGACTCGCATAATGAGGTTAGTTTATGTTTGCCGGATGAGAAAGAAAATAAACAATAGAGATGGCTTAAGAAGCGCGTAGCAGTTGGTCTCTGTGGAACTCCCTTTATCTTGGGAGTTGTGGTCTGTGGTCGCTTAGAGTCTATTTTACTTATGGAAATCGTAAACGATTGTAATCAAATTGAATAAGTGTTGATATAAATGGTAGAACCATTTAAATATAGCTTGGGATTCTGCTCTATATTTTTCAGTTTGATATAACATTAGCAATGAATACAAAATATTTGTGGCTGACACTTAAATATTCTAGGAAGAACTGAAAGCAGATTTAACACAATATAGATAAACTTGTCCTTTAAATAGACGTGGGACGAATAAATAGAAATATATCTTCCGCGAATGCCATAAAAGTCTCAGAAAGAAAGAGCTTGAATATTTCATCTCTAAATTAAAAGAATAACTAAGATTATCTTCAATAGGAACCGCTGCCTCAACCCTGGAAAGTACAGCCACTACCTCGAACGCTGGCTGGCCGAGTACAGCACTCACCAGCTGCACATCATCGACGGCACCCTACTGCGGTCGGAGCCGGCGCCTGTTATGAACACACTACAGAAGTTCCTCAAGCTTACACCGCATCTTGACTACAATAAACTGCTCAAGTAAGTCTGTTGTCTGTTCAAATGTGTTCAACCCTGGAAAGTCGTCGTCTATCGTCTATAATCGAGGTAGTGGTACAGCCACTACCTCGATTATAGACGATAAACATGCGTTCTTTCATCTTTAAAATTGTTAAACAGCCCGGTTCTTTATACCTGGGTCCTGAATCTTAGCGTTCAATGATTCTCATTCTTACACTCAGACTTTTAGATACATATCCAATACATTTTCATTTATTCCAACCCTAGGGACACAGTGTAACACTTTACCTTCAGCATTCAGTGCTAGTGCTAACGACCTACGAACTAGGGTTCAGGTGAAACACAACACCTTAAATGGGTTTACCAGTATCCGCTGGCTTAATATCGTATATTTCAATAGCTGTTCGGCCCAGGTAGCCTGCGGCCGTAACTTAGCTGCAATGGCCACTTTACACTCGAAGACTACAACTTTGCGAGAAGCAAGTCCCTGGCACTAATAACAAGCGGTATCTACATAAAACAGACTTGCAGCTCTAAGCTCTCTTGAAATGTTGGTCTAATGCGAAAGCCGGACTCGGCTTTACGCTTCGTTATAAACCATTTGCTTGCGTTGCTTCATGCTAGCACCAATCATAACTAAGTTCGTTAAAACTTGAGCGTGAAACGTGCTTCTGGGAAGATTCCCACAACTATTGTTCTACCTAGATGGTAGAAAGACGTTCGCAAAACGCTCTTTAAAGACAGACGACCCAGACGAAACCACCGAGTCAAAGAAAAACTTTCTCTTTTGTGTGGAACAGAGATAACCACTATTAACTGTTATTCGGTGAAAATATTTACACATTTTCCTCTCACAAAATCAAATTAGGTTCTTTTTCGCTCAATAACACATTTTTCCCCTAAAATTATTTTCACTCGCGAAATTACATGAAATTGGCCTTACAGAAAAAACATGGCCCCGGGGTAGGCCTTGTAAAAAGGGTACTGAATAATAAAGTTACTTGATACCTAGAATAGTAATATTGCTGAAAGGTCGCTCGCCGATCTTGCCAAATGGATGATGAAATTATTAAAAGACTTCGAATAATAGATTTGCAAAAAATGAATTGTGAACGCAAGCAGAGATTGGAAATGTAAGGTCAGCAAAAAACGGTCTTGTTATGTAATTAGTTAATCCTAATAAGAATACTTTTGTTATTTGAAATTAATAGGAGCTGTACAATAGAAAATATTAGCAGTAAATTATTAGGTTAGCTGACATTAAAACGACGACTCGAACATGCATTCTCACAATATGCATAATTTTCAAGGTGCAATGCAGAAGGGGTCAATGCCAATGCTGATAAATTATTCTAGGAACTATATTGCAGTCGTAATTTCTTTCAATTAAAAATTAATTGTTAGCTTTGAACAAAGGCAGAATTCATTCAAAATAGAATAACACTAATCAAATACAATTTTGCAGATACGACGCGAAAAAGGGTTTCTTCTGCCAAGCTGTCGGCAACGAGCGAACGAAATGCCTCGGCAAGTCCAAAGGCCGTATTTACCCTCCCATGGAAGACCGTTCGGCTAAATTCCTCAAGCGATATTATACTCCACACAACACCGCATTGTCTAAGCTTCTGGTTAGATTGGGCCGACCGGTTCCGCAGTGGCTGAAAGACGATCTCTCCTCAAATGGATAGCATAAACGACAACCTCTAAGGTTGACAACAAAACTACTGGGACTTATCAAGGTCTGCGTGGTCGTACCCTAAAGTGACCCATAGAAGTGAATGAAGTGCAACGGGTGTAGCGGATTTACCTTTATTTGGGAATAAAGAAATGTAAAGGTGATTTACGTGAGACATACTCGTATACAAGTTTAAATTTGTGTTCCGATCGCCGGAAGTTTAAAAGTGTATGTGAATTCTGAACGATAGTCCAAGGTTACAAACTCTTGGCGATGTTGTTTAAAAGAACCCTATCCTTGTTGATATCTTCGAATCTTGTAAATAAAGAGTGATATTAAATGAATGTTCATAAACTTTATACGAACTGTTGTTTTTAGTTAATTATTTAAGGGTAGTTAATGTTTCAAGTTCAATTTGCTTGCCTGGTCACGGACGATGAAAATATTTGTAGGGCATATCTGAAGACTGCTTTTTACTAGAGATATGTGCTACACAGGCAGCTAACATTTGTCAAATCTAGAGACGGACGTACCTGCAGATAAATACCACACATCTGTAGTAGAAGCGCAGCTTTTTATCGTGATTTGTTAATCATAGCATTTTTACTCAACAATAGATTTTAAATGTTTTTTTTCTCGGTCGTGGCCGCATTTTGACGTTTCTTAGCCATGTGAATGATCGAATCCGGCTTGCAACCGGCCTAGGTGCTACTTGTTATATTTGGCTATTGTCAATCGCATATCGTTTTTGCAATTGCTACTATGATACTACTGAGTAGGTTTTATGTAATCGAGCTTGTTCTCGCCGCTTCCGCAGTGAAGAAGGACTAACATTTTGCATTTGTTGTAATATTTTACTTAAATTAATGAACAATAAGTTTAATTTTCGCGCATCGCACGCTTATTTGTTTTGTGATTTGTACCTGTTGCAATTTTTTTGTAACTTTGAATTTTATTTTATTGACTTTCTCCTAATTTTACAAACTAAGATCACCAACTTGCAAATGGCGGAATAGATATCAAAATTACTCAAACAATCATCTGAATTGAAGAAATAACTGTAATTTTTTTATATATGGTATGTTATTCGACCATTTATTTGCTGGTAATCTTAGGCCCGTATTTTTCAAAGTTTGCTCAGTCATCAAACTATGCTTGAGAAACGCGTTACTATGGAATAAACATCACTCAATCATAGATCGATGACTGAGCAAGCTTGTTATCATACGGGCCTTAGTTTGATGAAAGAAACAGTCTTTTGACTTAGTGCCATTAATACAGGCTCTTCTGTTCAAGCCGGTTACTAGTCTCATATTTTAAGTTTATTATTCGTTACTCAAACAGTTCTGAAAGGGCCTACTGAATATTGTCATTTGCCAGAGAGACGACATTTGAAACAGTAGGCATAAAAATGTTGTTTTGGTGATATAATACCACATTTACAATATTTATTAGATATTTTTTTTTTACTTTTGTCACAAAGAATATTATAATGAAATAGTCGAAACAAATAAGAACAAGTATGGAATGGAAACAATGGAAACAGTTGAGCTAACTGTAGACTGTTACAAACAATGTAGAGGTAGCTCAACTGATTCATATCAATACAATACCAAACGGAAGCGTCCCCAAAACGCTGACTATATTGCCGTGCTGTTTGTCAAGATGGAGATTTTTCCGTTACCGAATATTTAATAAAATATGTTACTATATCGGTTGATATCAGTTTTATTTAATGTTTCTGGAATCGATTCACTCATTAGCAGTAAGATATTTTATCATAAAATTCATATATTAAATGAAATTATATCATTAACAACACAATATGTAAATGAATTTGGTATATATTTTGATATGCATGAATTTACTGATGGTAACTAACTTGGTAAGGGAATTCGTTTTTGTAAAAAACTGAATTATTATTATTATTATAGATAATTCTTATCGGTTTTAGATGTGGGTACTTAAATCTTGTAAAAACTTTTGTCATAATTAGATAGAGAAGTACAGAAAAGTATATTAATAAAAATATTTGAATACTTATAGTATTAAATATTAACTATTGATTGTAAATATCGAGTCATTTATTTTTCTTTATTTACCGATTGGGAATGGCTTTTTTGTAATGTGCGTAGAACTTACTATTGGTTTAGTTTATTAATGTAATAGACTTTAGGGTGCCTTTCCACCAGGGTTGTGCTACGTAGCTAGGACAAAATGTGTCGTACCTAACCAATTACTTTTTGGATAAAATAAACATTTATTTTCATACAAGGTGGTACAAAAAAGTATAAGTACACTTGATTCTATTCATATGGCAGTGGACGATAGTCCGCATGTGCAGAATCAATTCCCGCTCCGGGACAAACTTTTGTATGATCTGCAGTTCTTTGTTACGATGATTATGTATGTCAGTCTGGACTCAAAGTTCAAGTTCATTATGCGATGATGCTGTGTGGCGATGTTGAGCATTGTAAATATTTAATAATTTGTAATTAATACACATTACATCACAAATTGAAGAGTCCATTGGTTGCTCTCGTGTTGATTGTGTTTTGAGACATTCCGCCGTGTATCAACGTAGTACATCTCTAATGTAAAGGCAACCTTATAAAGCGGTAAATGGTTACACATGTAAAGGTGAATATTGAAATATGCTCGTTTGTATGAGTTCTACAGCCATAACGGGAGGGACGGTCGTTTGTCGCGATTGGTTGTGTTTACAGGCAATAAGGACGGACTCAGATGCTTTACATACAATTAAAGGTCTTGCCAAGCCCTTTTCAACCTTATTGCGACAAATAAATACAATAACGTAAGCTTTCGAACACAATTAAGGGATAAAAAGCTCTAGATCAAATTATTTTAATATTTGTTCGTTGTTTTAAATTATCTTTTGTAATAGGTACAGCCAATGACTGCTCTTAAAATGTGTTCTGTAAGAAATTATTACATCACTTATTTTAATAAATGATTTAAAATTACCTGCTTTTGTCTTACTTTCTCATCGCTACAGTGTAACTTTTTATAAAACGTAGATATGCTCTTACCCTTTTTACGTAGTCTTCTATGACCAAACATTTTAAACGAAATAAAAAAGATACGTGCTTGCATTGACGCGTTGGTATAACAATTCTAAGAATCGAAAAGCTTTGAAACAAAGAAATGCAACGAATATAACCACTTGTATTATGGTTCAACGAAGCAATGTGCAATTCTGCAGAAATGCGGCAGAAATAGCGAGCCGTCTTGAAAAATATATTATCGTGCATATTGTTCGATCGCTTCATATATTTTACATACCGCTGTAATAATTTTAGACAACAATACGGGCTGCGAATGGGAATGGAGTTTGCTATCAAACTGCTGTTTTATATGCTCGCATTCAGCGCATTGTTAAAAGTAAAACATATTTGAACCTGCTAAGAGTAAATACTCTTCTAGGTTAATTAGCTGGGTAATAAAGTTATTGAGTTGCAAAATTCTCTAGTTGCGTAGGTTTTTACCAACCGTTTTATTGCTAAATTTTCATTAGTAAATAACTTCGTTTACAATACCTGCCTATGCCGTAGAAAGGGTACCATACCTTCTGTAAATGCTGTCTGTCAGGCTACCTATAGAAAATAAAATACTAGATGTGTTACGCCCACAGATTTTTTATTGTTAAATTCTTCACGGATCTGTTCACTCGTACCTTTCTTTACCTACCCCAAAACGGTTACCTAACAACCTAAAAATACGAGGAAAAACAAATTGCTCTTGCTGCCGCTCCTGTAAAAAGCGAAATAACAGCGTAGCCTGCACCTCATCGTCACGGCAGTGAATTTTTATGCGATTACGAAGTAAGTAGATAGGTATAATTGAATCGTTGACGCCCGATAACGGCAGACGAATGATGGGCGACACGAAAATTGGTCGTAGTTCCTCGTAACACAATAATGTTTACTTATATCTGGCATTTAATTTAACTGGAAATAGTGGCTCTACATTCAGAAATTGTGTATTTATATAGCTAGGTACCCCATTTAAAGTATTTAACATCGATGTATATATATCAAAATATAATGATTCAAGACCGTCCTCTTTAATCACTATCTATTTATATTAAAAATCCGCTGAGAACTTTAAAAGATCTATGCGAACAGACAGCGAAATCGACTTCATTATAAACTATGTAAAGAAATAGATAAGAGTAATTGTATTATAGGTACGTAGGTACCTAGTGTTCAATGTGCAATCTACGTAAACATTTAGGATAGTCTTACCAAGAGAAAACAAAAATTGGCTTTTTACATTCGCGTTTGCACTTTTCATAGTAGTTGTTGGACCGAAAAGATTCTAACTTCTGATTTCCGAAATCCCCAAGTGCTTCGTTATATTCGAAACTCGACCACGACGATCGACCGTAATGACGTTAGGTACATTTCAACTGCAGCTAGAAGTCACGATCGAGAAAGGAAAACTGAGATAAACCGAGTTTAACGTTTTGTAACGAAAGAAATAGGTAAGAAAGCTCGAACAATACTGACTGTCTACTCTAGAACAGATCTGCACAGTTCTAACTAGAGTTAAAATCTAGACGAATAGTCAGAAGTAGGTATAAGATTAGTACCTACAAAGATAAGGTCTGATATAATTTTTCATTAAAAATCTCTAAATATTTCAGTAATAAACAAAGTTAAGTGAACCTTTATTTGGTAAGTAAGTAGAGACTAAGAACACTTGCCTGTCTATCTGATTCCTCGGTTGCTTGCTATCATCATCATCAGCCTATAGCAGTCCACTGCTGGACATAGGCTTCCCCCAAAGAGCGCTATAGCGCCCTGTCTTCAGCTGGCCGCATCCAGCATCTACCTGCAGTCTTTCGCAGGTCGTCATCCCAGGCGGGCGTCCTACACTACGTGCCACTGCTTGCTATCAACAAATAGACAGAGAAGCAACTAAGGTATATTGTGTTCTGTGTCATTAAGTACACACACACTATTCCTGAAATAATTTATGTGTATTAAAGATTCTGATCTTAAGAATGCGGGCAAAGTAGTGGCGTGTTGCTAGTTAGGTATAGAACAGCAGTGAAAAATATGTTAGCAATGCCTCGTAGCATCGGATAAAGCGAGCCATATTTAACTGTCTAGCGCGCCGCAACTACCTAGCAGTGCTGAGTTCTTGATTACGAAGATAAATCTTACTTAAGTAGGCTTAAATCAACCAGTACGTACCTACACGCTTTGCATAGGCTCTGTGTTAAGGCAAAAAATCATTAGCAGACATGAATTTAAATAGGTACGTACATACCTTTTATAAATCTCATAATTTAACCATAGATCACGAATCATTCGTAAAAATGACGAGTAAGGCAGTTCAATCAAGGCGATCCCAGAACTTTTAAAACCTTTCAGCTACTATATTACAAAAAAACATCATAAGACCTGCAAGAGCTGTATACAAGCGATTCCTACCAACGAACGATGATACATCACTCCACCCTGTTCAAGCTTAACCGTCACTCGAGGTGGACATTTTTACACAAAATCTTGGCAAGCTAAATATCTCTTCTTACTGTTGTGTATTGCCGTGCAATAACCTACTAAAAACTTTAATAAACACTCGCGAGTGTAGTGCTGTGTTCTGGAGGTTGGATCCTTACCATGGTTTCGGAAATTCAGTTCAGTGGTCAAGCTACATATTTTATCTACCCTGTGTAACGAGCAAAGATCTATATATTCCCTTATTACTTTCGTTAGGTATCTACTGGTACAGCATTACACCTATTTCATTCAAATTCATTCAAGGTACTTCGATTATACTTTTACCAACCAGCGACTTATTGTCAGACTCCACAGAAAACGTTCCTCGAAATTAAGGTTGGTGAGTTAGGGTTGAAAGGGCTTTTAGCCCAGAACTGGTACGTCAGCCAAGTATCCTACCTACCTATATATAAGTAAGTTACTTAATAAGTAAGTTAAAATAACATTTTTATAAGAGCTGACGCTCGCAATAAGGCGTTTTTCTAAAAATTACGGACGTTGATAGATGCCGTCGCGGCTAAGCGTTAATTCATTTATCCACAATTAATAGGGCTTCCACACGTGCTGACTAGATAATTAAGAGAGGTTGCTTGTTATCCCAAATAATT
The DNA here is from genome assembly GCA_943735965.1 of Eupithecia abbreviata. Taxonomy (NCBI): domain Eukaryota; kingdom Metazoa; phylum Arthropoda; class Insecta; order Lepidoptera; family Geometridae; genus Eupithecia; species Eupithecia abbreviata. The sequence continues at coordinate 8,936,355 of OX030979.1, read as the reverse complement.
GCAAACTTTGTATGTACTCAAGACGATCAATTAGTAGACAATGCTGTGTGAATTGTCCAGCATTTTTTATTTTTTTATTTGAAGGATGGAAACAAAATTCGTTTCAAATACGTGGTTCACACTTGTAGGACTAGTATACAGGATTATATTATGTCCCTCGCTTCGCTCGTGAGTTATTCTAGAATCCTAAGTTGCTATCGGAACTCAATATCACCCGTGGCGTAAGACGAAGAACAAACAGATCAAGGGATAAAAAGTTGCCTATGTTTTATTCCATATCCAGAACAACCTGAGTGCAATTATGTTTTTTTAATAATGAGTTTCAGCTCGATCCGTAAAGAAGTAACAAACATCCATTCATCTAAACATCCAAACTTTCGTATTTATAATAACAGTGTGTTGTCAACCTGTTGTTCATATGTGTTACATAATGGAGGAAAATGTTTTTGGTTTTTGTACAACTTAAGTTTCGTAAAATTAAGTTTTATGTACTGTTTATTACGTAAACAAAAATAATATTAAAACACCGTCGCCTGGTCGGAGCAAGTGTAGCAACCCGCCGTCCGATGCTACCCGCTTCATCAAACCCACTACAAATTGACTTGAAATGTTATTACGCTAAAGTCATCAGGCATTTTGATTATTCCTGATGACGAGAGCATCCTCGCACTATAATTGAGTTTTCGGGGGATTAATCGCGTTATAGTAGTGTTGCTTGATTATTTAGATAAATTGAATTAAGCAATAAATTAAGAAATAGCAAGTGGATAAAGTTCTCAAAGCTTGACACAATTCAGCTTCTGCCCACGACTTCGTACGTGTAATTTCGGTTAAATAAGTATTATTATCTAAGTAAGGCTATGTTGTATATGTAAAACGTCAAATTTCATCTCAATATGTTCTGTAGTTTAGAAGATCTTAGGTACAAAATAAAATTCACATCTGACAAAGTTTCCGCTTTATTTTATTAGCAGAATAAGTTTGTAGGTTATCCAAAAAACCTCTTTGGTTTTCCAAAAAGCGCTAGTTTCCGAAAAGCCCTCGTATATCCAGGTAGACCTATGAAATGAACAAGGAAATTAACATTCTTAATGACAGAACGCATGAAGAATTCGCACAGCGATCCTGGAAAACTAAATTCCCTTTATGAATCGCCCGCAGCGATTTTAATAAACTGGAATGAAAATTAAAACGATTTACATAAAACGATATTAACTCTTTTCTCTCACGGGTAATAAAACTGTCTAAGCTAAGAGGCTGCAGTGCTAAATTTGCATTCCAATTACGTGATATGGGAACCTACTAGGTAATACAGTTTGGTACCTGCATGAGGCACCGCAGACGAGATATTTCGACGTTTTATGACGTGTTGTCTGCGGAAAGCTTTATTACGGTATGCGCCGCCAAGCTAAACGAAGCCTTGCGTACGAGCATTAGGTTCCATATTCCATCACCTGCAACGATAATAAGGTCTCGGAGTACCTCTGATTTGTTAGTGCAGAACTGATAACGCGATTCTGATGAGCTCAGTGAGTGCACCGGTGCTTCTATCATTTTCTCGATATTCCCACCGGGTTATGTTATATTGGCTCTTGCTTAAATATGCTTCAATAATCTAGAGCCACTATTTATGCTACGACCATTTCTACCATTTCGTAAGAAGGTCAGATATTGTTACTGAACATTATGTCTGACTGTAATTATGAAATAGATACGCGTTTTTGGTAACTAGTGTGCTACGAAATGGCTCCGTACGCCTTTGCTACAAAAAGCCGTAGCTTTTCGTAGCAATTTCGCTACGACAATATTATACCGCGCCGCGCCGCCGCCGCCGCTCGTCGTCACGCGTCGTTGCTACGAAATCCCTACGCTTTTGCTACGAAAAGTAGTTTCGCTACGAAAACGTTATACCCCCGCGTCGTCGTCGCGCCTTGTTGCTACGCCATCTTTACGACTTTTTACAATCTTACTACGAATAAGTAAGCTTACATGGCCACAAAATGCCGTCAATACGAGTATACAATACATATACCTTCATTGTAGTAATTCGTGCCGGTCTACCGTCCCATCGGATAATGGGAGTGAGGGAATAGAAAGTGCACCAGTGTTTGCACATACACTGGTGCGCTATAATATGTCCTGCGAACGGCTAGTCGCCGATGAGGCCGACCACCGTGGCCGAACTTCCTCCTAGAAGTTCGGCCACGGTGGTCGGCCGACATACAATATAATACAGAACTCAAAAGAAATAACTAACCACTAAAATTAAAATTAAACATAAAATTACAATGGGCAAAATGGAAAAAAAATCGTTACTACTTACAGAAAATACGACATACAACGAAAATATAACATTATTAAACTTAGTTTTAACTACAAAATGGTCCCAACTCAGCGTATGCAGGTGTTAGTAAAAACACCTGCGCTTGTTTTCTGCGTTGATTTCTTCCATGCAACTACACAGCCATAATTAGGTATGTTGTATGTTTAATTAACATTGCTTTTGCCACATAACTTAGCCGCCTGAAGCAAAATGCTAGTCACAAAGCAAGATAGTTTCTGCCCCGTCTTTGCTCACTTAGATCAGCCCCAGGCGGAGCCCTATGGTACTACGGAAGGATGTCCGACAAACAATATCAAAGTTTGCGTCGCTTTGTTATATTTGCCAAGACCACAGAATAAATAATAACTAGTATTGTCGAGACCCTGAAGTCTACAATCTAGTGCGTACTAGACATATGACAATCAATATAAAATAGCTAAAACTTTGAAACTATCATGGTTTAACATAAAAGTCATCTTATTTATTTTAATTACCTCAGTGAAATTTACGTAAAAACTAGAGTCGTTTATTTTCTTCTATTAACATTCATCAGAATAAGAAAAAGGACTGCAGTCTTTGATTAAAATTTCATGTTTATGTGGTTTGGGTTAACTTTTCAATGCTTTTCATATCTGTTCTTCTTTCATATGTATATATATCATATATATATTTGTTTTAAACTTACGCGATTTATAAGTGAAAGTGTGTCAACCTGTTGAAACGGGAAAAATAGGTAAATAAACGCGAAAAATACCGTTCAGTATTAATACTGTTCATATCGTTAGACAATTGTCTACAGGCAATGCCCAAAAGTCCCGGCTGAGTTTGAACGTCTTCTCAGGCTTATTACTATTTGTGTTGCCAAGATCCCGTCGACTTCACCTTCGGATGGATGACTCAAACTAAAAACTCATCTTCGGGAGCTCGCCCCAGATCAACTTCTCTTTTGTAGTCAAATAACGGTTGATAAAGGTTACATGTATATATGCTATTAGGTAATATTCAGTTATACAATACAATAAAAAATATTTTATTATGCACCAGATAAAGAATATTACAAAAAAAACATCACATGTTAGAATAAATGTCAACATAACATTATTAAAAAACAACTAATCAATAAATGTTACACATTCCTAACTATATTCATTATATATTTAGAATATGAGGGAATATAGTATTGAGGGAAGATCACGGGTTCAAATCCCGCCAAACACAAGTTTTTTGGGGTATGTGTGTATTTCTTTTGTAGCCATTGCTGTCCTACTGCTGGGCAAAGGCCTTCCTTTCACCTTCCACTCCTTACGATCCAGCGCTGCAACAGACCACGATGGAAGATGTGCCCCGAGCTTGTCTCGCCATCTCATCCTGGGCCTTCCACGTCGCCTCTTAGCGATGGGTGGAATCCACTCTGCGGTGGTCTTTGCCCACAAGTCGCTGGACATGCGGCGGACGTGTCCAGCCCAGTTACACTTCAGGCATCTGGCTTTCTGACCAACGTCAACGATGCGTTGTATAGCGTATTATATGTGTAATTCAACAGGAATCTTCACTATATAGTATAAAACAAAGTCGCTTCCCGCTGTCTGTCTATCCCTATGTATGCTTAGATCTTTAAAACTACGCAACGGATTTTGATGCGTTTTTTTTAATAGATAGAGTGATTTAAGAAGAACGTGTATAAACCATTTGACATAAAGATTTCCACGCGGGCGAAGCTGCGCCTCGCAGCTAGAGGTAATAAAACTGTAATTTTTGTAAAAACACCTCGATTTTACCAAGGTGATGAAAAAATAATGAAAGCATATGAATATCGTGTCTCTTCATTTGACACGAGCGCCGTATCGAGCCAGCATGTGTTTACGTCGCTAAGTAAGAATAATAGCTGAACATAAATCAGTGGCATCTTCATGTCTTTTTGAATTCACACAAAAGATGTCAGCCCCTCTAAATAAGAAGCCATTCAACGAGAGAAACGCGGCGAGAATAGGAATTACCTACGCCTTTTGTATTTCGCCTTATTAACCGCGGTAGAATATTGCCACTGAAATGAATTGTTTCTTATGAAAGGCGCTGAAAAATCTGTGCAGAAATCGCGGGTCCATTTTCTCGCACGTGTTAACAAGTCAGGAGGTAACAAATCTGAGGCTCATGTTACAGATTCTCAAATTTCAGGAGTGTGGTCAAGGCAATTTGCGTTTATAAAAAAAAAAGGCATTCCTATTATGGGCAGGGCTATTAAAGTAAAGTAAAGTAAAAAGTAAAAAATCATTTATTTCTTTAGACTTACAAAATAAGCACTTAGACAAGTCATATTTTATACATTAAATTATTATCAAATAAAATTATTTTACTGTTCACTTCAATTTTTTGTCCACTAGTGGAAGAAGTGAAAAGAAACCACTAGCATGTTCATCTCTTATATGTCTAATACATGGTTATTTGCCTATTTAAGTCTAAATATAATATGATTCGATACATGTCAATATTTAAGTAAAGCTATGCACAACAACAAATTACTTACTACATACTATTGTCGGTGCGAAACTGAGCGACATCTGGCCAAGCATTAACATCATTGAGATACTCATTTATGGAGTAGAAAGCCTTCTTGATGAGATTTAGTTTTATGTAATTTTTAAATTTTCGAATATTCGTGGCTCGTCGAAAAGGCGTTCTACATTGTAGACGATTATGTTAAAATTATAAAATAATTATTAATTATAAATTATTTCTTTTTAAAAATTATTGTTTGACTTGTACTATTTTGTTACCAATAAATTGATTATTCTTGATATTTACTTTGATGAACGATAGGTACGAGGTACTAGCTTTAACAAATTACGATGTAATTTCAGTTATTCTGTGGCATTAGTATTATTAAACAAAAAGCATAAATATTTTTCCTGTGATCTATTAATTGAATCTGAACCCTTAAAGCTTGTTCCTTACTTTTTGGGACACCCTGTATATTATACCTTACTCTGTTAAGTGAACTAATAAATAAATGAACATTCTCTGGATTCAGTGTATGGTTTTGTGTCACTCTATATACATACATATGTATATGGAGTTTATAACTTTTCTGTGGGTGATAAGCTGGATGCTGCACCCCTTTACGAGGCTCCGGGTGTTGTAGGTATTTTCTATGTATTATAAAAAATATCTATCTATGTAATATTTTGTATCAGGTATATCAGATATCTAGTACCCATAACACAAGCTCTGCTTAGCTTTGGGCTAGATGATGCTGTGTCTTTTGTCCAGCATTATTTATATTATATACAAGCTGCGCCCCGCGGTTTCACCCGCGTGGTGATAGATACTAATAATATACAATATAGCTTTATGAATTGCAGCCTATGTATTATTGTGATATGTAAGCTATATTATTGTGAAGTTTCATCAAAATCCATTGCGTGAAAGAGCAACAAACATCCTCGCAAACTTTCGCTTTTATAATATGAGTAGAATTTATCATTTCTCTGATAAAAACAATAGAAACAATGCTTTTTATACAATTACTGCAAACATACCATCAATACGGGATGCGATAGACGACAGGCAGTGGAGTTAAGTGGCTAAAAAGTTGGTTTGCAACTCGTTATTGTTCTCCGAGTTGCGAGGAGTGTGGAACGAGGTGGATGTACCTGCCTACAATCGCATATACTCATCTTGAGCCACATATATACTAGTGTAGTAGGTTACATAGTACGCGAGAGATCCAACCGTTTATTGCACGGAATTCTAGCATTCGCCGTCCGAATTTCCGTAATGAAACTTCTATTTAGCATTTTGAAAACAGGACTTAATGAGTGAAATGTTTTATCTTCTCTTTTATGAATTGAATGAACTGAGTGAACTGAATGAATGAATGAATTGAATAAATGAATTGAATGGATGACTAGCATGCTAGCAACCAACGCTGGTCTTCTCTCTTTTTATCTTCTTGCTCATATCTTTTCCACTCAAGGTGAGGTTGGCATATGTATTTTCGTGTACTCAATTGAGTTGAGTACCCAGGCACTACGAACAAGTTTGGTTTTTCTCATATAAGCGAAATAATGTTATTTGAGAAAATAAAGATTATTTAAACCGAAGTACTTGTGAACAAAAAGGCTAAAGAATGGAAGTCGGGCTTATGAGCAGTATTAGAATTTCGTTTTTACATCGGATTTGGAGAACCCTACAAAGACGCAATCTCGCTCGTCTCTACAAGACTTATAAACATCAGGGACCAAATGGCAACACCGTAATCTCCAGAAAACATAAGCGTATGAAAAGTTTATTGTCAATAAATTTTGCCAATACACAGCGTTGGGTGCTCGCTGGATATTTCAGCGAGTGTCCCAGTGAGTGAGTGCGTTTAGGTTTCCATTTACGTGAAGTTGGGACGGGCTGTTGGGTAATTTGGAATCTGGGTAGAGATAGGGTAAAAAGCTTTTATGTTTTAGGCACTTTTAATGTGATCCACCTATTTCTATGTTGAATAAAATGGTTAATCTTCTCATCGATATTTTAGTTGTACATTTTTGAAAAAGGTTTTATTGAAACAAATTGAAATACAGTCGTTAAAAAGCGTCGTCTATTTTGATTTTGAATTAAAATTAAACATGAAAAAAGTTTACGCGACCAAAGATACGGCACTCTTTTTTTATACGCGTAAATAGGCGTATAGTGCTGTTTTTCGAAAAAGAAAGGGTAAACGAACGTTATAGTCAATTTTGTCGATACTCGTATAACATCGAGTCCTTAAAATATGTCGAAATATCTCGTGTCTCTTGGCTAAAATATACTAAAACATGATAAATCAAAGCCCATGCTCAGCGTTTCGCGTGTGTTGCCAGCGCTCGTCAAAGCCATCATTACGCAAATATTCCTGAACGTTCAGCGCTCGCTACCACTGCAGCATTAATTACATGCAGATCTAATTAGCTGCCCGCGCAGTCCGACACAGCTTGAATCATCCGTAGCCGTAGCAGAATATCTAATAATAGTCCGCCATGGCCAGAGGGATTGCTAGACTTATCAGGCACTAGCGGCCCGTCCCGGCTTCACCCGGGAGGACATTTGTTTCATAAACAGTGTGCAATGAACGTAGAGTAAATGTATCTTTATACACTAAGAAGTCTTTTCTTTTATGACACTCATAAATAACATGGCTTTCTATTGGTAATTTTACCCCCTACAACCTCAGAAACCTATAACCTATCGTACTTTCATGTTTAATATTTAGATATAAGGTGTTATTTTGTTGTTTTTAGTGCAATAAAGTACATCCATTCAAACTCACAAACTTTACCTCTTTATAATACAGTTTAGATTAAAACGGATCGGAATATTTCACATCGATTAGTACTAGCAGGACCGAATTACGGTTCATTTTGGTAAATTTCCAACATTATTTTATTATAATATTTGATTACCTGTAGAATTTGGTAGGTTTTTGTAATGATGAGCCTAAGGTAACAGGAAGAAAACAGGGCGCTATGGCGCTCATTAGGAGAGGCCTATGTCCAGCAGTGGACTAATATAGGCTGATGATGATGATGAAGCCTAAGGTGGCCTAAGGTCAAGGTGGATAAGATACCAGTATTCAGTCCGTGTCTGACCAGACATGGTCCATAAACTGATAACATTTGCCGGCATTATTTGGCGACGCGTCATCGCTACGAATTCACATAGGTGAAAGAACTATGAGAGATGTCTCTGTGTCGCACTGTAGGATCAATGGACGTACAGCGTTCTCTGTGATTTGCATTTGTTTGAGGGATTTACTCAAATATTCGCTTCCTCCACTATGAACATACGGAATAACTAATCAAACACCATCTTCCATTAAAACTAATCTGTTAAGGTAGCAGCCTAAAGTGGCACACGCATCTTAATGCCTTATTCACAATGCACATAGATTGTACAAATGAAAAGCATAGAAGAAGAAAGAAAGCAAATAAATTTCTGTGAAACCATACGTAATATGATTTATTACAGTAATAGGTACCTAAGTATACATACAAGAAACATATTAATATGATAAAAAACATACTGATACAAATAATGTGTTATATAAGGGGCCAAAAACATCTCCTGTCTCAGCATTATTCCGCTACAAGCCGAAGTTAGTAGCAGCGCTGATTTCCAAACTGGTCCTGAAACATAGGTAACCGCAAATTTAATCTTAAATTTAATAGAACAATGCTCAGCACTGTTCATAATAGTAACGGTACGTCAAAATAAATAGGAAAAGCGAGCAAAATATATAATAACACTTTCCCCTAAGAAATAGGATTTCCATTTTCCTCCGGGTACAGCCGCCGTGCAATACAGATTTTCGATCTACTAACGACGTCACCGCATAGATAGAACTACCCGAATGAGTTTTCCGAGTTCGTTGTATCCAGTTGTTTTTTGTTGTATGGCCGAAGGACAGGCACGTTCACCATTTGTGGCCGCGTTTTGGCACGGAACGGGCAATATCAAAGTTGTGGTGAAATATATCGACCTATCTGCATATTGAACTCAGCGCGGTTGATGGACCGGTGTTCACAGCACACGAACGGATTTGTAATTCAATTATTACGATACGAAGATAGCATCGTGCAATAAAATTCATGAGTCTTCAGCAACATTCATGAGAGGAAAAAATACCGTATGTAAACAAACTAATATGAATAGATTTGGTTCGCGCTCGAGCTTTAGGTAAAAAGGTCTAGATGGATAATTGGATCGCAATGGTTCTGGATGGCTTGATCTCCCTACTCGAACGATCTTGTAGAGGTCACTAGACACGTATTATTTCTACGTGATGGAACATAATGCCATCTGGTTTTCATGGAAGTAAATAAGCTTAGACGCATAAGTTTTCTTATAGGGTTGTTGTATACATTTTTTTGGCAGAATAATGTGCGTGTATATTAATATCAGATATTAGTTCTATTCGTACGACTTGCTAATAAATAAGTATTGTTATATAAAATTTTAAAAAATCTGATGGAAACCATCTCGCAGAGTCTACGTCATTGATGGTCTACGACGTAGACCCTCTACGACATACACGACAAAGCATAAATAGTACGACAGCTATTAAAATTATGAACTACATAGTTACCATGCGTTAAAGCTTAGCTTGTTTTTTTTTTAGGCTTACAAAAAAGCACTTAGACAGGTCATATTTTATACTATCCATTATTATATAACAATATTATTTTGATGTTCACTTCAATTCTTTGTCCACCAGTGGAAGAAGTGAGAAGTAACCACTAGTATGTTCATAACTTATGTGTCTAGTACATATGATTTGCTTATCTGTAAGTTGTTAAGATATTGCATTGTTTTCCAAGCTATTCGAAATTAATTTGCAGCTGTATTGTTGTTTAATCATAAAATATTAACGTTTCCTTTATTCTAAGTGTAACGACTTTGAAATTGGATTTATGACGAAAGACAAAAAGAAAACGGTGGAATGATGGCGTTTTTCACAAACAGTAATAAAAGTGAGATTTGCGTGGCTAAAGCTATTTTTTTACTAGCGTAGAAAATTCCTTTCTTGTACTTAATTTTATTCAGTAAATTTGTGTTCATCAGTCACATAACCGACCTGTTTTGATTGACGACCGATGTGGCGCGGTAGGCGAAGGTCCGCCTGCGACGCAGGAGGTTGCGGGTTCGATTCCCGCCTCGGAACAATTGTGTGTACGATCTGCAGATATTTGTTCCGGGTGTTCTGGTCGTTTTCTATGTATAATAAAAAATATCTATCTATGTAATATATTGTATTATGTATATCAGTTATCTAGTACCCATAACACAAGCTTTGCTCACCATGGGGCTAGATAATGCTGTGTGGATTGTCCAGCATTATTTATTTATTTATTATTATTATTATTTATAACCTCCTTTGTCTTTTAAATTAGGTAAGTACTAGCTGCGTCCCGCGGTTTCAACCGCGTGGTGATAGACATTTTGGATAATATACAATATATCTTTATGAATTGTATGTAGCCTATGTGTTATTCTGATATGTAAGGTATGTTATCGTAAAGTTTCATCAAAATCCATTCAGTAGTTTTTGCGTGAAAGAGCAACAAACATACTTACATACATCCTCACAAACTTTCGCGTTTATATTAGTAATAAAGGCTTTGTGTAGCGTAGCACAGAACACGTAGTACGTGTTGTGTGTATGTATTTTAATTTTAATTTATCGTGCTCATAAAATTTATTAACTAGATTTTTTTTTAGTAGAAGTTTTTCGTTGTTCAAATTATTGCAATATATTTCAATAGTTAGTATCTACATAATGTCTACTAATGATGATATTTTATTGACCATAACGACGGAAACTTTGGTCGTTTGCGCGCCAAAATTTATATAATAAAGATTTATTTCTTCAAACTTTGGTTTCTGCTCGATGTTTTTATTATTCTATGAATTATGAAAGTTCATATGAGTTGCTCATAATTCATCTTTGAGCTTGAGTTAGATTTTTTTTCCGCTGCTCGAAAACCTATAACAAAGATGCTTAATTGTTATTTTAATGAGTTTGTGGATTTAACTTTGAGCGGGTTTGAACAAATTTGTAAAAACAAAATCTTGCTTTGTTCAAATAAATTAAAACTTTTATCAGGTGAAACTTCTTCATTCTATAGTGAAATTTGATTTCAGAATTTGTCAGATCAACATCAGTGATTGTGCGGGCCCGCGTCTAAGCCAATTTCAGGCAGCTTTATCAGAACGACCTCAAAGCCAATAAACCCCCCGAATCGGCTACAAAAGCTACCTGTCCCTCTCCAATCTCGAAATGAGACCTAATTCCACAGGAGCCCCGCAAATTACAAGCGCCAGGCACCAGCATAAATCCAACCTTTTCAAGTTAATAAAAATGATTTAAGCACGCATTAAAAGGATCTTTTTCCCGTTGAGAACATGGAATTTATAATGGTAATAACTCGGCCGATTGTCCCGTAATTACAAGTATAGAAATACGGAATGACACGCCGCCTGAATGAGAACTCTGAAGAGTTGAAAGCAATTCCAAAGAAATGTCGCCATTACATTTCTCGTGGACCCTCGAAGCCTTTTAATTTCGCAGATTAATAGAGATAAAACTTCTGTTAGGGCAAACAATAGTCGCTATACAGGGCGCAGCGGGGACATTGAGAGAATTGCGAGTGGTTCTGTAGCACCCTGTAGCTAGCCGGATGCGCCGCCTCGCCCACGGAAATACCGCTGCTTTGTTATTTCGCTCACTTTTCAACGACAAATGTTGACAGAGGATATTAAATTTCAAACAAAGATTAAACACTGACCTCTAGTTTCTTAGCATTAATTCCGTATTTTCAGTTTTCAAAGCATTTTATTTGAATAAACGTTCCATGATTCTGTATTTACTAGTCCCAGCTGTGAGCGAAACTGTCCCCGAAATAAACGCAATCAATCCAACAGAGTGCTTGTATAAAGATAAAACATCCCCTTGCAAAAAAGAGCAAAAGGTAAAATTAGGGTCCATCGAATTCGGAAAAGAAAATCGAATGTCCCAAGTAAAATCAAATTAATGGTTCGCGATTCCGAAACACCTGATACGTAGATTGTGAGCAGTAAACGGGTAGTGGGGCATTATCGCCGGGTTGAATTCACTTTAGAGTTCTCCTCAATACCCCGCTGGGGCGCGTTTACAACATTGAGGGTATAAAGCTTGGGCTTTGCATTGAGCCACGTTACCTGAACCTAATGATTTAACTTTTAGTTATTGGAAAAACGTTAGGTATCCGTATGGATGATAAATGTCATTAAGGCTTCATGTACTTCTGGACACTTTAAATTTGGACTAGATGGATGGTGGTAGCGTAGGATAAAAGCCATTGATGGCCAATAAACCCGCTGACTTCATGAGCTGAGGATCACAGAAAAAAGTGGTCAAGATTGTAAGTATATCTACAGATGGAAAAAGTATTGCAAATCATAATCGCACCGACAATAGTATGTAGTAAGTAATTTGTTGTTGTGCATAGCTTTACTTAAATATTGACATGTATCGAATCATATTATATTTAGACTTAAAATAGGCAAATAACCATGTATTAGACATATAAGAGATGAACATGCTAGTGGTTTCTTTTCACTTCTTCCACTAGTGGACAAAAAATTGAAGTGAACAGTAAAATAATTTTATTTAATAATAATTTATATTTAAAATATGACTTGTCTAAGTGCTTATTTTGTAAGCCTAAAGAAATAAATGATTTTTTACTTTACTTTACTTTACTTTAGACGGCATAACTCGTTACGTGATAAAAAAACCTAGTTAAAAATACATTTGAGTGATACCTAATGTAGCCACAGATGTATTTCTATATATTCATATCTCTACATCATACATCACAATAATTATACATAGTTTCCGAAGAAAATAATGGAAGCACGACGTCCATTGTTTATTTGCCCTCGGGAAGGGTATTGTACCTTTGAAGGTTTAGCGGCTTCATTATCACTTCACTGTGATGCTGCGGGATTTATAAGCATTTTCTCTGGAAACATTTTATTACCACAATATAAAGTTTACAGTTATGAGATAAATAAATAATGCTGGACAATCTACACAGCATCATCTAGGCCCAAGCTAAGCAGAGCTGGTGTTATGGGTACTGATGACTGATATATTTAATACAATACAATATGGTAGGAAACGAAACCTCCTGCGTCGCAGGCGGATCTTCGCCCACCGCGTCACAGAGGTCTTCGTATGTTACGAATACGTATAATCATCACACGGATATCATCTTCGGGTATCACCCGAGGATGATACCCGCTATGTGCCTTCGCCTTTAGATTAATTCCCTTAAAGGACCTCTGTGCTGTTGGCTTCGGCCCCACGCAAGCCCTCCAAAGAACAGGGTCACTTTATGGCCCGAGATCATGGAAATGAGAAACAATAGATAATAATACATTTTTATTTCGATAACTTCTAAATACATGGTAAATACAAATAGACAGTCAAATATACCCTTTCAACAGAAGATATAGGTCTGTATTCATGTAGATTTTTATCGCTTTATGTCAGTTCTCGGCCCAAGTAACAATTTCCTGAAACATCAATGAGGTTTGAAAATCCACCCGTATTGCGCCGAAACGTCGCCGTAACCATACACTTTACAAAGGTAGGTATTCTACCTGTATCTCTACAGGGAATGCGAAGCTTTCGCCCAGACAGTGGGATTAAACCGGCATTTAGAATCATAATATTATGTTTAATAATAGGTAAACATCTCTGGAGATTCGCAATTGGCAGCTTGCCCGGCTTAATCCGGCCCGGACTCGTCCCGGACAAGGCAAGATAACACTGAAATGATGAGGCAAAATTCATCGTTATTCGGTGCCATGTAAGTAATTGGGTATTCAGACATTTCACAAGTAGTCTTTGCCGTTATAGGTAAGGTATAGGTAGGCCCTTTGACAGGTTGGTTCCATTGTAAGTGGTATGGGCGTCTCATTCCAATGATTTATGTAGGCTTATGAAAGACATGAACGCTGAATAGCTAAGGAGAATCGATAATAATGACGGTCTTTGGCTAAATTATTTATGATAGAGCCACTTTAATAAATAGAAGATCCTATGAATCTTTCTTTTGTGTATTGTAAGGGATAACTTTAAAAGGCTACAAACATCTCTCAAATCTCAACTGTCGGTCCATAATGTATTTGTTGCTGTGTCACGTCGAATAAAATAATAATAAATGTAAACAGCCAATATTGGCTATTTCTTATCGATTGATTCGAGTCATTTTCAAGCTATTTTTGTATATCATAATCACTCCTTTATTATAAAATCTGACGCGTTGGAAAACACCCAAAATATTGATCTTTTACAGGTTTATTCAAAACTAGTTTCTGTCCGCGTCTTCGCACGTGTTGTTTGGCAACGTTTTAAAGTTATTTCTATCCCATGGGAACTGATTTATGGGATAAAAGTAGCCTACGTTTCTGGCCTGGAACTACCTGTATACATTAGTGCATACAGGTCCAAATTTCAGCCCGATCCGTTCAGTAGTTTTTACAAACTTCCGAACTTTCGTATTTCTAATATTGATGAATCGAAAAGTACAAAAAATATCAAAAATATTTTTAAATTCTACTAGTGCCGAGTGCACGCGGGCTTCACTACCTACACACACGCACTTCTTCGTAACGCGTTTCATTTCATTTGACGTGTTTTTTTTTCCTTTATGGGTGGCTTAGGTGTCACTACGGCCATGATATTTTGATCGCCACTTTGTTCGTTCAGCTTCGAAGCCGCAGCGTTCACAATTCACCACTAACCCTTGCAGCTGCTATTTTCCGTGATACTCGTACAGCAATGAATACGCATGAGCCGGCTGCTGAGATTTGGGAGATGTTTGTGTACTTATTTAATTTTTTGTACTCTAGTTAATGCGTTCCTTTCGTCTGTTGTGTATGAATCATCAAAAACTTAAAATTAGCGCTGGTTGGACACATTAGTGTGCACCCAGGACAATGCTGATTGAAGGCCATATTTGCCATAAACAGTGCTACAAAAGATATTTAATTTTGTAACATGTAGTATTAATAATTATAGTTTTAAGGTTATTGTGTAGTTTTATGTAAATAAAAATATTTTCTTTCTTTCTGATTTTCAAAAGTTCATAACAATAAAGAGTAAAATATAATGAACGAATAAAATGGGTTCTATGAAAAGACCCGTCCAATGGCTATGCTACTCAGACGCTGAGCAAATTCATAAAGGTATCTTACTCTTAGACAGACTGCATTCACAAAGGTCGTCACACTGAGAGATTCTATATGCTGACGTGAACTTTACTGGAGGCACGTGCATCTAGGTTATGTGCATTCTGGGAAAGATATGGAGCATGCAGCTAAATTAGGTGGATAAGGGGTGGAAGTCTAAATTTAAGAAATGAGCCAATAAACTGACGCGATCATTCTAGTCTTGGGTGATTTATGTTTACGTGGAAAGATACTACTACTTACTGTGACCCATGTCACCTGGTGGTGCTTAAAGATGTTTGAACTTTATCGTCCTGTTGGCTTAGGGAAGTCGAAATGTATGCTATCTCACATGACATAACGCTTATCAGGGGGAGGCTTAGGCGGTAAGCGAATTTCTTGACAATGATTATACAAAATTTGCAATTCCTCAAAGACGAACCTTTCTTGATCTCTACATGCCTAATTCAAACGAACTTATGTAATTATAATTAATTTAATTGACGAGAAACTAATAACACCTGACTTTAGCTTAACATAGAGTTAACCATTGTTATTGTGTATTTCTTTTTTAATAAATATTTTCATTTCATTTCATTTCTTGCGTCTAGCAGTGGACCAATATGAATGCCTATATTGGTTGTTGAGGATGAGAATGACGAAAGTACAATAAGGCGCACTAGAACGAAATGCACAATGAGTCATTCCTAATTGACTGCGTAAAAAATGTGAACAGACCTTTAGCGCAAAGGTTATTATAATTACTATAAATAACTAAAAGATGTCGCAACGAGCTTCATTTAAAAAAAATGTTTCTTGTCATTTATTTTTGCACACTTGCGCGAGCAACATATCGCTTTGCTGACGCTGCCGCTTCGCGTCCCGCGTATTTGACGCACAGGTTTGCCAGAAGCTTTACCACAAGAGTTAGTCAAAATCATTCTTGCTTAACCAACACTAGTCTTACAGCTAATAAAATTAAAGCTAAAATAGCTTAGTTACCTACACTATTGGAACTTCGAGATAATAATAAATAAGGAAAAATAATAATCTTTTTCATAAGATACTTTCATATCGCAGTTCCTATTACATGGAGTCCGCGATACAATCTGCAGTAACTTTTCATCGCAGCAAATCTCTCGACACGAATGCCGCTATTTTCAAAGCGTTGAGATATTATTATTAACTAGTAACTAGAGATTAATTGTAAATAGAGGATATTTTATTTTTTAGCTTATGTACACGGCTTCGCTCACAAAGGTCCTAGATAAAACATAAATAGCATTCAAGGATGATGTCGATCTAGGTGAATTTCGGTCACAGTGGCGGCCAATCCCAACGGAGACTACCCATTTGCGCAGGAGGCACTGTATGTCTTCATGTGCACAAGTGTGTGCGTAAGCACAGTTGCAAGAAGTACCTAATGAAACTATCGATAATTGAAATATTTTGTATTCGATCCAGTAGTTCTGACGATTACCATTTCAACGAACTTAGTTATATTATACAACTTAATAATGCTGCATCCACACAGCATCATCTAGCCCCAAGCTAAGCAGAGCTTGTTTTATGGGTACTAGATAACTGATATACATAATACAATACATAGATAGATATTTTTATTATACATAGAAAATAACCACTATGTTAAAAAAATTAAAACTACCAAATTAAAATTACCACTATGGTTCACACCCGGAACTAATATTTGCAGATCGTACAAAACTTGTCTCAGGGCGGAATCGAATCGCGAATCGAATTCGGACCTTCGCCCACTGCGGCACATTGTTTGTCATACATAATATAAACTCAGTTATACATACCTACCTCATTTTCAAATTGAAATCAAATTGGCTCCGAAAAGACAATGAGTGTTGTGTTAATCGTCAATCTTGCGTTACGAATGTAAAAACTTTACTTTAGTACCTTGTCACACCATATTGCCCTATTGGCAGACGGAACGCCGTCGTCGAGTATACCTATTATTATGTAAGTCAATTTAAAGCGACAAGGTACTAAATATACCTACTAGTTCTCGTAGCGGAGTTAAAGTGTCAAATGCAATCAGGGGTCCAAAGAGCCCCACTAATTACTTTACCGAGGTGATTACCCCACGGTGTGAACGTGAACTAGGTGTCTCAAATGCATTAACTAAGTGTATGTAGTTAGTACTAGTCTCTGCTCCTGGCTTCGCGCGTTTGATACTATATAATAAGACCGGCGAAAGACTGCATACAACATAGGCTGATGATGAATAAGCAAAATCACTCGGGAATAAAAGAAAAGAAAGAAAATACATTTATTTGACACCATACACAACACATAGCACGACACATTACATATTAAGAAAATATAAAAACAAGAAAAAAATTATAAGTAAATAGATAAGATACAACAAAATTAAATATGTGTTACTTATGGGGCCAAACATGTCTCTGTCTCAGCATTATGCAGCTACAAGCCTAAGTTAGTACCGTCGCTGATTTTCAGACAGGTCCTGGTGTGGTGGCACAAATCTGACAAAAATCGGACCTCAAATGCATTAACTAAGTGATGTATTAAGTATTAGCCTCCGCCCGTGGCTCCGCGCGTTTGGTACTATATACTAAGCTAATAGGGGATAAAAGCTTGCTATTGACTAATAGCCTCCTCGGGACAATTTGTGTACGATCTATATTTAACCGGGAGTTCTGATCGTTATCTATGTATAATAAAATATATGTATCTATGTAATCTATTGTATTTAGTATGTCTAACTGGGTGTTATAGATTAAGTCGCAGGATTCGTCCACCTGACCCGAGACGCCCGACCGACCGAACCGTTCCTCCGTTCGCAAACAACTAATTCAACTACTCGCCGCCTCGTCCCTGCGTGGCGCGCGGCTCTCGCTTAGCTACCCCCTGCCCCCGCGCACCCGGGTTTACTGGCGCCTAATTGGTCGCTCGCATCAGGCGACGTCGAAGGCACGCGGCTGTACACGTGACTGATAGACATCAATAAAACACACAATCAAGAGTATTTTCTACACTGGGATAGCTATGTTTTGTCTACCTAGACTATAATAGAGAATTGCGTAAATTATTGAAGTTGAAGCAATGAATTTCAAATGTTTTACGCATTCGATGATGATTCATTTTTTTTCTTTTTGCCCTAGACAAAAATCGCTTTACAAAAACCTTACAAAAGGAAATATTATAACTTGGCGTCATGTATATTCTTTTCTTATTTATTGTATGATAAAGTGCCAAGGTTCTTATTGCATTAGGAAGAGCTAATTCGTCTCGTTACCGCTCTCTCATCTACGTAACTCGATTGGCTTTGTCGAGTAATTTTGACAAGGCATTTAATTGGCTATCAGATGTGCCTGAAATGTGTCATAGCGTGGCCTAATAACGTACCGATAGTGGGGTAATGAGGTCACAGGGTAAGGGTCGAGCAGATGAGCCATTTAAGTAACTATCTACAATGTTTTAATAGTGTACTCTTACGATTTTTTTCTAAGTTGATATCAAAAAGAAGCTGGTCTCAATGTTAAATTGTATCAACTAAAAATTCACTATCGATACGCAACGCCATCCGACGAAATGCGTAGTAGCATTTGAAGAGTTTTGTTTCATACATTGAAGAGTTGAAGTTGATTGAGTTGAAACAAATCGTATTATTTTCCATGCCCAGAATCACAATCGAACACATCTATCCGTCCCTGCACAGATCGAGCGACGTGTTGCCGGTGGTGGTGGTAAACATATCATCTGATGCAGCACGTTGTGTTTCTTTCTTGTCCATACCCGACGGTACGCGTCAGATGTTTGATAACAAGAACACACTGTCATAATTCCCATTACAAGAATCATGATGACACTGACAGATCTAATAAAGCGGGCTTGTCGGAAGAAATTGTGAGCGTCTTTAGATGTTGGTAATATGGAGTGTCAACTCGTTACGTCGCGTCGCATTTCAATAATGTGTTGACGTCATTAACATCGATTTGAAGCCCTTTTTTCGACGTCAGCAAAAATCCAGCGAATAAAAATTACAAAGCCAAGATCCTGAGAACGCAAAAGACAAAAACTCATGTTTTATTCATGTTAATAGTCTATGAATTTATATTCTAGGCTTTTTCACAAAAGCCGTGATAAAAAGTTTTAAGGTGTTTTCGGTCAAGGACACTTGTTATTCTGAAAATGGTTTTTAAAAGGTTGTAGGCACTTAATCCGATCGGCGATAATGTGTTTTCTGTTTTCTCATTCGTGGAATTACGAGGAGGTAGGTATTTGTATGGGGCGCGTAAATTTCGACCGCTAGAAAATTAGGGGCTCATCCCAGCTTAGGGACACTTTCGGCCGAGCCGTTTAAATGTCCACTTTGTTGTAATTTGTTACAAATTATGATATATTTAATCTGAGAATTACACGGATAATTAATAATTTAGATCTATTTTATAGCATCGTTTATGCCCAATCATATCCTTGATGTAGTATCAGAAAAGCATGTTAAAAGCAATTTATTTCTGCCAATACAATTCCTTTCAGCTTTGCCTTTTCCCGCTAAGAGTTAATATCATCTAGCCTCCGGGCAAATAAAAGCTACCTTATAACGTAGTCGCATTCGAATTGGAACATTCCTTCCGACATAACGGCAATAATTCTAAATGATTTAACATAAGCGATACCTAAATGCTTCCTAGTACGGGACTCCTTTGAACTAGTTAGAAGTAGAACGCAGCCCGAGGCAGGGCAAAGTTGGGACACTACGTGACTAGACAACGACAAAACAGAATCCGTTTTTTACATTCCATCTCTGAAATGTAAGAACGGGATTTCAGTTTGAGAAAAATATGCAGCCAATAACGTAGAAAAAGTTCTAATAGTTTCTTGGCGGGGACAAGCTACAACTTCTGCTCGCGTCTTTGCACTTCTTTTATTGGGATAATGGCCTTTATCCAATTCTAGACTCTACCTCTACTTTTCTACCTATTCTACATGGTACTAGTAGTTTTGGCATGCGAAGTATGTTATATCCAAAACGCGGATTGCTTCTATGTATGTACATACATTATGGTACATATTGAGACCATATTATGAGTTTTGCATATCACGCCGATCCAACAGTTTCATGCATGTCTTTCCAAGATTGGCTGCAACTTTGGTATTCTGATTCAGACCATGATGGACAGAGCTACTTACGCATTTTAAACAATAGCAGGGAGGGATTTATGAAGACTTTAAATATATAGGGACGTTCCACGTTCCAAGACATCTCAGTAAAGGCGAGGCGGTGGATAGTCGTTACGTTGCACAGTTTTATGACGCGACGATTTAGCAGCGTTGTAGTTCACTTACCTATAGCCTTTACAAGTCAGCCAGGAGCTCTTCGTCTAACATGGAACATTAGTTAGAGACCTACTTGTTATAAAACTAAACTTCTTACTGGCAGTGTCGATTTCGAACTTGATATGTTCGAAAGTTTCTAATGGATAAGTTTCCGATATTCGCTTACTGTTATAATTAAGATAGGGTTTGTTTTCGTATGGATTCAATGTGGAACTTAGTAATCAGTTGTATACTTGGTTAGGTTATATATACCTAGTAATGTCTAGTTTCAAGTTATTTATTGCATCATGCGGTGAGCGAAAATCCGCTTGCGACACAGGAGGTTGCTGGTTCGATTCCCGCCCCCTTGGAACAATTGTGTACGATGATGAGATTACACCGATCGATATTTTTATTATACATAGATAACGACCAGAACACGCAGAACAAATATCTGCACATGTTTTTACGATCCTACAAACACATGTCCTCAAGGCTGGAATCGAACCCGCAACCTCCTGCGTCGCAGGCGGGCCTTCGCCCACCGCGCCACAGAGGTCGTCATCAAATAAACACACAGTATAAAAATATCTCGCTTTTAAAAGCTGTAAAAGCCCAACCAATGGTCATTTTTCGTGGGACAATGCTGGAGATTGCACCGGTATGATGTGCAGCGCTGGATTCCCGCCAAATCTCGGCCTCCGGGGAGCACGGCGAAATGCCAAAAGCTAACTGATCGATGCCTCTAGGATATTAAGTTAGTGGATTTGGTAGTTTGTATTTACCAACTGTTCGACTCTCGAGTCTCCAATTGAAGTACTTACTGCGCGAGTACTCAACATTCATCATCATCATCAGCCTATAGCAGTCCACAGCTGGACATAGGCCTCCCCCAATGAGCGCCATAAAGCCCTGTCTTCAGCTTGCCGCATCCAGC
Source organism: Eupithecia abbreviata (assembly GCA_943735965.1). NCBI lineage: Eukaryota > Metazoa > Arthropoda > Insecta > Lepidoptera > Geometridae > Eupithecia > Eupithecia abbreviata. The sequence goes on along the minus strand of OX030979.1, from coordinate 8,915,041 downwards.
ATCTACCTGCACGCAGTCTTTCGCAGTCAACATTAATAAAGTTTTATTTAACTAACTAACTAACTAGAGCATCGGAAAATATGAAAAATATTGGAGAAATCACTTTCTGCGTCGATACGGGCGGAACAATTTTTAAAAACAGATATAATTGACGGCGATTTCCACAAAACGATATATAAGAATACATACAGCCGAGCATAAAACCTCCTCCTGAAATCAGTTTAAAAGTAGCATGCAGCACACTTCCCTAACCATCTGACTCAACTAAGTGAAAATACACTCGCACACAAAACTCTACCTATCGCTTTATAAGATTCAAAGAATGTCCCTCCGAATCCAGCCGAGATAGCATGTTATCGTCGACCCTGATATAATTTGCCTCCGTAGGTAGCTACAAACGCGCCCTCAATGAGATTCTATCGTATCTGATGCTGGAATATTCAAAAGAATTAATACTTTGCTGAACGCAGTAAGCGAGTGCACGGAATAATATAAGGCAGCTAGCAGTAGGTAAGTATGGTATTAGTTTCTAATTTTATCTCGTGTTATGTTATGTATGATGTCCGACAAAGAACCAATCTTATCGACATAGCTCTAAGAATAAGCAAGCTGAAGTGGCAGTGGGCCGGCCATATCTCGCAAAGAACCGACGGCCGCTGGGGCAAACGTGTTCTTGAGCGGAGACCACGACTCGGTAAACGTAATGTAGGACGCTCTCCGACCAGGTGGGATGACGACCTGCGAAAGACTGCAGGTAGATGCTGGATGCGGCAAGCTGAAGACAAGGCGCTATGGCGCTCATTGGGGGAAGCTTCCAGCAGTGAACGCTGTATGCTGATGATGATGTTATGATGTGCCTTTCTAATTGTGATCTATGTATTATGTGCTGTAGTGTCGAATAAATGTATTATCTATCTATCTTATCTAGTTCCTCAAAGCAATACCATTTATTGTCACAAAAACTACTAGCAGACGTTGATCGTTCCATAATTGTTTCTCGAGGCAGTTTGTTCGTTGCTGTAGTTTTTAAGGTTGTGCCAAAGTTGTTAAGGTAAATTTGTTTAGACTGAACATAGTAGATTTAGTTTGCTGGCCCAACTAAATGGCCGTACCTCATGACATCTCCAACATAGGATACCCACTGCAAATTTGCAGCTTGCTCCGCTTGCTGTATCAGTTCTTTTGAAGTGCGTTTGCTACAAGAAATTGTCTACTTTATAAATTCACTGTTTGTCTCTGTGATTCTATTTATAATCGGTGTACTGGGATTCTTTTCGGAAATGCAATTGTACTTTGACAATCACAATAAACCATTTTGCCACACGATTGCTTGCATTTTTACATTAATTAAACATCCGAAAAAGTATCAAATATTTTGCGACTCTTCGCCGTTACTTTTGGTTTACATTTTTGTTTTGATTTTTTGCGGTGTGTTTGTGGTTAGATACCAGATACCGCCCTAGATACCAAACCCAGGCCACAGAATCTTAAAATATGCCACTGCTTGTTTGCAAATAAATAACAGTTTGAGAAAGTAGCTCTTCTGCTACGTCGCCACATCTTTCCGTGCCGGAGGTAAGATAAGGCAGTTAAAATATTCACGAGGGCAGCCCGGGATCCAATACTGTTATCTCGTTAAGGCCCAATATCACTTGGAAACAGTTGCCTACTTGCCTCTCGTCCTGAGGACTTCATCTGGGTCTCGGTGCTTTAGGTGTAGCGAGGCGGTTGTTCAGGTTCACGCCGATACAATATAATATGGAAACCTTTATTTGTAACTCGGACACATGTAGGCTGCAAACTAAGCCAAGTGTTTGTACGATCGCAGATATTTATTCAGAGTTTTTTCAAAGTTTAATAAAAATATATGTCTATGTAAATATCACTTTAGTTTTTTAATTTATTATATCTATAATAAAATAAAAATAAAAAATAATGTAAAAAGGGTACTAGATAACTGATATAAGTACACAATACAATACATTACATAGATATATATTTTTTATAATACCTCATTTTAGTGTAAAAATTTAGTAAGCTGTTATCCTTGGCTTTGTTAATAAATGTTAGGTACCTTACAAGTTTTTTAATGCAGAAAACCAGTTATTTTCCGAACATACCTGTGTTCCATTTCTCCAATGAATATGTTTCTGGAAGAAGTTCTGAAAACGTGATTCACAAAGCAAACTTCCGAAGGTCGCTGTACATAATACATTTAAGCAAGCAAGTACAGGTGTTACGAACTTCTGAGATGTGTCTGTAAATTAACAAAGTTTCAGCCATGTAACCACTGAAGAACATTTCAACTTGAAATAAACAAATTAGTTAATTTACATTCTCAAGTAAACGTGTACTGTACATGCCGATGCCTTTAATTGTTAACCAAGTCACGTTTCTAGCTTTAAAGCTATACCTAATGAAGGACACCTTGGATCTATTAGGTACAAATGTAGCAAGTAAATGTATTCTATTGCTAACAATGCATGTACATGTATCAGTTTAGATGGGTACTTTCTAATACAAGGTGGCCCGTGCCTTGAATTATTAACCAAGTCACGTTTCTAGCTATAAAGCTGTATCTAATGAAGGACACCTAGGATGTAGGTACAAATGTAGCAAGTAATTAAATTCTTTTGCTAACAATGCATTTACACACTCTCGCACTTTTTAACATAGTGATTCAATATATAACTTTATTTTCTACACAAAAAGATACAATTTTAATTGACATAATAGGAAAACTCCCTAAAGCAACTCCCGCTGCGTCTCGAGATTCCTCATGTCTCTCATTGTGAGCTGACCCTTATTGCATAATCCGCGTGTGATCAGAAAGGGACGGAACCTTGTCAAAGTAAATAATTTACGTCAGATTGTATAGTATACCATCCACGCGTTGTCGAAATTAGACCGCTTTTGTTTCAGTTCGAAATGGTTCCTTTCGCCGAATTCCACTAAATTAAACACTTTAGTAGTCGTAGACTGTTTCAATCATAATCCATTCCATTCCTTTGTGCTGTCAGTTTCCCAGCAATGGGATTGGTAACGAAATAATAGGGTAAGGATAAGATGATAGATGAAAGGATATAGGGATAACCCTCGAAAGAGATCAGAGATGGATCAGCTACACCGTGAGCTCGCATTTGTATGCTGAGGGTGTACAGGGTGGCTCGGGGCTCCTCTGATTTAATAAAACATTGAACGAATATAATTTTTAATTGCCTGGTCTGTGGCGTTTTTTTTCATTCGCTCTTTTCAAAATCCTGATTAAAATCGAGTTGTAATTTCGTGAAAACCTGATGTCGAATTATTTAACTCTTATAAAAGTCTCTATTGGTCCCATTATATGTATGTATACATTTTAAAAAAAATCTCATGATTGGTACTGGTTGGCTTGCATAAATTGTTTTAAACGAAAAGGCCGCCAATTCCATTGTTGGTATCCTTATACCTGTTTTATAAGGCTATGAAATTACTAGTTACTAGTTTGATCTCTTGACTGGGATATATAATTCTATATTACACTAAATGCGCCCCTCGGCTTCGCCCGCATGGATATCTATGTGTCAAATGGTTTATTATTATTTATAAACCTATTTCTTGAATCACTCTACCTATTTAAAAAACCGCATAAAAATCCATTGCGTAGCTTTAAAGATCTCCCTATGTATAGGGACAGACAGAGAGCGGGACATTACGCGACTTTGTTTAATACTATGTAGTGATGATTCAATAATTCTGTGGCACCCTGTCCAGTTTATCTTTCCCTTTGTGCTTGCTTGGCTTTCGGTAGAGTTGGTTGAAGCCGGGCAGGGCTAAGCGGTTTCGTCAACAGAGAACTTCCCAAGGAAATCACATTGTTTATTGTTAAACCTCTTTGCTACCTAATGTCCGTACTTCCGGGAGCTTTATACATTTAATAATCAACAAACTGTCACACTATTTGCAACAATCTGCAGTTAGCTCAATTGTTTCAGTTGTAAATACAAAAAAAAAACTTTATTTAAATCAAAAAACTTATAATTTGTTTACATTTTTGATTGTAATTTTCTACGTTAATAAAGTATCTAGAAACCTGAAGACAGAGCGATATGGCGCTCATTAGGGGAGTCCAAATCCCAGCAGTGGCCAAATATAGTTTGATGATGGTGAGGAAATAATTAAAGTAGGATGTTAATAGTTAGGTTGTTGTTGTGTATCAACCTAAATAGATTGGTACCTACCAAAACAAAAGATGTTCCGTTATTTCGGATTTCGAAAAACAAGGAACGAAGTCACGCACGCATAACAAAGCATTCACGTAGGTATTGAACAAATTCTAAGAATTGGAAATCCCCTCTAACATAAACGTTTAACTTCAGAACAAATATTTTTCGAATAAGGGCACGTTTTGGGATTCCCTTTTTCAGCGAGGGACCTTTTTTGTAAATAGTTATAAGTAGGCTAATCTTTTCTTAAGTATTGTGATAATTATCATAAAATAATTATTATATAATAATAATTTACTTAAACTAGATGTGAATTTATATTATTCCATTCACGACTCGGTCGGCTTCACTACACTGTAATTATTTAATTTAAAAAAGAAAGTTACAATTCAATATTAATAAACAAAGAACTAGTACATATTTACTATTTTAATATTGAGATAACTGCAGACTATTGCAAACAATCTCCAGGTAGCTCAACTAAAATTAAAAATATATAATTGCTAATAGCAATGTTTACAGTTTACCTAGATATTGATAAAACGAAAAAAATCAAAGAATGCATTAATTTCCATAAAAAGTAATTTATCTTATATCCGTACCTTAAAATATCCTTAAGGTTCCTTTGAAGGTAAAGTCGAAATGTTTTAATCAAAAGTGTATGAAGAAATCGGCAAAGACTGCAAAGTTCGGTCGAGGCAACTTCTGTTTTTATCTGCCTTTGAAAGCTTTGCCTTTGCTTTTAGCTGGGTGGTTAATTTGTCCATCAGTTCAACGAAGTAACATCCAAGTTCTGAGAGCCGTTACTACTCAAAGGTGATCGTGGATGCATGTCTTGTTAACTGGTATCAAGTTTACGTAGGTATTCGTAGTGCACCTTAATCCGGCATAGAGAGCATTGCATACATATAATCGCGTGTCAATATATGTAATCATTTTCTCCACGGTACGACGAATCACAAATTCGTCGTATTTTGGCCTAAAAGACGAACATAAATTAGCAATGCAAAGTGCATAATACCGTGGAGAAAATGATTACATATATTAACATGCGATTATTTTTCGTCGAATTTGGTCAAAAGACGATTTGATTCGTCGTATTTTGACATATAAGACGTGAATACGAATACCGAAGTAGTTGGTTCGCTGGGTAGAGTCACTTGTTGCTATTTTTATAGATAGTTAATTTTTATTTTGCCATGTCCTCATTTGTATTATAAAAGTTGCAAGTTGTACCTACTTTATAGTGAACTAATTTTCTTTCTTTCTTTCTATGTATGTCATCAGCCTAACCAACTACTCGACAGACCATACAAACCTCATACATTGACGCATCAAACAAAAGTTAGCATAACAAGTTGATTACCTTCAAACACCACAACACATGAATGAAACATTGCCGCCAACCGAGTAGTTCTGAAAACTGAACAGCAAAAGCAATTTGCATAGATAAGTAACTATGTTCTTTACTTTGTAACCTACGTCTTCGGAACTAAGTTTGTGCAACAAAATTGAAGAGTTTTGTAGCTTGGCATGCCTATTGAGATAATGGATGGGGATGGATAATAAGCAGAACACGTGTTAGATTCTACTGTAATTTCAGACATTCTTATGGTGGCAGGTAAATTGGCGGTCTATTAAAAAGAAAAAAGAGGTCTATGGTAGTAACGTCCTAATGCCTCCATGATAATGTTTGACATATCCAACATAAGCACCATCCTGTCTGAGCCTGACACACGCAATCTACTACTATATATACAAATTAAAAACCATCTAAAGGTTTTAATTGCTACCTCTATATTACTTTAATTTTAATTTTTAACCTTATTATTGTTTAGAGAACTGTGTCTAGATAAACCTATGTTAGGATTTAAGATACTATAAACAAAATGTAACAAAATTGTATCAATAAATAAATGTATCTATCTATCTATATATCTAGATAAATCCTATGTACCTACAATAAATGTAATTGTTGGTATATATGAGGTAGCTATAGTACTCCAGTCATCCTGTGACCACGACGGTGTGTAAACCTGTTCAAAAATCGGGAAAATAGGTAAATAAACGCTATGAATACCCGTTAAATAGTACTTATAACTATGTATTCGACCGCGGAAGTTTTAAAATATACATTTATTTTTAAGTAAATGATACTTATAAAAAGTAAGATTATTTATTTATATTTTTGTATTTTTTTGCTTTAGAAAAATAAATGAAGAAAAATGGCTGATTTGATAGCTTTGCACATAGCCATCCGCTCACACAATCGCCCAGTTGAATCCGGACGAGCTGCGCGCTGACAAATATCTGGAAAGTTCCGTCGACGAAGTTTGTTCTACGTGTCGGGAATGACCGTACGCGCTGCCCGGAATACCGGAAACAGTAGCATTTCATCGCCCGTGATTGAATTTAGATGTACGAGTTTAAGCTGAGTTCAAGACATAACCCAAGGTTAAAACAAAGACTCGGTGAGCAAGCTCTTAGCAGCTGAACTGACACAGTTCCCGCTTTCTACCCGCTTTCTACTGCTAGCACCGCCCATATTGTATTGTGTTGTATTTCTTTGCATATACCTACTATTCTTATTTTATAAGATACTAAAAAGTAAAGACGGTTTGTCTAATATTTGCTTACAGCGTGTTGCCACATATTTGGCACGGAAATCATATTTTTACATATCGGCAGAGTCATCACATCACTAACGTTGTTTTGAACGACAAACGACAGACTTGTGTGTGAGACTATTTATGTTCTCGCTCTTAATTTAATGTTATTAGTTCCTAATTTGTATTATTTTATATATTAAAACGCAAATAAATATTTTCTATTCTATTCTTTTATATTCTATACAAGCCTAAGAAGGCTACTCGGTCAACTTCGGCTATAATGATACTACACATTATAAGCTATTATTTCCCAGTTAAAAATATGACTGCATTCATTTTTTTTTTTGCCTTGTAAGGTAATGCTGAAAACGCTGTGGTCATAACAGATTACAAGGTGATTTGTGAGATCAGAGACATAGGTACCTACGCAGATTGTGTTAAGGTGTGCCAAGCCTAATATTTGTATTTGAGTCGACACCGCCTATATTGTAGGGCACGAGGGAAATTACGCTTAAGTTATTTGCGCGAATTTCCACGAGTATTGTTGACACGTTTTTGTTTTAGATATGGAAATAAAGGATTCTAAATATGTAGAATGCTAACATGCCTACCTGGATAAGTGTTTATCTAGCCGAAGCACTAAGCTTAACGAATTTCGGAGACAATGAACTTAGGATCCATTATTTTATTATATTTTTTTTCATGTTTCCTTTGCATTTTACTTCATGTTTCCTTTGAAAAGAGTAAGGCTCTCCGTTTTAGGCAGGTCGTAAAGGACACCAGTGTTGCGACATAATGAAACTGTGTATGGTCTATTTTCACCATTGCAATAGACATGATGACTGTTTTAGTTTTTAGACATCTAATGTAAACAAAATAAATCTTACGTCTTCAAGAAAATAGATTTTAAAGAAAAATTTAGCTTTTAAAATCATATCAAATAGTTGATTGCTTGTTTAAATTGATTAATATATTTCAGTGGTATGGGACCCTCTTTTAAGTAATGTAATACCTGTGCTAGAGGGTCTCGCTCTGCAGCGCGGCTATCTTAAAGATAATTAAATTAAGTTAACCATTTAATAATATATAATTAAATATCTAACATTTACATAATAATGAAAATACATAAAGTTTTTCCTACAAAATACAATTAAAATGCCAGAGAAATTATTGTTCTTTAAAAGGTTTACAATAATAATAATATAATTTGTGCTAATCTTACAAAAAATAATGTATAATAAATGTGCCTACCACATGTCCACTCTGTAAAAATAATAATCGAACGTTGAGTGATTTAATGGAATGAAAGTAAAAGTAACATAAAGTAAGGTAAAGGTAAATTTAAAGTAAGTTAACTATGCTTATGAGAAAGTGTGCGTGAGTGCATGAGTGTACGTGCTAGGTGCGGTGGTTTAATATATTTTATATATATATTACGCTAAGGTTTCTAGAAGCTTTTCTCCATCAACGTAGCTATTGTTATTTGACGACCGATGTGGCGCGGTGGGCGAAGGTCCGCCTACGACGCAGGAGGTTGCGGGTTCGATTCCCGCCTCGGAACAATTGTGTGTACGATCTGCAGATATTTGTTCTGGGTGTTCTGGTCGTTTTCTATGTATAATAAAAAATATCTATCTATGTTATGTATTGTATTATGTATATCAGTTATCTAGTACCCATAACACAAGCTCTGCTTACCATGGGGCTAGATAATGCTGTGTGAATTGTCCAGCATTATTTATTTATTATTATATATATATTGTCGTCACGCCTCAGTATTCTCTGATTGGTGTTCAACGTGTCATGGCGGATAACATAAATCTACAAAATACATGTAACTAATCACGATTAAAATAAAAAATATAATACGTGTTTTATAATATATGGCTCAGGTTTAATTAGGTAGATACATAATTTTGGTGAACTGGCATACTTAATGTACGCTATTATAACATAAACTCAGTTTACAGCATTCTGCCGACATAAGGTTGATCCGGTTTAGGCAAAACTTAGTTTAATTACGCCAACGTCAACGTTTATCCTATTATGATGAATCTTTGTTAATGGAAATGATGTCTAGTTGGAAACTTTTCTGCCAGCAATGGAAAATAATTGTAAATTATCTGAGTTATCTATCTTCTTAGATTGTTTGATATGTTCACCAGAGCCTAGTTCGTTATCTAGCAGGGTGTACCTACCACGTGCAGGTTAGGTTGGCTTGGGAGACGAGATGTTGGAATCCCCCTTACACACGTTTATCCTAGCTAAACCGAGTTGAAGAATTGTCTTGTCACACTAAGATTAAATAAAAACATTTGAACTCGATTAACCTAAACTTAGTTTTGTTGATATAAGTTTCGGCAGCGAACGATGAAGTCGGCACTGTAGATACGTGATTATATCAGAATTTCCTGGATTAAACGAGATTATACTTACCTGCATTTTTTATTTGTTGATAATATGGGTGAACCACAAAGTTGCGTGGCAAACCATCATTCGCTGTCGACTGACGTTCCCGTTAACTTTCCCAGCTTTCTGCGCGATTCCTTGAAACTTTCATACGTGACTGCTTCCAAGTCCGCCGTTATTAATAAACTGTGTGTAACTAAAACTTTTGAAACTATCATGGTTATCAACACTAAAGTCATTTAAAACGGGATATTTACCATGATTTGATTTTTGAGTTATCCAATATTTCGGCACAGTTATTCCGTGATCATGGCGCATGAAACTGTGCCGAAATATTGGATAACTCAAAAATCTAATCATGGTAAATATCCCGTTTTAAATGACTTTACTGTGTGTAACTGTATTGGAACATAGATAAATATCCCAGATGACCTTGGCGGTCGCAGCGTTATAATCGACCTCTTTAAAGCTTTTCGCACACCTGAAAAACACCGTTACCACAGCACAAAAAGTCTTACCGTAACATGAGGAATTTTATTGAATGCATCAGATGACAGACAGCTCGTGGTTCACTCGTTTGAAGCTTGGGGGAAGCCATTTTGTCTTTGTAAAATGTATCTAAAGTTAAAGAGTTTAAGTCCATATTTGAATGCACATTTCTGTGCTGGGTGGTAGCGGTATTGGATTAATGAGCGTAGAGCTTTACTCAAGCTGTGGATGTCTCAGCCGATTGAGAGAAACTACCAGCGAGAAGGCAGAAGTATTCTTCTGTGCATTATTAACACCCCCACTGCGATAACCAAAACGCTTTCCGTATGGAAAGACAAGTGTACCTATATGGCAAGCATAATCACCATATTGCCTGCTTCACTGTCTATTTTGTCGATAAATAATTTTTTTACTTTACTTTACTTTTACTTTATGTACGAGTATTCGTACGTGGTGATTATGGCAAAGCCAGGCAAAAGACGTAAAAAGGGGAAGGATTATGTACTTAATTCAGATTAACCTTTTTATTACTAACCGCATTACAACAGTGAGGCATCGTCATCCCTTACTGGATTATAGCTCTTTGTCTGTGTTACAATAGGACGCTAGCTAATAATTTCTAGGTGTTCCTAGGAGTCATTCATTGTACATATACATACGTACATTAGGTATATTTGACGACCTCTGTGGCGCGTTGGGCGAATATCCGCCTGCGACGAGGTGGTGTGCAGGAGGTTACGGGTTCGATTCCCGCCTCGGGACAAATGTACAATGTTTTGCGTACATAAAATTAGTAGAGTGCGCGTGCAGTGCAATAAATATTATAAAACTTATTACCAAAGAATCGAATATTAAATAATGGGTAAAATTAAACATTATCATCATCATATCAGACGATGGTCGTCCACTGCTGGATATTATAAATAAATAATGTTGGACAATCCACGCCGCCTCATCTAACCACGAGCTAAGCAGAGCTTGTGTTATTTGTATCAAATCTATATATATAAAAGAAAGTCGTGTTTGTTACAACACTTATAACTCGAGAACGGCTGGACCGATTTAGCTGAAAATTGGTGGAGAGGTAGCTTAGAACCAGGAGTCTAACTTTTTACAATTTGACACATAGATTTCCACGGGGGCGAAGCCGCGGGGAGCAGCTAGTTATTATATATAAAAAATATCGATCTATGTATTGTATCCAGTATATACAATACATAGATAGATATTTTTTATTATACATAAGCAACGACCAGAATACCGGGAACAAAATATATGTGCAGATAGTACACACAATTGTTCCCAGGCGGGAATCGAACCAGCGACATCCCGCGTCGCAGGCATCCCATTATAGGCATCCTCTTATCCACAATGACACATTTAGCGCTATTACAGAGAAACGACGCGATGGCCCGACGACCTAGTAAAGGTTACTGGCTACGGGCAGGTAGTATCATCATCATCATCATCAGCCTATAGCAGTCCACTGCTGGACATAGGCCTCCCCCAATCAGCGCCATAGCGCCCTGTCTTCAGCTTGCCGCATCCAGCATCTACCTGCAGTCTTTCGCAGGTCGTCATCCACCACCTGGTCGGAGGGCGTCTTACACTACGTTTACCGAGTCGTGGTCTCCACTCAAAAACACGTTTGCCCCAGCGGCAGGTAGTATAATCCAACTTAAATTGTTTGCAATTTTTCCCGGAAAAACGCGCAAAGCCGCGGGCACAACCAAATCTATATTCAGAGCAGTGATCGCAAACAGGGTACTTAATACAAACGCTGACAAAGGTCAGGTATTTCGCCGGAACATGTTAAATCGTATAATACCCTTGTCAACAAAAAAACCTACCATTGTTAGGGACGTATTGTGAACATTGTTATGGGCAGCAAGAATGCTTGTTATGCTCAGAATAAATATGATTTTTAGTATATCATAGAGCTTTTGTATTTAACGTTCTTGGAATAATTTTATCAAAAATTTTATAGAACTGTTAATTCACTTCATTTTATGTATTCAGATAATAACTATTCAATCCATTGTGTTAGTTTGCTTATAACTAGAGGTTAGTACAAAAAACGAAAACTGAAAATCAATAAAAGATTTTGTCCTCTGGAGTAATTTGTAAATTACAGGACAGTTAAATTTTTCAGCAATCGCGGTTAGGATGCTGTTGCTGCTCCCGCGGGTTCTGCTGAGTAGTGAGGCTGACTTCTTCCGCCAGATGGCATCGAAGGTGTCGGTGCGTGCCTGGGCGAACATGGCCGAGGCACTGCAGAATCGAAAGTAAAGTATAAGCATTTTTTTTTATCTAAAATGACATAATTATATATTGAGTATAAAGGCCTGACCTAGTTTAAAAATGTGTTGTATTTTTAGGAGCCAATTAATGAGGTACGTACAAAAATAACCAAACTAACAATTTTAATAAGTGTATTGACAATTGTATTGTATTATTTTATTTTGCTAATTGAAATGTATATTTGATTATTTATGTCATGGTTATTAACATAAATATATGTATATTATATATTGTGTAGGACGCCCTCCGACCAGGTGGGGTGACGACCTGTGAATGACTGCAGGTAGATGCTGGATGCGTCAAGCTGAAGACAGGGCGCTATAGCGCTCATTGGGGGAGGCCTATGTCTAGCAGTGGACTAATATAGGCTGATGATGATGATTAACATAAAAGTCATTTTAAACGGGATATTTACCATGATTTGATTTTTGAGTTTTCCAATATTTCGGCACAATTTTATGCGCCATGATCACGAATTAAAAGGCACTGCTTATAAGTTTTTATTGGAAAACATACCGATCTACCCTCATGTTTAGGGCTCCGTACCCGTTTTTATAAATAATGGTAAGAAACACATCGTGTGCAAGTCCGACTCGTACTTGGCCCTTTTTATTTGTCTTTTGCTAAGAACGTTACCACTATCACCACCAATCAAAAATCAAATCATGACAAAAAAATCAAATCAATGACTTTTAAAGTTCTTAAGTCGACCAGAAGAGAATTATTAAATATATTCTCTGCCAGTGGATATTATCGGAACAGGAATCAAAATTCGATAAGATGAACTCTATAGGTAAGTAACCTTATTACCGAAGTTTCGAGAACTTTGAATAGAGCTGTATCTGGAAACTTATATAATTACCGTGGCGGACTCCTTAGGCTTAGGTTAGGCTGCGTTTCCTTCACAATACGCGATACTTGTCGCGCTTCTTTCTGTAATTAAAACGAATATCATACATCATACATATATAGTCCATATACCCATAACACAAGCTTTGCTTACCATGGGGCTAGATAATGCTGTGTGAGTTGTCCAGCATTATTTATTTATAAATATATATAATATATAATAAAAAAATATATAAATTATATATATATAACTTGCTAGGTATCTATAATAGTGGTAAGACGGGCAAACGATACAGCAAATTCACACTGAATAAAGATAGAGGTACACTATTGGGGACGTGATATCACGTTAGAAGCATATAACTTTTATATGTTTAGTCTGGCTATGAACACATTATCACAGCGACACAACACGCTGTTTTACTAACATGTGTATTATTTAACCATAGGTATATTTATGAAACTGATATGATCCTGAAGCGTCACGAATCACACGACACACACAAAACCTTCAGACCCGCGCTGAGCCATAGAGAGCGGACCGCAACTTTGCCCTGACCTACGCTTGTATCTATAATATGTAGATTACTTATTAAATAAACTTAACGGCAGGCAGTAAGTAACAATGACAAAATATACACTCGCAACTTATTACTCCCGTGCCTAGGCCGGTAGGTCACGTGAGTGGTAGCCTAATGTGAAAGCTAAGACCAACTCGCAGCAGAGTTGTTATTACTCGCTCGCTCTTGGCCACTCCATTACTTCGGCTATTGTGTTATTGAGAGCCGCATTGGCTTTTACTACATTTAGCTTCCGATATTGCTTATTGAAGTGAAGTTGTAGTACTTAGTAAGGTTCAAAAGCTCTCAATTTACCTTAGTGATCCCAATTACTTGCTTGATGTAAAGGTAGATCCCATCAAAAACATACCTAAATGTGAAATGAGAGCCAAGTTCAACATTATGTTTATTATTATATTACTAGCTGCGCCCCGCGGTTTCATCCGCGTGGTGATAGATATGTACAATATATCTTTATGAATTATAGCCTATGTGTTATTCTGATAAGTAAGCTATATTATAGTGAAGTTTCATCAAAATCCTCCAGTAGTTTTTGCGTGAAAGAGCAAGAATGATTACTTACATACATCCTCACAAACTTTCGCGTTTATAATATTAGTAGGATACAGGCATAGGTAACTAACTTAGTTTTTTAATTCAACGACAAAAGAAGTGAGATCGACCGAGACCTTTGACCGCCGCGGCACATCGATCGTCAATCTATGTAACAATAAGTTTTTTCTACCAACGCATTCTACCATAGAGGAAGAATCACCCTTCTTATAAACATCCAACAATCACCAAGAAGGCGCTTTCAGTTCCATTTTTAAAAATAAATTCCAACGAAATGTATGGTCTTTGGAACACCAAAAAGTCGAGTCTTTATGTAAGAGGACGACTGGCCGTCATGTCTTGTACTGGCTGATGATTTCAGACTAAAAATACCTTTAGTCCCTAGGGAGAAGACACGAGTTTTACGGCTGTTTAGTTACGCTATGATGACACAATTTTTGAGCAAGAGTAGTTAAAAATGTATAACGTAGGTAACTAATAATGTGTGACCTGAGTTTATACCGTCGAATTTTTCATTTCGCTGCAAAAACAATACACGGGTAAGTGAAATGAAGCCTGCATATTGCAGTCCTTCGCGACAACAATAGCAACATACAAAATGATATTCAGATTTCCGAGCTTTTAGTTTTTTACGCTGGAAGTTTTAACTTTAGTACGATATTAAAATATGTAACAATGTGAAAATAGGTAGGTAAGTTTGCTTTCAATTTAGTTGAGAGCGAGCTTTGCAATGAGATTGCGTTATGATATTGTGAAAGCAGCTGTTGCGGTCCAAGGTACCTACTCCGTTTATAAGCCAGCGGCTAGCTGAACTTATTTGCCGTTTGTTTTATTTTAACCGCAAAAGTTTTATTTATTTACCCTACATAATTCGTAGGGTAAATTCAAGTAAATTAGTTACAATAATAAAACACCGTGGAATTGACTTCATGTTTATTTGAGACCCCATAAATAAATGACAAATGTATCATTATGAATGTATCTTTATGTTTATCTTTACCTCTGAGGCGCGATGGGCGAAGGTCCCCCTGCGATGCAGAAGGTTATGGGTTCGATTCCCATAACCTTCTGCATTAATTCTGTTGATTTTCCCAAAAATTTGCCCCTGCAGGGGAAACTGGACTTGCTGTAGGTACAAATTTACAAGGTCCTCCATTATGTTCTAGTCTATTCAGACAGGCACTCCACCTAATTCCATTGAGCGCGATTCCAATTAAGCACAAACAAGGAAGCCCGGCTCTCGTATTAACTAATCCCAGGTGCACAAAGGACCATCAAATATTTGTCGAGAGCACTCGCTGGTGACGGAAAAATCAACGCGAGTCATGTCACCCTTTACAATACATTTACACAGAAACCAGAGGCCCTTCTGCTACCGCTTATGACATTGGGTCCATCTTAGAATGACACGTTTTGACATTCAGAATAATCAATTTATTGGCAACAAAAATAGTATAAGTAATAATTCTTACAACGAAGTAATCAAATAAAATATTGACCTGGGCTATTGAACTGATTTTGAAAATTATTTTACTAATAGAAAGCTACGTTATTTGTGAGTGTCATAGGCTATATGAAAAATTAAAATACTTTTTTGTTCATAAAGAACATTTAGGTACTCTTCGTTAATCGCAATTTTTTTATGAAACAAATGTCCACCCAGGTCAAACCGGAATGGGCCGCTAGTATTAAATATATATAGCTTGTTCGTTGTTGTTCTCGGTTTTTGGTGTAAATGCAGCTTTAGAACACAGCCAACAATGACTTCTCGAAAATGGTGAAAAACGCGAGTGTCGTCGCGACGACGTGTCACGACAGAGAAAGCCCTCCATCAATCCGACGACCCTAACAGCCTTTCATATCACGCCACGCTAGGCATTTCGTATTCCAATATTACTTATAATCATTCCCCTGGAAATATTTACGGAAACAACCCGTATATACCGACTGATTGACGACCGATGTGACGATTTGACGACCGATGTGGCGCGGTGGGCGAAGGTCCGCCTGCGACGCAAGAGGTTGCGGGTTCGATTCCCGCCTCGGAACAAATGTGTGTACGATCTGCAGATATTTGTTTCGGGTGTTCTGGTTGTTTTCTATGTATAATAAAAAATATCTATCTATGTAATGTATTGTATTATGTATATCAGTTATCTAGTACCCATAACACAAGCTCTGCTTACCATGGGGCTAGATAATGCTGTGTGAATTGTCCAGCATTATTTAAAAATATTTATTTAAAGTAAAAAATTTAAATACATATAATTTTATTCATTGTTTTCGTATTATCATTAAGACACTCGCGGAGTGGAGGCACGGATGACATGCAATACAGATTTTATTAATCTACCTCAAGCAAAACAACATGATATGTACAGACTATAGTCATTATTCAACAAACATTTTATTACTGGACTTACACGATTACCAACACGTTTAGTTTACCTTTAAGTTTAAGTTTATTATGTAAGTCTTTTAACAAATAAATTCATTTCATTTCATTTTCATTTCAACAAAAACAGATGAATAATGTCTATAGATCATAATGGCTAGGGCCTATATATAATAATTAATTTTTTTTTTTTTAATTTGAGCCCTTTTTTTTAGAAGTCGAATGATCTCGGTAAGCCGTTCTCAAGTTATAGCGTGAGCAGGAAGGAGAAAGGGGGTTTATTTTTATATACATATATAGATCATACGGTCAGAAAAAAAATCATTAACTAGTAGATAGAAGACAAAGTTGCCTTATACCCCTGACACTCGACTTCACATTATACAATCCAAATCCCAATTTAAAGTTCAAATATTTTGATGTGTCGGGTTGTACCAATTTGAAGTTCGGGTGGAAAAGGCCCATTTTAATTCTGCAACATGTAATTTTGTTTTTCGTTTCGGCCAATTCAAATACAACGAATTACACAGAGTATCAATTCGCATTATAAAACAAGACTGTATAGTTTGATTATTTTGAAGAAACTAATTACCGACTTAGTACCTAACTAGACTGCTTTTTAAAATCGTGAATAAAACTTATACCTATCGGACCACACAGAGAAATCGACGAACACACATAAAAAAGTGGAACATAGAAAATTCTTCCTTTGTTTTTCGTCGGTTAATAAGGCCGGCCATCAGATTCCATACATACGTAGCCCTCCAGAAAAGTGAATACCTACATTCCTTATATTCTTCGTTGTAGGTAATTTTTTATTCATTGCTGAAGATCGTGTCCGTCTTGAAATGCCTTGACGGTGATTTAACTGCTTCCACAGCCCTTTATAATATCTTCGGCATGAACGTAAAAAATGCTCGGCCCGAGTCTCAGTCAACCGAAGAACGAAGCACTCACTGATGTACCGATTTTGACATAGTCAATTTATAGACCGCTCGTCCGCCATTACCTCTTTATACACCAACAGAGTGACTCTATTGTAACTTAGATCGAAAAATGAAAAATGTCTTCTTGAGCGGTCAGATGTTGCCGAAATCACACTAATTTAGTAAATAATAAACACAGAATCACATTTCACACCTCTACCTACCTACCTACTTGATCTGTGATTTGTAGAAAATTTTATGAAAATTATCGGCATTTTTTTTTCATCAGCTGGCATCTCTCACTTATGACAAGTCCACCATTGCTGTTCATGACTTGTGATTTCGTAGGAATCCGTCTGGAGTTATTACTAAGTCTATGATCTTCGGCTTGTCTCAAGCTATATAAAATACTATCTAACTAAACGTACATTTTGACACAAACGTTCAGTGTTGGCTGCGTAGGTTTGCTGTTACGTTTAAAGTCAATTTCTACAATGTATACACCACTATTTCAAAGCTAGAGTCTCTCGGAAAAAATATTTTTATTTTAAATAAAAACAACATACATGTGTTTACGATACTTATTTGAAACCTTCCAGTTGCTAATGATGAACGCCAGTGTAACTAAAAAATCAAAAATAGGACTAACAAATACAAGTGCGTCTATAGCTCTCTGTCCTAAAAGTTGAGTTTCCGGCTGTTGGAAATGGTTGGCTCTGTTGACAAGCTCAAAACAGGTTCACGGTAGAAGTTTATATGAAAACTGTACCTGAACAACTTTTGCAAAGCCTGAATAGTGGAGGTTAAGCGCTTTTTGCCGCTGTTTATTGAAATTTTGCAAACTTACATGTTACCTTCATTCTAGAAAGAAGAGTTTGGAGCTTATGAAGTTTGAGCGACTTAGCGCTCAAACATCATAAACTCCAAACTTTAATAATAATATATCTTTATTTATATTAAAAGACAAAAATATATATAACGTAAAATCAAGGAGAAACGGTAAAATCAAGTCAGACCATGCACCACTTTCAGCTCAAATAAAAATAACTCTATGTAACACTCGCAATAAAAAACTAGCGGTACACATTGAGGTTCCAAAGCTCTCAAATATTTACGATTGAAAAATTGTGGCTGACTGGAACCCGGGTATGCCTATTCTGTCCGACGTCGAAACTCGCTTGTCAATAGGTTGCTTGTACCATTTCTATGTAACGATTTGGTTTTGAAATGGCCTCCGGCATATAGATCGTGTTTTATAAGCTTTTGTGCCGTATTGTGTTCGCTACTAAGCTGATTTTGTCATAACTTTAAAAAGTAGGTACACAACAATATTTGAACATCAACATAGATACACAATTATATGAACATATACCTAACCATATCCCCTTGTCTTACAGCAGCGGAGCAATGCAGTCATAGACTTGAAGACGTTTCTGATTGGTATAGTGGATGATTATGATATGGATCAATTGAGATAATTCTAGATTATTTGCAACAGTCTGCAGTTAACTCAATAGCTGCTATTGAAAATACTAGTTCTAATTTTTTCTATACATTCATTGCAATTTTAAATCTTCTTCGACAAAAGAAAGAGGTTCTATGTTAATATAATAATAAAATAATATATAAAATGTTTGACTGTACTTAAATATGTTTCTCTAATTCTGCGTCCATTAAGGACCGATATAATAAACGTAATAATATTTTAATTCCAAAAATTCATAACATCATAACAAAATTCACTACATTAATATTTCTTTTGAAAAAGGCCGTGAACATGTTTTTACCTGCGCGCAATATTCGTAAACACCAAATATTTCAGTCGCTAACAAAACAAATCCCTATAGTTTTTTTACAAACAGCTCGAATTTAGTTCAGCACCGTAGTATCTGATATACGATATACTACAGGCCGTTGTTCTCTTTGTGGAAAAATTTACATACGGACGTGTGTTTTCGAGTATGCGCGTAACCCAAATGCCTCTCATCCTATAGTATTTCATACGGATTGTCACCAAAACCGCAAAATTTTCATTAAAAAATGCTTGTAGGTTGCATGTTAAGTAATTAAATGTGTCATTGAGTATGGGAAAACCACCACATTTTGTTTAGCCATTTTATATGCGTTGTACTCGTATGTATGATAAAAGCTGTGGGGGCATTTTACGCTTTCTGGTTTCTGTTAATCACCGCTACGGCGTAGCACGGACCGTAGCAGCATATCACCGTAGCGGCGTAGCAGATGCGGAGCTCTATAACTTTAGCGGTTTTATGGTAAATCAAAACCAGTTAGGCCAAATACAGGGATTGTTGTCTAGGGTAGAATAGATGAAAATTACTTCACATTGGTATCGAATGCGTAATTATTTGTTATTTCGTTTCTTCAATTTCAATTATTTACGCAAAGTATGAGGATGTATTTTTGTCTATTCTACCCAGGACATATATATGTAAACTCTTTGAATGCCAAACTGACCCAAAGAGTTTTTATATCCCTACTTGCTAAGTAATTCATACCTACCAAAGAGTTTTTAAGTAGGGATATAAAAACTCTTTGGACAAATACTGATACCTGCACAGACTGACCCTACTGTTCCTTCTACACGTTGGTGTGGATAGCTCAAAGAGCAGGGCTTTGCCACCGCGCATCGCTCTCTGTCGCGGCGTGAGATGGCTAATTACAGCGTGTGCCGCGCAGATTACCTGCCTCGTATTGTCCCAGATTGTACCTTCTACGACGCCTTTTCTAAATGCTCTCGAATGTTCTCGATTCATCTTTCCTGTTTTTCAATATATGTACATATATTCAGCCACGTGGCGTTACCTACTGTGGTGTCAGAGAGTCTATTTCGTATCGGAAACTGACACATTTGTAATATTTACGATAAACCTTAAAAGGGTGAAATTCTATGCCTATTTTTTTACAAAATGTGCTCCATTTTGTGAAACTGAATTTTCTGTGAAACTAACTAAAATAATGTAGGTACTACGTACGGCAGCAAGGGCCGAATTTAGTATATACTAAGTATTCCCATATATTCACAAATAAATAGGCCCATAGATAATTTAAAAGGCACATGTTATCATAAAACCACATGCTGAAAACCAATAACCGTAGAATAAACGTGGTCCTGAGTGGAGACCGCGATTAGGCAACCGTGATGTTCACCTTCCGATGCGAGTGATTTCGTGACCAGTGGTAAGTATTCTCACGTTGGGAATTCCATAAGCTGATTTGGGTAAGTGACACGGAAGAATAGAAATTACTGAAGTCACCTATAACGGGATATTTACCATTTTGATTTTTGGTTTTCCTAAACTCAATCAAATCAAATCATGGTAAATATCCCGTTAAAAGTGACTTTTAAGCTATACCCTATTCTAAAATTTGTACAATTAACGTAAAAAAATCAAGTCCTTATTTTACTTTTATTTTATTGCAAAAGTTTAAAATGTAGGTATACCTGCGTAGGTAGGGCACTCTAGCAGCGACGCCGCGAACCGGCCTCTTGGTGAATTATCACCCTCAGTTCCCACGCACGCACTGCTTTGTTCGGATGGGTAAAATGAGAATGGGAGAATGATTTTCTGCCCGTAGCCTTTCTATAATGACTGAGTCACTTGACGCATAGCCTCGCGGGCGCCATCTCGTCCAAATTACGTAGCCATTGTTATAGAGATATTGTTCGTCGCTTGAATATGTGAAAGGAAATGAAACTGTTCTGTGTTGCCAGTCGTTTGTTGAAGACAATACAGCTATGGTCTATTCAGACGAGAGTTGGTAGAGTCAACGGTAAAAGAGCTCTCAGAATCGTATTTTTTGTATATTATTATGAACGCCTCGTATGAGAATTTGTTTGGAGCCCTGACCATGATTATCATTTTTAGTTGGTAACTGTACCTGATATGTGAATGGTAGGGTCATAAAGACCAGAATATACCCTCCACCTCCACTCGCGGAGCTACGAACTCCGCGACTATAATATCCTTTTTTTTTCAAACAAACATTAATAGCTTCATAAATGAGCAATTACGAAGCTGTAAGACTTCTAATAGGTAGATAATGAGACCTCAAAATGACAGTAATTATTCTAAATAAAATTATCAAACTAATATTAAAACGCGAACGTTTGGATGTTTTTATGAAGTGATGGATAGATGTATGGATGTTCCATTATCCATACATCCATCAGTTTATTACTTCTTCACGCCATAACTACTATTCGGATCAGGTTGAAATTTTACACAGATGTGAACTCTTAGATCTCTAAGCCTGAAACAAACATTGCCTACTTTTTTCCCATAGAATAGTTCCCATAGGATATAAATAATCTTTTAACGGTTCCGTAGAAAAACGTGTGCAAACCCGCGGGAAGAAACTTACTAAATAATTTAGTTTCAAAGAATATGTATAATATACAAGACATTTTACATACAATATCTTCAGTGAAAATGTAGAATCCCCTGTGAGTTCTTGAACCTGCTTATTGCAAATACCTAATGCAGCATGCGACCCGTATTGTGCAGATTTTATTGAACTGATAGCGAATATTGAATCTTGAATAGCTTTTTCTTTTAAAATTGTCTTCAATCCATGCATTAGGTACCTACTTGACTACATTATATCTTTGATAAAAGTTTGTCCTATAATATAAAAATTAATCGCTGAATGTGTTACTATGCGCAAATCTCGAGAGCAGCTGAACCGATTTCACAATTTTTTTTTTTAGATTATTACTTGAAGTACGAGGATGGTTCTTACGGAGAGAAAAAAGATAAAAACTTAAAAATTGCCTGAAACAAATGACCACCCGTGCGAAGCCGGCACGGGCCGCTTGTATATGTATAAAAAATAAGAATATACGCAATAAAACGGAATCCACATTCCGTTAGTTAGGTAAATAGATCGTTTATTGTCATAAAAGTTACATGTTTATAGCTTAGAAAAAAATCAAATGCCTTAAATCCTATGTTAGGTTAAACTAGACTAGGTTCTCTAAAAATAAATAGCAATAGGCATATTATGTAGAAATGGTGCGTGGAAACCCTTTAACCTTCCTTTGAATGCTTGACATGAAAAGCGGCCTAGTAGGTATAGGTGTAGTAGGTATAGGTATAGGTATAGGTGTAGGTAATATTTACTTCTAATCATTACTTTCTAATCTTTATTCCTTATTTAACCTCCCTATTTCTCACATATCTACGAAATCACAACCATGATCCATGAACGATAAAAAAAGGAATGTTTTGAAGAATAATGAAGGCCTTCTAAGAAGTTATTAATTTACAAGAACATTTAAGAGAGAACTTGAAATGCCTCCGAAAATTTCAAGGCAATTGGCTATTTATGAGATCGATAAAACACGAGTCATAAGAGAATGTAAAATAAAAACGTGACGATAATTCCTAATACTTTACGAGGGCAACAATGAGGAACTGAATGATGAAAGCTTTTTTATCCGTTTTCATGGATAAAATCTGAGAGGAATCTTCAGATCATTTGATCACATTAGTGACAAGTGGGCAAGTGTTTCTTATAGATGATGGACCTATTCTCTGAGAATTAGCAAGCTGAAGTGGCAGTGGGCCGACCATATGTCGCGAAGAACCGACGACCGCTGCTGGGGCAAACGTATTCTTGTGTGGAGATCACGACTCGGTAAACGTAGTATAGGACGCCATTCCACCAGGTATGATGACGACTTGCGAAAGACTGCAGGTAGATGCTGGATACGTCAAGCTAAAGACAGGGCGCTATGGCGCTCATTAGGGGGAGGCCTATGTCCAGCAGTGGACTAACATAGGCTGATGATGATGATATACCTATATGTCGTATTTTCCAACTGAGGCGGTAGATAGGTACAAAGAACAGTTTCAAGTCTCGTCTCGAAAATTATCATTGGTAAGTAATAATCTACATTGCCTACATACTTACTCAAAGGTACTTAGGTAAATACCCAATCAGATCCGAATAAGGTTTGTTGGAAGAGAACTCTTTTTCGGGTTTCGGTTTAGGGTTAAGCTCGCCTTTGCCAATATCTCTAACTAATAGATATGAAGTTTACAATGTAGTTACGTAATTTACTTTTGTGCTATAAAGAATGAAGGAAATATAAAAATATTTATATAATTCGGATATTACACATCTGACGTAACCATACTTTACCAACACTAGTGCCGACTAGTCTAGTCGGCATTTTTTTCTAATGCTTAAGTATTTTTATTTACTCGTACATAGGTACTCAACTCACTTAACTTTTTGCCAACGGAAAACAAAACGTTTCGTGACCTGTGACATGACACATTTCAAACAGGTAACACAGTCTACTCGTAATCTAGACCTCAATGCCATGAAAAAATGGTAGAGTCCGGCCAAGATATCAGTGAAGTGGCCAAAAACGGGACGACATTCGATTGTCGGTCGCTAATTTCCTGTTGTTGTGTAAACCTCTACCTACAGGTTAGTGGCGAGTTTCATAGTACACGGACGAAATAAATTACTGAGTCTAAGATTAAGCTCTATGGCGCGCGATCATTAATGCCTATGTCCAGCGGAAGAATACTCATAGGCATAATGGACGACGATAATAATAACCAAAACTATTAGAGCAACACATTTCACTTTAGAACTATCTTGGTGGGAAATGATGCAGTCATACTGAAAAGCCTGAAACGAAGTTGTCAATCACCAAAAGTCCTACTCCGGTACTTCAAACAGTTCGGCTACGACAATGCACCGTCGTCGATTAAATTTATTTACAGGGGCTTTATTCTCTATTGGCTTTCGAAGCGTGTTACACACCTACGACAAGCCCGCGGGCGTGGAATCTGTTAATACCGTATTCCCTATGTCATTAAGTCATTCCCCGCCGCGACACGACGCGATTTGGCCACGGTTTGAACTGTCAAAGAAACGCGCTAGCTTCTAGCGTGTTTTGGGCACAGATTGGTGTGGTTTCGCATAGTTACTATGGCTCGTTTGTTTTGGTTTTGATCGAGCATCTTTTGAGGTTATGTTATGTATAAATAAAAAAATAAAAATCGATAAGATATAATCACGGGGCATAGACAACTCGTCTTGTGGCAAACAGAATACTATTTGTCGATTCCGCGCCAAGGCTTGTTTCGATCACGTTTGTGTATCGAACGCGATTTGACTTCACACGATTTGGGCACGAAATCTCCTATGTCATACAGAATCATAGCCCAGCAATGATTTCGTTCTGTCAGAGTCGAGTTCATATCACGTAGGGCATCGGACAAAACCGCCCGTGTAACCGAACATTGCATGAGTATTCATCACAGGTGGTACACTGATATGTCATCATTAGCATCAGCTGGTCAATCCAACACAACGACATTTTCTATTAGAAAAGTGTTTCTACACGCGCCAAGAATTTTTTAATGAAATTAAAGTTTATTTCTTTTCTTTAGGCTTACAAATAAGCACTTAAACTTACAAATAGTAGCATAATTTATATTCCTTGTTAATGTTAATATTTCTTGTCCTGCGTTCGCAGTTATGTAATTAGAGGAGCAATGTTATTGAATTTTAAGGTCGGTACTTATCTGTTTAAATAATTAGATCGCTACCTAGCAGGCTTACCTTTAAATTGTAATGCCCCTTCAGGGATCATGTTGTACTTTAACCAATTTGTAAGATCTATGTACCTACGCAATAAATACTTGAAATCGAAAAGGATAATTGCTGTGTGTGTAAAAGGCTACACTGAAACACAATAATTAGAAAGAAACAAAATATCTTAAAACAGGTAAAATTTTTGTTATGTTGTTCGAACTAAAGCCCAAAAGCGGCGAAAACAGAATCCGCGTTTTTATGTTGGTATTGAGTGAGCCAGTGTCCCTATAAGCTGTGATGTAGATGCATGACAATGTTGTTAAGTTACAACGCGTGGCTTTGGAAATAGGCGAAATATACATAGATACATTCCTAACTACATTAAATTATATTTTACTAGCTGCGCCTCGTGGCTTTGCCCGCGTGGAAATCTATGTGTCAAATCGTTTATAAACCTTTAATTGAATCGTTCTATCTATTGTTGAAATTTTAATTAATATCCGTTTAGTAGTTTAAAAGATCTCAGCGAACAGACAGCTGAAGTGACTTAATTTTTTACTTGTGTCTACCTATTTTAAATAGTAAATTAATCACTGACACAGTTAAAACACGAAATGACATATCTATTTTCCTATTATTTACTATTTTTAAGGAAAGTTATTATATGAATGAAAAATTAACAAAAACTGATAACAATAACAGAACATAACAATGTTCAAAGTTTCGAAAGTTTTAACATCAATATTTATCACTAAAAACTAAAACACAAACTTCAACAACGCATAATCCCAAATGTAAAGCGAAAAGTGATGAACAAAAGCTTTCAAAACCAAAAATTGTTTCGAGGTTCTGTGCTTTGTTTCGATGATACCAATGTCGTTTAATATTTTCCACCAATATTCGTTGGGTTTTGTAACCTCTTTGTACATACCTATACGAAAAATATCCAGATTTTTGACTCAAAGTTATTATTAGGTGCTGCCGGATGAATACTATACAAATACATAAAAGTCCACCAATCGGTATAGTATAACCTTTTTATTACCTAAAAAAGTTGCCAACATCGGTCTAAATATTTCACGCTTTGGCAATTATTCTCATTCTTCCGACTTTACAAATGTTTTCAATGAAGTATGATTAAAATTCAGCTCGAGTATGTCTTTAGTTACTCACTAGCATTCAAGACGTGCTAAACTTATCCCGGGGCACAGAATAAATAGTATTTCCTGCAGTCAGGATTCTAAAGACAGGAATTCATTTATTAAGTGGCCCCGAATGCTGCTCTGACTCAGGAATTTTAACTGAATTTAACGCTAAAACACAGGACTTTTCAAATTAAAACCTAAAGTATGGCATATAATTTTGCGTGTTTTCAAAAACTATTAACAGACTTCAAATTCCTAATGATTTAAAATTTCAGTTTTAAAAAAATAATCATCGAAATCGGTTATCGTGATTTTGAGTTATACGTCCATTAGCACACATACTTAATGCAAATTTAAGACTTATATTATGGTTTTCTCATGGATGTCATTGTCAGAACTGGACCAAATGGTTCGACCAACTGGGACTACACCGGAAACACCAGCTTTCAAATAAACAAAAACAATCAAATCGGTTCACCCAGTAGGAAGTTCTGAGGTAACAAAAAAATATATAGTCGAATTGAAAACCTCCTCCTTTTTTGAAGTCGGTTGAAATTAACCTAGGTACCTACGGTAACGCATCTACTGCCCAGCATCTGCATTAAGGACATGCAGATGGACCTTATACGTCTTGGGCCACGAAAGGGAAAAAAACCCATTCAAACTAGCCAAAACTTTTCTAACAAACCGAAAAATATTTTTATCACGGGATTACAAATGAGAGAGGGATCCATAGCTTTCAGTTGAAAATGTACATTTGCCCATGTTCTGTTGGATTTGTCGGAGTCGACTGGTAAAGCGGACAGCCGCAAGCATTTTTCTAAAAAAGGTTTATGTTCATGCATTTTCAGGTAGAACATAGAACAACCTGAAACATCATGGAGTACGAGTACGTACCAAAGTTCACGGGCCACCATCAAGTTGGCAAACTGTGTGGACTGCGTACAATTTTCATCCACTTAAATGTCACACCAACGTTTTTTTACAGAAAACGTTGGTGCGACAGTTAAGTTCTTTGCGATTTTCAATGGTATCGCCCCATTGCAGAAAACTCAGAACACACAGTGAACTGCAAAAGACATTCTTCTACCGTGCCTCTATCTAGTCTCAGGTACACTCGAGCTCGTAAGTGAATTAATCGGTAATTACTTCACCTTGTTCACGCCCCTCGTGTCGAGAGTTTGAAGGAATTTAGAGCTTTCGGAAATGCATTTAAACTTACTTCAAAGTTCCTTATTGAAGAATTCTTCGATTTCAAAGATCCTTGTTGATTTCTGGACTGACTTGTAAATAAATTAAAATGAAGGTTCATACTTTTGAAGAATAGACCGATTCTAAATGTATTGGGAGAAAGATTATCCTACTAATAAAGAAAGCAAATGTGAATTTTATCTGTTTATGCTACGCCGTAGCACAACGTAGCAACATGCTAAGCTATTGGAACATACAATTCCGCTACGAAATAGCTACGCCGTAGCAACATGCTACGTCAG
The DNA here is from genome assembly GCA_943735965.1 of Eupithecia abbreviata. Taxonomy (NCBI): domain Eukaryota; kingdom Metazoa; phylum Arthropoda; class Insecta; order Lepidoptera; family Geometridae; genus Eupithecia; species Eupithecia abbreviata. The sequence goes on along the minus strand of OX030979.1, from coordinate 8,887,509 downwards.
ATTGGTAAGATAATATTCCGCAACGAAGTAGCTACACTGTAGCACACCATAGTACCATGATACGTGAGATTGGTAGATACAATTCCACTACGAGCAAGCTAGGTCGTAGCACATCGTAGCAACATGCTACGTCAGATGAGTAAGATAAAATTTTCGAGATAGTCGCGTTTTTCAAGTAGATAATGTCTTATTTCAGATTCACCGTAAGAAACCCGACTTAGTCCTTACTTTTAGCCTTTCCCCAAATAACAAGGCGAAAGGCTACATACAACCATAAAGGAGCCACGACGAGGATTTAGATGCCTCATTTATCGAAATCGCTTTAGCGGCCACATAGAAGCACTAGTAAAACATAACCGCGCCTCGATGATAAAAAAACATATCGTCAACCAAACTTTCGCTCTTACAAAATAACTAGGAAATAAGATTTTCAATAACCGCCTCGCGAGCGGAAGTAAAATCACGTAACTTCAAAATGATATTTGGTGAAGGAAACTAGTCTTCAGCTGCGCCTCATTAGCGTAACTGCGGTTTAAACCGGTTTTAACTGCTTATAAGTTTCTTGCACATGTCTACAAATGGAATATCCACTTACATCAAGCTTAGGTGGTCGTGCTCACGCTTCGGGCAAAGTGAAAACAGATGATAAGTATTGCTCTAAACTTTGAGGCGGGGGTTGGGCGTATAACAGATTTTTTGATTCTGACAACCTCAGTGGCGATGCAAGCGAAGTTCGATTCCTGCCACGCGGCATTTGTTTTTGAATATATTTGTTCCTGTTTCAGGTGTTTTATTTTGTCGTATTATAATTAAATATCTTTTAACTAAATATATTTATATTAGTTTTCTTATCCAGTACATACTTTTGTATATTTTTCATCTTTGCAGAAATACATTTTATTGGTAAAACCACTTTACATGTCACATTAAATTGCTAAAGTCATTTACAAAGTGATTTATAACATGAATTGCGTTTTAAAGCTTCATATATTATGTAATCCCGTTGTATATGTCCATAGTGTTAATAACCATGATAAAGTTTAAAGTGTTATTATGTTGGTTTACAGTCGTCCAACATAGTCAACACTGGAGATGTACTTACACGTAATCGGTTTGTGCTTGCCCCTATACCGACCAATAGTTGTTATGTATCTAAACAGTACGTACTTACCTAAGATCTTTGTAGGGTAGGGAGCGCATCTCGACATAATATATATGTAAAATGGCTCTAAAAACGTTGTTTATTATTATTTGGTTTGAAATTCATAAACAAGGTAGGAATATCAATAGATATCCCTTGGCTAAACCTAGACTTTTCTAAGCTCGGGATCGATCGAATGCATGCACTTTTTCAAAACTAACACTGTCATTGCCCAAGCGATCCTGAGCTGTGGGTCGCACCGCCGAGGCTAGGCAGTGAATGTTTAAAATTACTATCAAAATTTTGATAAATACCGACTTGTCTTAGCTCGATATAAGTTTAAGAAGAATCAAAGGACGCTAGTTTTTTGTCATACCACGGCTTTTGCTATTCCAATATTGGCTACATGCATTATACACTGTCACATTACAGTGACAACATTACTATACGCCAAAAATAGGCCGAACTAAACGGAGGATTCTAAGGAACTTCTGCTAGTAAAAGTCGTCACTCACGACACGACATTCAATTAAAAGACGATATTCAGCAATTGGTCTTTGTGAATAAAGGGATCACTGTGCCCAGCACTGGCCAAAGAAGATAATGATTCGAGCACTCAGTCGAGGGTACTGTATTGCCAGTGTCGTATCTACGAGCAATCAAGGAATAGTTAGTGTTAGCTAGCAACACTACTGATCCAGGAGATCAAACATGATAGGCTATCAAACGGACTGCTCTCGAGTAAGTTCAGAACTGAGCACCTGTCTTGAACTACAACACGTGATCTGTTCAAACATTGAATTAAGTTCAAACATTGGACCGTATTTTGGAGCTCCGAGAGGGTAAATACATTTGAATTGGACATGTCTTAACAACCTATTGATTTTAAAGAGTTTAACCAACACGCGAGCCGCTTTAACAGTCAGCGAAGAAAATGCTGATTTGAAAGTGTATTTTCCAAAATATTTTTTGGGTGCCTAAGTAGAATAATTTAAATAAGATCAGTAGGTAACTTTCTGCTGGAGTCTGAAGTAAATGAATTATTAATATTAAGTTAAATGCAGAGTTGTAGACTTTCAAAGTGAAGATATTTTTTTATTGACTCTTTTTTAGGTACCTTACAGACAGATAGCAATCTGAATGTGTAAAATCTGTTCAAATAACATGTTCTATTATTCTCCCAAACAAGTGTTTCTCTCACTTTGAGTAGAATAAATGATAGTAGAATAAATCTCCCCGTTGTCTCGACAGCACATTGCGGCCCTGACACGCAAGCACCCACCAAAAGCTTTATTTATTCACAAATATTTGTTTACTCCACTTCTTGGGATCATCTGGAGCGTGAAGACAGTTTTTGGCTTTAAACTGGAACAATAGCATTGAGAGATGGTGAAGTTTTGCAATAAAAATTGTTTTCCATCGTAGTAGGTTTAGCTCTCGGATCTCGACCATATTTTCATATGGTGAGGAAGAGAAGATTAGTTCCTAATGAATTAGAAATCGGTAAACGTAGTGTAGGACGCCCTCCGACCAGGTGGGATGACGACCTGCGAAAGACTGAAGGTAGATGCTGGATGCGGCAAGCTGAAGACAGGGCGCTATGGCGCTCTTTGGGGTAGGCCTATGTCCAGCAGTGGACTGCTATAGGCTGATGATGATGAATTAGAAATCTACTTGGAACCTACCTATGACAACTATAGTAAAATCTCGACAAAACGTAGCCTTTAGGTCTTAGAATTTTTAGCACTTGTAATACTTGCCTACCTACGAATTGGTGAATCTATTTTTCTCTTGCTTTCTAACTTGCTTACTTATGTAGAAGTAAGTTGTAGTAAGTACAATTTATCCATTATCACTACAACTTTAATACAATAATGAGTTTTTTTTTAGACTGAAGAAAATATTTATATACATGTTAATTTTTTTATAATTCCAATCTAAAGGTAAATATTTTCCGATAACAGTGAAAAATTGAGAAAAAATTCCGCGTGTAGGAATTTCAATAAGTTAAAAATAGCTGATTAAAATAAATTTTAGGCTACAATCGAACGCAATTTTTGGCGATTTTGAGGTAGATAGATGGAAAACATTTTATTATACCACACAAACAGGAAACCATACAGAAATAAATACTTAGAATGTAGCTTAGAATAGAGGAAGTATAAAGGGTGACCTTATCGCGTACGACGTAGGTTTCGTCTACGACGCTTTTGCTATGGTGTTTGAACGTAAGAACCTAGGTATGTAACATGCATACATTTAATCAATAAAACGGTTAACTTTCACCAGGTTTATTTTATTTTATTTAATGAAGGTGTTTATGCTGAATGGGACACTTGCTAAGCGCCCCTTATTACAAAAAATTGCGGCATGCCTTTACTTTTGCGATGTATTTTCTTATGAATTAATTCAAGATAAATGTTAAATAATTTTGTTCATATTTTCGAATAACATTCAGTGCCTGTTTATTAAACAAAAAAACCACACCGCAAAGAATTAATACGAAAATCAAACAAAATACACACATTTTCCGGTTACATTTATATGGTTCTTTAGGTCAAGGTCAACCACCACCGCAAAAACAAATTTAGTGCACAAAATTCTGATAAAACATCATCATCAGCCTATAGCAGTCCAATGCTGGACATAGGCCTCCCCCAATGAGCGCCATAGCGCCCTGTCTTCAGCTGATAAAACACATTATATTTATTTGTTGTAAATAACTTGTTAGACATAACCCCCGTATAGCATATTAATATTAGCAGTTAAAAATCTCGCAGTTTATTCTCACAAGCTTACGTAGTAAACCATTGCCAAAAATATACATAATTCGAATTGGTTTCAGTTAAAAAGCTGGGCATGTTTATTTAGTTCATGTCGGTTGCCAAAACAGGCAAAGAAGTGGCAATTACGGTTTTTATTACAGTGTGCTGTATGTATTCGGTGCAAATGGTCTTTTGACTTGCTCGAAACATCAATTTCTTTGACTGGTTTGCCAATCTTATCAGCCACCTTAAAAAGATAGCCAAAACTAAATAAGGTTTAACGCGGCGCGCGTCGGTGACACCACCTCTGTGTTTGTGTGCATAATATTAGTTTGAGTTTTTAACATTAGTCCTGCATTCGGTTGTATTTAAATCTAATTTAATTTAACTTTTCAGCGTTATATATTTCTTAAATTATATATTTCTTAATTAAATTTATCAATTTTGCCTTTTTTTGTTTCGTAACTCCAGTTTGTTTGTTTTTTTGTATTTTGATTTATACCCATGTCTCTTGTGTCCTCTTCGTGGGCCTCATAACAGCAAATAATTGGCAGCATAACATTGTATTAAGCGTGTTCACAAATTATCTGCACAACTATTTTTAGACAACCTAGATGGTTAGATCAGTGGTCCGTAACCAGTTAGTTTAGTCACTTTTGCCAAACCATTAAAAAATAACACTAAAATCTTACAAAAACATTTTTTTTTACACCCCGTGTTTTTTGCATCCCGGCGCCCAATATGATGTAGAAAGACGGCTCTGAAACCTAGGTTCTACCTTACTTAGGTATTTATTCTACATAATAATGTTTGTGTTCGGTTAAGCTCAGACAATGTTAGTTTACCTGGAGGCACTACTCCATCGATTTCAGTGTTGCGGTTTAGATATTGCTAGAACTCCTGCCATTCGATGAACGATGAGGTAAGGTGCGGCCTGAAACTATATCATTTATTTACTAGACAAGGTACATAAGAGTGGCGAATACTGGAATAAACCACTGTATCTACCGGTACTGACCAACAGTGGTTTATTCGTTTATTTCTCCCTTTCATTCGACGCTTACCAACTTGGACAAAGTCTTTTACTTTCTATAATGTTTAGCTCGATTAGAGTCAATGGTTATGCATCGACCCGCTTGGCCTTGGTAGTTTTCGAAATACCACCTACCTAGAATGATGAACACTTTATTCTACCTACTTAGATGCATAACATAAATAAAAAAATCCTTAAGTATCAAACAATAGGTTGCCTCTAGGTAGGTACCTATAATATTCATTTTTTCATTTTATCACATCGTACTCCCTAGCCATGCCTTAGTCTTTTATTTTGTAATATTGTAACCACCTTAGACTTTGTATTCCTTCTGTGATATTGAAATAAGACATTACATAACTTGGCAACACAACCCCCGCAGACTGCGGGGGTTCAGTCGTAGTAGGCCCTAATTAAGAATTGTAACCTAGCCCCTGTTTACTAAGACTAGAACAAAGCTCACCCACAACAAGAACCGTAAGTTTCAAATCATATGAGTGCAGCGACCAAGTTCCCTCGCTCGGATGAGGCACAAAGTACCTACTTACGTGGAAAACTTGGTTACCTACTAAACTCCACAACTTCTAGAACTTGCGCTGTTAGAGACATTTAATAGGTAAATAGGGTGAGGAAATTGCTGTGCTTAAATGAGAAATACTTCGCGACGGAGCGCTGATGTTGGTGCCGAGCTCCGAACTATACGAAATAACAAAATCACTAAGAACCTAGATACGTACGTAGGTACTCTAGGTAATACATTTTTCGTAAATACCTTTTCCTTTTCAACTACACAAACATGACTAAAGAAAAACAAGTTAATTCTCATCAATTTTCTGGGTGCCCAAGCACAGAACACAGGAGTGTGGATGAGCACACTTGTAAATTATCACGTCATTTAGCGGAGAGGAGAGCTGGGCAATTTCGTGGTCTGGCGATTTTCTACCCGCTCACAGCATTGTGCTACATTCTAGAGATTCTTACTTTGGAGCTGGTGATTTTCATTTGACCTAGGAAAAAAATACTAACGTGTTTACTAAATCAACTATCTAAAATGTCCTAAAAAAATCAAACAAAAAATGTATTTATACCTACAATTGAAAAGGTTTAGGTAGGCATACAAGATTTTTAAACTTACTCGATCTGAACACCTAGTAATTATAAGCACTAATACAACGGGTGTTTATCGCGTTTAGTTACCTATTTTCATCACACTGTCATGGTCACGGGATGACTCAACATCGGGAAAAATAGGTAAATAAACGGATAAAATACCCTTTGTGTTAGTGCTTATAACTAGGTAGGCACACGTTGACGAAGAATCGCATATTCCTAGCAAAGTTGACCTACCAAATGAAATCGCAGCATCCGACGCTTGTGTTGGTGCATAATATATCTAAATTTTATGGAAACTGATTTATGGGATAAAAAAAGTAGCCTATGTTTTTAATCCAGGTCTAGAATTTACTGTATGTTTTTTTGCCTGATCCGCTTAGTAGTTTTTGCGTGAAGGTGAAGAAGTAACAAACATCCAACCATCCGTCTAATCATCCAAACTTTCGCATTTATCTATAATTCAAAAATGAATCGCTGAATGTATTGCTAAGCGCAAATCTCGAGAGCAGCTGAACCGATTTCGCTAATTCTTTTTTTAGAATATTCCTTGAAGCACGAGGATGGTTCTTACGGAGAGAAAAAAGAAACAAATTTTAAAAATTGCCTGAAACAAAGACCACCCGGGCGAAGCCGGGACGGGCCGCTACTATATACATATATGTATATTAAGTGTGATAAACTAACTCGGAAGTCATAGATTCGTTCTTTGTATTAGATAGTATACGACAGGGCTTTGCATTGCATATTTACGACCTGGTTTCCCATCCATTCTATAGTTTTTATTAAAGCCCACCGCAATAATACCTGCCTCCGAATCCGCAAAACAAAGGAGACAGGGTCGGGACCAAACATCGCGGTTTGTGCATGATAATAGTGGATCTCGACTTCCCATTGTCATCCGATGCTTTGTCTACTGAACTCAGTAGATAGATAGATAACGTGCATAGAGGTAGGATAGGATTTTTACAGGATGATATATCTCGGTACCTATCCATAAAATGAATGAAAATCGACCTATTTTAGATAGGTGGATATTTATATAAAATATGAGTAGAAACCATATTTTATCTTTTATGCCCGGATTTGCATAGGCAATAAAATTTCGAATCTGATTCTTACGACCTTTGTAGGTAGGTGACTCGTAAAGCGCGAAATTCTAAGCAGGTAGATGATAAATTACCTTTGTATCGTCATCTACATCACTTCAATCATCATGACCAATCGTTTAAAACCCACACCTAAGCAAGGCCTATCAGTTGTTGATTCGTTTAGAAAAATAATTTAGGTACCTAGGTATGTACTTGAGTTTCTTGGTTCCGTTCCCAAAACCCTACCTATGCAAAAATTAATTTGATCTCTGAATTTTCTGCTCTGACGACAGGAGAAATAGGGTTAGCATTGAACGTAATTTCGGAGGGTCATCAGGAAGATATAATGCCATTTCTGTACCCTTGATGTCTTTTTAAGTGCGGACCCACTTAACCCAAACGCGGCGCAGATTCGCAGTGCCGGTGTCAACTTTTGGGAATAATGGACTTCTAGGAAATGCATGCCCATTGCCGTGACTAATGTTATGAATTGCGGAAAACGTGCATACATTACTGCCAATAACTCACGATCTTTACCTACCTACTTCTAATTTTACATATAAGAGGTTGAATAGCACGGTTAAGTTTTTGACCTTAGATTTAAGGTAGATAGGTAGGTACTTATTACATTAATATGGGCTTATTTTAAAAAACTTATTTAAATTAATTGCTTTGTCCTTTCCTATTGTTAGTTTATATTTACAACTTTCAATGAAATTAACAAACACGAATTTTGACGAAGTGATTATTGCAATCTCAAATGTAGTCCATCGGTTTAGTGCCAATAATCGTTTATTTCAGCTACTTCGGTATACGTATTTGTGCTGCAGACAGAAGAGGGCTGTTCGTGCAATCTATAATATGGCTCCCAGAGAATCCCTACATGATACAAATTTCAAATTCAAATACTTTATTTCTTTAGGCTTACAAAATAAGCACTTACGCAAAACAAATTTTATACAAAAATTATTAGGTATCAAATAGAAAGAAATAAGGTGTTTTATTTTCTATTCAGTAAAATTTTTGTCCACTTGTGAATAAAAGGAAAAAGAAACTATTGATAAAGAAACTACTGCTACATTCATATATCACTAATCATACCACCATATTACCATGTCAAAATATTTATGAGATTTGTTGAAGGCAAAATACATATGAAAATTGTTGTACACACTCAAAAAAAATTCAATCGGTTTCCTAAACAATTAAAAGTACTTAAAATAAACGTATACTCGCTGTGCCCCCAACTAGGCTACATAAAACTAAAAAAACGCTTCTACAACAAAATTCCTAGTAAGTTGCAATAATAATCAGCAAAAAATAAACAAATTGTCAAAACCTTCCTATGCAAATCGCTTACTATAAAATATCTGATTATAAAAAGCTTGCTCCAACTTGAAAAATATTTACTAGCAGGCTTTCTTCGTTGCTTCGCTACAACGTATAGGAATTACAGGAACCAAAAATATTACTAAATTTCCATGTTCTAATTTTAAGAATTTCAGCTTTTCTAAAAGTACATTTATTGTATTCAATTCATTGAAATAATGAGTTTTTGATTCCTACAATTTATTGATATAAAATGCCCACATCCACGTTCACTTCACTTCTTAGTTATTCTCACACACAACTTATTGTATTCTTACTAACTAGGTACTGGTTTTTGTTTGTCAATTTTCTGCCAGGCAAAGATATTTGTACATTTAACTTTTTCAAAACTCCCGCTAGAAAAATCGATGAATGCTTTTATTTGACCAATCACAACAGTATGAATGAATGATTCCTCCCCTTTTCACAGATAACAAAAACCGCATATTTCCGAATAAGAGAATGGAAACGTTGGTATTGCCATTTTAACGACCACACGTAGGGCTCATGCTTATGAATTTGATTTTAGTTTGACAGTTCACGGCGTCCCAACAGCTGATAGCATTGGTTTGGAAAAAGCACGGTTTCAAAAATCGGTTGGCTGAGTTGAGGTGTCTCACACGTGCTTCGTCGCGAATTATTAAAATTGTTCTTGATGAGGCCTTGCTAACTATGGAGGAAGATTTAAGTGCTAAAGGTAAGTAGAATACACAAATTTTCTTATCTTGGCTTATCTGGTAAAGCTTCGTAGTACTGCGTACCATCGCAGTACTTACCACCCGCAAATCACGATGGGCTCCATGCCTTTACCATTTACAATAAATCCTGTAGTAGATAATCAATCAATCAATATATACATTAGAAAAAATTAAGACCCAACCGCCGCGTAGCATTTTTATAACCTGATGCGATCAAACTTACATGTGTTTCTTATTTTTAAGATTAGCTAACACCAGTGCATCATCCATCATTCACGTAGGTACCCGTTTGGTAGAACCCCCTGTTTCTAAAAATACATTAGCAAGTACTTAAATACATATCATAAAACAATGTAGAAAAGCCATCACACTATACCTACCCTCTACCAAATCAATCAGATTATAGACTTCTGAATATCTACAATGTTATAGTACAAAATAAAATGTTAAACTTTATTTGTAGTGCCTTTTTGTTACATCTTTTAGTCGGCTGTTAGCTCCTACTTCTAAAATTTTTTGATGATTTTCCTGGTAGATACAAAATTGTTAAGAGCCTTTATAAATAGGAAATTAATCATTTTTTCAGTAGCTCCGGTGACGAGACTCCGCAGGCGGTTGTCTGTAGATCCCGAAGACTCCCCCCTGCCAACCACACCGTCTACTCCATCCAAGAAGAGAAATACCAGGCTTGCTGCAAAACCTCAGCTGGAACTGATTGATGAAGTTGGTAGGTGACAAAAATTTCCTACTTTTTTGTCTATGATTTTTGTGGTTTTACAGCTTTTATTGCAAGTTAAAAACAATACCAGTATTTATTTATCTATAACAATACGTTACACGAGTCAAGAAAAAGGTACCAAAGCAATAACCATTTGGACTAGAAAATAGGACATGGAATAGAAAATTGATTACTTGCTTAAATTTTTGGTAAAACATTCCCTATTGGGTACTTCTAAAGAAGTAAATGGACTAAAGTCCATGGCAGAGTTTGCAGATAGAATTTTCCTCTCTCTCCCTTTGCTTATTATAAGAAATTTATTTTTGTGTTTAATATTACTTTAGGTTAAGAAATGTATAGGCAATAAATGTTTTTATTATTATTATTATATTTTAAATATCACAAGCTGTGCTTACATTTGGACTAGATGATGCTGTGGGAATTGTCCAGCCATATAGAATAGAATAGAAAGACATTTATTTATAACAACATAAATTAATCAAAGACACACTTATACAATAGGTACTTGTAAAGAGTTGTTATAAAAAAGCTGTTAATGCTCTTACTCAGCACAATGCTGGCTAAGCTTGATATATATTTATTTTCATTCGCTTTCAGCCACAGAAAATATTCCTAAAAGAACTACAAGAAAGACTGCTGTAAAAGATGTTGAATCAGAAGCCACAGGACTTGCTACACCAACACCAGTGACACCATCTCGAAGGAGCACCAGGGTCAGGTCCAACACCAGTCTCCTTTCTGAGACTATAGCACAAAGTGTTGAGTCACCTAGAGCTAAGCGGGCTCTTCGAAGAACCTCACAACTTGGTAATTATCAGTATTAATATATTTCTTCTTAACCAGACAGACAATAGAAGAATAAATAAGGCAGTTACTGCCCAGGCCCTGTGCCCCTTTGGCATGTGTATGTGGGCAGCCAAAGTGTTGAATATTCTTCAATTAAAATTTAATTATACATATTGGAGCATCAGTATAGCTCTAAGAACAATATAATGTATATATATATATATATATTTTTTTACAAACAATAACTTTTGTTTTTCAGGAAGTGATAATGAATCAGCTGCTCCTATCACCCCTGCACGACAAACAAGGCGAACCAGGAAGGATTCTGTCTCTAATGTTGACAAACCAGGTTTGTACTATACATACTTATACCAAAATATTTTTTTTTTTATCAGGAAATATTTATAATCCCTATGGTATTTAAATTAGGCATGCATCTGTCAATTAAAACATTGTTTTCGGGTATATTATTGCAGCTGCAGCTCCTGAGGACAATATTGCAGTGCTAACAGTCATATCAACAGAAACAAGTACAAAAGAAGAAACTCAAAAAGACCCTAAAACGAACAAGAATAAGGCTGCTTCTCCTACAGTAAGGAAAAGCCCTAGACTTAGTAAGAAAATTGGGAACACTAATGAAACTGACAATATTCATATTGAAACTGCAGTGCATTCTGAACAAGATAATAATCCAGTTGTGCCAATAACACCTGCCAAGGGTGACCAGATAGAAAAAAATACAGCACGCTCTAAAGAAATGAATATAGAAATTGAAATGCTTTCCACATCCACCGTAAACCTCATAAATAACATGAATACAAGTGACAAAAAGACCACATCTTTAAATAAAAGCACTACATCTTTAGATAAATCAATAAATGATCTCCAAAATAAGAGGAACAGAACTAAGTCATGGACTACTTTAACTGCTTCACCTTCAAATGTTGGATTAACAGATGACAAAAGAGATTCAACAGAAAAACTTATTGCACGCTACAGGAGTATGTCTAGCTCAGGTGACGGAATACAAAATTCTGGAAAGAGTTCTAAACTAGAAGACCTAGAAATAAATTCAACCAACAAATCAATAAACAAAAGTAAAACTTCATTCCTTAACACTTCCACAGAGAATAAAGAAAATATTGTAGTGTCTGAAAAACTTGTTGAACCATCTAAAATTGACCCCATGAAGCTTTTTGAAAATCCTCCTGTAAATGAAAAACCTATGATTATAATGGAAGATTCTGATTCAGGTAGTTATGATAAGCTTGTTATGGATATTCAAATAGGTGAAGACCAATGTGTTCCTGAAGGCAAGCCTGCTAATCAAACGCGAAAGGACAGTATAGAGCCAATGGATATTGATGAGACTATGCCTGAAAATGTTACCATTGACGACTTCTCTGATAAATCAAATGGCAGCAAAGATGAAATTGAGGTTCCTGAGAAAAGAAAGTCATTAATATCTGATGAGGGCTTGTTGAATGATAAAAGTATAAATAAATCGAAACGTAAATCATCCATATCGAAACAAGCATCAGATATAACCCCAAGAAATTCTTTATGTGAAGATTATAATAATAAATCTATTCCAACACCAATACGAGACATAGCGCAAAATTCCATTGAAAATGCTATTGACAACAATAAATCAATGAAAAATTCAGTATCGTTCAGAGAAGAAAAAATAGAAAATCTGAATGAATCAAAGAGAAAATCTTCAGTGTCTCAAACTGAGTTGAAAAATCAAAATGTACCTGATTATAAAATCAACCAAAATAAAGATGAATTTTCAAGCTCATTGAATAAATCTACTAGAAAATCGTCATCAACACTTGAAAATAACATTGAAAAACTCGACGAAAGCATCAATATATCAAAGAAAAATGTATCCATCTCTCAGAATTATTGTGAGATAGACCAAATAAAGAAATCATTAAACAAATCTCAAAGAAAATCTTCTACATCAATTGTTGATGACAATCTTGAAAAGTTATATGGTAGCTGTAACAATGCTTCTGGATTGCAAAATAAATCTGAAATGGAAATAACTGAAGAAGCTAACAATAAATCGAAAAGAAAAAATTCACAGTCGTTTTCTAAAGAAAATAATAGCGAAAGTTTAAATGAAATCTCCAACAAATCAAAAAGTAAATCCTCTAACTCTCAGATCAATTCCTTTGTGGAAGACGACAATAAAAGTGCAAATAAATCAAAAAGAACATCTTCACACCCCCAAACAGAATCATCTATGCTTGAAAAATCTGGAAATGAAAATAAAAACACGTTCGTTTTTTCGCAACTCAAAGATGTATCAACAAACGATAGCAAGTTAGCAGTTACGTCTCAGAATCTGACTAACGAGTTGTCTAAATCTGTGAGTGGTCCTGTAGTGAAAAGCAAAGTCATTGATCAAATAAACCTTTCACCTAAAAACTATCTGACGAGCACGCCAATTCAGCAAAAATCTCTGCAAAAGATGGCTATGCAAATAAATACGTCTATAATTAGTCCTGCTATGGAGAATAAAAATGTAACAATTGAAAAAACTCCGAAATTGAATGAAATAGAGGAAGCTATAAAATTAAAAAAGAAAATGTCTAGAGCCCCATCCAGTTCAGCTTCTTCTGATGAAGAAACTGAACCCAAGTCTTCGAGTATACTTACTATGAAAAAGTCACCAAAGAAAATACCAGTTCCTGATAGTTCAGAATCTGAAACCGGAGCAGAGTCTCCAAGAAAAATTATCAACAAAAAAATACTAAAGAGAGTGCAAGCGCTTAACAGCTCATCTGATGAGGAATCAGATATTGTAGAGAATCAACAAAAAACACCCAAAAAACAGAACAATCAAGTTAAGAAAGTTAAAACACCCAAGAATACCCCTGTCGCCCCCGACTCCAATAGTTCGGATTCTGAAGAGTCAGAGGCGGAAGTATCTAAAGATAAAAACAAAATGTTTGATGATGAGGCGTCAGAAGCGAGCGATGACTATGAATCAGGGGACAGCCGAAGCGATGGAGAAAAGCAATATGAAGATGATAATGAAATCTTAGAGAAAGGGGAAACACTTGACTCTGAAGAAGAATTATCCAACGATTCTGATTACGAGAGAGATTCTTTCATTGTAAGCTCAGATGCAGAAGATAATGAAATGCTGAGCGGCACGGGAGATGATCTCTCTATGAGTGATAACGAGCTAACAATGAGCGCAAAATCCAAGAAAAAGTTCAATGAACGTAAACTTAAAGAACAAAAGAAAGCTTCTCGGGAAATGTACGAAGCACGCCACAAAAACGATTCCGCAGCTAGTACAACGGCCGAAATATCGAAATCCAAGAAATCAAAGCGTCAGCGCTTAGATTCGTCCACATTAGTGTCTGAAAATGACTCTGGGAATAAAAAGTACAATCGTCCCAGAATAGATTCTAGTCAAGATAGCGCCAATTCAGCTGACGAATCAATCGGAATCAAAAAGAAGAAGTCTAAACGACTATCGGAATCTGTATGCGAAACCACAATGAATGAGAAAGAAATTAGTATATTTAATCAAACTACTGAAAAGAATGATCCTTTGACTGCCGCCATCAAACTAGAGCCAAAAACGCCCCAAAAGGACTTTACTATTTCCTCTGTTGCTATTAATGACAACATCGAAGAAGTGCAAGTTGATTCAAACGCATCTTTAATGAAACATAGTGACACTTTGGATCCGTTACAAGCAACCATGGCGGTAGACGATGAAAATGATGAAGACTCCTTGAGCGAAAACAATGAAATTATTGAAAACTATGACTCCGTTCTAAATAACTTAAACTTCCAAACCAAAAAACTGAAAACGCATGACACATCATTAAACTTGAACAAAAAAGTGAAAAATACAAAGAATCCAGTAATTGATCAACTTAACCTAACACAGACTAAGAAATCAGAGAAGAATAAAAATAACAAAAACCAACAGGCAGAGGTGGTAAAATCCAAACTGAAAGAAAATCTTGGGATGGACGAAGAAGATTCTTCAGATTGTATTGATATGAAACTGCTATTCTCTGAAGAAAGCAATGATAGTGAAGCCAATTCTAGCAAATTTAAACCAGATGGAAATAAGCCAAGTGAACCTGATACCATTATACCTTTAAAGAGAACTGAAGCTAAAACCAATCTCCTTGACAAAACAGGTAAATCCCCTTTTATCATTTATTTTTTATAGGTTTTGGAGATATCTTGAAATTTCGTTATTGCTTATTATTCTTTGTTTCATCTATTCAACCGATGAAAAACAAAAGGAGGAGTTTCTAAATGGGTCATCAACGTTTTTGTTATTTGAAATGACATAGTTACCGTTGTATTTTTTATGATTTTTTACATTTATATCTTTACTGTTACCGGTTATAATGATTCTTTTTTTATGAATAAAAAACATCTTTACTTTCAGATATCAATAGTACTTTGAATGAGTCTTCACTAAATGGTAGCAAAAAGAAGAATAAGAAACGCAAAACTTCTCAATCAAGTAAGTGCTACAATCATGGGTTTTTTCTTTTCCGAAATTACATTATTCTTTGAATCTTAATTACACCTAAGTAATTTACTGTACTTTTCTATTCATAACACCACAGTCCTTGTACTCAAATCATCTGTCAACAATATGACAACTTTGCAACAAATAATCCTAAAAGCTTTCCTCGACGTAGAAACCGGAAGAAAGAACTGTAGTTCGATTCCTGCCTGCATTCAACAACGTTGAGTCGAATGTTGACGACCACCTGACTCAAGTTATCCTGGCAATAAATGCAATATGCATACCTGCCCCCCTGCCAACAACTTTTCATATATTGTTTTCTGTTTAATTTCTGTATTTTTCTCAAGTGTGTGTATTGTGCTTTACTAATTTCTGTCCCCAGCTTCGCACGCGTTGTTTCTATGGAAACGTTTTAGGTATGTTATTTCTGTCCCTTGGGAACTGATTTATGGGATAAAAAGAAGCCTATTTTTATTACATGTCTTGAACTACCTGTATAGAAAATGTCAGCCAGTTTTGCCTTTAAGAAGTAACAAACATTCATCTACCTAAACATCCAAACGAATATTAGTGTGATAGATAACCTTACTTTTTAGGTCAACCTGAAGAATCAATGATACTGGATAATGGCATCCAAATCATTGTTGATACATTAGGCACACATGAAGAAGATGATTTATCGCAAGCCCCAACCAATTCCAGTAAGAAGAAGAAGAACAAAAAGAACAAGTCCCTAAATGAAACTGCTGCTTTTGAATTGGCCGCAGATATTGATTGTACAGGTATGTATTTAATTACCTAAGTTAAGTCTAAAAAGTCGTTCTATAGAGATTTATTTTTATTTATTTCTGGTTGGTAGTGGTTTTAACCTCATCCAATAAAATGTGTTTTCTACTTTGCGTTAGGGCTATTGTACACACACGTTTTTTTTTTCTCGTTAAAATGAACGGTTTATTCGCCTTGTGTAGGCTCGATTGTCAGTGTTGTCGTGTGATTACTATGAAAGCTTGTTGCACGGCGAAAAAACTTGTCAACAAGCTTCCATAGTGATTCATACAACACTGGCGACCGTGCCTACGCACAGCGAATTAACCCTAAATTTATAAGTGAAAGGCCCCATGAACTTGTCAATTTGAAATAAAAATATCTGATATATTAATTCGTAATTCACAGATGGCTTCAATCTAACCGAAGTTGAGACATCAATGACAAGCGAAAAGAAAAAGAAGAAAAACAAAAATAAAAGCTTTGATGGATCCATTATCAAAGATACCAGCATTAACGTATCTAGAAGCCACAGTGAAAAGAAGTCTAGAAAGATATCACAAAGTACATCTGGTTTTATTGAAACTGTTGAAAACCAAGGTATATATAGGTTCATACATCACGAATTCTATAATTTCAAACATTTAAAAATAACCATTGCAAAGTTTGTTTTCTATTTAGAATACTACTTTCTGCCTGCGGCTTCGCACCCGTTGATTCTATGAAACGTTTTGCGGCTATGTATACCCCAAGGAAACTGATTTATACATATTTTGCTTATGACTACTTGTATGCAAAACTTCAGCCCGATCCATTCAGTAGTTTTAGCGTGAAGAAGTAACAAACATCCATTCGTCACACTTCACTTTCACACAAACTTTCGCATTTATAATAGTAGTGTTGGTTCTGTATAATTAGATTATGTATAAAAACCAATACTAAAAATGTTTCAGAAGAAACAATGATGGAAGAAATACTGTTGAATACATCAATCAAGAGTGAGAAGAAGAAAAACAAGGATACATCAGTTGTTGCTGAACCTGATGCAGAGACGCAGAGTGCGAAGAAAAAATCTAAGAAGATTTCTATTAGTGAAGAAAATAAGTCTCATGGTGAGTTTAACCTCAGAAGGGCAAGCACATCAATAGTTATCTAAGGTAGAATGGAGAAAAGTTCCCTTGCTGCTACAACAACAACAAGTAATAAATATAAAATTAAAGAGTCCAGTAAAGACTGCTCTACTTTTGTATGCGTGTATATATTCTACGATACGTGTGTGTATATAACTTATGGTCGCTAAAATAACTTATAATAAAATAAATTGAATACGTCCATATACCAAGTTGAATACCGATTCATCGAAGTTAAGCAACATCGGGCGCGGTCATTACTTGGATGGGTGACCGCGTCATGTAGCGATTCGATTTTAATTAAATACCGTATTTGAGGGTTCTTTTAGAAAAATAGTTGTGTACGATGGTACAGAACCCTCCGTGTGCAAGTTGAATCGACACGCTCTTTGTATTTTATTTAAAAATAAATTCTTAATTTATTGTATATTTTTATGTATTAAAACATTATAATAAAAATGTTTCAGAAGAAACAATTATGGAAGAAATACTGGTTAATACATCCATCAAGAGTGAGAAGAAAAAGAAAAACAAAGATACATCAGTTGTTGCTGAACCTGACGCAGAGACACAGAGTGCCAAGAAAAAATCTAAGAAGATTTCTATTAGTGAAGAAAATAAGTCTCATGGTGAGTTTATCTTTACATTTACCTCAGAAGGGCAAGCACATCAATAGTTATCTGAGGTGGAATAGAGATAATATTCTCTTGCTGCTACCATAAGAAATATAAATTTAAAGAGTCCAGTAAAGACTTTGCTATACTTTTGTCAAGGCTGTCACTTAAACGTAATAGTTAGACAGTTTACATTTTAACATGGTGTGTGTATAACTTATTGACGCTTATAACAACTTATAATAAAAATAAAATAAATTGAATACGTCTATATACCAAGTTGAATGCCGATTCACCGAAGTTAAGAAACATCGGGCGCGATCTGTACTTGGATGGGTGACCGCGTCATGTAGCTTTTACGCTGTTCTTCGTATAAAAAGTAAAATACCGTATTTTAGGGTTCATTTTGAAAAATAGTTATGTACGATGGTACAGAACCCTTCGTGTGCGAGTTGAATCCACACGCACTTTGTCTGTTTTATTTTAAAATAAATTCCTAATTTATTGTTTATGTTTATGTATTGAAACATATAATAAAAATGTTTCAGAAGAAACAATGATAGAAGAAATACTGGTGAATACATCAATCAAGAGTGCGAAAAAAAAGAAAAACAAGGATGCATCACTCATTGCTGAACCAGTTGTAGAAGAGACACAAAGTGCAAAGAAAAAATTAAAGAAACTTTCTATTAGTGAAGAAAATAAGGCTCAAGCTATTGGTGAGTAGTCTATCTTTACATTTCGACGACCGATGTGGCGCGGTGGGCGAAGGTCCGCCTGCGACGCAGGAGGTACGAGACACGGGAGTGTAGCTTCGCCAACTTCCTAAGATAAATAAATAAATAATGCTGGACAATTCACACAGCATTATCTAGCCCGATGGTAAGCAGAGCTTGTGTTATGGGTACTAGATAACTGATATACATAATACAATACATTACATAGATAGATATTTTTTATTATACATAGAAAACGACCAGAACACCCGGAACAAATATCTGCAGATCGTACGCACAATTGTTCCGAGGCGGGAATCGAACCCGCGACCTCCTGCGTCGCAGGCGGACCTTCGCCCACCGCGCCACATCGGTCGTCAAAAAGTTAAATGTGTCCGGCATGTGGTAAGCAGCAAAACAATATCACAGAAAATAGTTTGCCAGTGTAGCTTAGGGGCTAAAATGAGAATACGTCATTTTTGTAAGCTTTTCGGTAAATATTTTTTTGTATTGTGTATTTTTGTATAATATTTATCTTTTTATTTCAGATGAATCTGATGATGCCCCTAAAGAGGTGTCGTACAAGAGTGTAAAAAAATCAGATGCTACTGGTACGTTTACAAACTTACTAGGGTGAATCAACTTTTAAGGCACTCTTTTCGTGTTCCTGTCATGGAAAAAAATATAAAATCTGTATTCCATTTTAAAATATGAATATTTTAATGTTTACGTAAACTTAGATTCTCTGTTAACATGTTAGTTTCATAGAGTTTTATATACCATAGCTAAATCAAATATTTTGCTAAAAACTAGCAAAATAATTGATTTAGCTATGGTAACTCAGCGGAACATATGCAACCTCCATACAAAAAAAATGTTTCCCCAGGCCTAGGTGAAGACACAATGTACGATGTTTCTTAAAAATATTATATGAATACGCTACATTTCAGAAAAAGTTAGGCTTTCGTTTTAAGTTACAATTTATAAAGGTTTGACTTAAATTATATTTTTTACGTGGACCTCAGCTGTTGTCCTGTCCTGAAATTCGATTAATTTATCTGCTATACTGAGTTACCGATATAATTTCTGAGTAATATGAAGTAATGGCATCTAACTTGGTGCCATCAAAGGCGATTATTATCTAATATTTCATTGGTAAGGTCTGAAAAGACCTACCTCGCTTTACCCGTCTCAAGTCCGGGATAAGCTCATAACTGGTGCGCGTGGGTTAATAAGTAACGCAACGGATATTTATTAGGCACACTCATCAGGTTTTCTTCAAAAATTCGTTTAAACTAGCTTGGATGTCGTGCCCCATTCCAAACCTAAAAATAGGATAAATAGTGCATATGTTAACACTGTATTTTCATACAATTTCGACAAAAAATAAAAATAAAATTGCTGTTCTTAACGTTGTCAAAGGAGTGCCTAAAAAGTTGATTCACCCAATAAGTGATTTCTTTTATAATACTTACCAACACCTAAAGAATTTCCGGCTATACTTGATTCCGGCATTAATTAGCCTTTAAAATATAGAATTAGTGATTGCAATTATATAACATTTCGGATAACGATGTTAGATGTTTTGGAATGTATGTTATTCTGTAAGTCAAGTCTGAATAAATAAATAATAATAAAGAAACATAATAAGAACCCTTTTTAAAATGAATAATAATTAATTATTATAGTTACTAAGTAGGAAATTGGTATTTTCATAATTCTTTTCATTTTCAGACAATGTCACAGATGATGCTGTTACCACCAGCACCGAGAAGAAGTTCAAGAAAAACAAAAAGAAGAAAAATAAGAATAAAGCACAGCCGGATGAGAAATTAGGTATTATGAATGTCTCCCTTATTACTTAACACTTTGACTGCGGTTTTTTTTCGACGACTGCGATATTTTTTTTACCTAAAAAATTCGTGCTGCCGCTCTACACAGCGGTTGTGTTGCGCCGCACATGCGTTTCGTTCGAAAAATATTACAGCTCTGCTGAGTCACAAAGATCTGTATTTTCTCAGCCGCTGCGCTAGTGTGGATTTACGCATATTAGTCACTTGTAGAAAACTCATACCGTTTTCAGCACTCAAAGTGTTAAAATATTTATTGTTATGATATCTGGAAGATATCTACAGTAGGTGTACATGGCCACATTCTGGAGATTGTTTCCTTACACTTACCTAGGGCAGATTCTGCAGTTAGGTAAATACAATTTTGAGAAGCAAGATGCTGCTAGGCTGGGAAGCATTTGGAAAACAACGTCGAGCTAGAAAACGATAGTTTTTAATCAAATGCGTCCTACCCGTCATGACCTACGTGGCTGAGACGTGGACACTCACTGTAGAGCGAGTAGCTCAGCGAGCTATGGAGAGATCTATATGCTCGAAGTTTCTCTGAAGGATAGGTTTTGTAACGAATACATCCGATAGAGAACCAAAGTTATCGACATAGCTCATAGAATTTACAAGTTGAAGTGGCATTCGGCTGGCCTATATCGCGAAGAACCGACAACCGCAGGAGTAACTGGTATTGGCTGATGATGATGTAAACAAATTAGCAATGGATGTTGTAATTCAGACAACATCAGTGGTGGAGCGAGCGAAGGTCCACCTGCAAGTCATTAGCTAGCGGGTTCGTTTCCCGCCGCGGGACAAATGTATAATTGAGTCAAGTATTTGTCGTGAGCCTAGCAGTTGTATTATGTATATCAGTCACAGTCGTCCATTACCCATAACACAAGCTCTTCTTGAAGGTAATTCTGTGTGGTCCAAAATTATTCACTTTTACCTACATATACATATTTATTAAGAGCAAGATGAGTAATAAAAAAGGGTTGTTTCAGATGTAGATAATGCTCCTACTGACCAGGAAGATAGCGAGCTGAAGAAACGGAAACGTAAAGTCTCCAACAATCCTGAAACTGATGGTAAGTTTGTCAAGTATATATTATACTTAACCCACGTAAATATCTAGTTTAAACGGAGAGGATATAATTTAGAATCTAGTGGTGCTTGTAGTGGTGAGGTGAAGCCAGTTAGCACAAAGCGTTGTCTATGTTTAACTGACGAAGAACAAGAGGTTTTATG
Source organism: Eupithecia abbreviata (assembly GCA_943735965.1). Lineage (NCBI taxonomy): Eukaryota > Metazoa > Arthropoda > Insecta > Lepidoptera > Geometridae > Eupithecia > Eupithecia abbreviata. The sequence goes on along the minus strand of OX030979.1, from coordinate 8,865,945 downwards.
TTCGGCTGTGTGTAAATTTTTTATGAGTTTGTCGATTTCTACATCAATTATGTACTGATTTGCATAATTATTTGACTGATTGCTATTTATTGTATGTAGAATGATACCGAGGTGGTCTCATAAACTGCTATTCCGTAGGGTATTTTTATGTATTTGTCCCAAAACACAAAAAACGGTATAAATACTAAGGAGACGATCCAGGCTTAGGGCTAAATCTACGCAAAGTCGCCCGGATCCATTCAGTAGTTTTGGCATGAAGAAAAAACAAACACCCACCCATCTAAACTTTAGCATTTATATGTATAATATAAGTGTGATTTAATTTGTTTCCAGATGCTGCCAATGTTATTTCCATGGAATCTGTGCCAACACGCAATCAAAAGAAAAAACGCAAAGTGAATCTTGATGAAGACTACGCTGCCGCCTACGATAACAATACTCAAAGCAATAATGATTATGATGATAGCGCTAAGAAGTCTAAGAAAGATAAATCTAAGAAGAATCTTAAAGAAGGTAAATTATTATATCAGTTTCTGAAATTAATTCTAACTAATTCTTATATTATGATAGACGAGCTTCTGCACGCGGCTTCGCATTATGTTGTTCCCAGATAAAGAGTAAAGCCTATTATGTTAATTTAGACCACATCTGTGCAAATTACAGGCCAATCTGTTAAGTCGTTTCGGTGTGAAGAGTAAACAAATATCCAACCCGTTAAACTCTCGCTTATGGTGTGATAGATAGATATAATATCATACATTTGTTACATTTAGTATCTTAAATCCTGTATTTAAAGCTTATCTAGACACTATGGTTCTATCATTACATTACAATAATAAATTAATTACGGACAAACGGGATAACCGCTTAAGTTAGCTTTTAGATTAAGATGTAATTATTGTGAAACATAAATAAAACAAAAATAAAAATTTAAGCAAGCGCAAAAAGTTCAAAGAAAGTTATATTTTCTAATTCATCCCTATTTTACAGATATCCCACAAAACAAACCTAAAAAGAGAAAGCACAGAGAAAATGACGACAATGTTGAAAAAATATCCAAGGTAAGATTCATCATACTCTTGCCGTCTGTAATAAAATAATTATTTTAATAAATAAATAAACAGTGCTGAATAATTCACACAGCATTATCTAGCCCCAAGCTAAGAAAAGCTTGTGTTAAATTAAACGTAATACACTATATAGATAGATATTTTTAATTATACATAGAACACATCCAGAACACCTGGAACAAATATCTGCGGATCGTACCAAGATTTGTCCTGGGGCTGGAATCGAATCCGCAACCTGCTGCATCGCAGGCGGACCTTCGCCTGCCGTGCCACGGAGATCGTCAAATGTAAAAATGACTGATATATTTTATACAAAATTATTTTTTTATTATTTTATTTCAGGTTTCAAAACAGGACTCCTTAGATGAAATTCATGTGCCAAGATTACCAGAAACCATACTCAAACAATTGACAGGGAAACCAACAAAAACTGCGATATCTACCATGCCATTTTCGGTCGAGGAAGGCGGAAGAAAGAATAAGCCGTCGGAGTATTTGGAGCAAAGTGTTTATCTTAACAATTCACCAGTCAAGAAAAAGAAACACTCAAAGCACACGAACCCTAAAGTCCTGCCATTTATACCTACTGCTTTGACCTCTGACAATGGTTGTACAAGCAAATTTAATATATCACTCTTACCTAAAGATACTCAGTTTGTTGCTCAAGCAAGTAATGCAGATAACTTCAAAGAAGCGTTTTTAGGAACACAGCGTATCAAAAAAATGGGTACTCTGGAGCGTTGTAAGATACAAAGGAGTCGTAAATTATCGAAGTTCTAAGACTATTTGACTTTTGATATTTAAATGTCCGCCTTTTGTCAGTGCATTTTTCTATTGTTGGATGAGAAAACGGCAACAATTTTGTTTTTATTCGGTCGTTATTGTTGTTTTGTTATCACGTTATTCTACAGTACTTTCTTGAATGTGTGGCTAGGCGAAAACCATTAATAGATTCGTATTTATGTCATTGTGTATTTAGTTGTAGTTTATAGTTTGTAAGTAAGTTTTACACAAGGCTTCGAGAATGTGAAGGTAGGGTAGTTTTGCTGTCTGAATTTTTTCATGTATCTGAAAACCTTCAACTGTAAAATTATTTTAAAGCTTTGGTGTAAAAACTTGTCCTATTTCTTTAAATTTGTGTTATGGACCTGATTGACCAGACTGTAAAGAACAAGTGTCTTTATTGTTCTTATACTTTTATAATAATTTGTTTGTAAACAATTTCATTTTAAAGCATTTTATATATAGGTACTTACAAAATGGCTTACTTCAAAGGGAGTGTATGGCAAAATCCGTAACCATTCGTGAAAGGGCTCAATGCTTGTACTATTTTATTTTATGGCTCATTACATGAGAAAATAAAACAGAATATGTTATCCATATTTTTATCTATAAAGCATTAAAAATCCATGTCATGACTGTTTTAGACAACTTTATTTTCATAGATTAGGATTTGACCAAGCATTCCCGAATTACTTGTTTCTAAAGAGGCCTACAATTTAAATGTTCTTTTTATTTTATATAGTTATTACCATATTTTGATTGACATGACACTCTTACTTACTGCATACAATAGATTAATTAATAATTCAAATTTTTGGAATCGGTATTCGTTATGACTTTAAATCTTCCCGCAATTTTGTTATAGTTTTATTCAATACCACCAGTTGGCGCTGGCATCCTTAAAATAGTGGTATTGTCCATGTGCCTTGATTTTTCGGTTTTCTTTTATTATTTTTTAGTAATGTTAATATGTAATTTAATAAATCTTTGATCTTTTATTGAATATTCATTTCTATGATAATTGTTATTAGTTTGTTACAACATACACGATGAAATTAGTTCCCGCCTTATCATGCCGGTGTAAACAAACCGCCATGTTGTTGTGAATGGACGTGCCATGAAACATGTAAGTTTTTGGTAAGTTAAAATATTGTATTTCTTTAAACCCTGAAATTAAAAATACATTTTAATTAAAAAACTCACGTTTTTATTGAAAGGTTATTCTGCAACATACACATGTAAATAGAAATACAGTGACTCAGTTTACTATTGACGTCATCCCCGGACGTACCATCAGCCAATAGCAGACGTCGAAATAAAGTCACGTGGGACATATCTACCAATAGAAAATCACAACAGTCTTTGTGTACCTTTTCAGTTCAAGAGAAATGAGAATAGTAAAACATTTGTGGTTTTTGTGAATGTGGTGTGGTGTTATTCTGTCAATTTTATGACGATAAATAGCGTAAATGTGTGAAATTGAAGTGGATTTTTCTATCGAGCACAAGGATTATTTTACAAGTAAATACTCGGTGAGTGACATAGTTTGTTTATCCGTAATACTATTGATGATAGTAAAAACATGGTATCCGACAATGGGAAAGTCCAACGACCGAGCCATTAGGTCCCGCTCTTTTTAGTGTCATTGTACAAACCTAGATAATGTGTAATTTTGACAATTTCTATTCTACATAAAACACATTGGTAGATTGTGAATAAAAATCACTCTGCAGAAGTATGTAAACATAAGCCGAAATGGCGGGAAATGTCCAACTGTCACAAGAAATAACAAAAAGATTTGTAATAAACATTTATCTAGGTACCCAAATAACTACATTAATTATTGGTAGGATGTTCCATAGGATTGTGTCGCATTCCTGTTTTTTTTTAAATTGAATGTTAATCTAAATTTAATTTCGGTATGGTGAATATCGATAATTCTACACTTTCTTGCGCCGTTTGTGTTCGTTTCTGTGAATAATATAACGGTTGTATGAATGACATGACGAACGAAACTTCATCCATCTCTGTTCCTCGTTAGTTTCGGCTTAACATGAAAGAGCAAGATAGCAGATGGAATCGGTTTTTGTATTGAGAGGGAACGTCAAGTGCGATGTTATTTTTGTTAGTGGGGTTCCGAATGTTTTTTTTTCTGATTGGTAGGAAACTTTCACAGCAGTTTAGTAAATTTAATTCTTAGGGTACCTACTTCACTGCAGCTATTTTACTTATTTTTAGATTATATTTAAAGGCCTGTTAAAGGCAGTAGGTAGGGATATCCTACGTCTAAGTGACCTGATTATTAAACCGGTTCTGTATGTCGAAACCTACCTTTTAATAATCGTTGGATATCAACGTTTTCAGATTTGATTGTTTTAGTATTTTACCCCTTATTTACCTATAGCTCCCTACCTACCTACCTTGCATAAGTATATATGTAATATACTCACACTCGCACCCACCATACAATGGTGACAAATATAAATAAGTATGTTTATATAAAATGAATTGCTGTTAGTCTCACTAAAACTTATAAACGGCTTGACCGTTTTTTTATACGGGGTTATAAAAATAGGGGAAAAATTGTAGGTGAAACGAAGTTCACGAGGTCTTCTAGTCTTTTACTAAAATATAAATTTATGCATAATACATAACACTATGTATGTGGATACACACCTACCCACATAGGTAATTAATTGCCAGAGCTCCATATTCGGGCGGGAAATTTTGTTTTAAAACCAAAGGAAGGCATGTTTGTTCACGATCAATAATGAAACCCCACCTAATGCGCGCGCAATCATACTACCTATTACGGTACCTTACGATACCTTCCATCCATTCTGTTCTTCCGAGGTTTCTAGTTTTTGAAATATACCAACTTTTATATTTTATCTCGGTTTTCTAGTAGTTCCAATTCAGAGTGCCCACCCATGAAACCCTAAAAAAAATTTACTTATTATTATTTGTTAAATTTTTTCCCACGGGTGGACGGAACCGTATTATAACTCCACTACATAACACTCATGATGATAATTAATAAAAGAAGGGTCAATGAAGTAAAACAGCAAGCATAGAGTTAATAATTTTTATATATACGCTTGGTAACAACATTTTCCGAAACGTCTGTTGGAGTTTTCGCGGCCGTCTGCGAGTTTTAACATCGAGAGACGAGTTCAAGGCGATTGCGCTCGGTCAGGTTCGAGGACACTTGAGCCCCTTGCGGCGCCTCCACGGCTCCCTTGCTGTCCAAGTGTATCGTCCACACTTTATATCCACAATCTTACCGAAACCTATGCATGCCATTCAATGCAATACTTTGAACTGTTATGATAGCATTATTTTATACTACTTTCTGCCCGCGGCTTCGCAAGCATTATTTCTATGGAAACGTTTTAAGGTTATTTATATCCCATGGGAACTGATTTATATAATAAAAAGTCTATGTTTTATTCCGGGCTTGAAACTACCTGTATGCAAAATTTAGGCCCGATCCGTTCAGTAGTTTTTGCGTAAAAGAGTAACATCCATCCATACATACAAACTAGTAGGATTTCAGGAACATAATAATGTGTATTTCACAACAAAAACTAATAAACCGACGTCGTTGTATGATTTAATATTTTTTTAGGCAACAAACGAACACCAATTGCGGAACCTAACTTAGGTAGGTAGGTACCTATATTAAAAAATTGCAAATGATTTATTAAACGTTAGAGGTATACTCATAACATAACAGGTTACTACAGGGTACTAAGTGGATTATGGAGTTAAAAACATTAAATTGTAGTTTGTAGATATTAAAAAAGGCCTATATGAACAATAAAATCTTATCAATACAAAATAACAGACAATCAAAATATACAAAACAAACAAAGAATCATACAATACAACGTATCACGAAACCTCTCCCAGGTTTCTCACAGTATTAGGATTTAGTATATTAAAAAAGAATGACAAATGGACCGTGGCATTTCATCTTCCCTTTTATCCAAATCCAACCCATTCGGGGTTCACTTATAAACCCTGGAGCCTATCCAGTAGGGAGATTAAAGGAGACGAAACCCCATTCCTTACTTACTCTAAGGACCTAGGTAGTTCAAACAACACTGCACTAGAGAGACAAAAATAAGTTCCTACACACACTCTAATCAAACAATAATAATTCTTTATAATATTTAAAACCTGCCTAGGTATTTTGTGACAGTAAATACCTAACAGCGAGTAGGTAGATAAAACGTTGCTCCTCGTAACAAGATGAACTCTAGAATTATTATAGACAGTTCATGGCCCTCTATGACACGACAGTCTCTTTCGTAAGGCACGGTAAGTTGTATAGGAATAGGAAGTAATCGCTAGCCAACGTAGGTAAGTATACAATATTAGACGAGCAGACAATTTTATCTGGCTCTTTTAGATTGGTCTCAGAATATCAATAGACCTTCAAAGCAGGTATGCTTTGAAGGTCTATTGACGGAGACCCGTCCTGCCCGCACTGCCTTGGGCCGTCCGGCAGAGTCTAAATGACGTGCAAAAAACACTAGGTATTTTTCCAATTTAAAACTCAAACTGGGCCATATAATTCCTATTTGGCCTTGCAAGGCAATGGACACTGCCGAAATATTAATAATCAAAGCCGTCAGGATAGGTATACTTAATCATAAATAGCTCCGCGATCGCACAGCTCGGGGATCGCAGAAAAATGTACAAAAGATTTTTGTAAATTTTTCTGCGATCTGCGAGAAAAGTTTTCAAATATTTACAATAATTTATATTTATTTTATAATCATTTAGATACATTTTTCATTACATAATGATTGCCGTAGGTACTGGTTAACATGAAACTATATATAATGTCAGTATTGTATTTTTTATTATACCTATATTTATAGTCAACATTCAAGACAATGTAAACTTTTATTTCGAAGACAAGTACAAAGATCCATACGTACAAATTTTCTCGTTTATAATATTAGGAGGATATTATTTTGGCGGGAATTCGCGAGGCAGTCTGTGTGCCTGCTAAGTCGTTAGGGGTTGATTCACCCTCGTCGAGTCCCCCTTCTATCTCTTTCTGCCACCCCTACACAAACTTCTCTTTCACACTCGTGTAGGGAGCCCATGGGTTTATATGGCGGGAATCATTCTTGTTATTGTTGTGTCGAAAAAAATGTGCACTTAAAAAGTTTGAATAAGTCCCAACTCCCTACCTACCTAACCTACTATATCCCGAACTTACCTGCCTATTACGCCTTGTATGACATTTTTGTCTGACTTCAATATTAGGAAGTATTATAAATATGATCGTCAAAGAATAATAAACACGTGAACCTAAGTAATGATAATCTACAAAACGTACCTCAATAAATATACCTACTTACGCACTTTTCTTATCAGTCAATGCACTCCTCAGAAACGATAAGAGATATTTGAAAATATGAATGGAATGGATAGTTCGTGTTTCGTATTTAACTAAAAGTACCAAGTAAAAACATAATATTTCACCCATACTTTCTAATAGTTTCTTTATTTGCTTCATTCCTGACACAAAATTAAAAAATTGTTCCGTTAAAAGCTCTGGAAGCAATAACTCCAACAGAAATAAACTATTAAGATTATTAACCCTTAAATTATCCCACCAACAAAAGATGAAAGTAAACTTGCTTGATGGATCACGCCCGGCGTAGGACTAGAACAAGTTTCTTATTTATAGAATGAGTAAAAGTATAGACAGCAAAAAATAACATCCCAAATGTTGGAAGCCTTCCGAGTGCCAGTGCTACGGTTCCGTTAAACAGGTGCCCGTTTTTTCAACATTTCGATCCTCCAAAGCAGACTTGGTTAGCGTAGGTCGTCCTCACAAAAAATACTTATGAAACACGCTCGTGACTAGGTAAAAGGTACACAACACTTTTACTTTACTCAATTTTACTCGTCCCTGTTTGCTCAGTTATTTTATGAATTAGTAATATTAGACAGAGCAATTAAATTTGACTAATCGAAAATCGATTCTGCTTTCTACAAAGCTAAAATTACAAAGCCCGTTTTATATTAAACCCCATATCAGAATAATTCAATGAAACGATTGTAAACAAGGTTTACTCCTTCTCAGGGTAGCGCATACCATACCCGAAACCTGTTTTGTACTACGTAGTGGTTTCATTGTGCTCGTTCGCCCGTCCTTCTGTTTCACTTCAATGACTTGCTCCGAGCTTTGGTATACCAAACGCTAAACGTTTAAAACCAACTATATAGAAGTTACAATGGCGCCAAATCGTTATTTTTGAGTCTCTAGATGAGTTATATTTAATAAAGGTAATGGTAATGATAATAACACAATAAAATGGTTCAAATGTGAAATAAGTAGAAACAAAATAAGTACACAAGAACTTTGTATTTAATACCTCAGTCTGATCACATAGCTTGTAGTTTGTTACTTGCTGGAAATGTTCCTACATTGTCGGATACTATTGAAAATTTACCTGTAAAATATTTCATAACATCGCTAATAGTTTTCCCTATCGTATTTAGATCGACTTACCTGGACATACATCCGATAAATGCGTTTTACAAACATAATTTTCGCAATGAATTAGAGTTTTATCTATTTTTTTTATTTACAGTGCTCAAACATGGACCTTTACATCACTGATTCACTCCAAGATATGCTGGACATGGATATTAAAAATGAAATGGCCACAGACCTAAGCAGCATGACTGATTATGTAAGTAATTTTGCAATACAAGTCCGTCAAGTAGGCATTATAAATTATACACTGTACTTGACATGATATCATCCGGCTATCGTCATTAACATCCTGTCTCTTTACAGGATTCCCTTGGATTAAATTTCAGCGATATGCCGCCTTTACTTGACATGGATTCAGATAACGCTGCGACGTGGATTAACAACTCGTCCAGTTTTGTACACAATTTAGATTTGTACGGTTCAGAAGCAAACGCTGTCATGGTAAACCCCAACTCTGTAATGCCGTCAACGTTTGCTGATACTCCAATCAAAATAGTCAAGGAAGAATCATCGAATGTCATGTTAACGTCGGTTGCGCGAGATAGCAATCTAAATAGCTCAACATCGAGTCCCAAAGAAGCGAAGAGCCACTTAACGTTTTCCCCAAAAGCAATTAAAGTACCAAAGGTAGACACCGTAGATGATCTAGCAGTTCCTAAATCAGAAATGGAAGAAGCAACACAGATGGTCATTCTTGTCCGAAAGCAAGAAGAAAAGAAAGTAGTCAAGGATCTCTTAAAAGATCTCGATAAATCCAATCTCACGCCACAAACAGTCAGGATAAAAGCGCAACCAGAAATGATAAAGCTTAATAATAAGAATTGTTCAATATTAAACCTGAACCAGAAAATAACACATCAAGTAGGTGCTAAGACCATCATCTCCGGAAACATTCACATATTGGACCCTAAACAAATCAATACTAGGACAATCATATCAAATGGAAACAAAAGTCAACAAGCTACGATACTTATCGACAACTCTATGAGCAGTCGGCAAATAATCAAGACATCAGTCGGTGGAGCATTTACTATAGAAAATAGTCATACAAAATTTGTAAATACGTCTGCCAATATCAAAAGTCTATCCGGGGAGTTCCCGAAGCCAGCGTATTCCTACTCGTGTTTAATCGCGATGGCACTGAAAAACTCTCGGACAGGAAGCCTACCCGTATCAGAAATATACAATTTCATGTGGTGAGTCATCTTTTGAATGTAAAATGACCTTCAAATTGTTATCAATACCGTGCATATTAACAAGGTTCCAATATCACATTTTTATTTTCAGCCAACATTTTCCATACTTTAAAACGGCACCAAATGGATGGAAAAACTCTGTAAGGCATAATCTTAGTCTGAATAAATGTTTCGAAAAAATTGAAAAGCCCTCAACAAACGGAAGTCAAAGAAAAGGTTTGTATCTGTCTACACTTAATATAACAATATAAAATAAATCAGTATATAGTATGTAAAACAGAAATTAGACGTTTAATTTAATAACTTCCTTGTGTCGGCAGGTTGTTTATGGGCAATGAATCCAGCTAAAATCGGGAAAATGGACGAAGAGGTTCAAAAATGGTCAAGAAAAGATCCCCAAGCAATCAAAAAGGCAATGGTGTTTCCAGGTAAGAAATCAACCAACATTATGATTTTCAACAAATAGGTGAGGTATCTTACCTACCTCATACCTCCACCTCTAACAGATCTTCTTACAAACATAACTTGCAAAAAAAGGTTCCGCTTTTGTTGACTAAAAAATAACAAATGCACACCTATTCATAAAAAAAGGTTTTATTAAGGTTCCGTTATTGTTAACTCAACTGAACCCTAAAACGCGACGCGAATCGCACTCGCCCTGATGAAGTCCCTCGATAAGGGATGAAACGTTGGTTTTCTTTCAACACAAAATAGGTAGTGTACTGAGTAGTATCCCGCTTACTTTTAATGAACCCTAAAACTTAGAAAATGCACGGAATTACGAAAATTATTTAAATATTTACCGCCTTTGTTTCCTCTACGTTTCTATTACGTTACAGCGATCATAGTAAATACCCGATAAATAAAATCAGAAATGAGTTAACAAATAAAAAAAGTTTTAAAAGTTGAAATAACAAAGTTTCCGTTCCTTTTATCTCGGTCTCTCTCTTCGGTCTATTTACGGAACCCTAAAAACTTAGATAATGTCACAGATTACATTATTACAGATTATAAAATTAAATGCATTTGCGAAACCCTAAAATGCTAGATAATGCGGGACCTGCGAACCTAGTTTGTGCTGGAAGAACATCAACGTTTTAAGAGGAAGGATAAAACGTTATATTTGGTGTCAGACAGGTTGTTAGAAAAACTACATTGACAGCACGAAAAAGGTTGCTGGTTGTTGCTGCCCTTTCTTAACGATCGAAGTACCTAAAGGAACTTAAATTTGATATATATAGGGTTTTCTTTTCTTATTAATATACAGTCTGACTTCACCCACAGCTGGGTTCCCTTCACGTTTTTATACTGCCAACATTGATTGAACTCCATATTTTATCTTCGTTTCCAGAGAACCTCGAAGCGCTAGAACGCGGTGAGATGAAATACAGCGGCCTGAGCGGAGACACGGACGCAGATGACGACGCGGACGCCGAGGAACTGGACGCTGACTTCGAGACGGACCCTGAAGTTAAGGAGGAGGTGGAAGATATCGTGGAACATGTAAGTTTTATAACTTAAACAATCTAACCGGCGAATCTAAGCAATTGTTTGCTACTCAGGACGTCGAAACTGAGATTCGTTAGGGTTGGCTCTTTTACAAAGACAAAACATTATCTGGTGATTTAATCTTCGTTTGTGACAACCATCATCATCATCATCAACCTATGTTAATCTACTGCTGGACATAGGCCTCCCCCAATGAGCGCCATAGCGCGCCGTCTTCAGCATTCCGCATCCAGCATCTACCTGCAGTGTTTCGCAGGTCGTCATCCCACCTGGTCGGAGTGGTTCGCACGTTGAAGTGCGCAGGTAAAGACACTGTCGCGACCAATAGCACATCATACTCAATTTATTGGTAACAAAATAGTACAAGTCAGATGGTCAATAGTAGTTTACCGTTGGAGTAACGGACCAAGGTCACTCCGCGAAGCCTGTGAAGATCTTAGGAGGCTTCAGCGCTTCATTACTTAGTGTTCCATCGGCCATTTCTATAGCTTACCAAAAATAGTGATAACATACCTCAGCCTTCGTACCTCATTATATGTCTGAATAGAACATGATAAAAATTTATTTACTATACACAAAAACAAAGTAAAAAACATAAGTAAATTAAAAAAAACATAAGTAAATTAAAACACATAATAAAAATAAATTAAAACTAGTCTGGTATAAACAGCGATCACAAACACCAGATGTCAGGTCGGCGCAAAAAATCCGTCTCCGTAAATAAGAGCGCACTTGTAATGTGAGCTCTTATTTTGTTTAGTTCGATTGAAACACAGCCAACGTAAACACGTGTCACGCCTTTCCATAAAATCTGACTCAGCTTAATGTCGCTACCTGGAGTCTTGAGGGAATGTGGAATGGGGGAGGCCTTTGCCTAACAGCTAATAATAATATCTTGTGCATTATTACAGGAGGTGTCAGATCAAGAGTTGGAAGTAGAAGAGTTAGACGCCACGGGCCTAGTGGGAGGAACCTACAGGCTGCTTGCCACGGGGAACTCGTCGCGCAACGCTTTCATCGACGACGGCGAATCTGGGGACGATGTCAGTGATATCGAGGTGAGTTTGTTGGAGCTGTTGCTGTTGCAGAGTTTATAAATAATGCTGGACAATCCACACATCTAGCTAGCCCCAAAGAAGCAGAGCTTATGTTATGGATCCTAGATAAATGATATTACTGCTGATTTGATCATCCAAAAATTACTGCATTCACAACAACAATTGTGTTGTGAATGGGGTAACTTTTAAAAAAACTAAAAAATAACCGAAGCCCTATAGGTTTCGACTGTTTTTTTCTCTATACAACTGCAAAAAATCATCCACTTTGGTCCATAAATGACAGTGATATCGACGGACATACATAGAAAATACATACATAGAAGCTCTTTTTATCGTAGTCAACTACTTAGACATACTACTAAGACTACGATTTAAGGAGGAGGTTCTATGAAAAAACTATAATCTAAAAAAAAAACTATATAATTCTTAAACGGTGTCCATTCGTTTTTATATTCTTTACTGAACATAATCATCCTTTTCAGGTATTGGAGCATGCCTACGAAGAAATTGATATTGATGTGATAAAACCAGTGAAGATTAGCAACATCTCGTTAACGAACAAATTTACAAGTAAGTTACAAATTTTAGTGGATACGAAAGAACACAATGAGTGGCCACTGTTACTGTTCACTGGGTTTTTTGTTTGGATCATCGGAGCAGAAGTGATCTTAAATGTTCTTTATCATTGTTATATATTACCAATTTCTGCCCGCGGCTTCGCAAGCGTTGTTTCTATGCAAATGTTAAAAGGTTATTTCTATCCCATGGGAACTTATGACAGAAACATAGCCTATTTTTTATTCCAACTATGTACCTGTCACTCCGTTATCTGTTCTACCTTTATGCAAAATTTCACACTGGTACCCATTTTTTTGGTGCGCCTTTGGTCTGCGACAACTTTAGGTACCTATCAAAACCTACACAATACATGTAATGATTATTAAGATTAGACGACTATTATGATAATTAGGACATGAAAAATCTACAGAGATTTTTTGTCAAAACGACGGAAGCTAATTTAGTATCATATTTTCAGTCCACCAGGCGAAACGTGCCAAAACCAACTTCGTGTACCAGCCCGTTTCCTCGCCCTCTCACACGAGCCGGCGGAAGACACCGCTAGTGAACCGAGTCGCCCTCATCTAAGCAAAACAAACCATAAGTCTAATCAAATTGTGATCTTTTTTGAATAATAAGATAAATTCCAGTGATTGTTCCATTTTTTAATAATAATGTGGTATTAATTCGAACTTAAAATTATGCTGTGAATTTGTTTAAAAAGCCGAATTTTATTTAAAATCGTTTATACGTGATAATTTGTACCAGCTAGTGTATTTATATTTTTTACACAAATGGGACATGCAACACTTGTTACATATCTTTCACTATAAAATATATTTTCTTTTATTTTAATGATTTTCCAGGTTTAAGTCGAGGTATGTTTATAAATTCGATTTTGCTTAGGCGAAAATGATACGATTGGGGTGTATTCACTCGAAAGATTTTGAAACCATATGAGTACAAAATAACTAGTGCCGCTATGTTGATACATTTGTAGTAGGTAGAATATTCATAGTTAAAATAGCAATATAGAAAGTAATCTAGTGTTTATCTCATGACATGACTTTAAAACGACCTTGTGTCGGAATTATAACAGGCTGATAGTGTATTCCAATAGGTACTTGTGTAATTCAATTAATTAGGTATAATGTTTGTTATGAAAATGTCTCAATATAGTGGCGAATACAATAGCGGTTTTATAATGAATTTCCCACCGCTCTGCTAATTATGTAAATATCTTGTTGCACTTGTAGCATAATATTAATTTTGTTGAATATGGCAGCTGTTTTTACTTTGTTCGTAGAACATTTAAGCCGACCCTTGTTACTTGTGTACGCTAATTGCTCTAGGAACAATTATAAAAATAATCAGAATCTCTTATCAAACCTTAACGAAAATATTAGAAGGATAATTATCATACAAAACATTATTTTTAAATTGTGAAAAAAAGGTGTTAAGAAATAAAAAAGTAGGGTAGGTCTTTGCGAAGTCTGTTGTCCAACATTTAAAGTTTTATTCACTAAACTTTACATATTGATCATTAGTTTGTATTGCCTGGAGCTTGTATTAGATTGACATAGATTCAAGATACTTTATTGCGGAAAATGCTGTTTGAATGTCTACCATAATAAGGTATCAAGAACTAGGGTTTCAACATAATACAAGCCCCATAGGATTAGATGTTGAATATCAAAGGATTGATGTAGGAATCAATCACTGATCAATCATGATCATATTGATCGATCAGTCACTCGTTGTATGGATTGTGTCAAGTAGATCTCTCGAATTGTGTTGTATTTGTGAGTTAAAATTGTGTGTATTGTGAAAATTAAATTGTAAAAGTGTGGTTGTACCTATACTAACTTGTGAATGTGATTAATACTGTGCACAAACCCACGATAGGAAAATAAAACATACAAATTAGGGAAATGATTAATTGATTAACGTCTTTGTACTAAACGGTAGACGTTCCTATTTTTTTGGAAATATTAAAGTGCTGTAATCATTGGTTTGTTGGAACACAAAACGAAATTAAAGCTGTCTGCACTGAAATTTTTTGTGTTAGTAGGTTCTGGTCTTTCCATGGTTACAGCCTTACTACGCATTTATTACAATGTAATTACTTTTATGAATATTACCCCGTATACTCTCCTTTAGATTAAGCAACACTAATGTCACGATTTTTATTAACTTACTATCAAATTGAAAGTTGCGTTGCGTACTTATATTATACGGGGAATCTTCTAAAATGATCTATAAGTCTGCTGTTATAAGAATTTTGTGTTTATCATACCTTTACAGTTGACGATTTTGGTCAATTTTATGCTAAGAAAAATCAGATCACTTCCAAGTTCAAGTGTCCAAAATCCGATGCATAAGTACTTTAGAATTTTATTGAACATAATGAAGTATTGGACGGGATAAATTCAATTCATTGGATTTTCGAATGAGGCGTAGAACAATAATGTTAGGGTGCTCTTTGTATACTCCAGTCTAAGTTTGATACAACAGTGCAATTTGTACATATTATTTTAATTATTAAGTAATTTGCTTTTTTACTAATTCATAAATACATGTAAGTAGCTATTTGTATTCTGTAGAAACAATCGTGTTTAAGTCTTGTAAGAGTAGGAAATAGAATCTTCATCATTTAGTAAAAATATGTTAAAGTGATTTGATTATTCCAAACAAGTTCTCATAATTATCAATTTTTTATTAATTCCCTAATAAGCTGGCCTTGAATGTAGCTATAATGAGCAATATGCAATTGATACAATTAAATGTCTAAAATGTATTTTTCCACTGCCAGTATTCTAAATATCCAATAAAAGTAGGTATAGATGTAAGCAATAGTGTGCTAAGATTTAGTTGTACTTATATGATAATTAAACACTTTTTATGTTAAGAAAAACTGAATTGAATGATTTAATAACTTTTTTTAATAAAGTGAGTATGTACGTACTTTGTTGTTTTTTCGTTCATAGTTTACTTCCTCCCGTATTTTATTTTTGATTAAGAATAGGCATATTGTACGATTGGCATAGCGGCAGTTTGCTCAATACCTAGCACGGTTGCGACAGTTGCATGTTATTCCGCAGTACCTATACCATTTGTAAGAATCTTACAATTGCTTTCTATCGGCTATCGAAACAAAGGAGTTAGATAGGTAGGTACCTATAATAAGTATTATACCCAAGTAACATTTTGGACCTATAACTTAGGTTTATATCACTAAAAGGTTGAGTAAACGTCGTATAAAGGTTTTTAGCGATACCTATAGAAGCGTTTGGTGAAACGTTTTTGCTCTGTAAGCTATAGAGCCAAATTATCCTATTACCTGTCGATGTCAATCGAAAACATGTTCCAAAAAAAATTGTAGGGGAAAAGAGTGAAAATTTCGGAAAATTATTTAAAACACAAAAAACAGGATTTAAAAAAAATTTACAGTTAAGGTGTTCTACTTCAATTTGTATTTTACAAATAGGTCCACCTACACACCCACCGTGTATTAGCCAAAGAAGGTTCTAATACCCGTGCGAAGCCGAGACGGTCCGCTAGTAATATATAAAACGGCTATCTACTATTTAGACGACGCGACGACGACGATGTTTACGTAAGCATATAAATGAAAAATACTCAGAACTGCCATGCCACTGCGTGGGCCCATTCGACGGATTGGGATCCCCGAACATTCACGCACGTCATGGAACACCCTTTTACCCCCTTTTCCACCACCCTTAATTTGGAACCAGGTATTATTATTTTATCTGCCAGTAGACTACTGGCTGGTTGGTGACTTGAGATTATACCTCTATCTATGCCTCTATCTTACATGTTAGGTTCCAAAGTTTGAGGAGGGATTATGGGTTTTTGGATTATGGTTTAATTAATTAGGTAGGTATCTAGGGGTAGGTTACCTAGGTACTCTGCATAAAAGCCGAACATTATTTGAATTTTACCGCCCCGCCAATGATGTTTTTATTTCCATGAGAACTGAACTGATAATGTAAAAAATTGACAATGTCGATTTTCTCCGTCCACGATCTATTGATTCTATTGTTTTGATTTTCATTTTCAAACACTGGATTGAGTGGATTGGAAACACATGCTCAGTATTTTGGACAATATATAAATGCAAAGAAAATACAATAACTACTGTTTGAGCAATTTGCTTGCAGTGTTCAAGAGAAAATATAAATACTGTTTCAAAGCAGGGATGCTGTAAAGTGGTTTAAAAATGTCTACACGTGAAATTATATCTCTGCAATTCGGAAACTACTCGAACTATGTGGGTGCACATTTTTGGAATCTTCAAGAACTAAGTTTTGATTACACTGGGACGGCTAAAACAGAAGTAAATCATGATATTCTATATCGTGAGGGTAAAACCTCAAACAGCGAAGTAACTTATACCCCAAGATTGTTATTGGCCGACCTAAAAGGGGCCCTGAATACTCTGCCTGAACGTGGAGGTTTACCTGAAGAAATGGACCAAGATACCCTGCCCTGGAGCAATATTGAGAAAATAGAAGAACCAGCACAACCTAAAAATGAATATCTCCAGGATATTGACATGGATGGCCAGAGTGTTCAAACAAAGGACTATAATTTTGATAACAGTAAATCTTGGACTGATTTCTTATACCCTAGACTTCATTCGAGATCTATTAATATTGTTGGAGAGTACCAGCATGACAATGAAAATGTATGTAATCCTCATGCAATGCATAACTGATAAAACATTTCTTTAAAAAAAAACAGTCCACCATTTCTGTCATTTTATGTAATTTATCTAACAGTCTTTCTTTCAACCTGTTTCAGAAAAGCTTTGACATCTTCAATAGTGGCAAATCAATGTGGAAGTCTGATTTTGGAGAAACATTTCAAGACAACATCAGAAAGTATACTGAAGAATGTGATAGCATGCAAGGGTTCAGCATAACTTTGGATTCTACGGACGGATTTGCAGGTCTAGCTTTGGGTTGTATACAACTTCTAGCAGATGAATACACTAAACCAATATTGGCATATCCAATTATCGCGTCACACTTCACTGACAACAATCCAAGTACACCAGAAGAAAGAGATAAATCAACATTGAGGGATTCTTCAAGATTGGTGAATGTTGCCCTTGCAATAGAAGAACTTTCCGAATATGCTACTATGTTTGTACCTCTTTGCACCAGCGATAAAGGCTGGAGAAAGCCAGGCAACCCTAGATTGTTTGAACACATTTCTTACAAGCCTGAAGTGTATTACCAGTCATCAGCATTATTGGCCTCTGCATTGGATACTTTGAGCCAAAAATACAGGCACAAAAGAAATATCCACACTATTTCAGACATCTGTGCAGATATGACAGGCTATGGCAGAAAAATGGCTGCAGCATCGTTAGGAATGCCATTTGCCTTCAGTGAATCACAATACTTGATAGAACACCTCAACCAGACAACCAAACCCATTTACACAACAATAACACCGAGTTGCAAGCTGGCAAGTGATAAGATCTTCCAACTTATCACAGTGAGAGGAATCCCTGAGAGCTATCTAAAAGCCCCTCCTAATAAAGCTAAGGAGCAACTAAACATTCCAGCATACAGGTGTAACAATGTAAAAGAAATGTTTGATTTGTACTTCCAAGCAAATAATTTCTTGTCCGCTACTGATGTAACTGTTTGTGAAAAGCCTCTAGAATTAAAAACTCCATACCCTAAGTTCTTCTCAGAGAATCTTAACAAATATGGGTTTGTGGAAACTGAGAAAAGTGATGAGAAAGTAGAAAGTTGTGCAGTTATAGCTGGGTACCATAATGGCACCTTTATGGCTGATATGCTTGAAAAACTTCACAGAGAAGTGAACAGAATAAAGTTTGCAAAATTACACAAATTCAAGGAAGAAGGTTTGGAATCTTCGGACTACAGTGAAAGTCTCAATAAGCTAGCAGAGTTCAAAGATAACTATGAAGACAACTTTGAATTATAGTTACTGTATCAATATGTAATTGAGTTATAAGAAAAGAAAACAATAAAAATATAAACTCAAAATTCATAATTTTATTTTAGTGATTTAGATAAAATAAATCATTCCATTCATACATCTTGTACACATTTACATAGTCTTTATTTGCAGCGATCATGTTGAACGCTCCAGGGCTCTCTCCTTCATTCTTGTAATAAATGCTGCTCCTTTGTTCTTTCTGAAGTTTTCATAGGGGTCGTTGAGGTTTACGCCGATACCTTTGAAAGAATAAATACTTTAGACCTAATATTCTCCATAAAAGTCTGTCAGGAGTTGGTAAACAATGACTATTTGGATTGGATTTAATGACGCGGAACAGATCGTCAATTGATTCTAATATTAGTTTGTTCATTGATATGGTAAGGAAATCTTCACTAATATGTAGGGAGTAAATTACTACTGATCTTATTTAGAAAATACTTTTACCAATAGATAGCCACATCACTAAGTAACATAGGCTACGTTATATTGGTTACTGTGTGCGCGAAGAGGCTAGCAGAAACAAGGAACTATCTACTATATGCACAACTATTATATGTTATGGTTAGCATACCTTTGTATTGATCCTGCCTATCACGCACTGTGCCGCCGCTGATTGGTTCCTGTATGCCCTGCCCTGTGGCGCCTAGGCCGCCGGCGCTCCAACCCATTTTCTGGAGTAGCTGGTGGCCTTTGTTGCTGGAGTCGATGCCACTTGATGGGTTTTGAAAGGTAGAGCCTCCACTGTAAAAACAAGCTAGTTTTACAAAAATGTAACCACCAATCGCCAATCCGCCAGCCAAGCGTGATTATAGCAAAACCTTCTTTATTTGGAGGTTTTTTGTTCAGCAATAGACTTTTGTGTGCTTATGAGAAACTCCCGACAAATGCCTTCCTATGCATTTGCTTGGCATAGTTTTCCATTTGGTTTTAGTGGGATATCATATCAGTTATCCATAATTCTCCATACCTATAACTCTTGTCTTTAGATTGAGGTAGATGATACTGTGTGAATTGTCCAGCATGATTTATTAGTTAAACTAAGTCAAGTACTTACAGGAAACTAGGTGGCGAGGGTGACTTAGACCGTTCGATACGACGCGACCGCAGCGGCGACTCCCCGCGATGTCGGTCGCGGTCCCGGGACCTGCTTCGCGAGCGCGATCTTGACCGTGTCCTCGATCTTCTGCGATCTAGAAAATAAAACGCCTTTTAATGACGATGACACACCAATATGGCCCTTAATAGGTGCACTTTGACTCTATTGATCTTTCTAAGTACCTGTCCCTCCTTCTCTGGTGTAGAAAAGATAAACAAATCTAATGATAAGTAATTTATTGTCACTCTAGCTGACAAAAAAAAAGGCGTGGACAACTATTTTTCACACGCATGAGCGTAACGAAGCTAGTGTACTGCTCTAAAGTAGACTGCTGTTGCTGAGCAAGAAATTTAAAACGCACGTAAGTGATTTCATTGCAATCAATTGGCGCCAAAATATGCATCCACATAGCAGCTACAAAATAAATCTGTTGTTTTAAATTCTAATGAATATATACCAGTAGCATTAATGCACTTACTTTCTCTGTCTCTGTCTTCATTCCTTCGACTTCTGTTGTTGTGGGACTTCCGCCTCGGCGACGGCGATCGCGATCTTGATCTGGGAGGCGTGCGTTTCTCTGGCGTTTTACTTTTTGATCTAAATAATACATTAAAAAAATTGTTATAATGTTAGAACTCTTATTATTACAGAGTATTACTATTATCATAATTTTAGAGATTAATGTTTTTGTTGTATAATGCAAATAGTAAATTAATTTTGTTGTAATTGCAGTTGGAAGAAATGCGCCTCGAATTGAAGTTGCGAGCGAATTCTTAAATAAACGCCACTTCAAGTGCCGAGGTTTGACAAATAAATAATCAAAAGCCGGATGTATTGAGTTAGTTTTAGGAACCGTTTTACTTGCGACCCCTGTCAAAATGCATATAAACGTGCTAATCCATAACTAAGCACGATTAAGAGGGAATTTTTTTGGTTGCGTATGTAACACCACCTATATTTGCCTCTGCGTCCAAGTGTTTACGTCACCTCTACGTAAAAAAATCAGAGGAGTTTTCGGGCCAATTTTTGTATAGCGGTTCCTAATAAGAATTCATCTATGGCCAGATGTAAATGAATTTATATTTTACCTGTATCTTCTACCAGGCGGCGTTGGTTGTTTCTGCAAGTCTTTTGGTATAGGACTGGGTGATTTGGACTTCTGTCGGAACCCTTGGGCTATGGACTCTTCCTTCATCTTTCTTGCGACGTTCTTGGCTTTGTAGTATTCGTAGAGACCCAGCTTTTCCCATCCCTCACTGAAAGGTATAAATGTTATTGTTATTTTTGTGGGTTAGTTTAATTAATTATTGATGAAAATTTGGTTTGCAGGAATAGATTTTGATTCGAAATTTAATGATGATCTTATATCGGTGAGCTAATGGACAAAAATCTGAAGCGTCCGTAAAAACTCTGTACCGATACCGACCGACTGAAATTATCGCGCTCGCGATTTAAGCACAGGCAAGTAGTAAATGCCTCGGATGTATGCCCACCTTTTGTAGTGCTATAAATTTTTTAATAATTAAAATAAATAAATAAAAATACTGACTTGTCTCTAGGACGTTCGTGGTTAGGCGAGGCGTAGAAGGCATCAACAGCTGCAAGCAACCTGTCGTTAGGCGGCGCGGGCGGCGGTAGTCTTATCGTGCTGGGGTCTAGGGGCTTGTATTTGTCGTCTTCCAACTGAAACGTAATTGAAATTATACAGGGTGCAACGAAACATGTGGACTAAGCTGAAAGAGGTGGATTCTCCGACGGGATTACAAATATAGTAAAGATGTGCAAATGCATATAGAAGCCAAACACGCAAGCAATGCACAAAGATAGATCTCATCTATACTAAGTTACCTATTCATTCTATTTTGTCACAGCTAAATTTATTTGATTGGGATATTGGGATGGGTTGGAGACAGGAAAGAGTTAGCGAAATTAGAAAGAACATAGAATAAGGTCAACATGAAATAAAGTAGCAGAGACTTAAAATAAAGCTTTTTAGCCAAAAGGTTAATTTAGTTATTTCTTACCCGCACAAGAGGCACCATCAATCCAGCTGGAAGCTCGAAATACGGCACAGAAGGCATGAGATCTTCATTATTAATTTCCGGAAAGGGCGGGAAGCCCGGCGGTGGTTTAGTGAGGTCAGGTAGACCATTCTGGAAGGCTAGCGGAGGCTCCGGAGCAAACCCAGGCGGCGGTAGAGAGAAATTCACATTCGGAAGAAGTGTGGCCAAATCAGGCTCTTCGGGGTCTGAGTTCCTTTTTTGAGACACCTGCTCAAATGCCTGACTGTCGTAGGAGTTTTCATTACCACTATTATTACCCGGGTAATTATCTCCACTCTCACTACCGTAAATGTTGTTAGAGAAGTTGTCGTACAGGTTTTCTTGAAAACTGTCGTTATTAAAGTTATTGGGTGGGTAATGCGAATTATTGTGTTGATGGTTTTCATTTTGTTCCAGGCTGTTGAGTTCTACAGCTTGCTTTTGCATTTCAAGCTGCTGTATTTGCTGCATCGTGTGCGCGACAAACGCCTGATGCTGTGTTTTGTAGCTGAAAACAAATAATCATATGAAAAGGATAAACAAAGCTTTCATATAAGGTTTGTATGTACTTCTCAAAACTAGGATCATGGACGTAGAAATATTTTATTGAGATAACGTCAGTGTTTATTTCTTTGTTCATGATTAAGATAACTTTGATTGTTAGTTTTTTTTGCGATAAAAATGACAATTCTATACTTCTCAAACGTAGATTTGGTTTGCTGCGCCAAATGTGCAATAGCGTGAGAGTGCTGCGCGATCAAATCGTTCTGGTACTCTTGATAGGAGCTAGTTGGACTCTTCATTTTCTCAATAACCGATGTCTCGAAATAATTCGACTTGGACTCCCAAAGACGAAGTAACTTGTTCAGCTTAGCCTCTTGCTCCTCGGTCACCGCTGAAACACACAGATGTTTAAACTATTGTCATACAAGAAGATTCATAGCAAGCTTGGTACCTGGAGAGCAAATCACAGGTGATGATGATTTGTTAAAGATGCTTTAGAATACATACTATTACAAACAAGAGACCAATGTATTTATAATAAAGGGAATCTTCTACATAGTATGCAAGAACTAGTTAAGACATGAAGAAAGTTTTCGGACAGTCATGTAATTAGTACACCTGAGATTTAGTTTATTTTAAGATCACCAATTCTTAAGCAAATGAACAACAAATTTCATATAATTAAATTAGGTTTCACTCATGATTTAGGCACCTTCACTCATTCTTAGCAAAACATGTTCATTGCCTTCATATACATACCTGCGAAAATTCCCGTAATTATAAAGTAAAAACACGAAAGGTTTTTAAAAAGACCTACATCTCGAGGGCATTATTATAAATATGTTACCTATACTGGTATTGCAAAACATGGGAACGACCACGCTTTCCAAATTTTTCTTGAGATCTTCAGCATTTTTGCGTGCACTGTAATTAGGAATAATTTCATAATAGACACCATTGATAACATGAACGATAGGGACACGAAAATAATAGGCGATAAGTAAATGTTAAAAATAAAATACATAGGAGTATTTGAAGAAACTATGTTTTATATATTTATCTATGTAATGTATTGTATCAAGTATATCTGTCATCTAGTACCCATAACACAAGCTCTGCTTAGCTTGGGACTAGATGATGCTGTGTGGATTGTCCAACATTATTTATTTATTTATAATAAAATCCTCAGTATCTTATCTTCTAATATTTAATATACACTTTGTATGTATTATATCCCAAAACAGAGTTTATGGTCATGTTAATTAATGACTGACAACGAAAAAATGGGACAGGAGAGTAATTATTATAAATAGTTAGGTATCCAATAAGAACACAAGATGATTTTGCTATAATAAAATATGTCTAACAATATAATAGGAATCCCAAAAGATAAAAAAATATGTTATAAACCTGAAAAGTAGAGCTAAGACCACCAACAGTAAGTAGGTCCTCAAAAATATACCCTCGTTAGTCACAATGGCGAGATAAAACTACATGTTACCAAGTAAATTGAATAGTTCTACTAACCAGTGGTGTAGGACATCATTAACCAAGTAAATAATGTGAAGCTTCTGTGTGAAGGCCGCGCCCGACTGGGTAACTTTCCTCAGAAGGTGCTGGGATATGACCTTGCCGGCGTCGTGGGAGGTAGCATGGTGCAGTATCCAGCCTTTGCCTTAAAAAAAACATAATGATCCGATTTAGCTGATTTTGGTTTTGAAATGTTTGCCGTAGTCCAGGGAAGGTTTAAAACAGTGAGAAAACATGGTAAAATTGCGCAGAAATTTCCACGCGGGTGAAGCCGCGGGGCGCAGCTAGTTTAAAATAAAATAGTACATCGAACACTGGTTAGGAGAAGACAGTTAGTCCAGCCTGCAACAATGAGTTGCATGTAGCTGTCGCGCAACCCACAGCCGCACCCGATGTAGATCTTTTGTGCATTATCGCCGCGAATCCATCTGCTCATTATTATTCAAACATCAAACCGTTTTATTTAATTTAAGACCTTACAAGACCCTTGGACACGTCACAAATCTCAAATAGCACAAGTTAAACTAGGAACAAGAAACCTTTACCTTGTTAGTGTTAGAGTTTTTGAGTTGGAGCAAAGCAAGTCCCAAGCTTTATGTTATATTCGTTATATTAATATTCATAGGATAATATTTTATAGAAGTGTTATTACCTGAAGAAATGCTGTCCTTAGTGCAAGAGTCAATAATAGGTTGCAGAATGTTGTCTAACTCAGTAAGACTTATATTGTTTTCTTCCGCCATCATTTGAATCTTCTCCACTTGTGCTTTGCTGACCAGCTCATTGATTTTCACTTGCTGCTGCTGAATCAGCACCTAAAATGATGAAATTAATATTAAACATCTGTGCGGAACTAATGTCAAAGCTGTTTGTATCGAGGTGCAAGATTGAAGTTTTAGCTACTGTGATTCAAATGAAAGTGATAAATAAAGCATTATTTACTACCAAGAAAATTTTATAGAAGAGCCAAAAATTATGTAGTCTCTACTAAAACTAAACAGCCTGATAGTCTTGTCTAATATCTGTGTGATAATGAAGCCTGTAAACAAAATTATTTCATTTTTAAATCAACACTTTTAAGATTATATAATTGAAAACAAATATTAGTAAATCCCAGTTCCAGTTTGCTATATTTATTCTTATTATTGTCAGAGATGCATGCAATATTTCAGAACTACACTGTGGAAGGATGCACATGTACTCTTGCCTTGGATTACAATGGGAGAATTGTTTTAAGTCAGTTCAGAGCACTCCAAGCTCACAGTTAAAGGGTGATCATAATCTTTTAAAAGCCCAATCACACTGATTATTAATATAGGCAAAGAAAGCTAGAAAACTGTAAAAACTACTAACCGTATGCTGCGCATTGAGATTACTCTCAGACTGTGTGATTTGCTCTTTAAGCATGTTGATCTGTGTGATGACATTATCAATGTCGGCCTGGTGTGCGGCTGAAGGGGCAGCGGCCGGCGTGGGCGCAGAGTTGGCCGCTAGCCACTGCTGCAGCGCTGGTGCCGCCGCCATCGACGCCGCGAGTCCTAGCTGAGCCGGCGTCGCGCTGGCCTGTTGGGGCATTACATATTGCCTGTTCTGTGCCATATAAGCCCCGGCGGGAGCAGGCGCCTGGCCACCGGCGGATTGCTTTAGAACTATAAACAGCGGAGGTTCATTTAGTTTCCATCGTAAAGGAGGCGTTACATCGCAATCGTTGCACATATAAACTCATCTTCCGTTTGGTTTACTATGCTTACTTGCTTGCTCTGTCGTCACTTTGTACTGGTAGTAGTTGAAGTACTCCCCGCCGTACAGGAAACTGAACTTTGGATTGTTCTTCTGCTTGGTCTTCGTCATCTTCTCGAAGTCGGGGCCATTTCTAGCGACAAACTGCGCGAGTTTGTCGATGATGTTGCGTAGATCTTGATCTGTAATGTCCATAGCATTAGCATTACCCATTTTCATCTGTTTTTAAGTGGATACTGAATGATGACAGGACTGATGAAATACCTTGCGGAGGCTGTGGCAGCTCCATTTTTGTGGTGGTAAATTATTGAGGTTACAAAAGCGAATAAACTTGTAATGAACGGTCTGCTATTACAAATTAAAAATAAACACTCCAAACTTCGTCCATCATGAGTTTTGATCATGAAATAGATTATTAGACAAAAACTACAGTCCAATCTACCGTATAATCACAATTTTTCTCCACTAAAAACAAACTGACACACATTCCAAATTTCCAACATTGTAGCCATTTGTGAATGACCGACTGACTGATTGATTTAAGATAACGAACGAATTGATTAAAAAATAAATGACCGAATGATACAGCTGTGGTGTGTGAAGTGAACTCAACCCAGCACCCAACCAAAGAGTTTGAATAAATTGCCATATAAAAAATGAAATTAACGGAAAATGTCGGTTTTTTATTCAAACTAAAAACAATTCTGAATGCTGCCATAAAAATAAATAATTTCCGTAAAAGTCCGGTTCCTGAATTGTCAAAATACAAAAATCATGAAAAAGATATCTCATTGATGATTTGATGCTAAAAATCAAAATAATGAATTGAATTGAGAAATGATCGAACGCCCACAAAAGTTCCTAATTTACAAAACCCAAGTCTACATATGGCAGCATTCATTGCACCATATTTCGTTCTCGTACGGTATTGATCGTCCGCTGATCTCTAGTCTAGTCCCCAAAATTATTTATTTGCAGTCAGTCGTCAATGAAGTGACTGCTCAGCCGCTGGGCTGTGTGATGACAAATCAGTCGACGTAAACCGTTCACCACCTCGTAAACAGTGCTCGAAATACCGACAATACCAGCTCTTTACCATGTCTTCCTTGGTAAGTCTTGGAGAGCAGTGCGATTACTTCTTCTTTCGTGCTTTAAAAAGGCACTTCTAAGATTTGAGAGCAAGCTATAGAAAGCTGTCTAGCTTTCCATAGCTTGTGTTCCTGAAAAGTACTGAACAGGTATCTGTTTAGTAATTCTTACTAATATATAATATAATTATCATGCAAAATTATCATGAAGATAAACATACACAATTGAGAATTAATTAAATAATGCAGATCCTTCTTGGGATTTTCAGCGGATGAAGGCAGCTAAATGTCCCTCGGACGAGTTAGCAATTACAAATTGTGCTCTCTTTAACCCTGATGACTTTCCCAGCGACACCAAGTATGTATAAACTATAATTTTCTACTGTATATTTCTACCTACTTATCTCATTTCCAAGAACATAACAATAACATACATAACATAAAATTATTAGGATGTCAACGAGCCATTGTCCTTATAATTTGAAGGACTACTTTGCCTAGGATTTAGTAAATTGTGTCACACAATTAAGTGTGATTTGAAAATTTTAACTCTACATTTTATTCTTCTAAATAAACAAAAATTAATTTCACTCCTGATTAACTTTCTGATAGAACATAGCAATGGCCATTAGAATAAATAATGTTATATAACATTTATATAACAATTGGTTTAAACATTACAGACATGTCGAAATATCCACGGGTCCATCGCAGCACTATGTGTTCAGCATCAAGTTCTACAATGGAGTTGAAAGGGGAACTGTTGGATTCTCTGCTCCACAGAGGAAATGGGCCACTTTGTCTATTGGTCAGGTATGTACTCACTAACATCATCATCATTGCAAACCATGCCTACTGCAGGGCCTCCTAGATTCCTCCTTAGATTCCAGTTGGGCTTAAAGAACTTTATTCTCAAACAAACACATGGTTCACTTAATGAGATACATATGAAACAATTAATCTATGTTTTACAATATTTAAACTAGCATATGGTAACTAAAAGTAAATTATAACGAAATATATTTATAACTATCTTCTACATACTACTATTATTATTATTAGATAATTATATAAATAAATACCAACATTACAGTAGCTAGAAGCAGTTCAGTGATACTTTTTATGACATTGGGCAAGTGGTGTGCCTCTTCTGTTGTGCTCTCTAATGCATCTTCTAAGGTCACAGAGACTAAAGATTCTAAGGGAATTCTTGAACCAAACCCATGACTGAGCTTAAATGTTTATCTAGTTTAGTGGTAGGTGCTCTTTTGCATCAAAATAAACAGTTACTTTGTTAAAATTGGAATGAATTTAACAATAAAAACTGGCAATTTACTCCAAAATTTATATGCAGACAATTCCCTTGAAACTTGCTAAAATGTAGCCAATAACATGCCATTATTAGGTACAATTAGGTCATGTCATGACCTAGTTTGTTATACAATTCAACTACACCAACTTCCCTGCTGAGAACAACCAGACCAGACCAACCAGTATCCATTAGCAGTAGTAAAGTACTAACATTTTCAGTTATACAAACGTTGATCAGCTCATATAGTATTTTTAAAATTTTACGATTGTAACATAATTGAACTCGTGACACGTTAATTAGAACGCGTATTTATCGCGTACCTTTGCTTTATTTTATGATGTTTCAAATTCATCATAATTAATTATTTTCAATTTTGCTAGTTGTGATAAAAATTATTATGTAATGTTTATTTTAAGAATCTACCTGAGGACCTTAACTGTGATCAAATCATCAATCCTGCCAAACATGATGATTAAGACCAAACGAAGGGGGATTTAGTCTTAATCAGGGGGGGATTAAGTTAAGGGGAGGTACTTTCAGCAGTTGTATGATAAAAAAAATATTTGATTAACTAGTTAAACAACCCTTTTATTTCATTCAGCCCATTGATGTGAAGGTCTTCAAGGCTCAGCAAGCAGAATGTCTATGCAGTATAACCTTGGAGGCAGACTTCATGCTCAAGAAAACGTAAGTGCAAATAAGATTATCCTTTAGGTACTTACTAAAGCTGTCTTGAAATTAAACAAATGGTGAGAAAGGGTGGGTACTAATAGTAATAGCATATCAATATCATTTTTTTCTACACAGCAAAAGGCTTTGTCACGGAGCCATCAACTAACTACACTGCCGCTCTACATAATATTTACAATATTTTACAAATGAAAACTAATCTTGAGGCAGAGTTGTAAATTTTGTAGACAAACCTGGCAACTCACAAATCAATTTATTTAAGAATTAAGGGAAGAGACTAGCATTCAAGTTTGGCCTGCTGTGGCGGCTTGAATTTAACTCTAAAACAGTTAGATAAATGTAGTTGTTAAATTGCACTGGCCGCGTCTTTTTAGGAGACCCCTTAAGTAAGGTTTAGATTAGCATATTTAGAATTGAGTTTGTAACTGTTTTTCGAGTAACTGAGGAACTGCATACGTAACACCCATAATTGTAATAAGTCTTTAGTATATGCAAGACCCTTCTCAGACATCCTACACTATTATTCGCCGTAGGAGCAAGGCACACTGGGTCATGTCAATTAATACACTATCATAGTTTTTTGGCAAGAGTACCTTCCATTCAAAATATCTGTTACTAATTCAGTGCATGCATGGAAATTTTATTCTTTATCCCAGAAATACTTTCTTTAAATAGAAAACCTAAGTTTTGCATTGAATCCACTTGTGGGTCAGTGATTTTATACTGACGTATTACATACTACAAGTTAGATTAGACATTGTATGGTGATCTCATCATTGCAGGCATGAATGATATCATGGTTTATTACTAGTTTATAGTCAGATAACAAAAAATTTACATAACTAATGTGTAATAATTTCGGCCATTTAAAAACGCAAATCAAAAGTTCTTTTATGGGATTCGAACCCGCGCCTTTTACTTTCATTCAAGTAGTCGTTTTGCGTCGAATTTCTGAACTCGAAGTTCTAGATAAGCGCGACTCGGGAAATACAGGCCATGGGCGAATTCCTTGGCGGAAAAGATATTCTACCTGCTGGATTTTATATTATTATCAGTCCATCTTTTAATTCAACGATGTTACTGCCTAACCTTGCAAAACTTCTTGAAAGAAATTCTAGGTAGACATAACTTATGAATCCAATTGCGCAGAGGAGTGAGGCAGGGGGATGTCATATCCCCGAAACTGTTCACTTGCGCATTGGAGGATATGTTTAGGTTGCTGGACTGGAAAGGAAAGGGCATCAACATAAACGGCGAGTACATCTCACACCTGCGATTCGCTGATGACATAGTCTTAATGGCGGAGTCGCTTGAGGAACTGAACCGGATGCTGGACGGCCTAGCTTCAGCCTCCCGATGTATCGGTCTTGGCATGAATTTGGATAAAACCAAGTCATGATCAATGGCTACATTGATCCAAGGCCGGTGGTCTTACATGGTCACCTTCTCGAAACTGTTTCCGAGTACACTTACCTTGGGCAGATTCTGCAGTTGGGTAAAAACAGTTTCGAGAAGGAGGCCAAAAGGAGGATCCAGCTAGGCTGGGCAGCATTTGGGAAACTACGTCGAGTCTTCTCGTCATCCATACCGCAATGCTTGAAAACGAAAGTTTTCAACCAGTGCGTCCTACCCGTTATGACCTACGGAGCTGAAACGTGGACACTCACGATAGGGCTGGTCCACCAGTTCAAAGTCGCTCAGCGAGCTATGGAAAGAGCTATGCTCGGGGTTTCTCTGAAGGATAGGATTCGCAACGAATACATCCGACAGAGAACCAAGGTTATCGACATAGCTCAAAGAATTAGCAAGCTGAAGTGGCAGTGGGCCGGCCATATTTCGCGAAGAACCGACGGCCGTTGGGGCAAACGTGTTCTTGAGTGGAGACCACGACTCGGTAAACGTAGTGTAGGACGCCCTCCGACCAGGTGGGATGACGACTTGCGAAAGACTGCAGGTAGATGCTGGATGCGGCAAGCTGAAGACAGGGCGCAATGGCGCTCATCGGGGGAGGCCTATGTCCAGCAGTGGACTGATATAGGCTGATGATGATGATGATGATAACTTATGAATGCTTTTACAGAATAAAACTACCAAATGGGTACACGGGAGATTATCTGGGTAGGCTATGCAAAGCATTTTGAATGTAAATATAGGTACAGAGTTTGATGAGATGAGCTGCACTACACTCATGTAATAAAAACGCATTATTCAATATCACTAATCGTCGCAAGACGTAACAGAAATCAATAGTCGAAGTGCTTTATTTCCTTCATACTGGTAATTTAATTTATTTTGTACATTTAAATATTTTTTAAATCATGTAAAGAAGAGAAATAGAAAATTTGCAATGCAAATCCAAAATCTAAATATTTTACTTCTTTAGGCTTACCAAATAAGCACTTAGACAAGTCAAATGTAAATTATGATCATATAAGACTAATTTACTTTTTTTTAAATGTAACCGGATAAAATTTCCAGGGTGTCCCTAGACCCTTACGACTCGGATCAAATGGCCCGGGACTTCCTCATCCAGTTCTCGAGTCAGATCTTCACGGTGGGACAGCAGCTTGCCTTCTCCTTCCAGGATAAGAAGGTTCTCTCGCTCTTTGTGAAGAATTTGGAAGGTAAGTTATTTCTGTTTAGCCCTAGGTAGGTACCTACTTTTTGTCAATTTATCTTTTACACAGTATAGCCCTGCCCTAGCCCCAAAGTACGCATAGCTGATTTTATGGTAAGGGGCCGCTCAAATATTACGTAAGCAGATTTATTACAATTATTTATCCCCTCCCCCCAAGCTTACGTAAACATTTTTCAATTATAAATGTATTTTATTTTATATTATAATTTTAAAAATAAGAAAATAGATTTAGGGTAGATATTAGATTTTACTGATTCAACATAGAGTAAGGGACAAAAATATTATAATCTTACGAACATAACAAACTTATTTTAAAGTGCCTAAACGTATGCATTATTTGCGGGAATCCCCGAAAATGCGTTTCGTTTTCAAGCATAGACAATGTGAGGGTTGCCATTCGTGTAAAAAAGTAAATAACTACCGATGACGTAATCATCATCTAGACTCCCCTACCCCATCCTTGTCATGTCCATGTCATCCAAAATAAGCAAAACAAAGACCCCCCCACCCCCCATAGTGCTTACGTAATACTTGGACGGCCCATAACGTTTCAGATGACAGATAACAAATTTTTATGCATCCACCAGCTGTGCAATAACACTAAAACCACCCATACTACGTGATCCATTTTTTCAGTTTTTCCCTCCTTCCCTCCCTCCTCGGTGACTACTCGTAGTATAACTCGTAATGTTAGGTAATTAGGTTAATTTTATTTTAGTTCCTAAGTTTTGATTTTGTGTTATTCTGTTTAACTTACCAGGGCGACATAATCGCGTGTGCGACTAGGCCCTTTACAATATTGAAAATAAAAAAAGTATATAACACTTTTAAGTCGTCAGGTTTTTTAGGTATTGTAAATCTTTGCCGCTATTATATTTTACTTTTTAAAATTACAATAAAATTAAATTTTCGAGGAACATCAAAGACAGATAATATTAATTCTTCGGTTTGATTTCTAGGTGTGGACGTTCAAGCTTTGGCAGCTGGTTCGAACGCGGTCCCTCGCCGCGTCAGGATGGGCCGCCTGCTGCCTGATGCCGCAGTACAGTTCGATAAGGCTGAGAACTCTTCACTAAACATCGTTGGCAAGGCTAAGGGGTAAGTCTCTACGGTAGCTCCGAGTACATCCAGTAGCCCCGTGATCGCTATCGCGAATATACTAGCTTCGCCCGCGTGGAAATCGTTGTGTCAAGTAGTTTATAAACCTTCCTGCGTTTTAAAAACGCATCAAAATCCGTTGCGTTGTTTTAAAGATCTAAGCATACATAGGGACAGACAGCGGGAAGCGACTTTGTTTAATACTATGTAGTGATTATAACAATGTATTTCAGAAAACAACCTCGTCAGTCCATCATCAACCCTGACTGGGATTTCGGGAAGATGGGCATCGGCGGTCTGGATAACGAATTCAACGCCATCTTCCGGCGAGCTTTCGCGTCAAGAGTCTTCCCACCGGAAGTCGTTGAGCAACTGGGTAAACGAAATTTTTGTTCACTACTTATTTTGTCTGCAAATATAATATAGTATTTCCCTCTATTTCCAAAATTAAATATCAAATCAAGCTGTCAGTTAATAAATATTTTGTAGAGATGTGTTGTAGATCATTAATCCATGAGAGAGTGAGATAGAAAATATACATTGCTTGGAAGGAATTGCTGCTAAGGATTACACTACAGTTGCAGGATATCTGCAATGTTATTTATTATATACCTCTGTACGAGTTTAGACATCAAGTGTAGAATATTTGTGCCGAAATTATTTAATTAAATTTTAGTTGCTTACATCTTAAAGTAAGCAAATTAAGGAATTCCTCTTTAGGAAGCATGGCGTGACGAACTGAATGCCCGTGCCTTATGTCTGGCTAGCTCTAGTCAGAGATGCGTGGAGTCACCAGGGGGAGGCTTTTGCCTTTTGGACACACCAGGCTATTAGTAATTGTTATTATTTGCTTTTCAGGTTGCAAGCACGTAAAAGGCATCCTTCTATTCGGCCCTCCCGGTACCGGTAAAACCCTCATGGCTCGACAGATCGGAAACATGTTGAATGCGCGCGAGCCCAAGATCGTCAATGGACCGCAGATCTTGGATAAATACGTTGGGGAGAGCGAGGCTAATATTAGAAGGCTGTTCGCTGATGCTGAGGAAGAGGAGAAAAGGGTAAGTTGTTAATAAATAAATAAAACCTTTATTTTCTCTTGACAAAAAATGGTCATCTTACAGTAAATTGATATAGCAAGGTGTAGTGTAGTAAATACATATACCGGTTTGTGAGAGACTAGTGTCAGTGACAGGTTAGGTTAGAAAACACCTGTGTGGTACTTATATACTTAACACTTTGACTGCGATTTTTTTTCGACGACGGCGATCTTTTTTTTTAACCTAAAAAATTCGTGCTGCCGCTCTACACAGCGGTTGTGTTGCGCCGCACATGCGTTTCGTTCGAAAAATATTACGGCTGTGCTGAGTCACAAAGATCTGTATTTTCTCAGCCGCTGCGCTAGTGTGGATTTACGCATATTAGTCACTTAAAACACATACCGTGTGATTTCAGCAATCAAAGTGTTAATAAATAGTGTAATTAACCAGCCATGTGCGAGTCATGCTCGCGCTCTAACAAAGTATATGATTGTTGGTATAAACAAATAGATTGAGTGTATGTAATAAAATTATTTGGATAATATAATACTTATTTCTATGTCGTTAACTTATTATTTGAGTGCACTACTTGTACCACATGATATTTAAAAATACTCGTAGTTGCAGTACGAGTTCCACTCCCTTTCTGTGTGTGAAAATAGGACTTACATATTACGGTGGCAGAAACAGAAGTCTGGGACAGACAGACAGACGACCAACGACGTTAGCTTAGTCAGCGTGGCCGTTAAAAATGCGAAAAACATCTCATCCTCGACATTCATATACGTATATACAGAATGCAATTCCATGCAAGTTGCCAGTGTAGATATCAGTTCCCCCACTTAGGAACTCCGGATGAAGATGAATGTGAGCAAAAATAAAAGAAATGTTTTGTACAGTGCGGGCCAAACAGCGGTCTCCACATCATAATCTTCGATGAGATCGACGCTATCTGCAAAGCGAGAGGCTCCGTCGGCGGCAACACTGGAGTCCACGACACGGTGGTCAATCAGCTTCTGTCCAAGATTGATGGTTAGTACCTAATGATTTTTTATTTAGCCTGTTTTGTCCCACTGCTGGGCAAAGGCCTCCCTCAAATTTTTCCACTCAGTGCGGTCACGTACGTTCTCCCACTAATCTCCGAGGAAGGCGTTAAGTTCGTCGCCAGCGCTTTCTTGGCCGACCTCGCCCGCGGCTTCCTTCCGGGACCCAGGGTGTTGGTGTTGGTAGGATTAGCATTACCTAATGATTAGTCCCTAAAAATCTAATCAAATTTTCTAACGAATTATCTCACGTTAACTCACCTTTTTTTCGGAAAAACTATACCTAAATGCTAGAAAATAAAGGTACTAATTAAGTAGTTTTATTTAATTCGACTGATATGACAGCCTACTAGATAAATTCGATTAATTTAGATTTTTTGGACCATTACTTAAAAGCTATAAGTACACATGAAATTTCACATTGCACATTGGACCAGCGGTCAGTCGAAAATTATGCTTAAAACAAACTCTTCATTCATACAAAGTGAAATCACTCCAGTTACGACTACGTTACTATCTCCAACGACACACAACATCAGCCTATGTTAGTCCACTGCTGGACATAAGACTCCCCTAATTAGCACCACATTACAGCTCTGTCCATAACTTTGGTTCTCTGTCGGTTATATTCGTTATGAACGACACAAATAACACTAATATCTCCCAGGCGTGGACCAGCTAAACAACATCCTAGTAATCGGCATGACGAATCGCCGCGACATGATTGACGAGGCTCTGATGCGTCCGGGCCGACTCGAGGTGCAGATGGAAATCGGCCTGCCCGACGAGAAGGGCCGCGTTCAGATCCTGGCTATTCACACCAAGCGGATGCGCGAATACAAGAAGATCGCTGAAGATGTCGACACCATTGTAAGTAAACTATGATTTGCGGTTCAAAAAGCGTTACTTTTTGTTGAGCAATATTTCGCAACGCAGCATAACCTTTTTATCATGCCCCACATCAAATTTTCATTTGCATGATTGTATTTTGTTGATGAGTGTAGTAGGTAAAACCTTAGTTCATGTAGGTACGCTAGCACGAGAAAAATATAATATTAAAACCTTTTTTCCATATCACAAAGTCATTAGAAGGTACAATAATAACCAATAATAATAATAAAAATTGAATAGTTATGCACACCACAATTTTAGGATTAAATAGAGAATTTGAATTGTATTGTTATTTGTATTTTTGTATGTCAGATGTCTTGTGTCATGAGATTTCCGTTACTTCCTGATGATAGACCGCCTTCGGCAGTGATAGCTGGATATGAAGTACCAAACGAAGAAGCCCTCAATGTTTGGGAACATGTGCAAAATGCTAGACTGTCAGAACGATAAACCATATTAAAAATACTTACGCACTTTCAACAGGAACTAGCAGCACGCACAAAGAACTTCTCCGGTGCTGAATTGGAAGGTCTAGTCCGCGCCGCGCAGTCCACCGCCATGAACCGGCTAATCAAGGCGTCCAGCAAGGTGGAGGTGGACCCTGAGGCTATGGAGAAGCTGATGGTGGAACGGGCGGACTTCCTGCACGCGCTCGAGAACGATATCAAGCCGGTAAGTGGGTTAACGCTATATTATAGGGTCAACAAGCCGGCAAGGGGGCTATATCAGACCCTAGAGGGTCAAGCGAGTTTTCTGCGAAAGACTGCATGGTATGGTATGGTATGGTAGTTGTACTCCTGTTTCCGCACTTAGCGAAAGACTGCAAGTGCTGGATGCGTCAAGCTGAAGACAAGGCGCTGTGGCGCTCATGTGTGTGGCGAAAATGGAGGTTTGGGCTGTCAAAAAGGCTTACGAGGAAAAAGCATGGTTGACCAATCGACCACCCCAAGTACAACTGAATTGACAAAGAAAGTAAACCGCTCTCAGCGAACTTGATGCTACTAGCTGTTGAGAATATGTATATAAACACAAACTCGCACAAAACTCTCGCCTATGGAAACTCAAACACGCCAAGACAGTAAAAAAAATCATAAATAATCTTAAAATATCCACACAGCATCACCTAGCCCCAAGCTAAGCAGAGCTAGTGTTATGGGTAATAGATGACTGATACATAGATATGTCGTAAAGCGTAGGCGCCGTTAGATATATATTTTTTATTATATAATATATATATTATATGAAATCTATGTGTCAAACTGTTTATAAACCTTACTATTCAATTACTGTATCTATTTTAAAAAATCAGCATCTAACCCGTTGCGTATTTTTAAAGATCTAAGCATAAATAGGGACAGACAGAGAGCGACAACACAAACAGCGGAAGCGACTTTGTTTTATATTATGTAGTGATGTTGTTTGGTCTCTTATAAACTTGAATAACTTTTGGTCAGGCATTCGGTACGGCCGCAGAAGCTTTGGAGCACTTCCTAGCCCGTGGAGTGATCAACTGGGGCAGTCCAGTATCTTCGCTGCTTGAAGACGGCCAGCTTTACATCCAGCAAGCAAGGGCCACCGAAGCTAGCGGTATGTGCACTTTTTTTTTGTTTTTTTTTTAATTTAGCCTGTTTCGTCCCACTGCTGGGCAAAGGCCTCCCCCAAATCTTTCCACTCAGTGCGGTCACGTGCGATCTCCCACCAATCTCCGAGGAAGGCGTTAAGGTCGTCTCGCCAGCACTTATGTGCACTTTAATTTACATAAATCCTCGATGTAAAAATAAGAGTATTACGAGTTTATAGTTTAGTTTTTGAAATAATGAAACATTAATTGTGACGTATAATTTGACATATTATGTGATGAGCCCAACCAAATAAAACGGCGCTTTGTAATTGTAAAGTAGCAAAGACAACTAACCGTTATAACCGAGCTCAAAACAGAATTTTCATTGCAACCTTAATAGATGCACACCCGTCCGTTCTCGTCAGCGCGATTTAGCCGTCGTTATTCACTTTTACTAGCGACATCTCTGGGCGTGCATCGGAACTTTTCGGAACTAATCGACTGATCGTTTTACAAAATCCTCTAAACATTATGAATAAAATGGTTATCTGTGTTTCTGCGCCTCTAAAAAGGCTCTCAAACCGATTAAACGATTCTGATTTAGTTTTTTTGGCTTGATGGGTGACGTTGTTGAAAATGTTTTTAGCTATGTTTGGTGAAAATCGACGTAGCTGTTTTAATGATAGTTTAAAGTAAAATTTTCATCAGGGATTTTCGAATATTTGTTAATAGCTTGTTGCCATTAAATATAATTATATTTTTAAAGTCTAAGTCTACAAATCTGTGCAAAAATTATGCAGGAATCATAAGTAACCTCTTTTCGTTATCCAGGTCTCGTATCAGTGCTTCTGGAAGGTCCGCCCAACAGCGGTAAGACCGCCCTCGCCGCGCAGCTGGCCAAGATGTCCGACTTTCCATTTGTCAAGGTCTGCTCACCTGAAGACATGGTCGGATTCACTGAGACATCCAAATGTCTGCAGATCAGAAAGGTGAGCACAGTAAAAGAGGTATCAGTCTCTACAGTAAAATAAATAAATAATGCTGGACAATTCACAAGGCATTATCTAACCTCAAGCTAAGCAGATCTTGTTATGGGTATCAGATACCTGGTATGCATAATACAATACACTACACACTACGTAGATTTTATTTTTGTATACATAGAAAACGAACCCGCAACTTCCTGCGTTGCAGGCGGACCATCGCCCACCCCCCACTTTCACTGCCTGCCCATGACGCACATTGTCATGTCCACCTTAAACGCGCTCTTTTGGATCCCATCGCAGAGTCTGGGCAGCGAAAGCCTTAATCCTATTCAGCATCAATTAACCTAGCGAGATACTAACGGTCACTTCTTTCCAGTATTTCGACGACGCCTACCGTTCCACTCTCTCCTGCATTCTGGTGGACAACATCGAGCGTCTGCTAGACTACGGTCCGATCGGGCCGCGCTACTCCAACCTCACGCTCCAGGCTTTGCTTGTGCTGCTGAAGAAACAACCGCCTATGGGACGGAAGCTGCTGATTCTGTGTACAAGCAGCCGGCGGTAAGATCACTACAACATAGTATAAAACTAAGTCACTTTCCGCTGTCTGTCTGTATGTCCCTATTTATGCTTGGATCGGAGCGGTGCGGTTTTTTTAAATAGATAGAGTGATTGAAGATGCAGAAGTTTTGTAAACCATTTGACACATAGATGTCCACGTAGGCGAAGCCGCGGGGCGCAGCTATTTGTTTATACACCAATTATTAACGTACTAACTGTACCTTGCGGTTTCACCCTCGTTAAATTAGAATTTCAGATTTTCAGGGCCTAAATGAGCCTATGTTACTTCACGTCCTTTCAATTGTCGCTATGCCAGCAATCAAGTCTTCGTAGCGCTGTTAGGTCGTGAAAGAAGGACGTAAATTCGACCATGTTTCTGCTTTAAGATCCAAGCTGAAATGCTGCCCATACGAAGGCGGAGTGATCTTCGCATTCTGTCCTATCTCTACTTTATCCTCTATAATCCCCTTTCGCCGACATACCTTCGTGAACGATTTGAGTTTCTTGTCCCCCGCGGTGTGCCGTGTAAAACGGCAGTCTCACTCCGTCTCTCCAGTACTCCTGGAGGTTCGTTTGCCGGGCAAGCGGCTAGATTGTGGAACTCTATCCCCCGTGATATTCGAGCCAGACCATCGCTTAACATATTTAAAATCAAATTGAAAGAGCACTTCCTATCATCATAAAATTATCTATCTAGAGTTATTTATATATATAAATTTATATATTTAATTAGCTATATTTTATATATTGAAATGTATTTATTAGGTTTATTGAACTATTATTTTTTAATTTATGTATGTATATTATAATCTCATTCCGTATTGTATTATTAGTCTAATTTGTTTCTTGTACACTTCCTCTATCTATTCCATCGCCTCTCCTGTAAACCTAAGGTTTGCTGGAAGAAATCTCTAACTCAGGGTTAAGCTCGCCAAATTTTGTATGTGTACAATAAAGAATTAAAGAAAGGACGAATTTCCGTATACAAATACGAAAATTCTCGTGAATCACCCATGGGAATTTGCACAAAAAGTAGCTTATGTTACTATCTATCCTTTCAACTAATTCTATGCCAAAAATCAAGTCGATTCGTTGCTTAGTTAGGGCGTGAAGGAAGGACAAACAAACGCACTTTCGCACATATATAATATTAGTTAGGATTCATTCGTCGTGGCGTCCTTATTTAATTCCAGGCCTAGAACTACCTGTATGCAAAATTTCAGTAGTTCTGACGTTAAGATATAACAAACATCCGAACTTTCGCATTTATAATATAAGTGTAAAAATGGATGACTATTTACATTTTATAATAATTTACAGCCAAGTCCTGGATGACATGGAAATCCTGTCAGCATTCACGGGAGTTCTCCATGTACCCAACCTTTCAACACCTGAGCATGTCATGGCCGTGCTTGAAGAGAGCAATGCCTTCTCGAAGCGTGATCTCAGCAAGATTCAGAACGATATGCGCGGAGCTAAGTGAGTATCTATACACTTTGACGTGGCAACAAGTCCTGGTATGGAGCATCTGTCAGTCTTCAAGGGTGTTCTCAACGAGTCTTATTTATTATCGCATGAGCATTTAATGCCAGTGCTAGAAGATAGCAATGCTTTCTCTGAGATCTCAGCAATATTTAGAACGATATGCTCGGAGCCAAGTAAGTATCTGATCTGTCCTAATATGTATATAAACTGCGTTCACCGGCGTTCTCCATGTGCCCAACCTTTCATCACCTGAGCATGTCATGACCGTGCAACGCTCCAAGCGAAATTTTAGGCAGATACAGAACGATATGTGCGGAGACAAGTTAGTATCTAGCTTAACTTCGATCGACATCTGACGGAACTTTTCACCCCACCGGCTCCTAACGCAAACGGAACGCAGAGCGCCAACGGATACACGGCGCATTTTATGGCGTAAAGTAAGAATTTTGTATACAGATTTTTGATGTGAATTGTTTGCTGTTTCCACGAGACCAAGTTTCATTTGAAACAAAATGGTCACATTCGTGCACTAAACCAAAAAACCGCAGAGCATACTTGGGAGTCCTATCGATGCAGATTCATAAATTCATAAATAAGTCACTTCTCGCTCTGATAAGATATATATGTATGTCTGATAAATCAAGATGTATCAAGCTAGATCAGTATACGGGATCGAGGTAACGGTAACTTTCACGGATGTTCAGATCGTGGTGGCGCCGCCGGCGTCATCAACGATGTCGGCCGGTCCCCAGGGAGGGCAAAGGCAGGTGTGTAATACTCGACGGCAATAGTTTACCCTCCGTTTGTAGTCGGGTAACCAAAATACTTGAAACTGAATGTGTCAACACGGCAAGTCATGAAGACATAAAGGTCCCGTGAGCTTGTAAGGGTTAATTCATAATGCTACTCAGTTAAAAACTTAAAACGTAGTGCTTTATTTCCAAAGATCCTTATTATTTCCTACAGGACTCTTGGACACGTCAGAAATCAATCAGTTTGACGCGAGCGAAACCGAATCGACTGATCACTATAGTTCAGTACTCAGAGCTATACATAAATAGATGAAATTACCATATTGACCAATCCACTGGCTTCTAATTGGACGATTCTGCTCCGCTCCGAGTCGGTCATTGGGGTCCTTTATAAAGGAATGGAGATTAGGTCCACCATAAATAATCCCACAAGACCTTTGTGAATGAGGATAGTAGGTAGCTTGTCATACTAAAGGTAGCTTTCTTAGGAACGCTTTTATCGCAACTCCCGATAACTCAATCGGCTTTAAGCGGGTCTCAAGTCATTCAATGAAAATTGACAAAAATAGCGACTTGAGATCAGCTCTAATCTGATCTGCTTTTCAGTATTCCGGGCGTTAGACATTTTAGATTATCCACCTGTTTGATTACATTATCCATTTTAATCACATATCCTCTCGCAGGGTCTTCATCGGAATAAAGAAGCTGCTCGCCCTCATCGACATGGTGAAGCAAACCGACGAGCAATCCCGAGTCTTCAAGTTCCTCACGAAAATGCAAGAAGACGGCGCTCTAGACCTCGGCACCACTATACAATAGGAGTCACTGCAACCTTAGGGAACAAACGCGCATACCACGTTACCCCCAGCACTCGATCACAATGCACAGAAATGCCATGTCGTCACAGAATCTTCACCATGCACCTCGGATCTAAGAAGCTATGAGATAGACTACGATGAAATCAGCGAATGTACAGAATCCTTACTCGATATCAGTCATAAGAAAGGCATGACCGCTAGGGGCAACGAAATGTCACCCGCTAAGATGCCGCTCATGAGAATCAGAAGCGTGGAGATCGTTTTCGAAGACGAAATGTCTACGTGCACAGACACTGGGATTTTGGACAGAAGTCTGGAATTACTGGTGTCGGATAGCAGTGATGATTCCACCAAATGCGAGGACTTGGAGCTTTTGGACAGAGAACGATACGATTCCGTAACACTCAACGCGGATGTTGATTTGTCCGATGATAATTCTCTGCTGCTCTCTGTGCTAAAAGACTGCCAGGATCGCATGAATCAATTGCAGGATCTCCAGAGCCTTCATGTTCAAACGGAATGTCTAACTATACCACCCTCGTATAAAGTAACTCTGTCTCCGAACGTGTCTGATATCGGCGATTCGGGACGGTACACCGAAGACGCGACTTCATCGCACATCGAAACTGTCATCATGTACGATGACGCTTTGCTTTCTCATGCATGTGACGTCATAAATATCGATAAAGCGTCTACGTCGATGAGTTTTGATCTCTCGGAAGTCAGCTCGGACAGACCGAGGTTGTATGAATATATAGATAGTGACAGCGATTCTGACGATACGGCAACTTGCGATGTGGATTGCCCTCCTCTCACAAATCTATCTATCTCCCCTGAGGACACTCC
Organism: Eupithecia abbreviata; assembly: GCA_943735965.1. Lineage (NCBI taxonomy): Eukaryota > Metazoa > Arthropoda > Insecta > Lepidoptera > Geometridae > Eupithecia > Eupithecia abbreviata. Next base: position 8,823,524 of record OX030979.1, on the reverse strand, counting down.
AGATGGGTTTGATCAGTACGATTCCTTTATAGATATGGGAAAATTCTAATTTATAAAATACATGTTTATTGTAAAGCGTTATAAAGCTTCAGTGTGCATATAAATGTTATATGGATTTGAATATTTAACAGTGTTTATAATATTTATTGTTGTTTCACGTAATCATGAAAAGCGGTCACGGTGAGTTTGAATCACACAAGACTAAACATTCCACTGGGATAAGAGCGCTGACACACGTATATTTACGCATTTGGACATATCAACTATGCGACAATATAACTTTTCTGTGTGTGGAAGCTTTGTTTATTAAGATTTAGTTCCACAAGTGGTTAAGTGAGCTATATAACCCTTTCCTGCCTTCTTAACACTGCTTGTGCACAGAGGGAGTTTGGTGGTATGCGGATCGGTAACCATGTCATGATCCTTAAACGCTACTTATTTCCTAGCATTTGTAAATATTTTGTACATTAATTTCTGTAGTGCAAATCTAAAGTATTTCCCCCTTGACGAACTATGACATGGTTATTGAAACCCCTGGGTTGTAATTCTAGGCAATAGCTCAATTATTATCTCTACAATTTTGTAAATTGTTTCACATAGGTATTTTTTTATTTATTTTTATTTGTTAATAAAATGTGATGCAGCTTGATGCTGTCTATTTTGTTATTATTAGGTATATTTTGATCAATGTTTAATACAATTATTAATGTTAGTGGTTAAGCTGTTGTCAATATGAAATATTTAATACATACATAGTATTATATTCTCAAAAGAATATTGTTATCAGTAGTGTGCAAAAAGCTTATCGTCTGAAGTGTTAGTACAATTAATTCTACTATAAGGTTACATACTTAGCACATGTAGGAATCCGTCAATTACAAAGCACTGTTATAAAAATATATACCAAATAGATAATTTTTAACATCTGGTAGCAATTCTTAAAAAAAACTGAAGAGCTATAGATGCTTTACTTCCAGTATTGTTGTTTGCATGGTTATTCCATACTGTTAATGTTTTTGATGAAAAAGTGCTAAATACATTCCATTTCATTGATCATGTACCATGTACCATTTCTATTACTATTTTACTTATAGCTCTAAATGTTTGTAGTGCTAGATTGATAATGAATTTTCATAATAATAAACTATTAACAAAAATTCTAATAAAATGCAAAAAATGTTTTAACAATTGTTACTCATTGACAATGTGTTACTTACACAATTGTGTAGCTTGTAGCGAAATGTACTTTACAGTTGAAAATAAAGTGATTGATGACATTTTCTTTTTATCTCCTACTATAAACCCAGTTAAGTATGAAATACTACTACACATTTTAATGCAAAACAATCTTGGTGACTCACAGTCTTGTCATTCAATGCCAGAACTAATAGCCAGTGAACTCCACGTGATCGTTCACCTGGTGCACCAGGTGTATACCTCTTCGGGTCACACGTCTTGGTTGGGCAGTGAATGTGTTTAATTACCACAGCCATAAAAAATATTTTCATGCTTCTGAATCGTAATTGCTACCACAATTTTATTATAAGAAGTGGCGGATAGGCCCTTCCATCGGCGTCGGTGGATTCGGGGAAATATACTCCGCGTGTGAACACGAAAACTCGCCAAAGAAGCGGTCGAGCTATCTGTAAGTTGTCAAGATTGTAAGTTTCATCCAATGAGATTTTACATATAGAGACGTCATACAAAATTTTAAAGAAATAACATGGCGATATTTTATTATAGCTACCTTATATATATTTGATTATACTATTATATGGTTTCCTCCCTCTCCTTGTTGCTTTGGGAACGTTCCCATTTTCTTTTCCATCTACTTCATCACCACTGTCTGGCTCCTCATTCTCGTCAGCGCTCAGAGGTTCAGGAACCTTAGGTTTCATCCCTCTCCTTGTTGCTTTGGGAACATTCCCATTTTCTTTTCCATCTACTTCATCACCACTGTCCGGCTACTCATTCTCCCTACCTGCCCAAGCCAATCTGGCTAAGGTAAGTGTACTCGGAAACAGTTTCAAGAAGGTGACCATGTACGACCACCGGCCTTGGATCGATGTGACCATTGATTATGACTTTGGTTTTATCCAAATTCGTGCCAAGACCGATACATAGGGAGGCTGAAGCTAGGCCGTCCAGCATCTGGTTCAGTTCCTCAAGCGACTCTGCCATTAAGACTATGTCATCAGCGAATCGCAGGTGTGAAATGTACTCGCCTTTTATGTTAATGCCCTTTCCTTTCCAGTCCAGCAACCTAAACATATCCTCCAATGCGCATGTGAACAGTTTCGGGGATATGACATCCCTCTGCCTCACTCCTCTGCGCAATTGAATGGGTTTAAACTGCTGGCCCTGTACTTGGATACTCATGGTGGCGGCCTCGTAGAGACATCTCAGCACCTTGATATAACAATAGTCTACTTGGCATCACTGTAAGGAATCCAGAGCAGCCCAGGTTTCGACAGAATCAAATGCATTCTCATAGTCCGCAAAAGCCAGACACATGAGTTGATAGATGTTGATAGAGAGATACTCTTCGGACTTCTGTATAATCTGCCTCACCGTGTGTTTGTGGTCTATGGAGCCATATCCTCCGTGAAACCCAGCTTGTTCCGATGGCTGGAACTCGTAGTCTCCTGGCGTGACGGTTCGTGACCACTCGTGAAAACAGCTTATAGACGTGGCTCAAGAGTGAGATGGGTCTGTAGTTCTTAAGAAGGGTTTTATCTCCCTTCTTAAAAAAGAGCACCACCAAACTCCCGCTTTACGCCTTTGGAGTTCTCCCACTGCGGAGGATGGTGTAAAAGTGGTTCTGTAGCTCCTGTATTACAGGAGTCTGTGAGCTGTCTTAGAGCTAACTCGATCTCGTCTTGACTGATGTCAGGTAGTTCGACGGTGTAGTGGAGTGTCAGGGTGACTCTGGAATCTTGGTCATCTTGTCTATTCTTTTTTTTTTCATTTGGTTCCAATTTCAATATTTTTTATTGAAGTATTTACAACTGGTCATGAGACAAAAAATACACTAAAAAAGTGATGCCATGACTTAAACAACATACACAATACATAAAATACAAACGGAGATTACATAAAATGTATTGAAACATAACTTAAGAATATGTGATACAAAATTTAAATTTAGTTAGCGCTTTCACAAGCATCCACCCAGTCATTATACACATCTATAGGCTCCGAGAGAACATTTGTAGATGTTTGAAAGTCTTCTAAACAAACACGACATTGAATCCTAGCAGTATTTCGCGCTCGGTCCCTGCAAAAAAATAATTTGATAGTTTTATCAGCTGTAGACACATTGACCTACGGCCAACAGAAATACAGGTTTAAAATCTAGAAAAACGAACATTTTCACTTCACAGGACTTCTCATGGTTGCAAAATGGGCAGTTAAATTGTTGATCCAGAGGCTCAATCGCCTTACGCTTCGGCGGGGGCTTACGTTTGGACTTTCGGCGACCCATTCTGTCAGCTGGAAGACAACAGATAACAATGTGAAATTGCTTTATTACGAGTTTAAGAACAGAAATTATAATAATAGCTAGATAGACCTTACGTTCTGCAATCAAGTAAGGTGTAGCTTTTTATATTATTCGAGAAAAACAGTAAAAACCAACGCTACAATGCTTTTGCACAGCTTTGTTTAGTTTGCTTTTGAGGTTTGCTTTGCTTGCCGTTTTTGCCTTGATATGATATCAATCATGTCATGCAAGACATGCATGTCAGTGTCATTTCACTTTTGTCTTACATTATAGATATCTTGGTTTTCTTTGCGGGAAAGAGGAAACCGAACAAAGTTATTCGAACATCGAAGTTTTTTTGTATGAAAACTCCAACATTTTGAAAAAAAACGGATTTTTTTTTTGTATTCTTCATTATTCATGATTCATCTAATAAAATGGTTCGAGCTTTTTCAATTTTCACTTTGACCGCCCCGGCAACACTGCATTCTTTTGTGAAATATTATCTTTATATCTATGTCTTCTACGAAAATATCCTTCCAAAAATAAACCAAAGAGAATAATAGAATATCACGATAAAAAAATATAAACAAACAAATCCCAAAAATAAATTAAAATTAAATCAAAGAAAATAATTACTGTGTCCGTTCTTGGTCAGTGAAGTCAATAAGAAAACGAAATTTTCAACTAAATCTATATCATCGCTATGACAAAGTTGGTTGCGTGTCGAATGTGTCTTAGAGATAACATCAAAATTCTATCAATCCGAAACACTTATCTCCAGAATATGTACCAAAAGCTTGCGAACTCCGAGGTCAACACTACCTTAAGCTTTTTTCTTTGAATCTTGCTGGTTTTGTGATTATTTTAACTCAGATGCTAATTCTTTTAGCTTAATACGAAGGATTGGAGACCTGATACTGTGTGCTACATTTGTTATGCATTTCTGCAAAAATATAGTCAAGCCAGGGACATGGCTCACAAAGCAGAAAGTATTCTAACGCAACTACTAAAGGATGGTATTGAAGTAAGATATATCCTCCTATATACATCTCCCATAATTATGATAAATATTAGCCACTTTAATTTCAGACTACAAACCAATTTCATATTATGATTTTCTTTTCAGTTTTCACAACAAGCAGTTTATTCATTGAATGGAGGCTTTCCGCTTAGCGATATAATCAATGAAAAGCACAACGAGTATGATTCAGATTTTCTTGATGATTCAGAAATCAATACTAAAGCAATTGAAGTATGTTTCAAGGAAGAACAAACTGTGAAGCGAGAATCAACAGCCAATGAAACAAATGTTTTTGAAATAAAAATAGAAGGTACCTATTGTTATACTTCAGGTTGCTGAATGTTAATAAAAAGCCAAAAACCAAACTTAGATAATATTTGAAGTTTTGCTTTTGCTTGCTATGAAAGTTATATGTAACATGCTTGGATGAGTACCAAATTTTAATAAATTACATAATTTTATCATTATCTTCATTTTGCCCAACATAGTAGTACCTCTGTATATGTTGTGTCAGTGTGTTGTTATTTTAATTCTCATTTATTTCACAGATGTTCATTTGGAAAAGTGCTTCATATCAAACAATCATGTAAAAACAAGAAAACGAAAAGATCCAAAACTTATGACAGATTATAAGCAAATTAAAACCAATTTTAAAGCAGAATCAAGACAAAAGCACAACAGACAAGATGGAGAGAAGATTTTCATATGCGATATATGCAAAAAGTCGTTTTCACAAATGGGTAACTTGAACAGGCACAAAAGGTTACACACTGGTGGAAAGCCCTATGTTTGCGACATTTGTGACAAAACATTTGCAGAGAGAGTTTACTTAAAAGTGCATAGAAAAATCCACACTGGAGAAAAAAGATTTGCCTGCAACAGCTGTGATAAAACTTTTGTGCAAAAATGTAATTTGCAGCGTCATGAAAGGATACACACTGGAGAAAAGCCATTTTCATGCAGCAAATGTCATAAAACATTTTCTGATATGAGTCAGCTAAAATGCCATATGAGATTACACACAAAAGAAAAACCCTATGCCTGTGACAGATGTGGTATGAGATTTTCCAATGTAAGTAACTTGAAAAGTCATATGAGGACTCATACAGGTGAAAAACCATATGCTTGTACAATTTGTTATAAAAATTTTCCACGCAGCACTACTTTGAAAAGTCATATGTTAATACACACAGGCGAAAAGCCATATGACTGTGGTAAATGTAACAAAAAATTCAATTCTAGCAAGTACTTAAAACGTCACATGAGAGTTCACACAGGTGAGAAGCCATATTCTTGTGATATTTGTGACAAAACCTTTACTGTAAAGAAGTCTTTAAAAAAGCATATGAGTATTCATAGTGGAGAAAAGTTGTAAATTAATGCATATTTGTGAGAAATGGGTCCACATTATTACTTGGCTGCCAGAAGACTAAGCGACGACGACGTCGTCGGCGTGGGCCATGAAAATGTGGCGGCACGATTTCAGACGTCTTAATACGGAGTCGTGGGAGGCCACCAAAGAGCATGATGATTAGAAGTCTGTGGGGAGGCCTTTGCCCACAGTGAACAGATTTGCCCAGCACAGGGACAATGAAGGCTTCTACAGTTTTTAATAAATTATTTAAATGATAGAGCCATTGCTTTTATTAATATACCTATTTATGGCCCTCTTTCCAGCCACAGAGCTACAGTTAGACATATTATGCGTCATGGCATGACCATTGAAAGTGCTAAGTTTAGAATGAAGTTCTTATTTCCAATACAGAGTAACAATTGTACTTTACAAAGCCATCAAATTTCAGTAACTACATAAGTAAAATGAAGGAAAGCTAATATTAAGATTTTTTAAAATAAGATTTCTACTAATACTATTTTTAATTCGTTTCTACGACTGCATTATTATTTAAGATTTTAATATTATGTAAACCGTCGTTATCTTATCGTTATGCTAGTGTAGTAGTATGAATGAATATAAAGTGATACCTAAGGGATACCTACGTACCTACCCACCTGCATACAGGTGTGATACAGGCAACGTCTGTAATTCTGTATGTATGTGTATGTTTTGGGTTGATGATTGATCGCTTGTAAAATCTATATTAAATTTGCACTGGCAATTATTTTATCGACATTCATTCAAAATTTCAAATAAAGCTTCATTCATCAATCTAGTTTGACTGATTGATGACGTCCGTCAAGTTAGTTATAGTTATCAAACCAGCAATTGAAAAAGCAAGCAAGCTTCTTTTCTTTCTTTTTAGAATTTTATATTCAAAATATCGATGTCTTTTACGTATTACTTCACAGCAAAATGATTCGACACACACATATTTTACAACTGATTTGTCTACTATACTTCGGAAGTGAGGATAAACATATTTATTGGCATTTTTCTCACATAAAAAATCGGTTAACGCCCAATGGTCTTGTTTGTTTCAGGCACTTTTGTTTACACAGAATGTACAATACCGATTGTGCTGAGGAATACATGGTTTTCATTTGAAAATGGCGAGCAAACTTTAACAGACATCAATGCCAGCGACATGACTGGGAAGTAAGTGCACATACAAAGTTTAAATAAAATGATTCATCTTTTTTTCCGTTGCGAATGATGGGTCTAAAAACCAGTATTTTGTTACAGGGGAGTATGCGTAAACATAAAAGCTGATTACCGCGTAAACTACACAATGGTTTTTCAATATCACAACTGTTATTATTGTGTAAAACTGCTTGTAAGAACCGTAAATGTGCTGGAGAAGATAGAGACACCTTGTGTAGATCTGGCGCCTCATGAGGAACCTACAGTGGAGAGAGTCTGCAGGGGCCTAAACCCTGATCAAAACTTGATAACCTTATTCTCAGAGAACTATGTACCTGTAAGTTAATTATTTTTATAGCACTATGAAAACTTGAAAAAAAAAACATATTCCCAAGTCTGTAATTAAGTGTATACCCCAATCATATTTTTTTTATATGCTTGATACAATGCACTCAAATCTGTCCTTATGTTAGAGCAAAAATTGACTTGGACTTGGGGCTTAAATATTTTAATTATAAATTTGTTTTTATTTTGTTATGAAAACAATTGTAATGTAGAGTGATAATATCTTATATAAATATTTGGATTCTATTTCAGGTAAACTGCCGTTCATCCCTTGAAGGTGTATGGCACTTTGCATACCAGAACACATTCCGCTTTACTGGAGAATGCAACCACCCAGACAACCAGATAAAGTCTTGCCAGACAGCTGGTACTCAGTTCCTCATCACTAATCAAAAGTTCAACATCACTTATCGCAAGTGTCCAGGAATGTCTAACTCTTTTGATGGTGTGGTTGAATACAGCTGTTTAGGTAAGTTAAAGTACCTATAACATTTCAGAATGATTTGGATGTTATTAACTTCTTCACAAATCTATCACAAATAGCATGAGAAGTGAAAAGCTGCATGCAGAAGCAAATATTGTTGTTTTTTTTGAGCTAAATTGTTTGTATTGTAAGCAGGAAATACAAAGTTTGGAAGAATGGAAGAAAATTATGTTCATATGTTTTTTTGTATAAATTCTGCTATTTTTTTTTATAAATTCTGAATATAAATAAATAAATATAATAATAATGCTGGACAATTCACACAGCATTATCTAGCCCCAAGCTAAGCATTTCTCGTATTATTGAGTCCTAGATAACTAATATACATAATAAATAAATCGAAATGGCGCGGTGGGCGAAGGTCCGCCTGCGTTGCGGGAGGTTGCGGGTTCGATTCCCGCCTCGGAACAATTGTGTACGATCTGCAGATATTTGTTCCGGGTGTTCTGGTTCGTTTTCTATGTATAATAATAAATATCTATCTATGTAATGTATTGTATTATGTATGTCAGTTATCTAGTACGCAAGCTTTGCTTACCATGGGGCTAGATAATGCTGTGTGGATTGTCCAGCATTATTTATTTATTTATTTTTATTTAATATTATTTATTATACAAAGAATATAACCAGAACACCAGAAACAGATACCTGCTGATCATACAAACATTTGTCCATAATCTGTTTCTTTCTCCAGCATTATTTATATTTCTCCATGGTACTTATTTACAAAATTTATTAAAATCAGCTATAAAATACTTAACAAACTTATTTTAGGTCACTGGTTTGTGGACAAGAATCACTTCTTCGCCGTGGCGAACACAAAAGAATCACGTAAAGATGAGAGGTACCGTTGCTTCCTCAAAAACAGAGATGACGATCTCTTCATTGGCGCGTCTATTACACCAGAATGTAACACCCTGAAGACAGTTGAGAAGTCACCTGAGAGATACAAGATCAATCCTGTCAAGGTAAGAAATAACGCTGAATTCTAGAAGACTTCTCGGCGTGTGTGTTCTGCCGGTATTTATACGGAGAATAGCTATCTCTAGCTACGCGATGCACCGTTATTGATGTAGTAGATCTGGACCGCACCAATACTGCTGCAAACACAAAACACATCGCGCTCGGGCCACTTGCGCTTGGAGCTTACCGCAAGCTAGTTTGTTGTTATATCTCTTCCTTGTCCTTGATGTAAGTAACTAATTAATCAGGTTCAAACTGGAAACCAGCGTTGTTCCGGGCCACATTCCCGTTCGTTCGCACGTCCACATGCAGCACTAAGCTGAGTTTGAACCTTTTTGGCCAGCAGGCTAACACGGTTGCTATTTATTGTTTCTCTGTAGGTTTATTTTATTTATTTTTAAGTGTACTGTGTAGTTAGTGTGTACTATTATTATTTGTGTTATTGTATAAATCCTGTTTATGGCTAAATAAATTTATCTTTATCTTTATTACATATTTCACATCCTATGAGGATTTAAGGACAGCCCAGTATTTGATTTTTTTAGGGTGTTGGAATGGAAGGTCCATGCTTTTCTATTCTACATGAAAGTAACATATATACATATTAAAGGTTACTAATTATGTTCATTATTCATAACTTGACATTCTCATTCCAGTCTGAAGTCGTGGAACCAGGTTGTCGACTGCCGCAGAACTTTTCAGGTGACTGGATCAACACAGCTAATATTGATGCAGACGTGTTTATAAACGAAACACACATCATTGAGACCTACTATCCCGATGAGGGCAGATATAGGAGAACTATTTATGTTTGCAGGTAATGGGTCAGACAGCGCTTCCCGCATTTTCGTACGAGTTTAATTTTAGAACAAAATATAATGTTTTTATATCTCTTTCCAGGGAGCAACGAGACAGCAGAGTAATGATGGCCAGACTTACTGTGGACGGTTGTCAGAAAGATTATGTTTGCTTCGACTTTGTGCCTCAACACCACAATGTTATCAGGTAAATATTTCTTGGAAATTACTTAAAATTATGTTGTTACAGGCATTTGATAACCACTTAAGTCATTTAAAACGGGATATTCACCGTTTCATACGCTATAGATCACGGAATAACAGTTATTCCGTGATCATGGCGCATGAAACTGTGCCGAAATATCGGAAAAATCAAATCATGGTAAATATCCTGTTTTAAATGACTTTAGTGTTAATAACCATAACAGTTCCCAAAGGTTTACTTGATAACCACGCTGTCATTGGCAACAAACTAAATTTTCTTATCAATTTTTTTTCATAATAACTAATAATTTTACAGATACCGAAAAGGCTTAGCTATGATCCAAAGTAACTTCCACACAGTGTGTTCCTGGGTCCAATTCCAGAACAAGCAGCAATGGCGTTACGACATCTTCCTTAAAAGAGACCCTACACCCATCAGATGCCCTGTAGCTGGAAAATTTAACTTTACTCAACGAGGCGACGTCAGATTCGAGACGAGAATCCTTGGAGGAGTCACAATAAGCCCTCGACCTAACTTATATTGCAAACTCAACATAAGTGACTTCTCAGTCTGCGATAAAGATCAAAAAACTATTCAGATAAAGGAGAACTACTGCCTTTCCGTAGATTATCTAGGGAGGCCTGTGGATATCTACAGTGATCCCGATTACAAGATGAAGTGTATTGGCTATTGGAAAGAGAATTTAAAGTCGTATCTGATAACTTATGATGAGCTGGACCCCTTCTCAAAGTACAGATGTTGGGTGTACCAAAGGGCTGATATTAACAGGTGAAAATGCTCTATTATTTTTGTAATTAAGTAATTTTAATGCTGGCTTCATCCCACTGCAGGCCTTTTCGGGGATAAAAGTAGCCTCTAACTAAACATTTCACAAGATTGAGGCGCAGAGGGCGGATTTCTGCCTGCGATGCAGGAGCTTGCAGGTTCGGTACCCGCTTTGGGATATTGCAGATATTTGTGCTGGGTGTTTTACTTGTAATATTAAAAATATCCACCTATCTATGATTCAGTTATCTATTATCCATAACACAAGCGCTGCATAGTTTTCAGCTACATGATGCTGTGTGAATTTCCCTGTATTATTTACTTATTTAACTTCACTGTTAAAATATTAGTAGGATGGTTTTTCACTAGTATTACCAACATTTTATCAATTTTTAGAATACTGATGTCACAAGCCCTTGGTCCATACTGCGATTTGAAACAAGACGTGACGTCATGGAACTACACAGAGGGCGCTGCAGTCGCCGTAGAGATGGAGGAGTACGAAAGAGAACGCGACCAATGTCCGATGGACTTTGACGACGGTAGCGACCCCTGGGTTGTCAAGACGAATCGCGTGAAGGTACTAACCTTCTCATTTTGGAGTAGTAATAGTGCTGCTGAACTTAGAATTAGTTTCACGTTACTGTTGGTAGCTCTTCTATTGAAATGACTTAAACTGAATAGAATTATGATATAGTACCATTCCATATTTATGTATTTACACGAATATAAATATGATTATAATAATATCACATACCCATAATCTGGTACCTAAAACTGATGGTAGTCTTGAATAGTGGGCGAAAATGTTTTATGGTGCCTTTGTTATATTTTATCCTATAATTATTATGAATAAGAAATAACCACAGAACTATATTCATATAGAAGCAGAGTTTGTGGTTTGGTATAGAGATTGTAATATTTTACATAGGTGTTGTCACAAGTGTAATTAAGTGCTGACAACATAGCCGCGCGAAAACGAATCAAAAGTATCGATTCGTACGCGGCAAACGATTCTAGGCATTTGGCAGACGAGATAAATACACTTTTTGCCTTATCTCAATAGAGTTATGTGGAAATGACAGTATACATAAGTTATTAACAGTCATTAAGTAAAAATGTGTTGTTTTGTGCACAAAATGTACTGAGTACCAAGGTAAAGTAGTATTACCAAAAATCTCACTATTGTAAACCTTATATTAAGATGTAATGTAAGCCGTCCAATTCTGTCTTAGTTGTAATGTGCATCCATTTATTTTAAGTTGTTCCAGTGTGTACTTATATTTAATAATACTATTTTGTAAACTTGTGCCTTATCTGTTCTCTATAGAGAAATAATTTCTTTTGTAAATTAGTATTTACATTTTGTATGAATCTTGCTAGCACTTTATTTTAATCAAAATTTTGAATCTCACAAATCATGGAAAAAGTTAATCTTATATTTTGTGTAGTGAAATGTATGTGTAATGAAAAAGTGTACTATGAAATAATGTGTATTTTTTAATTACTCTTATATTTTTATTTGAATACTTTTGTGTTCTTACAAAATAAACCATTTACACCAAACTTTTGTATGAATTTATTTACTTACACAATTTCCTAAGGGGCTAGAATGAAGTAAAACTACAATTACGATTGTTATAAATTTAATAATGTAGACCAAACAATTACAATATCTGTGTTAATCAAGCTGTTCGACTGCAGAAGATAATTTCCAAAGCTTCAAATACATCTTTAATTGACTCTGCGGTTAGTAGCGAGCAATGCTATAGCTAACATTACATATCTATCAGTATTCTAGGTTTTATTATAGCACAAGCTTAGGCATAAGTACCAGCGGTATTTGGTGGAGTTAGAGGTTTTAGTAAGTGATTTGTATGTCAATGGTATTGTTGCATAATCCATCACATAGAATCTTATATGAAAGTAACTCAAGAGATAGTGTGGTGCAATTTGCAATGAGAGGTTGATAGATGGTTTTACCCTTTACACATTTGATGCATAGAATACCAAAATATTTGAATTTAGCAGAATAGGGCAATAGTAAGATAAATACACAGATCAATAGTTCACGGGATTAGCCATACATATTACAAACCTACACATACCTCAACAGCAATATAGATAAATAATTATTATCAAGTAAAAATATACTTATTTCCCAAATTACATAACAAACACAACAGTTTATTTAGTCCAAGAAACTTTTGGTATATCAAAGTGCTCCGTAAGGCTGTCAAGATGTTGGTTAAACTTTTCCACTCGCTGTTTATGTGTCATTTCAGCTTTCTGTTGTATTCTCTGCTTTTGCTGTAACATGAATTATAAATTATAAAGACATAATTAGATGAATTTATGTGTCAATACTAAACATCCACATTTTGAGCTGGCTCTATGAAAACACCAACATTCAGTAAATAGTATGCCTACATACCATTTTCTCTTGCATTTTTTGGAAGGCCATCTCAGCTTTTGTTTTGTGATCTGGGTTCTGCTTTACTTGTTTTTTTACTTCTTCCTCGATCCGTTTTTCAGTTTCTTTGTTGGATTTCTTCTTTTTTTTCTTCTTGATACCAGAGTTGTCTTTGATTTTTAGTTGAGATTTATTCACGCAAGCATACTCGTCGTCGTCACCCATTATGTTGTAAGGTACAGAGAGAAAAAGAGGTAATGGATCTTATTGTTCACAGGAAGATATGATCTAAGTTTTACTACAAAACAAAGTACTTTTGTTTTACAAAACCAAATCTGCAATGCAACCAACGCAAACAATAACAAAGTGAATGGAAGATTGAGATTGATTGAATACGACTGAATCATTCACTCACAATCGCAATACAGTTCTTTCAGTGTTGCCTTGTTGTTCAATGATTGATTGATTTGGATTTGATACTTGATCACAATGATCACATAGACTTAGTAATTCATTCATGCTTGATCAGATTATGTGCTCGCTGATCAGTTTGCTAAGCTTAGAGTTCGCTGCAAATTATTCCGAACTGAAGAAGAACGGAACTAAAAGTTCCAATTCCGAACAAAAGAAAAATAAAGTTCGCGTACGTTAGAGTGGAGATATAGATAATTTTGATTGTTAACAATCGTAAACCGAGAATCAGGCTTCTCAGTCTACGTTAACACTAGACATATAACTAATACTATATTAAGTAGGTGCCTACCTATAACAGTTGGTTGATGATGCTGTGTGATTTGTTTTAGATTACCTAAATCCTGGGGTATTTAGGTTGTTCTATTCGTAATAGAACTTTTGAAACTATTATGGTTATTAACACTAAAATAATTTTAGTGGTAACGTTCGTAACAAAAGACAAAATATGAGGGTAGATCGGTATGTCTGCCCATAAAAACTTACTTGCAGTACCTTCAGTTATTCCGTGATCATGGCGCATGAAAATGTGCCGAAATATTGGTTAACTGTCTAATCATAAATTCGACATTAAATATCCCGTTTTAAATGACTTTAGTGTTCTATTAGTGTTTGCGTGGCTTTGGTGTTTTTAAGTGGTTTAACTTTTCTTCTTTCTACAATACTTACAGAGAATAAAACTAACGGAAAAGTATCTGATTTGCCGCCAATCGTAAACCATTTTCTATAAACCCATGATTAACACCAAGTTCAAAGTTATTGAATCAGTAGGTAAGCATTCCACACTGAACTCAGATTCGTTAAAAAACTAAAAACAATATAATGTTTATAAAAACACAGTTAAACTAATATTATACGAGTAGGTACCTAAATGCACCGTCTACATATATTTTTCCTTCATACCCAGTCCATTCTAAGATTGCCTGTAAGAGCTTGCTCTCAGCGATAAGGCCGCCCTTTATACTTCATTTATTCCATTGTTTATTTCTGTACCTACTTATTGTTTTCTGTTTTGTGTGGTACCTATAATAAAGAGTTTTCTATCTATCTATCTAGGTATCTTAATGCGAAATGTTTGTTACCTTCACGCCAAAACTACTGAAAATTTTGGGCCTGCATTTTAATATAACATACTTTTTATCCCTTAAATCTATTCCCATGGGATAGATCAACGCGTGTAAAGCCGCGTGCAGAAACTAGTCGTTTGATCATCCTGCTCGCGTTGATTAATTTGGTTTCTCGAGTTTCGGCTATAAAACAGATTTAATTGGGTTTTATTCTTTAAGATATAAATTTATTAGATATAAATTTTGACTAGGCCTGTCGTTTTCATACAATACGTAAAGTTCATACAAAAAGACTATTAACTAAAACACGAACATGTCGACATGCTGGAATTTGTGCACGAACCGTTATCTAGGTTCTAAGCTCCATTCTAAGTAACAAATCTTTAATAACCAACGCCCTCGATAAACTTGCGTAACGCGCTTTAACCGTTAAGTGCGCATTAACTCACGAGGGTGGCAGGTTAGGCACCAAATATCATAAATAAATAAGTGATTGTTCGCGACAAAAGAGCGGGAATGAATGCGTTTCTTGGCGTTATCGCGCCGCGCACGCGTCGTCCCGCCGCCGCCGCGTACGGCGCGCAGATTAGTTCGATTTCAGGCCACGTGGCGCCACGTGCGAACTGAATACCCGCCAAAATAAGATTATCGGATTTGCACACTACAGATTGCACACGAATGAGCAGGAAGTGTAAAGTGAAACTACGGTAATGAGGGCGTTTGTGGGATGACTGGTGAATGTAGAGCTGTTAAAAAAAACATTACAATTGATACATAGATATAATTCGATATGTATTCTTTTAAATTTGAATAATTTTTGCCGTGTGGTGTGCTTTTTATAGATAATCGGACGGTTATAATTGACATTTACTACAGAAGTTTTCATCTATTATACCTACTTACGTCAAAGTTAACAGATGAAATTGCTGTGTTTCAGAGAACACTGCTGACGATGAATGCAGAATGATGTGATCTGGGAGCCTATTTTAATTCTCCAAATATGCAATTGCGTGTTTCGTTTCGCCAACTGATAGGATACTCAAATACTAAACTATACCGAATTAGAGTACCAAATTACCAATTAGATCAAGAAAAACGTAGAATTAAAAAAGGCCTTCTGACCGTTGAGTTAGTTATACATAGATTAATGCCAGAGAACCATAGGGCTTTCAATATTTCATTGAATTTGACTACTCTAGATCTTAAAAAAAAATTTACGGTTTCTTGCCAATGCCTGTCTCAATATCCCTGCCGAATGTTTAAGTCGAACAAAAATATCATATAAATTCTAGTCTTCGTTCGAGTTTTGCTCGAAGTTACTTGTCCAAACTGAGGGTAGGTCACGGGTGTTTTGTTTGTCACGTGCGCGATAAGCACCCCTCAACTCAGCCTTATCAGAGTCGCTGGCTGTTCAGACGATTCATGGCAATGGCCTTGGTAAAGTATGTTCATATTACTTAGGCTCTTATATGGACTATGGTCGACCAAGTGGGATGACGACCTGCGAAAGACTGCAGGTAGATGCTCGATATGTGAAGCTGATGCTTATATTTCAATCAATCCGTAGAATATACTACGCTTATCTAGAGATGACTAGCGTAGACGCTCAGTGCTACACGTAATGCTACGGTCGTAGCGAATACGCTACGATGAGTAGCACTCAGCTGTAGCCATTATTTGTAGTCGCGTAGCCGCTATGACGTGGCATCAACCATTGCTATGACGCACCTGTCCATCTAGCAGTGTGGCATGTGGCTCCTTTAGGTCGCCTGAGGCTGGGCAGGTAACGCGGCGATATATGTATGCAAATGGGACGTGATTTGGGTTACATTAAAAAAAAATTCTCCGTAATCTTAATCGGAAAAGTAAAAAAATCATAATAATCTATTCCATAAAAGGCATATTGCCTTCTTTTCAAAAACGATAAAAAAAAACATTTCAAATATCAGAAATGATTACCAATGTGCACAGTACATTCTGTTTTCAGTCATTCTTGGTTTTTACCATTATTCTCTTAAACAATCAATCGCAAGATTTTTTTATAGTCATCTCCATATTAAGTAAGAAATGCCTAAAATGTCGGTTTTGCAAATCATTAATATTAGATATGCGTTAATTACGCCACGATAGACAACTTAATAATAATATAACAAACAATTTAGAATTGTCAAACACACAATTTAGAATTGTCAAATACACAAAATTTAGAATTGTCAAATTTAAATTTCACGTTTGTTAATGACCGTTAGTATGACGACCATGAATTATAAATAATTAGTAAGAATTAACGTTAGAAATTGCGACAATTGGCAATACATCGGTTGTTGTGATAAGTACTTACTTCCTTCTTAGTAGGACCATGATATATTTTCTTGGATTTAATTTAATTCATTTCGATGGGTTACTTAATTCAAATTAGATTATACTCAATACTTAAATATTTATTGCAAACATGTTGTACAGGGTTCCAAACATGCACCCTGCTAGGGCACGGTAATATTTATACTTTGATTACCATTCGATTAAATGATATAAAATTATATTAAAACAAATCAAGTAATATCAAATGAAATCAAACCAAATCAAATAATATAAAATTCATTTTAATTATTATATTTATTAAAATCAAATCAAAGTTGCAGCAACCTTCGTTTGTCTCACTGTTGACGAAATAGGCTTAATATAAAAAGTGTCACTTTAGAATGCGTAGAAGTTTGAGGCAACAACTCAGTAGCTCACTTTAACAGTGGCACTTGACTTTCTAATTCACAAATCTCGTGCGAACGGCTCCGACTTAGCTCGAGCTCAACAAAGCTAAATAAATCGCTTGTACGAACAAAGCAGTAGTCCTAATAGACATTAATACAGCATTAGTTGGAGGGCGACGTCGACGCCTTGTTTGCCAAACTGCCCTAATCCGCTATTTGTAGTTGGGGTGACCATGGGACTGGGTTGTAGGAGTCATAGCAGTCTCAGTGGGGACATAGCTCGCGAAATTGTACTAGACTTATGCAGGTTAAGAGACTCTATCGGTCGTAAAATAACCAAAAACCATTGAAGTTTTTATAATGGTTTTTGTATATATTATATGCAGATTGCTACGTGACGCGTTATATGCACGTATAACCCAGCATATTTGTATGGGAAAAATGGACTTACACAGTGGAGGTAAATTTTTCCTGACTCAGTTTTTTTTTTCATTTATTTACCAACTTAAAGATAATGTTTTTAATTAAAGAATATGAACAAAGGTTTGTTCATATTCTTCTCTCTGCCTTATGTACTACGATAAGGTTTAGCTGCCATTTAAGTTTCCAACTACCAATATTGTGTTTTTATTTCGAGGGTCTAGTCTTTGTCTTTATTTGAAAAAACTCTTAAAATCTCGATTGAGATACTATTTATTATCTACATTTTTGCAGTCGTTTTGTCCTGTTGGAGTGCATATGCCACTGATAAACACACAATTATACCACTTTGATTGCCACTCTTCTAATTAATACCAAACCATGGTCACCTTATAATGTTGCGAAATTCTGACTCCCGAGAGGAAATCCTTTTCCCACGAGCTTTATTCAAACATATGTAAAGCGGATGATGGATGACTCCAACCCAAACGGGGGTTCAAACGTGTAGGGGGTTAGCCGTTTAAATCACGATCCTGTGGGCCCATAATGCCCTAATGCATTTTTCGCTGGTCACCGAGCGTTTTGAAATTTATAATGTCAATTGTAAGGCACACGTCAAAGTTATTGCTCTTTTTATAGTTGTGCCCAGGGATATACGGTTACAAAGGGTTAGCAGCAAAGATAATGCAATGACTATGTAAGTCAGCAGGCAGTGATATGTTGGCCTCTAAAATCCATGTTAATATTACGACCATGGATTTTAGAGACGCTAAATCAAATCGCACGCAGACCTAGCAGCGATTTTACAATACAATACAATACAAAAATACTTTATTGTACACCAGATACAGAACATTATGAAATATATTACATGTGACAAGTACAATGGGCGGCCTTATCGCTTAGAAGCGATCTCTTCCAGGCAACCTTTGATTTTACCTACCTAATGGATTACGAGCCTGCGACCGCTAGATCTTCATCATTTTATAAAAGCTGAGAGTTTGTCAGCATAATGTCCCCAACACAGGTAGCAACGATCACCGATTATGAAGTTTGGGTCATAGTGGCTATGGTAGATATTGGCTTGCAGTCACTGAACTAGCACCAAAAATTCGTTATCGTAATAATCCCGAACAAAGTATTATAAATAGATCTTCTATTTAGACGACCGATGTGGCGCGGTGGGCGAAGGTCCGCCTGCGACGCAGGAGGTTGCGGGTTCGATTCCCGCCTCGGAACAATTGTGTGTACGATCTGCAGATAATTGTTCCGGGTGATCTGGTCGTTTCCTATGTATAATAAAAAAAACCATCTATGTAATATATTGTATTATGTATATCAGTTATCTAGTACCCATAACACAAGCTCTGCTTATCATAGTGCTAGATAATGCTGTGTGAATTGTCCAGCATTATTTATTTAATTATTTATAATACTTTGTTCGGGATACCATTAGAAATCGAGGAATTCCACTGTCGGATGCTTTTCATAGTGGCTTTGACTTGCCAGACACCTTAAAGTTGCATAAAATGAAGGTGAACCGTCGTCATACTTACTGTGTAAGTCTACTGTAAAGCTTTTCATCTAGATGCCTAAATGTGTCAAATTAATCTCTAGTATTGAGGTCTTCAGCATCTTGGCCTCCCGACACCAGATACACAACTAGCGTTTAACTAATTTCGTTTTTTAAATTGTACTTCAAATGAAGATGCTGATTATCTATTAAAATCCAAAGTCAGGGTCGTCAGTCAGTTCAAAGTTAGGGTAAGTTTGAACCAACGTGCACGAATACCTCAGTTCCACAAAATAACAAATCCAGCTACAAACAACTGCAGTTAATTAAAATGAAACACTTCTTGTATAATGTGTCTTGAAAACAACAACAACAACAAACTTCAGTAGGTAAATATGTCGCGAAAACAATAGAAATTACCTTCGCCTTCACGTTATGGAATATGTAATGTAACCTAAAAATCTGTTGTCTTGACAGTGTAAAGGTTCGGTTGTTTGAAAGCGGTGGCCGTTATATGGCGTCGACTTTTGAAATGAAATATCGCTTTGTAGCCCAGTCTATAGAAGTTTCGTTCGTAGACAATACACAACTCTAATACACACTCTTATACCTTTATTAAAGGGGATTGTTGGGGGGGACTGAGGGACCGATATACTACAGACTCACAAAGTACGAAAATGTGCATGCAAATATGGGCTTTAACTCGTTACCCTAAGATGCATATTTTATTATTGGTAAAAATGTATCTAAAGATATCGAGGAGAAGCCCCGAATGTAAATTTTTGTGCTATGTAGTCGCAGCGGTATTGAATTAACGTGGGAAAAACTTTAGTCGTCTATTCTTCATCTTTTTAGTGATCTCTGATTGGCTTACTAGTCAATTGACTATTGACATTTTTTTGTATCAAAAAATTTTCATAACTAGACAGTAGATAAGTCAAACCCACTTAAATATTAATAAAATATCAGAAACCCGTCTTTACCGAATCGAAGTTTTCGCATTACGCGTCTCGCAGACATTAGAACCCTCGCGGGCTCATTATAATTTGTCAGCTTCTATACGAGAAAGTCGAGAAACTTCCAGAATGGATGTAGAAACTCTAAGTGAAATCTTTGGAAGGCGGGTGACGTGAAAACTTTGCTGAATTTTGAGCCGCCCCATTTTTCGACGCCATCAATTTAGCAAGCCGTCAAGAAGATTATTCGCACTCGAGACTTACCTAATAGGGAAAAAAGAGTAATTTAAGTTTTCCAGAACAGTCGTTGCGTGAGAGTTATGATCTTTGTTTGAAAGTTAGATTGATTTATGGTAAGTCTTAGTAAGAGATCCAGGGTTTTATTCCCGGTGTTTCTTTTCCTTTTTGCTACACTAACTTTTCCTTTCTTATGAGTAGGTACCTATTATGTAAAGTTAGCTAGACTAGGTGTAGATATAGACTTGATTTAAGAGTTTTGTATCATATTTACAGATATGTCTCTAATGCCAATCTCTTATTTACAGTCAATTTTAAAATTCGCACCACGTCAATCCTTTTATTGGGTACTAGCTGTTCCCCGCGGTTTTACCCGGGGTAAATTCGAATATCACATTTCCAGGACCTAAAGGAGCCTACGTTACTTCATGTCCCTTCAACTGTTGCTATGCCAAATATCAAGGAGATTAGTAGCTTTGTTAGGCCGTGAAGAAAGGACGTATTTTCGTATAAAATTACTATATACTATACGAATATTCCCGTAAATCTTCCATAGGAATTTGATGTTTTACCAAAGTGTCACCAAAACAACAATAAAGAAAAATAATCGTACAAATAATTCAATAAAACAGTTAGCTGCATTAAACTATCTCTAATTCTCTACCTAGTCACTATCTTCAAACACTATGAACTCGTCTTACGTACTTAACTATCCACCAACTACCGCTACGTCACTAAAGTCGTTTGAGTCAAAAGCGAGGGTAGTTACAATACAAACTATAATTGAGTCTATATCGAGGGAGAGACAGTTTTAAATAACAGATGTAATTGTGTATGATACAGTCGACGGAGTGGAAACAATGTCGGTACCTAATAAAAGCGGTCCAGTTTGTTAATGGTATTTGCTGACTTTTTGTTTGGCAGGTATTATAAAGACTTGTCGAAAAGTAAATTTTATGGTCATTTATTTCATTGATTTAATTTAAATTACTTACGTGATGATGATGATGAAGATTTCCAAGGTAATAATAATAATAAATTTATTCAAAAATAACTTAGGACTAAAAAGTACTTAATCTTAATCTTATATTTTGACGACCGATGTGGCGCGGTGGGCGAAGGTCCGCCTGCGACGCAGGAGGTTGCGGGTTCGATTCCCGCCTCGGAACAATTGTGTGTACGATCTGCAGATATTTGTTCCGGGTGTTCTGGTTGTTTTCTATGTATAATAAAAAATATCTATCTATGTAATATATAGTATTATGTATATCAGTTATCTAGTACCTATAACACAAGCTCTGCTTACCATGGGGCTAGATAATGCTGTGTGAATAGTCCAGCATTATTTATTTATTTATTTATATTTTTAAGGTCTCTTTTGCTTCAGCCAGCCTTGCATTGCTCGCATTTGCTGTGAAGATTGTCCGGTATTATTTATTTATTTGCGCCCTCTGACAAATCAATAACTTAGTTCTTACTGGGTGTGTTACGTACGACATAGCTACCTAAGTTCTAAATACGCGAAATTTTAATTCAACATTCGGAATTTGGTTCGGATTTCGACCTGAATAATATGAATATATGTATAAATAGGTCAATGAAAATTTAATATTTTAATCCTGACAATTTGGTAGACAGCAGCCTTAAGACAAAGAAACACAAATAAGCACAGAGGGAGTCAAAAAAGCATACATAAGTAATCGGTTCTTATAATATAATACCATGTATTATATTATAAGATCAAAAACAAATTGACGATCAAAATTAAACCAACACCACAAACCAAAGCAATTCTAAATTAAATAAGTATCAATGCGAACCACAGGGCGCAAGGGGTGGAATTGGAGCTGGTCACAGAATACACAGTAGTCATAGGGTAGTTAATCACGACACAGCTTAGTTTGTAGTTAGTGGAGCAGTTCGCAGCTTTACGAATAAAGCCCTGAATTTATGCGTTCTCGTAAAAAAAATGATACCTACGTCTTCTTAGATGGCGTGAACGCTAGTGGGTGACCAAATTTCGTTTTACCAATTTTAATTAAAATATTTAATTTTCATAATGCCTATTTTCTCGTGATCGCTAGTGAGTGACCAATTTTTGCTTTATCAATTTTAATCAAAATACATACCTAATGTTCATAATTCCTCTCAAATTTCGTTTTCGTAACCCTAGCTTTGGACTCAAATAAATGCAGATGTCGTACCTACAGTAGGTGCAAGAGGTACCTATACCGCTACTTTTTGCTACAGCTGCGGCCACTCACTTTACGATGACGCCAAATGGCCACTACATCAGAGATAGCCATCACCTCGAGAATGCGTGCACTATCTCTATCTGAAACTGTATCCCCGTGTGCGGATATGAATTAGCACCCGCGCGCCGGCGCACGCGCACATTGTCACTTCCCCTGCCCTGTCAGACGGAGTGACTTGTTAGAGCAATTGTTTTCTTTTTAGCATGGGAAACGTGGCTGTCACTTTTTGACATATATCTCATGTTTTCTATTAGTTAGAGGCTTGTTGTGTGAACTAGAAATTCCGAAGTTGGTTTACGCTATATCTCGCGTCTCGACAATTATACATAGGTTAGTACAAAACGCAAAATATTTTTGGAATATTTAGTATATTTTACTAGTTTGTAAGCCTAAAGAAATAATCTTGATATTGGAAACATCAATAGTTGCCATTACACAAACTGTTAGTAAAGTAGTGAATTTGTATGGGGCTTAGGGCTTTAAACAATTATTAGTGAGTTTTCCTCAACACTGATCTTTTTCGCTGTGCTGACGATTCTCAAGACAAGTTTTTCTGTTCTCATTGGTCAAGACAGACTATGCTTGTGAAAAAATTTTCTATAGCAATATCAATAAACACCAATCAAGCATAGATCCAATATTGGCTTCCTACTTTTGTTTCGGAAAGATGTATGCGACGCCGCGGGTCGACGCTATTTTAAGATAAATTCAAAATGTTAAGCAAGAATTGCCAGAAAATTGCAAAACGCAGAGTTGCAGAATCGTATCAACTGAATTACCAATCAATTGACTTTATTACCCCTAAATGACACTATTTTCATTGCAACCAGATGTCGAACAACCCTATAAACAGAGTATAGTGTCTCTACATACATTACAGAAGGTGCAGTGGCGTAAATAGTTTATTCATCGCTTTCGTATCGTTCTCCCAAGTGTGGGGTAATTTAGGGTGTAGAATAGGGTAGTTTACCCTGAATACACCCTGTATTTAGGGTCAAAGGGGACGAAGGACAGTTGTTCTGTTTGTTGTGGTGTGTTCGCGCTTTCTGTTGGTATTTTATGACCTTAGTTGTCAAGCAGATGATATTTTAATTGTTTTGATAGCATATCAGTGATATTTATGTATACTTTTTATGGATTACAGTTGATAGCGCTCCTCGGTGAGATAGCATTCGAAATCTAAATGTTTGGTCTGATACAGGTACCTAATAAGGTACGTTTTTAATCCACTAAAAAAAGATAACTAGGTAGTACATCAAACAAAATAAACTAATGTCACGGGACTCGAACACGCAACGATACCTCAGTACGGGAATGCGCATCCGATTCCGCTATGAGGTCAAAAATTACCTTCTTAGAAATTACCCCGAGAGGGCTTACGCGCTATAGTAACAATAAACCTAAACTACAAAAAATCCTACAAAATAAATATTTTTAAAATCTCATAGCGCTGCATTTACAAATCGCTTTAGGGTAAAAAACGTTATATAGTCACTTAATTAAACTCATGTACTTCAATGTTCAACATTGGCGTGGGCGGCGTAGGTATATTGACTAAGGGTTTCACTTCATACCATTAGTAGGTACCTTATACCTCATAATAATATTTAGGTGAGAAGATATATCAAACCTAGCAATCCATAACGTATACCTATAGCTACAATTTACGTAGTATACCTATTGTATAGGCACAGGTATAGGTATGTGGTTGATACGTAGGCTTGGTAATTAGGCGACGCACGGAGGGCCCGGAACCGGAAGTCTGCCGGAGATGAAGGCGCGATACAATATCCGGTTAGACGCCATTTCCGCCGCGAGACGGCGCGTGTGAGCCTTTACTTTCTGAATCGATGAGCTGGATTCGATGGGATGCCTGCATTGTTCGAGTTTGAGGGTTTGGTACCGATTGTTTAACATCTACCTACCGTACGTATGGGTAATTCATTATTTTTCCTACTCCGAGATATATAAATTTTATTACAATGATGTCCTCTTCACTAAGGTTTCGACCACGGAGACCAGTTTCAACAAAGACTATCCAGGTGCGCAGGACACAATTATTACATACTAGTTTATGTCCGCGGGTTCGCACGCGTTGTTTCTATGGAAATGTTTTAAGGTTATTTTTAACCCATTGGAACTGATAAAAGGCCCAGAACGGCCAGTTTGCAATTTCAGCCAGATCTAGTAGTTTTGGCGTGAAGAAAACACAAACATCACTACAATCTTATCTAATTATTAGGTAAGGTACGGTTCAATTAATTATTGATTAGCAGTTTGGTATTTTTATTGTTGATTTTTGTATTTTTATTAATTCATTTGATTTAAATCACGAGGAAAATAATTCTTCCTAGCTTAGCCTTTCTGGCATTCTGGTTGAGTCACTAGGAAACACCCGTCTTTCCAAATAGTGCTGACGCAGCCGTTATGGTACCTTACCCATCCATCCCTTACCTCCTGACGCAGGTACAAGTCACAATCCGCACTCCACGCCTCTCGTGCCCCGTAAATCACATAAAAGGCCTCCGAGGACAATGCCACTAGAGGACAGTGATGTCTGCCTTATCGACCTCATCGCTTAGCATCCTCCTTGATAAACGCCATTTTTAGGATTATGAGGGCTTAAGAATTCTGGTCTGGAGGGAGAAATGCTTTTTATGATGTTGCATCGTTGTCAGCAATTATTTTTGAATGAATGTATATTTTCGTTGGTTTGGATTGGACACGAGGGTTGTTGGAAAAATATTCGGTCGCGATAAGAGAATTAGAGTGGAAATTTTAATGCTCTGTTTTAATAAGAATATTGGACTTATCAAAATTACTGAAAAAATGTGTAAATATCTGAGATTCGATAGGTTTTTCCGCGACCTTTAAGTTATCGGCAAGTCCAATGGCTGATGCACCTTAGGTTGACCATGTGGTCAACCTAAGGTGCATCAGCCATTAGACTTACTTAAATATACCTATTTATTACCTGTTTATGTACGTGCCTATCATATTTATAAAATAAGTAGGTAGTTATTTGTGATTAGACCGTAATGAGTAAATGCGTTACAGTGTGACGACCGATGTGGCGCGGTGGGCGAAGGTCCGCCTGCGACGCAGGAGGTTGCGGGTTCGTTCCCGCCTCGGAACAATTGTGTATACGATCTGCAGATATTTGTTCCGGGTGTTCTGGTCGTTTTCTATATATAATAAAAAATATCTATCTATGTAATGTATTGTATTATGTATATCAGTTATCTAGTACTAGTACCCATAACACAAGCTCTGCTTACCATGGGGCTAGATAATGCTGTGTGAATTGTCCCGCATTTATTTATTATATATAAATATTGTATATTTACATATAAATATTGTATATTGTATAGTATCTAGATAAATAAATAAGTAATTAAATTAACACTAAAAAAAAAACAGAAACGGCCGCTTATTTTCAGCCCATAATTTAGCTTAGACATAGGAAATCAGACGAAAATGTATCTACTTCGATACCTTTTTTTAAAATCGCTTTAGCCGTTTTGATGCTTGGAGTGGAGGCAGTAAAGAATGTCCGCCAATATGACCCACGCCTCGCGGATACTAAATACATAATACTTGAAAATCCACACAAGATTCGTATCTAGCCCCAAACTAAGCAGATACCTATTGAATTAAACAGACGAAACATCCGATCTGTCTGCCAAAAGCTCTATCAATTCAATCATCCGCCGAAGCTCGTACTCATCAGTATGTATAAATAGTATGCAGTAATAATTATTCGGCGGCACAATGATAATACAGATTTAGATAGAGCTCAGAGCTAAGATAACCCCTTACATAGCTCAGAGCACATAGCGCCTGCCTACCTCGTAGGGTCAGCAGAACAAACGAAGGAATTGCGAATAAGCGAGGTGAAACCGGGAGCCAGGCCTAGGGTTTGTTAATATGCAGTATCTAGACCAGAATAATCCTAAGATAAAGACTGCTAGACATTAATTTGCTCGTAGTAATAGTAAGATATGTCTATAATTTGTTTGTAGGAGGACTCGATTCGTGTCGAAAAAGTTTAGCCATTCTGTGAATAATGCACGCGAGTTACATCAGAAATGGCGCGGTTGATTTTATTTTATTAATTAGGGTAGCTTACGTGAATCCCATTAGGGTAAAATCTACGGGTAAAATAGTAGACTGCTGGAATGTGTCATATTATTTGAATAGTATAAAATATGACTTCTCTAAGGGCTTATTTGTAAGCCTAAAGAAATAAATACTTACTTTTGAATTTTTTTGAATTTTGATATATACGGGAAGCCGCCGCCCGCGCCGCCGCCGCAGCCAAAGAGAATAGAGCCATTCCCGCACCGTACGTACTACACAAAATTTGGTTCAGTTTTTGAAGTCAGGCCAAGCTTCCATCTTACATAATATCTATGGATGCAAGCTTGATGCAAATATTTATTTCGGCCTTTATGTGACTTTTTTAGTCCATGGTCGATGGCAAGAAAAGACTTCTGTCCCAGATATCAAAGCCAGATCACGATAAATCAGTCAGCATCACCAAACGCCACAACACGACAAGGTAATTTGCCATTATGACATAAGTCAAGTCGATTGATCCTCTTTGGCCCCTGTCAAGTCTCTAACTTCAAGGAGTGTCAAATATTATGTAATAAAATAACAATGAAATAAACAAACAAGTCAAAATAATCGTAAAATAATAAAAAAATAATGGAATTGGACGCTCAATTTGTTAATTTAGTCTTGTTTTCTATTTACACGTACTTTATATGTCTCAATTAGTCAGCGTGCTGGTTACAGCAATGCAACATAAGCAATGCGTGTTATAGTTTATAGGCAAGAAATTAGATTTGAAAACAATAATAAGTGAAAGATATAAGGGCTATTACGATTGTGAAAGATCAAAATATGATCCAAAAAGCCAGAAGTATCGCCTAATAATCTTTATTTGTTTATTATAATCCAGTTTGACAAACAAGACCACTAATTAGATCATCATTAACAGTTGTTGGTATGCAACAAGTTTACTGGGTACCCACCAGTTTAAAATTTAGATATAAATACTGGGATTTTAAAAATATGTATCATTCGCTTCTACCGTCGCAGCTGTGATTGTCTCCTACTTCCTCTTCCAACAATGAAATTCGTAAGTATTTTAAACCTTATTACTCTTACTGATATTACCTACCAGACCATGAGCGTTAGGGTTCTTGTACACCCGCGTTTTCGCCGTAAATATCTACGGTTTGTGCGCCGAGGCTAAGTACAGTTGCCAGTGTTGTATGGATCACTCCATAACCACACCAGAAGATGATTCATCTATCTTCAACTTCAAACCTTGCTCTCCTTGTTTTAGATCATATTCTTCTCCGGGCTGGTGGCCGTGGCATGGTGCGTCCCCGTGAATAGCGGTGTCCGCGATCTGCCTGCGTTGAGGCACGAAGAAGTCCACGATGAGTTCGGGCAGTATGCTCTCCGGTATATCACCGCTGAAGGTAAGAATACCATGCCTGTAAATATGAAGCTATCGATTACTCAAAAGTATATACCTCAATTGAAAACTTAGGACTCGACACATCTGATACTAATTACAAAAAATTCGAAAACATAATAAAAGAAAAAGTAAATGAATGTAAGGTCACGACAAAGACCATCAATGCACTTCAAAAAGAAGCATGTATTAGGTATATGCTTAGATAAAAGTAAAAATCAGGAGATTAGTAACTAGCTTCTCCCAGAGGAAGGGTATATATCTACCATCAGTATATATTTATTCGTTGCTAGACCTAGATATCTATGTTAGTGTGTCGGTATTCAATCAGTTCATGAGTCTCCTGGTTCCTATAACATATATAAGTTCCAGCAAATAAAACATGACTTCGTTTGAAAACTAATAACAAAAAGTGTTTGCTAGCAATATTTTTTTAAAAAGACGGAATATATTCCATAGTTCTAAATAGGTTTAGAAACATAAACATTTTCTGATATTTCCTTACTCATCCAGATACGGTGGTCTCCGAGCGCGGCCGCCTCATCCCCAGCCAGAACGGCGGCTACGTCCTGGAGATCGAAGGCCAGTACCAATTCATCGGAGACGACGGTCAGGTCTACACCACCAAGTACCGTGGTGGCCCCGACGGCTTCCACGTCGACGGATCCCATCTGCCCCAGCCTGTCCCCATGCCTGCAATCTAAGTCAGAACTATTTTTGTTATTAAAATACCTGTGACCTTACAGTTTGTTTTCCTTTACACATGTGGTTCAGCGATCTGAAGTGGGTCGACCTTTAATCAAGGAGTCGCTATATTAGTCTGTCTTTAGCAGTTTCAGAATAGTACTATTCTGAAACTGTTTGCCGCTTACGTGAAAGGGTTAAGGGTCGGTAAGTACATATCTGACGGAAAATGCTTCGAGCGTATCATCGGTCGCGTCTATTCGGTCTGCCTGCCAAATTAGACCTGCCACATTACGCCTAGTTCGAATGCATTATACAAAATAGATGACGTGTCGCGACACGTAACGTCGACCGACTATGCATTTTACTTTTATCATTAAGCTTATGGTATGTGTTTGTTTTATGTGTCAAATAAATGATTAACTTACTTACTACTTACAATTATGCATTGACGGAAACGTAACAGACGCCCGACGCACGAACGCATCATCAGTGAAATTCATATTTTCCCGCATTTTCCATCCGATATGTACCGACCCTAAAGGGTTCCACTCTAACATCCCGCTTGAGTTAGCGATGTGAAATATTGATGAAGCTGTCTGCTAGCTAGAGATCGAAGATCAGTACTAGCTCAAAGGACGTCATCATCATATCAGCCCACAAACGTCCACAGCTGGATATAAGCCTCCCCACAAAATGCCACAAAAAGCGCCAATTTTTAGCCGCCTCCAACCATCATCTGCCCGCCACCTGGTTTTATTGGTTCCTAAGTAGGTATAAGCCCATCCAATATGGCTTAATGGTCGACCTATTGGAGTTGAAAACCTCAAGAACAAATTTTTCAATTCGTATTTGTCAAGCTTTCTCTGTTGTCCGTACTTACGGATTTCTGAAAGGATCTAAGGAGGGTGGTGAGGCCTCGAGGATGCGCCCCCACCCACGGCGCATAGTGACGTCACGTCCTATCTCGGCGGCCATCTTGGATTATCTCGTCGCACCTGCGGGGAGGGGAGTATCGACCCGATGTCTGAGGAAAAATTTCAGGAGATAACTGTTTAGTGATTTAGATTTTGGTGTTGTTGATCTTATTAGATTTGATGTGAAATATGATTTACGGTTTGTTTATGAATCTTAATTTTATGACAAACTTGTGGTATGAAAAGGTGCTGAAACAAAACACCTTTTCTTGGACCTATGTTTTGTTTATGTTTAAAAATCAGTTGTGTGTGCTTAATAGTCACTGCTAAAATGATAAAAAGACAGATATCAGACTGCAAAAGTTAAACAAAGAAGTCTCATCACATAATCAGATCAACGAAAATAATTTAATTACACAACTCCAAGCCACTACAAAGTACAAACAATTCAATTAAGCATTTAGCTAAACCACATCTAATATAACATTAAAATTCCACCCGCACGCGTGGCCTTATCAGTCTATGGCAGTTTGGTCACGCTGATATTATCTCTGGACCCCCCACTCCGCCACAGATTACAAAACATAACCTCAGAAATGTCTACTATGAACTATGACGTCATCTGTAAACAAATTCAAATTACCAAACAAAGCTCTATGCACAAACCGAGTAAATTCAGTTTTAGAAAAAACTAGACGAGTAGCTTTCCGCTTTTGGAGATGGAAATAACTTTAGAACTGAAAAGTGGAGGACTATAGTCCGTTTTCCTTTGAATGGAGGTCTACAGAGGGAAAGTTCTAGGGCTTTGTACAACTTCAAACGATCCGCCCTTCTGTATTTACAAAGGCATAATGCAAAATTTTATTTTTACTTTACAAACGAGAATGGCGATGGGTCTGTTTTATTGTGATGTCAGTTACAGCTGTGGGCTCGGAATTGTGTGCCCTTTCAACTCGTTATGGTAGAGTAGACAAGTACCTTTAACCATATTGTTTTTGTAGGGATTAGACCAATGAGTAGGTATTTAAGTAACTGCTATAAACGGTACCCACTCGACTCATTCTTTTGTCAGATAGGGTTCTAGTTTACCGCATTCTATTAGGATTTAGGATGCGACCACTTACGTGCCCATTTGTTTTGTATGGATTAGACCAAAGAGTATGTATTTAAGTAACTAATAATAAATGGTAAGTACCCACTTGACTCATTCTTTTGTCAGATAGGATTCTAATTTAGCGCATTCTATTAAGATTTTGGATAAATACCTACATGCCCATTTTTTTTGTATGGATTAGACCAAAGAGTATGTATTTAAGTAACTAATAATAAATGGTAAGTACCCACTTGACTCATTCTTTTGTCAGATAGAATTCTAATTTAGCGCATTCTATTAAGATTTAGGATAAATACCTACATGCCCATTTGTTTTGTATGGATTAGACCAAAGAGTATGTATTTAAGTAACTAATAATAAATGGTAAGTACCCACTTGACTCATTCTTTTGTCAGATAGGATTCTAATTTAGCGCATTCTATTAAGATTTAGGATAAATACCTACGTGCCCATTTGTTTTGTATGGGACGTGTATTTAGACGCATAGAGCATTAAATAATGTAAGGCACTATTATTTAGATTTCTGTAGACCAATGAGTAGGTATTTGAGTAACTGCCATAAATGGTAAGATACTTGACTCAATCTATATTTTTAAACTTACGCGATCTGAACACATAATTATAAGTATTAATACAACGGGTATTTATCGCGTTTATTTACCTTTTTTCCCGACGTTTCAACAGGTTTACACTCTGTCGTGGTCACGGGATGACTCAATCTTTTGTCTTCAGATGGGATTCTAATTTAGCACATTCTATTAAGATTTCGGATAATTACTAATTGCAAAGTTGTTAGGAATGTTATAAGAAAAGTTTCCTATGATGAGAAAAAGGAGCAGGCAATCAATGTAATTTATGTCTTAGGCACGTATGCTTTAATACGTACCGATCCTATCCATCCAAAGGTTGCCTTGAAGAGATCGCTTTTAGCGATAAGGCC
Organism: Eupithecia abbreviata; assembly: GCA_943735965.1. Lineage (NCBI taxonomy): Eukaryota > Metazoa > Arthropoda > Insecta > Lepidoptera > Geometridae > Eupithecia > Eupithecia abbreviata. Next base: position 8,791,714 of record OX030979.1, on the reverse strand, counting down.
GCCGATTGTGCCACTAGATTTAGTTAATATTAAGATCCTTGAAATCAAATAAGATGTTAAGGTGAAAAAAAATTTAAACTTTGTCTTTATTTTATATTTTGACTTGTCTACGTGCATTAAATAAATAAATAATGCTGGACAATTCACACAGCATTATCTAGCCCCATGGTAAGCAGAGCTTGTGTTATGGGTACTAGATAACTGATATACATAATACAATATATTACATAGATAGATATTTTTTATTATACATAGAAAACGACCAGAACATCCGAAACAAATATCTGCAGATCGTACACACAATTGTTCCGAGGCGGGAATCGAACCCGCAACCTCCTGCATCGCAGACGGTCCTTCGCCCACCGCGCCACATCGGTCGTCATTTTGCATTGTGCATTCTTTGTAAGCCTAAAGAAATACTAACTTGTTCTTATTCTTATTTGAACTTAATTTCTATTTAGCAAAAGTAATTGTGTTTATTGGATAGGGATTCTTTGTATTTCGTGGGATTTTAGTCCGTTTTCAAAGTTAGTTTTGTATATAAAGTACGAGTATCAATAAAAAGTCAGTCCGTTCCATCTTTTAAAAACGCAAAAATCCTCAAATATCCAATTTGATTTAGGGCCAGAACCAGCAACCATTTAAGTAATTTCCGGGCGATCCCTTTCTAAAGAACTCTATACTACTCTACAACAATAACAAGAGTCTCCACACCTTAGATTGTTTAACAAACAGGAAAGCTAAAGTGGCTATCGACATGTTAATTCCGTATGCGACCACCGGGGTATGGGGTATTGCGATCAAGGGTGGCTGGAGTGATGCAGCTTCCGGCTGTGTATATGGCACATTTCGTTGTAAGATCGAGAGCTGGTATGTTAACGAGCTTGACCTGAAATATTATGCAAGTGATTGAACCACGGTAAACTAAATTTATCTTTTTTTGCAGTATAATTTGGACACAATATAATTAGACAATGGCTCATCAGTCGTCTTATCTGAAATATTATGCAAGTGGTTGAGTCACGGTTAACTAAAGCAGCTCTTTTTGTTGTATAGTTTAGACACAACATAAACTTACCCAATTGGATAATGACTCTATTCCACAATCAACAAAGTGAGTTTTTCTTTTCGACCAGTTGGATTAAAGGGTATCTATTGACCCAGACAGAAAATACGTGATTTTTTTGTAGTGTGGTGGTCAGTTGGAATATCATTTAATCAGTGAAATCACGCACAGAAATATTTCTGAGTCCTGGGATATTCAATACTTATATTATATTGAACGTCCCTCGAGAACTAAGAGTATTGTGGAATTTTGTTGCCATGTGCCAAACCAATGGCCAACAACTGTCCTATTACTTTCTCGTTACACCGGCAACAATATGTCATTAAAGCTCGTCACTTAAAGTATTAAAACAAAGGTTCATTAAGAGCGCGTGCGTAGACGCAGCTGATGAGTCGAGGGTGCTAGGAAATGGTGAGTGGTGAGTGGCACGTGCTGTGCCGGGTCAGACCACCAGGTTCGGCGTGCTGGGTGGTGGGTTTGAAGATGTTTTTTGTATGATGTCTGGTTGGTTGCTAATAAGGAATTGATTTTGTAGGAGAAAGAACTGATACCACGACAAACCATCTCTGGCTGGCAGGTAGGTCTTTCTTGCAGGTTCTCAGGCAGACATTATCAAGATAATAAACCCGCTGTCCAAGGAAGATCCCCGCCATCTATTCAGGTCTAAGGTAAATAGGGTTTAAATATATATTTATTTCTTGGAAAGGGCGAAGAAAAAAGATTCTGAGATATTTCTCTCAAAGAGACGTTTTAATTAAATAAATAATAAATAATTTTCGAATCTACGAATAATTTTACTATGAAAATCTGAATTAAATAAAAATAAAATAAATAATGCTGGACAATCCACAAAGCATTATCTAGCCCCCATGGTAAGCAAAGCTTGTGTTATGGGTACTAGATAACTGATATACATAATACAATACATTACATAGATATATTTTTTTTATTATACAAAGAAAATACCCAGACAAATATTTGCAGATCTTACAAACATTTGTCCCGAGGCGGGAATCTAGTACCCATAACACAAGCTTTGCTTACCATGAGGCTAGATAATGCTGTGTGGATTGTCCAGCATTATTTATTTTATTTTTATTTTTATCAGATTTTCATAGTAAAATTCTTCGTAGATTCGAGTCGTGTCTGGGACTCTAAACCGCTATCAATACGATCATAATAATAAATGATGAATTTAACATGCTATTTTAAATACAACAAACTTTTTTATACAAGTCTGTCTTTAAACTCCAGGTCGTTGCATCTTTTGTCTGAAACAGAATTATTTTTCTGCCACGCTGAAACATAACGATATCTCTCAGATTTGAATAACAGTTAACTTATCTTAACAGACTATAAAATGTTATTGGAGGGATGGAGTGATATTTTTACTGTTTTGATTTTGTACGGATCTGTTTTTGAGTGTTATGGGGTAATTTTGGAAACTGGAAAGTTGGTTATGTACTGAGGGACCTACGCAAACTACACTATTTACCTTAGTAGGGACTTAGAAGTCACTCAACTTTTTTCACAATCAAACCAACCTAGTATCAATATTGCCGAGCATTGTTAATCAGGCACTCATCTTCTAAATTAAAACAAATGAGGGTTATTTATCCTTTTGTATTGTTTTTCCCTACGTTTCTATCGTGTTACAGTGATGGAAGATCGACCACAGACGTGGCGCGGGAGCTGGTGCGGCGTGTGATGGAGGCCCGAGAGAATAGGCAGCACGTGGCGGTCATCATGTGTGACCTGTCGAAGGCCTTCGACGTCGCCGATCATGACGTTCTCGCTGAAAAACTGAGGCACTATGGTTTTAGCGGTCCGTCACTGGCTCTTCTAACTGCCTTCATGGCTGGTCGGAGTCAGGTAGTCACGGGGGCTGGAGGAAAAGTGGCTTCAAAACCACTAAAGACTTCAGTAGGAATTGCGCAGGGTTCGTCGCTCTCCAACATCATGTTCTCTCTCCTCCTCAATGATCTGCCGGGGTGTTTAAATACCGCAGACGTACTAATGTACGCGGATGACGTTGCCGCCGTAGTCAAGGCGCCAACAATTGACTCATTGGAGAGGAGTTTGAGCATGGTGGCGGAGAAACTAAATGGTTGGTTCCGAATAAATGGCTTCCTACTGAATGTCACTAAAACGAACTTAATCGTTTTTAACCTGGCCGGGCGTGCACAGAGGCCCTTGAGCGTGATGTTGGGAGGCTGCTCTGTCAACCAGGTCAAGTCAGCTACTTTTTTAGGATTTCAGCTCGATGAGGGTCTGACGTGGGAAATCCATATATACAAGCTATGTGATAGATTAGGTCGGGCGTGTTTCGCGCTTTGGCGGTTGTCCTCGACTCTGGACCAGAACATGACCAGGAGCTGCTACTTCGTTTCTGTCCATTCGCTCCTTCAGTACGGCGTGGAGCTTTGGGGGAAAGCCGCTGATTGGGAGCGAGTGTTCAGAATGCAGAAGAGAGCTGTTAGAGCGATAGTACGCGTTCCGTGGGACACACCCGCCCGCCCTATTTTTAGAAAGCTAAGGATCCTAACAGTCCCTTGCCTGGTTATTCTACAAGCAGCCATGTACGCTCGTGACCACCTTAGTGAGTACGCTAAATTCGGTGACGGTCACACTTATTTTACGAGGAGCAGAAGCAAACTAAGGGCCATGCAGAGGCGCCTTACTAAAACCTCCAAGCTAGTTCATGTTCTAGCGCCGGCGGTATACAATCGTCTCCCAATCATGATAACGAGTGCGAGCTCAACGCAATCCTTTAAATACAAATTAAAGAACTGGCTGGTCGAACAATCCTTCTACAGGATTGACGAATTTGTAAAATAGGATGCTTAATATCGTTATTATTTACTATTATTACTATATAATCGAATAATTAATTATAAATTTATTGTATAATTTAATTTAATATTATTGCTAGATGACCGAATAATTAATTATGAATTTATTGTATAATTTTTAATTGATATGTATAATTTCACATATTTTAATCGAATAATTACCAATTGAATGATACCATCTAATATACTTAAGTATATGTTAAGGTATGTACTATTTGACGTGTAATATTTTTGTTTACCAATAAATTGAACTATGAACTATGATGGCGACTGGATATACTCGAAGTAACAGCTGACAAATAAAATGTACGCGACCAATACCTGGTGAATCATTGCAAAAGCTTAAAAAGTTGTAAATGAGGCTGCTTGCGTATCATCTTTCGTGTGGTGAAGTGAAGATGAAAAAGTTTAAGTATAATAGAATAAAATAGTATTTAGCACACAAAAAAGACGGAACGAAAGTAGGTACCAAAGCCAAAAAAAAAACATACATTAAATAAATTAAACTGGATAACATAAACTGCCATAATAAAACGAAACTAACAACAAAAGAAAACTCTAGTGTAGAGTCTGAGGTAAGTAAGAGTAAGTGAGAGGTAAGTACCTACCCTACCTACTTAGATTACCCACAACATTAATATGTTGCAAACCTCCAATTTACAGCCGATCATCGATAAAAATGCCAAAAGAACCCGCATTTCGGCTAAACCATAAAACACGCGAAAAATGAAGATATCAAATTCGGTGTTTTGAAAGACGATGCGCTTACCTCGTCATTAAAAATACGTCTTCGCGCCTTTTAAAAAGTATTTTTATTATGTTGATTGTATTTATCTTATTCTATAGAGGAGATCTTATTGCAGCCGACAGGTATGTGGCCACAATTAATTTTTTGCTTCTACCATTGAATGTGGAGATAAAATGGATTTTTATCTGTTATTATCACGTTTTTAACACCTGTGTAGGGTTTGCGCAAGATATAATTGTATGGGGATTTTACTTTGATATGCAAATTGTATGGGTCTTTGAAGTTGTAATGGTAGAATTTTTTGGTTTCCATTTTCTCATTGTTTTTGTTAGTTTGACATTGTTTAGGTCATGGTTGGGGTTTGATATGTTTAAGTAATTATTTTGTTATTATGTTATTTATTTTATTTTGTAAGCCTAAAAAAATACAAGTTTTGAAATCTGAAATCTCTCTAGAGATGTCAGCGACTGCAAAACAAAATCTGCATATTCTGGCTTATTATTTTTTAATTGAAACGTCGTTTTAGTACTTCCACCGCCAGCATATTATAGGATATTTTCCATCCACACTATGGGATATTTTCGTTCCCATATTCGTGGTATGAAACCGGAAAACATCATTTTTATTCTAAAATATAGAGTTCTCAAAAAGTCAACCAAGGTGGTCGATTATTCACATGATTGAATCACATCAAAGGTCCAAGGCACACGCGTCGAAAAAATAAATCAAACATTCTCTCCACGACGCCCACCATTAATAAAACTCTTTAAAATATATTTAATAATGTCCACAAAGATGAAGGGCACAATACTACCCATAAAGGGCAGCATTTATTACGGCGACAATATATCGAACACAAAAAGATATTGTGACAAAGCAGCGTACTTTTTAATAATATTGTCATTTCTCAGCAGCAGTGGACTCTTTCAAAAAGCCATAACGTAATAATTTATCTCTTTATAAGAGTTTTTTATCTGTGGGAGAACATCCAGGTGAGCACGGGTTAAGTATATCAAAAGGTTGTGTGTTCAGCCTTTCTATATCGTGTTATGCAATGTGACACTGCTTTATGAAGGATACACTGTTTGAAGGTAAGGAGGCTGTTACAGTCATTCACAACAGATATAGTGATGCCTACAAATCTTTAAGTTCTGAATTGTAAGCTGTATCTATTTGTAGCAATAGTTTAAAACCCGTTGTAGTTATGAATCCTGGTAATAATATTGCTGCATTTTCCTTCCTAGATAATTGGATTTTTATTTAAACTGACCACAATTTTTTAAATATTTACACTTTTATTAATATATTTATATAAAAATGTGTTATGCAATGTGACACTGCTTTATGAAGGATACACTGTTTGAAGGTAAGGCGGCTGTTACAGTCATTCACAACAGATATAGTGATGCCTACAAATCTTTAAGTTCTGAGTTGTAAGCTGTATCTATTTGTAGCAATAGTTTAAAACCCGTTGTAGTTATGAATCCTGGTAATAATATTGCTGCATTTTCCTTCCTAGATAATTGGATTTTTATTTAAACCGACCACAATTTTTTAAATATTTACACTTTTATTAATATATTTATATAAAAATGTGTTATGCAATGTGACACTGCTTTATGAAGGATACACTGTTTGAAGGTAAGGAGGCTGTTACAGTCATTCACAACAGATATAGTGATGCCTACAAATCTTTAAGTTCTGAGTTGTAAGCTGTATCTATTTGTAGCAATAGTTTAAAACCCGTTGTAGTTATGAATCCTGGTAATAATATTGCTGCATTTTCCTTCCTAGATAATTGGATTTTTATTTAAACCGACCACAATTTTTTAAATATTTACACTTTTATTAATATATTTAAATAAAAAGACAAAATATATAATCTATTCCTTCGGGAATACATTTTTTTGGGATGATCTTGGGATTATTTTCTATACAATAGTTCAAGAATCATTGAAATTGGTCCACAATTTTGACTGGGTAATTGGCAAAGATACATACAACAGAATATAGAATCTCTATCTATTTTGAAGCCGGTTACAAATATACCTAAAGTACCATTGCGTCCTATTGGAAAACAAATCGGTAGACTGTACTCACATACCTTTTTTCATAGGATTCTTAAACATTCTTCAGAAAAAAAATGCCAAACCGGCTCTTCAAATATTCAACCCTTGACTTTCAAGTGCTTTACTACAACCACGTTTAGTAACGCCGTTACATTGTTCTCCGTTACCGTAACGAAAGGGAACTCTTTAACGGCGCTTACGGCACCACGAGACACTATTGTCCTCCTTCCTAAAAAATAATAGAATAAACTTTTTAAGATGTTTGACTGTTGCGCAATAATTTACCGTGAAACAAGACATTTTTTCACTCAAAACTTCCATTGCGTAAAAAATAATGACGGTCTTTATAGCGTTCGACGAGACAGGGTTGACATCGGAGCCATAATAAAATCGATGAAATATATAAGGGCCTGTGCCAATAACTCATAGCGGGCGATTTAAGGACCATTGCCTATTGTGACAGTCTTTGCACAGGTAGGCGCCCGGTGGGTAGTCAAGACACTCGACAAATCACAAATTCACGATTCGCTTGGGGTGAAATTTTGATCGCGTATTGTTATTGAAATTAGTAAAAGGTAAGGGGCCGCCAAAGAATTACGAGTTGTCGAGTACATAGGACGAGAGTTCGAACATTGATTCGCGAGATGGAAGATTAGATATTTGTTCGGGAAGAAAACATGAGAAAGGAAATAAATGTCAACAAAGATAAAAACAGTTGGTGCTAAAAAATAATCCTGTATGTGAGTAAGAAAGAATATTAATCGAGTAAAAGGGTATGGTTACAAAACCTTATAAGCTGCGATCCTAATAAATGATGGAATTTTATTTACAAATGCTATTGGGTTTTGAATTACTAATTAGGTGAATAAAAAGGATTTTAATAAAGATAACTGTTTGGGCTACCAGTGTTTAAAATGACGGAAACATATGTAATTTGAATAAAAAATCGTTTAAGCATCGACTTACCGTAGTATCAATCAATTTACAAACGTAATGAACATGGATTGGTCGTAAAGAGACTAAATAATTATGACAGTTGGTAATTTTAGTTATATTAAATATAACTTAATGGTTGTTATGTTTTTGGTAGTTTATCTGCGTAGGTTTAACTATAACAAAGATCGAAATTTAGAAAGGAAATGGCGTAAGCTCTCAAAAGTTCATAAAATTTTATATAATCTGATAGTTATTATTACTTTAAGTGAGTATTTTAACTTTAAGTACCTATGTTACTTTATGAAGACTACTTGTCAGATCGCTCGGTGTAAGATTGGAACTTTTGGGAGTATAGGTAATAATTATCCTTTTTTTTTCTTATTATTGTTCCTTCGTTTCACAATTCTCGGCATTATTTCCTGTATTGTTTTTGTCTGTCCATGTTACTAGACATGCTACAAGAATTATCATTATTTATTTTTAATGAATTTCCTTTAAAACAGAGCTCTAAGTTCATTTGACTATAGTATCGAGCGAGACGTGATTATTGACGTCTTTGGTATGGGATTTACGAGTGCGTAATTCTCTGTCCGCACGATAGAGGCGCTGCTATCGTGCGGACAGAGAAATAAGTGCATGAATAAGTGCAATATACAGAGAAATAAGACGTACCTACGATCACATCTCTATCTATCTATAATTCTATACTATACTATGTGATTGTCAACTGAACTCGGGGCTCTGAAGACAACTTCAAGAGTGACATAGAACTCTTACTTTATTCATCCACGGTAGGTGAAGTTAATATTGTTAACATTTAGTTTATTATTTATATATATTTAAGTTCTTAAGGGCTGTGGATTCGTTTTATAAAAATATAAACATATTTACCTAAATAAATTATTCATCTCTCCAACCATAAGTCACATCGAAACATCAACTATCAATTCCAAACAAACCATACACCAGCTCCCTGGATTTGGGAATAGCAGGTAAATACATTAAAATTAATTAAGGGGAGGCGACCGCCCGCGCGCTACCGTCCCGGCGGGGGGCGCCCGTGTGACGACTTCATGCAGCTTCCACGAACGTCCCGGGAGCTAGGACGTGACGCCGTGGCTGTTCTAGAGGTCAACGATCTATTGTGATGACTGCCTAGCCTTTGGATTCTACATATTTGGACTTTAATGAATAAGTAATCAAATCAAATCATTTAAGTATTCGCTTATTGGACGACCGATGTGGCGCGGTGGGCGAAGGTTCGCCTGCGACGCTTGAGGTTGCGGGTTTGATTCCCGCCTCGGAACAATTGTGTGTACGATCTGCAGATATTTGTTCCGGGAGTTTTGGTCGTTTTCTATGTACAATAAAAATATATCTATCTATGTAATGTATTGTATTATATATATCAGTTATCTAGTTGACACTGCTTAACATGGGGCTAGATAATGCTGTGTGACTTGTTCAGCATTATTATTTTTTATTTATTCGCTGGTACAAAAGCTCTTAATAAAAAATGGTATTTCCTATACATTCCTACCTCGTCGAGGCGTGCAAATTTAAGATGTGCTAACATCTTAAATTTGCACGCCTCTGCTGCAAATGTCACAGTAGTTTAGCAAGCTTATAGAGTTATAATGTAAATAATGCTGGATAATTCATTATCTTAACTACCATTAAAACAGAGCATTAGAAGCATAGAGCATAGATAACGTTATCTAGCCCAAAGCTAAGCAGAATTAATTATCTCTGTATTTTTATCTCCTACATATTTGTAGGAGATAAAAATACAGAGATAATTACAATTACAAATCATTTATTATCAATAAATGATTTGTAATTGTATTTGTAGGTTACCAAGTAGTACCAAGTTACATGTCAAAAAACGGGGTATTCAATAAAAAAAAATATATATTGCCTTAATATAATATTTAAAATGCTTATGCTTGCTTATTAACAGTTAATTATATTTTTTATATAATATTTAAATACATAAACTTGTACAATTTTTCTTCGTAAAACTTTTTTACTTCGTACCATCATTCGGACCAAAAAACTCCTCTTGCAAATATGGTCCCTAAAATCCCAGCTAATTAATCAAATAGTGCATAGAGCAAGCATGAAGCAATAAATGGCAAGTGACTGTTGTTTGGGGTCAGTTATTGGCCACGGCCCATCACTGATTCGACTCGGATAAACGGAGGGGATGGTAGGCAAATTCGAATTGGCTTTTCGTTACTTCGCGTAATATAAACGATGTGGCGCGGATGTGACGACGAAGTGGCGCGGTGGGCGAACGACGCAGGAGGTTGCGGGTTCGATTCCCGCCTCGGAACAATTGCGTGTACGCTCTGCAGATATTTGTTCCGGTTGTTCTGTTCTGTGTTCTATGTATAATAAAAAATATCTATCTATGTAATGTATTGTATTATGTATATCAGTTATCTAGTACCCATAACACAAGCTCTGCTTACCATGGGGCTAGATAATGCTGTGTGAATTGTCAAAAAAATAATAATATATAAACGAAATGTCCCATGTATTTAGTTTATACTACGCGAAGTAACGTAGGCATGGTCTTCAAGTACAATAGGCACAGAATCGTTCTTATTTACGATAGGCTCGATTTTGTTCCTACTGTATTTATTTAATGTACATAAATAACTTACGTAGGTACTTGTGTAGGTACTCTTATGACTAGAGTTGTTCTACTCAATTTTAATATGGCGCGTGATTTCTGCAAATTTTTAACAGATTGTTCAAAGTAAAATTCTTATTGCTAAGTTTTTCTCTAATGTCACGAAATAGGTTGTTCTTATTTATCAAACAGAATTCAACAGTCCACGTCTTTTACGAATGTCTTCATATGGGGCCAGAATACCGATTACTAGATAAACTTATTGTTTATCCTCAAAAACTCAAATTAAATGTCAAGATGAGATTTTAAATGAGGCCACTGATCTTAGCCCCACTACAATATTATTGTTTCCGCGTTGATTCGACATGCGTCATTAGTGGTTCGTCCCGGCTAAACTGGGGGCTGGTACGCAAATTAACTATTTAGGAATGACTACCCAAAGCGGGGGAACAGTCTAATGACTGGGGAAAGTTATATTTACATGTGTGTTATGCAAGACTCATGGTATCTTTTATTTTAATTATAATAATGCTAGCTATTTTGCACAGCATTATTAGCAGTATGGGCTAGATAGACTAGACTTTACTCTTGATTCTATTATTATGAGGTTCTTAACATCAAATGTTTCTTGTTGTCATTAGAATCTTTGTGAGCAGTAATGTGTTAAAAAGGCTGGTGCACAATAAAAAAAAATCATTTCCACCATTATAAAATGTTTGTATGAGTTGTAAAAACTTTGTAATTTTGTACGAGGCCAGGTTTTACGAGCTATTCAGGTATGATGTAAAAAGTTCATATCATTTTGATTGTTTTCTATAATTCCAATACAATAAAGGAAAATATACAAATTAGTACCTACTAATCAAACTGCTTATTAGTGGCTAATTCGAGAATGAATCAAGTGTTGAGGATAACCACAAACGGGCGTTTTCAGTGTTTCTATCTCATATACTCTAGAAGTCACTTTCTCAAATGAAATGTTGTCACGGGCCACCCAAATCCCATTAAATCATATCAACTCATCCACCATTCCCACAATTATTTCCAACTCAATTACAATCAGGCCTCGCGCCTAAACGATTAGAAAGTTACTACCTTTGTCAACTTATTAAACTCTGACGGAATTATCCGAATTATCTGTCTGCGAGTATGTTCTCATCGTAAAATTGTCTAATATCGCAATAAATATGTCGGTGTTTTGTACTGGATCCTTGTTTGGAAACAAGCAAATCCGTGTCGAATATTAATTTGTGTAATAGGGCATGGAATTTTGGGGTAGGCTCGGCCACAGATACAAAAGTAGTTAGTATGTAATACGCTACAACTTAGTTCTTCAGATGGAAATGGCGCACTTCGCCGAGAAGAGTTAAAATTAGAGTAATTTATGGTTTTAATGGCTGGTTTAAAGTAACTTCAAGGTAACGCTTTTAGTTCCAGTTTTGTCCACCTGCACATTATAAGTTTGTGGCGCTGCGTATGCTCTCTGTGTGGCATTGCTCAATTTTTTGCATGTCTGTCAGTTTTGTTCATAGCTGATTTATTGTTTTGTCTGAAGTGATTGTTTGGGGAAAACTATGCATTTTAATAAGTTTATTTGTATTGTGCGTTAGAGTGTTGCATGAACGGTTTACGAGTGTTTTCGAATAAGTTGGTGAGATGGGAGTTAGGTAAGTTTTGGTTTAGTTGATACCTACACTCTCTTATGTCAAAAATGAAGTAATTATTAATAGTTATGTAATTGGAATTCTACGAATAATTGTATAATATCAATAAACTTGCGCAATTTCTATCGTTCTATTGAAATCCCATATCACGCCAACACTGACCATTAAATAAAATGTATTACAAATGCATTGACAAGACATTGTATTAAAATTTATTATTTTCATTGTCACAACAATATGGCAACACAGGGATAGTTAGCGGCGCTGTGGGCTATAATGGCAATATTTATTTATGTTTACTTATTTGTTGAGGATTTTATTTGTATTGATACATTATCTGTGGGCACCTCAATTGTTGACTAAGCTTCTGTGTACATTTCTATGGTTATTTTAATAGACAAAAAATCTATGGGCTACTCAAAGGACAATCATCTTTTCATCTGTTGTGTGAAATGTATCAATAATGAGAAAAAGAAATGCACTGCGCTTAATACAATAATACTTTGAAAACTGTGTCGAGTTTGTAAGTAAAAGAAGTCAAAGGTAAGGTTTTAATTTATTTATGAATTTAATTAATAATATTTTTAAATTATAATCGAGGTAGTTGAGACTAAAATATTATTAGTAGAATATTAAACCTTCGGGAACTTGTTAAAAAGACCCTTCTTCATCTGGCGGTTATTTAAAAATTTTAAAAATAGTTGGTAGGCACCAAGAATTTGGAGGAAAATTTAGATTTACATAACCTTTTTTATGTCTGTATCACGAAATATACCTTACCTATTAATTTTTGCTCTGATCATCCAAAACATCCAAGCAATGCTCACTCACTGCGAAATATTGAAACTTCTAAGTCCTTTGTCTCGCGACAATGGGCATAATCCTTCAATCCTACTACAATAGTATTGTAATTGTGTTTACGCAAAAATATTATTTGAATGCGTAGGCAGTTACTATCTTTTTTAATACTTTGGCCTATTGTTATTCGAAGTGCTAGAAGTTTTGGAGATGCAATTAGAAATATAGGCGCCAATAGCGCTTTCGCTTAATGTAAAGTTGGTAACGTCGCGAAACGTGTGATTCTTTGTGCTGGCTTTGTGCATATACTCGTATATACATTCATGTCGAGTCCATGTCACTATTCCATAGCTTGTTAGCTATGTTATAGTATACGGCATTCTAACTACCATAGTTCGCTTTAGCATAGGTAGTACAAACAAAGCTTCGAGACCTGGCTTGGTCCATTTGCCTCACTCGTCGTTATCTGGGCGGTGACCATAAATTATTAAAAATATAGTACCCACATATATACGAAGTAAATATTTTATTTACGAGGCCTGAAAATTAAATGGTCTCTGACTATTTTCGTTGATAGATGAACTGCGAAAACCTTGGAGAAACTGAATAGCCTACCTTTTTATAATAAAATAGGTGCTTAGCAGTACTATTCTCACAGAGCAGACAAATTTTAGCAATTGCGTATATAAAGTTTGGTGTTATGAATAAGAGGATTACTATGTAACTGAAATAGAAATGGAAAATTAATTATTTATTAGGTTACACATTTTACCATACTGATTTTTACAGGTAAAAAAACAGGCTGGAATGTGCAAACTACCAAAAAAGTAGAGTCATCGAGTGGCATTCGCCATTCGATACAATTAAAGAATCATTAGCTTGTCACGTCCACTCTACCTGCCCATACATTACCTTGTCAAAATATTTCGTTGAACCCAGGGGACTCTGATTTTTAGGGTTCCGCACTTAAACTTGATTCTAACAATCGTTCTATGCTTGACGTAAAATCCTTTGTCATCGGAGTCTCTGTGCGTTCAATATAATATATATACTTTACATTTTAGTAAATTAAATTAAGAAAATAGTAGAATTTTTATGTTTCTTTATTTCAAATATAGAAAAATGATCAGGGTTCAATTGGTTTCTGCTGGTTACCTTTGTTGCTGGTTCCTCTTTGTTCTCCTCTTGTTTTGCATTTATATCATTAGTGTGATAAATGTCAACTAGAATTATCTGCAATGTCAGAAGACGTAATTTTTTTAAAGACTTTTACTTATGCCATTGATTTATTTCTATTTGTATGGTCTGCTGAGCATTTAGATTTTGTAACACTAACGACATAAAGTTATTGAACCTGAATATTCAATTGTTACAAAAATTTTAAGTTATTTATTTTACATAAATTCTTTTGTAAGTTTGCGATACAGATTTTTAATCTATTCATATATCTACCTATGTGAAAAAAGAGAATAGTATTGGGCACAACATTGAATTTAAAAAGATGATTTAAAAAGTGGAACTACGGAACTCTTATTCCAACATATCTCATTCAATCTTTGCCAAGATTTTTTCTTATTTCTTTCCAATATTTTGGTGAATTTGCCTCGATGTTAGCCCACAATGGCCACTGTGACAACTCACTCCACAATAGGAATCATTTGTCATTGTCCATTAGAAGATATTGTTGGAAAACATTATAAAATATCGTTATAATTTTGTAGTACTTATTTATGATCGTCGAGTATGTTTATTATTATGTTAGAGCCCCTCGTGTTATTGAAAAGCCCATATGTTATCGATATTTGACGACCGATGTGGCGCGGTGGGCGAAGGTCCGCTTGCGACGCAGGAGGTTGCGGGTTCGATTCCCGCCTCGGAACAATTGTGTGTACGATCTGCAGATATTTGTTCCGGGTGTTCTGGTCGTTTTCTATGTATAATAAAATATATCTATCTATGTAATGTATTGTATTATGTATATCAGTTATCTAGCACCCATAACACAAGCTCTGCTTACCATGGGGCTAGATAATGCTGTGTGAATTGTCCATCAAAAAAAAAATATATATATTTAATCGCTTATATTAAATTCATACATAAAAATAAGTTTTTTATTTATGAATTTAATATATTCATAAATAAAAATAAGTTTTTTATTTATGAATTTAATATAAGCGATTTTTTTTTTCCAAAACTGGACAAAGGCCTCCCTTAATGAGCGTCATAGCGCCCTGTCCTCAGCTTGCCGCATCCAGCATCTACCTGCATTCTTTCGCAGGTCGTTATCCCACCTGGCCGGAGGGCGTACTACACTACGTTTGCCGAGTCGCAGTCTCCACCTGCACGCCTATATACGCTTAGGAAGAGCTAAATACTTGTATAATACTTCCCTACTAAACCTAATGCGTACACCCATTAGAGTATACATGGTGTAGCTATAATGTTTGAACCCTTTACATAAATCCCACCTACGATAACTCACAACAGACATTTGCCCAAATGTAACATACAGGGTGATTTTGTTATCTCTGAACCAGTTTGAAGAATGGCCGTTTGTGATCCTGTGTATTTTTACTAGAAATTAAAGCGTAGCTGAAACTGAGCTTTTAATTTTGATGTAATACGTAATAACTGTGCTATTATTTCAAGAGGTTTTCTCAATAACATCACTCTGTTATCATAGATTCAGATTTCTTTATTGTCATAAATCAAACATATAAAAAGGTTCCTTAATTATGCTGAGGCTACGACTCGTCAAAACACGACAAATATAATTTTGCTGTATAGGGACACGTTAAAGTCTAAAAATTATAATAGTTACTCTAGGTAGTGAAAAGCAGAAAACGGTTTTTTCTACAGATATTTTCAATACTATATGTAGGTATAAATAAAGAATGAGGTTTATTGAGCTACCTACCTTAATCAATACAAGTACTTTGTAATGTCTTAGTTTGTCACCCTGTATATTCCTGAATTTTAGAAGGTAGGAATTTAAGGGAGGAAACGAACATAGCATGAAATAAAATCGCATTGTAATCCGGTATTGGCTATAGATAAGGAGGGCTTGTGACAAGGCAAGAATTATGTGCTCCAGAGGGCAATTTTTCTTTCCCGGGATTTATTCCCGTAATTTATTGAGGATCCGCCTGTATCTGGGCTAACCCGGCTGCCGGGTCTAGGGAGCGCAATTATTGCGACGTAGCTAATTAACTTGCAAGGCTCAAATGTAATTATAATGAGGGGAAACCTGCCGCAGAAACTACTGAGAAAAACACTAGGAAAAATTAGGTCAAATTTTGGTTTTCTGTTGTAATTTGGAAAACTTAAAATATAATTCTGATTTGCGGTCTCGATAGATGTTGTGTATGATGTATGACGTTGTGATAATGGCCAAGGGTTTTTTCATGGAAACGTGATAACGACGCCATTTATCGGGTTTAATTGATTTTAAAAACAATCCGGGGCACACTCAAATATACACACAAAATTTAACACTAATAGAGAAGAGCTGCGCTAAAATTATAACTTTTTATGCCATAGAACGATTCATATGCGATAGAAATAGCTTTTAATCGTTTCCATAGAAACAACGCGTGCGAGCCGCGAGCAGAAACTAGTTTAGAATAAAATACGCCACTTACTATGTTATTAATTGCTACTCAACCGAAAAAAAAATCATTTGAGCAATAAATCTATCCTGTTGTATTTTTTAGTAAAGGTAATGTACAAATAGAGACTTCAAATGCAAAAGTAATCGGACGACGTCATTGCAGCGGTGGACGCTTGCAAATGGAATTGGCAGAGCTTGCAGATCACTATCTGCTGAATGCCATCTGCTCATTCTTGTCAGGAAAAAAAACACGCGTCCACCTGATAAGTAAATCTAGTTTTATAATCAGCCGCGTTTAAACTCGGGTACGAACATTTTGATGGTTCTACAAAGTTCCTGTTATTTGATGGCCAGACATAATCATATTTTATCGGCAGTTCATCGCGTTTTTACAGCCCCTTAAGAGAGCATGTAACAACTCGCTGTAATAGACATAAAACATCCCAGAACGACACTCGATTTGTGTAATCGCGACATCAATCGACTGTTCAGGTCGCAGTCATTTGACACGCAAAATTTTTGCCGAACGTGCTTCGCCATGAATTGTCGCTGACAAAAGTGTCTGTCGCAGCGAAGCGTCGAGAGTCGGCTTAATACCATCCCCCACCCTCGACCGCAGTCGTAAATTTAGGGTTTCATAAAACCAGATCCGAGATAAGACACAGTGTGGAGTGAGTCCCGGATCAAATGCGAACCTTCGAGCTGCGCCGCAGACAATAAAACGACGCCACCGCATCTGCCTAGCCTATAGCCCACTTCGTCGTGTTTACACAAAATACGCCCCGAAGATACAGATCGCGGATTCGCAGGAATCCTCACAAATATGTCACAATCCGTGGCCGCAACACGAAACCGCCGAATACTAGAAAAACTGAAGTGAGCTGTCAAGGAGCCAACAAAAGCGCATTATAATTTTAACAGATACAGAATTGCTGTACTATTATGAGGCGTGTATTATTTCTTTTCATCCAGTGTAAGGGTATTTGAGCGCCTTTGTGGCTCGGTATTGACAAATAAGTAAGATTTACTCCTAAAGCAAAAATAATGGAGGATTAGGATGGCGGAGTAATTTTTTTCTCACTATTCTTTCGTTGTTGATGGCGCCTGGATACTGCATTGCATTATGCAGTCGGCGCGAGTCCTATGCGGCTTATTGCTCTACTGTCTATATTGCAACTAGCTCAAGTGGAAATTTCAATGCTATTCAGAGCAAGGAAAGCAAATTTTGCGCAACCATTCTCTAGAAACAACAATGCAATTCAAATAAGTATACACGTAAATAACGATTGTTTACTTTGCGCCAATGTACCTATACAAAGCTGATTTCACTTTTTCTGAATTTATTTTCACTTTTCTTTTCCCTCGGCATACATAGACTGATTTATTGGCCTAACATAGCCTCGTATTGAAAGTAGGAACGGGTTGTAGGCATAACTACGTGTCGGGGACATATATTTAAAGCTTCAGTAGATAGGGGTGCAATAATTTTGACAATGACTAGCAGCCTTACCCGGCGAGGCGTAGGCGCGGGGAGCGGGGGGCAATCTGCGCACTAAATCACGCTACGAATAAAATTTATGGCGCCGAGATAAAAACTCGCAGCTTTTCTCTTTTACGTTCCTTTCCCCCGCCCCCTGCGCGGAAAATCCATAGGGATTTTTCCAAGTGTTCGGGCGACGGCGTGTGTGGGGTCGAAACGATTTTGTTTTATGCTTATTGCTGGTTGCGATGTTTTGTTTGCTAACTTGCGCAGATAAGGGAGATTGTCTGCTCGGCTGGGCTATGGGCGAAGGGCCCGCTGCACTTTCTTTGTTTTGCATTCTTTTGTCGATGCTAAGTCAGCAACTGTGTCTTGAGTACCTATTTATGACACTGGTCTTTGCCACATCGTTATTGTAAAGGTCGAAAGAGTATAGTTTTCACAAGTTAAAGCTGCCTTTCTATGAACAGAATTAATAATTCACCCGCTAAATAGCGATACATCATGCTAAGCTGTACCTACGTAAACACGTCAGTCATGAAATGCTTATAAAACTATAAGATACTAGTTTGTGCCCGCGGCTTCGTACGCGCTTTTTAAGTAGCCCATGTCCGTCCTGGGACATTGTTTACCTCCTTGACCCGCGATTTAATGCCCCGCGAAACAGGCCTAGCCTAGTGCGGGGGTCACTGTCAACTGAAACACCTCAATCAATCAACTCTATAATGTAAGAATATGTACATAAATTAAGTTAAGGTGTCATTATTTGTAAACTTTTTGGTAAATCAATTTTTTGTATTTGATTTGACTTTAATAAATATTCGTTCACAATAAGAGAGAAACAAACAGAGTTACTTTTCTTTTTATAATATTAGTATGGATAGTATTCGACTTCACTTGCCAGTACAATTAGGCCATTTAATAAATAAATTAATGATAATATTATCGTTGGTAACCTTCTTATAAAATTTCTAACATACCAACTAATACAAAGCTCGCTATATTTTTTTAAAAATTCTAATCGAGTAGGTGGTACTGTGGTTATTTGATATATCGAAGAGCACTTAACTACATATTTGCGAGTTCAATAAAACGTACAATAATCTTTGTCAACGCCGTACTTTTACACAAAAGTCATATTCAAGAAATCGAATATATCATAAAATAATCGAATCGAAAGTCGAATCTAATAGAAATAAATTAAAGGACTTGAATATCTAGGTTGCCTGGGAGAAATCGCTGTTGTCGATAGGCCACCTATTGTACTTTTAATGTGTAATGAATGAATGAATGAACACTTTATTGTACTAAAAACTATAAAATAACATTTATAGTTTTAAGTGCAATAGTGTAATGATTGAATTAATGAACACTATTGCACTTAAAACTATAAATGTTATTTTATAGTTTTTACTACAATAAAGTGTTCATTCATTCATTCATTTAGTGCAGCAAGTATGACAAACATACCATACTCAACAAACCTTTAACGATTATGTACGGTACGAAAACATATAAAACAAAAGTATGGAGTTTCGGGCCACATTACATTGGTTATCGCACTTTCACTTACGACCATGCAATCCTTACACGAAACACTTTTATATATAGTTATTAAATTTCTGTAAGCTTTCTGACACCCTAGTATGGGTGTGCAAAATACCACAATAGTTTTGAAAATACTTAGTTTTTTTTTTTTTTTTTAAAGAGGTAGTTACTATTAAGAAACCAAAAATCTAATAACTCTAGGGTTTTCTTTAGATGGATAGAAAACACCACACAAAACCGGAAACAATACAAAAATAAATATGTAGAATAGAGGAAGTATAAAGGGTGGCCTTATTGCTGAGAGAGATCTCTTCCAGGCAACCTAAGGATGGACTGGACATTATCTCATTGTGAGAAACTATGGAATTGCCCTCATACCTACTTCGAAAAGTAGTTACCCTCAGTAATCGGTAGCGGCGCTGCAAGACGAGCGGTAAATGTATGGAAGGAAACGAACACCTTCATAGTTTTACACTTTACACTATGTAAAACTCATGCTAAGACTGCTGAGTTGCAACTTATTGTTTTTTTATACGTCAGCAGAAAATATAAAAGCAAACTCCAAAACTTTAGATGTAGTATCAGTTTCTAAGATCGAGTAGAAGTTGAAAGTTTTAAGAGGCTATTAAGTGAAGGGTTGTTTGAACCGAAAGCGTGTCAACTACAGTGAGGGTTTACTCTGTTCTGGAATCTAAGATAAAACGATAAAGATAAATAATTTATAAACTGAAACAGTTAGTATGTATAAGTAAAATCAAAGAAAATTTGTAAAAAAAAATCAAAGGTTTTTGTTATTATAGTGTGTAAAACCTCTAACTCAGGGTTATCACTAAGAAATTAAATGATATAAAAAAAAACTATTTCGTCGGGACTTGAACCCGCGACTTTCACTCAATGCGGAAACGCTCGAATCAACAAAGATTTTCGACGCGTCGTTCACTTGATTTCGTGGCTAAGTTCGTTAGTAGGCTGATGATGATGATTAGCGTGATGTTACTTAATCCAGATTAGGTGACGCATCCCAACACCAAAGCACTAAGCAACATTGCATCTAGTAAAGCAGTTAGTAAGTACCTATTGATGGCTTACTTAGGTCCATTAACCAGATTGGAGCCTGGGCTTGAGTGATTAGGTATACCATATACCTATATGCTATATGCTCTGTGCTATACATTGGATAGGCTGGAAATTAACTAAACTCTGTTCATGTATGTAGGTTATAATAGCCTATGCCAGTACCTGTAAAGGATTATCTGTGGTTAGTTAGACCTGAGTTTACCAGATGGTTAAATATTAAATGGTTGTTTTGACGTTTTTGACACGAGTTTTCATACATTTAACGTCAAACGTTAAGCGACTAAGCTGCTTAATTGTCCATTTGTTTAAACGTAAGTAATATATAAAACTTTTTGAACCTATCATTGACAACCGATGTGGCGCGGTGGGCGAAGGAAAGATGGAACGGACTGAAAAACCATGTTTTTACTTTTTATTGATACTCGTACTTTATATACAAAGCTAACTTTGAAAACTGACTAAAATCCCACGAAATACAAAGAATCCCTATCCACACAATTACTTTTGCTAAATAGAAATTAAGTTCAAATAAGAATAATAACAAGTTAGTATTTCTTTAGGCTTACAAAGAATGCACAATGCAAAATGACGACCGATGTGGCGCGGTGGGCGGAGGACCGTCTGCGACGCAGGAGGTTGCGGGTTCGATTCCCGCCTCGGAACAATTGTGTGTACGATCTGCAGATATTTGTTCCGGGTGTTCTGGTCGTTTTCTATGTATAATAAAAAATATCTATCTATGTAATGTATTGTATTATGTATATCAGTTATCTAGTACCCATAACACAAGCTCTGCTTACCATGGGGCTAGATAATGCTGTGTGAATTGTCCAGCATTATTTATTATTTATTATATCATGGTTATTAACACAAAAGTCGTTTATAACGGGATATTCACCATGATTTGAGTTGTTATCATGGCGCATAAAGATGTGTCAAAACTTTAAAATCAAATCACAACATCTTCATTCTTCACATCTTCATCAATAATAAGTAATTTTTCTATGCATAATACTTTCCATCAGTCTGTAGAGTGCTTTTCACGAAAGAATTCCCGCGGAAATTAGTGGAATTAATTTTATTGAATGCAAATTCATTAAGTTCAGCTGCACTGCCTGCAGCGCTGCGTCTAGCATCCAGCGTCTACTTCTTTCCTGAAGAGCAGTCTATATGTACCTATATATTGTGTACCCATTGGTAGATTACAGTGGAAGAAGATGTCGAATCTAATCCAATGGTGGATCAGAGTGGAAAAAAGTGGAATCTTATCCATTAATGGATTAGTTTAGTGGAACAGAGTGGAATAGGACCTACTTACCCATGTAAGCATTAGACCTAATCGATTACATGAAGACCTAAGACAAGATAGTCGTAGTAGACAATATGGTAGAGTCATTTACACATATGACAATAAGTGTTGTTGGGTAATACTATAACGAACTAAATTAGTATTTTAATTATCGACGACCGATGTGGCGCGGTGGGCGAAGGTCCGCCTGCGACACAGGAGGTTGCGGGTTCGATTCCCGCCTCGGAACAATTGTGTGTACGATCGGCATATTTGTTCCGGGTGTTCTGGTTGTTTTCTATGTATAATACAAAATATCTATTTATGTAATGTATCGTATTATGTACATCAGTTATCTAGTACCCATAACACAAGCTCTGCTTACCATGGGGCTAGATAACGCTGTGTGAATTGTCCAGCATTATTTTTATTTATTTTTATTAGTATTCGGTACTAAACCGAAGTTTGACGAAAATGTAAGCTTAGGTTAGGTAAGCACACATCCATACATACAGCCAAAGGCTCATACCACGTCCGTGGCTGGGCTCGAAGCAGCTGTACAAGACCCAAATTCGCCAACACAAAAAACATCGATTGTCTTTTATCTGTACTCAATCAGTGTTTACATTATTACGGCGGTGCGACTCACGTCAAAATAATGTCCCCATTAGAGCACAAAGCATTTCCAAAGAATCACCAACAAAAACGACGAAAATATCCAGGAGATTACTGAGAGCAAGGACATCTGGGGATATTGAGAACATCTCAGGCCTTATCGGACAATCTTGATTCAAAACCAGAAAAAGTTCAAAGAAAAGGTTCATAGACACTTCATAGATCCATAGAGGAGAGCAAGCCACAATCGCATTAGATGCCGATGACGATGATTTGAATTTCGAATCGAATTTCCATTGTTTATGGTGGCAGACATGTGTCAAAGTTCGATTGGAATTCGAATTCGGCTTCTTTGTTTGATTTTTTGTGGAGTTGTAAACATGGGCCAGTGATGTTCCAATTTGGTTACTAGATAGCCTCGTTTCTCTGACGTGCTGAATGTGCTGATACCGTTTTATGACGGAGACCAAAACGGTTCAGAATCACACTGAACCTTTTCTTTAAATTATGACTTATACTCCACATCGTTGTTCAAAATCCACACAGATCTTTACACTAGCCAAACTCGATGTAGAATGTTTGTAAACAGCCCACCCATATTTTACCTAAAAATAACTCTAATGAAGCGTATTTTTATACGCAATTTACATTTTATGATGAATGTTGCTTGGAAGATATCGCTTCTAAGTGATAAGGCCGCCCATTACTAAAGGTAAGGTACTTGTATCATGTGTATTTTATAATAATCTGTAATTGGTGTACAATAAAGTATTTTTGTATTGTATTGTATTGTTTGAGTTGCGTCAGAACTCTAAGTAAACTTTTATAATTTTTTTAACCCAAGTTCTCAATTATAATAAAACTTATGAAACTATAATGGTTATCAACACTAAAGTCATTTAAAACGGGATTATTACTATGATTTGATTTTTGTGTTATCCAATATTTCGGCACAGTTTCATGCGCCATGATCACGGAATAACTCAATTATAGCTTAAAATTTTGCGGTAAAATGTTTTATTAAAAACCAGAGCTTCACAGGACTGCTTGTTATACTTGTATCTATGACTTGTAGTTGGTTGATGTGACTGACGTTGGTATGCGTCTGAATAATCACGAATCATGTTCCGAATTCAAACATGCCGACATTATTCTAACTGTTGGGTGATATAGGTTGGCAGAGAAATTATATAAATAGGTAAATATATTTATTGTATTGTTTATGTTTTAGTTTAGATATAGTATCACAGTTTAAGTTATGTTACATATATTTTTTATGTAAAAAAATATTATGATTAATTTAAGTTAAAGGCCAGGAGTTATTTACCTACTTATACTTAGATTTAGTACATATTTACTGTTTAAATTTATCTCATTTTAAGTGAACTGTATTTAATGTTTTGCTGCAAATAAATATTTTTTACTTTACGCTACTCAAACATGACTTAGGCATAAAAAAATATAAAGAAGAAGTTGTCAATTCAGATGTTGCCAAGCTAAACCATATTTATTTGACGGAACAAAAATGGTAACATCTCTTAGATTTAAATTAAAGGATGACATCATTTTGAATGATGCCAAATTAGCTTTGGCGACATGTAATTTGACACCAATGTCACCAAAAACCAAAACCAAATTTTCTTTAGAGTCCAAATAAATCCTTAATGGATGAGATGTTAGCTAATTTCCTAAGAGCTTCCTAAAATGGTAGGAACCTAAAACAAAACACGGAGTAGCGAGTGTTCCTGAAAGCCAGAGACGGGCACAGTCACAGAAACCAACATCAAAGCAGAAACATGAACCATCTGCTAAATTACCAAACTCACAGTCGAGGGCACAACACAAAGCGACTACCATTTTGTTCCGACACTTTTCAAAATTGGAACGTGACGGTTGCAAACGCTCTCCGGCCAGAGACAATGACATGAAAAGGAAAAATGTAAACGGACCTATTTTAAATAGAAGCACCGCAGCGGCTAATATTTTATATCGCTTTTTACGTTCACGTGATTATCGCCTGGGGTGTTCAGCATTGTGAGTTACGAAGGTCGTGAATCCCTTGACGGTTAGCGTAGAGTTGTTACATTTTTGAAGCCATGACGGTTAATTTAAAAGTGCGTTCTTGAACCCTTTCAGAGGCATTGTATCTTTGTGCTCTTTGTACGGAGATGGTTTATCAGAGTCGCGGGGTACATAAGTGCTGTTTTTTCATTCCGTAATGCTTTTACATTTCAAAGGGGTTAGAGTTATTCAGACTGGCTGCCCGCTTAGAAAATGTGTGGGTGTCGGGGACAAGGATATACCTACCCATTTATTATATGAATTAGGTACTAAGCTTTATGCATTGTTTATTTTAGATGGAGCTTTTATGAAGTAATAATAATAATGCTGGACAATTCACACAGCATTATCTAGCTAGCCCCTAGCTAAACAGAGATTGTGGTATGGGTACTAGATAACTAATATACATAATACAATACATTACATAAATAGATAAAATGTATTATAATGTATGTGTAATACATAGAAAACGAGCAGAACACCACAAATATACTGATTCTGCTCGTTTTCGATCGCACAAACATTTGTCTCGAGGCGGGAATCGAACCTGCAATCTCCTGCGTCTCAGGCGGATTTTGCCCACCGTGCTACAGAGGTCGACAAGAAAAAGAAATGTGAATACAAATGAAGGTACCAACACAAGTAGCTGGTTGGTACTAAGTAGCCCTCACAGCAAGCTGATAAGCGTGTGTAGGTCTAACAGGTCCTGACTCGGCTAATTCGTGAAATAACTTCATTGCACAGGCTTTATAACAAGCCTTATTAACCCAGTAAACTCGCGGATGTTATGTCATTAGCCATTAAGGCACAACACTAGCGATAGTGCTGTCCCGACGGATTTATAGGTGGGGTCGGGTGGGGGTATAAATCACTGCGACGTCTCCAGACTTGGCTTGACTTTCTTTAGGTATTGTTCGGTGATTTAGGTAAAGATTTAGGTGAAGCTACTTGAGTTTTAGTGGGGTTGTTTTTCTAGTATCTATGCTTGCGATACTTAGGTCCGTATTATGAACGCTTATATGAAAGCTTGCTCAGTCACAGATGTATGCTTGAGTGATGTTTTTGCTATAGAAAAGCGTTACTCAGGCATAAATCGATAACTGAGCTAGCTTTCATAATACGGACCTAAGTTCCTTAGTACGTAGGTACTTAATTGCTTTCCATCCTATTTATTAAAGGTAACACAGAATTGAGTACAGAAATAACAAAAATATTCCGAGAGAAACGAAGCAACAGCCATGTTCTATATTAGGTTGGTTGGAAAATCATATTAATATAATAATGCTGGAAAATCCACACAGCATCATCTAGCCCTAATAGCTTAGCTCAGCAGAGTTTGTGTTATGGGTACCTACCTACTAGATGACTGACATACTTAATAGAATACATTACATAGATATTTTTTTATTATAGGTACACTAGCTGACTAACAGTCAATGTTTGACAGTTAGGAAACCCATAAACATTTTGTATGGGAAATGTTTTTTTATTTTATTTTTTCCGTAAATTTTCTAATGTTTTTATTAGTTATTCTTCCAATCGATAGAGGCAAATACAATAAACCAAAAACCATGAAAATTGGTCCAGCCGTACGCGAGTTATAAGTGTTTGAATAAACCCGACTTTAAAAGTAAAAGTAAAAAGTAAAGTAAAAGTCATTTATTTGCAAAACACGTGTAAAAAAGATTGTCTCTTCTGATTCGATCTTTGTTTTATATAGATAGTTAAAGATAAAAGATAATATATTTATATTTTCTATTCTATTCTCCTTATCTTTTTTGCACCTCTATCTACATTATGTCAATAATAACTTGCAAAAAACACTTATTTCATGCATATATAGGGATCATATTACAACACTTGTTCTGACACTTTAATTAAATTATTACTTTCTGACAGCTGTGCAGGTGTATCTAGCCCTTGTTATTTTTTACTAGCCACTTAGAAATTTAACTAGGTGCCTACCAGTAGAGCAACCTGGCACACCTGGTAAAAGTGTTCTGGAAATTTAGTGCTTTATTTGACGCATAACATTAAAGATTGTTAAAAAGTATTCCCTTGTTAAGGTTTCCTTAGGCCGAAAATAACAAAAATGTTAGATAGAAAATAATGAATTATTTAGTAGACAGTTTCATACAATAATGAAAAATAAAACTAAAAAAAATATATACAGCTTTACAGTCGTTTCTGATTTTAGAACTAGATAGGTACATAGTTAGCAATTTTTTTAACATAAGCACCTATATCCATACTTTCAAGTAGAAATGTATTTAATACCTATGCTTAGAAAACACCAAAAATCCGGATCAAAAATACGTATTTATACATGCATCGTACAAATATTTTGTTACTTCTGGTCTGTGCGTGAACGTTTCACTTAGAAAACCAAACAATATTTTTACTTGACTAGTAAGTAAATAGTATCTAATTTATTTTATTGCAAGTAATTCCATTCTACGCACTAATAACGTCGTTGATACATAATTATATAATTAGTTTTTAGTGACAGGCAGGTGGCAACACTGGCAACCCTCTGGAGGGTGACCACTATGAACCAGCACCTGGCCAATGTTCTACCAACTGAAATAATCCGTGGAATCAATTTGATAACATACATAATAATGTATGTGCTTACGTAATTTATTTCTGTGATAAAGAAGGTAGATAATAGTTGATTTAGAAGATACTTGTAAAAAAATTTATAAATTGTTTTTAGGCTACCTATATGTTGTACCTCTACCTTTTTAGTTCATTTTTGTAGGTACTTATTTCTATGGCATGAGTAACAACCTACTACAAAAGAGCTTTGCATTTGCATCATAGTTTCAGTCAATCTACCTACTCCATGCATTAGTAGCAGAGATCCAACAAATATTGTCATAACTTATTAACTATCGTAGCCATTATAAATCCAAAACAGGTAGGTATCCAACGCATAATGCTCATCCTTTTATAAAGAGGCTTTCCTCTACAAGAAAGCTACTATAGCTTCTCCCGCCATCCATCAAGCGCGGCGCGCGCGCGTCGACTAAACGCACACCATCGCAGCCCGCCCAAAAAGAGAAAAAGAAAATTTGAAAAGAGAACACTCCCATCAGTGGAGGAAGCTCCGCCTCCCCCGGCCGCCCGTCGGGGGTATCGACCAATCGCAGGGTACAGACTACCGAGCGGCGGTCGGTGGCGACGAGCGCGACCGAGGGCGGCCGATCGCGCGCGTTCACAACAAAAAGTCACACGACTAGTTTAGTGTCGGGTTGCGTCCCATCGGCAACGCATCACGTGCCGCTCGCCTCAACGCACTCGCGCTTGCGCTCTCAACATCAACTGTTTTTGTAATAACATCAAACGGTGCATCTTTGCGATTGATTACACTGTGACCTGTGATAAAGAATTTTTGAAGTTTTTAAATATGGAAATGGACATGCGAACGGAATGGAGCTAATTGTTATAGTGTGTTTATATCTCTGTCCAGTATTTACAGTGGTACATAGTGATAGTGATCGACTTTGTGAACCGCAACATATGAGGACATTTGAGGTAACTCTTTGATATGCAACGACAAAGGCATTATTCATCATCAGCCTATAGCAGTCCACTGCTAGACATAGGCCTCCCCCAATGAGCGCCATAGCGCCCTGGCATTATTAGTGTTCTGTTAAAAAATATATGTACCTACAACAAAAACACCAATTACCTATATAATAACAATTAATAAAAAAAAAACATTCTGTGCATGCATAATATGATTTTTACATCGATGTATAGCAATAGTATACTAATAACAATTAAATAATGATATAATATAGATCTAGGCGTACCCCACCTAGGTAAAAAAATTCAGTAAGAACGTACTATTATTTAAAAAAAAAATAACAAAGAAATTGTGTCGTTCCACACACAATAAAATTTAAAATACCTAAGCCGGAAACATTAAAATAAAATTTGCATGAAATACTTTTTATTCAGTTATAAGCGCGATACTTTGCCGAACTTTGCCGTCGGAAGAGATTTCACAGTTTAAAAATAATCTGCCAATCCTTCTGTTTGTGTATTGCAAATTGTATTTGTATTTGTATTTCTTTATTAATAAAAACTTATTCTAATCTTATTTCTACGACACTTTAAACCAGATATAACCATAAAATGATATATTTATGGAATAGCATTTAAATGTTAATTTACCAAATATTAACACATTTCAGATATGCATTAAATCAGTTCTTATCAAGATTTTAAATGATTATCATCAAAATACTTATCGAACATTTACATCTAACGTTAACATAAATGCAAAAGATTATTTGACTAAACAACGAATAATTATTTAAATGTGGAACATAAAATAGTCTACGAATATCAAGGTGACGAATATTCGTAGAGCGTCTACGAATCGATATTTTCATACAAAAGATTTCAACGCAGGTCAAAATTTTCATGTTTTTTAATTTTTGCCTATTTTAGGTATGTACGATATTTTTTTTAATTTTCACCACCTTATTTTTTTTACCGATTCAAACTTTCTGAAAAAAAGCACCAAAAAAATTTCCCTCCAACTCTCATAGGATACTATTTTGAACTACTAACATGAATTGTTTTATTTAAAAATAAGTCATAGATAGGTATGGTAGTACAATCAACAATCTTGTTTACTTACTCGTAGGTCTATGAGGCTTTTAATTGAATTAAACGTATATTTGCCTGCACTCTATTTTTAGAATAAATGAAGCGTTTTACTCAAAAAAAGTTGTCCTAAATTATTGAACCAGATTTTAATTCTAGTAGAGGGCGCTATGGTTTGTCATACTGAAATGGCATAGGCTCTCCATAGACCATGCATAAAGCGCATTTTACGAAAGATTACTTATATTGCGTTGAAAAATATTTAGTCCCACTGATTGCGGCGGGAATTCTTTCGTGAAAAGTACGTTGGAGGTGACATCCCAATGAAAGCCTTTAGTCTTCCGGGAAATATCGGATACGCGCCATCTTTTGAATTCTGACGTAATCGTTTTTGAGAACCTCTTATTGCATAACTATGGGCAAGTTAGTACCTACTTAGATACTACATTCACCTCAAAGGTAAAATTACGGGAGTTCAAATCGGACCGGCTTACCTTCTGTGAAAATGAGAAACATTTTATTAGCTAGCAAAGATATTTCTCCATATTTATGATTCTAAGAAATTCGCATTTATTTTAGTATAAAAAACACATACCGTAGTAGGTAGAAAATGTAAATTCGGCTATAAAGTATGCACCATGTAAGCTAGAGGCGCGTTTACATAATGTAATACTGTCAATTCTTTGTTTTAAATTTCGAACGGGTGCCAGAGTATCAACCAATCAATGTCAATGCCAGCTCTTTCATATCGGTTGCTCTGTTGTTTATGGTCAACCGCTTAGCCGCCATGACAGTCCGGGAGTTCCAAATTTGAATGCGAGATGCTCAAACCAAAAGATTATTGACTGACCTTCGATATTATTCATAAGTGACGTATTTCCGCCGGAGATTTGCGTATGCAACGTCCTGTCCACTTGCTATGTTTATTTTTGGTATAATCTGAATCGAATAAAGGATTAACATAAAATTATCATAATAATGTTAGTTTTCACAGCTTGATACCTGTGTCGGTGTTTTTAAGATTGCGAGAGCTGCTGGTTTTAGTGGAGCGTGAGAAAATATCATGAAATCATCCTGTTCTATAGCCATAGATACTCTACGATAAGTACTCAGCCGCAAGTCTAGACCAATAAAATGCAATTTTGATTAGTTTCTTTATTATGTCAGTTTATTTGCATAAACCATAGCCAATAATGTTCCGTCGGTTTATGAAATAAAAAGTTTCCAAGAAATCGCACTAGGTTCTATAATCAAATTATTCTAGAAAATAATTAGGTACATTTCTATTTTTCTTCTTCTATAAGTATACACTAGTTAACATATACTTACCTACCGTTATTTGATAATACAAGAAAACTAACTAACCTAACACACGTTCCATCCATTTTTTCTACCAACCTCCTTCAAATAAAAATACTTCTCGCTCAATTATGATAAGATAAAAACAGTAATGCCAACATAACAAAACGTTCTAAAGATAAAACCATGTATAAAGCCCACACCTTGCTCGAAAACTGCCAATAAAAAGGTCACTATCGATGATGCGAGATTTTACGAGCTGATTCTCAAACTGTTTAAGATAAACAAATTAATCTGAACAGTCATAAGTTAATAATCACTATAAACGTGTAGATATGAAACTGTATGACCAATCACGGTAAAGGTTTCTATTTTACTTTTTTTTTTACAAAATATTGAAGTGAACAACATATTTTTTTTGTTCACTTCAATGTTTTTATGACTACTTTATTTTATATTTTTAATTTGCAATTTATGACGTATCAAATGGTGTTTTCGTTTTGTATAAGGTGTTAAAGAAATAAATCACTTTATGAATAAAGATTTGAGTTTGTATGAGTTTTGTTATGCCTACTAATTTTAATAGTGTCAACTGGGATTTATCCGCGATGGCGCTGTTTTTTTAACGTCTTAAACTAGAGGTATTTAAACAGGCCTTATTTAATGTGATTTAGAACTATAAACCGTTATATTTTTCAAGTACATTTTAGAACTGCGATTGAAATGGTCAAGGCCGTTACTTATATTCTATTTTGCAGTAGTTAAAACCTAAATAAAGAAATAATCTTGTTTATCAAGCCCGCACATTCTTTTTAGTTAAAAAGGTTGTTTTTTATATTTGACAGATGAATAAATTAAATGAGATGCTACTCATTTTATTGCACACATCATACATTTAACACTTTGAGTGCTGAAAACGCACGGTATGAGTTTTCTACAAGTGACTAATATGCTTAAATCCACACTAGCGCAGCGGCTGAGAAAATACAGATCTTTGTGACTCAGCAGAGCTGTAATATTTTTCGAACGAAACGCATGTGCGGCGCAACACAACCGCTGTGTAGAGCGGCAGCACGAATTTTTTAGGTAAAAAAAAAGATCGCTGTCGTCGAAAAAAAACCGCAGTCAAAGTGTTGACGAGTCATCTATCGTTCGGTAGGTATCCATACAAAGTTTGTCTATTACCCTGATAGTTTCAAAACTGTCTCGTAGTTTCACATCTATCCACAATCTCGTCGCCCATCTTGTAGACGCGCGTTAGTACACGTGGGTTATCAGCCCTATTAAGATTAGGCCAGGCAATTAAGATAATTGATTCCTCTCGGACCTCCAGCATCTCAAGCCTTGCTGAGATTTTATCTGAAAATATTGAATCGAAACGCTTTAAAAAGTATGTGGATTTTAGAGAGCATAGGAAATTTTTTTGGGAGGTCAATTTTTTATGGGTTTTTAACAAGCTGCTTAACAATTCGGTTAAAAATTATGTACTGTGTTAAAACCATTATTTTTAAGGAAAAAAGAAAAGAAATATGTGGTTTGATCCAAAGATAAAGCCATGCATTTCTGTATTAATTAGACTTATGAATATTGAATAAAAGATAATGAAATATTGTTCTGTTTAAACACGGTAAAATAGGCCAATGTAAAAAAAAACAAAAAATATATGGGTACTAGCTGGGCCCCGCGGTTTCACCCGCGCGGTGATAGATATTTTGGATAATATACTAT
Organism: Eupithecia abbreviata; assembly: GCA_943735965.1. Taxonomy (NCBI): domain Eukaryota; kingdom Metazoa; phylum Arthropoda; class Insecta; order Lepidoptera; family Geometridae; genus Eupithecia; species Eupithecia abbreviata. The sequence goes on along the minus strand of OX030979.1, from coordinate 8,759,617 downwards.
ATATCTTTATGAATTGTAGCCTATGTGTTATTCTGATATGTAAGCTATATTATTGTGAAGTTTTATTAAAATCCATTCAGTAGTTTTTACGTGAAAGAGTAACAAAAATCCATCCATACATCCATACTTACAAACTTTGACGTTTATAATATTAGTAGGATATGGAAAGTTCGAACACTCAAAGTCCCTATACAAAAAAGACTCAAGTTCTGCAACTAATGCTGTTATAGCATCAATATCAAAGTGATAACTCACACAAATAGCTATAAGTGAACAGTATGACGGGTGTAAAATCAGAATGTTTATCACACCAAGTTATGGGCAATGATCTCTGATTTATAACCTTGGCTACTGGAAGATAGCAAGCTGTGATCTGAGCGATAGGCCTAAGTTTGGACGAGTTTTATCTGTAGCGGGAACCTATATGAGCATTGACTTAAGTATCGATAAGTATCATAATATCATATTCTTATGTGGGTTTGAGTTTTGTAGTTATGTATGTTATTTTCTTTCGCTTATTTTTTTACCCGGGTTGGTTTAACAGAAATATTAGGTATTAGAGAAAATAAAAAGATTACTTTATTTGTTTAAAAAGTGAGTTATACAAATTAAATGTATTATTTTTATATCTTGTTTCCATTCCTTTATATGAATAGCAAATGTATAGTATTCTTACATAGCTTCTATGTACTTACATACATTTTAAAAAATACCAACGCTATTTTTTTATAGGCGATCGATTACTTCCAATCCCGAAATAAATCAAACTAAAACGCATTTTAGAGAAGCCTTGACAACAGATTTACTTATGCCTTATCACACAACGCTACAAAGAAATCTAAAAAAACGTAATTTGCGATAAAAAAATCGATTTCTTGCGATTAGATCAATAAATCCGAATTTTTCAGTCGATGGTCAGATAGTGGCTGCGCTGGTTGTCTGACTGTTAATCTGTGATCACATCGCATCTTATCTGTTGGTGAGATTGTCATTTTTACGGTACATAATAAATTTATATTGCTAGACTAAAACAGACAAGATTACTGGGATGGGTAATCAGGGAGTCGATGGATGGAGGCGGCACGAGATTGCTCTCTGTGGCGTGGTATGGGAAGGCCTATGTCCAGCTGTGGGCTAATATGAATTAGATAGTTATGGTCATGCAAAAGGAACTTAGTGATAAATATCCGGTCCGTGAGCTGCCACTGTTTGATTTAGGCCTCTTTTTTGCGCTGTTTTTATTTAAATATGTCTGTACGTTATATGTTTGTTTTTTTGCAAAAAGACTTAAAATAGATAGACTAAAATCATAAATAACGTCTATTTTAATATATTTATTTACCATTATCTCGGGCCATAATGTGATATATTTATTATTATTATGTATTTGAATGACTAATTCTACAAAAAAATATTGGACAAATATAACGGGATTTTCAAACCAATTAGTGTTTGAAAATTCCGTTTATCTTTTACTATTGTTTTTAAGTTATTCCGGATTAATACGAATCCCTCGGTAATAATGTATTATTTAATAATAAAATGACAATGACTGATTCTGTTAAAATAATCATAGTAAAAACTCAAAAAACTTTGAAAGTGACTTCTAGCAAAAGCAATATTTATTGTAGCGCTTTAGAAGTTTTACTATTGGGTACTTATGATAGGTACATTGTAGAAAATAATTGCTTATCATTCAAGATATCAATAGAGTTGTGCGAAATCGTGTATAATTCGACAATCAATAATGATTATGATAATTTGTAGAGGAGGCCTTCATTCGAAGCTAAGTAGAGCCTGTGTTATGGGTAGGTACTAGATGACTGTTCTACTTCAAGTACCTAATACTTTACATACATAGATATTTATTTGTTAAAATCAAAATCAAAAAAGGTATATAATATATACACAGAAAAAACCCAAATCACCCGGAACAAATACAAAAATGTGTCCCGAGGCGGGAATCAAACCCGCATCCACCCGCGTCGCAGGCGGACCTTTACCCGCCGCGCCACATAGGTCGTCAGATAACAAATGACAAACATAACAAGCCTACCCCTACTAGTGCTAACTAAGCAATGTTCCTACCGCATTGTAATTTTTTTTTACCGTTTATTTGGTGGTGGTTTACCGAACAAAATTACCGTTTGTAAATTAGATTGTAAATGAGCATTTCGAAAATAAAGCGATTCCCTCAACGATGCGATTCATACCACATTCGAATACAAACAAATACCATTCGATAGATAATCTGCGGATTGTCGCAATAAAAATCACGGCTCTGCGCGACATTTAAGGCCTGCTATCAGTAACAGTATCGAATGCTTATCAGCTAATCGAATTGGGAGCGTATCGATATTCACCTCGTATGATAACAGCCTGTTATCGCAATTGATTGTTTTTTTTTGACAAAACACCGGCTTTGATTCTTTGATGCTAAATCGATGATAATTTGACGATAGTGTGATAAACGCTGTGATTTTGTTAATCAATATCGTATCAATTTAATGTAACGTTTTAAATATATGGTAAACAATTTTGGGCGGCAAATTAAATACAAAACCATTTGGTTTTGGATAAGTATGTCGCGGCGAACCCTTCAACTCGGCCTCCACTGCTATACTTTAAACCAGGGGTTAGGAATTTAAATATATCGGTTATCAGGGAAGGCGCGTATGTCTAGCAGTAAACTAGTTTTGGCGGATGATGATGAAGTCAGACAACAAATCTTATCAATTCAGTATACTCATGGTAATGGATACAGTATTAGCTCTTTTGTCGTCAGGAGATAACGTGAGATACCACCCTAACTCCTGTAGAGCGGAGAACGCCTCCGTAAGAAACTCCCTCAAGGATGCTTTTTAATATAGGTACTGTCGGATAAACTCTAGTATTTCCTTATGATCTGTTTTCTGTAACCTGGTGTGCAATACAGTGTACTTGTATTGTATTGTATTCACTCATGGAGACATTTAAACAGAGAGCTGTTTAAACGTACAGCAGAAGCTGTCTGTAAATTAAATTCGTAGAAATCAATGACGTCATTACGGGTTAACTACGAACCTTATTTGTGTAGAAGAACACCACCAATGTTCGTAGTTAACCTCCATAATGAATTCGTCAAATTAGGTAGGTAGTTTTTATAGTAAAAATAGATAGCCCGCTTATATCCGTTACGAATTCGTCAAACCATGATATTTTTTATAGTACGAATAGAAAGAAATTAACAAATAACAAAAATTATTCTTCTTTCCAGATTCCGTCATGATCCCCGCGCAATAACTGACCTGTGACTGTGAGATGAAGTGTCTAAGTGCGTCCATATAAGAGTAATGCATGGTTTGTGAGGGTAGTACCACAATGGACATGAGTGCGGGCGAGGGCGCCGGCGCCGCGCTGCAGCAGCGGTGGTACGAGAGCCGCGTGAACGGAAGCCCTGGGGATGGGGCGGAGGCCAACGGCGAGTTCTTCCACTCACCGCTAGAGGGTTCGCATCATAGTCGAGCGCGGTACTACCACCAGCAGATGCACGCGCCTTATTCCTCCGCCGTTGGATCGCATAGTAAGTATTGTAAAGCTTTATTTATTGCCAGCAGAAGACACTTACGAGAGCCCATCGTCACGGGTCAACGAAAGGCTCCAACGCAACTTGATGATACACTCGTTAATCTGTGAACTAGACCAGCTACTCGTGCTCTGCCTGCGATGTGGTCTGGCCGAGCGTGTACTGTCGACATTATGGTCTATTCTCAGGTGCCATGCCTTCCTTAACTTGGGCTGGTGTACCTTCTTTCTTTTTTCCTGTTACTGGCTGTCAAAGTAAACGCACTTCTTTGACGATGGCTCGGCGAACATGGGGAGGTACTATTGACAGGTACAGGAGGATCCTTGTAGACCAGCAGTGCTAATTGAGAGTATTTTTCAAGGAGACCTCTTATCTTGCTGGGTGTGAGGCAGTCGGTACCACCACGGATAGGTCCGTGGGAGAATATGTCATGGAGACCTCCAAAAACCTATGGTGGTGCTTCACCGATGCTAGCTAAGCACTTGGTATCAGTCTTAGTTTGCGACTGACATCAGGTCATGGCTTCTGGAAATACGTTTGGATGCTTATATTCTGGAACTGTAGAATTTTTACAGTGTTTTTATTTAAACAGCTGAACTGTTCCATTTGTAAAGCTAATTAACGAGCCGGCATTGTGTTATTTATGTGACTCACAAGGACTTGCCAGAATTGGACGTCATAATAATTAAAAAGGTAGCGGTCCACGCAAACTGTCAGATGTAAGCAAATTGCTCCCACCGACGGTAGTCCTCTAAGGCCTTTATCGCCCATCACGCGATATCTCTCCCAAACTGGACGATTAATTCGACGACCCAACCAGTCAAAATCGCCATTCTGTAAGGTGACAGCTTAGGTAAACATCTAAAATGGGCCTCGTTAAAAAAATGAATCCATACTTTGTTTTTTCTTTTGAGGTTTAAATTTTATGGAGGCAATAAAGTTTTCGTGGGGACAGGTGGCTCTTCTTTATATTTTAACTACACGTTTGTTTTTATACGAAAGGTAATCTACAGCTGTGCGTGGAGGGACTAGTTTGGCGTGGCAGGTTTTGGGGACGATTAGAATTTATTTGGCGGTCCGTCGGTAGTGACATGACACTTAAGAAACTGTGTCAGTTCTCGGAATCGGAACTGGGAATTGATTTCGTCGCGTTCACAGCAGTTATGTGTGGTAGTTTATGTGCGCCCGACGCGGCGGCCGTGGCCCTCCTCCGTTTTGTAAACCCACTCTCTTATCGTGTACTGTCCAAGCTTCTTGACACCCTGATTACATCTGAATCTGGTAAAACTGTCTTCGGAACACGGCAGCTTCGATTAGGTTACTTGCACATAAAATTTGTGAAACGATCACCGACAAGATAAGCTTATAAAAAATACGTAATGAGTGTTAACTTATATCTGCCGCTACCAACTAAATGTAAACATGAGTGTTTTATACCGCTTGTGCAAATAGGAGTCGTAAAGGTTCTTTGTCGTGTCTCGGTTGTTGTAAAGATGGTTTTTTAGTTTGCGAGGAGTGCATAAAGTTTCGACGATGACAACTTGGATCGTTTTCACATGGTCAGCGACTTTATTGCGGGGTTTGAGCTCGCTCCTTCGTATTATGGCTACTTTATGAGGAACAGCGAAAGTGATTACCAGCGTCGTGCTTTTCATGGTAAAACAAAAGAACGCAAGGACTGGAAGGAATGTTAATAATTATTTTGTTTACATATCTTTACACGCGTTTCCCCCCCTAAATGTAACGTACTATTGAGTTATTCCAGTTCTAAAGTCATTCTAGAATCTTCTATGCTCAGTTATAGCGGTATCTGTTCTGTAGTTTTGGCGTGAAGGAGTGACAAATGCATTTTCACTTTATCAATACATTTGACACATGGAACATGTGAAGCACTTCATAAAATTAATAATGTCACATCTAAAAGTCCAAACCTACTTCCAAAATATTTCCTTCCAACAGCTGCACAGTAAAATCTTCCCATTAGTGGGCACACGAAAGGCCACCAATGCTCTAATAATCATTGGAATGTCGAGACAATCAAACTGGGCATGGGACTGGTTTGTCCCTGGTAAGACGATACGGGTCCTATTTGACGCGCTTCTTTAATTTATAACTCGTTGATGCGATTGATGACACGTTGCTTTTATTGCTACTTTTATTTTGTGGCATCTTGTTTTTATTACTTGCGTTTACTGAACTTTAACTGAAATGGACCACGACTCGGTAAACGTAGTGTAGGACCTCCGACCAGGTGGGATGGCGACCTGCGAAAGACTGCAGGTAGATGCTGGATGCGGCAAGCTGAAGACAGGGCCCTATGGCGCTCATTGGGGGAGGCCTATGTCCAGCAGTGGACTGCTATAGGCTGATGATGATGATGATGATGAACTGAAATGGAGATGATTTCTTATAACCACTATTATTACTATTATTATTATCATCATCAAGTGATATTTTAACAGCCTGTACTACTTTCACTCTAGACAAATACTCAGGAACTACATGACCTGATAAAATAATCAGCAACAATTGTTTTGAATTGAATCTTGCCTGATCCCGAAAAGTCAGTCTCCTTTTCTTCCCTCTTTATTTAATCTGTAAAGAAACTCAAGTAAAGAACAATACATACTTCAGAAATTATTCAATCCAATCCTACATCGACAACTCATCGCCAATTTCACACCAATTGAGAAATGACAAACGAATTGAAACAACCTGAATGCAACTCTAACTTCCGCACCTTGAGTTTATTTTTCCACTGAAAGTGGTTAAGATCATGTTATTTTAAATTATCGGGTTCTATTCTTACGAAACGCTACTTGCACCGGTAAGTGGTCTAAATTGCCTCGTAATGTATGGAACTCTGTTACAACTCATTGACGTTTTTCATACGTGTACTGAGTAGGGGGGTTATTGCTATGGCTTTTGTTTTTGTATTGTAACAAGTGCATGTTGATCAATGTAATTATGATTGGCTTTTTTGTACTCTGTAAAAAATATTGCTATTTCTTTTTCTTATTTTAGTTTATTAGGTACACATGACTAGCTATTGCTTGTGGAATCTATTATTATGGAATAACACTTAATCTTTTCTTTTCAATAGTGTTAGGTGGTTCCTTTTTTATAAGCGTTAATTTTTCAGCAAGTTCAAAAGATTTCTGACCTTTGTGGCGTCGCGGGCGAATGTCCGCCTGCGTCGCAGGAGGTTGCGAGTTCGATTCCCACCTTGAATTTTTTTATATACCATCTGCAAATATTTGTCAAGAGAAAACTTGTCCACCATTTCAAGAATTCCAGTCAGATGTACATACCAGTAAGTCGTTAATATTTTGTGAAAAATGAGACATAAAACCCAATGGAAAAGCGAAATAAAGAAACCAATGTTTCAAAAGGCTCACTGAAACTGAGAGTAAATCACTTACGGAGCACACAATTTTAATTGAATACTCTTATTATCTCTCGAACACAAGTTTACATCACTAGACAGGAGAAAATGAGATTTTTCCAATTACCACTCGGGGATAAACGGCCGGCTAACGGTTGGAAATTCATTCCCGGCTGTAGTAATTTATATAACCCGCGGATAGACGGCCTGTTGAGTTTATACGCAGAAAAAGTTATGACAATCTTGGAGTTGAACCCTTGCTTTTCTAAATACTAGTATTTTTTTTTTATTTCTGTTGTAGTATGTATAATTTAATTGAATATTATTTGTTGACTTTACCTAAGTAAGTTTAAAATTGCTACGTATCTGTAGTCAAACCTAATGTGACGTGTATTTCATGAAAGTTACGAAATAAATGATTATTATTTCATTAATTTACACAACCCTGGAATAATCAACCACTTTGGGCGATTAGTAATAGGTATTCTTTGGCCGCTGCATCTTTAAAGGTTGCTTTCTATTTGGCAGGAGTTAAGAATTTACGATTTTAATCATAGACGGCTCAGAATAAGAAAAGTCAAATATTTTAAAACCAAACACTATTATTTATAAATAAATATCTGTCATAGACACTATACCCAACTAAACTAACTAAAATAATTCTTGAAATTGAACAAATAAAGCTAAATATATCATTGTAAGCATTCACTCTTCACTTCAATCTTTATTTTTAACCAGTCCAAATCTCCGACGACCGATGTGGCGCGGTGGACGAAGGTCCGCCTGCGACGCAGGAGGTTGCGGGTTCGATTCCCGCCTCGGAACAATTGTGTGCACGATCTGCAGATATTTGTTCCGGGTGTTCTGGTCGTTTTCTATGTATAATAAAAAATATCTATGTATGTAATGTATATCAGTTATGTATATCAGTTATCTAGTACCCATAACACAAGCTCTGCTTACCATGGGGCTAGATAATGCTGTGTGAATTGTCCAGCATTATTTAATTTAATTTAATTTAATCTCCCAGTCCTTCTATGCCTCGCCATACATGTTGATAATAACTTCAGCCTTTTTAAGCTACTGGTCGTACCGAAAGTTCGAACCGTGTGTTCATGATTAAATAAACGAATGGTCTGGTCCATCCGTCTGACCACTACGTATGCTATTAACGGACTAAGCGTTCCTTTTGGATATCCTGAGTTATTGATAGGTTTTGGCGGTAGAGCTTTTGGGAAAGTCTCTTTTTCTCAGTCTCGGTTCATCGAGTCATTTCGTTATAACGAAGTTAGGCTTCATAAATTAAAAATGTATCGACACGTTCAACTAAAAATCGTTTTGCCCACTTGTTGAACTATTAGTATTGTAAAATTTTTTTTTAACCTGGCTTTTATCTCTACTTAGTATAAAACAGTCGCTTTTCGCTGTCTGTTTGTCCCTATGTATGCTTAGATCTTTAAAATTACGCAACGGATTTTGATGCGGTTGTTTTAATAGATAGAGTAATTCAATAGGAGGTTTTATATGTACCTATATAATACATGCACTTGGGTGGTCTTTGCACTTATAAAGGTTATAAAAAATGCGTGACACACTGTCAAACATAAATATTATGTTAAGATCAGATTTAAAATTTGCTTGGGCCTTTACCAAACATAATCTCAACGCTTCCCATAATCAAATATGCACTAATTAATAAGCATCGCAAAGCTCCTGCATTTCCATAGATGCGTGTGTCATATTGCCACGCGTGTGTGCGTGCGTGCGTGGCCGCAGATTGGCGCAATTAGCGGCGGGGCGGGGCCTGCGCACGCGCAGAGACATCTCCACCCAGACGACTACTGCGTCGCCATACGGGCTTGTTCCAGAGAGATCCCTGTGATGATCCCAGTCTCCTGTCGCGTCAATAATCACCCGAATTGTCTGTAACGTTAGGAGGTATACAATGTTTCAAGAGGTATCTTACATACTGCCTCATATTTTGTAATTTTAGTTACCTTTTTTGAATATGAAAACGTAAAAGGGCATTTTAACCTTTAAAAAAGCCGGAAAGCATCGCGTCGCACCATTATGCTACTTTGCTCCCGACCAATAAGTATATTTTTTTACCAGCTAAGTGTCTGACATTGTTTCGACTCCAAGTAAAGCCACAGCTACCTAATAAATATAATTACGTATGGTATAAAACTTTGGTGCATGATAGAATAAACCCAAATGTTGCCATCAACGGATGATTATTTCCCCCACAATTGGCACCCACAGGAGATATGCGTTGTTGAACATTTGCATGAGTGAAATATTCGCGGGAATATAAAAATTAAATCTGGAAATTGCTAGGTGCCTCTTCCTTCATAAAATAGTTTTATGAGAACGTCGGCTTAAGGTGCTTGCTATTTTAAATTGTCATGTGCTCTGCTGCGTAAACCTTAAAGAGTTTTGCTTATGTATCTATGCTTAAAGGCAAACTACCTTTAGTATGGTAACACACACATGCAAGGATTTTTTGATGTATGTACCTACCTAAGACTGTTGAAGATTGGTAAGAAAGAAGTTGACGTCCTGTTTCCACCATAGCTAGACAAGGAGATGTGTAAAAGAGACCAAAAGATATTCTATATAGGCGTTTTTCGAATATTCTCGAACATTAATGCAATTGAGCTTACCGCTGGTGGGTGTTTTTCATCTCCCTTAAGTGAAAAATGGCCCCTGAAGGAAAAAACGCTGTAATTTTTTATATCATCCCAGAGCATAATATAATATTATCTTTATTGCACCATTTAACAAGAGCTAATACTACATAATTATATTTATTTGTAAAATATTTAAAACTATCCGATTCGCGTTAGTAAGCTTTATTTAAAAAAATGCATCAAGCATTTTCCCGCGCATTTCACATTTCCGCGTCGCCATTCGTTCGGAAATCGAATTCAAATGGCTATACTCTGTCCGTACACTCCGTGGATCAACTTTCCCGTCTAGACTGTTCAGGGGAGGTAGATAGCTGGGTTTCAGGAATTAGGGAGATATTACGCTTTGAGTTTACTTACAAAGTAGGTTAGAATTTGATAGTTATAGGAATATTTATAGGAAAGCTCGTTTAGGTTTGCTTCTAAAATGTTACTTAGTGGTCTAAAAGATTGCATTCAGAATTAATAAACACCAGAACAGAATCAAAGTGCCATAGTAAAATTAAATAGTAGATAGTGATTTTACACTAAAATAAAGTAAGGTAGACAGTTGTGGTGGTGGTTTAGACAGATTAATTCGTGAGATACCTACATATTGTTTTAGTCACTCTGTGATTTTTTCTTTGCATTATTATATTTTCATCATCAAAATGCAGACACATTCACGAATAACATATCAAAAGTGACCAACTGATATTTGAAGAATTCGATTGAAACCTTTTTTTCCTTCACCTTTTTTTTCAGAACTTAATTAAATATACATAGAAAATTATTCACTTGAACCTTCGTAGGCTAAATTAGTAGTAGAACAAGGCCTTAGTGCAAAATAATTGAACATCAGTCTCAGTGACAAAATCATATCAAATCAAAGACTTCTATTTAAAAACAAGCTAGAAAATCCATGTCCGTATGTTACCCGTACATTAACATCACGATTAATTAAGTCAAGTTGTTCCGTTATTCATTAGAGTGAACGTTTATGAACCGTCACAATACTTAACAAGCGGCCATATTAAAGAGGCATATTTTTTTATATTTTCTCCGTATAGACTGCTTAGCTTACATTGTGCTTGTGGGTGATGTTCAAACTGTGTTTGCTTCCATGCATGAAAAATAGTACAGAACATAGTAAGAATAATGCTAGACAATTCACAAAGCATAATTCTAGTCTAAGTTTAAGCAGACCAGAGCTTATGTTATGGGTACTTGATAAATTATATAATATCTTATCATCATTTTACGTTCAAAAAACATGGCTTTTGTGACTTATTTTTTAAGCTATATGTTTTTATATTTTTTTCAAAAATGTTTGGCACCTAGGCCATGCTTGCGCCTTTTTCTAAAGTATCTCATAACGCTTAGATAGAACTGGCAGGTAAACTTTTCTGAAATTAAAAATAAAATAATTGAATAATCGTTCTTATTTTAAAAATGCTGGTACAGCAGATAACCGCTATGATTTTTAAAATGTGTCATAGAATATAGTGAAGAATAGATTTTCGTATAATACAAACCAGTTCAAAAATATAATCGTTTTTTTGCAGAATTACCTACTTCATGAGGTTCATTATTTGTATGAGTATTTTATGGAGTAGATTTTAAATGCTAATAAAATAATAAGGAGCAAATACTTACAGAACAAGGTATAATATACAATAAAACAATAATAAATAAATACAATACACAAACAATGATATAATAAATGTATTATATCTAATTATTTGACGACCGATGTGGCGCGGTGGGTGAAGATCCGCCTGCGACGCAGGAGGTTGCGGGTTCGATTCCCGCCTCGGAACAATTGTGTGTACGATCTGCAGATATTTGTTCCGGGTGTTCTGGTCGTTTTCTATGTATAATAAAAAATATCTATCTATTTAATGTATTGTATTATGTATATCAGTTATCTAGTACCCATAACACAAGCTCTGCTTATCATGGGGCTAGATAATGCTGTGTGAATTGTCCAGCATTATTTATTTATTTTATTTTATTAACTTTTATTAATAAAATGATTATGTGACTTGTAATATTCGTTTTTTTACCAATAAATTGATTATTCTTATTACAACGCCTAGATTAATGAATATCAGTAATTTGTGAAACTCATAAGAAAGAAGCAGTTTAATACAACTAAGTGCTTAAAAACTTAAAATAATCATAAACAACTGACCACGGCTCAATAAAAAGCCACTACAATTAGAAATATCGATTGTTGGTCGCCACAAACAAACAACTAGGGTAGGGTGACCATCTTACTTCTGATTACAACAGTTTTACAATTATTTTTTTACCATTGTATAACTGTGAAAATAAACTGTGGAAAATTTATTTGGAACTGTGCGTTAAAACCTACACAAAAACCATTTTTATAGCACAATTATGTATTTGTAGTTATAATATAGAAATAAATCCATACCGATATTTTTTGTCTGAAAATAGTTAAAAGGAACCATATAGTTATAATTGTCTGAACAAGCAAACGCCAGCGATCAGTAACAACTAAGTAATTTAAATACTACGTAATAAAATTTGAACCTTAACCCTTAGTTAATCGCGCATAAAAACATACATAAAAGTACTCGCGTGGCGTGCTTTTTACCCCAATTTTAGAATTAGAAAAAACTACCAAATACGTACAAAATCAACTTTTATTTATGATTAAGATTTAAAAATTAGCGTTGTAAATTCGAAACTCCAATAACTAGAGACGATCAAACAGTGGCTGTGTGGTGTTAAACACCCCACGTGAGTAATTAAGGGTTAAGTATCTTAACTAACTTTTGAAACGATCATGGTTCACACAAAAGTAATTTATAACTTATTTACACAGTACCTTCAGTTATTCCGTGATCAATTCGCATGAAACCGTGCCGTAATATTAAAAAACTCAATAATCAAATCATGGTAAATATCCCGTTATAAATGACTGTTGTCTTATCTAAATTTATGCATTTCAATCACAGATTCCACGTCATGCTCTGAGCTAAGTGACTTTCGGTAAGTACTTCTGAACAATGTTCTCGATAAGGAACATTAGGACGTGGTTACCCTATTACGGAGTACGAACAACAGCGTTTAGTTTTATTGAGGTTCGTGTAGTTAAAACTTTAACCGTGCGCGATCGATAGCCACGGAACTGTTGGCCTAATTAGTTAACTTTTAAACTGCTGCGTATTTTCTTTAAAATTTTGAGAAGGTGGTTTAAAGGGATATTAAATTTGAGCTTAAGATCAAACTGCATATTTTCATTCATCAAATCAGAAAAAAGTGGAACAGAGTTTGCTAAACTTAAAAATTTATTAAAATTAGAAACACTGGTAAAATTCGGATTATAATATAACTAGTTTCTGCCCGTGGCTTTACACACGTTTTAAGATTGTTTTTATCCTATGGGAACTGATTTATGGGATAATAAGTAGCTTGTTTGATTCCAAGCTTAGGGCTACTTCTATCCAAAATTTAAGCCCGATCTATTCAGCAGTTTTACATACATCCATCCAACAAAACATCAAAACTTTTGCATATATTAGTGTGATAGTGTTTATTTTTTTATTCAGATAAATATCTCCGGTAGTTACAAAAGATTACATGATTAAAAAAAAATATTAATACAATTACAACGATGAGATATTTAACTTTCGAACGAAATCTATTGAGACTGGAATAACTATACAAGTTACTTACGTCATAACCAAGTAATATCACAATAGGAGCTTTTTTATTATAATCGGTCATTATTAAAACATGCTATGTACGGTCCACTGAACCAACACTAAAAACTAAATGTATTCGCTTTTTTCGCGTGATTAACTTTGATTGATTGCTTCCAAATATTGATATTTGATATTAAAATCAGTGAGGGAGATAGCAAATTGTGCTTCCATAGGAGTGAAAGAGAGATACAGTGCTTGGTTCTCGTGCATGACAATGAATAATAATCGTATTTCTGTGACATGTCCAGAGGCGTTTGTAACATGACACAAAAAGCTTGCGAAATGTCACTTTAATTACTTACCGGATTTCGTTTCCCAATCACTTTCCGTTTTCATTACGATTTTGTCAATGACAATAAGTATGTCAGTAGTCATATCTGACTTTTGTAAACTTGAAAAATTAATACTATTTTTCTTTAGAAGAGTCTGAAGTCTATTATATAGTCAGATAAATAATGCATTTATTTGACAGTCAGCATCATCATCAGCCTATGTTAGTCCACTGCTGGATATAGGCCTTCCCTAATGAGCGCCATAGCGCCCTGTCTTCAGATTGATGGATACAGATTTATTATTAAAGTAAATATGAATAAAAATTATAGAAAGAAAACACTTTATACCACACAACACAGGATAGAAGAAATATAAAGGGCGGCCTTATCGCTGAGAACTATATATTCCAGGTTACCTTAAGATGAAGTGGACAACAATGTTGAGCTTTCTGCCTATTCTGAACCTATTAAAATTTTTTGGTCACCCTATAATTATTTATATTTTTCTTAAACCTTGCCTAATTAATTAGAGGTACCTGCCTGTCCTCAGTTTATTTAATTAGTCCCAAATTTCGAGGTGAGTTTCCGGTCGGTTGCCGAACTGAAGGTGATGTGCACCGAACTTGATGGATGAACCAGAAGAAGGGTCAGGCATGCGCCCGCGCGACGTGAGTCCAGAACACACAAAACCAACCTAACTTTACCATCTATCGATCAAAGAAAATCAAGAAAATCACCCCTATTACGAAGACTTTAGAATCCATTGTTCTAGTTAGGCACTAAGTGGCCTGTCAAAGAGTAAATAGTGTAGATGAGTCGGTGGTTTTGTCACGATTTGTCATACATAGATATGCGGTTGCGATCGGTGCTTAAGCAGGAGTTATGACAAAAATGTCATGGGAACGGCCGATGAACTATGCCATACTCTGTTTTTAGGGTTCCGCGATAAAAAGCTACGGCTCTGTCCTGTGCTGCATAATTAATAGTTACTCAGACGGGGCAACGGAACCCGTTGGTTTTGTTGGTAACACTTGAAGGGGTTTTTAATTGATTGGTCTCAAATATCCCAGTAATGGCGATCGTGCTCTGAACGAAATAACTTGTTAGAGAAGGCACAGGGTAATGCATAGTTAGTAGTGCTCGGAGGTTGTATAGGACTTGGGTGATTATGGTATCACGATTATGACGTAGGGTCTAGGCACCGTTGTAAAAGGACCTTTAGCCAGATTACATCGGTGTAGTGTGAGACCGCACCTTAATTTTACAAGGTAAATTTCATAATGAACCTTTATTATATGATTTGATGATAAATTAGAGTTGTTACTAAATAAATCGAGGATAAAGCTGTTTGCTTGTAGGTACTCTGAGTTACTCCGCTCCGAATGCGACCCATATAATTATAACTAGTTATATCACTAATATTATAAATCCGAAGGTTTGTATGTTTGGATGTTTGTTACCTCTTCACGAAAATCTACTGAACGGTTTGAGCAGAAATATTGTATACAGGTAGTTCTTGGCCTGGAATACTTTATTAATATAAAACATATGTAAGCTACTTTTTATCCCCTATATCAGTTCCCATGGGATATAAATAGCCTTGCGCGTGCGAAGCCGCGGGCAGAAACTAGTAAATAATAAATAAATAATGCATCGTTCGTCAGGTTATAATTCTAAATACTTGAAAATTATCTAAAAATATTTTTTGGGACATTATTAAATTCCTTAAGTAATTATAAAATTATAAAAAAAAAATTTTGGGATATTATTAAATTCCTTAAGTATTTACAAAATTATCGAAAAATAGTTTTTGGGCCATTATTTAATTCCTTAGAAATGATCTATGATAATTTAATATTCATTTATTTAGATATCCCGTTGCCATGAACAACTATCGGTAGATTAGGTACCAACATACCGAAAGTAAAGCAATAAAGTGTCTCAAGTCACAATACGGGAAACGCAAGCCCCGTTTTTGCGACCATTATGAAAATTCAACAGATTTATGTTTTCATTACCGTGTACAAGTTTTTTCTACGAAACATTTAAGGCCTCGTTCCGAGTGGAAGCCTATTTTCGCCGCACATTACGGAGGATGAATGATTTCCTGGCCAGCCATGATTTATGTACCACTGTTCTGTGCGGCTACCAGTGGCTAGCAGGGGCGAAGCTAGGAATGAAAAAGAACGAGTGAACGTGCCAATGAATGAATGATTGAACGAATGTTTTTTTTTTATTTTGGCTCTAGACTCTCATAGACGCTCATAAACATAAATCTTTAAATTTCAAGTACTATAAGGTTATTGACCTCTAGTGACTACAATAATAATTGGACCTGTAAGACAATGTGTTTTGAGAAGCATTTGAAGAATTTGATGTTAAGGTTCTCTGTTGTTAAAGAACAAACATCTAAACTAGTATAAAATACAAAAATCTACCCAAATTAAAAAGATAAATTACCTACAATACAGTGAAGAATCGAAAAAAACTATTATAGTACTATATCAAATTGCTATAAAACCTAAGAAATTGAAAGAAAAAAGGGAAGGTCGTCCAGTCGTTCAAGTGCCACTGAAATCGATCATTTTTTTATTTCTTAGAGATTACTCGCTAGGGCTTACGCACTATAATAACAAGAAGCTATAAGACCTATTCCTAGATTCGCCCCTGGCCCACACTACACAGACTCATTACAGTACCTTGGTGAAGAATGGACACTCCTTTGTGCAACGAAAGTGTGGCATTTGTCTTTCTTTGTTACTTTCGGAACGAGATACATATCAGTTTGGTTACTTGAATCTTATTAAACGATTTTATCTGCTACTGAAGTTGCGGTATTATTGATTACTTGTGTAACTCAATATTACATCTGTTCTTAAATCAATAAAATAAAATTAATAATTCTCGACAATCCACACATCATCATCTAGCTCTGCTTAGCTTGGCTTGGTTATGGGGACTAGATGAGTTATATACACGGTTGTCTGGTAGAGATCGCTCTTGAGCGATAAGACCGCCAAATTGTCACATATCTTGTACGAGTATTATTATTTTTTACCTTGTTTGTTTTATTTTTAAGTGTGCAATAAAAGTATTGTCTATCTATCTATCTATCTATATAGTACATAGTACAATACATTACATAGACAGATATTTTTGTTATAATAATATGTTATGTTGATACCGCGTTTAAACGCCTGGAACAAATATTTATAGATATTACAAACATTTATATCAAGGCGGGAATCGAACCCACAACCATCTGTGTCGCAGGCGGACGTTCGCTCGCCGCGTCACATCGGTCGTCGTGAAACGTTAAGAAAAAATAATTAAAAATAAAAATAACCGTTAAAAAGGTAAATTAAATGAACATAACGAGAATGGCACTTATTTATTGCAGACCATAAAGAAAAGAAACATAATACTCTGAATAAATACTTTTTACTCTCCTTTAATGCTACTAAAAGTAGCATCTACGGCTATATTAAATAGATAAATATAAAAAAAGCGGCGCACTCATTGTTTATGGTTATAATAATTAATACAATGTTCGCCGTGTTATGAATATTGTTAATTAAATGAGCGCAGCATTACATATAGTGTAGAGATTTATTGTGAGTAGCTATTGTCGCTTCTGTGCGTCTCGATCGTTTATCTTTGACGGCGAGGCGAGTTGACTCCACGGTCGGTTTTATTTTCTTTTTACCTTCGAGGTTTTATTCTATATTCAAATAAACTGTATAAAACACAGTTTAGTGTATTTAACTACTTGCATATATTATCTTTTGAATGCAAGAAATTAATAATTCTGGCTGCTAATTACTTGTGCATGCATAAATTTTGGATTTCGCAAAAATATACAAAAAAAAAAAAAATTGTAGGTACGTCTATTTAAAACAACCTTCAAATATGTATACCAGTTCCAAAGACCCTAATCATCATCATCATCATCAGCCTATAGCAGTCCACTGCTGGACATAGGCCTCCCCCAATGAGCGCCATAGCGCCCTGTCTTCAGCTTGCCGCATCCAGCATCTCCCTGCAGTCTTTCGCAGGTCGTCATTCCACCTGGTCTGAGGGCGTCCTACACTACGTTTACCGAATCGTGGTCTCCACTCAAGAACACGTTTGCCCCAGCAAAGACCCTAAGTAACCTATAAAATCCTGTTTGCAAAAAGTAAAACTAAATATCAAAGCGTTGACCTCAAATTGCCATAATGCACCTGCGAGCAAGTCAGCGAGGTTCCGGCAACAATCCCTCGCTAATACCTCTACGTTCTTATATCTATGGATACCTCTATTACAATCCTTCGTCTATGGCTACTTCATTATTGGCATTTTTGTTTTTGTGTAGTAATATTATAAATATAAAAGTTTGCCTGTATTAATTCATTGTTAAAAAAAATATGTTTTAAAATAAAATTATTTTATACATATCGATTTAAAATTTTTGGATATTTACAATTTTTTAAAGTTATGTTTGATAAATACTCATTCCTCGGGAATATATTTTTTAAAGGGACCACCTCGTGGTAATCCTTCGTTATTAGGGCCATAGTTTTTAAGTATTTTTCATCCGGTGTTAGACTAATAATGCCTGAAATAAATACATTAGTAAAATTATTTTAAAAAAAATACGCAATGCCGCGCGCAGGAGTCAATACTCAGTTCTATATCAACCGATACATTGTTATCGATATGGTAAGATATAGGTACCTCGTTTCATAATTTGGTCTTGGTGCTTACGTCTTTGTAGTAATAACTGGATAAGCCACCGCGAAATAACAGACATCAGTCTAGTCTAGTCGGATTCTGGCGTCTTCGTGCTCATAGTTTGAAAATGGAACGTGGAGCGCGGTTTATTATGGTTAGTAGTATAAGTTTGAATTTGGAACGTTTGTCTTTGGTTAAGATAGCTTAGTAGCAACGTAGTTTGTAAGGTATCAAGGTTTGATTTTGGAATGTAACGTCACAGTGAAGCGAATGCCTTTGGTAAAGTCAAAGTCGGGCTACTTTATCAGTATGACATCTTCACCTTTTGTTTTTTTTTATCTAGCGCCAATCTGTGTCAGAGCTTGAGTTATGGGCACTCGATAACATAGATAGATATTTTTTATTATACATAGAAAACGTAAGGAACTCTGAAAAAATATCTGCAGATCGTACAAGCATTTTTACCGAGGCTGGAATCGAACCCGGAAACTCCTGTGTCGTAGGCGGACCTTCGCCCACCACGCCACTGAAGTCGTGTCGTCGTCAAATTGCACAACAAGGGTGATTACGTTCCGGCTTTTCTGTAGGTAGAATACTAGACTAGGTACCTACTCATTATAAAATAGCTGAGGTATAAATCATTTAGATTAGATGTAAAGGCTCAAGACTTCTATCATTGTTTACTCAGTATATTGATAGATAGGCGCCTATTTATCAAGTCCACTAGTCGGTCGCGATCGCCACGATCTGTCATCGCTTCGCTCGCTGATTATAATGTCCACTTCGTCACTTTGCTACTTTGTGCCATAGTCAATCTTAATGCAATGTAAAACCAACCTTATCTATATAAGTCTAGTTTAGTTTTTCTGTTCACTTATGGCTAGGCTAATATGTATATCAAAAACCTTCTAAACTTTTTAAAAGTACGGTTTATGGTATACCTATCGTAATTAATAAAGGAAGTTGCAATTAAAATATAGAAACAAATTAGAACTAGTATTTACAAATGAAACGATTTAGCTAACTGCAGACTGTTGCAAACAATCTATAGGTAGCTCAACTGATCCATATCAATACTAGTCGGATGCGTCCCCAAGACGCTGGCTGCATTGTTCCGCTGTATGGCAATGCTTGCGCATCTGGCGCAACGAATCACTATTCACTATTGGGACACGTTTCACTATTGAATTTTGCTTAACAACAAAAAATTAAGAAAATTGAAATTTCTCTGAACATTTTGATAACACAATGAAAGTTCTGGCAAAATCAATAATGAAACTTCAAAATCATTTCTTAGGCAACCCTAAGATTTTGAAGTTTCATTATTGATTCAATAATCATAGAACAGGGAAATAAGTACCTAAAGGCACAAGAGTGGAAGGTGTAAATGTTACTATTGATTATTCTCTGTTGTTGCTAAGTAAGTAATAATGTAGCAGTGATTTATTGTTATTAGCTCTCAATGTTGCAGCAATGTTGTCACTCATGGTGTCATGATCTATGATAATCATTGGCAGCGAGTGTTGATGTTGAAGAATGAGAGAAGGAAGGAAAACTGATTCTTTATTCGTACATAATATGAAATGACTTTGACTGGTAGGTACATCAGTTCAAAGTCGCTCGCGAGCTATGGAAATAGCTATGCTGAGTGTCTCACTGAAGGATAGGATTCGTAACGAAATCATCCGACAGAGATTCAAAGCTGATCGATATAGCTGAAAGAATTAGTAAGCTAAAGCTGGCAGTGGGCCGGCCACACGAAGAATTGACAACCGCTGGGGTAAAGGTGTTCTTGAGTAGAGATCGCGACTCTGCCAACGTAGTGTAGGACGCTCTCCAGCCAAGTGGGATGACCTGCGAAAGACTGCTGGCAAATGCTGGATGCGGCAAGCTGAAGACAGGGCGCTATACGCTCATTAGGGGAGGCCTATGTCCAGCAGTGGACTATTATAGGTTGATGATGTTGATGAAATGACGTTGACATTAGGACGATGACACTGAGCTCGGAAATCCTGAAAGTTTTGTAAAGATGTTTCTAGAATGCCTATATTTACTAACAAAGTCCTAGTCAATATTAATGTAATGTTGTGAACCGTCCACACACTTGTTAGAAGCAACACAGGGGCGGTCTTAGGGCAAAAACTCGCGTTCATTATTCCATTTTTCATACTCAATTAAATATGCAAACGAAGGAACAGTTCCAATAAACGTAATGAGTAAGTTTTTTACTAGTTACGTAATTATCAAAGGTTGTAACGATGATCGCGTGACTAACAGATTTTAGTTAGCAGTTCATTCGGATGATTTATTTAGTGGTTCAATCGATTTATACAAATTGTGTCTAGAGCTGAATACGTTTGTATAATTTTGTTTGGCTACTGAGATAGTAGACTTAGATTAGGTATTCGATTTATTGATGTTTCAGATTGAGATACAAAAACTTTACTTCTTTAGGCTTACTAAATAAGCACTAAGACAAGTAAAATTTAATACATGAAATTATTATCAAATCCTACTAATATGAAAGAAAGTGAAGTTTGTGTGTATGGATGTTTGTCACTCTTTCGCGCAAAAAACTACTGAACAGATTGGGCTGAAATGTTGCATACAGGTAGTTAGCCCGGAACAAAACATAGGGTGCTTTTTATCCCATAAATCAGTTTCCATGGGAATCTTAAAAAAATCCTTTGAAATAACGTGCGAAGCCGTGGGCAGAAACTAGTAAGAAATAAAGTGTTTTTGATTTTCTCTTCTCTCTTGAGTGCCGATGTGTTATTCCTAGATAGATAAATGCTAGACGCGGCAAGCTGAAGACAGAGCATTAGGGGGACCGTTATGGGAGGCATATGTCCAGCAGTGGACTAACATAGGCTGATGATGATGATGATGATACCACCCAGACGGCAGACAGATGCTAGATGCGGCAAGCTGAAGACAGAGCGCTATGGTGCTCATTATGAGAGGCCTATATATCAGTCTACGTCCAGTGGACTGATATAGGCTGATGATAAGAATAAGAATTGTTTTATTCGGCCAAAAAAAACAGACTACACAATTAAAGCAATTAACACACATAAAAAAAACAGAGTATACAGTATAAAAAAAACATAAATAAAAAGCCTACAGAAAAACAAAAATCATAATAATACATGGCTACCGTGCTAGCCTGCTGGCCAAAAAGGATCAAACTCAGCTATGTGCTGCCACGCGTGGCGCGGAACAACGCTGGTTTTCAGTTTGAACCAAATGATGATGTGTCGTCCTTGGTCCACTCCTGCCCATGATTGTGGCCTCGTATTTTTCTCGGATACCGTAATGCTCGAGTCACGAGCGGTTATGTAAGCAAGCTGCCGGCCGTCATTATAGGCATTACTGGACTAGAGCCATTGTCAAGATTGTGGGGTCAGCCTAGCTAGCGAGCTAGTAATTTCGATATAACAATAAATAGCTGGTTTGAACCTGGCACGTATTCAACGGAGGTTCTAGGATGGTGTGTCAGGAAAACAAGGTGTTATCCATTCATTTAATTTATTGCAAGAAATATGGTGTTAATACAAGGCCTTAACACTTTGACAGCGGTTTTTTTTCGACGACTACGGTCTTTTTTTTTACCTAAAAAATTCGTGCTGCCGCTCTACACAGCGGTTGTGTTGCGCCGCACATGCGTTTCGTTCGAAAAATATTACAGCTCTGCTGAGTCACAAAGATCTCTATTTTCTTAGCCGCTGCGCTAGTGTGGATTTTCGCAGATTAGTCACTTGTAGAAAACTCATACCGTGCGTTTTCAGCACTCAAAGTGTTAAACATTCGAATAGGTAGTGTCACATATGTACTTCACTAAAACACATGGTATGCAAACATTTCTAAAAGTAGGTTATATGTATATACCTACATATATTCCCTGTGAAGTTCAGAAGTTCATAATCACAGTCATATTATACACGATAGTTTGGATGTTTAGATGGATGGATGTTTGTTACATGCATGCTAAAACTACTGAACGGATCAGGCTGAAAATTTGCATAGATGTAGTTCTAAGCTTGGAATAAACTATAGGCTACTTTTCCCACCAAACTGGTTCCATGGGATATTAATAACCTTTAAACACAACGCGTGCGAAGCCGCGGGTAGAAACTAGTATTTTAGAAAGACTTACTTTTTAACTAAAAACTTTATTAATAAATTATATTTTTCTGATGAAACCTAACTAGAGAATATTCTAGAACCCCGGTTCACTTCCAAGAATAATACTTCTCAGTAGATCTGACTGAATATACTGTCGAAAATTGGATAGACTGAGAAAAAAATATCTCACTAGATCCATTATGGATCTGGACAATGGATCTACTGAGATTAAAGGCTCTATTAGAACTATTATTGTCACGCCCTCCTTGTACCATTGTGTCATAAATTACCTAGATCATCATCATCATCAGCCTATAGCAGTACACTGCTGGACATAGGCCTCCCCCAATAGTAAAATAATAAAATAGTAAATAATAAAAGAGCGCCATAGCGCCCTGTCTTCAGCTTGCCGAATCCAGCATCTATTTGCAGTCTTTCGCAGGTCGTCATCCCACCTGGTCGGAGGGCGTCCTACACTACGTTTACCGAGTCGTGGTCTCCACTCAAGAACACCAAGTTAGCTAGATACTAAGATCTAAAGTCCTGGTATTCGGAGCCAAAAGTGTTACCAACTTCTGTATGTGCCGCGCCTTAAGGTTCCCATTAAGTAGTGATTCTGTGATCTTTGACCCCTCATAAGCGTAGGCAGTTTGTATCATTTCCTATTTATCATCAGAATGATGCTGTATTGTTAAGAGATCACGTCTAAGCATAGATCGTGATCGGTTCTTCGTATTAATTATGCGAATTATGATGACTATTTATTGCATCGTGCGCACCGATTACTTTATATTCGGAATTTACGCGTCTTTGTTGTTTGTATTTATTTGCATGCTAGCTTCTGTGGCTAGTAATAAGGATATTACTAGTTTGAGAACAATTGCTATAAAAGTATTTTTGGTTTTGAAGTGTCCAATATTTAGGGAAAGGGTTCTTAGAATTCATAAAATATCCCGAATATCTACGATCCTTATTCTTTTTCGATTGTTAACAAACCACGACATGAAAAACTATACTTAACTGACTTGCTTGGCGTTGAGTTCCAGATATAATTTCATAAGCTTTATTTATTGAAGGAAGGAGCTGAAATCGACAAGTTAATGTAAATAGTGCGGCAACAAACTGAATTTTAGGTTAAGTATAGGCGGTTAGTTTACATACATACCACCAATGATATTTTACATACCACATCATGTTTGGCTAGTGTATAGACGACTTGATTCCAACCTGTTCTTAAGATTTTTGTAAAGCTCTATGTACATTGTACAATATTAATGTATGTATCAGCAGCCAAAAATAAAACTTCTATATTAATAGACACAACAAATACAAACTAACAGAGTTAGATAGGGTACTACTACACATTCAGATTTATTATCAACTGATATAAAAACTTGAAGTCTTTCTTAGAACCGTAAATGAAAGGCGAATCCTGATAATGTCAAACATCGACTCGTAGTACATTTCTCAGGCAGGTCACCTTACAATCACCAGGCAATCATAAAATATGAAGAACTTGACCCTGCAGATGAAAGACGCCGCTGCCAGTAGTGAACCGTCAGTACGATCCAATGAGCTCAAACTTAAGAAGCCCGCTGTGACCACAAACGTAGATAACACAACAGTTACTATAAAACAACAGCTTTATGACCCTACCAAATGTCAAACAATCTGTGGTTAGTCAGTACTAACTATGTAGCAGGCTATGGATTATACGGTTGCCGGACGATCAAGAGTTCCGACGTTCCGTTGATGCTTCCACTACGTTACACTTGACAGCTGGGCTTAGCAATCATGTACTGGATTCTGTAATATAATTACTCTACGAGACATTCAATGGAGTTCCAACTTTCTACGGTAGAGTTAAGGTTGGTTTCCATTCTACCCGCTATGCGAGGTCTAGGTAATGATCACGATATTTATTGAAAACTGCTTGCTAATGATGAGTACTTTACTATTGGAAATTCAGACGAATTTGAACCTTATGGAATAGAAGAGTCTTCCTTCCCTTATTTGGCAAAGTAGAAACAGAACAACAGCATCTAGGTAGATTTTGTACATAATTGGTAATACAACTAACCGCCAGGAAGCTTCGTTATCGGTATTTTGAAAACTGGAAGTAAAACTAGTTATGCACTTAAACATTGCCAAATCTGACTCATAAGATACTAGATTCTTTATTGTATTAAATAGTGACTTCAGTGTGACCTATGTGAAGAAACAAAACGCTTTTCAGAAAAGAGCTGAGTTAAACCTACATGTAATCTCGACCAAGCTTCTAAGAAAGAACGCATAAAGTAATTAATGCGCGGGTCGTATTTATTTTGCAGAACGCTGTTCGCTATTAGCTTGGCCTACATTCTCTGGAATCCTGAATACATTAACGTACTAATATACCGAGAAACAGAATAATAAATTTCAATAAACCCTTGAAGGTGGGATCGATCAATAACAAAAACAAAAGAGGCGCTTCCTTCCTAAATACTCGGAAACGCGGTGGTCCATTCACTTTTAAAACAATGAAAATTATTAAAATGCAATAACAATAAAATTCGTGTCCGGACATTAGCCATGTTAAATTATTCTCCAAACGCCACTTAATGAGAAGTGATGGGTTCGTAAGAAAATAAAAATACAATGTGAGGGTTCCAACGATGCATTGCGTATGCAGGGCGCATGGGCTTGAAATTACATGTCTTGTATGCAAGAAATACCTTTCACAGTGTTTGCGGATCGAGAAATCATCTCGTTTGGAACTAGACTGATGAAATCACATTATTGTCTTTGAACCGGTTATGGCCGTAGTAATCTGCTTTGTCTATATTTATGGTATTCAAACTTGCTCAAAATCTTACGCAATTGGAGAGTCACTATTCTAAAACGACTAAGCAAAACAATGTAAAGGAATTAACCATTTCAGCGAATACCTTCCTCAAGAACATACTAGAAGCTCGTTCGATTCTGTCCAATCAGATCACAGCCAATCAAAATTGGACTTTGTAATCAAGAACTCCTCTTTTGTCAAAGCCAAAAACACAGAGCTTTTAGGAATGAAACAACAAGCGTCACTTTTAAATGGATAATTTCAAAGGTATTATCGAAAGCCCATAACCAAAGTGGCATAAATCTATGAGACACCCACGACGACAACCGTGGTATTGCTTCTAATCCCAGTCGGATTAATGTTGTGTCCGATGAAAGTGAATTGACGTAAATACGGAGTTCTATCAAAATTGTGTGGCGTTAAGCTGTAGGACGATATTTGAGAGTTTGAAATAACAGTTGCGAAGTCTGATTTGCTAACGAAAAAGCCATCTTATGGTTAAGTAAATAGAGGAAGAGGAATGGCGTAAACATTAGTAGTATAGAGTGTTTTTTGTTTTAGATAGAAAGTCAAAATGGTTATTGAATTCGATTCTTAAAGAGAGATCATGTGATCTTGACTGTTAAAGAAACTGTCCCTATTAACGAGATAGAATACCATGGAAGGAAAAGAAAAATGTTCTTTGATAAAAACAGACGATTCTGCTTCGTTCACAAAATAATTCGTCTTCGTTCATCGTTGGTGGCTAGGTGCTATATAAAATCAAAGTGATATAGAACTATTCAAAAGACATTTTCCATTTTACGTTGGTAGACTACCAACCAGCTTACTACTGGTGTTTGAATTATGCAGTACTCTATGTAACTACGATTTCAAACTGACAGCCACGTAATGAGTAAGCTCAACCGCTCCCACCGTGTTTACCTTTAATTCTTTTTACTATTAAAAATATTTAACGATCGACATAGCCGCATAGAATATAGAATGAGTATCGCGGGCGGTCACACATCATGTTACCTTCTGATTGGATTATTATGCTTTCATATTACGATTCTTATTACGGATCGGTGCTACCGAGCAGCGTGTGACAGGCGACGGGGGAATAACAACTAGCGACGACGGAAAGGCTGTCTAGGGGCGGTGTATAATATCCGGGATAGCTGCCAAAAGTACTGAACTGTATGTATAGTATACAGTACAGTTTATTATATATAATATATGTCGCGAAGGACCGATGGCTGCTGGGGCAAACGTGTTCTTGAGTGGAGACCACGATTCGGTAAACGTAGTGTAGGACGCCCTCCGGCTAGGTGGGATGACGACCTGCGAAAGACTGTAGGTAGATGCTGGATGCGGCAAGCTGAAGACAGGGCGCTATGGCGCTCATTGGGGGAGGCCTATTGTCTAGCAGTGGATTGCTATAGGCTGATGATAATGATGACAGTTTATTATAATAAAAATAATAGATAATACATCCGATAGAGAACCAAAGTTATCGACATGGCTTTAAGAATTAGATAATTAACTCATTTATTCTCCAGCATTATTTATTTATTATTATTAATTAGCAAGCTGAAGTGGCAGCGGGCCGGCCATATCTCGCGTAGAAGCGACAACCGCTGGGGTAAATGTGTTCTTAAGTGGAGACAATGACTTGGGAAGCGTAGTGTAGGACGCCCTCGGGCCAGGTGGGATGACGATCTACGAAAGACTGCAGTAAAATGCTGGTTGCGTCTAGCTGAAGACAGGGCGCTCATTAGGGGAGGCTCGTGGACTAACATAGGCTGATGATGATGAAATCTACTTCAAATTCTTTTTTAATATCGTTAATCTAATTAATGCTGTCTATCATGAAATCGATGTTAAGATTTACATGTTAAAGGTTATACATATGTACATTACAAAAAGCAAGCTAAATTGTCGCGATTTGTATATGAGAGCACACATTTCAAAGAATCAACGGCTTTACTCGGCCGGCACGCCGACTGCCATCGTTAATTTTGGAATTTAGACACAATGTTTATACCATTTTCGGACCTACTGAAATAACCATTAAGACGCTGTTCAATTGAAATGGGTTCATACAAGGTTCAAATAAAAATTATTTACTACCAAATTACGAGCGTGCAACTTAATTGGGCCAAAATTAAATTTGCATACTTTCATAATAAAGCCACGGGATATCCGGCTAATTAGCCAACGAGTATTATCCGTGTGACCGTCACGGAAACAGATTATTCACAATACTTTTATTATTTTATATATAGTATACTAACATCATTACTGACTGGGTGGGTGGGCATTTTAAGCTCAAAATGGCAATCATAAGAGATTAATAGAGAAAGAGACAGAGGATTGCCATGTTATATCCCTAGTCCTGAGCCTAAACAGCGCACTCTAAAATCGAAATCATTGGATTTGTGTTTATTTTACAAAATCATATGTAATAGAAATGCTGTTTTGAACAAATATTGGTTAACTTATCGGGCATTTATTTTTACGAGTAGAGTCAGCAATATACTACTATAAAACATTATATCCGAAGACTTTGGTAAAGTCTAGGATAGAAGTGTCGTCTACTATGAAAGTCCTAATTCCTAGAAGATTATCAATAAGAGCGTATCGTTTTCGCTGTACTTAGATCGTCACGCTATCCTTTCAGATGATTTTATGTAACCACAGACTATAATAATTGTTTTACTGCTGCCCAGACTTTTGTACCGAGTCGTAAAAAGCATCGTAAAGTGCGTTATAGCCACTTTGAATTGCATAACCTCATCAAGAATGATAAAGTAAAACGGACTAAAAGCTCTTGTCTTGTCCGTTACATTTCATTATCTTAACGAATTACTTTCGTGAGTTTTAATATTAGAGTAAGGAAAAGGGCTAACATCACGTGCTTTTGTTTTTGTGACTTGGATGAGAAATGCAAAACGTTTACATTTTCATAGGTGAGCGTCGAGATGCAGCGAACAATACTGAGCTCGAGAAAGTAACTGCGTGCAGAGATAAACTACAAATTGCCAACAGTTGAACTCCACAACCAATATATTACCCAGCAACAAGCGAGCCTTGTAAATAAACACTTTAAAAGCAAAGCAACGTTAGTAGGCACCTAAAATACTCGTCGTCGATACGACGATCAATAAATTAAAATTAATTCGGCGTGCGAACGCTGAGATCCGATACGCGATACCGACGCCTACATATATCATTCGCTAACACGTCGGACATTTCACTGAGGTCGCATCCGAGGGAATTTATCCTCTATACTTACGAGCATAGAGGTCATCCGATCCTCCGATGATCGAGCACGTAATGATCTGTCGCGGGAACAAAGGATAACACCTCTAAATACAATAAGGGGAAGGGATAAGTTCGCGTGCGTATTGGGCATCGTAAAGGCATGTGTACACGCGCGGTACGCTGCCAGCATGCGGATGCGGCTGATGTCACGGCTTGCAAATAACCGGCGGCAGACTGGACGACGCTGTCCTCGTGACCTTGACGAGGACCGGGAAAGTTCTCACGCGTACCCACACCGTAATTCTCTACCTCTACATCTAAATTCTCATATATATTATATCACATAGGTTACATAGAATCATTGTTGGATGGCCCAGCAGGAATTTATACCAGTTACCGGAAGACGTCACGCTGCGTAAGGAACCCTCATTAGGTTATTGCGTACATATGAAGTTACGAGGCGGTTTCAAACGAAAGGGGCAATTTTCGCCGCTAGCAAAGGTTCGTAAACGAGGGAGCTCACTTTCGATGTGACCACGCCTTAATCTTTTTGTAAACGTGAACTACGGGGTGGGAAATATAATCGATACTTTTAGAATTGTTATTTCTTTATTGTACTTTTCCAGCGTTCTTTTGGTTTTAGATGAGATTTTTGATTGCGTCTTTTTCGTGGGTCTGAAGAGACAGTAAGTATTGATACTGTAAATCAATACCTATATATCACTAGCTATCGACTTGCCTACCAACTCACAATCTTTTGCTTACAGCTTTGCACAATCAGAATTCTGAGAAAGGGCAGAAAGAACGAGGCGAGATTCACTAGCGTTATTATTCGGGTCTCATTTGCAATTATAAAAACCAAACAAAAGGGGGATGGAAGGGGTGAAAACCGTTACAGTGAGTAAACAAGACGGGTGTTTCGACAACACTTGCACCCTGCGGAGTGATAAGATCTCTGCTGCATCTGCCGTCAGGACATGGGGGTCGGGGTTCGATTCCGGTCGGTGGGAAATTGAAGATTGGTTTATGATTTGATTTACTGGCAATGTTTGTCTGGTTTGAGGATTGTTTTGGTCAAGCCAGTCACTATGATGATTTAGGGTTGTATTATTTTAAATAAATAAAAATAAAATGCTGGAAAATTCGCACAGGATTATCTAGGCCCAGGCTATGCAGTGCTTGTGTTATGGGTACCAGATAACTGATATACATAATACAGTATATTACACGTATAAATACTTTTATTATAAACAGAATCTGTAGATCTTACCCTCGAAACAAATATCTGTAGATCATACACACATTTGGCCCGAGGCGGGAATCGAAACCGTGGCATCCTGCGTCGCAGGCGGATCTTCGCCCACCGCGCCACAGAGGTCGTCAAGAGGTCGTTTTGATCAGTCCCTCTTGCTGGTCAATTGAGATGTATTCGTGAGCGTATCACTCATACTATTTTTGCCACGTATTAGTTTATTTTATTTATAGTCTAAATCCTATAAGTCATAGGTATACATAATTTAGAATTTTTACATCCATATTGACCAGCTGAAATGTTCCCAGAATCCTTATTTTCGTAAATGTTGATAGGGCTCTTTGATAAGCTTTTGATGATCCTCTAAAAACTATACAAAGCACCTTTGGTATTTAACCCACTTATAAAACTAAAGGGAAACCAAAACAAAATTCAATTTCCGCTATATTTATTACCAAAGTTTTTGTTTTCTATTAGCCCGGTGCTTGTAAAACACGAAATCCCATAACAATCAAGGCTTAGTGGCACACAAACGGCGTATCTAGTACAATGGCCGAAACTTGCAGCCCTATAATGAATAAAAAGCGCCGGTGGCGGCGGCCCCGTACCACGGTGTTCTTAACGAGCGGATTTTTCGACGGGCTGTGTACGGTTTGGGGTGGTTTGCGGGTAGAGTCGAGCCGTTTTCAGATATCGTGGTAGAAGCCAGGTAGGGCATGTGGCGAGATGGCGCGATAACAGGAATTATTCATACGCACGTTATCGGCCCGCCATCGGTCGGCTATTGTGAACGCGGCCTAACGCGAGGGGTGGCTCCCGTTGTCGCGGACGCTGTCAAAACGTTGCTGTGTGTATTCGGCCTAATGTCACTCGTACTGATTCATTATTGTTTTATGCCGTGTTGTTTGTAATGACGCTCGATCGATGCTCAATTATTAAAATCCCATTCAGTTCGGGCTCGGCAAACAGCCAATTATAATGTTGTTTACATGAAGAATACCTCAGCTTTAACCAATAAAACCTTGGTAAACTAAGTTGGATCCATTGCGGATTATTCCCTGCACGCCGACCTCGCTTCTATTCTTGGGTAAAGGATCCTCGTCGTCGACTCCCTTGATCAGGAACTCGCGTAGCGGAGAGTAAGAAAGGGTACAGTCGGCAGCATAGAGAAAATGAAGAAAAACGTTATTAGGTTGATAAAAAAATCCCATGTTTTTTTTAATAAAAATAACCTAATATGGGCATGGACATACATTTGGAATGAAAAAGTGTTGCTGTCGCGTCCAGTGATGCTGATAATAAGAACCAGTGATGGTTCTATAGATATTTTTCACCAAAAACCGTAAACTTTACGAGTATAACTTTCGTTGTTCCTTATCATTGATCGTTTTGTCCATCAGATTTTGCTAATTAATCAGAAAGCGGTCCCCCGTAGTGACTAGGCCGTACGGGTGCCCTTGTGATAAGGATCATATCTCTACATCTACACCTGGTTTATGCGGGCCTGGTACTTCCACGTACATTATGTATATTGTGACGAATCTGGATGTTACGAAATAGTAAACATCTGTTTTACAACCGTTGACATACCATTGGGAAAATTGTTATTTATTTTCATGGCATATCGAAAATACGAAAACAATTCTATCAGTAACAAATTAATACAAACCCATTAAAAGCAGTCTTCAATAGAGGTTATTTTAAGCCCTTGCCCGATAAAAGCTTAAACTCAACCAGCGTAAAAAATAAGCGCAATTTCGTTCAAGCCCTTATCCAAAGCATAAGTTTCAAATAAAATTGTAACCAACGATTAACAGGCATAGAACCACAGGGTATTGTACTCCCCGTTGGTATAGGGATGTACCCTTAATGCATCGACCAATCCACGCACTGAGTTATTACCCACCCTTCGAATACACATATGCTGGCTTTCACTGATAAATAATATTAAAACGCAAAATTTAAGGGGAGTAAAACCAGCAGTTTATTGTATTGTCCAATGACTGTCTATTTTTGTAAGCAGTATTTGTTTAACGACATTTTTGAAATAACGTATGAATTATACGAGTTTATATTATCATCAAGTTTCTGGTGGAAGATTTCCGCAAAAGCTTGTTGCAAAATAGACCCCTGTTAATTAGCAAAGTTTGAAACTCCCGGCTCATTACATCCATTGTGAGCAAGTAATTCGAAACACGCGTTACGAACATAACATAACAAAGTTTATTCAAAATCTGACACTACCGTGTACATAATTAATGAAATTTCCAGCTGGCCTACAATTTTAATTGCTCTGTGTTGTGATACGGTTTTGAAACTTTTTGGAAAACGGCCTTTTATGATGTACGGCCTTTGTTGCGCGCGCAGCCACCGAAACTGTTCTACTGGCTCTATTATTTGTTTATCAAATACGCATTAGAATTATGCATAATCAAAATTACTGTAATGAAGATGTCGTGTGAAAGGTCACGTAGAGACAAGCGGACAAATGATATTAATTTGAATGCAGATGGGGAAACAAACGCCTTTAAATTGACCACTGTTATTACGGTCACAAATTGTTTGAAGTCACAGAAGATATGAAATCTTGATGGTTACTTAAACGCTCCATAACTTAACCATCAACACTTTAAAATTGTAATTTAACAGATTCAATCACAGATAGGAGTTTGCCGGTTTGTTCTAAAAGAGTTTTCTCTCCGCAGGTCGAACGTTAAGCGGCAGCAGTGGTCAAGTCTGCAGGCCGCACTTCCACACGCCTCTCCACCCATGGCTGGACTCCAAAGCTTTAGGCAGCGGGGCGTGGGGCGGCGGCTTCAACCAGGACGCCGCGCAGGCCGACAAACCCCTCTCCCCCGCCCAACACCACCATCCACATCCGCTGTTCTCCTTTCCCCCGACGCCTCCCAAGGACTCCACGCCGGATTCCGTCGCCGCAGCAGCATTAGGACAGCAGGACTACCAAGCGGCAGTGGCGCATGCCACGGCGATGAGCGTCGCCTTTATGCAGCAGCAGCAGGAGCTGCCTCTCTGCGGGGACGTCAAGCCCATGATGGGCGGGCCTCCTTCGAAGCAGCGGGAAGGTGCGCAGGGAGACTCGTGCCCTCAGGACAGTCAGCCTTCCGGAGAGTACAACGCACAGTACAACGCCGCCGGCGGCGAGTACTTCAACTACCAGGGCAAGGGGTATAGTCAGCAGCAGAACAAGCCCAGACCGAACAAGACGCGAACCAGCGCCGGTGAGTCCTCGGGGACACGCACTCTCTCACCGACGCACACACACGCTTATCCGGTCACCATCGCATACACGTGCATAAAACACGGTTTCACTTACTTTCATGTTATCATCAGATTGAGGCTAACCGAGACATTTGTACAGATCACATCGCCTATCCTATATTTTTATAAGAACATATGCCAGTTTTTTGAGATATCGGAGTAGTATATTAGCAGAAGATTAAAAGCTACGGGCCAATTATCACTTAGTATCACAACGTAGCTTTCACTTAAATTCCTCTAATCAGACAACAAATCAAATAAGCGGAGTCTAGTAATTAGAATTTCTAGAGTCGAATTGATAGCGATTTATTAATTCGATAGCAATTCCATTTGGTATTTCTATTGCGATGTGGTCGGATAAGCGTGGCTTGCACTAGGGCTTCACAGACACGGGTGTCTATAGCTTGGTCACGGTGTTACTAACGCTTGGTTCTAAACTTCTTACTAACGGTGAAGGTTACTAACTTTTTAGCTTTTTCCAGACGTAAAAGCTGAATGACACTCTAATAGAATTTCACTCAGAGTATTTCACAACTAGGCACGAAGATTCCAACTCATTGTTCCGTGCGAACCGACGGCCTCTGTGATGTTGACCAAACGTTATGTTATTTATAGACGCGGCTTAGACCTGGTAAAGTGTATCTTCTTTTGTCTCTCTTTCGTACCTCAAATAACTGAAAGAGAGAGGAAACCCCTAAAATATTTATGTAGTAACCAAAATGTTTATAAATAACGGAATACAAGATTCCCATTACTTAATTGCGGCTGCTATTGTTCAACGTGAGCAATTAAATAATTTAAAGCAGATTTCTATTACTTTTCCAAATTAAAGTGTTAGACAACTTAGTTAAGACGTAACGTTTTTGTCGTTAATCATTATCTTAATTAGAGTAGTTTTATTTAAATTACACAACAGTAATTAACTTGCAAAAAGGGCTCCAATTTAATAAGATATAAGAAAAACTTTTTTTCATTTCAACAGCCCAAACTTTGCGCCCGTGGTGTAAGGGGTGGAAAAGTGAAAATAGGGTATGAAAGGAAAAGCTTTAATAAAGCGTAGTTTTATCTTTATAATTAAATAAATAATGCTGGACAATTCACACAGCATTATCTAGCCCCATGGTAAGCAGAGCTTGTGTTATGGGTACTAGATAACTGATATACATAATACAATATATTACATATATAGATTTTTTTTATTATACATAGAAAACGACCAGAACATCCGGAACAAATATCTGCAGATCGAACCCGCAACCTCCATATTTAATAGGCTCAGCGATGATAGAATCATCATATCATCATGAAATCGCAACGTTTTGAGTAAGATACGCTAATGTAGCTGCCATGACCTTTATTGTATTAATACAATTGCTCTTGTAAATTTAATGGTTTTCGCAACAAGCCTCACTAAATTCCGCAACACCCTCATAAGTACTTATTGCCACAGATCTTAATTATAAAAGCTAGCAAATATTTCGCATTAATAACTTTTATTAATTATACTTTAGAGAACTCTTTCGAAAATATTGGTAATCTCCAAAATCAAAACATGGTAAATATCTCGTTTTATTGTTTCTATAAAATCATAAATGCATTGCTTTTCATTATTTAAATTAGAGGGTTTCCTTTTGATTTTTTAAAAATTCAATATTCAATTTCGGCTATTTCAATTAGTATTTTTTTAATAAAACCTTTTTAACTATCTAATCTGACCTTCAAACTTTACACAGTGACCCAACCACTCTTTACGGCCTGTGTGTAAAACAATGAATTACTCAACGTTATTATAATAAAACGTAATTTTAACTGGTATTTTGAAAACTGTAATCCTCTGCGACTGACAATGGACGGGAATGGAGTATTGTCTCGATTATAATAATGAGTGCATCGCGTTATGTAGACTCACTGTACTGGTGGATAGAAAAGGCTTTCAGAAATGTTTCATTTGCATATATTACTTTTTTTCTTAGTGATCCTATTGCGTTTGACATATTCACGCACTTGAGTGTGTGAAAAAATGGCTTTAACTGGAGTGTGCGTTACTAGCAAGAACTTATTTATTATTGGCTTAAGTCTGATTGAATGAAAAGATTCATTTTGGAAAACAAACGCAGGTTTTAGTCGCAGACTTATATATTTTTTTATATAATACGCATCATTTACCGAATTTCCATATTCGTTTATAAGACAGACACAGACTAAGCAGCTGATATTAGTAGCGCGTGATAAAATATCACGTGCGCAAGGAACGTACTCGCTTCGTTAAAAAGCTCACGGCTAAACACTTCTCTCGCCGACTGTACAGAAAGTGGACTAGTTAGTGCTATAATTATGTTTATTCAATATTTAAGTGAAATTCTAATGGATTTGTATGTAACGTGTACTAATTGTCTAATCCGAGGAGACAGACCATAATTAATACGAAAGATAACGTTTCGTGAGATAATTAGATGTAGAGAAAAACTGAAGAGCGGTGTGGTAATTAGGAAGCGAAAAGTAAAATGGAAAATGGAATTTAACTCAGATGACTTATAGATCGATTTGATTTTGTTTATTTATTTTTATTTTTAAATAATTTGTTTTTAGGAGAGTGGGGAGTAAAAATAGAATAGAATAGAAATACAGTTATTTATAACAACTAAAAAAAAATTAAAAAGATATAGGTAGTTCATAGGTGCGTTGGCAGGTGTGTCCATAATAAAAACAGCAAATAAAAATATAAAATAAATAATGATGGATAATTCACTACCAACCACCCCAAGCTAAGTAGAGCTTGTGTTATGGTACTAGATAACTAATATAAATGATACATTACATAATGTAGATAGATATTTTTTATTATACATAGAAAAACTACCAGAATACCCGGAACAAATATCTGCAAATAGTACATACATTTGCAACGTGGTGGGAATCGAACCCTCTTGTGTCGCACACGGACCTTTTTGCCCATTGCACCTCAGAGGTCGTAAACATATAGATATAATTATAGGTACCCGCACAAACGTGAAAAGAGTTAACACTTTGACTGCGGTTTTTTTTCGACGACTGCGATCTTTTTTTTTACCTAAAAAATTCGTGCTGCCGCTCTACACAGCGGTTGTGTTGCGCCGCACATGCGTTTCATTCGAAAAATATTACAGCTCTGCTGAGTCACAAAGATCTGTATTTTCTCAGCCGCTGCGCTAGTGTGGATTTACGCATATTAGTCACTTGTAGAAAACTCATACCGTGCGTTTTCAGCACTCAAAGTGTTAATATACAGCTCATTAATATCAGTGCCTTTATTAAAATGTTAAGTAGGTATAATATAGTTTTCCGAAGTATAAAAAGATTTTCACATATTTTCAACGCAGACAATTAAAACTATCAATTATATTTTACGATTTAATTTACTCGTTCCGTACCGATTGTCCCGTGTACAGTCATCAATAAAAGCATCTATCTATCTAAAATGAAAACATTTATAAAAAAAATTGAAATCAAATAAGCATTTAGATACAATAAATACAAATCGTCGTACATTTTTCGTAAGTTTAAATAAAAAGGCACCATGAAACGAAGGTTTTTCTTATGCGTAAGCCCTCGCACTCGGAGTAATCTCTAAGAAATTAAAATGCCCCAAAATCGCAAATATATGGGATATTATTTAATTTCTTAGATATTACCATTAAACTGGATAGGTTACTCAAAAGGTCCCATAGGTTTCTGAATCAAAATGTCAGGTTATCAAATACGCGGAACTCTACTGCTTAAATAGTTTCCACTTGTAACAGTAATGAATTACGTAACCGACTGTACCGCTCTAAATAAAAAACAACGAATTGCAGTAATTGGAAATTGGCTATTAGCACACTTTAGCGGTAGTTATCACCAATTTACGAACCGACGGCCGCTGGGGCAAACGTGTTCTTGAGTGGAGACCACGACTCGGTAAACGTAGTGTAGGACGCCCTGCGACCAGGTGGGATGACGACCTGCGAAAGACTGCAGGTAGATGCTGGATGCGTCAAGCTGAAGACAGGGCGCTACGGCGGTCATTGGGGGAGACCTATGTCCAGCAGTGGACTAATATAGGCTGATGATGATGATCACCAATTTACTAGTGTAAAGTTAAAATACATTTATCCTGACATATCGATACATCTTGTGTTGTGTTAGGTGGGAAAGAAAAATGGCTACGAATTTATAGGGTCATTTGTACTGAAAAGAAGCTCTTGAAGCTCTGTATGTTTTTTAATGTACGTTATTTTAACACTAGTTTCTGCCCGCGGATTTACACGCGTTGTGGCTATGGAACCGTTTAAAGGTTATGTCTATCCCATGGGAACTGTTCTATGAAATAAGAAGTAGCTTATTTATTTATGCAATGTTTGATTCCAGGCTTAGATCTACGCATTTTCAGCCTGATTCGTTCAGTAGTTTTGACATGAAAAAGTAAAAAACATCCATCCATTATCCAAAATAAACAAACAAACTATTTAGTGTCGGTTATAGGAACTGCACCTTATTTTAGGGACCTTACTATACTAACCTAATTAATTTTGGTTTAGGAATCGTGTTTGCGTTTAGTTAGACACGTTATTGTGACGTCACTGTATTTCAATCATTCATATCACCAACAGCATAATTGATGTCTGTTTGTATTTAGGCAAAGAATCTCCTATGTCATCTATATATATAAAAGAAAGTAGTGTTTGTTACAACACTTATAACTCGAGAACGGCTGGACCGATTTAGCTGAAAATTGGTGGAGAGGTAGCTTAGATCCAAG
This sequence comes from Eupithecia abbreviata, assembly GCA_943735965.1. Classification (NCBI taxonomy): domain Eukaryota; kingdom Metazoa; phylum Arthropoda; class Insecta; order Lepidoptera; family Geometridae; genus Eupithecia; species Eupithecia abbreviata. The sequence continues at coordinate 8,721,776 of OX030979.1, read as the reverse complement.
AGTCTAACATAGGATTTTTTATCATTTAAACAATTTGACACATAGATTTCCACGGGGGCGAAGCCGCGGGGAGCAGCTAGTAGAGAATAAAACCCCTGCTAGGTATACCAATTTTCCATTCTTTTTCTCCTGGAAAAACGCCCTAAGCCGCGGGCTGCTAGTGATGTATAGGCACAAGTTAGGTTCCTTTAGAAGCAAGTATTATGATAATACCCCGCGACCGGATGCAGACCATTCCATTGTGTGGCCGACCTCGGCCAGCACTGACTTATAGCAGCCAGAACAAATTCTTATTGCTACATGAGTATACCTAGTACTAAGGTAGATATAGCTAGGAACTTGGCAGCTAGCTGGGAAACCATCTATAGAGACTAAAGTCATTTAAAACGGGATATTTAGCCATGCGCCATGATCATGGCGCATGGCTAAATATCTAAGAAACTGTGCCGAAATATTGGATAACTCAAAAAGCAAATCATGGTAAATATCCCGTTTTAAATGACTTTAGTGTTGATAACCATTATAGTTTCAAAAGTTTTACAGCTATTGAGTTTCAAATCAAATATCATCAAAGTCCTATATTTCCTTACTAGCTGCGCCCCACGGCTTCGCCCGCGTGGAAATCTATGTTTCAAATGGATTATAAACCTTCCTCTTGAATCATTTTATCTATTATAAAAAACCGCATGAAAATCCGTTGCGTAGTTTTAAAGAAGCATACTAGGGACAGACAGACGGACTCACTTGGACACGTCACTCGAAAATATCTTATCAAAGGTTCAGTTTAGAAAGAAAATCCATTTTGATCACATTTTCCAATTATGTATTATACGAGTAGTATGATTGGGTTTTGAATCGTACAAAACACTCAGCAACGTAAATATAGCAGATGAAAATCTTTTATCGCGGTCACGTAGCGCGCCTCGTCACGAGCGCACGTCACTCCACCCATAAAGAGCTCGCCGCATTCTAATTCCAACAAACGCTGTTTTTCCTTCAGTGAAGCTATTTTCTCTAAAGCCGGCTATAAAATAATATCTTTGTTCGACGTCGAGATCACGTCTCAGCTATAGATCTAAGGTAAGCGACGCGTTTGGAGGAGGGTAGAGAAATAACTCTTGGTGTGAACGTATTAAAATGTTACATCGAGCCGGATCGAACAATTAAATCGTAGTAATTAATCAGAATACAGTGCTCTGTAATAATACGTGTAATGTCTGTCTAGCGATGGGCCGGGTCTACCAGCTGTAAATCTCAGGGTCTGCCCGCGGCCGCGTACTTTCTCAATACTTTTTACCAATAGAGATGTTACTATACAACCAAATCGTTACCTAAACGCTAGAGACACAGCAATAAAACTCCAACTCTGGTAATATCCTGTTATTTTTTACTAATAATCGTTATTGGTGTTTATTTATTACAGACTCGGATACAAATTACAGGTTTATCGATCCGACAAAAAATATAAAGGGTTAGTCCAAAAAGTGAGTCGTCGGCCGATCGCAATAAGTTTTCGATAAGGTCCGGGCGATTTAATTGCCGGTTTTGATCTGTTTTTACATAAAAAGATGAATGGCTGCTCTGCCTTAAGCTCATAAAACATTTTTCGGTTCGTTTAACGTAATTTTTTCTATACGCTGGCACTTTCACCTTCTTGTGGCGCGTTATTATTTATTCAAAGTCGCTCGATCGTCTACTCTGGGGACTCGGCATCTAGATACATTCGATTATGGCACCGATATCATCGATACATGCGTACTATTCGATCTATGGATGTAATCTGCAACTCAATAAAGGTACTTCTTAGGTACCTATAGGCGAAATGAGCATAATTTATTGGCAGGACGTTTGCGCTTGCGTACCTACTCAATTCCCACGTTTATTGTGGTTTGGTCTGCGTGTATGAGAACGTGTTTAAAGAGGATGTATGCGCTTCTAAATTCGATCTCTGTAAATCATCGATCGTGTAATCGAGTTTAGTGTAAGATTGTGGGCGGCGCGCGCGCATCCCATATGCGCATCCTCTCACTAACAATGTGAGCGATTTGAAATTGGAATTAAACTCTCTGGAGGGTTGTTGGTCCTAGGGTTCAATATACTTAGCATGATAGAGTAGGCATGCTTGAATAGTTTTGATTTATTAGGTGTCAAAATAGTTAGTTATTTGCAATTCTGTCCGGTTGGGTGAAGTGCTTGCGAATACTGTGTCTGTGCATAACGTGCGGCGAAAATTAGCATGTGGGTAATACTTTATAGCTCCTGTTCTGCTCTGTTTCGCGGCTCTCCACTATTTTTGCAACATTTTCGTAGTTCGCTTTGTTGCCTTAGATTTGTTACAACATTCAATTAATTATTAAAATTGGTTTACATTCTAGTGTTTAGAGTATCGCCGAGGTATCCTAGGAAATTGCATGCGTCCGCATTAGCTCAAGACGGCTCGACTTTCTCTTAGTTTTCCTTTGCGTGTAAAAAATCTTGATATTTTTTCTTCGAGTTTCACTCGTCGCGCTTTCCCTATGTAATGAATATTTTACTATTTTCGTTGTAATTGCAATTATCGTGAGTAGTTAAAAGGATGATGTATGACGTGAAAGTAAAAGCATGCTTTGTTAGTGGAATTATATTTTGTAATGTTCTGAATGTGATTTTTATCTGGTCTTCCGCAGCCTGCCAGGAGTCAGGTAACCTTGCCAAATATCTTGCGCCTTTCTTATTATTTTAAGCCAGAACTCACCAAAGCAAGTTACCTAGTGAAATCAAAAATACAAAGCCTATGGGCCATTAGCGCAATAGCGGGTGCTTGTTGATTTCTCTCTTTTTTCGCTTCGGTGATTACTAGCCCCTATTGTGTTGGTGTTTGTTTTATTCACTTTTGCTTAAATGTTTCGCTTTCAATGTTAACCATTTAACTTAAATCACCTTTTAACATTCTAAATTATATTTATCATTACGATTAAAATATCACTAAATCAAAACCGTTTAAAGGTTATCTACACAAAAGTGATAGTCAAGGTTAAATTATCGAATAGTCCAAGCATCTAAGTGTTACTAGATACGCTTATTTACACATTTAGACAAAAAATAAGGTTGAATTACCTTTGATTTTTGGTTCTCCTCTAAGCTTTGGAAATCCCCATGCATGCTGATCAGCTTTTCCTTTCAATTTCTGACTTTATTATGTCCTACAGAGGGTCGGGAATGCGTAAACTGCGGAGCCACCAGCACACCTCTATGGCGACGGGATGGTACCGGGCATTACCTCTGCAACGCCTGTGGTCTCTACTACAAGATGAACGGCCAGAACCGACCGCTCATCAAGCCGAAGCGAAGATTGGTGAGTGTAAGAATCCGACCAATTTTGTAGTGGGCTTGGCAAAGGCTGGCTACCGTTTATTTTTTTGCCATTGTTGTCTAGAATCTAGGTAACAGTGGAATTACTATTGTGCCTGTTTACCTGAAAAATCTAGCTACAAAGTTTTTTTTGTAGAATATAATGAAAGCTATTGGAAGCAATTATCAAAAAACGCTAGCCAGACTTTGATCATGATTGTGGTTTTAATTGGTAAGTGATCGATAGGAATCATCAGCTTTATAGATATGTGTGTCTTAAACTTTTATTGATTGAGTTTTCAATGATCTATTCCACTGTGCATTGTCACTAAAAACATTAGTGAAATATCGTACGATCACTCCCCAATAAAGACCCCATTAGAAAAGAGGATACATTATGTTAATATTCAGGTGTTATATGAACGAGGAACGCGCCTTCTTAGAACTAAAGCAGAAAAAAATAAGGTCCGTAATGCGATCAACGACCGGTATTAAAATCTAGTTTTTACGAGAGTTGGGCGCGTTTTTTTACAAGAGTTAAGGTTAAACCTACAAATTTTAAGTAGGAATGGCATTCCTTGACAGAATGAGAATGGGTGTTGTTTACAGTTAGAGGCAGTAATAAAAAGGCGGAGCATGCATGGGCACGGCATTACCCCGCCGCAAATTGCCCTCTTTTACGAAAGTTGAATGTTTCTACGAAATACATCTTGTTAACATTTGATGTACTACGTACCTAAGCCACTAAAACTAAGACAATACGACTTTCGGTGTCACGTCTGGCCTAACGAGTGGCCCGTGCGGCCAATTGTACCAACAATTTACTTAATACCCGTCTCACTGACATAAACTAGCGGAATAGCCCGAATATTTGCCTTTTGTTGGCCAAATTACGTAATTCGAGCGTTATGATTTCATTGCTGCGTTTGCGATGCTCCATGTTTATTACCTTGTACACCATTATGCCAATTTGTCAAAAACTGATTCAATCTACGAAAATAACTGTTATTATAAGCTCTTTTGTGTTACAATTTCGATTGAACCTACTTAGTGTAGTCATGGTGGCTTAACCCGGATGTTGCCATCTTTAATATTTAGATTTGTGCAGCGTAGTGTGAAAAGTACCGTTACTACATAGGGAAACATTGAATTCACACTTTTATTTTCAATCTTATTTAAATGTTTCATTAATATATTTACATCCTAAATTCCCGGCGAATGTTTCAAAATTATTAATTAGCTCACTGGTGATAAATGCAACATTAAATAAATTAAACATTAATTTCAATTCTTAAGTATCAAAATAATAACCCCATTAACTGGGTGCACTTGACACTAATAATTAATTATCAAAGTGGGAAAATTCTGACAATAACTAAATTGTACCTAACTTGTGCTCAGTAAAACCTCATTTAGCGAACAGCCTTGGATTAAACAATAGAATTTCAAAAGTTACTGCATGCTCTGTTGCTAAATCATTTATCTAAATATACGATACTGCGACTAACTGTCTGACTAACTCAGTAAATAGCGAAAAAAACATGCAATTTTTTTAGGTGAGCTGTCGATTTTATACAGGGTTAAAAAAGTCAAAAGGTTAAACGAAATGTTACATAGCAAAAGTTGTGTTTTTTTTAACTGACTTTGAAAAAAGGTGGAGTTTCTATATTCGGCTGAATGAATTCTTTTTTATGAAGGTATGTTCGTCGAAATCTCCATAAATTATGGACCCATTTTGAAAATTCTTTCGCTATTGTAGAAAATGATCCCTAGGTCGTCGCATAAAAATTGGAGGTAACACGAAGAAGACCACGTTTATTCTCAACTCACATCAGTATATACTAGGGCTTACGTGATATCTCATACGTGATATCGTGCTATAATTAATATCACTTTGTCGCAGATACATTCAGATATATGGCACAATCTCATCACGCATCTATTTCTATATCTCAGTGTTATAAATGAGATAAAAATCGCCACCAAAAATTTAATCACACCGATTATTAAAAATCAGAAAGAAAGTGAACTTATTTTAGTATAATTTATTTGGTGTATAATGTACAAACCATCAAATTAGAAACTCATAAATAAATGCAAAAATATATCATAAAAAATTAACAATAAAACGTCTAATAAAACGTCACAGTAATATAATTCATTTTATATAATATATTTTTTATGTAAATACATGGATGTTGTCACTTAATACGGCCGTACATAACAATTAGTGACATAGACATCATGCAAATGTCCGCAAAATATGACACCTTACTAAATATAAAATATACTACGAAAATATGTATATTTATGTTAATAAATCCAGTATTTTCATGATAGCTTCGAATATAAATATATAAATAATAGGCGTGGGTAGCTTAAAACAATTCCTGGATATAACTGGATAACAAATATTGAATCAGAATGGATAAATCAGCGCTTTATGGCAACATCAAATACCGAACCATTATTATTTTCTTGTTTTTCTTTTATTATTAAGCCTTTTTAGTCAACCTTTTCGACATCTATCTAAAGGTACCGGAAAAGTTAAAACAATTATATGTATATCTAACTTTGTGCATAATTGATGGTGACCAATTGATATTTCGGAGATGTTTTGAGTCCTTAAATAACCCGCAAGCAATTTATTTTTATCGTAGAAAATGTTGCTACATTGAATACACAATGATACCTATGACCAAAAGGTACCTTTTTTCGTACCATAGGCAGTCATAGAACTTCTATTTGTCATTCAAAATGCGAACCACTGCCAAATAAATATAAAGCCGGGTACTCACCGGTGGTACGGGGCATAATGTAACGTGTTACAGCGAGCATTCATACAGTCAGTATGGGGAAAAAAAGCGCTCGCAACGAGCAAGGGGCCGGTAAAATCAGCACACTGCGTAACGTATCATGCTCGCTGCCAATGGAATACATTACGTCCTATTACGCCGGTCGGTACTCGGCTTTACAATATGAATTCTAGATACCTATTCTCTTTGGTCCCACACAGTCTGTTGATGCCTCTATGATGTCATAAATCCACTGTTAGCATTAAATGTAAAATTAATAGTTTATCGATGAAAGTTTCTCAACATATTTACATATCTGCCTAGTCTTAATTTCTACTACAAACAGATATCAGAATCGCTTGTCATAAATTGTGATTAAAACGTCAAAAGTGAATATTTTATCTAATTTCACTTTGGGTATTGGATGTCAATTTAAAAATCAGTTAAAATATCTGACCAATTACGGTTCCAACGGGGAAAATATGAATTCCATATTCAAAACGGTGAAAAGCTGTCTGCTGTTGCGTATTCAGTTTTTTTTTTATTTCAACTACAATTTAAATTTCGAATGTCAATTAAATTGGGAAAAATTCTTGCAATGACAGCAAGAGAAAATACGTTCTACTTTTAAAGGTGAAAACATTGCTATTTGACGATATAATTGTATTTGAAATTTGGACCGCTGGCTGTAAATGTTTTTGGAACGGTAGTGGTCCGCGGCCGGGCCATCGATCACCGCGAGCCGTCGTATAAATTGTAGCCCACGATGTGGGTCAAGTGACAGAATTAAGCGGAAATAAAAAAGTTAATGTTTTTTTTTCTTTTTGGGTTCGAGCCTGTGGTAATGATCAGTCAGAGAGCAGTGATTTAGATGACAAAACTTTTTTGTGGGAAATAATATTTTATTCTGTTTATTTGTTTTTCTTAGAATAATTATAAAAAAAACGGGCAACCATGTGACTTTTGGTTTAACTTGAACAGTTTATTTAGTGTGCTATATAAAGCCACATTTCTTGTAAAAGATTGACGTACTTGCTGCGCCCCGCGGTTTCACCCGCGTGGTGATAGATATTTTGGATAATATACATATAATATTATATATATCTTTATAAATTGTAGCCTATGTGTTATTCTGATGTATAAGCTATATTATTGTAATGTTTCATTAAAATCCATTCAGTAGTTTTTATGTGAAAGAGTAACAAACAAACATCCATCCATCAATCCATACTTACAAACTTTCACGTTTATAATATTAGTAGGATTGACACAATAAGCAAGTGACTAATCCGAGTTACTAAACCAAATCTAACGTTTCCTGAAATGTGGATTGAACCATAGACAATAATTTGTGTGATTGTTTATGATTGAAATTATAACGGGTTGTTGATTTAATGTTATCAGTGTTGATCCGTTACGTAGGTTAACCAAACAGAGAGGTTATGGTTAGGATTTATATACAGGGGGTTTGTTATATTTTGATGCGTTTTTTTTGAATGCGTTAACATAACTACGCAACCTTCTTTTGTTTTTGTTTTATTTAAAAAAAAAAAAAATTATGTTAAATGTGCACTAGTCCGGGTCTGAAACTATTTAATGTTTGTACCGCTCTAGGTGTCTAGTATCTTAACTAGGTAATTACAATTTTATCTAGGAACTTATTAAACCTATTTATATTTTACGAGCTAACTTTAGTACTTAACTTAACCTTGGTTTTCACTTAATATTTACAGTTTGTTTTCATAAGAAATTGAAGTGTAATTAAATAAAAATATTAATTTATATATGAATATAGGATATAATCAGGTTTAGGTAATAATGAGCGAGTGAAACTTAAATTAAATGTTCGTGTGACAATCTCTCATTACGAGCAGACAATCACGTTTCGCGAGTTACGTAATCGCTCATTACAATTTATTTTTATGACTTATTTTTTTTTAAAAGGTTTATACTTGCCAGTTAAAATAATAAAAACATTAAAAAGACCCAAAATGACCCAATACATTTTAAGTAACAGCGGCTTAATCTGTCAAAATAATATTAAAAAGGGTCAATGTAAACTCATAAGTCATCTTTAATATTATGTCAATAATGATGTGTCAATACGAAACGCCTTGCAAAAAGCAGAGGCCAGCCTACCCCGAGTGACAGGTTAGTTTACCAGCAGGGGGTAAGGCATTCGGACATTCTCACTTGGGCAGGTAATGTTGACTCACTCAGTTTCCCATGCGACTGGTTCAAAGAGAAAAAAAATCACCCTTGTTGGGATCTAGATGATGCTCGGCTTTATAACCCTATATAGTCATGTCGTAAGAAATTAGATAGATAACGCAAAAACGTTAATTTTTGTTGAAAAATATTATATTTAATGCTTTGTTTTTGTCATATCTTGATTGATATTGCATGCTTGTTTTAGCGATGAACAGAATTTACATTTTTTTCTTCTTTATTTTCATTTGGCACGTCGCCCGTTTGACATATCACTAAATTTTGTAAAGAAATACAATTCCTTTTCTATACAGGGTTATAAATTTAATTTTTTTCTGTGACTCATAGATTTACGCTTTGTGTGGGGGAGTTTACTTTTTGTGTATTTTTATTATTCTCTACCTGTTCTAGGCGCCAGTGGTTGTGACATTTATGTCCAGGATATTGGGACACAATTAATGTCGATATTAATATGGAGGATGCTAATAAATTCCTGTGATGAAGTGTGGGACAGGAACATTTCTTGTCCAAACATAATGTGACATTTTGGGGAAACGTCAAAAAGAAATGGTAGCCAAACCTTAAGACCACATTCCAAGTGGTTTTCTTTATCTTAATTATTACTTAAAGTTTATATTTATTTCATTTTTATTACGCTGCGCTGTATGACTCTTGTGAATGACAGAACGATAACTATTTTTTATGTGGTGTCATTTCAGAACTGTCAAGTCTTGCAACTTTATTTAAAAACATCGTTCTAAACCCAATACAGGTGCGTATTTTATAAATCGTAATTCGATTGAATAGGGTTCTGTAATCGATTGGGGTCGAGTAAACGATCGATTGGAGCGGCTCACTCGATTTCACGCGAGTCGGCGTGTAAAATCGATTGCCCGCTCGACGTGTCCTCATTCATGGAAAGCGTAACTAGGACCTGCATAATCCAATACGACACAAATCTCCCAATATCCTGCAAATTTATCTGGAAAAGGGATTTAAATGAAATTAATGTAATGGTTTGCATTAAATGAATAAAATGTTTAAAATATTTTAACCCTTGTATGCGTCATCACTTTTGAATCTTTATATATTTTACCCAGATTATTTTGTATAAATAGCAAGAAAAAATTCTCAAATTACGCCATCACAAGTTTTGAATTCGACGATCGAATTTCAAATAAATAATGATATTCGGATAGACCTGTGATCGTTTTGTATTTCATGCAATTTTCTTTTCTTTATGATCATAGTATTTGCATTTAATAAAATACTAAATAAATCAAACCACCCAAACCAACCAGAATTTGCGTTATGGATACTAGATAACTGATATACATAATACAATACATTACATAAACAAATATTAATAAAGATTATTTTTTATTATGTTGAAATTCAAACTATTATTATAAATTATAAATGCGAAAGTCGTTTCGGATTTCCCACGACTGGATGCTGATAAATTAATCCTAATGAAATTTGGAAATACGATATTTCTACGACTTGGTTTACATTTTATTAAAAAAATTAAATAAAACGTATCTAGTCGTCAGCTACCCAGTTTTTTATAGATTACATGCGTTCTTAACCTGTCCATGTTGCCTACGGACTTAGTAATACACATTTCACTATTAAAGCCTACCATAACAACTTAATAAAAGATCTTTACTCAGTTCTAGAATTACAGATATTTATTGTAAACAAAGAGTTACAACACCAAAGAAATATCGACATTGGTGTTATTGGAGCAAATCGTAGATATTATAAACGATTTTGAAAGCTTTTATTTTTTATTTCATGCTTTTCTCAACCATTTTCAAAATCGAATTTGCACTTATTTCGCTGCGTGTGTTTATGTGTGATTATGTTTTATGTGACTAAATCGCCGCTTTTTGGAATAGATATCAGTTTCTGTTCTTTTTTTCACAGTGTTTGTTGACATAAATTATCTTGGATTCCAAAACCGAGTGTAGAATGATTCCTCTTGTTACACTAATCGTTTCTGGTGTTATTTATCGGTAGCGGTTGACCGTGCGTCCCTGATTTAAAGCTGCAAATTGCAAGCTTCGGGATTACTCGGTCAGCCTCGGGTGTACTCGGCAATCATCTCCCTTTGAGGGTTAACATGGTTCAGCTCTTTTCATACAGCTTTTAGCAAGATTATAATAGTTAGTGGACGCTTAAAAGCCGTTAATTTTGTATTTGGTATACTTAATTTGCAAATTGCAAGCTTCGGGATTACTCGGTCAGCCTCGGGTGTACTCGGCAATCATCTCCCTTTGAGGGTTAACATGGTTCAGCTCTTTTCATACAGCTTATGGCCAGATTATAATACTCGTTTTTGGTTTCGTACAAGTACAAAACAGTTTTTAATCCCAACTAGTTACGAACCTCCGTTTTCTTACGCGGCCAAAGGGGTTAGTGTTATAGCAAATTAACGCTTAAAAGCCGTTGATTTACTATTTGGTGTACTACCTAGTACACCAAATACCAAAGCAAAGTACCTGCCTAGGTACTTTGCCAAAATATTCAATTTCTAAACTCTTGGTAGTAACCAAGAGTTTAGAAATTGAATATTTTTTTTTAGATAAGTATATCTACTTTGGTTCATTTTGTTGTTGGACTATCCATGATCATTCATTTATTCCATACATACATTTTAGCTTAGGTGTTATTAGCTTAGAGGTAGCACGTACGTCGTACACTGTAAGGTCGCAGCAATTTATTTTTAATTTAAATAATAATACTGAATGCACAGACCTTCCATTTAAACAATTACATTTTTAGTAGCCAAATCTATCAAATTCACCATCCATACATGCTGCACAAAGATTTGCTGAATTCTGGAACAAATAGGCCCACCACACAAATGCGACCGTCTTCAAGTGCTGTTCGCCATTTTGTTACAGTGTTGTCAGTCCTGTTAAAATCATGAAATAATGAATTCTTAACCTTTCCGTCTTTCACGTTTACGTTTGTATGAAAAAATCTAGAGCTCATATGACGTGCAATCAACACTATATAAGTAAATGTTGGCTTAACCCGCCTTGAGGCAGTGAGCCTAACTCGCATAAATACTGCAGTAGTAACTCAGTTTGCGGTAGCATTTGTTAATAGCTTTACTTTTGAATTCCAAACTCTACCCCGTGATGATGATTCATACTGTTTTAACCTCAAAGTAAAGTTAAAAATTAGTAGTAGTACCTAGTTGTATAATTTTTTTTTACTTAATAGTGGGCAGTTTAACCCTGGAAAAAACTCTCTTTTTTCGCCAGCGAGTAAAAACGTTTCAATTTTATATAGGTACTTTTCAATATTCGTAAAACCTTTGACAAAACTAAGTTTATTATATAGAAAAAGTTTATTCTACAGACTAAATAGATGTCATTTATAAATGCCATCACATATGGCCGATATCAATATTGAAAAAGCATTAAATACGCTAGCACGTTGGTAGCATCATTAGTCAGTAAGACACGGAGCGCTACCCGACAATTTGAGCGGCGCGGGGGCTCCGTAAGTGCAGGCTGCCGGTGCTTTTATTTATTTGTTTGTATCGAATGGTAATTATTTTTTTAATATTGCGACAGAGCTGTGATTTGAAGGGGTGTTATATATGCGGTGTAAATTTGGTCCGTCTAAAGGAGCTAAAGTAATCTCTATTATATATTTTATTTTTTAAACAAAGTCAACAGTCTTAAATTTTAACAGTTCAAACCTAAGTAATCTAACTTACGGCCAATAAGAGATTTGGACTTTATAAAATAAACTAACAAAATACCAACAGTCTAACATAAACAAACCAAACAAAATACAACTAACAAAATATTTTTTTAATCTTTATGTTGTTAAATTATGGAGTTCATTTTGAAGAAATGATAAGAATACAAAGATATATATGTACGTATACATATATCTGTATGTCAGTTTTTAAATTTAATCCGAAATCGGAAAAATAAGAAGTCGGTGTATAGTTTTTCAAAACAATCAAATTATTTTAAATAATTATGATGCTACAGAAGTGACATTAGCGTAACTGCATTCACACTCGCATCACGTCACGTCGTCTAAATGACTACATTTTGTAACATTTGGCACTGACCACCTACCACTACCACTGCTGACGGGTTAATGACACCCCGCACTTCCGGCTATGCTAATTGTGAGAGGAAGTCAATAGACCCATCCATATTAGATGTGTTTTGGTTTTGTTAGATAGTGTTTTGGTTTTATTCGATTATTTTTTGGTTTTGTTTTGCGCCAACGGAGGCACTTACACGTCTGTCAATCTGTTCGGAGCTTAATTTGGATTAAAACGTAATACGGTAGTTTGCCTGCATCTTACGCCATTGGGCTCTGAGATTTGTTGTGTTACAGTAACGCCACAGTAAAAAAAAACAATCATTTTTCTTGTTTATTAAAAGGTTCTTGCAAAATCAACTATGAAAACGGTTTTTCAAAGGGTTTGTAAGTATTATGTGAGTTTGGCTGGCTCCTATTTTTTATTTAAATGTATAGTTTTTGTTACTGGCAGCACTTTAAAGGTATGTTAGCCATAATGCTTTTGATTAAGTTTGATAAAAATCAATGCAGAACATTTTTGTGTGCACGAATTCATTCATGTTTTTTTTTATCTTAAGACATCAGTGACAGCAATCAGCCACTGGTTCGTTAAATCACTTAAGCTTAATATTGAACCGTGATTTAACCTTTAATCAGTAACGTGGGTCAGCCGGCCTGAAAAGCCCGAACGAAGTTTTTGAACGAATTTTATTTCACCAACTTTATTAAACAAGAAATGTGAATGGTTGTTTGTAGGTATTACCTATCCGTAGTATTTTGTTATTGCGAAAATAATTTTGTCTTTCTCTTTGATAAGTTTACGCAACCAAACGGCTGAATGCATCGTAATTCGTTCGTTTTTTATTGTGTTATATATAAGCTTCTGGTTTTCCTTTAAATAAATATAATATAAAATGTAATGAAATTTGACAAGCACATACCTATCAAGATTGTTTCCTAGGAAATTTTAATGATATTGGCCATTTTCTACCAGACAAATGCAAAGCCTGGGCCAGAACCTAGTAAGTAAAGTCGGGTCAATAAAATGTCTTTTAGTCAATAGTGCCCACGCACTCCGCATACAAGCCTCCGCCTCTGAGATACCATGTCCCAATTACTTCCGTGTTGTTCCTTCGGCCTAGAAAAACGTTCATCTCTTTTTGCCATCGCAAATAGGTTTATTTTATTTTACTATCTAACGACTCGACACGACTCGGCAAACGTAGTGTAGGACGCCCTCCGACCAGGTGGGATGACGACCAGCGAAAGACTGCAGGTAGGTAGATGCTGGATGCGGCAAGCTGAAGACAGGGGCAGGCCTATGTCTAGCAGTGGACTGCTATATGCTGATGATGATGATGATGATGATGATGATGATCTAACGACTACAAAAGCATAAAATGTTTTTTAGTTATAACTGACGACTTGTATATTTTATTAGTTTGGAATCTAACCTATGTACAACCTTAATAACCGTTACGAGGTTTTTGTTTAAATTCTTACTGATTAATAAGTTACTAATAAAACACAAAGTGTTTTAACAAAAGTATCTAAAATTTTGAAAAAAAAATTAAAAAAAAGTTTTTTTGCCGTTGCTTACTAACGGTAAAAAAAGTTTTTTACGGTCTATAATAAAATGTATACGAAAAAAACCTAAGCATATATTTTTTTATAAAAAACCCGTTTCTGTGTAGGTCAGTAAACTAACATTGTAGCAATTTGTAATCTAATCGAAGGAGTTTGTAAACCTGTTTAGTTAATAATAACATTGATTCGTCATTTGCATCACACATTGCAACGTCAACGCGCGTGTTATGATCATCACCATCATCATCATCAACCTATGTTAGTCCACTGCTGGATATAGGCCTCCCCAATGCGCCATAGCTATGATCATATGAAACTAAAAATATTATATTAATTAATCATCCATATTCCTGACCTCTTTTTAGTTCCTCACAAGAAATCCTTGTGTTAAATTGGTAAAGAAACGAAGTATAAATCGTGAATTAAATTCAATTAATTACCTAATGTAGCTATTGTACTATTTTGTAGCTAAAACAATATTAAGTATGTTACCGTCGTTTTTTTTATATCTTTATTTATTGATGGAGTTTTGTCACAAAGTGACTATGTCACTCCCATATGAGATCAATTCTTAATACATGAAATGAATAAAAAAAAAACAATAATAACGTTTGCCACATGACATTGCATGGCCACCTCCATAAGGAATGTGGATAAACGCATTTTGATTTAATTTGATTTGATATTGGTGCCTAGCAAACGAAATGGATAAAAAAGTCTAAATATTTTAAGTTAATTTGGAATAGTAAATGGTTAAATAAAATGATACATTAAGATGAGCCTGAAAACAGTACAGTCCTTTGTAGTTTTCCGTCAACCATTATTTTAGGTAGTACCTCCCAAATAAATTGAAAAATTTTAAAACGTGTGTACCTAATTGCCAAATCGTCTTAACAATCATCAAAACAAAATAAAGGCAGTTGCATACAATACAATTATGTATCATCAGATCGCGGCGAATCGCGTAATTGACGCAATCCGATATTATCCCCGATGTAAGATCACATCGCGATGCGATAGCCTTATCGATCGCGACAGTATTTACTCATGTGAAATGTATAATGAGCTGACGATTTGCATAATCGCTTTTGTTTTGGTAGCGTTTGTGGTATGTTATTTGGAATCGTCTTGGAATTTAGTTATTCCGTAATCGTTAACTCAGACTGGTTTTATTTCCTGAATACCTTTTATTAGCTTAGCTAGACTAGCTTATAAAATGTTTCGAAGCGCATCCATACATAATACGTAAAAACGACCTAAGGTTTATATAGAAACTCTTTCATTTACCTAAGTACAACAGCTTATAATTTAACTTATGTACAGATATTCTCGTGAAGATAAACAGCTTCTATGTATAGAGTGATCATTGTCCGACCGTGTTAAAGACCGGTTGGACGCGAAGCAGTAACGAGCGTTTCGTATACAATAGACCTTTTAGCGTCATTCGGTCGCGCGTCAATCCTACTCGACAGGACTCAGTGAGCACTCGGCTTTATAGTTTCAAGAAATAATATTTTGAACTACTGTAATATGATAAGGCTCTGCCTGACGAGAAGTGAATATAAACGTATAATTTTACGCGATTTCATTAAAATAAAAATGGTATTGATGATTTAAAATATAATAGATGTCTCGAATAAACGTGGATTTCAGTGTGCGACTTTACCCAGCATAAAAGAATTACACCCATGTAAGGATAATTCTACAAAGTAAGAGCAAATAAATACAAGACGCAGCACTATAAACAATTATAAAATAATCCGTATTAGGTACGAGACTCGCATACAAACCTAAGTATTGTAACAAAAACAAGTCGGGCGAGTTCGATTCGTATGAAAATAAAACATATCCCGGGGACTGACGTGCGTCCGGCGTCACTTAGCAGCGCTGGAATGACGTGACAGCCCTTGCCGAACCGAATTCCTTTTTTAAAATTTTAAATAGAACAAAAAATTACAAACTTCTTGAATCTGTTCCATTGTGTTCACGTTTTGGAAAAATTTAAATGGCAGAGAACTGGCCACTTTTTTGAGGGTCGGAATCTCGAATTCGGCGTTTAAATACATACAGTTTCGCGGTTTAGCGCCATGTTTTTTCTGTTTTCTGCACATTTTGGCGCGCTGAATGCGACGAGATCCGCTGATTTTGTGCGATTAAACTCGGGTGGTCGTCGGAGTAAGTTGTTTGTGTTCACGGCCTAAATGGTTCACAAACACGTTCATTGATGGTTTTGTGTCAATGTTCTGAATTGTGCGGATACCGGAATACGCCTGTTGCTTAGCTTTTCTAGTTGGCACAACATTGTAACTTACAATTTGGTCAGTTGTTGCGTATTAGGTTACTACCAAGGGTTTAGTTGGATGATTTCATTTCTAACCGCATCCTTTATTCGTAAGACCGCAACCGCACACCGCTAATGAATTGCAAAACTTCTCTCACATATTTTCCTTTGAGAACGGCGGAGTATCGATCGTGGGTATTTAGAGTGGCAATATGAATGTATTTATTCAAGCTGAGGGCGGCCTCCTAACAATGCTACGCTTGTCGTTGCCGCCGAGTTAGGGCTGCCTCTGGGACTCTTCGGACTAATGATCCGAATCTGACCTAAAACTTTCACCTGTCGCAAGATTTAGCTTTGAAGAACGTGTACGGGTTCTTGTAACGATTTCTGTTTACCACTTACTTAATTATTGATTTATGGCCAAAGATGACTGGTACCTATTTATGCACTGAGTTAAATGTAAAAACTTTGTAGTTCCAGGTTTTTTCTAGTCTCTGTTGGATTTAATATGCAAATTATTGCTTCGATTAAACGACTTAAAAGGTCGTTTAATAGCCTACATACTCTATATTATTAACGAACGCGTTAAACCAAAACTCAAACATTTTTCGCGTTTTCGCGTGACACCCTTGTTTCGGATGTCCGTGAATCAGGGTTGCCACCGTCGCCCGGTGGTCCGCGCGTCATTCAGCCGCGCGTGCGAGCATGTATCAACCCTGCGGATTTGCATAGTGCGTATGTCTCATAAATACAAAAGAAAGCTGCACGTACTATTTCTACTGGATTTGGTAAAATAATTATATTTGGTCTATGAATGTTATGATTAGTGCGAGACCAGCTTTACAGAGTTTCGATAGGCGAGATTTGTTTATGGTTTTTATTTTACATGGTTTTTGTAACTGGCCTTTTGGTCTATAACTAGGTACCTATTAGCAAAATGCCGTTTAGCCATCAAAAATTAGTATTAGAAATATACGCTGCGGAATTTTCTTCCTTGTACCATTTCCATCATCACATCTTGACTGAAGCTCATCAACATCAAACAAGAGCAAGGATGTCCCGTCACATAAAATACCGAAATCAATGTAGAATTAATTAAGTCTCGTTTTAAAATATTACACAAAAAAGTATTTTATGTGTGCGCGGTTGCTTCGAACGTTCCGTTTTGTTCATTTTGCAGTTTGCCATTGTGTTTACCGCATTTACCATTGTTCGGGGCCCGTATAAATTGGTCTGCGGAACGTTGGGCCGGTGACAGGTATATTTGAGTCGTCGATTTCGCCCGATAATTAATCCGTATTGTTAAACGCAACGGGCCACCCTTGTTTGCGGAACGGAACAGCTTTGTGTCTTTACGAGTTGCGAATCGATTGTGCGCTACTTCTGTGACTTTTGGGAATTTAAAAAGAATTTGTTGTTCCTTCGATTATGTAGTGGGCTATTTGGCACTACTGTTTTCTTATTTAGAAAACGAGATAAATAAGTCTAAATTATAAGTACCTAACGGGTATTTATCGCGTTGATTAACCTATTTTCCCCCCTTTTTTATGTGTTCAGATCAATTATGTTTAAAAATGTAAATACGTCTCTTAGAAGTAAGTTATGGCCGCAAGTTACTGCAAATATGTATTACCTAGTTTCTGCCTGTAGCCCGTAGCACGCGTTGTTTAAGGTTATTTCTACCCTGTGAGATAGAAGTAGCCTTTTATTCCAGGCTTAGAACTTCGTGTATAAAAAATTTCAGCCCGATCGGTTATGTTGTTTTGGCGTGAAGAGGTAACAAACATCCAAACTTTCTCATTTATAATATTGGTGGGATAATGTGACTTGATATGGGGTTAAGAATCGGGACCTAGATCGGCGCGGTTTATTACCGTTCGCGCCGATCTGAAATTATAACTAGTCTTTACCAGTTATAATTTCAGTTCATTTACTTTTTACCTTATAAGATTTTCTTCTAATAAAATTCAACATAAAATTTACTACGTCCATAAAATAATTTATTAGCTCCAATAATTATAACATATCGATCAATAACAGCTTTAGACAATAATGGCGAACTGTAAAAAGTAGAATGCTCTAGCAATCACTCTTCAATTAAAACTGATATATTATTCCATTCACACAGCGTAAAAGTTTCTGAATGGCCATCATGCGATATAGAAAAATGCAAAAACTATGGAATTATATTTAAAGGGTTGTGCACACTATCCGATTCATTTAAGGTCCGGTCCGATTCGTTTATGTTTAATCATTTCAAAATGTTTCTAACTCTTCGAAAAGACATGACGCGAGTTAGACTCTAAGCAAGGACTTTAAAGACTACTAGGTTTAGAGACATTTTTTCCATATGGCTTGTTGCTAATAAGCAACAAGCATAGGTATGGAAAAATATCGTGAAAATACGTGAGGTAACTACCTCAAATAAAATATTACCCAATATTTATCTAATCTTAACTTTACTTATTTGAAAAAAGTAAGTTAATATTTTTTATGTCCTACCACCCAAAATATTTTTTTAATGAACGGTAGAATAGTGTGCAGGGTCCACAGATACCTAGTGTACTAGAACTTTAATAAAACATAATTTAGTTTTAAATTCCTACAAGCACACAACACGGTGGAGCAGTCGATGCATCATCCCTGTCAACAGAAAAACAGAAACGTTGTTTTAAGAAAAAACAAACGAATTTTTAATTCTCGAATGTCATTTCACGGTCGCATGGAGGTTAATTTTAATTAGTTATGTTTGTACTTCGAATTAATCCTTTCTTTTTATTATTACGAGTTAATTTATTAAGCATTGTTGGGGTATTAAAGTTTTTGTAAGGACGTGTGTGCTCATCGTTATGATTATTTAATTAATTGCACTTTAATTAAGTGTTTAGCTAGAGTTCTTAAGGCAGATGTAATAGAGGTTGGTATTTTCTTGCTATGTTTTATGTAGACTGAGATTTTTTTAGGATATTTTAGGCCAAAACCAAATTTAGATAATTTGGCCAATTGTGTAAGGCTATTTAAGTATATTGTCTGTCCTGTTAAAACTTCTATGTCAATAATAAATTAAAGTAGGTAATCAGGGTTTTGGTATGGTTTTTTGTTCAACCGATTTTTTTATATATCGTGCACCTTAAAGTAGGTAGATGAATGTTTTTTTCAAGTCAGCACCTGTTTTAAATAGTAAATATCCGTTAATTCCGCTGGCAATCTAGTTTTATTGCCAGTAAGTCGCGTAAACGACTATTATAAAGCAAAATGGCATCCACATTCAACGACCTAAGGCACCTGTTCCTTTCTACAGAATCTAAGAACATTCTTCTCAGATTAAAATGAAACAGTCTTCTACAATGGTAAGGGGGCTGATTTTAATAGATAACAATTCAAAAACCCACATGATTGGACTTAAAGTTTTCTGCAAAATTATTCAGAACTAGCTCTTACCCCCAACTTCATCCGTATTCATTACTTCAGGCTAATTATTTGAGAATATAACCCTTTCCGGGTCCCAATTTCCTTGAAAAAATATAAATAATATGAAAAATATATTAATTCTAAATATAACTATGTATGTTCGTAAACTAGTCTTCTCGCGCTTATGTAAGACAAAATCCAAACAGACAAAATAACTTATTATTATATTTAGATACATTCGTGATATTCGTCTAAAAAGCAGGCGGTAACAATAATTCTATCAAAAAAATGCCAGAAATCATTACCCAAAATACCACAGGCGGTCTCAAGAAATCAACCTCCTTTCCGCCAGTCAACATTATGTCCGAATCATGAAGAGCTGTCAAAAGTGACGTAAGTGACGTAAGCTACCGACCGACAGCCTACATTCCCGACCTTAGGGTTAATCTAGTGGAGATTGTGTAATTAGAAACGGTTAAAAAAGTCAACACGAGTGAGGTCACTGACTTTTAAACTGTAGCAGTTTTTGCACTGCCTATTGGTTGATTTTTTGTTTCCCATTCCCATAGCATCAGTGAATCCAAGTTCGTATAGGAGTTACTTGATTAATTTTATTAGGTAACAAATTTTTGCGCGACTCCGCTGCTTTTTTGCCCCGAAATGATTGATATCACCAAAGATTACAAGATCTCCAGATATACTTCTCTTGTAAAATGATGTCACAGCGATCGTTAACCGCACTGCATTTTAATAAAGCCCATTTGACACGCTGAACAATGTAGTTAACGTAGTATGAACTTAATGCAAAAACCAGGAAGTGCGAAAATTGATTAAAATCTCGCAAAATTGTTGGCCTCAACATCCCATAACATTACCATAAGCGATGCGCGAGCGTCCCATCCTTCATCATCTCTTATCATTTCTCGTTAAAAAAATGATCCAATTAAACGGTTCAATAAGTTACCGAAGTTTAAATCTCGGCCCATTGTAATAACGCGTTCAATATTAAATTTTAACAAGGTATCAATTAAAAAAACTAAAGCAAAATGCTTTTAAATTTTCTCAGGACGCTCGCCCCCTCTTGGTTTATTTTTAATTCATTTTATTCGTTGGCCGGGGCCCGCCCACCGGTGATTTAAAATTTTGATTTATCGATGCGCCGGCGCAGAGTAGTGAGTACGCACGCCCGATGGTAATTATAAATATGACGCGGTGCTAAACTGTGCGAACTGACCCGGCAGCGACCCCAGCCCGTGCGACCGGCTAGAAAACGTTGCAAAATTGATTTATTCAATACACCCTAGATAAAGTCCTTTTTGCTCAAAAATAACAACGCGTATTGGTAATTTGAAAGTTTGTTTGACAAAAGAAATGCAAGATATATACCTGAAATTAGTTACACATTTGACACGTTTAAATATTCGTGAACGGATGATGGTTCCGACTTACTCCTTACTCGTAGTGAATAAAGAGCCACAAGCACCTAATATCGACAAAGACGTCTGTTCTTCCAGTAGAGTACTATCTCGGTGTGTTCAAATTCCAAGTGAGTAAGTCCCTTCCAATAACCATGATAGTTTCAACATTTTAAACGCTTAACACTTTGACTGCGGTTTTTTTTTTACCTAAAAAATTCGTGCTGCCGCTCTACACAGCGGTTGTGTTGCGCCGCACATGCGTTTCGTTCGAAAAATATTACAGCTCTGCTGAGTCACAAAGATCTGTATTTTCTCAGCCGCTGCGCTAGTGTGGATTAGTCGTCACTTGTAGAAAACTCATACCGTGCGTTTTCAGCACTCAAAGTCTTAACTGTCATCAACAAAACAAAACTAAACTATTTTCCATTGCCGCAGCGATCGGTCGATACCTTAAGTGCACCGATAGAAACCCCTATTTTAGCATTGAGTGTGGATGCTACAGTTATATGACAGAAGATTGCCAGCGGCAATTAATCAAACAAACAGGTGCCTGCAAAGCTGCGCGCGCGCTGGAAGTCGTAAATACTAAAAAAACGGCAGCTGATACCTTAATATATGGTTCCTTCATTACTTGATTTGACGGTTGTATTGAAATTGCGTACATTAGCTTACAATGTGAAAATACTTTCTTTTCAACCGGCCTGTTACACTTTTTGCTACAATTGATTACTAACTCTAGTTTTTTAAAGTAATGGCCTTTTGATCTGACTGATTTGTGATAGTGTAGAAGGTTCTTTATGTCTTGAAAATAATTCCATAAAGCTGTCTAGGAAAAACAGCAGTTTTTACACCTAGCGCCATCTATGGCCTGTCTGTGTCATCGTTGATATATCTATGGTTTCATTCAATACTCAAACCTTTGTTACACACTTGTGTTTCACATGATATCACGATTGTTACAATTTCAGTCTGGTAGGGCAATGTAAAACATTACATAAAATAAATACATACAGTATCATCTAGCCCCACGCTAAGCCAATGCTTTTGTTATGGTTACTAGATAACTGAAATACATAATGTATTATGTCACCTAGATATCACCTAGATATATGTTATGTATTGTAATACATAACATATATCTAGGTTATGCATTGTATTATGTATTTATATTTTATTATACTTAGAAAACGACAAGAACACCCGGAACAAATTTCTGCAGATCGTACAAACATTTGTCCCGAGGCGGGAAACGAACCCGCAACCTCCTGCGTCGCAGGCAGACCTTCACCCACCGCGCCGCAGAGGTCGTCAAATAATCTACCTTCTATCCCATAAACAATTCCCATGGGATATAAATAACCTTTAAACGGTTCTATACACAACAAGCGTGCGAAGCCGGGCAGAAACTAGTATATATATAATAATTTAATAAGGAAAACCTACCAGCTTTTTCCCATCATAAATAATCATCTTATGTAAATAGTCAGATAGTCGTGATAATATCCCACACGACTAAACAGTTTCCCGCTAGCTTCAAATCAGTGTTTTACCAGTTATGAGTGCCTTTATCTGAAGTAAATAAACGAAACAAACCCTGGGAGCCTTTGGATCACAGCTGCTTGAGAACAGCTGGTAGAGACTTGTTCCTAAATTCCGTTTAGTACATGACTTCGGTTGATTTTGAAGTATGTATTGATTTATCTTTAGTTATGTTCTTCAAGAATCAATATTTTAATGGTGAAGTTAAACTGAACTGACACCAACAAATTAAGCTTACAAAATATACCTACCAAAATTTTAGAACTTAGGTTTTGTTTTATTATATTTCATTTTATTTATTTTCAACAATATATTTCGAACGTAAAGGAGCAATTAGTTATGTCAACATCCTAAAAAAATACAAAACGGATCGAGCTGAAATTTTGCGTACCTACTACGTACTAATAGGCTTACTATTTATCCCATAAATCGGTTTCCATGGGATAGAAATAACCTTAAAAAGTTTCAACAGAAACAACGCGTGCAAAGCCGCGGGCAGAGACTAGCATAAAGTAATTTTAAAATACAACTCTGAGTTTCCATTGTATCCGAATTATTATTGATTAATTGAGATTAAATGTTTGTTGCCTTTATTCTCATGTTCTTTTATATTTGTTGTATGTACTTATTAGTTATTTGTGCTAGCTATTCTCTCCCGGCTAAGTCAGAGAGGACGCTGCGTCCTGTGCCATTGAATGCAAATTCACACTTTTCAAAGGCGATACGAGGCAGAATTACCAACGTTTAGTCGCCTTCCGAACACAATTCGGATTTACTTTGTAATTTCGCTGTCACGATACGCTAAAATATTCAGTGATTGATGTTCTCAGCTTGCTGTTTATGTTGGTACCAGGTTTAATGCTTAATGTTGATGTTATCTCGTGCTCAAAAACCTTCCACATCGCCCTAGCCTTTATCTAAACCTTGTAAATGTGGTATAATCGAAAAATAACCGCACAAACACGTCTTTTGCTATTAAATCATTCACCAATTTAAACAATAGCGAAGCAATATTTTCTCTCATTGTTATTATGTCTAGTCAACAGAATAATATATAAACTTGGTTTTACACTAGTTTCTGCCCACGGCTTTGCACGCGTTGTTTTTATGGAAATGTTTTGTAGTTTTTCTATCCCATGGGAACAGATTTATGGGTTGTAAAGTAGCCTATGTTTGATTCCATGCTCAGGGCTGAATCTATGCAAAATTTAGCCTGATCCATTCAGTAGTTTTAGCGTCAAGAAGTAACAAACCATAGATCCATCCACGACAATCGTATCCAATCTGTGTGAAAAGGACAAAAAATGTATTATACCGACTTTAAACCTGATTTCAAACAATACTTTTTATTCTAAAACTACAACGAGATATGATAGATTCTTTATCAAAAATACAAAGTCCTAACGCCTGCGCGGCCATCGATCATTTGCCTGCGCACACGCCAATCCTTCTCGATATCGAGTTACACGGATATTTTTATACAATTTATAACTTTCAACGAATCTACGTAATGGAATTCCATTATAGAGTTGCTTTTTGTGGAATTCTCTTATGATGAATGTTAAAATATCATTCTCATAATATGATTTCGTAGCTATTCGTAGCACTTGTTATGCTAGAAAAGTTCATACAATAGACTTCAACGCGCCGTAGAGATTTTCCCTTTACTCGTAAAGACCTCTTATTATTAGCTGAAGCTATATCGGTGTTTAAACTAGGCTTAAAGGAGCATTATTTGTTAAAGAAATATAAACTTTGGCGTAGTGAATGCGGCACCGCGACGTCGGCGTGTCGATTACGATTCGAATGTATTTCGATGTAATCTCGGACAACTGGCGTTTGATGTGTCAATCCGAGCGAGCGATCGGTATCGGCCATAGCTCCCATTGCCCAAGCCACGCTTTGTTATCCTAACGGACTTATAAAGCCCGACAGCTATGAAAAAACCGACGGACAATGCAGGCCACGAACCAAATTAAAGGTGGAAATGAATTTCACGCGCGTCCCATTTCTGTCGGATGGCTGTAACACGGCAATCGGAGCGTACGCTCCTCGCTACGATCCGCTCACTAATAAATCGTTAAGCGAATTTCCCAACATGGCTTCCGCGGCGCGGCCAATGGGAGGCGGGGGCCGCCAGCTCGCGCTGCATCTTCGTGTGAAAATTTAAAAAAATACGAGCTACGCTTTATTTTACGAGCGCGTCGACAACGCTCCGGCGCCCGACGATTCGCCGATAAACACGAGAGACACCACCAAGTACTTGTAAATCACTCGTAATAACCTATACGTCCCGTTAACCACGGAAAATATTCAGGCCGTCACTCAAATTTGCAAAAGGAGTTACTAAGCGCTCAAAGGCCCTCATGTAGATACCCTATTTATGAATAAATAAACTACCACAGCAGTTTGAAAAGAGCCTTCCTGTGACATCAAAGTTCTGTTGACCCTCGCTCTATTCCTGGAACCCTCCGTCCACAGTCCACACAGACGTATCCTCCGCCGGAGTGGGCACTCAGCCCACACGAAACACCCACACCTTCGAGACCACTACATAATTGTACGACTGAAACTATCATGGTGTGAGTGAACACGATGAAAATCTTTATTTTCACGCTCTATCTCTCTTTATCTAATCGCCCCGGTCAGATAAGGACGGAGCGCCGGAAAAACTGGCGCGGGGCGAGGGGTAAAGGCTACATCGATTCCGCGCTTTCACTGCTAGGGGCCGTGTAAACCTTTAAAAACATGGTTTTTGCCGCGCGATTGTCATCTCTAACCTTATGCGGATAAGAGGAAAATTTCAGTGCGAGTATAGATCTGGTAAATGGATTGCCTCCCCCTGGGGGCTCTCGTAGTGGGATCTAGATGGCGTAGATATGCTGATAGGCGGCGGTGTGTGCGTGCCCGTAGCTGCGCATGTGTGCCCGCTGTGTTTTCCGGATACAGATTCGTGTAGTTATGTACAGGGGGCTCCTTCCGGGTGGGATAAATTTCGCTTGTGTTGGCAAATATATGAGGGGCCGTAGGTATCCCTTTTTGCAATATAATTTTACGTTGCAGTGTAGATAGGTAGATAGATTAGGGAAGACGGAGGCTGTGATTTGATTTGATTAGGAGGTGTTCGGAGGGTGGGGAGATAAGGCTGATTGGATCGAGGGACGCCGACGTTATGGAAATATGTTTTTAATGCGGGTAGTTTATTGAATTAGCAGTTTGTGTGTGGAAACTGGGGATTAATACGATGATCACGTTGCTTGTGATTAGTTTTGACGATACATTGTACGAGCGTCGTATTATGTCAGCATAAAGAAGGACAATAACGAGGACAATCTCCTAACAATATATTGAGGAGTTATTTGGTTAAATTGTCCACTTAATACGGTCAGCATAGAATGAACAATCGTCATACTCGAGCAAAAATACGACAAAATGGATGTTTTGTTGTCGACACAATGAGTTTGAAAGCCCTCGTTGTCACATCGCATGCTTTGAGTTTACACTACAGTGAGAATTTAAGTACCACAATATTATGTAGGTACTGGATTTCTGTTTGTGATGGTTTTTTACCTTTGTCGGCATGTTATCTGTTTTTGTTGAGTATGTAAGATATCGATCCGGAATGTCGTTGACGTTGAAGTGGGTATACAATTAATAAAGCTCTTGGATCGGTCTGAGGAAGGAATGCCTACTGCAGCATATATTAGAGGAAAAGTATTATGAACAAACACGCCACTGACAGCTTGATTGGAATCTATCGATGCATCGCCCGAGATGATGGATTAGATCTTGATAAACAAGCCGGCAAACATTTAAGATAAGTAATTAAAACAAATGAGGGTAAAGGTTCCCGCGATCGCAAAAGAAAAAGTGGCTTCTTCCCATTCGGCAAAGTTTTGGAACGAAAGAAAGTGTCGAAAACTCAAGATCGTTTGTCATGAACTTAATGCGGAACATTTTCATGCTTTATTATATTCCGCCTAACCTTCCACAAGCCTATAAAAATGACCTAAATAAAAATAATCCCAGTCATAAAATTTACGGCCTTCAAGCAATTTCAGCGTTTGAAGAGCGAAAGTAATTCGCCCATAAAATTACGGGTAAACAGGCGTTTTTCCACGGAAATAAAACCACCCTCTGACGGGGTGACTTCTGTAATCGGCTTTACTAGCCCTCGGTTTAGGCACCTCCCGGGGGATGATGCACCCTTTATAAGTTGATGGGAACTCTTATCAGCAGATTATAAAATCGGATTTGGGTAATTGAGTCGTAAACTCACCAGTTATTCTGATTTGCGAAGCTGATCTTCGAACTTGCAACTTGCTTTACTGCATTCGAGTTATGTGTCTGGCGACCTCTGTGGTGCGGTGGGCGAAGATCCGCCTCTGACGCAGAAGGTTCGACTCCCGCTTCGGTAAAAAATTTTGTACGAATCTGCAGATTGTTCCGGGTGCTCAGTAATAAGTAATATTTATTCACATAAGACATGGTACATAATACATTGGTGGAATAACACAGTAGAGCTGCATATCTCGCCCAAATACAGGCTGATGTTCTGGTCGTTTTCTATTTAGGTACATATAAAAAAAAATCTATCTACGTAATGTATTGTATTATGTATGAGTACATAAGTCATTTATCACCCCATAGCACAAGTTCTGCTTAGCTTGGGGCTTGATGATGCTGTGTGAATTGTCCAGCAATATTTACTTTACTATATTTACTATATGCTGACAGTTTATCGATATCATCATCATCAGCCTATACTAGTTCAAAGCTGAACATAGTATTCCACTAATAAGTGCCATAGCACCCAGTCTTAAGCTTGCCGCATTCATCAGTCTTTCAAAGCTCGTCATCCCACCTGGCTGGAGGGCAAATGACATCGATCTCGGAGAAAATCCTGAAACTCAAGAAAATATCATGAAACCACGCTCATTTTCAGAACGTATTTGTTGTGACGTTAAAAATAACTCTCCAACAATACATTACCATTTACTTTACGCGTCCCATGACTCGTCGTTCTGCTAGCTAATATGGTGCGCACTAATCTTGCGCACAAAAGACCTGCCATGACACCGCATTATCGAGGCAAACCATTTAATATTTAGGTATTCTGACTTGCGGTACTGGTAAGCGCAGCTCTACTATGGCATTATATGTAGAGCGGGGAAAGTATCGATAATTTGTCGATGTTTTATTCGATTATTTGGAGCATATATATTCGATAGGAACGCGACATCGATCAACTGTCACTGTAAATTAATGATAGTCTATGACTCACCTAATAATTCATTTATGACACTGATTCCACTTTGTTCTATTATTCTCGGAAACAAAGAAATCCTACAACAATTTAGCGTAGGTGTAAACGCTGCAATTTTTCTAGATTATCTTCAACCTAGTCATAGAACTATATTAATAACACTGTAGGCGTCCTATGACATATGAATGATATCTCGACAAAACCTTTACTTGAAAGGTGGAATCCATTAGTCGGAATGCATTTCGAGCTCGATTGTACCCGTTGGACAGTCACTTACAATATTAAATCGTACAATGCGACCGACGGGATCGTCTCACGATTATCTTTGGTAGTATCGCGCACTACACTATTTACGGAGAATCAAATATATGAATAGTTCTAGTGACGATCCTCAGAATTTTTCTTCGATAAATGACATGACAAATTAATGGATTTATTATGAGTCGGATTGCGCTGTATCTTTTTATTTTCGTGTCGGGTTAGGACGAATGCATTTTTAATTGAGTGAGGCACTTTTGTGGACTGTATAAAACGGCCACCGTTGGGTATTTTTTGTTTGATTGACGGGTAGTAATGGGCAGGTGCGTAAGAGGGCCAGACGATAGCTACCTCGCTTTTTCGATTCCATTTTCGAATATTCGCTTTTTGTGCTGTCGTTTTGTTTATCGTACTCGTATTTTATACGGGTTTGTAAATTGTAGGTTTTAAAATAATCATTTAAACTTAGAAGTCACATGTGCAAATTGGCTTAAATCTGATTGATTGATGGCTTAAATGGCTCTCTATAAATCTCACTAATAAAGATAGCTATAAAAGTCAAGACTATGTAAATGTCTCAAAAGTTCAGTAGCCACCGACTGGTGGGTATTAATATTCCGATGGTATCGGCTCCATGACATTATTGAGTCTATAACTTAGGCTCGCTCCGAAAGCCTCAGAAAGTTCAAAGATTGATTGGAGTTCCAAAAGTTGCCTTGAGCATTCGATCAACTGCTTTTCCTGCTGAATTGTAAGGGGTGCACGAATTTTAATGATGATGATAGATAGACAGAAATACTTCATTATACCACACAAAATAGTTAATATTTGTCGGTTATTCGCGAGATATGGCCGGCCCACTGCCACTTCAGCTTGCTAATTCTTAGAGCTAAATAAATAAATAATGCTGGACAATTCACACAGCATTATCTAGCCCCATGGTAAGCAGAGCTTGTGTTATGGGTACTAGACTAACTGATATACATAATACAATACATTACATAGATAGATATTTTTTATTGTACATAGAAAACGACCAGAACACCCGAAACAAATATCTGCAGATCGTACACACATTTGTTCCGAGGCGGGAATCGAGCCCGCAACCTCCTGCGTCGCAGGCGGACCTTCGCCCACCGCGCCACATCGGTCGTCAGCTATGTCGATAACGTGTGTTGTGTCTGTTACTGTGCATCTTACCACCGGGCAAATGCCAATCTCTGGTCCTTGCTAGTACTTTGAACCTGAACGCAGGCATATACAGAGGTTTATCACTCTACATATAGCACGTCTAGAGTATGCGATGGCGACCGTATTTTGTTTTCATTTACTGTGCCAACAGCTTTGTGACGTCACCGTTGCCATTTCTTTTCAAAACAAACGACTTTCGACAGCTTTTATAATAATATACTTACCGCTTCTTCGTCAAATCATTTACTTGCCAAAGTGCTTATTTTGCAAGCCTATAAAGGATGTTTTATTAATATTGTATGTATCTTCCACAGTCACTGCAGAGTGCAGCGCGACGGGCGGGCACCTCGTGCGCGAACTGCAAGACGACGACAACCACGCTGTGGCGGCGCAACCAGAACGGGGAACCAGTCTGCAACGCTTGCGGACTCTACTACAAGCTACATAATGTAAGTCAACCTTATATTACAACCTTCTTCATCATAATACTAATAATTCATATCGCTAAAACTATTCAACGGATGGTAGTGATGCATAGACGTAGCCCTAAGCCTGAAATCAAACATAGGCTACTTTTTATTCCTTATATCAGTTTCGATGGGATAGAAATAACCTTAAAACGTTTCCATAGAAACAACGCGTGCGAAGCCGCGGGTGGAAACTTATACAATACAATACAATACAATACAATACAATACAATACAATACAATACAATACAATACAATACAATACAATACAATACAATACAATACAATACAATACAATACAATACAATACAATACAATACAATACAATACAATACAATACAATGCAATACAATACAATACAAAAATACTTTATTGTACACCAGTTACAGATCATTAAAAATACATCACATGATACAAGTATAATGGGCGGCCTTATCGCTTAGAAGCGATCTCTTCCAGGCAACCTTTGGATGGAAAGAATTATGTGAATTTAAGAAAGGCAGGGGGTGTACCAAGGGTAAGCTAGAATATCTATATCTATGTATATCTATTGGTATATACATAGACTTAGGCTCGAAAAAAGGAAAGTTCATACATATTCTAATTGATATTTATTTCATTTTTGTCACGTCAATGTAAGTAGGTACTTAATAAGAACAAGTTTTTAAGTAAATTAAAATAACATTAAAATGCTGAAAACGAATTTACATCAAATTATTAAACTCGTATAAACTACTCTCGATTAAACAATTTTATCTAAATTTACAGATAATATGTATCTTTATATGCTGCGGAAGCTTATCGCTTTAACTTCTAGATCATACGTTTGTAACGTTCGATTTCACCGTTACAATATCATATCCGACAGAGAACCAAGGTTATCGACATAGCTCAAAGAATTAGCAAGCTGTAGTGGCAGTGGGCCGGCCATATCTCGCGAAGAACCGACGGCCGCTGGGGCAAACGTGTTCTTGAGTGGAGACCACGACTCAGTAAACGTAGTGTAGGACGCTCTCCGACCAGGTGGGATGACGACCTGCGAAAGACTGCAGGTAGATGCTGGATGCGGCAAGCTGAAGACAGGGCGCTATGGCGCTCATTGGGGGAGGCCTATGTCCAGCAGTGGACTGCTATAAGCTCATGATGATGATGATGAATATCATATAACATAATTCTTTCCATCCAAAGGTTGCCTGGAAGAGATCGCTTCTAAGCGATAAGGCCGCCCATTGTATTTGTCGCATCTAATGTCTTTTGTAATGATCTGTGTCTACACCAGACACAGATCATTACAAAAGAAATTAAAATTACAGAAAGTATTTTTGTATTTTTTGAATCATCGCGTTTACGTTGCAATTGATTGCGTTCAATATAAGATAAACTCAGTTTAGCGCTTTAAACGAGTTCAGTATATTTTACCGAGATAAAGTTTATCCGGTTCAAGCACCAAACCGAGCTCAAGAGCTATCATCTCACACAATAGGTATTACGAATTTAAACTCGATCAAGCTATACTTGATTTTGTTGATCTTAGTTTTGGCAGCAAACGGTGAAATTTACCTTACGTTAGTGTTATAAAGGATATTGCAAAACAGATAAGTCATAAAATCAATGTAAAGTAGGTAATATGATACTATTTAAAACATCAACTGGTTTGTATACATTTAGACCAATAAAATGTGTTGCAAAACATGTTCCTACATTTTAAAATTCTGTTATTTCTTTTAGGTTATTTATAACGGTTAATACACGTTGATTGCTGAAATCACACGGTATGTGTTTTCTACAAGTGACGCATGTGTGGGGGCACACTCATGTCATACGTAATATGCGTAAATCCACACTAGCGCAGCGGCTGAGAAAATACAGATCTGTGTGACTCAGCACAGTCGTAATATGTTTTTTCGAACGAAACGCATGTGCGACGCAACACAACCGCTGTGTAGAGCGGCAGCACGAATTTTTTAGGTAAAAAAAAAGATCGCAGTCGTCGAAAAAAAACCGCAGTCAAAGTGTTAACACGTCGACTGCGATCTTTTTTCGACTGCGATCTATTTTTTAACCTAAGCCATTCGTGCTGCCGCTCTACACAGCGGTTGTGTTGCGTCGCACATGCGTTTCGTTCGAAAAATATTACAGCTCTGCTGAGTCACAAAGATCTGTATTTTCTCAGCCGCTGCGCTAGTGTGGATTTACGCATATTAGTCACTTGTAGAAAACTCATACCGTGCGTTTGTTATTCATTCTAAGATATTTAGTGCAACTTATTTATTTTTAGATAAATCAAAACTGAGTTTGTTTATTAATTGAGACGTCGACGTTTCGATATTAACGTCAATACGAACATAAGTTGTGTTCTACATTAATTATTTTACCATGATCTCGGGCCATAAAGGGACCCGGTCCTTTGGAAGCATTTTGGAAGGCTTGCGTGGGGCCCAAGCCAACAGCAAAGTTAATCTAAAGGCGATGGCTACACATAGCGGGCATCATCCTCGGGTGCAAAATATGTATGTCATACCCAAAGATGGTATCCGCCAGGTGTAGATGCAAATAAAAATGAAATAAATAAAACCAGGCTATTGTGATGGATGGATGGACTGGGTAATAGGGCTATAGGGGAGATTGCGGACAATTTTATGAATTAATTTTATTATTAAACAATGCTGGACAATTCACACGGCATCATCTAGCCCCGAGCTAGTGTGGATGACGACCTGCGAAAGACTGCAGGTAGATGCTGGATGCGGCAAGCTGAACACAGGGCGCTATGGCGCTCATTGGGGGAGGCCTATGTCCAGCAGTGGACTGCTATAGGCTGATGATGATGATGATGATAGAAAGATATTATTATCTATTAGATATATACACATTCATATACAAAAACCCAGGTTTTCTGTGTGTTTGCTATGAATAACTCACAAATTTTGGTACCTACGTGTTTGATCCGGACAAATAGCAACAGATCGTACAAAAAAACATCCCGAGGCGGGAATCGCACCCGCAACCTTCTGCGTCGCAGGCGGACCTTCCCCCGTTGCGCCACTGAGGTCGAGGAGATTAACTAAATATAATAAAATAAATAGAAAAATCTCTACTTTTGCAGTTACAAGGTGCCAGTTCATAAAACACTAAATTAGCAATATGTTTTGAAGCTAAAATCCATCAAAATAAACTACACTTTAGTTAATCTCAGCTCACCCTCAATCGAAATCCCCTGGGATCATTTGACAGTATCTTGGTGACAGATAACTGGGGTCCCTGGGGTCCGGGATGCGATGGGGTCCAGACCCCTATGGCAGGCTAATGTGTCATAAAACCCCCGCGATTGTCCTGGATGAGTAACGATACTGATAATAATCTTTAAATGGTTAAATAATACAATATACACCCGGCGATTTATCTCATGGGTTTGTACGAACCTGGAATAGTTGTTGGAGATTTTTTATTTATTAATAATACGCTAATAATTATGAGTACGGAAGTTTGAATGTTTGTTATTTTATCACGTTTAAACTACTGGACCTAAGTAAGCAAGTATAGTAATTTAGGAAAGTTTTTTTTATATAAACAAATAGCATACTTACCTAAGTCTTTATTAATATTGTTAACATTAGTGTTTTTGGAACAATAAAGCTGTTCTTATTTAGTTTATTTTAAGGTACTGGACGGATCGGGTTGAAATTCTCCATTGATGTTGCTAGACCGGGGTTAACTACTATAGGGTTTACTTTTTACCTCAAAAAAAACGCGTTTGAAGCCATGGGCGGGAGCTAGTTCTCCATTAAAGACAATTCGTGAAAAAACATGAACAATGTCTGAAACAAGCGCTGTCATTCGCGTAATTTCCTTTGGAGCATAGTATTTTATAACAAGGGATTATCTAAGTAAACCTTAAATTCTTCAACTTAAGTGTAAATTAGGTCTATTTTAAAATAAATTGACCCAGACATCATAACTGTAACACTTTGTGTCTAAAATTAATATACATTGAATAGATTTTTGGAATTGCGAGACTAATTACCTACTTAAAATTAATTTCTAATTTGTAATCGTCTACATAATTATTACCGATTCGGCTACATATTTCCGATCAATAAAGCACGATAATTATGCATTAAGCAGTATGTGTTAGTGTAGGTTACATTAATATCGTCATTCTAATGAATTAGCGATTGGTTAAGTGAAATTCAACTTTTAGGACAGGGCGGAAGATTCATAATCAAGTAATTTTTAAAACGTTTTATATTGCTACGAAAACTGCCTGTGATCTTTCTAATTAATAAGAACAGTTACGTTTTTTTCGATTGATGTACTTACTGACAAGTTTCGATAAGCAAAAACAAAAGAGGAAACATCCATATTTGCTCTTTTGTTTTTACAGTGCCTACTTAACCCTAAAAGTCGTAGGTTGCAACTTTCTTAACAAAACAAAAGCAAAACTTAATAGCTGATTCAACAAATGTCAAGTGGGTAAAAGAAACAATTCTCACGACTCTCACAGCCCCCTGGCGGGATACAATAAACAAAAACTCGTGCAATTTCAGCCTTCGATATATTAGTATGAGAAAAAACCGGCCAATTGGGAGATACAGAGGTTTCGAGCGGGTTCCAATTGGTTTTTCTGGAAGCATACCGGCGTTATGGCAATCTATTATTATTTTGTGGACCAAAACCACCCTAAACTCCTTTATCTGCCAAAATACTGACATTATTTATGATAATCAGAAACATTGCCTTGGAATATGACAAAAATCAGTCTATTTTCAAGGTTCCCTCATTGCAAACAAGACCCTAAAACTCGAGCGTGTGTCGAGAACGGCAACAATGACAAAAATTAACCGTCAAAGACCCTACCTCTTGACGTTTTTTTCTCTTGAAATGTATACTTTATTGCTTCTAAGGATCCCTGTTTGCCGAGTTTGCTCTAATTATTCGGAAGCAGTTGGGCGCAGTGACAAAAGACGAATGGGAGTGGCACTGAGATCCTTGGAGGAATAATGACGGAATGCCAGTAGCGTCTGTGATGCCCACAACCCGCCTTCTCATACATATTTATGGTATTTAGCTGCAGTTTCTTGCGTTTTACGTTTATTTTATGATTTTATCTAATTTTATAGTTGATTCATATTACTTTCACAATCAGTGATACCTATTTGTGATTACTGATTAGCGATTTTTTGATTACAGATTTTTGTCTGTCTACGTACTCCTTTATTTCATAACGAAACACTGCTTAGATATTTTTTACAAATTTTGTACATACTATTTTTAATTTATGTTTGTAAATATAAGTTTATATGGTTATGTTACGTAGAAGTCATAAATAAATATCTAATTTAATTAATTTTGTACCCAATTTTGAAAGTGATTTTTAAAACGAATCTCTTTTTTGCAAAATTGTTCCGCTCATTAAAAATGCAAATACATTTTGCAATACCAACACTAATTAGTGACCGCCTGATATAAATCTGATAGATTTTGAGATAACATTCATTTATATACTTTATATTAAAATACTAATGCGTGTGATGAAGTATCGGGGGTTTTATGACATTATCTCATAAATATATAATTTATTCAAACAACAAAAACGCCAAATTACAACTCGTATTTACACCTATATAATATAAATTTTCCAAAAGTCTAAGCATTCATTAGAAGGCAGAGTGCCCAGAATAGAATACTAGCAGCATTGCACGTTGAATGGAAATGCTAATTCGTTAACCGGAAAAAAAAATGTTTTTGCAAATATAGAGCCTGCGTTGTCAATTCATTAATGGCACTCCCGGTGTCTGTGAGGCAGAGTAGCCCTCGCGTCTAAACACAAGTTTTACTTAGTTAGAGCGAGGAGTCGATGCATTTTCAGCACTAAGGTTTTAGGGTAGAGTACTTTACCTAAAGGTAAACTTAAATATTATAGAGATAAATCGTAATTAGTTTTAGATAAGTACTCTGTTAACCTTACCCTTAAGAAACCATTTTTTGAAAATAAATACTTTTTATTATTATTATTTATTATTATTCACTTTAACCATTCATTGACCCGATTTATCCAAAATTAGGTGGGATGACAAAAGACTGCAGGTAAATGCTGGATGCGGCAAGTTGAAGACAGGGCGCTATGGCGCTCATTGGGGGTGGCCTATGTAGAAATGGACTGCTATAGGCTGATGATGATAATGATGATGATCCAAAATTGCGCGTATAAAAAATAATTAATATAAATAAAAATGCTAGTTTACTATGATAAAGAAAGGCTATGTTATATATTCAACAAAAAAGTTTTTATTAAATGAAAAGGTAAAGTGTATCCGCTTGCATCTCTAGTGTAAAAAATACAGGATGATTTTTAAGTTCTGGATCGAATACATCGTGATCGATTTCAGTGAAAAAACGCAATTCATACAACAGAGCACGAGTGTATTGTGATTTACCGACGACTTCTCGGCTGCGACTTACATGTCTTGATACTTTTAACCTTAGATTTATCGAGAAACTTATCGATTCGGGTTCATGCATGTTGAACCACGAAATGTATACCTATTACCTGTAACCTTACAAACACATGTTTTTGGCATATGAGAAATCTTTATCTTTATCAAAAATATTGGATTTGATACGTCGAAGTAACGTCATATCGTAAGTATTAACTTCATCGTTTATTTTATTGAATCAACGTAGATTCAATAAAATAAACGATGAAGTTAATTTATTAATAAGGTATAAACCTAATAATAAATTAACGCTACCCTAATCAAATAATTCAGTATCGAGTAAAATAAGATATATTTTTAGATCCAGATTTCGATGGCATGTCATAATTCACCTACGCATCAATAACGTTTGCCAAATAAGTGTACGTCTATTTCAAAGCACTCTAAATCCAACCTCTACATTTATATCAAGTATCAAACGCGTTTATACTCAACACCCACTTAACAAACAATACTCGAGTATGTTTACTCAAAATATCCTTTATGGGTCCGTGGCTACAAATGCCCATATCGACTCAAATTGGCCTTATGGGCCTTATTGGCCTTATGGAACATACCTATTGTTTGATATTGTTTTATTTGGCTTGATACTGTTATGTGATTGATGTGAGAAATCTTCAAGAATATCTAAGTGTTTTTCGTTTCGTTCTTTTTCTCACGGTTGTTTTACTAATTTAAACTATGGATTCAGGTTTCTTTTATTAGCGATTCTCGACGTCTGGGCTAATTTATTTATTATCACTTTATTGTTTAAAAAGTTAAATTACTACTACTAGTCTAGGTGTTGGTGTTTTCTAAAATGGAGTTAGTTTGTATTAAAATGTTTCTTATCACGATCTAAGAAGCTTATTGTGAATCCCTAGAGATGTTAAATGGTGTAGAAGCCCGGGGAGAGGAATAATTCGTATCAATTCAAAAGCAATCGAAAATAAATTATTTATTTAGCCAATCACAATGGTTAATAGGATTAGCGCTGTAGGTGTGCGTGGGTTCGATTCCCGGTCATACCTGCGACCGCAATACCAACAGTGCCTATCCGTATGTTCGTTGAAGTTTTTGTCAGTTTATTTAATTTATCACGCTCGGTTATAGGTTACTTCCTCTGCGTTATAGCGATTAGGTTTTTGTGGTATTTTTTCAATTTTTTATTAATATTACCCGATTGGTTTTAAACTTTTTGCGGTCTTAAAAATCTATTATTTATTTATTGTAACTACTGTCGTAGTCTTTGAAATAAAATACTGAATTATTATAAATAGGAAATGTTGATGTGACATTTTACTCCTGAGCCGTGCGTTAAGTGCCTCCCATACAAAAGTATTGGGTTACAAGTTGTATGGAGTTAGAAAGAGAGCGCCATAATAACTACTCAAATGATACATTTGGAATACAATGGGGCGATCAATTCAATTTTTGAATCGAGAACGCTCTTCTAGTTCTCTATTTTTTTTCGTCTAAAGTGCTGTTTTGTTCGTCCAGCATCCGAGGGATTTTGACAGTCACTGTTTTATGGAAACGGTTTATATGACGTGTTAAATATATTATAGCCTTTTTACGGTATTTTAGTAGATATTTTGGGTCATTTATTTTATTTTTCATTTATGATTTGTTTAAGATGGCAGTTTCTTCAGCTTTTTTGGCATGACAAGGAAATTCACTGGAAAACAATTACTTTAGTAACTGTAATACTTCATTGCATAAAAATATAATTAATTTAACATTTGGTCGTAAACAACATTATTTTACTAATGAAGGTAACATAATTTTGCATCTGATTTAAAATTTTAATTTTTAAATCTAGATATTAGATTAAATCTGATTTTATCTGTTATCTATTAAAACCATCTAGATTTCATCAATGAATCAGGTAGTGTTTCGCCGTGGTAAATATTCAGTAAATAATAATGAAGCGGAAAAGAAATCGCTATTCTCTATAAAGTTTGCAGTCCCGCAAATTATTGTTATAGCATGTGAAATTTAGCTTGTTAAAATTTCACCGTCAAATATTTTCGAACATGGCTGCCAGGGTGCAACCGAAGTCGAGCTTTTACTCGCGAAATATAGAAGAAAGAAAGGTTTAATTTACTCATTACATTACCCATTGGGTGGTTGCTGGCTAGAGGCCAAACGGCCGGCACGTTGGCCGAATGTTATAATGACATCAGATGAATATTCAACATCGAACAGCCATCCCATTTACATAAGTCCAACCGTTGAATTTTGTGGCGATGCAAATGTCCTACACTAATTGTGATATCCGTTGTTTCGGTTTTATAAAATGTAGGTGGGCGTAAATTGGCTATTATTGTAATAGCTTAGTTAGATCTATGTTTATCTATTGAAATTTTATTTTATTTTGATATTTATTTTACCACTTTTAAGAGAACTGCATTAGATACCAAGAGAAATGGTACTTGGATCCAAAATTCAAACATAAATCCAAATGAAATGCAAATGAAAAGTAATCTAACAAATAAAAAAAACTAACTAATTTCGCCAAACAAAAATAGAAGCAGGCGTTTAGGCGCAGTAGGCCGGAAAGATTTTATCTGTTGGCAATACAGAAAAAATGGCGCCCACCGGAAGTGTCCGAGCGGCGCGAGGCGCGTTACTATTTTTTCTTTTTTGTTTTAAATGGCTTTTTCCCGGCAGCGTTCGACCGGAAATGCGTTTGCGTAGAACTACCCTCCATTGACGAACGGCAATAAGTTCAATGAGTAAATGAGCGATTCTGGCTCTTTTTCCTAAAGTAGAAAAGTTAATTATGCTTTGACCAGTAGCGCTCGAGAGACCTGAAGACGTGGCGAGTGTAGCGCTAAATAGGATGTATTTATTCATGAGATTTAAGCTCCCATTTTGTTTGGTGAGTTAGCCCCAGCTGATTTACTGCTATTGTAATAAATTTCGTGGAAATGTGAGAATTATTCAGTAAACGGTGTAAATATTTTGTATACGATTTCATTAAAAAGGCTATATAAAAGACTATAATGTGTTACTCCGACTTTTGTTTTAGTAAAATTTAGATAAGAAAAGAATACCTACGGCACTTACCACGATTCACGTAAACTCTTAGGTGCAAATTAATCTAAATCGCCTTCTAACTAGTGATATCACAATGTCCTCTTTTGTTCTCATAAGCGCTAACTTAAACAAAAGAGGGTTCACCAAATCAATTTCGATTTACATTCTAGTTTTATGGAGGGTTTTTTAAAAAAGGAACAGAAAGGCAGCTGCACGTCAACGATCGTCCTGGGCGATAAGAGTGTGTCCTTCTACAAAACAATTATTATGCTTTGGTCGGGTGGAGAGAGATTTGTGCAATTGCTTTTGCCGCTATTGTTGCCTTTATTGTCGGCGATATTGTGACATCGATATTCATGAATGTTGCCATTTTTTTCCAAAGTGCCGATGTGATTTGTACACAAGAATGTTTAGAATTAAATTCGCATATTGCTCAGTCCCTTTTTGTAGAATTTCACGATGGATTTTGAACGCGAACTGTTGAAAGTACAAAGACGTTTTCGTTTTATTATAAGCAGATCCATGTTTGATAGCGTGTGTTAGGTTAGCAACATAGAACGATAATCTTGTAATTAGGCGATGAAACGCCGAGACAGATCGCAGATCTGGCGCTCCGCCACTTTATCAGCGCCATCTACCGTGATCTACGGGCAACTCTTGAAATAGCTTCCGTCCCCTCACTATTCACTTTATATTTTTAATTTAAGTTTTATGTCCTGCCGCCACATTTATATGAATAACAATTTTGCAATGATGCATTATTCAAATCAAAAAATAAAATAGTGAAACGTATTTATACACGATTTAAATTTCTAAAAATGTAATTTTAATTTACATTTATTTACATGCCAAGACATGCTTTCATTACATTAAGGAATCTATTAATAAATGAGTACTACATTTGAATTATTAACATTCAAAAATAGAAAACAGCTTAATTGATTCATTCGAATGTAGTAGCCGATCCTGACATTTAAAAAGCACAGGTAATTAACTAATAGTGTATCGTGCGCATTAGTGTTGGTCGATTGAGTCGAGAGTGGCCAACGTTACCCTTCCTCTACATCTGTAAACATCTCCGAGATAACCATCTGACGTTTGACACAAAGCGCGGTTGCTAGAGATACCATCTTCCCCTCTACCCCACTTCCTCTTTCTAATTATTTATTTATGGTTATCATCATACCATCGATGCGCTTGAGCGAAACGCTCCGACGTTTTACACGAATTCAAATTTAGAAACCGTTATCATCTAGGTGATCTCTACTTGGGCTAAAATTAGCGCATTGCTTTTTTGTGGCGCTGCAAACGCTTGCTTTATGTGTTAATTGTGCTTACATTGTTATTTTTAGTTTGAGACGATATAATAATTTAGGTATTCAGGTACTTTAGGTTATTTATCTGTGAGAATGATTTTGTTGGCAACTAACTAAAAAAATATTTAAAATATATGCATATTTTTTTAAATGATAATAACAATATAATAATTTATAATGATATTAACAACATTCAAAACGGTTACACAACTTAAAACGGAACGTAACACAAAGGAAACCTATAAAACCGCATTTTACACCGTTGCCGATGGTTATTAAAGTTGAAGAAAAAAAACTTTATGACATCTCACTCGAACAAAGTGGCCGGCCAAGGTGTAATTTGATTGAAAGCACCAAAAAAAAAGTCATAATCATATAATAAGTGGTGGAATAATTATTGGGGTCTTAGGGGCAGGTGGATTGGTGCGCACGCGCCGCTCGCCACTTTACAACGAACCGAAAACACAAATGATAATTTATGATCGACAATGAAAATGTGCTTTATAAAATTAAATAAATAAATAATGCTGGACAATTCACACAGCATTATCTATCCCCATGGTAAGTAGAGCTTGTGTTATGGGTACTAGATAACTGATATACATAATACAATACATTACATAGATATATATTTTTTATTATACATAGAAAACTGAACCAGAACACCCGAAACAAATATCTGCAGATCGTACACACATTTGTTCCGAGGCGGGAATCGAACCCGTCGGTGGGCGAAGGTCCGCCTGCGACGCAGGAGGTTGCGGGTTCGAATTGTCCAGTATTATTTATTTATTATTTATTACTAACACCTAGGTCAATTGAATTAAACTAAGTAATAATAACACAGTTAGGATAAAACAAATATCAGATAATCTTTTAAGTACCTATAAATAGGACTCTGCATGTTTTATTCAACGACATTAATGAATCAGATACTTCTTGAGATAATTCTATCATAAGCTTGAAGTTAATCTGATAATTGAATTGCTAAGACCCGGTTTTAAGGATTACTATCCAAAAAGTGGACATCAATTTTCTACTTATAATAATTACCTATGTTTTAATGTTTCCTTATATAAATAATTCATCGAGGTTAAGATTAGTGTTTAAATTTAGAAAATCAATGACCGTTGTTTCACTATGACGATACCTATTTAATATATCACAGCGAAGGTCAATTTTTGCAAATTATTTTGAAAAGAGCATTAAAATCTGTTCAATTATATATTCATAGCATTATACAATATGCCAATGAGGGTTACATATGATTCATACGATTCTGGTACATAGATATCTAAATTATTCGTTATTAAATAGTAGCATGATCTATCTATAATATCTTTAGTACATGGTATAAAATGAAGTCGCTTCCGCTGCCTGTTTTCATCTTTTAAAATACTCAAAGGATTTTAATGCTGTTTTCAGCAATACATAGTGATTAAAGAGGAAGGTACATATGATTTATTAAC
Organism: Eupithecia abbreviata; assembly: GCA_943735965.1. NCBI lineage: Eukaryota > Metazoa > Arthropoda > Insecta > Lepidoptera > Geometridae > Eupithecia > Eupithecia abbreviata. The sequence continues at coordinate 8,679,659 of OX030979.1, read as the reverse complement.
CACTGTATACTATCCCATACTAGTATCTACATCGCACCCGTGCGAAGCCAGAGCGGATCGCTAGTATAACATAAAAGATTGTAGAATACGAAACCTAAATCTAAAAATAACCGAGATCCTAAATCATGTGGTCCATCGAGCAGTTTTCCGGAAACCTATAAACTTAGTACGCCATTGACAGGTTCCGATGAATTAGTGTAGCGAGGTAGCCCGGCGAGATTTAGTGCGCCTACCGTACCCTAATTGGCCGGGTTCCGTGCTCCGGGCGCGAACCTGGATTTATAGTTCTCAATAATTGTTTTTGTGATTTGAAGAGAATCCATGATTATAGACCTCTAACTACAAAACACTACTTTTAGTTTCATTACACGTATGTACTGTGTTTTGTACATTTAATTTCATTTCACGTACTGTGTTTTGTAGTATATAAATGGGCATAATTGTACAAAGAGAGATAACGCAATTCTTAAATTTAAACATAATGGAAACGAACCTGGTCAGTATTTTTGGAAATTCGTCGCATCATCAATTCAATCAATTCATTTTAGACTACACGGTCTATATAAAGGGGCTTTAAAGAACGTGTTATGTTTTTATAAAGAAACTTCCCTGCACATACAAAACTTTTTTCTATGGCCTAGGGAAATTTCTTGCCCCTACATAAGTAACACATCAGGTATCAAATTATAACATTACAACAATGATTGCCATCTATAAAAAATAAACTAATATGTACATACATATCTTGAAATATCTACGCTATGATTGCTTAATTAATACAGATGATTCATTGGCATCTGCATGCATTAACCTGATAGATATGTATCAGTTTCTAGAAGGAAGAGTGCCATCAACTATCGATATTTTTATTCAAAACATATAAGTAGGTAAAATCGACTGTCAACTTATTAATATTGGCTTTTAGGAATTATGTAGATCATAAGTGAAAACTGTTAAGCTTTAGTTATGCCACAAATGTTCCTACTTACTTAAGCTGTTAGTTTTAAAATAATAATAAAAATAAAATAATCAGAGTTATTTTAGCAACGACATAAACAAACTGAAACTAGAGTTATTTTTGACGACCTCTGCAGCGTAGCAGGCAAACGTCCGCCTGCGCTGCGACGCAAGAGATCGCGGGTTCGGTTCCCGCGGAAAAATGTTTTTACGATCTGAAGGTATTTGCTCCGGGTCTGTTTGTATGTATGTACTTACTTATAAAAAAATGTATTAGTATAATAGTTATCTAGTAGGTACCTACCCATAAAAAAGCTCTGCTTAGCTTGGGGCTAGATGGTGCGGTGTGTATTGTCCAGCATTATTTATTATTATCTTTTAAAAACTTCACCCCTTTATAATATCTATAACTAACCTACAACATTTTTAACGTTACTGCAGCGAACTACACAAAAAGTAGAACCCTAGTTCTACTACAGCGAACTATACTACACAAAAAATAGAACTAGGGTTCTACTTTTGTGTAGTAAGTATAGTTCGCTGCAGTACTATTTTTATGAATATATTATTTGTAACATTTAAAATATATATAATAAATATGTAAAATTTAAAATAAATAGTATTGTGGTGAATAAATTTAGCGGGTCCTATAAATCGTGCTCGATAAATTCGGTGGGTGTATAAGTCGTCGTTTCAATTATCGCGGAGCAGCTGTCGACTGACCGAACTGTATTTATTTTAATCTGACTCATTTCATCGATATACTCACGCACATCCTTAGTTTTTTGTTCTAATTCAAAAACTGCTATAGGAATTCGTTTTCGGACATGTAAATTTAATGAGTTGTTGAACGTTTGATTAAAATTTGAAGACTCTACATAAAAAAAAATAAAAAAATTTAGATAATAATGAACTATAGTATTCACAAAGTATTCAAACTCAACACAATAGTATTCAAACATTCAGAAAGTATTCAAACTGAGTGTCATCATAATTCTAAACTAGCTACCTTATATTTTAAATAAATATTAACGCGTATATTTACGTATTTTTGCCCGACTTTTTTCAATCTGTCGTGGCGTGGTCACGGGATAATAATATAATATCTTAAAAAAATAAAGATAAATATTCACGAGTAGTTCCCGTTAATATTTATCTATGTATATTTTATAATATTTATTTCTATCATTATATGTTCAGATCTCTATTTTTAAAACACTTTAATTTAGCTCTCTCTTTACATAAGTGTGAAAATATAGTCAAATTCAATAATTTCCCATACGTAATACAATACAAATACTATATAAATACCATATTACAGCATCAACTCTAACAGTAACATCTGCAAGCAATGATCCAACTCTTCAGCAGGCGCCTGCCCGCTCGATTGCCACGCGCGCTAACAGCGTGGAACTAATTTCACTCCAACAAAAAATACCGACATCTTAGTTCACCCTTCAATTGCATTTGTTTTTAGTGGCTCGGGTTATAAGCAAGCACCGTTTTTTCTAACTCGTTCTAATTCGTGGCCTGAATAATAAAACATAATGGTGCCAACTATACTAAAGGGTGATCAGAACTGGCAAACAATAGAGAAATTCAAAGAGGAAAAGGCCTTTGCCCTAGAGTAGACTCCTACAGGCAGTGTAGAATGCTAAAGGAAAGCTTAAAAAAAAGTTCTTCTATCTTAGTGTAAGGTAGGTACATATTCATTTTAAGAATTTTATAATGATGATTTAAAGGTATATTAATATTATAAATATAAAATAAAAAAAAACGATCACTTTGACTCTATTATCACGCACATCTGGAAAACCTACAGAGCTTGGTCGACATATTATCCAAACAAATATCGGTTAATTTTAACCCTGAAACGTTGATAATAATTTTCACAGAATTATCAGTACTTGTAAATTTCACCAATTCCACGTACAGTTGCTGTGTGTGGCGACCGCCTCCGTCGTCGATGCGCGCAATTGACAACCCGACGGGTTTATTTTGTCAAAGCGCCTCTCACCGTGTACATCTTTAATGAATTTTTTTTTTTTTTATAGTAACACACGACTTGTGCATTCTGCCGTAAACATTTTTACGATACACATAACCTGAGATCTACATCAAATTATTTAAAGAAGAGGGAAGTCGCATTTAGGAGTAAATAAACCTAAATTTAGAAGAAATCTCTTTGATTTTTTTTCTGTATGATTAAATTTATTATTCAAATTTAAGGCATATTTTTCAATTCCACTACGTTACGTTGTTAATTTCACTAACAACTTTCGTTAATGATTTGTAAGATAATTATGGAATCAGGCTAGATTTTATAACTGACGAAACTCAATCAAATTGCTTCCTTATCTTATTTTAAGATATTTATGCAGATCCAGCACTTCTTATCTTATCTTAGTGTTTTTATGCAATAAAACTTAAAGTTCAAAGTCTTTCTTATCTCAAGATTATGTAGATAAGGATTTACGGATTTATTCATGCTAATGTTTATGTATATGTATCTATTATTAGTAGAACAGCAATTTTTATACGTCAAGCATTTGATTTTATATTTAAAATTATATTTTAGTACAATCTTTAGATGATATTTCCTTATTACTACTTGCATGTGTCATTTTTTACAGTTATAAGAACAGGTCAACTAACAAAGTGACTATAAATAGACAACGCATTGTTATCTGACAAATAAAAACAAGTGACTAGCAACAGGTATCGATTTCAATAAGCAATTTGCCGTTTTTGCTACATAATGACTGAATGGTTTACGTTGTCAGTTATTAATTTGTCCGCTTCTTTTGTAATTGTTCAACTTTAGATCAGTGCATTGATTTGTAATTCAGACTAATAATTCAGCACCACAAAGAGCTGGCTTACTGATAAGAGCCAAGTGACTAGCTTAGTCGCTGATCCTTCTACAAGTACAAGCACCTAGCCAGGCGCGTCGCTCTCAGTTTGGCCACTGCTACAGTATGCAATACGTCTGTTCTCTAGGATCAGTCACTAAGCGAGTCGGTTGACTCTTAGCAGTAAGCGAAACTCTTTCTAGTGTGACATTAGCCTAACCTGATCAACAGAGAACACCGAGGTAAATTACAAAAATACTAGAGTGTTTTTTATCTAGATTTTACAACCTGAGAGTGGTTTGATTTCTAGGCTTATAACGTCTTTTTATATGTCTTAGATCGACAAGCAAATAAGACCGCGGGAATATTTTAACCTATCATATTATATTAGTTAGATATTTTACGATGTACACACCTCTCTATCAAACACAGAGAATATTATTTCTCGTGTAGCTGTTGTTTTCCGACAATTAGACATTAACATTTCTAACCGTAGGACAAAAAAATACAGGCGCTGCGAGTGATAATATGCTACAGTGTTGAAGAAAGAATTTATTTTACCATACCACTAAGCCATACCATAGATTTTAGCATAACAATAAAAATAAGTACCTAGGTATATAAACCTAAGGCCCGTATTATGAAAGATTGCTCAGTTATCGATCTATGCTTGAGTAACGCTTCTGCCATACAAAAACGTTACTCACGAACAGATAGAAGACTAAGCAAGCAATTCATTTTACGGGCATTCGGGCGTATCATAGCAAAAATAATGTTTCAACTACCCAAAAACAATACGTTCGTTTTCGCGTTCGTGCAAAAACAAATACAAAATCTCAGTGGGCAGCGTTTTGACTATGACCAAATCGTAGGTAGCTAGGTAGTCATTTTAGTAAGTTTTCCTTCTGCTGCCTATCGTTCATACCATAGATAGCAGAAGCTTTCGCCACTTTGATTGAGGCGGGTATGAACTCGCCTCAATCAAAGCAGTGAACAGCATGATTCTCATAACCCCAGCATGCATTTTCCATGGCATACAGTGAGCCTGTTATTTTCCCATTTGAGCGGTTTTACGACTGTGTTTGTATGGCAGATGGGCAGATAGCAATTTGCGCACTTTCCGTCCTAGAAACTTAACGTAATTATTTGCACGCACAATGCGCAGGCACAGTTGCAATTGCAGCGCTTTATTGTCTCCTTTTACTGTCATGTAACCTAAAATTAGAATATTGTGAACGCTTTAAACTAATTGAACAATATATACCTGACCAAAAATTGCGTAATTTTGAAATTGCACACAAATGCGGAAAATATATTGGGTATTGGTGTCTCGATAGAGTAACAAAATTCACAATGATCGTTCAATAATGTTATTGAACGCGGAAAAAAGTGAACACATTTATTTCCTATAGGTAGTTTTTTATCTCACGTCGTCGCCCGTTCATAGGCTTACGTAATTTAGTAATTTAGATAAAGATACTTACTATATTTGACATAAAACGATTATTTATTTGAAATATCTGACTTATTCATGAGTTCTTTAATGTCAAAATGGAAATAAATCACAAGTTTTCGAGTTATTCGAGCTTCGTCAATTGCTAATCTCATTAGTAGGTTATTATTTGGGAATATTAATCTACCTTGAACGTAGGTACAGTTTTGCTATATTTTGACAAATAAATTCTATTCAAAGAAGGATACAAAACTACAGTCTGCTATAGAACCTCTTTACTGCAACTTCATGTCAGCATGCAAGTTCAGTCGAATAGATTGATGCAGTAAACCTTTATTGCATTGACCTCCGTAGAAGTTTGTGTTTATTATGTTGGTAGAAGGTTAGTTTACTGCATAGTAATGTATTTTGTTGGTACTGTCATGGGGGTACCTTGAGCTTGTTAGATCTATTTAGAAACGTGTAATATTGATTAACCACTGTTATTTCGAGACTAGGCTATTCAGCGAATGATGAGCTTTTCACATCGACAATTCTCTTTTTCTTATAATTGCCTTTTTTTACTTTATATACCTAAATCTTTCGTTTATTATTTACGTACCTACTTCAAAATGGTTGCTGTGAAGGTTGATGAGTCTCATCTTTGTTTTAATCATCTTAAAAAATTGGTATGCAAATCGTCCACATACATTTTGAACGCTATTGAAAGCTAATTTTGTTGGTTATAATGAAAACTAAACCTGACACCATTCTGGTTTGATAAATAGGTAGTAGGTAGGTACATATTTATGCAATAATCCTTTAAGTAGTGTATTATGAAAATGTATAATATCATAAGCCTCTGGACATTAACATTAGTAGAACTATCAAGTTACAGAGTATAAATTGAAGATTTCCTCCGCTGTGGCACATTCATAAGGGTGGTTGCACACGTTGCAAATGCGGCTACGCCACGCAACCGAAGAAATAAGGGGTGAAACACACGGCGTGACACCTTGTTTTATAACTGCGTTTTCCTGAATAAATTAAGATGATGTTTTGCTTTGTTATGATAATTATTATGTGGGAGACACTTACTAGGGACCTGGTACACACATGCCTCTAAATAAGTAACTAGTACTCTATGGTTAACTAGTGTCTGCCTGCGATTTCACAAGCTTTGTTTCTATGGACACGTTCAAAGGTAAGGTTATTTCTATCCCATGAGATCCACGACATATGTCCAGTAGTGGACTAATTTAGGCTGATGATGAGATCCACGATAGAAAATTAAAATAAATTGAATATAAAAAAATTACATTAAAAACATTCAATTTGAAAGGTCTGAGAATTTTCAGATACTTTTTGGGAAATTATTATGTTTCTCTGCGTATATATCGGCTTTAAAGCCTTGCCAGAATTCCTTAAAGCTTGAAACCGACCGCAATACTGTTTAACATAGTACCTCCTACATCACGTACCGTACACTCAGCAACTCAAGTTTATTTCCACCTTTATTTATTGCGCCATAAAGCTCAACATTTGCGTCGACCGTACAGAATGTTGCATGCGAAGGAGTACTATCGTTGATGTCCGGAAAGCAGGCATACTCGTATGACCGTAGTGGATGACTGTACTGGAAAAACTTCCATGGATGTGAGTTGAATCGTAATTTAGCAGGAAACGTCGACTTTGAGTAAATCATAAAGCTGTACGTTTTACCTACTTTTACCTTACCTACATTTGCAATGAGGCCAACCATGGAATAGTCCACTTTGTACCGTACTCGTAGGTAAATACAATACAAGAATTTATTTATAAAAACACCACTTATAAATAAATTCCTAAATTATAAATAAGAATTGTATTGTATTTCTTAATAAATTATAAATATACTAATATTTTTTTATAAGACACTAAAACCAGAGACGGTTTGTCTATTGTCTTCCAAGTATATTTTTATTTTGATTGTAAACAAAACAAAAGCAAGAGACAAGGCCATTTCTCCGAGTTCTATTTTTAAGTTTAAAATTGATATAAGGAGTTTCTCCAATATTCAAACTTCATTTTTTATTTTTTCGACTTCGTATAAGAAAAGTAAAAACAAAACGAGCGATGGCTGAAAAGTCTGTTCCAATTTCAAAAGTTAAAAAAGATTCCCATAGGCGCCTTTGCAGCCCATTCATTTCATGACCAAATAATACATTCTCCCATATCAGAGCTATCTTCAAAGTAAACTCTAGTCTAGTACCTTCCCTATTAACTCCCAGATGCATAACACGGCACTGTACCTACGTATTGTAATTAGCGTGATACGATGTCTTGTTATTAAGCAATTTCTGAGCAAACATGGCGTCTTAGTACACAGTGACTCGGTATGTGATATTCCCATGGTTTAGGTTACGGGATTATAATAATAACTCTACCCCGATCCCGTTTTATACTATAACTAGCGGACCTTCCCGACTTCGCACGGTTATAGTACGGATCTCTAACTTTATTGAAAATATAATATAGCCTATGTTCACCGGGGATAGTGTAGCTTCCCAATGGTGAAAGAATTTTTCAAATCGGTCCAGTAGTTTCGGAGCCTATTCATTACAAACAAACAAACAAAAAATCAAACTTTTCCTCTTTTTAATATTAGTATAGATAGTTATTGTCAGAGGCTTCCCTTTACACATAGAAAACACTTATTCAGCAGTTTGCTGTTTAGGTAGGTATTACGCGGCCAGGAACTAGTATTATAAATGCGTAAGTATGTGTGTTTGTTACCTTTTCACACTAAAGCTACTGAACGGATCAGTATGAATTTTTGCATTCAGATAGTTCTGGCCCTGGAATAATACGTAGATTATATCCCATTTAATACAAATAACCTTTAAACGGCAAGCGGCTTCGGACGCGTTGTTTCTATAGAAAATAGAAACAACGCGTCCGAAGCCGCTTGCAGAAACTAGTTTACAATATCAAAAGTAATTCACGGCTATTTCTAGTTCACAGTTACAGAACTGCCTACTTTTATGTCTTCAATTTCTAGTTCCTTAGTAGTTCTTTATAAAGCCATTAAACCACTTATAATGAAGCTGAGTTTATAGCAGGTAAGTTTTTACGAACATATTTAATTTAATTACGGAACCCATATTGCTATACCACTATTACTAATAAAACCAGCAGACCGTCTCGGCGGCGCTAATTATAAAAGTGGCAGGCTGCATTGACCTAATTCTTATAACATTGCCAGACGTGTTGATCACTTTAGAAATTGCAATATTATGCAACAATGACTTTGAGTTGATGAGTTTCGCTGAACTTCAAACGGAAACTTCAAATAAAAAAAAATACCACAAATGATAGAGACATTTTTTGTATGATCCCTGAATGACTAAAATTTTGTGGACCAATTATAAAACCACTCATCAGCGTCAGTTTTATATGACAGCGGTTTTTGGTGTAAACGAGAGCTTATTTTTTTTAAATATAAAAAGGAAATATTACATAAATCTTTGTTTTTCGATGACATTCTATATAACTCTAGATAGTCTACATTGGCTGAAATTCGCAACGAAACAATTCGATACTCCAAGTAAAAACCTAGCCATGCAGTTGTGCAGTTAATAAACTGCCATGTGTAACGGCATTATAATTATATTGATTTATCCAACGACGACCGATGTGGCGCGGTGGGCGAAGGTCAGCCTGCGACGCATAAGGTTGCGGGCTCGATTCCCGCCTCGGAACAAATGTGTGTACGATCTGCAGATATTTGTTTCGGGTGTTCTGGTCGTTTTCTATGTATAATAAAAAAAAAAATCTATCTATGTAATGTATTGTATTATGTATATCAGTTATCTAGTACCCATAACACAAGCTCTGCTTACGGCTAGATAATGCTGTGTGAATTGTCCAGCATTATTTATTTATTTATCCAAATAAATGAATAAATAATGCTGTTACCTACAAATCATCGCGTAATCATTTAATTGAACAAATCTTGCGATTATAACTATCACACATACGAAAATAAAGTCCTTATCATATTTTTAACTATGTTCAGCGATTTCTGTCGTGAACATTCGATAGTCTACGCCACCAATTAACCCAATTCGATAGTCTCCGTAAAACCCCACAGTTGTGCAGTGCAGTAAATCTGCCGACATGTGTATGGGCATGTTAATGCATTTTATATTAGTTCAATTGGGGGAGCGTCGCGGCTCCAGGAATGTCTCGCTGTGTGGGCGACCACTCTGGAATTGGCACACTGCACTACGCAGTGGATTAATGAAGACAATCTAAGTCTTTGATTGTTGCTTGGGTTGATCTCTGTGATTTCTAGTTTCTAGGGATTCCTTCGCATCGTATCCGAATGTAGTGATTACTTACTCGTCGTTCAAAACCGTTATTTTGACATTTTTGTTATTTTAAATAGCTAAAAGCAACCTAATCGTTTGCTCTCTGCTTTTTTTATATAAGGTGTTGTATCAAATATATAACTGTATATATTTATGTGTTTCTTAAGTTGTCATTTAAAGTTCCTTAGTGCTTCCTTCCTTATTCTACTAATTTATAAAGAAACTAACCACAATGAAATGCTTCGATGTAACCAAACCAGTGTCGGATAACTGAAAAATCTTGATTACAAAGCAGAAACAGTAACTCCTAATTTATCCAAACATCCAAAACAAGAGAAACAAGCAGGTCATACGGACGCAATCGTGCGTTTAGACGCAGGCGCATATGCCGCCGTTCCCTGGAAGGCGATGAATAACTCATTGTCCGTCCGTCCGTCAGTCGTGACGCACGCTTCTCGGAACGCACTGACCGCGATACTTGACCCGAGAATTTGGCAGAGAAATGCATTTAGATACTCCTTGATCCTACAATTGCACTTATCTGTACTGACTTTGCTGTGGGGTTCGGGTTAATCCAGAAATCCCCAAGCTGTCTTTAGTCACAGAAAGTCAAGTTTAAGTTAGTCTTTAGCTGGATGACTCTCAACTAAGGGAATATCTAAAGTTGCAAATTCTCCGACAGTTCTAATTCACTAAAATTTTCTTAAAGGTTGATTTTCTACAGATCCTGTACCCTCAACTTGGGGTCAGAATTTAAATGCGTTCTTATTTGCATGACACCGATGCAAGATAAAAGAACCGGCAAGGATGTTACTCACTATATACCTAGATCCTGTTATCCTGTTTGCCCTTCCAAGGTTCAATGAATAGAGGAAAGTCGGCATCGATTCTCATACGGTACCAGTCAGTGCAGTTGCATTAGGATGCACAGCACGCTAGAACATTCGCACAACTATTGTGATACCACTTTATGGTTTCGGCGGGCCTTTATACTTCTAGTTAGTATTCAATGTAGGTTTCATACGTTTTTTAATGCCATTAAAATGTCGTGTCAGGGCAATAATGTTGAATTAGCAAAATTTGCGTGATTCAACATTGTTTATTAGCATTGCGATGTCCCAATTATCTTAATGTAATACGCAGAGATGTGCCGTTAGATTGATTTCACATTCTGTCTGCTTTGATGGACTCAGAAACGACGGATTCTATGAGTATTTAGCCTCTAAGTTAAGCAGTTTAGGTGACAACACAATTCATACAGATTCACTTTTAACCAACACATTTCATGTTGATACATAACTAACCATGATTCTCTCTTGTTCTCAGGTAAACAGGCCGCTCACAATGAAGAAGGAAGGCATCCAGACCCGGAACCGGAAGCTTAGCAGTAAGAGCAAGAAGAAGAAGGGCGGCATGGGGATGGGTGGTGGTGGCGCGTGCGCGTTAGCCCTCGGCGGCGTCATGGGAGACATGATCAAGCCTTTGGGAGACGCCACGAAAGGCTTCGGAGGCTCTGCCTTCCCTTCTGCTATGGACTTTGGTATGTGGATAACTTTCTGTGCATATTAACAAAACTGTGATTGTGCTTTTTGTATCACGCTTGCTTATTTCACTCTGTTTCTATCTAGTGCCTACAGCCTTACATTTTCATTCCCAATTCCTGATTAGATAAAATAATTATGTTTATTTCATATTCATCTATTCCATAAGCTCTTTTAATATTTTATGTTATCCTATTTCTAATTTGGGATAGGTATTGTCTATTAATCTTTCCAGTTCACACCATTTTCATATCAAACATACTTTTATGTTCTCTATTGAATTTGCAACAGTAGTTTGTCTGCCACCCTCATAAAACTCTGTTTATTTCGGGAATAGGTGAAGCTGTGTGAATTGCAGCATTATTTGTCAATTAAATAAATAATGCAGGATAATCCACACAGTCTGGAAATCAAATAGTGGCACGAATGTCCCTAACAGTTTAAATTCTCTATCAGGTCAACATCAAGTGGGCCTCGTGCACCCGGCTGCCGCTCACATGTCGCATTGGTACGGGGCGCCGCACCAGGGCTTCGCCCCGCCGCCGACGTCGCACAACCCCTACCACCACCACCATCTAGCGCAGCTTAACTCTATGGTAAGTTCTGACATATTATAATAGCATTCTGTTTTTTTGTCTTGTCTCGCACCGAAAGTTTTAAACTCTGTCTTACATTTTAACCATATGGTTCAGCAAACGAAGTGAGTTTTCGCCTCCAAAACGAACAGTAGAATGGTGAATACAGAATAATGCATTTCCACTGGAGCAATAGATGCTGATAATGATGATATATTTTATTAGGTACCTTCTATTATTTTACACATCGTAAAATACGAGTAACATAGATTTCTTATAGTTAACCATTATAATTCTTGTTTCAGACTGGCTGGAGAAGTGAATACACGTGATAAGTGACCTAAACCCCTGTCGTCGGATACCAACGAGCAGCCCGTGGTCCCTGACCACGCCCACGCAAGCAATCCCAGCTGTGATCACTGAGTGGTATCTACTACTTGAAGCTAAAGAGACTGTCTAACAGAATTGATGTTTGTAAAGTGCTGTTTACAAGAACATATCCAGTGTTTCAGTGTCCCAAGACTTTGATATTCCGTGATCGTTTTCCTAAAAGTATTACTTTAAGAGTGTTTTACATTAGCGAAATTGTACAGTATTAAAATTAGCCGGTGAATACGCGGCTTAGTACGATAGTTCAAACAATTTTGTGTATTTTGTACATAAATATTATTCTGTTCCTGTATAAATTTGATTTAGATTAATTATTTAATTTTGTTTTTTCGCTATAGGAATTGGCAAGTGTTCTGATGGCACGTTTTTTTTGTACATTTTATTTCTAGATGTAACGAAATGCAATAGTAATTTATGTACTAGTTATGTAAAGAGATGTATATAAAAGTTTGAAGCGCAAGAGACAGAACTGAATTTTGTGGATAACCTGTTAAAGTGGTCACTATTGGATATAACATTGTGAAATGATTGAAATACAGATTTGTATAATAATTTCAAAAAATTCATTTTATCTATACTTACCATGGTAAAATTTAGGGTATTAAGTGGCCATAAACGAATTATGAGAAGATGATTGTGGATAAACAGAGTGAACCAATATATTGATAATGTTAAAACTGATAAAGATGCGAGGAATTTTATTGCTCATGAAATTGATTTATACTAAACTATAACTTGCTGGTGTAAAAATACTTTGCCACCCTAAATTGGACCGTATATTTTCATCTTATTATTGTTTAAATCTGTTATCGAGTAGCAAAGTCTCTAGTTAACAATAGATTTAAAAAGCACTTTAGACCATATTCGCAATTATCATCTCCCAATCCCATGTAAATAAATTGTAAAGAAAAATATTGTAGAGAATTGAATTGTAAGACTCTGAGTAAATTGTAAAATAGTTATCACAGCAAAAACAGCCTATTATATCCCATACCTAAAGTTTTTAGTTTGTAAAACAAAACATTGTGAAGTTGTGTATTTTAAATGAATTGTGAATAAATTATCAATATTGATATTAAGTTATTTTTTATTTTATCGTATCCGTTAATTAATGAGGCGACAATTTTGTTCGTTATAGGTTAGATGTGTAATCACCTGCCAATCTATCAAATTAAACGTTTTTATCAGATATTTATTGACGCGATTCCGGAATTTATTGGTCTAGGAGCGCATTTACTTAGCAATCAACTGTGTTGCAACTACTTCATGGTACAAGGAAAATAAATTCCCTCGCGATTCACGACAAAACCGTTATTTAAATACGGTGCATAGAAATTCATGGCAACACCATTAAATCCAAAAACATTCATCCAACTGCCCCGACCGACACTTGAGGATCAAATACGAATCTTTCAAGTCCAAACTGTCGTTTCCCTAACCCTCGGATCAAATCTTTGAAATAGGAAAGCAAATCAATTGACCATCCAATTACGGCGTCTTATACTCCGCCATAAGTCACGGGATCAATTCCGCCATTCCGCAGAAAAAGTCGTCCAAAAGTCCGCTTATCTCTCGGCAAATTGAAAATGCAACGGGCCGTGTGATTGTGAGGCAAGGACGCAGGACGGGACGCCACCGACATACGGACCTATTCAATTTTAATCGTATTTCAGAAGAATGGACATCGTATAAAAGCACCTATAAAACGCTCCCTATAAACCTTAATAAGTTGATTTTATTTGCGGTCCGGATTTGCGAGGCCCATTGTTGACACACAATGTTTGGTTTTGATCTTTTTAAGTTGCGACTTATCAGTGTCTGTGTGCTTTTTCGCTCCGTTGGTTCCGGGTTGCTTCTTGACAGTTGGCAATCTCTGCAAATACGAATGCAACGACCTTTTGGCAGAGCTCGACCAAAGTAAATTGTATTCTTGAAATGATACAAAGCGGATCCGGTTTGTATTGACAGTTTTGATACAATTCAAGAGCTTAACTATCGAAAATGATGCGACGGTTGAAATAGATAACATCATAAAAAGTATGAGACCAAAAGATGAGAGTTCTTTTCTTGAGTAAAGAAAGTGTGTCCCAAAAGTAAAATCTATACAAAAAGAAGGGAATATTCGAGTTGCAAACACGCAGGCACCGGCATAAGTCACCGGGCGGGTGATAAATGCGCCGCTAGCGCGGGAAAAAATGTCGCCCAACAAAAACCGCGCCATCACTCTACTGGATTTATTGGTCACGGCAACACTGCGGAATATTTGAGAGTGCGAATATTCTAAGGGGCCGTTAGACTGGCGATTAATAGTTGAGCAACTTTCTGGGCTTTAAAGCAGGTAGCATAATATTCATCTGCGCAATTAGCTAGTCCAGGTTAGAGTTTTAACTAGTAGATTTCAATAACAATACTTCTAGCTGCTTCTTACAAGTAAATTTTTAGCAAAACTACAATTTCTGTAATTGGGTTAGCAAATCACTAATCATTAATTTGACTCTACGCATTCAGAAACTTAAAATCTAAAAAGTTTCCAGTTTACAACGACCTTTGGTCAGCAACAATCCAAAGAGCAAAATATTCTTACACCTCAGTCGGAATTTCCTACCCCCCGATGTGATGCCACTTCACACTTGGCTAAATTACGACCGTAAACTGCCGGTCGGTACCACTAAGACCTGGATAAATAATTACATCACTCGCTTGCAAATTATGCAAGAGTTTTACGAGTAGGCTGGACCGTAACTCTTGAAAACATGAAAGACCAGCCCGACACGTGTTTCTATGCAATGCATTGCTGATGTTAGCTTCTTCCGTATAGTTATTGTTTACTATGTAGTAAAGAGTACGCTTTACTCGCGACATTTCTGAAACAGTGCCTCGTACTGTTTCGGAAATGTTGTAAGTAAATCCCTGCGCATATTAATCCAACGCCGCTACCGCGCAGTAGAAAAATGTGCACTCAAATATAGGCTTAAGCTCGGTATCTTTGTACACATTTTACAGTGTCAAAATAGCACAAGCTTCGTACAAGGCCGATCGATCTGTCAGTGATCTGATTCTGTCAATATATGAGATGCATATATTTTTATTATTTATACTACATACTAGTTTCTGCGCGCTTCCACGCACGCGTTGTTTCTATGGAAACGTTTTAAGTTTATATTTATATCCCATATGATACAAGTGATTTATGCGATAAAAAGCCTATGTTACTCTCCATCCTTTCAACTAAGTCTATTCAAAAATTAAATTGATTGGTAGCTTAGTTAGGGCGTGAAGGAAGGACAAACATCCAAACAAACAAACTATCGCATTTATAATATAAAAATATAATAAATGCTATATGTGTTTGTTATATTAAATTACAAGTTAATTATATTTAAGTTAAAACATTTTTACTTGCTGTATCCGGGAGCCTTTGACCTGAGATAACCATATGGTTTGTTCTTAACACCGGTGTTCCGCAAGGTGATATTTTTGGACCATCTTATACCTATAGTAAGCATGTAGTAGGTAGGTATATAGATCAGGTATTATTACCTATTCCATCGTACGCTTTGAAGAAGGAACTGCTCTCTAATGAAATAATTACACCACAGTACTTACCTATTATTCACACGGCCAAAGGAATAAGCTTAGAATCAAAACGTTCTCGTCCCATTCATTTTAGACAAATTGCAAAAGCTTGGGAAAGATAAAATTGAAATGGCCTATTGTCTCGCTTCTGGTTTCCACAACACTAGGAAGCCTGTGTTTATGTAGGATAACTGAAAAAAGGTGGCTCTTGAGCCAATTAGGCTTCTTATAATTGGACAGCGTCATCGACTATGACAAGTTGACGACCGATGTGGCGCGGTGGGCGAAGGTCCTGCGACGTAGGAGGTTGCGGGTTCGATTCCCGCCTCGGAACAATTGTGTGTACGATCTGCAGATATTTGTTCGGGGTGTTCTGGTCGTTTTCTATGTATAATAAAAAATATCCATCTATGTAATATATTGTATTATGTATATCAGTTATCTAGTACCCATAACACAAGCTCTGCTTACCATGGGGCTAGATAATGCTGTGTGAATTGTCCAGCATTATTATTATTAGTTAGGTACTAAGCTGTATGGAATTGGAAGGAACATTTTGGGAGCAACGGTTCTTTGAATAGGGATTTTTAGCTAGATTAACCATCATCATCATCTGTCACACCATTTCAAAAGCCTAAAATCCCTAAAAAAAT
The DNA here is from genome assembly GCA_943735965.1 of Eupithecia abbreviata. Taxonomy (NCBI): domain Eukaryota; kingdom Metazoa; phylum Arthropoda; class Insecta; order Lepidoptera; family Geometridae; genus Eupithecia; species Eupithecia abbreviata. Next base: position 8,663,331 of record OX030979.1, on the reverse strand, counting down.
CGATAAAATTTTCAAGTTTTTCTATAATTCGTTTTTTAAACTTGGAGGTTAATGATTTTTTGGGAATTGTTAAGCATTATTATTAATTACTAGCTGCGCCCCGCGGTCTCACCCGCGTGGTAATAGATATTTTGGATAATATACTATATATCTTTATGAATTGTAGCCTATGTGTTATTCTGATATGTAAGCTATATTATTATGAAGTTTCATTAAAATCCATTCAGTAGTTTTTACGTGAAAGAGTAACAAACATCCATCCATCCATACTTACAAAATTTGACGTGTATAATATAGGTTTATTTTAGACATTCAAAAACCAGTGCACATTCGACAGGTTTGACGAAGGTGGATTTCGATATTTGTGGCATTGCATATTTTTTTTAAAATTTTCTTGTTTTCAAGAAAAGTATTCATGAATTTGCACCCAGTCTCATGTTAAAATCCCTCATCTCGAAAGGATAGAGTCCAGTGGGTCGCGAGTAAGGGATAGTGCACACTCGAGCGGTCGCTGATCCGGGAATCAATCTCGCCTTAGCTTATCTCACTGACCCTGCTTTGGTGGATGTTATGTTTCATTTGCTTAGATCTGAAAGGGTGCGGGGACTGTTTCCTTCATTTTTATCGCTTGAATAATAATAGTACCTACGTTTAGACGACCTCTGTGGCGCGGTGGGCGAAGGTACTCTACGACGCAGGAGATTGCGGCTTCGATTCCCGCATCGAGACAAATGTTTGTTTGATCTTGATCTGCAGATGTTTGTTCTGGTTGTTTTCTATGTCAGTAGTATCAGTTATCTAGTACCCATAACACAAGCTCTGCTTACCTTGAGGCTAGATAATGCTGTGTGAATTGTCCAGCATTTTTACATGACATAGATAGATATTTTTATTATACATAGATAACGACCAGAACACCCGGAACAAATATCTGCAGATCGTACACACAATTGTTCCGAGGCGGGAATCGAACCCGCAACCTCCTGCGTCGCAGGCGGACCTTCGCCCACCGCGCCACAGAGGTCGTCCAAAATTAACAAAAATGTTTTAAATGTTGTCTTAGCTAAGCCAAAATTTTCTTATTATTTAATTATTATCTTTCCAGAATTATTAGGTACTACTTATTAGACTTTATCTGAAGACATAATTTGTATTCCGTGAAAAATGCATCGTCACATAACTAGATAAGGAGAAACCCAACAATCTCTTTATCTAGAAACTACCAGAAGAATGTTTACATTTATTACGTGAAATAACGTTAAATTTAAATATGTACCGATCATTAAACAGAGTAATAAACGATGACAAAACCAGTTCCATCGCATGTTAGAATCAGAGAGTTCTATTCCGAGAACTACTCCTATTAGATAACAGATCAGGGATAATTTAAATTAAACAGGAACGATTAACTCGACAACAGAACCCGGTAACTAAATAAACTTGAAAATCTTAAACTCGCCGAGAATTTGGATGATATTTACTTTTTATAATTCACTATTTACGTACACGGCTAATCATAATAAACAAAAAGTGTGTGGATCGAGTGTCTGACTGTAACCTAATAGCATTGAAGTTCCACCTGCGCACCTCCCTGCACATTAACATTATAATATATACGAAGAAACGAACCTTTAATGCGGACAGACGAACTGCTGTAATTATTATTTGGTGTAAACATATTGAATATTAACATTCGGTATTGGGGGCAGTAATAATGTTTTTGTAAGGAAGGTATGCTAATAATGTTGTAGCAACGGACGCCGGTAACAAGGGTTGACGCAGGTGACACGGCAAAAACTGACAGCATTTTGATATTGACGCATATTTCTGTCATATTTTGAGGCCTGATGGAGTATCACATAAGTTTCTGTTTGGCCGATTCAAATTGTCTCTTTCGTTCATCAACATAAATTTCTGTATCCCTTACACACTTTTTGCAAAGAACCGACGGCCGTTGGGGTAAACGTGTTCTTGAGTGGAGACCACGATTTGGTAAACGTACGCCCTCCGACCAGGTGGGATGACGACCTGCGAAAGACAAAGGTAGATGCTGGATGCGGCAAGCTGAAGACAGGGCGCTACGGCGCTCATTGGGGGATGCCTATGTCCAGCAGTGAACTGCTATAGGCTGATGATGATGATGACACGGATCCTATCAGAGAAAACATCCCGCTAAAGAGTTTTCTATCTGCGTTTTTATAAGCTTAGAGCTTTTATGTCAAAGAACAAAAACAAGAAAACTTATCATATCAAATATGTTTATTTCTAGTAAAACATAAATATGTACAATAAAAAAAAAACGTTACTTAATAAAAACAATACAATATACGACGATACTAGTATAATATTACTTAACTTACTTCTGGTACAGGACTTATGAGTACCTAATAAAATATACCACTGGTATCTTGCAAAGAAGCAGTTAAGCAAATCCTATTCAACCCTTCCATAGAGGCTTGGCTAAGCAAACGTTCTAATTTAATACAAAAGATTTTAAACATAGCTATTAGCATCACCTGTGGCCACGAAAGGTGCAAGTCGGCCTGTCCCGGACGTATCCAGGCAGATAGAGATTACGTGGGCAAAACACTTTCACTTAAACAGAGAAATCCTTGAAATGAAAAATGATTTTGTTGAAGCTTGTAAAAGTGTATTGTTATATTAAAATTATCAACCAATAAGTCTACCTACATACAGTATTGACAATGTCACCAACCAAAAGCATCCAAAGAGAATATAACCTAGGAATAACTTTCAGTTTGGCATTTTCATCTTCATCTTCTTTTTTATTATAAACAAGCTGCTCCCCGCAGTTTCGCCCGCGTGGAAATCTATGTACCTATACATTCCGGTCTGGTAGAGATCGCTCTTGAGCGATATGACCACTAAATTGTCACACGTCTTGTATAATTTTATAATTTTTTATCTTGTTTGTTTTATTTTTAAGTGTACAATAAAAGTATATATCTATCATGTAGTATAAGCATCCATAAGTGTCTATCTATCTATCTATCAATCCTTATCTAAGCATACAGACAGACAGCGGGAAGCGAATTTTTTTTTATACTATGTAGTGTAGAACAGGACCTATATAGTTTAGTTACTTGTAGAACGTTAGAAATAAGGACCTATGTAAGTGACGTCGTTCAGTCTTATAAGGTTACCAACGTAGACAGCCCACTTTCCTTTCCCCTCGCCCACAAGTACATCCCTGAGGTCGTTTATTGCCCAGCGGCTTCCGACGTTCCGACCTCACTAACGGAAGTTTGGCCACGCACCTTTTAGTGCCTACAATGGGCACTTGACCTGGTTTCGGCCTATTGTTTCGTGTTAGCTATAAAGGATAATCGATATTTCGCCACGTTTTAAGTTTTGCTAGCTTATTGAATGTGGGCGGGCAGCGGGGGATTTAAATTGAAACCTTTATTTCATTTCGGAATCGCATTGAGCTAAGCACAAGACGTAACTAAACGCGTAAAATTGTGATAATTCCACAAAAACATTGAATCGTACTGATAATTCCCCCTTGATCTGTAATTTTACAGTTCCGCCATTGCTCGGCATATACCCTTAAACTCTGGTTCTCTGTCCCTGTATCAACAGTATTGTTTTCTACAATTAATTATAAATCAGTGGGATTTTTTTTTCTGAACTTTCTTTCTGATATTGTAAACAAACCAACTATATGTGTCCTTTTCCTGTATCCACTTGGACATACATACTATCCCTCATTAGCCATTGTCACGTCAGCCTGTACGTTTCTCTAAATAAACTTCACCACCAACCTCTACGAAACCGTTATAAAATAATAAGACATTCAACATTCAAATTCAAGTTCGGTTTTGCTCCACCAATAAGATTATATAACAAACCAATGCTTTCTAACTGAAATAGTAGCCTTATTACTTTACCCAGTTACGTACCCATTGCCCACCTTTAGATTTATCGGTGTGGTGGTGAAACCTGATCGTGGCAGGGTGCTCTGAGATTACATGTCATCGGTCAGCGCACGCGCACGCACTTGATCGCCCCAACGAGCCAGCTGATCGTTTGGATTATTGATTTCATGGAGATGCAATAAGGGACTGCGGACTCGTGGTCACACCAGATTGTCACGCTGGTGTGACTAGCAGGAATTTATTTTACTCGTGGTCACATTGTGTGATGTAACCAATAGTAAGCTATTAAAACAAGAGTCGTGGTAGCACTTTAGTGTGGGGAAATGTTTAGTCAGCTGATTTGTGAGCATCGGGGATTTATTGGGTTTATGTTCATATTTCTGGATATCTAATATCATCCAAAATGTACCGTTACATATTACACATCTAAATTTCGCATTGATACTCAGACAATACTTTTACTGTACACTTAAAATAAACAAGATAAAAAAAAATGTGACAATTTGTCGGTCTTATCTTAATTAAAATATTAAAAGTCGGTTTATAAAAACCACGATTTCAATAGGACTAATGCAACATACATTGTAGATTGCTATATTGTATAGGTATATAATAAATAAATAATGCTGGACAATTCACATAGCGTTATCTAGCCCCATGGTAAGCAGAGCTTGTGTTATGGCTACTAGATAACCGATATACATCATACAATATATTACATAGATAGATATTTTTTATTATACATAGAAAACAACCAGAACTCCCGGAACAAATATCTGCAGATCGTACACACAATATAATATGTAGTTGTTATGACGTGAGCAGAAAATAAGGTTTAAGAGATTTCAAAGCAATAATTTCTTTTTACGAAGAAACACATGTAAAGGGAAATGAACTGATCAATTAAATTCGCACTTCATTTAATTTTATGGGCATCCAATGATTATAACGCCACCTAAAGTATAGTGGAACAAATATCTAGAAATGGTTCCCCGAGGCGAAATTCTAGTTAGCGGATGTAACAATAGCGTAGAACTAACACTTTATATAATTGAAAAGGCACCAAGAATCGCTAGACACAAAAGTGGAGCGCTTTTACAGAAGTGGATGACACACAGTTCAGAAGGCCTATAGGACTTTTACAGAAGTGGATGACACAAAGTTCAGAAGTCCTAAAAGGCTTCTACAGAAGTTCGCAGACACCACGTTCCACTTCTGCAAAAGCCCTATAGGCCTTCTGACCTATAGGGCTTTTGCAGAAGTGGATGACACAAAATCAGAAGGCCTATAGGGCTTCTACAGAAGTGTATGACACAAAGTTCAGAAGTCCTAAAGTGCTTCTACAGAAGTGGATGATACAAAGTTCAGAAGCCATATAGCTTGGCTTTCTAAACTTTGGCCAACTTTGACTGGCTATAGCCAGTAGTGAATTAAATCTGGATGAAAATGGTGACGAATATGAAGATTAACTAGATGCTATTATGTATATATTATTACGATGCATTTATTTTTTTATTTTTTTAACAATTTGGTGCTCTTAATAACAAACAACAAAACTGCCAGAAACTGCACTTTTATCTGGTTGATAAAATGTTCAATCAACAACAATGCAATGAAAGCTATATTTTATCATAGCCCTTGCTTTTGCCTATAGCACCTTTAAACAAATACACCTTACACGAGCACCTTGCTCCAAATATCACCTGTCTCTTTTGTTCACCAGTGCTCCTTATGTCGTCTTTTTCTTTCTGGGCTAATTTGTTGGAATTTGTCCAAAAAGTATAACCAACTTCAAATTCCTTATTATATCCAGTTTTTTTAATTTTTCAGGACAAATACTTATCTCTAGGGAATAAAAAAAAAATTCCAAATCGATCCATTTTTCGACGACAAGACATACTTAAAAAATTAATACAGCCGTTCAAAGAACCTTCTCGTCGTTTTCATCGTGTTTTTCGTTTCGTCATTTAAAATACTAAACATTCTATGTTGTCTATCATAGAAAATGATTTTCTAAATTTTCAGATTTCAATATAATTCTGAGTAATGTTTTTTTATAAATAAGATTCCAATTGCTTCAACAATCTCATCTGCTCGACCATTCCGACTACAATCTAAATAAATTTAAATATTTCTTATTGAAAACTCCTTCGCTGAATGTTATTTTGAATTGTTTCACCTCATTACGCGCACGAATATCAGCAGTCCTTTCAGATTTTATATTTGTTCTTTTCAGTGGAAATTTAACTCAAGGTCCAATAGTTTAAGGTTTATTATAAAATGCACTGAGAAGAGGACGAAAGCTTCCATCTTATTCCTAAGTAGACAAATTTCAACCCAATACGTTGCACTAGAAATTTCTAAATTGACTGATTTTATATCTGCAGCGATTAAATTCTTATCACCCGAGCAAAATAGACTTTGTTTATAGACGTTAAGGTTCAATTTAAGTTGTGGTTTAAGTTATTCTGAGGTGTGAAAACATTCTCGTGGAATTGTAGAGGGAATGCGACAATTCGCTCATTGGAATACAAAACTGGGACTAATGGTGACTATTCTTTGTGTCGCCAATTAAAATTATTCTTGTACGATACTTACTGGATTTCTATTATATATATTTCTATTATATCTGGTAACTTCTTAATTGGACGCTTTCTTAGGGCCTGGTTTTTAATAGAGCATCTTCAATTGGAATTTGAACTGAACTTTAGAAAGATATATGTATATTGAATTATTAAAAATCTTATAAAATAATTTCCTATATCGTGATATTTTTCAGGCTCCATTTCTAGTTGGAAGTTGCAAGTTTACAATAACAAACCCAAACAAACCAAAAAATTGTTTAGAAAACAACCGAAATAAATATTATTCTAACAATTTTGATTGTTATTTTTGAGAAGGTATCATGGAAAAATATTATTTATAGTTGATGTATTGGTATTTTGGAAAGAACAATGGGTAGGTATTTTATTTGATTCTCGAATTTAATCAAAACCTGTCCGACTTAATTAATTGAGAAGTTTCAGTAGATGCGTGTAAAATTTGCATAAACACAGCGTTCATTTCAAAAGAACAAAATAAAGCACAAAATGGCGCGCTCACATGAAATAAATCGAGTAAAAAAATCGATTTTAAACGTTCGATCTTCAGTGCATGGACGCAATTAAAGGCTTCCGAGAAACCGAGCGCACGAATATAGTCGCCCTTTGGGGTGTACGGGGAATGTGATCTACCATATATATCATTTAGTTTTAGGTCATTTTTAATGCTTTTGTTCACCAATTATTGTTTTCAAAAGATATTTATTTATTGAATTAATATTAATAATATTACAGTGCAGCAGCAGAGCGACAAAGAAATAAAATTGTAACTAACTAATATTATATTTGATTATCTACCTATGTACATTCTAACAACTGTCAAAAGACATAATGTACAATCATCATCAGCCTATGTTAGTCTACTGCTGGACATAGGCCTCTCTTAATGAGCGCCACAGGGTCCTGTCTTCAGCTTGTCAAAAGGCATTTTTTATTTATTTTATTGTTTCAAATTTAGGAAGGTAATTGTCTCCAATTTTTTTAGCATACTCAAATTTTTACAATTATAGCTTTAGCAATAACATTCTCTCTTCACTTTGTCTCTCTCTCCCAATAAGGTTTGCTGGAAGAGAACTCTTTTTAGGGTTAAGTTCGCCTTTGTGTAAATTTTCTAGAATAAGTTTTGTGTTATTTTATTTTCGTGCAAGAAGTATAAATAAAATAAATAAATAAAATAATAACATTTGATATACTCTTTCTACAGAAATTTCTAAGTAAGTTTTACATTTACGCTGCAAATTCTCCAACCCCATCATTAAAAATGTTTCTTATTTCCATAAAAGTTAATCGATTAAAGTCGATTTTTCGCATAATCCCAAAGTTATCTGGGCTGAGAACGGCTAAACAAGGTGTTTACGATCAGATTTTGATCGGGAAAAACAGGGAACAAAACCAAATCCTTAGCAAATAAATTATAAGAGTGCGGTGGACAGGGACGTAGGCAGTGTGTGAAAGGGGGCTGAAATGAAATGAAAGTTTATTTCTTTAGGCTTACAAATAAGCACTTAGACAAGTCATATTTTATACTATTCATTAGCTAGAAACATCTTCAAATAATAAAAGTAGTTTCATGAATGGTTATCGTTCAAACACACTTAAATTGATGCGCAGTGTCTTGTCTTTTTCAGCTTGCCTCATTGCAATGCAATACTAGAACACAAAACACTGCTGAGCACTTGGTTTTACAACGTTCACACACTAAGAAAAATAATTTGTTAAATATATTTGAAAGTCAAAACATTGAAAACTCGACTAATCAATTACATAGATAAAATAGTTGCCTATCTAATATGCAACAACTACAAATCCACTTATTTTATGTTACTTACTCCACTAAGCTGTTTTTCGTATAATTAAGAAGCTTTGAAATTATCATGGTTTTTACATAAAAGTCATTTAAAACGGGATGTTGACCATGATTTGTAAAAAAAATACCCTCCCAACTCGAAATTAAAAAATCAAATCATGGTAAATATCCCTTGTTAAATGACTTTGGAACTAAAAAGCTTTCCATTTTCCATAAACAAACCCCGGTCAGGCGATCCTACAGTCCCTCCCTGTAGTTTCCGTCCAGGTCGTGTGTCCTTAATTGGGCCATGTCGCACGGACAACGGAAAAAACTTAACATTTGTTAGGTATTCGGAGAATTGTACACTTGTTGCGACGACGCGACGGGCCGGTGTCGTAATGGATTGGTCGATCGGTAGCCTTCGTTATTGGGAGATCGGTTTTATTTTGTTTGTACAACTAGACAAGGAAACATGCTTTATATACAGCATACGTTGACATAGCTTTAAGAATTAGCAATCTGAAGTAGCAGTGGGCCGACCATATCTCGCAAAGAACCGACAACCTGTAGCGTACGTGTTCTAGAGTGGAGACCGCGACTCGGCAAACGTAGTGTAGGACGTCCTCCGGCCAGCTGGGATGACGACCTGCGAAGGACTGCAGGCATATGCTGGATGCGGCAAGCTGAAGATAGGTCGCTATAGCGCTCATTAGGGGAGGCCTATGTCCAGAAGTGGACTGCTATAGGCCCAATGAGCGCCATACCGCCCTGTCTTCAGCTTGCCGCATCCAGCATCTACCTGACTTATATATTCGTACCTATTCTATTCTACTGAACTTCCTATTACTTTGAGAAAAACACAAATTATAAGTACCTACCTAATGCTAATTTTCCCGGAGTCCCATTGTCTTTATAAAGCTTTGCAATTCGAATGGCGTTAATTCAATTTGATACATAATTGAATTTTCAAAATGAAAAGCGATATTGTTGTGTGATGTTCATTACGCAAAGTTAATGAATGCTACTCGTATGTCATTTAAAGTGAATCCCATTTCATTGCATTCGCAATATGCTGTTAATAATGTTGTTAACGGAATGCCATCTGCAATAAATTTATTGTCATTGATTGGAAGGGTGTTTTTGCAAGCTACCCTACAGCTTAATTAGCTTCTCAGAATTTAATATTTTGAAGACCTTATACCCTACAAGAAAACACCTCTCAAGACTGCTAAGCGCTTAAGACCGTAGCACTGAAGCTACACCATTCTCACAATTTTTCTGGACTCCTGGACCGGAAGAACACTGATTGATTGGCGCTATGGTGGACAGGGAATGCCCTGGAGAAGAGTGCGGTTTCTGAATTACTTTAATCAACTATCGTGACATTTGACCCGGCCGATCCACAAACCGCTGATGTTGATGAATACACTCACCCAGATGGGGTACCTTCAAGGGGGATAACTGTATTTTGTTTATTCCAGTTATCCCCGTTAGGGGGATTTCAGAGGGAAAACTGGAATGATAATCTTTAACATGTATTCCCCCTCAAGGGTGATTTCAGGGGGAAAACTGAAATAACCCCTAAATTTACCTGCAGCGTTTTATTTAGGATTAGGTCAGTCAAATAATTTAAATTTTTTAAGCATCCTTTCAGCAGTAACTTTTAATTAGCAGTCAACAAACATGCGCTGGTCTATCCAGGCATCTTCTATATCTGTAACTATGTAAATATTTGTAAACCTAGCTGTAAGTTTCTCAAAAATTTTGTAAATAAATAAATCGTATAGAAATTTTAATCGCGTTAAATTTAAACGTAGTTTCATGAAATCGGCCCTTATTCATTTAAGTCACATAAAAAGTCAAAGACCATTAGTTATCAATAACTTAATTTAAGTAATTAGAACATGCTCATTGATTTGCAAGCACCTGCTGACCAACGGTTTATGTTGATGGGTTGCCGAAGGTTGCCGGCTGCAAACACTGCGATTGGTTATCGGCACTGATGTTGAGCTTTGGAGTGGAGCTAGCTTAGGAAATTTTAGCTTTGAAGTGGAGCTTAGAAAACTATCAGATTTATTTAAAAACTAGCTGCGCCCCGCGGTTTCACCCGCGCGGTGATAGATATTTTGGATAATATACAATATATATTTATGAATTGTAGCCTATCTGTTATTCTGATATGCAAGCTATTAAGCTATTTTGAAGTTTCATCAAAATCCATTCAGTAGTTTTTGCGTGAAAGAGCAACAAACATACATCCTCACAAACTTTCGCGTTTATAATATTAGTAGGATAATATACGTAAGACGTACATTTATAACATTCTAACCCAAATGTTGCATTCCTCCGATCTGCAGATATTTGTTCCGGGTGTTCTGGTCGTTTTCTATGTATAATAAAAATATCTATCTATGTAATATATTGTGTTATGTATTTCAGTTATCTAGTACCCATAACACAAACTCTGCTTACCATGGGGCTAGATAATGATGTGTGAATTGTTCAGCATTATTATTATTATTATTTTTCATAGTATTTAATCACGCTTATGCTACTGCACACTTGATTTGTAAACTGACGGAAGGTTGCTGGTTCATATCCCAGCGAGGTCGTAATTTTTTGGGAAATTATTTAAATTCTTAGAAACAAAATATAACGCTTTGGGAGAAGATGTAGCTGATTATAGTTATCTAGTTTCTGCCCGCAGCTTCGCACACGTTGTTTCTATGGAAATGTTAAGGTTATTTATGAATATCTTATTTTAATCCAGACTACCTGAATGCAAAATTTCAGCCCAATCCTTTGAAAGAAAGAAAGAAACAAAATACATTTGTTGATTCACAAGTAGGTACAGCTTTCCTTAGTTAGTTTGCCTTTCAGTAGTTTTGACATGAAGAGTTACAAACATCCATACAAACATCCAAACTTTCGCATTTATAATATTAGTATGATGTTATATTATCCTGCATCGGTACAAAATAGTAGAATGTTACATAATCTATCTAATATAAGTAAGATTTTAAAGCTTATCCAACTGATTTGCTTCTCAAATCAGCTACAAAATCATATATTATCATTTGATAATTTTGTGACACAGAATAAATACCTTTACTTTACTTAAAAAGTGGCAAAGCAAAGCTGCTTGAAATTGGAGCATAACATATAATATACTTGTATATATACCTTACTTGAATAAGCTCGTTCTTTGCCACGAAAGGTGTAATGATAGAATGCGCGCGTGTCGACGAAAGTAAATTGTTTATTATTTTTTTACGAGATTTTCATACGATCGCAGCCAGTTCGCCTCGTTAAGCACTGAGCTTTTGTTTAAGAGTGGGTAAACCTTAAAAAACGGCCTCACGAAGCTTCGTTCCGTGTTGGCGGTTAATTTTTTACCCAACCGAATTTATTTTAAGCTTTTTTGTAGGTTAAAGGTCCGGAAAATATCGTTTGTTGCCATCCGTTTGAATAGCGTTGTTTGTTATAATAACTATGTATATGTTTTTATAAATAATAATACGAGTATAACTTACAAGCACACGGTACTGTCCACGATCCTATCTATCCATAGTTGTCTGGTAGAGATCGCTCTTGAGCGATAAGACCGCCAATTGTATCTAGTTTCCTAATTTTTTATTTTACATTGTTTTAGTATCTGTGTGCAATTAAGAATTATTTATCTATCTATACCTAACTATTTATTGGGAGTAATCTTATTAGGTAGGTACCATCTTTAGGATGTACATCTTAATGTATGTATGGTATGTACAAATTGGTCCAAAGACAAAGTCTGTTATTAATTGTAAGTAATGTATGTACTAACATCTAGTTATAAGCAAACCGCAATGGATTATTTGATTATCTAAATAAATTAATTTAATTATTATTCTTAAAGCTATCAGTGTTTTAAATATTTATCAAATGACGGCAATAATGGAACGGAAGTTCTAATAGCACTTACAATCCCATTCTAACAGAAAATTCAAAAAATAAAGACATCATTTTCATACGACCTGGAATTTTCCACTTTCCCAAGATTCCCGAGGTGGAATCGCTAAGCACCCTGATGTTTGAGGATGAGAAATGAGCGGAAGGCGGCGGGGGGGTGTATTGTAAACACAATTACCCCCCTCCACCCCTTGCACCCCCTGGGGGCAACAAATGGCGGCTAAACGACCCATTCGTTGTGATTTGTTAGCAATATGCTTGAGATTTGGAACAGAAATGCCTTTAAAACTGTTTGCAGTTATTTCTTAGAATCGGAATGTTGTTCGCTGTTACGCTAATGGCGTTATGAGGTATTTTGAATGTGAAATTGAGTTTTTGTTTGATGTTTATTCAGAACTTGTTATTATAATATGTGTGTAGTCTCTATTATGGTATAAGGTATTTTAGGATAGCTGGCTGTATGACAGTTCTGGGATTTCACATGTATCTAATGAATAGCTTTGTTCGATACATTGTCTCTAATCGGGGTAAATCAGGGAATCAATGATAACAATTTGATAATAAGCTATAAATTGCTTAAAGAACGGATAGGGTCGCATTCCTAAACTGAGTTTAAACGGAGACTTAACAAAACACTAATCGTCGAGGCAAATCTTCAAAATAAGTTGTCCGTTTAAAAAATTCAGAAAAAATAAAAAAATAAAAATGTAAAAGCTAACAAACCTACGATGCGCGGAATATGGGACGCGAAAATCATCAACAAAGCGAAACTAAAAAAAAATGCCCGCGTCTCGGTGGAGTAGCTGTGCAAGGGTGCATTGAGGCGCTATTGCAGCGTTTGCCGAGCGGCTGACGCTCTCAATTCCCGTCTCGCATATTTGTCGCGCAACTTTGGCTAAAGCTTTAGCTCGCAAGTGAACATCCTCAATTAGGTACAAACGTCCTTCCAGTTGCGCTTTTCTACCCGGCCCCGACTACCCTCCATGGATAATTTTCCCATGGATGAAATCAAACCTTCACCGTCCAATAATCCGCAAATGATTCGCAGACTTCATTAACACACCCGCGTACATCATGTAGTTAAAACCAGTACACGTACTCGTTACTACCTTACGGTTTAACAAGCCAGGCGCGAGAGGGCGGTTCTAGCGCCTTCGGTATAAATATAAACCACTCAAGTACAACATTTAATTATATCGCTGTTTATTAAACCAGACGCACCTACCTAACGAACCAACACTGATAGCCATCGATGATAAAGCAGAGAAAGAAATTGTATTCACACCTTGAGTCTTCCGGGGTTCATAATTTGTTCCTTTCCATCTGGATGTTAATTAGATTCTTGTAAGTTTGATTGAATGTGAGGATTGAGGTTTATGTCTTATGATTTACGGATGGTTCTTGTATATGAGCAGTTTCCATGTCTCATAGATAGATCAGATGATAAAAGCCATGCGGGAGACCGTTACGCAGCTTGTTAAATGATTTTCAAAATCATGCTGATTTTGACAACAATGATGTATTTTAATGCTACCAAGTTTCTGCTAGGCTAATAGAGAAAAAAGCGTAATTTTTTGAGGTTAAAGAAATTAATTTGAAATATTTTACATGATTGACCTTACCTACTTTGTATGATTTTATTATTGACATTAGAGACATTAACGATTTTGCACACCTGAGTAGGTAGTTTGTATCTGGACATATTTAGAATTAAGACCTTTTATACATACATATAAAGATTTTCCTTTTCATTTTTCCTTTTATACATACATGCAAATAAAGATTATGATTATGTCGTTTTTGACAATTCTTAATCTAGACAATTAATATCACTGTGCGTTTCGCTACTCAGGTATTTTATTATTTTAATAACGTTGTGTGAGCAACTCAGAATGCTGCAACAATGTTGCAATGCGCTTTTGAGTTTCTTGATAAGGAGGTTTTCAGTTCAGAGAAGTCTCATTCTTACTTCTGACTACTTCTTACTTTAATAATATAGTAACTGCCCAGCCTCAGCAGTAAGGCCTTTAGGGGCACACCACTTTCACACACTGTTGTACGTCAACATATGCGTCATGGGCATCGAAACAGTTATACTGACCACTTGTCTGATAATTACACTTCTTTGTTCACTTCCAACCTAGCACATTACTTACGCATAGCGTTGGAAATCTAAAGGTTTAAGTCTAGGAGTGCGCAATGCAGAGCAAGAGCCCGCGGCGCATTAGAACGCGATTTATAGACGCGCGCGCAGCGAGCACGCCCCGCGCTCGCGGCCGCACGACCACCACGCCCCGTCCAGCGCTGGACTTAGGAAATATTCCGTAAGGACTTAGGACAATTGCCCATGCCAAGGTCCGAAAAAGCTCTAAGAATTAGCAAGCTGAAGTGGCAGTGGGCCGGCAATATCTCTCGAAGAACCGACAACCACTGGGCCAAACGTGTTGTTGAGTGGAGACCACGACTCAGTAAACGTAGTGTAGGAAGCCCTCCAACCAAACCTGTGAAAGACTGCAGGCAAATGCTGCCTGCTTACGGCAGCAAGGCAAGAAGAAAGACCAGGTAGGTTTCCTAGATTTCCAATTTGTATGATTGAAGATTCTTTTGCTTGAGCTAGTTCCAAATTATAGATATCCTTTTGTTTCGTAGAGCACCCCTACTTAAGCCTGGTTACCCCCCTGGTTAAAACCCCGACACATAGAGCGCGAGAAATACAGCGCGATCTCATTGTCGGCCGCTGCCATTGTAATGAGATGTTATTTATTAAACAATCCCATAACATAACTAATCACCAACAACATTCAGTACAGATAACCGAAAAATATTACTAAATGACCGGTTAGAAGAATTTCTGGGGTCAGGGTGGTGGATTGGGGTCAGTAAATGTTTGAGAATATCCAAGTCGTCGATTGTGTTGATATCGGGTTGTTTTTAGCTTCTTCAAAGAACAAAGAGCTCTTCTTGGTTTCTTCGTTTAGATTTCTTCACGGTTGTCTGGTAGAGATGTAAAGATCGCTCTTGAGCGATAAGACCGCCAAATTGTCACTTATTTTGTATTTTTATCTTGTTTGTTTTATGTTTTAAGTGTGCCATAAAAGAATTAAGTTTCTATATTTATTTTTGCTCTCGCCCCATGTAAATGTATTTTCACATCTGTGAAACAACCAGATTACTTCTCGAAAGAATTATGTGAATTTAATAAAGGCAGGAGGTGAACGAAATGCTATAATAAACATGAAGATTTTTATTCTGACAAGATAAACTCCTTGACGTGAGCTTTAAAGGATACCTACTGCTTTCCTAAATGTTTGTTTTATTACTAACCTTTTGGTTTACTTGCAAAGAAAACAATCTATTCTAAGACAGAGAAAACTGTACTTTCCTACTGCGGACTAATTTTTATATGATTAGACTTTAAAACATCACAGCATTGTAACCACGTGCTGGATGTAATTACTTCACACATTCTCACAAACTGCCATAAACAATCACGATTTTCCATTAGCTTTTCTTGGATCGCGATTCGAGGAGAAATTCAAATTACCAAGATTTGATTCTAATTGGGAGTTTATCGGTAGCGTCCCAGGAATCAGTTACCTCTTAGAGCTAGAAATCACTGCATTCGCGCATGCCATTCTATCACTTAGAGCTGTGTAGATATGGGTGATATTAGAGTGTGTATCGAAAGAGTAAAGTTCGAACGGCAACACGCCTCCTTCAGATAATGCTAACGACTGCGCTATCGGAGATCTTGGACCGTCGGGCTACATTATAACTTATTAGAATGATTTTAGCTTGGATCGAACTGACATGCTTTTGAACTGTTTTGGGTCACATACAATAACAAAGTATTGAGGTGGTTAAGGCTATAATTGTTTTTTCATTGTTTGATACTTTCGCTTAAATTGCACCAGATTGGGGATTTGAGAAAACATTCAAAAACTTGAAATACATCACGCATTTGATACTATTTCGACATCACACTGTTTTTTATTACATACTAGCTGCGCCCCACGGTTTCACCCGCGTGGTGATAGAAATTTTGGATAATATACCTACTATATATCTTTATGAATTGTAGCCTATGTGTTATTCTGATATGTAAGCTATATTATTGTGAAGTTTCATTAAAATCCATTCAGTAGTTTTTACGTGAAAGAGTAACAAACATCCATCCATCCATCCATCCATACTTACAAACTTTGACGTTTATAATATTAGTAGGATAGGATATTCAGCTTTTATAAAACTGCTCTCAATCAGAAAGGATTTAACGAACGTGACTGTAGTCATCGTGGCCTAAACGAATACATTAAATACATAATAATAAATTATGCTGGGCAATCCACACATCATCATCTAGCCTCAAGATAAGCAGAGCTTATGTTATTGGTACTAGATGTACAATTAATTTCAATACGATATACATTTTATTACACATATAAAATACCTAGAACACCCGGAACAAATATCAGCAGATCGTACAAACATTTGTCCCAAGACGGAAACCGAACCTACAACGTCCAGCGTCCGCCGTGCCACATCGGTCGTCAAACGTTTCTGACAAGGAGCAAAAAACAACCAAGTTACTTAGGTATTCCAGATCGTACATGAAACTGGATGTTATTCTCATAGTCGGGTCGTGAGATGATAGGCGGTGCATGAGTCAGCGAGCCTTCGTAACTTACATACTAATTCGACAAACACAGGCCGTTCAACTCGTTTGTTTTTTACCGATGACATACCGAACTGTGAGAGCGCAAAATGTATACTGCTGTTTATTATAAAAAAAAACGAAAGAACAAACTTGAAAATTAGACGTTTTCGATAAGTAGCGTTTCACCAAAATTGGTCCATTATATGAGCGGACAAATTTGACTAGAAGCAAATATTTTTTACTTACTCGTAATTGTAATGTAGTTAGCTACCCGCATCTTATATTTACATGTTACTAAAAATAGTCTCAGATATAATTTGTTGTCCACTAACACGTAAATGCTTACATTAATTAACAATAATGTTATGATCACAATAAGGCATAATATTAAGACTAAGTAATTTTTTCATTTATCTGAATTTTGTAAATTCTTTTAAGAATAAATAAATATCTGAAACCGTGATGCAGTTTTGGAAACATCAGACGCGAGACCATTGCATTGAAAAAATTACAATCAATATAACAAGCTCCAAGCTCCTTCTCCTACCAAAAATGCACTCATGGAGGAATGTATAGATGATTATTCTGAGATTTTTGCTATTATAGTACGTAACGTAACCGTAAGTAACGATTATTCTGTTTTTTCTCTTTTGTATCTTAATCATATAATGACAAATGAAGAATCTGCGGCAACATATTCGCCGAAAGCTCTCTTAATTAGTAGATTCTTAGATAAAACATTCTGATCTACCATAACTACGCTCTCAAGGATAAAACATCTGTATGGATCACCACCAGATCGTACCCAAGATTATCCTAAACCGATGTCGAGCTTGTCGAACGTATATCTCTCATCGATATAAATCATCTTATTAACTATTGTTTCGGGAGGTGTGGTGTGAACGAACCAAGATACTATCGACTTCGATGTGTTTTAAATTAACATAATAGGTTTCTGAATGGGTATCACCTTGTTGGATGTTGTATGATGGTGTCGTAAATTAAAGCAAATTTAGAGGTCTAAATAGGTTTATGAGCGTGTAGTGTGATTTGTATTGGTTACAAAATGAGAGTTTGAACATTTGAAATGGAGTAAACAAATAATAAGAGTGCAGGTGTGGCGAAATGGTTCTAATTTTGTTGACAACAACGCCTAACTCGTATAATTTTTGGTCAGCCATATTTGCATGACTACTTAAAACGGACTTAACGAAACTTATGGACAACACAGTAAGAAGAACCTCGACTAACAATGACGCAGTTACAGTATGTCTTAAGTCTTTACAAACAGCGTTTGTTTTGTTTAATTTGACAGTATGTACAAGCGAATTAAGGCTCGCTATGAAATCTGGATTCTAGACGAAAATTAACCAGATTTTAGACTATAATTAACCACCCAGTGCCAGGAGGTCTTAACGAAAATTAAAACTTTCTTCCGAGAACTCAAAGAATCAAATTCTAATCAACGCATCCAACAATCAATGATTGTCCATTGTCGATTCATTTCGCGGATCCAAATGAAGCAACAACGGCTCGATTGATTCGCGACTGACGCTCCCGCCCAGGCGGCAAGCCGACAATTAACTCCGTGAAACAGGCCATGGGCACATAGGCACCATGGGCCTACGGACCATGACTGGAGGTTTCTCCTATAGGCTAGTTATTATAGAATAATGAAAGCCGCGCCGCCCGCTGCGTTCCACAATTGCCTGCTTAGCCGTCTCACCAGTCGTTTAGCTATTTTAATTTTTAGTTTGTATTAACGGTTTCGACATCTATCATACCTACCTACCTGCCTATCGTGATCTGTGTTTGTCTGAGGAGTACGCCTACGATTGGTTACTGGTACGTCGCGAATGCATGTGTGAATGTGTTATTAATTTCGTCGACACACCTTGATTTGATTGCTCTCTTGTTCTGTGTCGTCATTGATGAACAATGGAGGCGGCTAATGTGAAATCGGCTTGTGTTTAATAATCTTAAGATACGTTTTCATTTGTTGTGCTGAAATTATCGTAAGAAAGATTTCCATAGTTTATTATTTTTGTCCGGAGAAGCCTGAATCAGCAGGTGCTACCATTTCGACTCCGTTATTTGCGATTCGAGGACATATCATCTCTATTTTTGTTTCTTAATGTTCAATCATCATTTGAGATCAAAACTATTGCTAGATATTTAATTTATGAAACGCATAGTTACGTAAAAAAAATAATACTTGTTATTTAATGCCGTCGTTTATACGACTCTATTATTAGCAGAGTCAAAAGAAGTTTTTTGTGAAATTATTTCAATGTTAAAACTCAAAAATCTAAGCTTTTTTAAGCCGTGCATGATTCACGGCCTACAAGTCTACATGTACCTATATAATTCCTATTCCTAAATAAGCTAGTACCTACCTGGTAGCCTGAGTGTTTAATAAGGAAAAAATAAATGAAGTAGGTATGTAGGTGGGTCCATAAATACACCTAGGTACATTTTAATTCAAACATATCAAAAAAGCAACTAATGTGAACATATGCGCAAAAATTAAAAGAAATGTAATAAATTTTCACCAGCAAAAAGCCGCACGCGACGGTGCGTACGCGTCGCCACTGCGTCGCGACTGGCACAATATGCCTGTCACACAGTATATCAACTCTATGCTTTTCTATAATAAATTCTTCACGCTAGGTCATATTTGCAGTAAATTATTCAGAGCGATTAGTTGAAACTTTGCGCATTTGTTGAAGCTTTGCGCGGAACAGTAGCGGTGATGTTATATAGGCAAAATTTTGGTTCTGAAACACTAAGAGTGCCTATGCCGCACTTGTCCAAGTTTAACAGCAACGAGCCAAAGGCCTGGGTCTGTGGAGCGCTCATTTAGGTTGATTCGGTCTCTTAGCAGTGAGTACTTTAACATTGTCCCAATACGATAACAAAATACGGATTATTATCTATTTATTGAAAACTCTTGAGAAATTCGTTGGTCCACCCTCATACATACAGATCCTGATCCACCTTTCAAATAACAAAAAAAAACCAGCAGAGCGGTAACTCTCTAATCTAGAACTAACTCTCTGCAAATTAAGCTTCGTCCCTTTGACAGTCTAGGTGCTTGCTGTTTTAGCTAAATACCTCAACTTCACATCCTCATAAACTTTCGCATGCAGTAGATTTACTGATTCCCCACACCTCGTGCCGCACGCAGGCTGTGCGTCATGTGTGCGTCGGTTGGCTATCTCCATCTTCACGCTCGGCCGCGGCGGTGCGTCCACGCAACCCTGCGCCAGCGCCGATTGGCGCATTCCGCTCGTTAAAGGAATTGAGGTGTTGAGCGGTTGCGCTGGTGAGGGAAATGGAAAATATCGGTTGCTAATTGTTTTATATGCGGTTTCTAGTTCAGGTATTTCTTAACTTATGTATGTATTACTAGCTGCGCCCCGCGGCTTCGCCCGATTGGAAATCTTCATTTGTCAAATGGTGTATAAACCTTCCTCTATCTCCTCTCTCTTGAATCACTCTGTCTATTTAAAAAACCGCATTAAAATCCGTTGCGTTGTTTTAAAGATCTAAACATACATTGGGACAGACATACAGCGGGAAGCTACTTTGTTTTATACTATGTAGTGATATAGTAATTCTTCAGGCATTTACGTATTTAAATCATTATAATTATAATGAGAAAGATTCGTAATTAAAACTTTAAATATCTTGTCAATAGTTAAGCCCCCGCCGTGGTTTTAAAAATTGTTTTTTTTTTATCGTAATCCTTTAAAACCAACAGCTACTAACTATGCGGTTGTTGGCTTGTAGGGAAGGATCTAGCATAAAAACAGTCGATAAAATAGGGTGTGAAGAAATTTGAAATTCATGTTTACTGAGCCCTGCTCTCAGATATCCTAGTAGACCGACTTAAAATAAACAAGTCTTCGACTTGTCTAGTTCTCAGAAGAACTAAACTTGGAATATGGGACGTGCGTTCGATCAACATGAACTTTAATCAATGAAGTTATGTCGGCGTCTTTGCGGTTAACTAACCGAACAAATCGTGAGCCACGTTATATGGAGAAGGCATTTTAGGCTTATTTAGACTCGTCCAAAAGGAGATAACTTTTATGATTATTAGCTGCTTTGAGAGGAAGGCTAGACAGATATTGGAAAGACCTCAAATACATTTTTGCACAATACCTACCACAGCAATTTACCACATTGTGTTTGAAAACTATATACCTTCAACACGTTTATTGTCATTCTCTTATAGTTCATATACATTGTTTGTTCAGTGTTCGAGACCTCCTTTTAAGTATAGGAATAACCGAAATAGGAAAAAAAAAAAAAAAGTAAAACGTTAATTATTGGCTGGTTATGAAATTAATTGGTAATTGCTTGTTTGGTAATAAAAAAAATATATAATTTTTTTAATCGATATTGTGCTAATTCCTATGGCCTCTCAGTTCGAACACAGAATGGTTTCTTTTTCAGATAAGAACCAATGATTATCATTCGTTATTGTCAATTAAATCATTTATAAAAAATAGTAATAAAAAAAATTAAATGGAATTGAATGGAAATTGGGATCGACATCGGAACTGTTTTCAGAGAAGCTCCGGAACAGTTGGTTCAAAAACAAAAATGTTGGCAAAAAAGAAGTTGTTTATCTTCGTGGCTCAAGACACGCGCGCAGCTTACAAGCTTGTCCTGCATTGTTGCTGACTCAGCACTGCGATTGTTCCTCTCGCATTGTCTGTCAATACACCCCTCCTCTCGTCCAGTTAATTACTTTTCATTAGACAATCATTATGGGGCTTCTACACTGACCAGTGTCTGATGTTTCAGTTATATACATGCAGAAGGCTTGCCTTGACCGATCATGTTGGCCAACCTTGAACGAGCCAACTAGCTAGCTTTTATGTGTTATTCTTCAATGTTATTTTAAGCAAAGTTTTTATACGTCATAATTAATCGATAAAGCTACTGGTTATCCAGTTTTTTTAGAGAACACCACCTTATAACACCTAGTAGATATGTGATACATAAATATATACAATATTTACACTATTATGAACTTTATGAAGTGTCATCTCATGACCACGGCAGCATGTTAAATGCTGAATTCAGTAAACTACCTAGTTTTATAAACAACATAATTTTCCCAATAATACAAGTATAGACTAGGTAGCAGGGTAGGTAAAAATAATTATCGGCAATTTACGAGTAATCTTGTGTTTTTATTTCGCTATACGCGATAAATAGCAGATCATAAATAGAGATCTTCACTAAGTACTTAGAACATTACCAAATTGCGAATGTAAAATGCAAAGCAATGTAAATGACAAGCTGAAGACAGGGTGCCATGGTGCTCATTGGGGGAAGCCTATGTCCAGATGTGAACTGCTATAGGCTGATGATGATGAATGTAAAATAAGTCATTGAAAAACTTGATGAGTTGATAATACAAAATAAATTGCTAGAAGAGCTTGCTGCCGCAAGTCTGGAAGCCCTTCTAGACAATCATTACGAGACGACTTGAGAAATATTTGGATGGACGCTGTAATTTTCGGATCAGATTTTAAAGGTTGCTTGCTTTAATTACAGCCAATCAAATGCCGAATAAAAATAGTTCTGTATTGATTGACGGAGGTTTCTTTGGTTAGCAAGACCTCAGGGTTTTTAACCCGGCGCCAATGACGAGAAAACATTACGCGGATAATGACGCCGGGTCATGGAGACCCGAAGTTTTTTTTTCTTCTATAATATGCCTATATAAGTAAGCTTTAGGCCTACTTTAGTATGTGTTAGCTCTTGACCTTATAATACCAGACAACTTGAAATACCTAAAAGAAAAAAGAAATAAAGACATTGCTTATCGGTAAAACAATAAAGTGCGAATGAATCCGCAGAATTCGAAATATTCTTTTTGCATACCAATGCACTGTGGACGTATGTCAAGGTTAGCGATGTAGGTAAATTAAATAGGACAATATGACTTACTGACCAGCGATGGACAATAAAACTACAGTAGATAACAAGGCAATAGATAATTAACTGCATACTGGACAATCCACACAGCATCATCTAGCCCCAAGCTAAGCAGAGTTTGTGTTATAGGTAGAAATTCGTCAGAGTTTTGATTAAGGCATATGTATCCCTGGCCTGCATCATCACCAACCTATGTTAGTCCAATACTGGTCTTACATAGGACATTATGCCATTCTGGCAAATTATTGATCAGAGGAGACAAGATGATGGCAAAAGTATTGGCAATTTGTCCAAAGAATGTTTGTTATCACGCCTACAATTCACAGATCGAAGTCAAAATACTTGTCATATATTGGTCAATTGGTGAAACTCAACACGGATGGTACAGGGTTGGTACTCAACTAATTATGACTTTTGTAATGTGTTACTTATAGACTGATGGCATTTGAAAGGTTGAGGAGAGAGCAAATCTGTAGAAGATAAATATTATATTAAATTATATATAGAAATAAATATTTTCTATTTTATTATAGAACATAGGAATCTTTTCATGAAGGGATGATGGGAATCCTGATAAAAATTTGCCCTTTCCATGTCTATGGGAAATTTTATGTGGAAAATTTAACTCTAACAAATTTTAGTTAGAGTATCGGTATACGAGGCTTCACAGGCAAAGTATACAAAGTATCGTACATTCGATAGAACAACACAGTGTAAGTAATACTGTCGTTTAAAGTAGAAAGTTTAGGGTCGGCAATCGTGCACAGGGCACATTTAGCTGTTATTTGCATACTAATCGGACGTACTGGACGCGGCCAGCTTTTAATTATATGCTGTGTAGCTGACGTACTGTTTGGGGAATTTTGCTGTGGCCATTCCGAAGATTTGTACGTGCTCGGAAATGACATGTCATGGCGGCGGTATGGTTTACGTGTGTCATTTGTTTTTATTACAATAGGCACTAGAGTTAATATGCCTGCTATAGGTAATTTACATTATTTCACAGACTAGGTAGGTATTTCAGCTTTTTTATATAATTATATATATTATTTATATATGGTACAGTTAAATAAATAAATAATGCTGGACAATTCATACAGCATTATCTAGCCCCAAGCTAAGCAGAAGCTTGTGTTATGGGTACCAGATAACTGATATACATAATACAATACATTGTTTTAGATTCATCTACATAGATAGATATTTTTTATTATACATAGAAAACGACCAGAACACCCGGAACAAATATCTGCAGATCGTGCACACAATTGTTCCGAGGCGGGAATCGAACCCGCAACCTCCTGCGTCGCAGGCGGTCCTTCGCCCACCGCGCCACATCGGTCGTCAGTTACGTAACGTACATAGGTTAGGTTCTATAGATTTATATAACCAACTCTGGTTACGAAGAGCTAAATGATGAGTTATATTCATCATTTTTATCCGACTACCAATGGAGGAGGGTTATTTTAATACAAATACAAAAATATTTATTGATATGGAATAGAATATAACATAACAATAAAAAATATAAATAATACTCAACAATAAATTACTAATATTATAAATGAACACTGAATGTCTCTTTGCTCTTGTCGCGTCTTAGAAACTATTTTCTATGGCTCATCATCATCATCATGCTGTATTAGTCCACTGCTGGACATAGGCACCATAAAAAAAATCAAAATTCATAGGCAAAAAATAATTTTCTGTAAATAATGACCATAAATATCTTTTTATTATATTTTGTTTGCGTGTTTTTCATTTAATATTTTTTTTTGTATGATTAACCTTTTTTACGCCTTTGCATTCGTTAGAACCTTAAGCATCATTAGGACTTTTTAACCGGAAGGTGTAAAAAGGGGTGGAACCAAATTTATTGCCACTAAGGTTAGCAAAACCAATAAAGCACCGCGTTACGCAGTTTCTATGTCAAATTCAAAGCAATTAAAGTAAATTTATCTTCGTTTAATTCAGAACTGGTGGCGGTCAGGTTTACGATACTACACAAGTGCAGAACTTAGTTCAGTGGGCTTAGCATGAACATCGCCTGTTTTGTTTCTTGGCGTAAAAGTGGATACAGCAACTTTAATAATAATATTAAATCATTATCAGACCATATAAAAGTTAGATACCTTTTTTAACTTATTCTACGGTTTATAGTAATATATACTTAAAACTAGCATACATAAAATATAAAAAAGGCTAAATTAATAACACTTGAAGACGATGAAGCTTTAGTAATTTTAAATTTTTTGAATTAAATTTATTTGAGGAGCATATCAAATTCGCAGATCATTTAAAAACATAGAAAACTCTTTATTAAAAAAAAAACAGAAATAATTACTTAAAATAGAGGAAGTATAAAGGACTGCCTTATCGCTCAGAGCGATCACTTCCAGACAACCTTAGTATGGACCGGACATGAAGGAACAATAAAAACGGTGGCACACTTAATATAGCATTAGAATATTTTTACTATTTATAAGTAATAGTTTCTGATCTGCTGGGTGAAGCCAGAGACAGAAACCTCTGGAGATCCTTGGAGGAGGCATACACTGCCGAAGGCGGTCCATATCAGGACATGACACAAAAATATCTGACATAATTAATTCTAAATTCAATTCAATTCTAATATTATAATGTACCTACACAACTATTAACTCTTTATTTTACTATTATTATTATTGTTTTAAAATTGTACATACTAATAACTATTGGGATATGGAATAAAGCTGTTTTTATTTTTTATTTTTATTTTTTATTTTATTTTATTTTATTTATTTTAGTTTCTGATCTCTTGAAGAGACTGCAGGGAGATGCTGGATGCGTCAAGTTGAAGACAGGACAACACTATAGCTCTTATTGGGGGAGGCCTTTCGCCAGGTGTGGTCTAACATAGGCATGATGATCATGATGATGATTATTATGGTTTCTGATATAGGTATGAAGTATTTTTCGCAATACAATATTTTATGGGTTAACACTTTGACTGCTGAAATCACACGGTATGTGTTTTCTACAAGTGACTATGCGTAAATCCACACTAGCGCAGCTGCTGAGAAAATACAGATCTGTGTGGCTCAGCACAGCCGTAATATTTTTCGAACGAAACGCATGTGCGGCGCAACACAACCGCTGTGTAGAGCGGCAGCACGAATTTTTTAGGTTAAAAAAAAGATCGCAGTCGTTGAAAAAAAACCGCAGTCAAAGTGTTAACAAAGTTTAACTATACATTGAAAAGTCTCTTAGGTACCGGTATATGTAGGTAATAGTAATGCAAACCTTTCTTGATGTAAACCTCTATTCATTTGTTGTGTTCATGCTAGGCCTCCAGGTTCATGTCGAAAGGTCGTTGCTAACGTCTTGCCCCGGCTATAACAATTAATTAATACAATGTATGCCTGCCCTTATGGACGGTCGACCCTGCAGAAATAGTTTCATTTCAATGTCATTGGTAGAGAAGAAAATATTCTAATGCTAAATAAGTAGTTTTAGAATTAAACATAATATATTAGCTAGTCGGACAAACGCAAGGTTTTTTCAATCTATCTTATATCTAAGCATACTACATGTTACAATAAATACAGAAGAGATCTTCGATGCCAAATTGATTGACGTCGATGTCGTAGATCCATACTTAATAATATTTAAATATCTACTCCTGGTTAGATTACCTAGTAAAGTTATTTCCGTACTTAGTTCTTACGTTTTTCTGTACATAGCTATGTTATTTTGATAAATACCTATGTGTGTATATCATGTTTGATATATAAGAACGTTTTCTTATCAATAAACAACTGAAACTGAAACTAAGCAGGGAGTCATCGTTGGTCAGTCATAAAACTTGCCACCATGTCTAATATAGACATGGTATAGATATAGCCTTGAGCTACCAAAGCCATCCAGTAGTTTCTAATATCTATTATAATCATCAAATCAGCCTTTTTTAATCCACCGTTGGACATAGGCCCCCTTTAATGAGCGCCATAGCACCCTGACTTCAGCTTAACGAAACCAGCATCTCCCTGAAGTCTTTCGCAGGTCGTCATCCCACCTCGGAGGGCGTCCTTCACTACTTTACCATTTTTTTTTTTGCTTTTTTCTATCTGATTACTTATTCAAATATAGAGAATTGTTTTGTACAAATCTATCAAAAGAGAACACAGCCTATTGGTGCTGACATTTAGCGATCAATTGTAAAAAACCAGTGTGCTGTGAATGCCGATAATGGCTGACAAAGAACTGTGAAAATATTTTTATTGAGACGCGATAAACGTTTATTTCGGTTCTGGAAAGATTTTCGTAGAAAACTTTCAAAGAAAGTGAATATTTGACGACTTGTCGACTAGTTTCGTCTATGACCTCTCGATTTCAACGCAAATATAAACTAGCAATTGATTTACATCAATTTAAAGTGCCCTTTTTTACAATCTGGCCTATAGTTTTGATCCATAAAAATGATTTTATTACTAGAAATATATTTAGTCTGCCACCAAAATCCATTCCCGCGTAAATAAGCCCGCGTGAATAGACCGGGAGGCAGCGTCGCTGAAAAATGCGAATTACTTTAGAAGATGACCAGCCAGTCAGAAACTCATTGTTGTACCGATAACGGCGGTACCTCTCCACTCTCGAATTATGGAAGTGGAAAAGTGGCAGAATTTCGACCTTTTTTGTGGAGCTTTTCAAGGAGTATCTGTAAGTATTGTTTTGATTGTTTGGCCAATTTTGTTTATTTAACATGAAATAATAGTCACAAAAATCATTGTCTAGGGTACTACTAGGTATTGTATTGATATACGAGTATACATATGTACATACATATGTGTCTAGGGTAAGGTAATGGTAATGGTTTTTTTTTGTTTTTCAGTATTCATAATGTTATGTTCTTATTTACTCTAGCTTACCTGTACACCCACTGCCTTTCTTAAATTTACATGATTCTTTCCGTCCAAAGGTTGCCTGGAAGAGATCTTCTAAGCGATAAGGCCACCCATTTGTTGTCGCGATCGCGTGTACTGTATTTTTTTGTAATGATCTGCATTTGGTGTACAATAAAATATTTTGTATTGTATAATGTAAAAAAATTGTGCTGTTTCGGTTTTTCCATATATTATATTTTAAAATATTTGTCATTCCTCTATAAGGCTTTTTTTCTCTCAGCGCGTAAAATCCAAAAAAAGTTTGTATGAGGCAGTATTTTTCATGTACTCAACTACTATTTCCTCTCAGAAAATTCTGGAAAAGCATTTTTTTTAAATACGTTCAGTGGGACGGAATTAAAAAAAATGCTTTTCAATAAAACTCCTATTGTCTCTATTTCCTACGTTTTCCTATGCACACAAAAAATATGAAAAGTTATTGAATGAACCAGTATTTTGGTAGTATCAGTACAGTCGGTTCCACGTGCGAGTGGTTGTTAATTGACTTTTGGCTCCGGGTGCTCGAAGTTTTGGACAGTCATCGTATATCAAAGATCATTTACTAGAAAACAGACACGACACATCATTGTATAAATTTTAGACTTACTAAGTTTATTAAAGACATATTTTAACATCTCCCTATTTTAAACTAAAGCTTAAAGTCACGATTATGTCGAGTCTTTGAAATAAATAAAAAATATATTTAATTATGAATTAGGTTTAATACATTAATGAATATGAATAAATACCTAATAATTCACTATTTAAAACCCTGTAAAATATAATCTACCTGGTCGATAAAAAAGGCTAACCGGCTTTGAACAGTTAAATTCGATTGATACTGAAAAAAAAACACTAGCTTTACTTACACGAAGATGTGATTTGAAGTCAGTGTAGAGTCTAATAACTAAGTCATTTAAACTCTACTTTATAAGTCTTATTAAAAAAGAATTAAATATGGTTATGGCTCTTTGAACCACCTATCCTCTCTAGTCTAGTAGTCCGCGCTAACCGTGTAGCATGTCGCTTGTTCACTTTTTACTTTACCTCAAAAAGATTAATTGAAGTGAACAAAAAATCAAAGCGATCGCTTTATTTCCTACCTTTATTTATGAAATATAATCAAATTTGTGACGAGTCCACGAGTAAGCTCATTTAATGTGTTCAAACTCAAATTAGCTCAACATATCATAAATGATAAGTCACTTCTTATTGCTATTGAATGACCACAACCTATGTATGTATATATATACTTAACCTAAGAACCCTGTTCTCGTGTAAGGGACTTTATATAAATTGTCTTTTTGAGAATAAATGAATATTAAACCTAGAGAATATTAATCCTTTAAGGTTTAAAAAAGATGTGTGATGTTTAAATCCTGCAAGAAGGCATTATTTGATCGCCTCTGTTCAAATCGTCCGATACTCTGCTCTAGTTTTATATATTTGGCGCCTATTCCGTCCTAACAGCCCTCTATATTTTTTACATGCCAGATCAATTATGATTTCGAATTGGTTTGATGAATCTGAATAAAATCCCATTGCTGTTGTTTAATTGCCTTGTTGGTTGTTTGAAAAATGGTTTAATCAATAGTAAATATAGTTTGACTGACGAATGGTACAATGGAAGATGATGGGAGGTTTTAGGTTACAATCGTCAATTTGGCACCGATGTGAATAAACGGCGTGATCGAAATAATATTGAGACAAATAACACCTATTATAAAACATGCATTGATAAATAATTCGAATATATATTCTTCTATAAATTTGTCTTTCACTCCCAATAAGGTTTGCTGGAAGATAACTTTTTTTAGTTATATATACATAAATAAAGAAATAAATAATGCTGGACAATTCACACAGCATTATCTAGCCCCATGGTAAGCAGAGCTTGTGTTATGGGTACTAGATAACTGATATACATACATAATACAATACATTACATAGATAGATATTTTTTATACATATATTCATAAATCAGTTTCCATAGGATAGAAATAACGTTAAAACGCACTTCGTACACGTTGTTTCTATGGAGACGCCATAGAAACAACGCGTGCGAAGCCAAGGTCAGAAACTAATCTTTAATATAGCAATAGTACCTACGAAAACATCTCCAACTGTTAGTAACATAAGAACGCTCTGCATATTTACTTAACACTTTGACTGCGGTTTTTTTTCGACGACAGCGATCTTTTTTATACCTAAAAAATTCGTGCTGCCGCTCTACACAGCGGTTGTGTTGCGCCGCACATGCGTTTCGTTTGAAAATATTACAGCTCTGCTGAGTCATAAAGATCTGTATTTTCTCAGCCGCTGCGCTAGTGTGGATTTACGCATATTAGTCACTTGTAGAAAACTCATACCGTGCGTTTTCAGCAGTCGAAGTGTTAAGATAATCCTATATTTCTCGATAAGTGAATGTATATTCTTTTGAGAAAAATAAATTTCTAAAACCGTAATAATACCTTTGTATATTAAAGACTAGTTACTTATGCTTCTGTCAATTCTAATTGCTGGTGTCCGTCTTTGATAACGGGAGATGTATTTTAGCTTGGGAATTCATGCTTTTGGGTGATTTTTGTGAGCTAATTAATTAGTGTTTGTTCATAGAATGGTTTTCGTAACGAGTAACTATAAATTGGACTCATAAAGTGTGATACGATCATCATACATCCTTTCTTTTATTATTTCTTGGCAAAATTGAATACTTAAATAATTATAATTACTTATTTCTGAACTGCGTGACCGTTTGTAATTGGCGGAGCAGTAACATGCGTGTACGCATATAATTTGTTGATAAAAAAATCAATTTCTATGCAAATAACGGCGAAAATTGCGCAAAATCAGCATTTTCGCTTTCGAACATACGATTGTATCTGGTAATTTTCGCGTATCTGTTTTAATTTTCTGTGAAAAAACTAGCGATGCATCCCGTTCAAGAAGCCGGCAAAATGCTGATGTTCTTGATAAAGATTGCGTAGGAAATAACTAGTTTTGAGTCAAAAACAATTCAAGCTCAAACCGTGGAAGAATTACGTGGTAGATTCAAGAAACAAATATATGTTTATAATAGATTGAATCAAAAGGGGTTGATCTAAATGGTCTCAAGGCTGCCCAAATACACTAAGCTTTAGCTCGAGTTTAAAAAATATCTCGTACTAATCAATGAGATTTTACATTAGAGACGTCATACTCATTTTAAAGAAATATGAACATGGCGATATTTTACGCACGGCATTATGTCGTTCTCTCTGTCACTCATAAGTGCATCGCACTACTTGTCTCATTCGTGTAGGTGGCAAAGCGGCAACGCCGCGGCCGCGGCAATGATTGTTGAGTAAAATAATATTTATGATTTTACATTTTAAACAGTACTTACAAATGAAAATATACATCCTTTCTGCGTTTTACAGGCGTCGTAGTATTGGTATTGCACTTTGGGAACACACAGCTTGGCATTTTAGTGTTTTATTTATATTCCGAAATCCAAAGTCGTGCTTCAACGTACGTCTGCGTCGAGGCCAGGAGTAGGACGGACTGAGTTCAATTCAGGCAATTACCTGATTTTCGTCTTCCACCAGACCTCGGTACAACGTATCTACGTATATATAACATCATTGGTACTAATATCCTAAAAACGCAAGCCCCGCCGCCGCCGGTCTCAAGTTTCTGGGATATTACTTAATTGGTTGAAGGTAAAGTTTATCTTTAGGTTTTAGGTACCTACTTTTATACATAATGTAGAGGTACCTTACCAAACATTATGCATTTATGCATATGTAGTTAAATACAAGTATATTCACGTACATGATGAAATAAACGATAAATAACGACGACAAACGTGTTCTAGAGTGGAGACCACGACTCGGTAAACGTAGTGTAGGACGCCCTCCGACCAGGTGGGATGATGACCTGCGAAAGACTGCATGCGGCAAGCTGAAGACAGGGCGCTATGGCGCTCATCGGGGGAGGACTATGTCCAGCAGCGGACTGCTATAGGCTCATGATGATGATGATGATGATAAAATAAATACCTATTAGTATTTGGGAATGATATTCTCGTAATGACAGTGGCAGGAATGCATTTAGCATGGAAGTTGGCAGAGCCTCATAAATGCGGGGTTATGAGCGAGGGGACAAGTCGAGGCGCAGACCAACGACGTTGCAATCGGGTACCGTCAGCAAAACAATAGTCTTTACTATATTCATCGTTTATTTATAATCATATATTCGTTTTATTGTTTATAGCGTAGGATAGTTAGTGCTTTGGTTGTATGTATACTGTAATTAATAAATATAACTCCTGTTATTAATAAATAAATATAGACAGCAAAATTATTTATTAAATTTTTTATTTAAGTATGAAGCATTAGTGTCACAAAATATAACTCAGAACTTACTTTGGTACAGTTTATAGAATAAAGTTATGAAAAAAAGACTACGTATAACTAAAAAAAATGACTTTATCGTTATTTTTTGCCTTATTGATTGTGTCTTCAGGTTACTGAGCAAATTATTGAGCTTACGAAAATTATCTCCTCTCAGTTTTATTATTTGTTTTTAAAAGCGTTATTATATTACACATGTATATATATTTTTTATTATTATGAAAGTAAGATTTCAAAAAAACAATGTTAAAAATCTTGTAGATGGTGCTACGACAATCTAAGAATAAGCGCGTTTATGTCTTTTGTATAGATTTGATTTTTCGAAGACAGAATCCGTGCACTTAGTACAAAGGTGTTTTTGTCATAAATGATTTTTATGACAAACCCTCATTTCAAAAGTTTTTATTTTTTTACGTACCCTACATAGTACAAAAAGTTTAGCAAGATCCGATGCTATCACCAGAACACATAACTACGTACGATTAATTAAAACAATAATAAACTTTAATTACCCTTCAGCCTATCCTTTTGAGTACTGATATCTTAATACTGCTATTTATTCAGTGAGAAAAAGTTTTTCACACAACACCCTACTTGATAAACCCATCAATTAAATTCAAGCTTTACTATGATATCAATAAGGTCAAATGTGCATTGAAATTTGCAATTTCTGTGTAGAAAAACGTAAAATGGCTAAGCAGTTAATAAGAACGTTTTGAAGGTATAAAGGCAGGTGGTTTTATACCAATGTAGGCACTAACAGGTTTTTATACTAGAAAATTATAAGTAGCTGTCATCTATAAAGTAGGTAATTGATGAATTTGTTTGAGCATGATCGAACATCATTTCAACAAGGCTTTGCAAAAAATTATCTATCAAGTACATAGCTAGAGGACCTTTCGCTATTATAGATTAAGAAAATTATGATATTTTACGATATTTCATTGTCACGCTATTAAATAGAACATGTCAAACTTATCTTAGGTAAAGATAATGTATGTTATAATTAATTTTTACCAGGTGTGCCATAAATATTTATTTTTTCTTATTGGTTTTGTGAACAGTAGATCAAATAAATTGGATAATATATCTATCTAAAGACTCAAAGTCTTTTTGAACAGTTGGCTGAATAGCACGGTGTTTTTTTTTTAGAAAAAGTGGACTTTGTGACCTCATCCAAATTTCCAGCCACTAAAGAATAACCTCGGTATTTAAACACAATCAGTGTCAAAGAAATAATGGATGAATTAATGAACACTTTATGGAACAACATAAAACAAAGCTTATATCTAAATAAAAATACATTTTTTTTACAAAAGGTGACTTTATTGCTGAGAGCAATTTCTCCCAGGCAACCTTGAGTTGTTCAGGTGTCTTCAAGAGGTCTGAAACTTCGTCAGCTACATCGTCCATGTGTTACAATACTGTTATGTTACTATCTTAGTAAGATTGTGGTGATTTTTTTACCATGTATAAAACCTTATTTTTATAGCTTGTCCATAAGGTAAGCTATAAAAGTTCGTCACAATTATGCGTGAAAAAAAAAAGATAATAGGCCTCTTCCACAAGTTCAATTCTACACCAGAATAATTGCCATTGTAGCCCATCCCCGCCGCAAGACCGATCACGTGAGATTAAACACTATGTTTTTGTTCAAGCGCGCCTTTACATAACAAAATGCATAGCAAGCATAAAAGCATAAATTCAAATTTGCTGTTATCGAAATAGTTGGACAATTTACGAGCGGCGAGAAATGTAAGCGAATGAATTATGCGGACGTTGGGATGCGTTTGGGCAGCAAGCTGGTTGAGGCTTGGACATTTCGATAACTGCGTTTCTTTCTATCTGAAATGAAATGATTTTTTTATTTATTGTATAAAACATTGGCAAAGTAATTCCAAAAACAAACAATTATCTAAATTAAACAAATAGTGGTACTTATTAAATCTATGGATACATTGATTGATTTGGCTAGCCTTAGATATCTACGCTAGGTTTATAAAGCCTGTGTTATAGACATCTATGCCATCCCTCATTATAGTGACACTGATTTTATAAAAGCTATTTAATCATTAAATTCTTATTTATACAATCTACAGTCCGCCTTGAGTTCTATCATTGAGAATTTAGCTGATCATGATTTATTTTATACATGATACCTTGGATTATTTTTTTTGGTTGAATTTAGATTAGCTTCATCGTTGTAATCAGAACCGAACTATTAAAAATTATTGTATGACACGACTTACTTACTTGTTACTTGTTTCTGGACTGGTTTCCGCAACTTGGCCGCCGGTGGGCCTTTTTTGCGTGTCGGGTGGGGGGGGCTGCTAGTCTAACCACCCGATGTCCTCCAGGAAGGCCAGCAGCTCGCTGATGCCGGTGCATGCCTCCCTAGGCGTCCTCGGTGTCCCAAGGTGATGCAGTCTTTGAGAAGCCACGCTGTCGCAATCTACAAGCACATGCGCTGCCGTCTCCTCTGCATTCATGCACCCTCTGCAAAGGGGGCTGTCCGTGATACCCAAATTAAATAGGTGTTTGTTTAGCATGCAGTGTCCCGTGACAATACCGACGACTTTCCGGAGTTTGTCACGTTTGAGATTGAGGAGTTTTCGGGAGTACCGTGGGTTTAAAACCGGGAATGCCTCCTTCGACTGCCTGCAATCTGGAATACTTGCCCAGTGCTCTTCGTGTCGTTTGGCTGTGTGTTGACGGATCCATGAGCGGACTTGACTAAAGGGGAGGGGAATTATTGGTTCAGGCCCTGCCGGTTGCCATTCTGAACCTCTCCTCGCCAGGGAATCAGCTTCGTCGTTACCTCTGGATCCGCTGTGGCCTTTTATGACACTATCCATCCACGTGTTTTTCTTTAATCGTTATGGTATATTATTTTGGTACGATGATGCTATTATGTTTGAATACAATTTTGAACATTAAAACATTTTAAGATAATATTTATAATTAGTAATAATATTTTGATAGAATGAAGATAATCTTTTGGTAAAATGAAGATGGCAAGCTGTACTTATATAATAATAATAAAAAATAATGCTGGACAATTCACACAGCATTACCTAGCCCCATGGTAAGCAGAGCTTGTGTTATGGGTACTAGATAACTGATATACATAATACAATACATTACATAGATAGATATTTTTTTTTATTATACATAGAAAACGACCAGAACACCCGAAACAAATATCTGCAGATCGTACACACATTTGTTCCGAGGCGGGAATCGAACCCGCAACCTCATGCGTCGCAGGCGGACCTTCGCCCACCGCGCCACATCGGTCGTCGAATATTATATAATTTAATAAATTATATAAAACCAACAAACATAATATTAAAAAAAAAAATTCCACTATACATGATACAATTGATTACTTTTTACGTCAATGTATGAGATAAGCAGGTTACCGGCGCCGACAGCCTGCTTTCTACCAAAATGGTACCATTTGAAATGTTTAGCCGGAATATACGCATGTTATACACTAATTGCATGCCTTCAGTATTTACATTTACAGTCTGTGCATGTCTTTATGATTTTTCCGGCATGCACTTAGGGAAATTTCAGTTGGAATTCAGCAGTTAAGGTATTTGTTGCACTTTGCGTGTTTTATTGAAAAATGTTAGCTGAATGAGATATGATGGTGGGTTCTTAAGTTTCAAATTGTTTTTGGTTATAGAGCAATCTACATTATAGTGTTATTTTTTCAGCCCATTTCTGTGGAAACGTTTGAAGTTAATTTGTATCCCATGGGAACTTATATCTATAATATAAAAATTAATCGCTGAATGTGTTGCTAAGCGCAAATCTCGAGAGCAGCAGAACCGATTTCGCTAATTCTTTTTATAGAATATTTTTTGAAGTACCAGGATCGTTTTTAGAGAGAAAAAAAGAGAAAATTTTAAAAAAAATTGCCTACAACAAATGAGCATCCGGGCGAAACCGGGACGGGCCGTTTTACCTTATAAATAAAAATAAAATAAAATAAAATCCATTTATTTCGGACAACGACAAATCATAATTAAAATTAAATTTTAAATTATGTTTTATTTGTATTTTTAATTATATCTTATATGTCCTCGCATGTAAAAAAAAGTACAGAAAAGTACAGAATAACTATTTCCTACCAAAGGGTAATCGTTATTCTATCTTATTCGGAACAATTGTGTGTACGATCTGCAGATGTTTGTTCCGGGTGTTCTGGTCGTTTTCTATGTATAATAAAAAATATCTATCTATGTAATATGTTGTATTATGTATATCAGTTATCTAGTACCCATAACACAATCTCTGCTTACCATGGGGCTAGATAATGCTGTGTGGATTGTCCAGCATTATTTATTTATTTATTATTTATTTATTATTAAAGAATGATGAAAGATATAATAATACGCTCATCGGGGGAGGCCAATGTTCATCAGTGAACTAGTAAAGGCGCTTAATAATGTGATGTGAGATTTTCTATATCTATACTAATACTAGCGGTCCGTCCCGGCTTCGCACGGGTGGTCATTTGTTTCAGGATTTTTTTTAAATTTTTCTCTTTTTTATCTCCATAAGAACCATCCTCGTACTTCAAGGAATACTCTAAAAAAAAGAATTAGCGAAATCGGTTCAGTTGCTCTCGAGATTTGCGCTTAGCAACACATTCGGCTATTCATTTTTATATTATGAGAAAGATTATAAAGAGGAAAGGTTTGATTATTTTTTGTTTGTTTGTAATGAATAGGCTCCGAAACTACTGGACTGTTGTTATGAAAATATTGTTGTCTGAGTGTCACACTCTGGTATCAAACGTTAGTGTTCTTCCAATACAAATATGGTTCGTAGTTAACACGTTTACATCCGTAATTAATTATACTCAGTTCTAGTAAGACAATGAATTGAAATAATAACAATAATATTATATTGAAACAGATTAAAAAAATGTTGTTTTTTACAGTTGCACGAATAACCTTGGTACAGTACATGGTAGAGTTTGAAGTGGATTCATGATTAACTTTTGACCCCTAACCAGCACCAAACGAACTCACGAATTTGAAAACAAATGCCACCATTTATCAGGCAAACATATTCTACCGCAAAGTTCGATTTACTTTTCAACACTTACTAATTCGTGTGGTTGGTAGGTCACGCGAGCTCACAACTGGCAGTGCAGTGCACACAGCTTTTCTGTGCAGATAGACGAAATTCAACTTAAGTCAAGAAAGTAAAATAAGACTATTTTTTTGCTTCGTATTAGCACATTATTCCTATTAGCTAATGATTCCTTCTTACTAGTACATGATTCCTCCTAATTAACACATAATTTTCCTTATTAGCACGTGATTGAATGTAATTCTGTTTACTATTTTGATGCCTACATCACGCACCTGACGACGACCGTGACGTGCCACGATCCCTATGGTCTTCAAATCAGTTCTACTGAAAATCAGTCTTGAGTGGACATACTAAGCACAAGCTGAGTGAAGGCCATATTTGCCATAAACAATGCTACTCACAATTTTTTTAAGAAACATATTATGTAGTATTAATAAGCGTAGTTTTTAGGTAAATAAAAATATTTTATATCTTTGTTTGATGCCTCCTTATGAGCACATGAATATTTTTTTTAGCACACACCTACGTCAACATCTGAACCTACCTCCCCCAAACAGTGCGGTGATTATGGCGATGGATCATAGTTATCGCAGTGAACGTGTTGATATACACAGAAGGAAGCTTCTGGATATCTATCGTTGGATAAGTAATTCTTACGCGGTGACCACCATGCTTTGCTGAATCGGTAGCATAATTAGACTCAGCCCACTGTACGGTACTTAAAAGTAGCGCTGTGGTGCTAATGTAATATTCACTGTTTTTTATAGTCAATAGACTTTCGCTGTTGTCTTTGTTGTCACCTGCACAGAAAAGTTGTGAGCACTGTAGTGGCAGGAATGGCAGTGGCAGGTATCAAACTGTCTGGCTGATAGACTGTTTCCTACGGCTGTTGATGATGGTGGTGTTTGCGGTCGATTGTTTTAATTCTAACTGACTTCGAATGCTTCAGGTTGCTTTGGATCTTATGGACTCTATACTCACCAAAGTAGCATAACAAGCAATAATATGTTATTAAAAGCTTTTCACGAAAATAATGTTTAAATACAAGACTAATTGTTAAATCATGTAAGCTGAAAATAAGATAAAATTAAGCTGGCCTTAAAGAAAAATTCATAAGACATAGGTCAGAAAAGACCGGCTTCGCCTCAAATGCGAGCATATTGCTCGACACTATCGCATTTTAGGTAATATTTTAACAAACTTATGGTTATTTGCTCATACAGTTTCAATATACTCGCAGCTACCTCCCAAACATATAACTTTACTAAACTTTGACCTCTAGTACCCTTTCGACTATAAACAATTAATTATTTTTGGGATAATTTAATTAAATGCCCTGAGCTGCTTGGAAAAATCTTGTAACATGAACCACTCGTTTTTCTAAATTTAATGAGTGAGATTAGAATCAAACTTACTGTTTGGATCGTTTCAGTGAAATATTGTATGGAAACGTACTTTTTAATTAAAAGTAAGCCAAACAGCTTTACTTTACCTCGTTAATAGCCTTCGAATATTTTTAAGCCATCTTCGTGTTGCTTTGTTTAGTGCTAACTGCCATGCACTTTTTGGTAGTAATGTAATATTAATATTAATTTCAAAGTCGCTCAGCGAGCTATGGAAAGAGCTATGCTCGGAGTTTCTCTGAAGGATAGGATTCGTAACGAATACATCCGACAGAGAACCAAGGTTATCGACATAGCTCAAAGAATTAGCAAGCTGAAGTGGCAGTGGGCCGGCCATATCTCGCGAAGAACCGACGGCCGATGGGGCAAACGTGTTCTTGAGTGGAGACCACGACTCGGTAAACGTAGTGTAGGACGCCCTCTGACCAGGTGGGATGACGACCTGCGAAAGACTGCAGGTAGATGCTGGATGCGGCAAGCTGAAGACAGGGCGCTATGGCGCTCATTGGGGGAGGCCTATGTCCAGCAGTGGACTGCTGGTATAGGCTGATGATGATGATGATGATGAATATTAATTTAGTGCCTCATAAGTTGGGTACAGAACATAACAAGAGTATTGACTCTACCATTGGATAACTGAGACGTAGATTTGTTGGAATAATTTTGTTTGACGACCTCTATGGAAATGTTTAAAGGTTATTTCTATCCCATGGGAACGGTTTTATGGGATAAAAAGTAGCCTATTTTTGATTCCAGGCTTAGGACTATATCTATGCGATGTACGATCCAGTCAGTAGTTGTTAAAAAGTAACAAAATTCTGTCCACCTAATATTTTTTTAATAATAGTACATTCGCATTTATAATATTAATGTGATGTGTCTTGATTAGTAATTTGTTGTTGTGTATAGCTTTACTTAAATATTGACATGTATCGAATCATATTATATTTAGACTTAAATAGGCCATGTACTTATTAGACATATAAGAGATGAACATGCTAGTGGTTTCTTTTCACTTCTTCCACTAGTGGACAAAAAATTGAAGTGAACAGTAAAATAATTTTATTTGATAATAATTTATATATAAAATATGACTTGTCTAAGTGCTTATTTTGTAAGCCTAAAGAAATAAATGATTTTTTACTTTTACTTTTACTTTTTATTAACTATTAAAATCTAACTAATCTATTTTTGAGAGCGAACTACTGAATAGGGCTAAAATGAGGCATATGAGAAGTTCTAGATTCTATTTACCCTAAAACATGTGCAAAAATATATACAGATAAGTACCTAGTTAAATGGAACTTAATCAATCAAGGTGCCCAATCATTCATTCGCACTAAGTGGACGTTTCAATCGACAAAATGAGCCCCATTGGTTTTCGTGTATTTATAGTAATTGCGACAGTCTCATTTCAATAACTTGTTATGCCGAAACAAACAGACAATTTTCACACCTAACCTTTCATGCAACTAAGAAGTATATTAATTTATTATATTATAAAAAATATTGCTGGACAATGCACACAGCATCATCTAGCCCCAAGCTCAGCAAAGCTTGTGTTATGGGTACTAGATGACTGATACACTTAATACAATAGATAGATATTTTTTAATTTTTTCTTATACATAGATAACCACCAGAGATCGATAACACCATATTACCTTTGCAATATGAAGATGTAGTTATCTTCGGCAGTGGGGCTAAAGGTTTATTGTTCACTAGTGACCCGGCTTCGCACGGGTGCAAATGCATGTAAACATATAAACCGTCCTCTTGAATCACTATTATTTTAAAAACCGCATCAAAATGCGTTTCGTAGTTTTAAAGATCTAAGCATACAAATGGACAGACAGACAGCGGGAAGCGACTTTGTTTTATACCATGTAGTGATTCAATGAAAGGTAATGAAAAAGAGGAACGTGTTCTTTTGGATTTTCTGTCGTTCCTGAAATCAGTTTTTGTAGATATAACGGAATCATACTGCTATTTTTTCTCTAGTAGAATTTTCATTTTTTGCGCTGTGACCTGTTTACAAATTTTCAAAATTGTACTTTGGGAATGAATTGAGTATATAGCGTCAATGTGGTGTCAATGATAAGTTAATGTTGATTGAATTTTATTTTATTTAATTTTATTTTCAAAATTTTGTGAAAACTTACAGCTAGTTCTTAAAAATAGTTACTTTCTTAGTACATGCCGGTAAATGCCAGCGCATGTGTGCTGAAGGCCAATTAAAAAGTTTCCGCAGATATGTACTTAAATAGACTAATAAATGACGAACAGTAAAAGTAGACGACTTAAATAAAATTAGAACAAAAATGAAATACACAACACAAGACGATATTAAATTTAGTTATTTTAAAAAGAATTAATCGCTAAGCAAGCGTTTGAGCTTACTTGCAGATGTGTAATGTAATTTCTGAAGAAAAAGAAACGTAGGCCTCGGGACTATTGTGTCTACGACCTGCAGATATTTGTTCCGGGTTTTCTGGTCGTATGATGGTTTTACTTGTATAATAAAAAAAACCATGTATGTAATCGATTGTATTAGGTAAGTACCTACGTATCAGTCATCTAGTTCCCATAACACAGGCTCTGCTTGGTCTAGCTAGATGATGCTGTGTGAATTGTCCAACATTATTTATTTATTAATTTTCGACCAGTGGTTGGCGCAGTCGGTGTCACGTGGATCGTTTGCGCGGACCCTTATCTACATCAGACCAATACATCATATTGGTAGAGGTGGAGGATTCGTCACAACAGTGATCTCAATCGGGATAATGTAGCGAGTGCATTTCAAATATTAGCGAATTCACCTGTCTGTGGAAAAATAAATAAATAAGGGTATCGAAGATTGTTATTGATTATGGTCGATAAAGCAGGTATGGCAGGGCGCTATGGCGCTCATTGGGGGAGACCTATGTCCAGCAGTGGACTGCTATAGGCTGATGATGATGATTATGATGAAGCAGGTATCTATACCGGCTTCATCATAATTGTGGCACGATCATGTTTAAAACCTTCAATATAGTAGGTAGGTACCTAAAGTTTGATTAGGTATGAGATTTGATATCTAAGAACCAGAGCTTTTATACAATTTTTAATAGGTAGGTATGATTATAAAAAAAGTACGTTGTTTTATTTCGGGGACTAATGTAATACAAATCTTTCAGTCTAAAATATATAAATAATGCTGGAAAATCCACACAGCATCATCTAGCTGTTTAAAGAGTTTGTGTTATGGGTACCTACTAAATGACTGATATATTTTACACGTTATACTAAACATATAGATATTTTTATTGCACATAGAAAACATTCAGAATAATCATTTTTCATAAATCTTAATTGTGATGATGAGGCAGATTTTGAATGAAAATTATAACGTAGACCTCCCAACATGTCAAACGATTAAGTAATTAAAGGTTCAGCTTAGGCGTAGTGCAGACTGATGAAATATTCTAATCAGCTCCTAGTCGCATTGTAAAACTGTGGGCGATGGCTGATAAGGCAGTGACACACGGGCGGGGCACAAACTACCGATTGTGGCCCGCACACGGCGCCAGCGCGCTTTGCATAACAAAGATCACAATTTGGACGAAAAATGGGCTCAATTTGGACCGGGGGGCTACCACGAAACTGATGTGAAAAGAACGGTAAGCTCTGGCTGGGATATGGTTCACTTACGGGCGTTTTTGTATGTTACTAGCCGAAGTACGATATGCAGATATTTTATATAATAATAAATAAAAAAATGATGCTGGACAATTCACACAGTTATTATCTAGCCCCATGGTGAGCAGAGCTTGTGTTATGGGTACTATATAACTGATATACATAATACAATACATTAAATACATAGATATTTTTTATTATATATAGAATACGACCAGAACACCCGGATCAAATATCGTACACACAATTGTTGAGGCGGTTCGAACCCGCAACCTCCTGCGTCGCAAGCGGACCTTCGCCCACCGCGCCACATCGGTCGTCGATTTGTTCTGGGTGTTCTGGTTTCTATATACGAGTATAATAAGAAATATCTCTCTATGTAATGTATTGTATTAAGTATCTACTCATAACATAAGCTCTACCTTGGGGCTAGATGATACTATGTGGATTATCCAGCATTTTTATTAAGTAATAGCGCGTTCGTCTTGTTATCGAATCGAAATCTTCTTCCTGCTAGCCCTGAAACTCGGGACCTCTTTTGTCAACCTTATTCAAAATCTGGGGACATCTCAGGGCGTCGCGTTTGCTCCAACATCTTACAGTTGCGTCGAGTATGTGAGTAAGTTCTGTGGTTGGGCCAGATTTGATGGATGCGAAGCTGTTACAATGATGTATGGCGATGTGTGCGTGAATGATAGACTATTGTGACATTCTGAATGAAGATGGATAGAGGGTACCCTTTTTATTCTCTAGAAAGTAAACCCTTTCTAGAGAATACAATTGTCCTGATCTAGCATTATTTATTATATCTGACTAAATACTTTTCCTAAGTTCTAAAACTGCTTAAATTATATAAGCAGTAGGAAAAGTATTTAGTCATATATAATAAATAATGCTGAACAATCCACACCACATCATCTAGCCCCAAGCTAAGCAAAGCTTGTGTTATGGATAATAGATGACTGATATACATAATACAATACATTGCATAGATAGATATTTTTTATTACACATAGATAACAACCAGAATACTCGGAACAACTATATGCATATCGTACATACAATTGTCCCGAGGTGGCAGTGGCAACAACCCGCAACCTCCTGCGTCGCAGGGAGACCTTGGCCCACCGCGCCACAGAGGTCGTCGTTAAATTCCTTAATGAACAATGGTTTCAATTACTTATTGGTTAACCCAGTTAAACCTTTATTTTCTACCTTTTATTTCTTTATGATAGCGATACCTACCATTGACTTTTACTGAATAAAAATCCAACGATTGGGATTAAAACATCAAGGACAGTTGTGAAAGGACTTTATTACAATTTTCTCGAAATAACTTACGACATTCAAAGCATGCCTAGTTGGTCGCGATGAAACAAGATAAAGACAACCAGATAGTCAAAGAGTCGAGAGTATAAGTTTAATGCTTTGGTGAAGCACGACTTAGATTTCTCCTAATGAATATTTTCACCCATGTTTTAGCTTGGTTCATGAGAGATGACAAATTGTAACGGAACTGTTAAGGGACACTATTATATCACTAAATAGATTATTGAATAGCATCTAGGGCCTAGATGCTATTCAATAATCTAGGGCCTAGATGCTATTCAATAATCTATTTAGTGTCTATCTATTTAGTGTTTTAACGTCACTAAATAGATTATTGAATATGATCTAGGGCCTAGATGCTATTCAATAATCTATTTAGTTTAGAGATGACAAATTGTAACGGAACTGTTAAGGGACACTATTATATCACTAAATAGATTATTGAATAGCATCTAGGGCCTAGATGCTATTCAATAATCTATTTAGTTATTATTCTTAATTCCTCCCCAACAGATAATAATTATTAAATAATGCAGGACAATCAACACAGCATTATCTAGACCCAAGATAACCAGCGTTTGTTATGGGTACTAGATGCTTGATATACTGAATATAATGAATTAACTATATAAATATATTTTTATTATATATAAGTAAGTATATAGATAACGATCAGAACACTCGGAACAAATATCTGCAGATCGTTCAGACAATTGGTCAAGTTAAGCACGTTTGTTGTTTTTTCCCGAGGATCGAACCCATAACCGCGTCGCAGGCGAACCTTTACCCACCGCGCTACAGATGACATCGAATAATATTTTAAAAAGAGATATATATTAACAGTCATTACCAGTCTACTGCTGGACTTAGCCCTTCCCTGATCAATGCTATTATGTAACGGCTCTTAACTTTAGAGAGTAATGCCATAATCCCCAGTCTGGGTATGCGGGTTGGGGATAACTGTTGGTGAATATCCCTAAGTCTCTCTTACGACACTCGGGGAAGAGGTGGTGGTGCCAATTCTAAGCCTCCAGGCACACACTGTTAATGAGATATCTACAAAAGCTGTTAACATTTTCCCGTCAACGCAATCTTTCTAACTACCTGCGTATTCTTCGAGTCTACTTTCAGAATAATGGCAACAACTTTATTATGAAAGTTTTCCCTCGCTGGTGACTGAGGGAAACAGACATCACTTCTCACGTA
Organism: Eupithecia abbreviata; assembly: GCA_943735965.1. Classification (NCBI taxonomy): domain Eukaryota; kingdom Metazoa; phylum Arthropoda; class Insecta; order Lepidoptera; family Geometridae; genus Eupithecia; species Eupithecia abbreviata. The sequence continues at coordinate 8,618,436 of OX030979.1, read as the reverse complement.
TGAATAGCCTCTATCCTCATGATAGGCTTCTCTCGACGAAGATAATTAACGAGCATTGTCTGATACCCGATCCTATCTGCCTAGTTAAGAGAATTCAAATGGCTCTTAGGTATATACATAAAAGCCCATTCCTATTGTCATTTCGCAATTCCGCGATATCTAAAGTTAATTAGCATTCAGGCTGCCTTCGTGTGAGTTGCAACACCTACCGCGCATTTGTTTTTCATAACAATCAGGCGTTTTTACAATATTTGCATGCGCAGAACAATACATGAAGAGTCGACTTGTTAATATCGCTGAGAATTACCCGGCAGCGGATTGTCGCACTCGCCCACAATAAACAATACAAAACTGAGCAAAAACAAACTATATGAACACAGCCGCAACAAGAAGAATAGGAAAATTGCTTTTGTTTAAAAATATCTATTTGTTTGTCTCGACTTCTCGAGATGAAATGAGCGCGCCTACGCTACGACGCGCGGCGACCAATGGCGAGCGCGCGCTGCCCGCCCCCGCCGCCTGCGCCAATGGCGGCCGGCCACAGCCGCAAGAGCAGTTTCCTTTTTTAAAAGTTTCGCCCTCGACTTCCATACGATTTCCCGCCTTGGTTTCTTAAGTTATGGATGCTGAAAAGTCTAGATTTATTTATAAAACATCATTTGTGCCTAAATTACATATGACAGGGCTGAGAGATAGAGTGGTGTGCTGAAACAACAGCCGCTTTTATCTTCTCTAATTACTTTGGAACCGTAGGTAATTCAAAATAATTCGTTATTTTAGGAATCCTTCAGGTTTACCTTCATACCTACATATTAAAAAAGTGGGTTAGGTATGGTAATTCATCCAGCACCATCAATCCTCCAGGAATTAAATCTAAGCTTCCAAAATTATTTAACAAAAGGTTGTCGGAGAAAATATGGAGTGTAAGAAGAGTATCTAAGTAGGTACAGAAAAATATTCATTTTAAAAACATACCTAAAAAACAATTCCTAGCTTTCCCCTTTCAATTTAGCTACTGTATACTAAATAAACTATAGATATGGTTGCTGCCAGTTTGATTGACGTCTAATAAGAACAAAAAATAGTAACATAATATCTTATAATCTGCGTCTGACCAAATCGAATCCTTGAATCTGACCTTGAACCCAAATATATAATTATGCAATAGATATTAAATAACATAACCCGTGTAAGTTCTTCGACCTCACATCTCAACAATTATAAATCAATCAAGAATAGCGCGACCTATCAAAGCATCTCCACCAGAAAACACATATCATTTGCCTAATTAGATTGGGCGTTAAATCGCGAAACAGCCATATATAATCTGTTCATTTAAAAATAATGCTGCATAAAAAGCTCGTCAAAGATATTGTCAGTAGATAGGCTTCGTTCGCAGGCTTCGGAGGTAAAAACAACTCGAAAAAAACTCACTCGGGGCGATCCGTGACTCTATTTTTTTATTTTTAATTCATATTATCGTACGGCTATCCCCTTTAATTTTGTTTTTAAGTATGGCCCTCGGTATGCTGCCAGCTACGTTTATGGATATTCAGAATTCCGTGGTGTATCGTCCAGGGGGCAAGTTTATGTAAATGTGGGTTTGAGTCCTGAGCAGGTGTGGCGGTGTTATTGTGACAGATGTGCCTTTACTTCTGCTCGGCTGGTCATTTATTTACGCTGCTCGTCTTCTAGGTAACTGACTAATGCAAAACGACGGTAATGACGTAGCTTTTGAATATAATTAGACTCTTCCTGAAAAGTATGGTTCTAATTGGAACTTTCTTAGCTCCTACTAAAAAGGAACAATCAGAACTCTACTTTTTGGATATGCGTGAACTGAGTGATGACTTTTATTATTTTTTACAGCACAATACAGATTCAAATATACAAAAAATATATTTAGTGCTAGTAAAGAGATCAAATCGTTTATTTATTTATTGCGAAAACTTAATAACATCTCTAGATAAGCCACTGTGGATAAGGTTGGTGAGAGATAGAGTAAAGTGGGAAGGGTTCGAGGAGGCCTTTGCTAAAAAAGGGCAAACAGAAAATATCAATGTAACAATAGTATAAGCGATAGTATTTAAGTTAAACCATGAAAATAATTAACTGAATAAAAGTTTTGAAATGAAATGAAAAACAAATAAAAAAATTAAAAAATTTAACATAACACAACTCACATTCTAGTTTGAGGACCGTTCAAAGACCTATTTATACATCCATACAGCAAGCTTTCTCGCACCTAACTTCAAAGGCAGTGAAAATGGACCTGTCAATAAAGAATAAAGATTCCATTACGATGGGCATCGTCAAACATGAGGGATCGCGCCGAGATCGCGCCGATGCCCCGCCTGCGCGGGCGCAGGGCGGCGCGAATCGCTTGTAAAGCCTCCTCGTTGAGAGTTATGACGGATTAACTGCATACCATGTAAGTATTGTAGAATTATGAAAATTGTTCACGATAAAATTAATTTACGTACTTTGTTAATCATAAAAGTCATAATACTTGCTACCAATAGCACATTAAGCCTATGCATTGTATCTATACCGATTTTTATATTTTTCTTAGATACTTCATATGATTCATGATATATATATTAATATAGATTCTTTTTCTAAGATAAATATAAAAACGATTTAAGATATAAGGTATTCCTGTACTTTTTATATATTTAAATAGGTGCATATATAAAAAGTAAAGGCATAAGTACTCATATAATTAATAAGGACTGATGATATAAATATACCCGATAAAGATGGAATACGAAATCTATTCAACTCTTGATATAAATTGACAAACATCTTACAAAATAATAACGTAAATCTAAATAATATTGATAGTCCGTCTGAATATTGATAGTGGCATTGTACCGATGGGATAATGTATCAAATAGTCAATTTGAGTCAAGAACTGTAGCCAATGACAAGGAATAATGTTTATGTGTCCAGGTTTAATTGATAGACTCGGTGGAAATACCACAAACTTGTTTGGTAAGTAAAAGCCTCTTTAAGTTTCACCTTGTTTTTCTCTTTACTTGCAAGCGCTTGTGATGACAACTTAGAAGAAAACAGGATATACGTATACATAGGTACCCGAAGATCATTCGTGAAAGTTTGGTTGGTCAAATTAGTATAAAAACAGCTTAAACGGTAAAGTGCAACATTCCTCAGTCTTCACGGTAGATAAAATATTTAAATATACAATCTCCGATAACAATATCGTACATTAGTACAGTACATAACAAATCGTGAGCTATACCGATCGTGGCTTGTAAAATATCGCAAATGCAATGTTAACGAGATCTCCTTATGTAATATTTTGCATTTAATAAGGACCGAGGCGCACATAGCCGCCTGGCCCTTGGCAACAGATGGAGCAGATACCGAGATCGAGTTTCGTATGAAATTATTGGAAAAGTGCATTCGTGCTCGATGCATCTGCCTTGGTGAGTGCTCAGCGAACGTTCAGCTAATGTTGCTAACTTGCAAACGAGCCGAGGCGATCTCCGATAGACTTCACGGAAACGCAGTTCCGATTTCGAAGGCCTTTCTATACATGCGGGTCGACAACCCCTTCCAACAAAAGTGCTACGCGGTGCCCATAAATAAGTGTGTAAAACATTTGGCGGTATAAGTGTGGATGCCGGCGGGCAGGGCGGGACGCGGCACCTGTACCAATGCTTTGGATATTCCAATACTCCCAAATCGATAATTCATGTGATCGTATGTAATTAAGTTGGGAAAAGAACGCTCGGTCGGTCACACCTAGGCTGGCGGGTTGTAATCAACGCGTTTGTGATTCATTAGCCCTGTTTGTTTTGATGATAGAGCTCTATGCAATAAATTACAGGAAATTTCTTAATTATAATCTCTATTTAAGACTAAATTAACCGCTCGTGATAGAGCTGGTAACTATTCAAGAGGAAATTACAATTATTGCAAATTATTAATTCAAAGAATAACATAAATCTAAAAACTGGAAATACGGAAGTTTGGTCATCATGAACGTTGATTTTATATTTTATTTGGGATACTAAAAGCTTATATTTAGGTAAAAATACAAAGACTTAGAGCAAATTAAACCGTCTATATTGTTCGTTCATGTCCAGTCCATCCCAAGGTTGCCTGGAAGAGATCGCTCTCAGCGATAAGGCCGCCCTTTATACCTTTATTCTAAGTTTTTATCTCTGTATTATTTTCTGTTTTGTGTGGTGTAATAAAGTGTTATCTATCTATCTATCTATAAAACTTAATACAGTTTCCGTTAGTGAGGTTAAATTGTTATAACTTTTTAAAGATGAAAAGACAAAATGTACATTAAATCACAGTAAAGGACATATGGGTTCGTGGCTTAGGCCCCCAGTGGCCGACGCACCTGTGGTTGACGCCCCCGATTCTATTAATTGTATTATTATTATGATTTGCACTTTTGCACTTGTACAGTAAATTTCAAAAGTGTATCTTACATACCGTTTTAGAGATAAGCTCACATGACTTTTAAGTAATTGTACTTTACCAATAAAATACTTCTGTCTTTAATCCTACTAATATTATAAATGCAAAAGTTTGTAAGTAGGGATGGATGGAGAGATGAAAGATGGATTGCCGGTAGTTGCAGCAAGGACGCTTCAGAAATCTTTTCATATAACGAATGCTGTAAAATGCCAACATCGCATATTTTCGATAAAAATATGACCAAAATTAAAGTTCGTAAATAAATAAATAACCGAATTTAATAACAAGCCTGGACCTAAGTAATGGCCGCCAGAAGGCAACGTTACATATATTAAGAACCTCTTCATTTTATAGCTTTTACGTACATTTCTTAGCGCTGCATTAAATTCTTTAAACACTATAATTTGGAGACGACCGAAGCTTTAGGGACTTTTTTGATGTATTCAAATATTAAAAAGGTTGATCCAAAGAGGATCGGGGTGCAGGTTCATTATAAATAGTTTTGTTGGATTCCCATTAAATAAAGATTCAAACAAAACCTTATGACTCTCACAAAAACTAAGAAAATGCTTGCATGTTGAAAAAATTAACAAAAGGCATTGCGATTATAATGTTATGTCGAACGAGACACAATCCAGAGCAGAGCCAAAAAGCATGAAGAATCTCAACACACCTTTTCTGAAGAAATTAAATTGAATTGGGCGTGAAGAAATTTACCCTTGATTATAATAATTATTAATAATGCGACACGGTGCCTGGTTTCTTAAAACAGCTACTGAAAAAGTAGAATTCATCGCAACACCGCTCAGATATGTGCCATATTCGACGCCGCTGGTGACAAGACTGTGAGGATGCGACACATCAAAAACTGACGCATACCAACACAACACTGAACTTTCAATTTCTTACCAGCTTTGCAGACGTATTCGACGCTGAATTCTTATTCGCGCGATAGTAATAATTAGGTAGGCTCTCATCAGAACTGAAAGCAGATGAAGAGGGCTTTTAAGAACTCAGTTTCAATGAAAAACTGTCGAATGTTTTAAATACTTACTTCAAATAAGGGAGCTTAAGATTTTCTTCAGCAGTATAAATTGTATTATGTCTGAGTCCCTAGATAGTCCCTATCTAGATTTAATAAGTACCACGCGGTCGATATAGTTATATAAATGCAAGTCACCATCAGCTCTAAGACCAACCGGGCATTACAATTCCATCTTACAAGTATTTTCTCAACATTCTTCCTCGATTGAGCGATTCTCGCATTGATTGACCATACATTTACCTCGAACCTTATTTACAGCGCGCAAAAAATAGCATAAAATGTGGAGTGAGTGCGCTAGGATGCCTTCACGACGCCGCAAAGACATACCAGCGCGGGTGCCTTGAGGACTTTATCCGTCGTGCGAAGCGAAGCGCATGTCTTTGGTGTGCGGACGCCGCGATCTAGATCCTTCGGCGCCGGAGTCCGCCGGAGATGCTATCGCAAAGGCTTGTGCGACAATTGCTAACACCGACGCAACAGTGTGGGCAAAGCGCCGAGCAACGCGAATTATTCAACGATGAACTGGTGCCGATCAGCCGACGCCTTCCATTCCACACGTTTCAATTAAATGCGTGCAGAATAGCTGGGTCCTCTGTGATCATGACGCGGCTCTTTATAGGGTCATCAATCAGACTATGACGAAATCACCTGTTAAGCCGCTATCGGAAGCTGTTATATGCTAATTATAAGATACCCACGCTTTGCGGTTTGCGATGATAAATTTCGCTGTTGATTGAATTTATCCAATAGATAGAGCAGGATGTAGCTATACCAATGACGGTCTATAAATATATAAAAGCGGCTAAGTGCGAGTTAGTAGTAGTAAGTAACCTACCAAACAACGACATCTGGCTGAAAAAGCATTATCAAGTTCTTTAGTTTAACAGTTGAAGTAGGTATTTCAGAAAACGCAGTAAGTATGGGTTAAAAATGTTTCCTTTTCTGATATACCTAATATCAGAAAAAGCAACATTTTTAACCCATTCAGGGTTTAATAAGAACTTTGTTTTATTTTATAGACTTTTTGTTAGAAAGCGCAGTAATGCAGCAATTTAGAAAAGTGAGAAACCAGTTTTCCTATTTATGAATATTTTTTTGTTCGCCATCCACGCCTTGGAAGGAAATCAATTTTAATTTCTAGATACATTTAACATTAGATTTTTTTTTGTTCTTGCGGCGATAGCAATTCATACTGTAAAAGTTTCAAATGTCTGACTAATACGGGTTCATGAGACACAAACATCCCGCAAACAGACAGGTAGACGGACAGCAGAGCCTTAGTAATGGGGCATTCTTTGGTACGGAACCCTAAAAAAAAAGTATCCATCTTAGGCTAAATATATTCTGAATATATATATAGATATATGTATGTACAAACAAAGGAAATAATATTTTTTATTACATCAGAACTTCAATAATAACGTCCAAGCATCAACCAAGATATTAAACAAAACTTCGCTTTAAAAAAACAATTTAGAGCAATATTAAATACAATTTATTTTATCCTCGAATCTCACAAGAAAAAAAAATCGCAAGTCTTTGAAATAGAAAGGCAAGAACCTTGTAAAAAGGAAGCTAGCTATCTAAAGATAAAGGCGTCGATCTCCGAATGCTCACGCGCAGCCCATTCCGGCCTAGGCTGGCTACGTGGAGACACGCGCGAGATGGAATGATTCTGGGAAACGGGTCGGACAGATAAACGCAGGATTTCTAGCTAGTCGACTTTTACGGGGCAATTCTTTCACGTTATTTGGAAGGTATAATAGGAAAGGCTTTGGGTTGAGAATGGGGGGCATGGTGAGTTTTATGGATATACTGTTGTGTACCTGGTAGAGTTAGTATTGGCTCGCGGTAGCCTTTTTCCTAAATTAGGAGTAGCTTACATGTTTTCCATATCATTTCTATGCTTATATGTTTTGCATTGTAATTGTCAGCGAATAAATGCTATTATAATTAAAAAATTTATATGTATTTTATTTATATTCAGTCAAATATACTATGCAGTCAGATATGTGCAATGATTCAGTCTGAGAACTCTGTATTGTCTTGAAAGAGTAACAAACATCCATGCAACTACACTTTAACATTTGTATTAGTAGTACATATGATGAAGCGTGTTTTAGCTAACAACTGAAATAGGTACCCAAAGAAAAATCTTCCCAGTGTGACCCGTCTGAAAAAAACTGTCAATAACTTCAAAACTTTGTATCTTCAAGTAAGGTTTTTAAAATATCTTACTACCATTGAGTGAGGTGAGCAATGATTGATAGAGTACAGGTAGAGGGCGCTATAAAAATTAGTCATAGCAAAAATAAAAGACAATTAGCGAATAAGAATTAAAAAGTGCTTTCTGAAAAAGTCCTTCTAAGTCCACAATTTCTAATCGTGGTCAAACAAAATTGACAATGAAAACAACCAAATCCCGTTCATTTTTGCAAAAGTAAGAATTTGCAAAAAATATTCCAGAAAAGTGTGCGCGCACAATTCCATGCGCTCTTTCGAGATTCCGTCACGTGCACGATACGCAGATAGGACGCACGCAAACGATGTAACTACACGCCAAATAAAGCTTTACCAGGCTCCGGCCGAATGAGAACTGGAAACAAAATATCATTAAATCTTTACAATTACAACTACAAAAGATGAAATAAATAGATAAATAATTCTGGACAATTGACACAGCATCAAATATTTTAAAATTAAGCGATCTGAACACATAATTATGAGTATACAACGGTGTTTATTTATCTATATTTCCCGACGTTTCAACAGAGTCATCCCGTGTCCACGAAAGTTTGTAAACCTGTTGAAACGTCGTGAAAAATAATTAAATAACGATAAATACCCGTTTTATTAATAATTATAATTAAGACACAGCATTATCTAGCCCCAAACTAAGCAAAGTTCATGTGTTATGGGACTCTACTAGATAACTGATAAATGAAACCAATTCTCTCAGATTCTAAGGGTGGGTGGTATTCCATCGTCATAAGCAAAGTGGAGTGCGCAAAAAGACCCTGGGATCTATTGGCCTAAACGTGGAAAAAAATACCAACTTTATTTTTACATAAATACCTAATATAAATAGTTAATTTCTTGGACACAGCTGTGAAAAGGTTGCTGAATTCGATACAATAGCAGTCCGTGTCTACGATTCAGTAGACACCATTAATATAATACAAACGCCGAAGCTCAAACAAAGACCAATAAAATAGTCATAACACAAAAAGACAATATGTCCAATGATGATTTCCAAATGCATTCGAGACCGCCGGGCGCGCCTTCGCATTCTTGCCTTTTTGTCTGTCAACAAACGTATTTATTGCAACACTGATGGTCTGATTTGCGACCACTGACCACCAGATACCAGATTCGACAACGATGCTGCCGGCCTCGATACCGCCTATTGTTTTGTCGTTTTTCTGGTGCCTCTTTGATATTCGTTCGCGCCAGAATTCATATCGGTAGCTTCACTGTGGATTAGTACTAATAATTTGATAAATTATGAGAAAATAGTAAAGTGAGTCCTATGTTAAACAATACACAAAAAAAGTTATATAAGTGAATTCACATTTAAGGCTACTATTGTATTTTTGTAGGATTGTATGTTAAATACAGTACATATAATTAAATTATGTAAATAAAGTGAGAACCAAGTGCTTAGACAGACCTAACATAAGCTTTAAGGTACTGTTAACTAGGTTATGGAACCTATGTTCTTATAATTATTATTATAAATGATATATCTATAAATAGAAGCGCTAGAGACTGGCAAATGTTGAAAGCAAGTAAACACGTCTTTACTGTACAGGAGAATACCCAATAAGGTAGCAAATATAATAATTCTGATAATGATGACGAATTTGACAAATAAGATGCAGAGCAAAAAAGCTCAGAGAATGGCATAGGAAGTTGCTATAACAGACAAATAATGTGCCTCGCATAAAAGCCAATAAACAGGACCTATTACGTCTTAAAAAAGTTCAAAATTAGTTCACAAAGCCTTAGTTGTGAATTACTCTTTTCTAGACACAATACGAGACATAATCACAATGAGAGTGGACCAGGTGCTAGATCATAAAAAAGTCCGAAAGACGCACTATATTTTTGAGTATACCTACGCCAGGAAACGACACAAAAGTGTTTAATCGAACCCTTACTAATAGGTCCCACTCACCACTAATCCTCAAAATCACCGAAAGAAATATGAATAAATCGCATAAATATTTCTCGACTCGCATTATGCCACATCGGGCATAGTCCTAAGACTTCCAAAAAATAATACAACATTCCCGAGTGGTATAATTGTTTTTGCAGATCGTTCTGGAATCTTATCAGGATGGCACACACCGTTAGTGCCATTTTTAAGACGTATAGATTTATATCGGACGAATAGCCGCGGGGCACGATCATCTTTCTTCATTTCTCTGTCTTTTTATTGCGTAAGACAGTATTTCACAAACTTGCCTTGGCACTCCATTATTTTTCCCCTCGCGAAAAAATTAAAATGATAAGATTTTAGCATTGTTGAAAACTTGAGAGTAATTTGTAGGGACTCCCGTTACGTTTAGCGTTGGACTATCATTGAATCTATGTGGGAGATGCTTAAGGTTTTTATGGTAATAAATGTGAACTGGGCCCGTCTGATGGGGGCCTAACCTCCACAGGTTACTTACATCTGCGATCCAGAGGTACATTTGCAAGGTTTAACTCGCTGGCATTGTGTTTATCTCTGGTAGTGAGATTAATATTACGAGGACAGAATGCTTTTACCAAGAGCATTTTTCAGGTTTGAGTTTTTGCGGGCAAATTAGGGTATCAAGATTCTGATAAGGGATTCTTAGTCCACTCAATATAAAAAAATATCGAGAATGTTTCATTTAATTCATTTCAGGGATTCTGGTGAAGTATGATAGATAAACTGTGTTCCTACTCCATATTAGTAACACAGATAATTGTCAAGAAAGTCAATAGGCGTGCTTATAAGTTCATGGATACTTATTAAAAAATATTTCATATATCATTAATAAGTTCAACAAATGCATATGATTTAAAAAAAATGAGAATGGAATTTGTTTGCGCATATCCATTACAAACCAAGTTGAACGCAAACCACAATCCGTATTTACACAATTCGTGTTCGGTAACAAACCGGCGATGTCGTCAAGCCGATACACGAGCCGAGTACATCAGTGAGTCATGTTTTCAAAAGGCATATTGTTATAAATCAAAACATTGCTCTATCCGTCGTCGTGTCGCTCAGTTCAATATGGGCGTCCTGCTGTTTTACCGCACAAATTTACGATCGCCCCCGAACACTACCATCCAAGAATTCTTCGACAAAACAGTCAAGATTCCAGGATCGATTCAAGTATCAAAATATCGTGATTTATGCAAACTCAGCGCTAGCCAACCCTTGCATATGCAACGCTAATATATATTTTACTAGCTGCTCCCCGCGGTTTCACCCGCGTGATGATAGATATTTTGGATAATCCTACTAATATTATAAACGTCAAAGTTTGTGAGTATGGATGTTTGTTACTATTTCACGTAAAAACTACTGCATGGATTTTAATGAAACTTCACAATAATATAGCTTACCCATATCAGAATAACACATAGGCAATTCATAAAGATATATAGTATATTATCCAAAATATCTATCACCACGTGGGTGAAACAGCGGGGCGCAGCTAGTATACAATATATCTTTACGAATTGTAGCCTATGTGCTATTCTGATATATGTATAAGCAAAATTTTTCTAAAGTTTCATCAAAATCCATTCAGTAGTTTTTGCGTGAAAGAGCAACAAATATCCTCACAAACTTTGCGTTTATAATATTAGTAGGATGAGGCAGTGAATGCCTACCATAGGGCAAATACTATTTTTTCTTCTGTGTTATCGTAGATAATGTAGGTTCAACTTAGGTAAGTTGAAGCAGGAATGTATGCGGGATTCTTGGACTTGTTTCATGCTGGATGCTTTAGTTATTTGTATCAAGCGTAAAAATGAGGCTGCACTGGTCTAATAAATAAACCTACTGGTCTTATTAAAAATCTCCATCCCAAGTACAGATTCAACAAAAAATAGCAAACAACTTTTATATTCCTTTAAACAAGATCTTTCAACAAGATCTTATAGTTACTATGTATGTAACATAGGAGTTCAGGTACCTACCTGCATTCCTATGTTACATACATAGTGGCCTTGCTACTTCAGGTTCATTATTATTACCTAATAATAATGAACCTGAAGTAGCAAGGCCACAATTATGTAGTAAATACCTTTAGGAAAAAATATAATCTTTAAAAACCTCAGTCTTGGAATTGTGTTTCAGTCAGGACTAGTAAGTTGATAGCATCATTCTCAGAAAGGCGGACACGTGCTCATGTTCCCAGGATACGTGAAGATTCACAATATCAGCATCAGGTTCCCAACACGAATAAATATTCCTTTTATTCCAATTTGTCAGCTAAGCCACTCTGCTGGCGAGTTATCTCCGTATCCAGAGGTAAGCTCCCGCCAAAACAATACCCCAGTATCGTTAAAAAACGTGCTTGAATACTGCATTTATCATCGTTGATTAAATACCATTGTTTTGTATCGGCAGAGTCGGAGTCCCCTGGCTCTTATTCCTTTTTCGTCTCTCCGTGTCTTGCATTGTACGGCACGGAGACAATAAGTCTGTTAAATTGGCCTCCTATACTCGTTATATTATATATATGCCCATGCCCGAAGACTTGGAGTTTGTATTTATGCTCGGTCAGAACGCTTGCTCGCTTTCCTGTTGTAAATTCCAAGTACGAACGTTAATTTGTTTTCGTTGCTATTGTCTTATGATTTGGTCTAACCGCTTTAGGAATATCTTTATTACTCTTCCTAGTTGACCTCTGTGGCGCGGCAGGCGAAGGTCCGCCTGCGACGCACGAGGTTGCGGGTTCGATTCCCGCCTCGGGACAATTGTATGTACGATCTGCAATAATTTGTTCCGTGTGTTCTGGTCGTTATAAAAATAGTAAAAGTATATAAAAAAATAACTTTCTATGTAATCTATTGTATTAAGTATATCAGTTATCTAGTACCCATAACAGAAGCTCTGCTTAGCTTCGGGTTAGATGATGCTGTGTGGATTGTCCAATATTATTTATTTATCTTATTTTTTATTAGTTAATTTATGACGCTTATGGAGCTGCAACATTGTGAGCTAGACAGTTTTAAATGACAAGTGAACTTTATGTCTAGTTATAAAGTCTGGATCCACGCATGATAACCAAGAAACACACTGATTATCTCCAATAACGGTACACGGGCAGATAAGTTCGCCAAATCGAGACATAAAGACCTCGTTCCTGGAAAGCAAAGAGTATCTACGCCTGCAAAGTAGTCGGGCACGTAGGTACCGCAATTCCGAAATCTAGATTTAGTAAAGAAGGAATGTCGTGTTCATGAAGCTGAATGCATTTCCGAGAAAAAGCTTTGAGCGTCCTACGTGACAACATAGTCCGCGGCGACTTCAATGGACTGGCACGTGCCCACTGCTTTTCCAGTTTTTCCACTTTTCAAGATAACATTCTACACATTTATTGCTCACCTTGATCATACCTTTATTTAAAACACTGATCTTAGTATACATCAGAGTTTCTGTTGATTAATTTATATTTTTGTTTGGTTCCTTACTATATTAGGCCACCTTGCGCACGACGGTCTCCACGGAAGACCAGCGCTATGGTACGATCTGCTCTACCATAGCACATGCTGAGTGGAGACCCATTTTTGTCAGTTTTTGTCGTCTGTTAATCTAAGTTTAGTTTATAAGAGTCTCTGTTCTGACAAAATAAAAGTCTTTTTACTTTTACTTTTTAAATGCGCAACAGACTTTCATCAGCAGACTTCATCTCCTATATCCAAGAAGCAAAGCTTATAAAACCATCACGCTTTTTATAATTATGAAATTAATAACATGAGACGTGATACGCATTAAACTGTACTGACTTAATTATCGCAAGATTGTCATAACATACCTAGAGCCAATTAGGGGTTGGAATTGGACTCCACGATTATCTTTGGCATAATTAATTACGAAATATCATCATCGAAGACATGTCTCCATATAAAGCGCCTAACAAAAAGGCGAATGCTGCGCTTTGCTATAAAAATGGAGCTCTTACAAATATGACCGTGGCAGAAGAAAAACCAGAGTCGCTCAGCCGTAATATTAACATGGATAATTAATTTATTAATTAGCATCAATTAATCGTAATACGGCGGTAGCGACCAAGACTCGATACGCGCGAATGCATTTTCCGACGAAGGTGAGTTTTTAGACTACAATTAACTATGCTGAGTCGTTATACTAACGCGAATTCTCGAAGCTGCCGACAGGTTTGTTATGAAATTCAATCGATGATTCCTTTGCGAAAAAACTTAATGCGATCGATACAGGCAAAGAAACGTCGGGTTTTCGTTTGATTTTCTTATTGTTTTCATAAGACTACATTAAAAGTTTCTTTGTTCGAAGGCTATCAAGCAGGTACTCACTCGGCAATATATGTACCTAGACATATGAAAGCGTGTTGTCGATGAATATATTGTAGGCAATTATTTGAATATTTGCGGCGGAGGAATCAGGTTGAGTGACAGTGACAAATAAACAGCTGTCATTAAGCTGTCAAACGGCGTACAGGTATTTAAAAATTGATGAGTAGAGCAGTGAAGAGAACAGCTAGAGATGAATGGCATTGCTGCTGCTACCGTAAAAAGAAAAGTTTTAAAACTATATATGTATAACTAAATGCTTAAAGCACGCTACACCGATGGTCAGTTTTACCAAGCACAGTATTATTCAGATGAGCGTAACTTTAGCGCATCGATGTGTTTTTATTATTGTTGCAGTTTTATGTTGTGTTGTAAATGTAGGCAGTTTCGTTTTCGTGAATATCTTTGGCTATTAGGGTTACACCAGCGCGTGGCTGCCCTCATTTATGGATCGTATACTTGGTTTACCGCACCGTTCCAGATAACGGTTTATTGATGTCTTTTAGATTAACCTTCGGGAAATCATGTAGAGTGAAATTAGCAACAAATTTACGAGACAGAGGAGGATTACCCAGCAGCGCTACTGGAAATAGGCCGTATCAGTCCACACTAGTATAGGCTGATGATAATTAAGACAGCTTTCATGACTGACAGAGCGTCTTTGTCTTAGTCATACTGTGGCTAACTTTGGGCTAGCTAATGTAAGCCGATCGGTATCAAAACGTATTAGAATGGAATTCAATAATCTCATACGGAATGGTCGTATGAGTGACCGTTTTAGTGGCTACCGTTTAGTATCAGATTCGGTAGCCGAGCTGTATCTCGGCCATTACTTTATCATGTCTTATCGGTATACGCCACGTCTCAGATATATCGATCGAATGCCTGTCGATGCTTAGTATCGTAGTTACGGTGGTTTTATGGGTGCGCCCAAAAAACTCAAACATTGAGCTAATCTCCCCGATCGGGCCTTGTAACTAGAGGTTAGAATTCGAAGACTCCGAGTAAAAAATAAGAGATCGTTAAAGAAATACTTTGCATACTTCCTTTGAGATATGGACACTGCAGTCGACGGGATCGGGTTTATAAACGAAATAAATATATTATTGTATTTGTTCGGCGTGCTGTAAATGAATTGTATAACTAATGATCTGCTAAATTACTTCTGGACATTTGTGAATACCGCAACAGGTTTTAGAATTTTAAAAACTGTTTCATCGAAACATTGAAACCGATTAGATATTCTTAACAATGTAGAAACAAGAAATTAAAATGGGTGGCCTATCGAATAGTAAAATAAACATAAAAATAAAACTATTTTAAAACCCATCGAGTAATATCAATAATTAAATAAGCTTTAATGATGATAAATATATTAGGAATGGTATAACGACATGTCGACGGGAGGTTGCTACCGGGCCAACACATCGGGTCCAGGAAACCCTGCCTTAGGCTCCCACGGTCTATGGGTCCCTTTAAGGAATGCTTGTTTTAGTTTTTGTATGAATGTTTTATTATTTCGAATCATTATGTGATACGGACGCTTCGATCAAATACAGATGGAATTGATAGAGCAGGTAGGTCATACGTACCATTAAAAAAGTTAAACTAATTGAAATCGCATAAATAAATAAAGCTTAATAATCCACTCATCATCATCTAGCCCCAAGATAAACAGAGCTTGTTTTATGGGTACTAGATGACTGACATTATACATAGATAAATACACCCAGAAACGGAATAAGATGTTTACAGATCATACAAACATTTGTCCTAAGGCGGACTTTCGTCAGCGCCCAATCGGAGAACAATAGGCACAATGTTATCATGGAAAATATTCCTGACTAGTTTATTCTGACAATTTGAAATCATTGCCTACCAGGCAATTATTTCTTAGTCATTTAAAACGGGATATTTACCATGATTTGATTTAGTTTTAATAACCATGATAGTTTTAAAAGTTTCATTGACTGGTAGGTAGTTATTTAAAATATGTATGTATATATATAGATCAAACCGTCTATTCCCACTAGTTCAGTTGTCCAGTTCAGTTGACTGAACTAGTGAGATTTCCTTTCTCATTTGTTCAGTCGACTGGACTAGTGAGATTTCTTTTCTCATTTGCTCAGTTCAGAAACAACAGTAACTAACCTATCCATCCAATAGTGAACGATATATACCATTATTCCGAGAAAGGACCTGAAGCCAGTATAGAGAGCGTGGGGCACATCATCAGTCACTGCTTTTTACTTATAATGATGTTAAAAATGTTACCTAACAGGCGTTTGTGTCCACCCATTGTACCAGTCGATGCCCAAACAAAACTTCTCATGGAGGATCAAGTACAGTTAAATGGTGAGCACCTTGAAATAAATATAATTCCGATAGATTGTTGAAATGGACGAAGTAAGAAAATTCCAGAAATGTTAAATGTGTTAGAATAAAAGCTTGTACAAATCTATTCAAAATCACTTCTGACCCACCGTAGCACCGACCGTCCCTCCAGTGGTACGGTGGGTAATTATTTAAAAAAAAATACCACCAATTAATAGAGATGTGACATTACATCTCCCCTAAATGACCGTCTCCCCACACAATGTAGGCGATGCATTTGTGTTTTTAATATTAAAACGTATTTATCCTTCTATACTAGTTTCGTATAAGTTTTCGTTCAGAAATTTAAATTATATCATAAATCGCTTAATTGGTTAGAGCGTCTCATTACTACGGAAGGTCGCGCGTTCGAGTCCCGCCGAAAATTTTTGGGATAATATTTAATTTCTTACAGATATATAAAGTGTAGTCTTATTATTGACAACCGATGTGGCGCGGGGGGGCGAAGGTCGGCCTGCGACGCAGGAGGTTGCGGGTTTGATTCCCACCTCAGAACAATTGTGTGTACGATCTGCAGATATTTATTCCGGGTTTTCGGGTCGTTTTCTATGTATAATAAAAAATATCTATCTATGTTATATATTGTATTATGTCAGTTGTCTAGTACCCATAACACAAGCTCTGCTTACCATGGGGCTAGATAATGCTGTATGAATTGTTAGCATTATTTATTTATAGGTATTATTATATTGGCTTTGCGAACTAAAATTCAAGAAAAGCGCTACCGAGCTCTACCTACATGGCCTTTAAAAAATGACTCCCAATTTATTAAGAGTATAAAAAGCCCCTTCCCATGACACCAGCCTGGGCGTTCTCGCAATCCTTCTTCGATATTTCATTGTCGTTTTTTATTGTGATCGCAGTGACATTTCGGAGACCAGTTATTAAATTAGCCTTTGTATGGAAAATTAATATGTGAGCTTCTGTTTTGTATCGTGTGTCGATAATCTTTGAAGACCATTCAAATGTGATTTGTTTGATACATCGGACAAGAGCGGAAGAGTATCAGCAATCATTAAACTAAATCATGCGTCTGTAGATGCTTAACAGTTATCTATATAATATATAACAGAAATCTGGTATAGTTCATTTATTATATCACCCGGTATAGAATGATTAAAAAACCTTGTCTTAAAAAAATAATGTACCTAAGTACCTTCCATAGAAGGAGTGAAGTCGTTTTATTTACTTAGGTTGCATAGAAAATAATAATTCTTGCAAATATAGGTATTTATGTAATGTGTGTAAAACTGTTTGTTCTCAGAATAATATAAAACAAATTCAATCAAAAAATAAAATTAGTTAAACGTACTAAGCAAGCGGTTCTTCAAAGAAACAACACAAAACCAATTAGCCTACCAAAATATCATTTTATTCCTTATCATCGACATCTCCGTATCCTAGAGTCGTAATACTGGTAGGCGGTTGTTTATCCGATCCTGTATCGACCATCAAAAGACAATTCCAAGTTGACATCCAATACCATATTCCTTATTCCCATGCGTTCTAAGAACCGAGAAACTGATGTCCAACATTAATCCTAATGTAGCGATCTGGTGGTAACCGTCGTTTAATCTAAACAAAAATATTTCAATGCCCAATAAGAGCATGGCAGTGAAAAAACTGTGGTCGCCCGTAAGGCATTCAATGAGTACGACTACTGGGAAGTTATGCGGACCACTGTCATAGCACGACTGCTAGTGATGCGACGCCAGATAAACTTCCACTGTCGATAATTTTGAGAAAGAGTCACATCTTTAAGGGGAACCTAATTTGTCCCATGTTTATAATACGAAGAAAATAGTTAATAGCACGACTTTGTGTTTTTTTCTGTAAAATTGCATGGAAATATATATGTCAAATGGCTCATAAACCTTCCTCTTGAATCAATTATTAAAAAAACCGCATCAAAATCCGTTGCGTAGTTCTAAAGATCCAAGCGTACATAGGGATAGACAGACAGCAGGAAGCGCCTTTGTTTTATACTATGTAGTGATATACAATTTATCTTGTAAAGATTCGTTTCAATGGGAAGAGAAGGTAGGCAATGTAGTATAGCGCTGTGTTAGACAGACTTGTGTGCATAAACCTTTTACACTAGAAGCTAAAGAAAAACTAGAAGCTGCTTATCGATAAAATCAGTGCGTATCGACAAGTCGATATCGGCGCGTCCCATCACTGCAGACACCGGCGCAAGCGCACGACAGATGATCAGTCATGCGCCAGATGCTGCGATAAGCCAGCGGTAGCCGCTCATTAATCTACCCACTCCCCACCATCCAGCACTTACCAATTAACTGGACATACTGTTCTAGGAAGCGCAGAGAAAGTATTTCAACAAAGGGGACAATATGATCCATCGAAGCTTGTAAGTCTCTAAATTGTAGAATAGAATGAGACTATCGCCTTCGTAAAAATTATTTAGGTACTTAACCTCGAAAAATAATCTATCTGATTTCCGTCACTGTGAATTTCAATTTCAGGTCGGTTTAAAACAAAACAGTAACTAATGAAAACTAGATTAAAAAATGATTAATACGAAAAAGAAAAAATCGTGAGCTAGCAGCTCTACGTAGTCACATTTTGAAATATAGAGCTGCTTGAAATAAATACTTTTTATTTGATTTTTTTTTAATACATATTTAGAAAGCAAGTTATACTGAAAGGTAGAGTCAATATCCAAAGCTCTACCATTTTATTATGAGTTATTAACGGTTTCTAAGAACCAGCGCCATCAGACGATATCAAATAGTATATCTCGTAATATTGGTACCTACCACCAAATAGACGGAACCAGATTTAGTGCGTTCGAAGATGATATTAGTTGCGTTATTGCATCGTAAAGTTTTTATGGTTTTATGGGTAGTCTTCTTTCTCATTGAAAGGTTTATCTTTAATCATAAATATGGTTATGTAATAGCCTATGTAGATATTTGATTGGGTGTTTATGTATCGCTGCTATAGGTGGAACAGCCGTAAATTCCTATTTATTGGTGTTTAGTGGTGAGAAAAGATTTGATAGTTTTGATGGAATTGGGGGATTAGGTGCTGTTTACTTACTGGCTAATCAAAAGAATGCCGCCGTTGTTACGTGAGAAGTTTTTATGTTCAACAATTAGGCATTTCAGTAATAGCGTAGGTGTATATATTATTACGAAAGTTTTTAGATAGGTAAGTACTAAATACCAAACCCTCTAACACACCATAAAGGACCTATTGCTATATGAATACGCTGTTTTTAATTAATATATAGGTAGGTATACTAGCTGCGCTTTATATTTATAATTAGCTTCTATCCGCGGCTTCGCGTGCGTTTTTTTTTTGGAATTAATAGTACCTATATAGTAAATAAATAAATAAATAATGCTGGACAATTCACACAGTATTGTATAGTATAGTCTAGTAACCTATCTGTTAATCCATTTCAAGAACTAAAACTTTGCAAATTTCAGTTCAATCCGTTCAGTAGGCTTAGCGAATAGAGTTAACAAAGACCCAGAAATAAAACTTTCGTATTTATAATCCTATCATATTTATAATGTCAGCGTGATGTGGTTATTTACCTATTACTTAACTGAGAAAGACTTCCTTAAAAAATGTCTTAGAAGTGTTTATTTTTAATCGCTACGTACTCGCAAGAATGTAGGAAAAATAATCCCAGACAATATTCATTCATGAGGAGCAAGAGTTTAAGAGTCAAAAGTACAAGGCTCAACAGAGTCTATTTCCATGTCATTACAGCCACAACTGACAGCTTATTAATATACTATTGCGGTCAAAAGTTAATCGCGTTTAAGTCGCCCACGAAGATTCATCACAATCGTCATTATTCACACACAAATTATGTAATTTCAATAAATGGAGCGTATTGAATAGTGATGAGCGACGGTAGACCGCGAGAGGACCCCTGCTGGGCCTTTAGCCCATTACTTACACTACAATAACATAACCTAATCATATACATCGACCATTGCTTTTTATCTTCCTTCCTTAGGCTCAAAAGTCCTGGTATACCGTCAATGGAAGTGTTGTAAAGCAAGAAAGTAGAGTTTAACTAGCATTTAGTAGACGACTCCAATAAGCACTTAGCTCCTCATTGTGCCGTATGAAATATATTATTGTGGGATCATGTTTGGATAAATGAAACTGTGAGATCTTTAGGTGTATAGTGAAGAAATTCTGTAAGGTGTTCTATTCTGAAATATGGCTAGAGAGCTATACCTATGTATACCCCATATAATCTAGCACTAACTACTAAATTGTTGTCCACACTACCCAAAGGTTAGCAGGTAGAGAATGCTATCTAGCATTATGCTCGCCTATGTACAACTTTTGTGCGATAAAGTATATTCTATCTTCTGTCTTTATCTAAGCCTATGGAGGTAAAAGACTACAGCTACATAATTTCCAGGGAAAACAAAGGAATGCGTAGCAGAATCGTATCGACTACAATATTTTTCACCTAATTTTATGAATTAAATTAAACGTATATATCTCAAAAAAGTAACCATTAGGTATCTACGTCCATAACGCAAATTGAACCTGCCATAAAATGCATAGGATAAATGAACAGTCCATAGTTCTACAATTAAACGAGAGTTTAAAAATCCCATTATTTATCCCAGAGTTATGAAAGGAGCAATAATAGAGCGTTAAGTGCTAAGCGACTCTACACGTCCATAATTGATTTATAGGCAAATATTATATCTGTTCTCACCAGGTAGGCGATGAGTAATGACCCAACCCGATACTGTTTAACGTTTTTTTTCACCCATTTAATCATCCGCGCACTTGTTTGATTGACGCTTTATTTCGTGTAATGAAACGGTTGAGTTCAGCCCAGGTCGCTCTTATGCGGGTAATTGCGTCGAGGAGTCGCATCCATCACCCATGTTGCTGAGTGTAAGATGTCAACAAAATGTCCGAGTGCAGCGTCCGCACACCCATCAAAACAATATAAAACGCGGGATGTTATCGATAATGATCAACGCGACAACCCTCTAACATTTTTTGTGGTTGACATCGCGCTAATAATACTCATGAGAATGCGCGCGGACCCCCGCCAACCTCCTTTTGTTTTTAATTTCTACCTCAGTGGCACCAATTTAATTGGACTCAACTCGAGCGAGCGCACCTTCGTATTTCACCTCGGCTCGCTTCATTTGAATATTTAAAGCATTTCGGGTCCCGTCGTATTATTTTGTTTATTTACACAATATTTATATATTTATTTCTGGTCCAGCGTCATTTATTTAGTGACGTGACTTACCGATGTCGCGTCCTTCCAAGTATCTACATAGTTAACGCGGTAGATTCTCGCGTTCCATTTAAAAGTTGGGAATCGTTTGTTTGGTTCGTCTTTTTGTGAGGTCGCGACTACGCGGCTGGCGCGCCCGCTGGCTGCGGCCGCGTGTGGCGAGCGCAGCTCTTCGTTGTTTTCTCGCCAGCCCTTATCTTCGACAAGATTGCTCGTTTTTAAATGAAGTTATATCGTCCCGATTGAACACCGGGCGACGAAGGCGAGGCGAATTTTTAATTAGTTTCCGAAGATAGAGAATTTTAAGGAGGAATGCGGGAGCCGTGTTGGATTGTCTGCGGATATCTTAATTGAGACGCGGACGCACCGTTCGTTGCGGCCACAGACTGCCGATTTGTTAAATGCGAACAGATTAATTATGAATTAAAGTATTGATTCGAGAGCAGTGCGGCGACTCTGCCGGTAGCCGCTAATGAACTGAATTAATGAACGCCATTTTTCGCTGTATCGTATTGAAGAATCGCGTGACGGCTTAGCTTAACTCCTCGCATCATTTGCGCGATTATTTCATTAGCCATGATAGCTTTCAAAGAATAACTTTATGAAAGCTTGTTTAGCGTGCTCCACATTAATGTAGATGCTCGACAACTTGAACAACTTTTGATGTTCATTGTAAATCGTTTATTGAAAGCTGTTATACTCGTACCAGCAAATTAAAACCTAGTCGGTGGGAACGAGCGCCACGACGTTGAAGCCGATGTTGTTGGGCTCCCTGGCGATGAACTCGCGGCAGACCTTAGCAGCGTCTTCCAGCAGCGAGTCAGCAGTCGTCGGTCCGTGCTCGACGGGGAATGTCTTACGCCCGTCCAGCTCGAACAGAACCCCTTCCTTATGGATAAAAGTTACGAAGTGGTTGTTGGCAGCCCCGGATTCATTCGAATCGACCACCGCCGTGCCGGAATTCACTATATCTTTGTATGCTTCGAGGATCCCTATCGAGTTCTCGAGTAGAGCTCCTTTGGCGGAGGCGTCGAGGCCCTGAGCGTCTTTCAGGTATTGCTTGAGGAGCCCGTCATTGAGATCGATGTGGTGGGTGTTGTTGGCGACGCTGTGGACGAGCGCGACGGTTCCACAGATGTTGCTGAGTATCTGTTTCATGTGGAACACGTTCTTAGGTGGTAAGGCAGTTTTGGCGGAGATCTCAGTCTCTTCCTGGCAGCGATGTTGTTCGTACTCCTCCGATAGAGGAAAGAGAAGAATCACGGCAAGGACGGGCCGAGGGACCCAGCTGAGTGCCTCGGCCTCCAACCCGATCACGTCCACCATCTTCCATCTTTCAGACACGCCAAGGCGTTGCATATATTTGTTCATAGTCTCAGGGTTAGACTCCATGGGAAGAACAGCCGCCATGTCCGAGGTACCTGTTACTATTTCTCGGCAAACAATGTATAAGTTTCTCAGGACTTTTCTAATTTTCTGCGTCACTGACATTAGGCAAAGTATTTTTGTTAAGTTTGTAAATAACATAAGACTGTCAAATTCTGGCATAGAGCACTAAGTTTGAACGCAGACATAAAAATAGGTTTCCATTGCAATACAAAGCAGAAAGGTTTAATTCTCTACAAATATTTTGGTCTCTGTCTCTAAAGATGCGTAGGTACCTATATAAGGTTTAAGCTTGATACTTATTGTATAGATAGTTGCTTATAGGTAGATATTATCTTAGCTGCACTGTAAGCCTAACCAATTTAAAAACTAATTTAGGGAGATGTTATTTCTAGGATCGATGTAGCATGTTTGCTTCGATAATGAATACAAGCTTGTAGCTTGCAAGCTCACTGGATAATGTTGACTGCTCTCGCCATATGCAACTTGCCCAGATTTAATTCTTTGAACAAACTAACTTGGACCGGTTACTTAAAGATACTTAAAAACGAAATATGAAGAGTTGGTATTATAACCATAATATGGGTTATAATGTCGGCTAATCAACAAAACAGTGACTCCAAATTCTGCTTAATTGAGGTAATTGTTCGAATAATTTTTCGATAAGTTTGAATAGTGCTTATTCTTGGACCAAGCAATTAATTCCCTGCTGGGTTAGAAGCGTGTTATATATTAAAGTCGAAGACGACCTACTTCAGAACCTGATTTGAAAATGATGTCGCCTCAAATCATATCCTACATATACCTATAGTTCGTTTAGTTAGGTCAATATACTCGTAACAGGAGACAAGGCAAAGGCTCTCATCGGTAAATTTATTTCGTACTAGTTTCTGCCCCATCGCACGCATTGTTAAGGATTATTTATATCCCATGGGAACTGATGTAAAGGAATAAAAGTTGCCTTTGTTTTATTCCTGTTTACAAAATTACAGCCCGATCCGTTCAGTAGTTTTGATGTGAAGAGGTCCCAAACATCCAAACTTTTGCATATAATTTATTTTGTATATATAAGTTATTTTGTGTGATATCTACTAAGCTTCAATTGGAGTTAAAATACGAGATAGAATCACAGTTGGTGTATAGATTACCTATATAGGATACTTTTTATATAATAATCGGGTCTCGAACCCGCCACCACCTGCGTCACAGGTGTCCCTTAGCCCTCTGCGCCACTGAGGTTGTCATAATGATGGCAATTATTGACAATTAGATATTATTTTTGTCTCCAATTATTATTATGATTTCAGAGAAGAGTGCGGTATTCGTTGGTGTAATTTGAGTCGTCTCCTCTCTTATTATTGTGTCGAGTTTTGTCAAATATTCACCGTGTCCATTAGCGTGCTGGGCGGGTCTTGAAGTCGCCGGTGGGGCACACGATGGGTTATAGTAATGATATGTCTGGAGATAGATCAAAAACTAAATAGGTACTAAGATCTGTTATATAATAATAAATAATAATTAACTGTAGTAGACACAGATTATACAACTGGAACGCAAATAAAACAGTGATTCTGTCGTCAGGCCGACAGAAGCAAATTTCAATAATCTCGAATAATGTCCTGGTAATACAGTATTTGAACCTAAATAAGTATTTGCGGCCAATGCGGTATATACAATCATAGCACATTGCATTTTGTATGTAATAGTTCTTGTATTACTTACTGGTCGTACAGTTACTAGCTACAAAATAGTAAGTAAGCTTGTATTCTCTAAGACGAATTATTGTAACTCCTAATGTTTTCGACCTCCTATAATTTTTATTGTTATACTCTTGATTGTTTTGTGTTATATCTTCCGAGACGTCACTAAACGGTTCTACCGGACCAGCGACCAGAGACCAGCGTTGGCTGTAACGTGTTTACAACTAACTCATGCTGTAACAGAGACCGTTTTGTGACTCATATGCTAAAATTTGCCTGTTTTGTCTTTTATTTTTAGATCATGTTTGAATTTGTTTGTATTGTATTGTATTGCATGTTTGTTTTGTTTTCCTTGATTGAGTTACAAATAAAATATCCTCATTCTCTTATTGATAGGTGAAATAAATAAATAAATAGCAATTACTGCCACCGAGGACATTACACATGGAAATGACATTACATATCCATAGTGAAATTATGAAGTAGGTACAAAAAGGAGAGCCTTATGAGAATGCAAAAGTTTAAAACGCATGGGCTATCTCTAAGTCTCTAGCCCTATTCGAAGATTATAACTCATGTGTATCTACCACACGCTTATCCACAGCTTTTCATATAATTACCTCAGAAGGGCGTACCGCATGTCCGCGGTAGACCTTCAATCATAAAGCTAAGAGCGCTCATTATTTAGAAATTCGACGGTAAATGCCAATGAAGTATTTAACTTAGTTACATACTGTCAATAAATCAGTCCACGTGATATAGCTTTCGCGTGGCCTTTTCGGCTTTACTTCAGGCCAAGAGCTTAGGTTATTTTAAATCTTTTTGTAACAAACGGTTTTATATTAGAAGCTTTACGACAACATCTGATCTAACTTCTAAATAAAATATCGTACAGCAGACATGGCTATTATGTAGATGCAGGTTGGTGACCCATTTCCTAACTTTGTTTAAATTGTTTATTATAAATAGGTAATCATAACACCAATCTACATCTAAGAGGTTACATTATACACATAAAAAACGGGATATTTATCATGATTTGATTTTTGAGTTTTTTGACAATATTTCGGCACAGTATCATGCTCATGACCACGAAAAAACTGAAGGCACTGCGAGTAAGTTTTTATGTGCAGACATACGGATCTCCCCCCTCACTTTTTGTCTTTTGCTACGAAAGTTGACTTTTGTGTTAATGACCATGATAGTTTCAAAAGTCATTTAAATTAAACTAAATTCGTTTATTGATTCAGACTTATTATATATCCATATTGTGATTTAATATAGAATTTAAAAAATTACATCATCATCATAGTGTTTATGTAAATAATGCAATGCAATTTTACTGAAATTACATTACATTCCTTACACTAACACCTACAACTCAATTTATACTGCAGCGAAGACCATAACTCACTCTTCTTGTTATTATATTTGAGCCCGTGGCGATCTGCGTAGTCCTCGCATACAAGCAGCAGCCTCCTAAAAGCTCCTTTAAAGCTGTCTAAAAATTACATAACCTTTGTCCAATATACTTACCTAAATCTCACTTATTCAGTATCAGAATTTTCTACACAAAATAGTTTTTGTCATATTTTAGTAATTCAGTCTTGGGTTAGTCCCCTGCGGTTATCATTATCAAAAAGAGAAGCACAAGTATATTTGAACTAAAATTTATTTCGCCCATAGTAACATACACACCCGATAAAACATGGCTAGCTCTAACGAGACATACATTAGAGACTAAACTTTGTACTGATTAATTTCATTTGGCGATCATCTAAAAATTACTACTACAGATCTACGATTTCAATTTCGAGCACTTGAATTCGCCATGCCGATAAAATTTGGGACATTTGCTATATTTACATTAATTTTATTGAAAAATATTACAATGGAAATTTTACACCATTGAGAAGGATACACGCAAAATGTTTCATAAAATTCGTGTTTGTGTTATTAAATAGTTTGATTTATATGTCAACAAGATAAGGTTATAGTTTGACCGAAACCGCTGTACCGCTACTTAGGAAACTGCGGCGAGGTGGGGGGCGAGGAAAAAAGAGCAAGAGTACGCGTTGACGGCAGACTGATGGATCGGAGCGGCCGATATTTCCCCCCTTTCTCGCCGCTCGCATACCTCAGGCGCGGTACAGCGGTTTCGGTCAAACTATAGTACAATTTACTTAAACTCGAGATGGCGAACTCAAAGTCTTACAATTTACAGATATATGACATTAATTAGACAATAAATACCATGCGTTTGAGACTTTATATAAAAATAGCTGACAAAAATTTTTGGTACGTCACTAAAACTACGCTAAAAATAAAAGGATTGAACTACGGACAGTTTTACAATGTTATAATTTTCACTTCTACATTTACCTCCTTACTTTGAATCCTCTCTCAACTTTAAATCCTTTTTTTGAAACTTACGCGATCTGAACACATCTTTGTACCTACTATTTTAAAGGGTATTTATTGCGTACTTTTTTTAATCAATAGATCTTCGTTTATCGCAATCCCACCTGATGGAAAGTTACGATTTATCACGAAGGACAAGAAGACATAATTCCCTTATGAACAAACCCAGGTTGTAATTGACCGGAAAAAACAGCAAGAGGCAGTTTGGGCCTTAGCAAATAAAGGTAGAATACTAATAATGCTAAGTTGTGCCAATAAAGAGATACATATATACATAGAAATATCACTGTGATATTATAATAGTGTATATTTCTGACTTATCTCAATAGAAACACATAGTAAATTGTTTAAAGTTGCGAGAGATTGATAAGTAAGAGGTTTAGTTTTATAAACATCGATAATACAATGAGCACACGTATACATTAACTAGTCAAATTATATCAGTCGAAATACCCAAGCTAGGTAACTCAATACTTGTAAAATACCTTATAAATAATAGCAGCAGGCGGAGCATGATCAGCCTATACAGCGATTCGTCTAGGATGTCATAGATAAATAAACTTCGGATCGTCATCGAGTGTTAAAATACATTACTGATTCCTTCAAATAGCTTCCACATATATACCATTTTATCCATTGTCATGGCAGTTACGGGCGGGAGGTCGCGGCATAGGAATCGAGCCACCCAAATCAGCTCGCGTATGGCATAAGAAGGAACATACCAGAGGAAAGAGCATTTAGCATCCTTCTGAATATTTTTAGCACGTCCACTGTGATCTAGTGAATTATAAATCATTTATTTTCAGGAATGTAGTAGATATGTGCTGATAACGACGATATTTTCTCTATTCTAGCCTAGGCAAGTCGTTGTCTAGGTTGTTCATGCTATCGGAGCAGTAGCCTGATTTATATATTGAAAAATAATTTCACAAACAGGCAAATTTAAAGGACGGCTACGGAAAATGAGCACTTTGAATCAAAAGACGTATCTAATAAATTGCACGTAATAAAGTGTACGAACTGTACTTTAAAGCACTTCAGTTCAAATAAATATTTGAACATTGTAAAAAAATACAAATTGATATGGCAAAAAAAATATTTTGGCGATTTTTATTTGTAAAAAATAATTAAATTGAATATTGTGTTAAAATAATGTAGTACAATAGGCTATTTCTACGTTGAGCACCAAAGTAACTTCAAACATAATTTAATACCATAGATAAACAAAAACAATGCATTATCTACGATAATACTGAACCTGTAAATTATTATGTAAAATAATATGGTTATTATGTAACATACATTATATTATAAGTAAACTTAGAATATTGTTCGTTGGAATAATAATCCTTAACGCCTAAACTTAAGAACTAAGTTAGAAAAGCTACAGTTTGTAACAAAGTATGAAAAATATCACTTGGTCATCGGATACTTGCATGAAATAGTCAAAAGTATAAAAATTCAATTCACTGTACTAGTAAAAATTGATAGAAATTCTTAATTAGTAAATAGAGTAAAAATTGTTTCTTATGATCAAAGGAAACACTTTTAAAATTTCATAGACAAAAAGAGATCAAAAGTATTGAAGCACTGAAGGAGAAATTTCCTCATAAAAAAAATTCTATGTAAATTTAATTTTATAGATAAATATTTAAAACGGCTTTTTTTTAAATTATGCTACACTAATAATATTGTATCGAATGAAAAAAAAAATTAACTACGATAATGCAGTTGGCATTGTCAGGAGTATTTTTTTAAAATGTTTACCCAGGTGCAGTTCCACCGTGCTTGCACCAATTTGTATCTTTTTGCTTAGTTAATAAAGTTCTATTTTGAATGAAAGTGAGCGCAGCGTTGTTTTACTTCTCTGTGTTAGCTGACCATGAATAAAGTTTTTGTTACATATTTAGAAAATAGGCACGGCTATTTTCACGTACATTATATATAAATTCTCAAAAAAAAGTAATAATAAAGAATATCGAAATACAATAATCACATACATTTTAATTATTGTTTTGCTTAAAATGTTCAATACATTTCCACTCATACAAATATACGGACAATATAATATGGTATACAACACATATACATAAAAAAAATACGGAACAGCAAATAATGTCAAAATATTCTTGATTCAATAAAAATAAAATAATTAAATTGATTGAAATTAATCATTATAAATGACGAATAATACTTTTGGAATTACCAAATTGATAAAAAATATCACAAAATAATGCTAATAAACTATGTAAAGTAGTATTTAGCCAAATGGAATTTCAAAGTCATATTTTATTTCAATTACAAATTTTCAATTATTATTTGAATATAAACATTTCTTGATCAAAACCGGCTATAGCTGCATTGTAATTATGATTGTACAAAAATTTACCTATTGTATAGTGTCGGTTACAATCCATTATTAATAATTGTTAAATGGTAGGTATTTACCACCGGTAATATGGCCCCGATTATGTTAACATAAATATTCAGCTTAAAGAAACTATATTTAAAACCACACGCTAAATATTTTTATCCATTCGAGGAATGATATGCATGCTAAATAATGAAAATACATTTAATTTTTAACTTGAATTAACAGCTAAATAAGATAGCAATTCGCTTGGACGCATAAAGGCGTTGCTATCATATATTTCATAGGCGCTATTCGAACATAATTTGCTTTTATTATATTCTTAGGCATTCCAACCTACATTACTTATCGATATTGGTAATCATTACGTACGGCCCGTAAAATTACTCTTGTACCGTAGTTCTAACATTCTAAACATTGTACTTTGTTTGCATTATTAGGCTTATCAAGATTTTAAACTTATGCTGATCGAACTACAATTATGCGACAAAGACAAGCCCTATGGTTCACGCACACCTACCTACATAGTTGTAAATTAGGCACACTAGAAAAAAATAGGAAGAAAGTTGTTTTGTGAACATTCCTATAGAACTCTGTTATCTTCTTTATTTTGCATTGTCAACAAGTGCAAACCTGTAGCCGAGCACGGTGATTCTCTAGGGTAGAAAAGATAATAATGACATCGTATCGTCATACATTGCGTACATTATTGAAGTTGATGAAATTAATTTCAAATAATTTACGCATTCGATGACAAAATGATGCAATTTTTCTCTGTTCTACCCTAGACAACAATGCCCGTGCTTGCCCTACTACGTTGAAGAT
The DNA here is from genome assembly GCA_943735965.1 of Eupithecia abbreviata. Classification (NCBI taxonomy): domain Eukaryota; kingdom Metazoa; phylum Arthropoda; class Insecta; order Lepidoptera; family Geometridae; genus Eupithecia; species Eupithecia abbreviata. Next base: position 8,588,038 of record OX030979.1, on the reverse strand, counting down.
TATACGTTGTATAATAATAACCTTAACCTTAGTAAGAGGACACGGAACTGATCCACTAACCAACAACCTTACTTCTAACCTATGCTGTAGATCAAAATATCAATGATTTGAGAGAGAAGACATTGAGGACATTTGATTTTCACTATTTTGATGCTGAGCGTTGGCGTGACGGACCTGACTGTTCATAGAACGAATATAATGGTTGTGGTATTATTTTGATAGGGCCTCAACAATTAATGACAATTTTTATATTAGAGACGGTTGAGAGAGGCGCTTTGAATTAGGACATGAAACAACTGTCATTGCGTAAAGAAACGTACATTCAGCGTACTTATTTATAATGGAGCTCAGTGCATTAGACGAAATATTGTAAAGAAATACTTCTTTGCAAAGCATTGTATGGGCTTAGGCGTATTTTTGCCATAGGTTACAATAAGATTACCTTACCTACCCCTTTCAAGGTAAAAGTATATCCCAATAACTTTCCGTCTTTATTACAGTGAAAACAATAATGTTATCAATGGAGTGAAATAGACACTCACAAAGAAATCTTTTACGAAAACAGTATCCTTATATGTACGAGTGTATAGTCAATTTTTAAAACAGTCGTTTATGTGTAGGTATGTGTAGGTATACACCATATACGATATATATATATATATCGTATATGGTGTATAAGAGCTCACATTACAAGTGCGCTCTTATTTACGGAGACGGATTTTTTGCGCCGACCCGACATCTAGATAGCCTTTGTGATCGCAGATAACTGGGCTATGATTGTTCACAGAGGAAAAACGTAACGTAAGTGGATGACTCCCTTAGCAATGGGACTCCCCGTTCTCATGATGTCCAGAGTCGAAGCTGCTGAGATGTCCCAGACCTTTGGGGGGGATGGGAGGAGGCGTCTCGCCTTCGTCCACTCGTAGAGGTTCCGACATCATGGAAATGATTTCGTCGTAGCGCAGCGATTCCACTGCTAGGTCCAGATCTGTGAAGGAATAGAGGTCTCTTATTTACTAAGTTCAGACGGATGTCTTTTAATACGACGTTTGCGACATTCTATTATTTTTTATTCTTGTTAGGTTAGTAGGTCCTTTCATTTATAATTTATGTTTTATCAAATTATATCTGATTTTACTGTGACATTTATATTATTTTTGTATGTTATATGGGTTTTAAATCATTTAAAACCCAAAGTAAAAAGGCACACTGAGAAGGTTGAATTTATTTGCGCTGAGTTTCTCAACCCCGCAGTAGTTTTGATCGATAAATATTTTTAAACTTATAGATACTTTATAAGTACTATTTAACGGGTATTTATCGCGTTTATTTATCTTTTTTCCCTGACTATTCAATAGATTTACAAATTGTCCAGTCAGCCCGTGACCACGACAGTGTGTAAACCTGATGAAACGTCGGTAAAAATAGGTAAATTAACCTTAAAATGAAGTTTTGATTAACAATAAATGTAAAGCCCACAAGTAGATATAGAAGCCTTAGAGCCCTACAGCACCGTGATACCACGCTGTCGCCTCTGGCAACATAGCGTTTTTTTTTCAAGAGTGACCATGTTTACCTTTATGTTCGTCCGCGTTGGTGTACGCGTGTGCGTCGACGCTGACGCCTGAGTCCCGCGCGTCGTACGCGTCCGAGACGCGTCCTCGCCGAGGCACGGCCGGCGCAGATGCCCACGAGCGTTTGTCACCTGCAAAGATGATTTTAGAAGATTTGATTACTCGGACTAAGTCATCAGTCAAGACTTGAGGTGAGTATTTTAGAGAAAACTAGTCTTACATCAATTAAGATTTATGATTTAAGTATTTACAGATTTTCTTCTAACTCAAGATCACTCTTGATTAACTAAATGGGGTTCATCAGATTAAGAAGTACAATGTCACAGACAGACACAAACATATCATCTACCTTATTACACCGTTCTATTGGGTCGGGGTTCTTGTAGACTCTACAGTGTAGAGTCAACAACAGGCAAGCGTATAAAATCAAAAAATCATAGCGTAGTTATGTTACCCTGTTATCTGAAATAGAGGTACAAGCTGAAATCAACTTGAATCTAAAATATATTTTTTTCAGGCCCACAAAGATGAATGAAGACTGGCCATAAACTGACCTCCTGATACGCGAGGAGGTAGCGGCGGGGCGTCCGGCTCGCTCCAAGACGCGCGGCTGTGTCTCCGTGTTTCTACTATCTCACCGTCCATTGAATCTCTGAAAAAAAAAAAACATTTTTTTTAAATAATAATGATGGACAATTGGATAATTCACACAACAACATCTAGCCCCAAGCTAAGCAGAGCGTTATGGGTTTTATTGATATACATAATCAAATACATTACATAGATAGATATTGTTATTATAAATAGAAAGCGATCAAAATATCCGGGACAAATATCTGCAGATCGTACAAATAATTGTCCCGGTAATCTAACCCGCAACCTCCTGCGTCGCAGGCGTAACTTCGCCCACTGCGCCACGGAGGTCGTCAACCACATCGGTCGTCACGTATTGTGACATGTTATGGGCTGCTATTTAGATAGCTTTTTTGGTAGTTGAGAACACTTACCGATATTTCTCAAGCGGCGGTCGTGTAGGAGTCCTGGGGTCCCCAGACTTCGGTCGCAAGGGCAGCGGCGGCGCGGACTGCGTCATGTTATCGTCAGGACAGTCTCGGTTGTCGCCCACTGGGACACTGCACGACATTATACTTTGCTGCTCCAGCGGCTCTTCAGAGGAAACCTGTATGATTAGAACTCGTATTACAGCACGTATAATTATATCGCCAAAGCGATCCTTCAGTCGACCGGATTGAAGAAACTTTATTTTTAAATAACCACGCTTTTATGATAACCTTAATAATACAACTACAAACTGCCATCAAATCTATAAAATATATACGGCTTAAGAAGTCAATGTTTAAAAATTGCTTAAACATTTAAATCGTGATAACTAACCGGTTTATCATAGAAATGTCCGTCTTCATAATAGTTGTCAGTTTGCTGGATGCTCTGCGATCTTTTGTCCAGCGCTGGTACTGGAGGCAGTGGGGTACTGTCAAAATGAAACCATATCGTTATATTTTTCTTGAAATTATTCTGCCTTAAACAGCTGGATTGTTGAAGATTAAGCCGATCTCAGCAAACCCGATGCTTCTATACTCCGGGCGAACAAAATAATGAATTAATGAAAACTTTATTGTCCCTATTTAAAATTAAGAAAAATAAAAAGGGAGAGAACATGACCGTTACTATAACTAAAAAGCACATTCTTTAACAAAATTTGAGCGTCAAAATGAGAATTTCTGATTTTGTGTTTGTAAGTTATTTTCAAACATGATATTTGAGTATAGTAAGAGACAACATAGAGCCGAGAAGCCGAGAAAGATCTTGTATCGGTGGCAGAGTGCCATTTGGTTTGCTGAGTCATAGGAATAAGTACCGATTATAGCGTAAATAGTTTTTTATATATATATTTCATTAAAAGATTGATTCGTTATTGATAACTGTTGAGTTAAAGACTCACTTGACAATGCTCTCAGAGAGTTGTCGCCGTGCGCGAGCCAATCCTGGTCCCAAGTTCTGTCGAAGCTGATTGAATCTCTCTACCAAACGCCTACAAAGAAAGAAGATATAATATAAGAAATCGCATGTTTGACACAATTAAAAAAGAAAATCATCATCATCATCAAGCTGTAATAGTCCACAGCTGGATATAGGCCTAGCGTAATGAGCGCCAAAGTGCCCTGTCTTCAGCTTGCAGCATCTAGCATCTGCCTGCAGTATTTCGTAAGACATCCCACCTGGCCGGAGTGCGTCCTACACTACGTTTGCTGAGTTGCGGTCTCCACTCAAGAAGACATTTACCCCAGCGGTTGTCGGTTCTTCAGCCCTATGTCAAGCGGTGGACCTATAATGACTCTTGCAGAGAGAGCAGTCTCGACAGAAAGTTCCAGAACTTACCTATGCAGCGGCTTCACATCTTCAGGTGCTAATCGTCCATGCAGCGTCAAACAAGCATCAACAACAGCCAACTGAGACGACACCAATCTTCTCAGTTTGGCCGCAGCCACCGCCTCTCTAGGCGTTGCTACTCTAGCGAACTCTGAAGTTAGGAACGCTTGCTCGTATTTAGTGATGCCTCCTTGGACGTTCGCGTCTATGGTCCCTTGTAGACGCATTGAGAATGGGTTGATGTTGCGTGTGGGGTCGGCGGTGTATTGAGAGATTAGGGAGCGGAGTTCTCTCTCGGTTGCTTCCATTGTTTCGCAGGCGAACTGTGAGAGAATGGGGGAAATTAGAGGTGTTTTATTACGAACTAGTTTCTGTCCGCGACTTCGAACGCGTTGTTTCTATGGAAACGTTTTAAGGTTATTTCTATCCCATGGGAACTGATTTATGGGATACAGTGATCGAGATACTTTACTCTATCAACTGTGAGTTGTATGTATGTAGTTCTATTTTCGACCATTTCAGTTATCGTTGGAACGAAATAAATGTTAAGTTTAACATGACTATTAACGATAACTAAGGGCAGAGCTTAGACAGATTTTTGTTGTTTAACTTTACCTCAACTGGTGGTATTTCCTCGACCGATCTTGTGACGACTTCCGACCAACGCAGAATGCCAGGTAAAGGGTTTTCCGTTACCAATGTAGTTCTTTCGATCCATAGACTCTGAAATATAAACATTTCTTCATATAACTCTACAAGTAGACAAAATCGAGCACTCGTTATTCTCGACTATAAAAAGAAGGCCACGTTTTCCGCACTTTCATCACCGATAAAGTTTTAGAATTTTAATCGCATAAGCAATATTATTGCTGCCAAGCGCAAAAAGAAACACATGGCGTTTTACTGTCAGTTATCGATTTTCTATTCTTGGCGGTTTCGTAACGTTGCGCCGCCGGACGGCTATTTCTGCCGGGACAAAACTTTCAAATCGGCTATGTGAACATACCAGATTTGAATGTCATATTAGGGAATAGATATTTTTCCCCGATCCTAGATATGAGTTAGTAGAATATACCTCACCTTTGAACTCCTTATCCTTGTTATCTAGCGGCCGGTCGCAGAGGAAGGTATCGACGTCGTTGCAAGCATAGAAACGCTTCACTTGCTCAGGCGCGCCGGACGACCACGTCCGACGGGACGCGACGGGTTTCACATAGCAGAAGTTAGTAGAATAAACCTCACCTTGAACTCGTTATCCTTGTCAATAGGCGGTTTGTGCAGCGGCCGGTCGCAGAGGAAGGTATCGACGTCGTTGCAAGCGTAGAAACGCTTCACTTGCTCAGGCGCGCCCGACGGCCACGTCCGACGGGAAGCGACGGGTTTCACGTTGCAGATTTGAATATCTGGAATGAAGAATAAAGCCGAGTTTTAGGTTTTATCGCCTCTTGTCTTATTCTGCCTTTTAAATGAAAGGAAAAGAAATTGCAGAGATTTCGCAATCGCTTAAGCTCAAGAAATCAAATAATAGTCTACAAAAATTACTGGCTAACATTAAAACGGTGGGTATAAACTTGCCAAGACACTAACGGTGGGCATAGTGACAGAACGTTAATTAAGATAAGGAACTGCTATGAAACTTGGCGCCTTTCTTTAATGATCTCAGCTCTTTTATCAGTGAAACCACTATCTGAACGAACTTGGTGAGATTTCACATTTATGTTTTGGTTTCGTTAATACTTACACTGTCCATCATTAGCAATAATAGACTCGTCAGGCGGAGTGTTTCTCATCAGAATGTGTGCAGCAACGTACTCGGCTTGCAGACGCTGCGTGAACGCGCCGATTCTCTCGTAGTCGTGCCCTCGGTATACGAATAGTTTATTCTGAAAATGGAGCACTGATTTGTACAAACTTATGGAGTGATGATGTCCAGCAGTGGACTACTATAAGATGATGATGATGGAAGAAGAACATTGGTTAAGGGATTTTGAACTGGAAAGTATCCACCTAAACAATTATAATCTAGGTTCCTACTATTGTAGACCGTCTATTGCTCACGGCGGATCCTGTATCTATGTTAGGAAGGACATACAATTTAAGGAAATAGACTTTTCATTTATTTCGATAGAACAGGTATGCGAAATATCAGCGGTAGAACTGACCGAATATAATATAACAATAATTTGTATTTATCGTTCGAATTTGACCAGTCTTTCACAGTTTTATCCATGTCTGGAAGGATTGCTGGACGATCTAGTTCAGAATGGGAGGGATTGCGTTGTTCTCGGCGATTTTAATGTTGATCACCTATGCACATTAAATAATAACCGGAAACGATTCAGTGATATTGTAAACACTCGTGACTTTTGTAATGTAGTGGATTTTCCCACAAGGGTTACAGCCACTACAAGCACTTGCCTCGACCACATGTATGTGAGCGGAGAGCGGGTTCGCGCGGGAACAGTGAGCGCGCGCGCGGTCGACTCCCAGCTCAGCGACCACTACGCCGTGCGAGCCGAGGTGGCGTGCAAGGCGTGCCCGCCCGCGAGCACCGCTCGGCTTGCCCGCTCCTACACGGACGCTAATACACGTAATTTTGTAGCTGCTATGGAAAGCGTTGACTGGTTCGAGGTAAGTGGGAGACGGTTGTCGGCGGAAGATCTGGCTACATCTATTATAAATGTGTTAAAAAACAAACTACAGATATGTTTTCCTCTAAAACGAGTAAACATTTCAAATAATAAAAAATCGTGGGCTACTCAGGAAATATTAAGTTTAGAACTTCTGATAAGGGAAACTAAATCGTTAATCTTTAAGTTCCCATCAAACACAGCTTTGTTGACGAAACTCAGTGAATTTGAAGTAAAATTTAATGACGTGGTCCGAAAGAAGCGCGGAGATTTTTATTGTAACTTAATTGATAATGCTTCAAACACCACTAAATCGATGTGGGAGGTCGTTAGGCTGGAGACCGGCCGGGCTGGGCGAAACCATGATTTCCTTGACTCGATACGGAAACCGGACGGCTCTAAGTAACCTTCGGAGACAGAAGCTGTCGATGCAATGAACACTCATTTTGTTAATGCTGCAGTCGTGTGCGGCGCTCCTCGCGCTAACGTCAGTGCAGCCGTACAAGCCCTGGTCGGTGCGTGCCCACCCGTGGATTGCTCCATAAGGATCCGGCCGTTCTCTGCCGCCGAGGTTCTGAAGATAATATCGCAAGGGGTGGCGCACAAACCCACCAAAGACATTTATGAGATGTCAATATCGCTACTGTATGCTGCAGCGGCACCATTATCATTTATTCTCGCAGAGCTCTTCAATGCGTGCATTAAGGAAGGGCGATATCCGTCAACATTGAAAAATGTTCGTGTATCGCCACTGTACAAAGGTAAAGGAAGAAGAGAAGACATAAATAGCTACCGGCCCGTCTCTATCATCCCAGGAATAGCTAAAATTTTTGAGCACGGACTCAGTACAAGAATTACGGAATTCCTCGCGAAGACCAAGTCCCTGTCCGATAGGCAGTTTGCGTATCGGGCGGGAAGGTCGACGACAGACGTGGCGCGGGAGCTGGTGCGGCGCGTGCTGGAGGCTCGGGAGAAGCGGCAGCACGTGGCGGTCGTTATGTGTGACCTGTCCAAGGCGTTTGACGTTGCTGATCACGATGTACTGGCTGCGAAACTAAAACACTACGGATTTAGTGGTCCATCACTGGCTATACTAACAGACTTTATGTCTGGTCGTCGTCAGGTGGTTACGGGGGCTGGGGGGAAAGTGGCTTCACAACCACTCGGGACCTCAATCGGCGTCGCACAGGGATCGTCGCTCTCCAACATCATGTTCTCTCTCCTCCTCAATGATCTTCCTGGATGCCTGGATGCGGCGCACATACTTATGTATGCTGACGATGTAGCCGCGGTAGTCCAGGCGCCTACAATAGATGCATTGGAGGGGAGATTGAGCATGGTGGCGGAGAGCCTCAATAGGTGGTTCAAAATCAATGGCTTCTTACTCAATACCACTAAAACCAATTTTATTTGGTTCAACCTGAGTGGGCATCCACAGAGGCCTTTAAACGTGGTATTGGGAGGTGGAACTGTCAGCCGGGTTCGATCTGCAACCTTCTTGGGTTTCAAAATTGATGAGGGTCTAACCTGGGAACAACATATTGACAAGCTCTGCGAGAGATTAGGACGGGCGTGTTTCGCATTGTGGCGATTGTCTTCGACTCTGGACCAAAATATGACCAGGAGCTGCTATTTCGCTTCTGTTCATTCGCTACTTCAGTACGGTGTAGAGCTTTGGGGGAATGCTGCTGATTGGGAGCGAGTGTTCAGAATGCAGAAGAGAGCAGTGAGGGCAATAGTCCGCGTTCCGTGGGACACGCCCGCCCGCCCTATTTTCAAATCACTAAGGATCCTGACGGTTCCCTGCCTGTTCATCCTACAAGCAGCTATATACGCCCGTAACCACTTTACTGACTATCCTAAGCTTGGTGATGGCCACAATTACATGACAAGGAGCAGGCACCGACTGAAGGCCGTGACGCGGCGGCTCCAAAAAACCTCCAAACTGATCCACGTTGTGGGGCCGTCGGTATACAACCGCCTCCCACAGTCAGTCACGAGTGCGGAGTCAATGCAATCGTTCAAACGCAAATTAAAGAACTGGCTCATTGAGCAATCCTTTTACAGGATTGATGAATTTCTGAGGTAAGACTGCACCTACTATATTATTATGCATATCATCATTCATTTTTTCGATTAATTTTAAATTATTATTGCAATGATTATTATGGAATTTTGTTTTATTATAGAATTGATTATAGTGAATATTTTGAATGTATTATAATTTAATTAATAGTTTTATAGAATAATTATTTTTATTTGATGTTATAATTAACTATATTATTAATTAACTATACTATTATAATGTATACAAACCAAATTATACTTAAGTATAATAAGGACACCTATTTGACGTGTAATAATTATTTTACCAATAAATGAACTTGAACTTGAACTTGAACTTGAACTTGAAGTGATACCATTTTCGAGAGATGTTGAGTTTCGTCACTAGAGGAAACTTTCACTGTTTAATGATTGGCATAGATGTTAGTATATGAATACTGTCGGTAGATGGCGTTACAAGCTCCATTTACCACGTCAAAAAAGAAAAATGTCGACGACGAATAACGATCCGAGGGATTAGTATAATCCTGCAAAACTAGATTAAAAATAGTTTCGAACTTGGTTGTTAATTTTTTCAAATATACATGTATATAGTTGAAAGAAACAATTATTTTTTACTCTAATAACTAGTAACTACTTACTCTCACAAACAAGGGGCATCCTTTCCCGTAGAATCCAACCCTGAAATACTCAGGCTCGGGTCTAAGTTGTTCCATCACCGAGTCTAGGAAAGTGGCGTGCGTTCTGAGGCAGTGCGCTAGACTGGCGAAGTCGGACAGTTTCACTTCGTACAGTGTTGCTAGCTCGCGGAGTAGGGGCAGGCCTTTTTCCCAGCACTGAAATTAAAGAAGACAGAGATTTATTTCTTACCAGCAGTGTTGCTAACTCGCGAGGTAGAGGAAAACCTATTTAAAAACACAGAAAAATAGTTTTGAGACCAATTATAAAATATTGAAAAGCTCTCAATAATTCAATAATTCTGGACAATCTACTCAGCATTATGTAGCCCCAAGCTAAGCAGAGCTTGTGTTATGGGTACTAGATGACTGATATACATAATACATTACATAAATATGTTTTTTTATTATACATAGAAAACGACCAGAACTCCCGGAACAAATGATCTGCAGATCTTGTATTTATCCTGAGGCGAGAATCGAACCCGCAACCTCCTGCGTCGCAGGCGGACCTTCGCCCATAAAGTCATAAAAGTCATCATCATGGTAATCATGGTAAATATCCCGATATAAATGATTTTAGTGAAATCAGTAAGGACTCTATTGGTCATTGGTTTAGAATTTAAAATATTACCTTTCCACGATCAAAGTACTGCAGAACTTGGTTGTAGATTGCCTCTTTGCGCTTCCACTCCGGTGTTTCAGGGTACTCGGGATCGACGCCGATTTGATCGCTGTCCCAGCTCATAGTCTCAGCGTATAACTGTGGAACAAAACAATTTTATATCTTACTATAAATAATTTATTTAATTACACCAAAAAGTTATCTTTAACTTTATACAGAACCTGGTTACAAAATTGGGAAAATATATCTCCAAACCTAATCTCGACCACAATGAAATGATTTAAAACAAAATTAAAATATGTTTATCCTGATAAATACAGGTAAATCCAAGAACGAACCACTAACTATTATGTATCTAACAAGATTAACAAACACAACTCACAACTTAATAAAAAATATTAAGTGATAAAAAACTGGCATGCCTAAGTTAATTAAGTAATGTGTCGTTACAGTGGTGTGGCACCTTTAACCCAAGTCTTGTATTAATTTTATTACCATTCTTTGATCGGATGAAATTAGGCCCTTATATTATGGAAATAACTTATAGAAAGAAAGAAAGAAAGAAAATATTTTTATTTACCTTAAAAACTAGCATACACAATAGGACTTATGGGTCAAAACCAAGTAAAAGGATAAACCAGACAAACTAATTGAAATAAGCCCAGGTGATATAAACACATACCAAACACACGCAAAAGTTGCACGATATGACAGAAATGTAAATAAAAAAGTAATAGTAAAACGCCATCTACCAGGAATGTCTCGAAGTTAATAACTTACCAACAAGGTGCAGCCCGCTTCGACGAAGTTATCGGACGCCATGTGTAGATCATGCAGTTTGTATACGTAGCGTAGATACATTTCCTTGCGGTCGATCTCGTTCTTGTAGAAGTTCTAGAATTAAATAATTACATTGCTAAGTTTTGTTTACGGCAAGTTTCTAATGAAAGTGCAAGAGTGCTACTCTTGCACTTCCATTTGAAACAAAACACTGGTTCGCGATTTCTTAGGTTAAATTCGTTACACAACAAAACTTAGCAATTATTGAAGTTGAGAGAGGTAATTGGCCTATGCTCAATGGCATCCATGAGAAAACCATATAAGTCTTAAATTTGCATTATGAACATATGTGCGCAACAAATGGACGAATGACTCTTATGACGCCAACCGATTTCGAATTTTTTTTAACTAAGTTTTAAACCCATTTTCATTATTTCGGAATTTGAAGTCTATTTATGGTTTTTTAAAACACACCAAATTATTGAAATAAAAACATTCTTATTTACACATATGATGATGAATTAGGCGTAGAATTACCAGTAGATTGACAGTGGCTGCCATCCGCTTGTCCCTATGCTCGTGGCCTTGCATCACCGCGCGGTAGTCTAGCAGACGTTCCAACAGTCTAGTCACGCAACCCACGAAGGCAGCGCCGGCTTCGCGCCATCCTTCCGTTGATACCCTCTCCATGAGCCTATAATAAGAGAGCAGATACAAAAAACTAATTAATCTGCTATGTGAAGTGTTCTTTTAAAGTTGGCGTTTTAACAGAAGTTTTCATGCATAATGAATTAATGATACCTTTTGAATTGATAAATGAAAGCTTAAAAACCAATAATAGTTTTGAGCTTCTGAGTTTTAATTGCTATAATCATACCAATTAATACTATGTAATGTAACGCTGTAATTGTCAAATAACACTAGTTTTGAATGTGTGGGATACCGACTGGGATACCGCTTAAACATAAAACATTAGAAAAACATAATCGCGTCGATCTTAGTCAAGTATCGTATATTGCTAGGACCGATTAAAAAATTTCAATACAACAAGTGCAACTGAAAAGTAATCAACAAATAAAATACACTACAACAAAAAACAAGTAGGAGAAGCGACGCGGGTCATAATGTTTATATTTGCAAAAAATACTTACACAGAACTCAAGTGCTCCCTGCGTGTTGCGAGAACGAGAATAATGGATGAAAACGTGATAAAATACACCATTTATCTTTGTTACGTACAGGATACCAGAATTGGGAAAGAAAAACTCTGACAAGAAAAGGTTAAATATATTTTTCCTCAAAACTAACAGCTATTATTTGAAATAGTTTCTGGCACGGCTTTGCACGCGTTGTTTCTATGGAAACGTTTGAAGGTTAACAAGAATAATGGATTAAAACGTGATAGACGATAGAATTTATTTTAGTAACGTACAGGATTATAGAATTACTGAAGAAAAAGACTTAAAAAGAGGCTAACAATAATTTTCCAGGAAACTAACAGCTTTTATTTGAACTTTTTTCTACTTGTTTCTATCTTTAAATGGAAACGTTTGAATGTTGATTATATGAAACCTATTTATGGGATACTAAGTAACCTACTATGTTATTCTAGGTCTAGCTAGACCTACATCTATGCTTATTTAAGCCTGATTCGTTCAGTAGTTTTGGCGGGAAGAAGTAACAAACATCCATCCATCCATCCATCCATACAAGCTGTGAGGCATAGTGAGGACTTCGGAAGGAAAATTATATGTAAAAACAAATGAAATGTTTCTACATTAGTTTGGTTTGCAATTAACTTACACAGTATCAAACAGCCGTCTATAATGCTCATCAGCCTTATTCTCAGCGACCAGAGAGTCGAGTTTATCCACTAAAGCCGCTTCGGTTCTGCGAGCGGACCCCGTAGCGGCTCTTTCAGCGGCCATCAGCGCCACTAAAGCCGCTAAGGCTGGTCTTCGTAGAGAGCCGACGAGGGTTATCTCTAGTAATGCACCGACTGCTCCCGGTAGCATGTGGAGTTGTGCTGGTCCTGTAAAAGATTATAAAGTATAAACTGCTGCGAGTAAATTATGAATAATTATAGTAATAAATATCTGTGCGAAGCCGGGAAGGGCCGCTAGTGTATCATATTTATACATAGATAATCTGAACTTAAGGAACGATGAAGGATCAAGCGAAATTAACCGCGATAAACGCGGCACGGGAGCCAAGACGACAAGTGTCGTGAGCGAAGCGAGTCGCTAATCGTTACATAGCGTGGCGAGCTAAGCGAGGTGTTCCCTTACACTGCTCAGCTGACTGTTATCGGAATTTCATGTCTATGCAATTTCTATGAACTGGACACTGGCAGAAAAGTGACAAATCAGACACATATTGCCAAATCAGAGAAGTCAAGTCAGTTATTAACTCACCCAGCATATTCCATGTGGATAGAACCTGCATGCCAGCGGCCGCTCGCATTCTAGGCCGGTCCGGTCCTCTGCCCGCCCATCGCTCTGGTTGTAACGCACTAGATGTCACTAGTGCAACGCCCAACTCCATATAGCCGGACCATAGCTGAAATTTAATAAATAATGTTGAAATTTTCCAAGACATCATCGGGCCCCATAGTAAGTATAACTGCTTTAATGCTGGTGTAGATAGAAGATCGTCAAGATGACCTACAAAGAGCAAGCTCCTCCCCAGTCCCAGGGTAATTATCGCAAGCGGTGAGGTGTCGTTTGAACACATCCTTGTAGCGCAGATAAAAAATTTTTTTAACTTTTGACCTGCGTTAAACCCCAATCTCACATCATGGAATCCGACGACAGTCTATCACGTAGGCCTAGAAGACACCTATTTTCTAACAGTTTTTCATGTTATTTGTGCGTTGATTTTCAAAAAGTGCGTGTCGTGTGTGTTTCGTAGGGCGGAATAAAAACCATAGGTACGAAACAAAATACTCGCGTTTGTCATTATCAAGGGTATCTAAGTATGTACCAGTGGAAAGCACCACGCAGGAGGAACATAAACCTCAAATACTTGTGACTCCTATAAGTCACTTTGCAGGAGGTACATAAACTTCAAATACTTTCTTTTTCACTTCTATCAGACAGACCTTTCTCACTAAACTTTTACACTCATCTTTCGCAACCCATACGTACATACTTTAATTATTATTCTGTAGTTCACAGAACTTTAAAATTATACTAAAAATTCTCACTTCAGTTACTCTATTCTCACTAAGGTACCTGTGAATCAAACTGTGGCGGCTCGTCACCCAGAAATCGTTCAAGCAGCGGAGCGGATAAGTCTTGAAGGGCTGAAAGAAGCACTTTGCAGCTTTGTACGCGGAGAACCATCCAGTCTGCTGGAAACACCTGTAAAAGAGCGAGATAGAGAGATTATACAAATATTCTGGAAACACCTTTAAAAGAGCGAGGAAGAGAGAGTATACAAATATTGTACACAGGTTTTAAAACCTATCACTGGCACCAGTCTCTGATCGATTACTTATAAATTGAATTTGATAAATTATTTATTAAAGTGCCACCGTCTATATTGTTCCTTCATGTCCATCCTAAGGTTACCTGGAAGAGATCGCACTTAACGATAAGGCCGCCCTTTATACTTAGCATTTATTTCTGTATAGTTTTCTGTTTTGTGTGGTAATAAAGTGTTTTTTTAACCTATCTATGTATCTACATACTTACATCTTGTTCAATAAGGTGTCGAAACACAAGGAAGGCGCGCATCAGGAAGTCTTTCAGAGGTTTTCTATCGTGCGGGTGCGGCGCTAGATGGCTCCACAGTCGCTGATAGTGAATAGGCTTTAGCAGTTCCATTGCTCCGAGCAGACCAGCTACCATTGATCCCTGAAAAAAAACAAGACAAATAAATAAGTAATTCGTTGAGATTGTCCATGTAGCGTCATCATTAATGTGATTTTTTTAAGATGAACAATTCCATCACAGGTGAATTTCCACCAATCAAAATCAGCATTGTCTCGACCAACACATCTAGAGCTTAAATGAAAACACACAGAACATTAATATCCGTGTCTGTATCTAACTCCGGGTTCTTTATTCCACAATGTTCTACTAGCTACTAGCTCGTCCAGCATTTCAAAACAGGATAACAAACACAATCATAAGATTGTTTCAAATGAAAAGCAGCCATATCACTACCCAATACAGGCGAATTTCTCCCACTCAAATGCAGCACCGTCTTCTACCAACACATCTAGCGTATTCAAGCACAGAGCGTCTACATCTGGGTCCAGTTCATCCGGGTATTTTGCTGGTCTGGGTCTTCTTTCTTCTATATTAAGATTACTTACCAATACAGGCGAATTTCCTCCAATCAAATGCAGCACCGTCTCCACCAACACATCCAGCGTATTCAAGCACAGAACGTCTACATCCGGATCCAGTTCATCCGGGTCTATTTCCTGTTCTGGGTCTTCTTTCTTCCACAGTAAGGTGACTAGCTCGCCCAACATTTCAGCGCATTGGGCTAGTTCGTCACGACGCGCGAGGTGGACGCGTAGATGGTGGCAGGCAGTTGTTAGGACGATGTTGCGTGCCTCTGTAAAACGAACCATTTAATTCGATTAATGGAATAATAGAATAGAATATAACTTTATTGCACCTTCAATACAGATTTTTTTATAAAGGAATTTAATATACATGGCACAATACGTGGCCATGTTTAGTTAGTATGTATAGCGTCACTAACAGCGAATGGTGTCAAGAGTAATGTTAGCTGAGAGGCAAACATAGTTAGGCTTCGCACGCGTTTTTTTGGTTCAAATATAAAGTAGCCTTGTTGTTATTCGAGATCCAGGGCAAAATCTCCGTCCACCTCCTCTTCCACGTGACGTGTCGTGCTGTGATCTCTTCCTCATCCTGCGTGGCCGGTGCTGCCGCCAGTCTCAAGCATCTTTCTAGGCACTTATCAACCCAATAATAAACAAGCACATAAAGACAAAGGCTTTTCACATCTAACCTGGATCTTCCCCCAAAGGTCCTTTGAGCGTCTCCTGCGCAGCCGCCAGCCGCGCCTTGGCCAACGCAGGCGGCGCGTTATTGGCTGGCGCGTCCAACATGGCGGCGGTCACTCGGGCGGCCTCTACTGGCCCGAGTGCTGAGGATACCTCTTTGGCGACGCTGACCCATGACGTCATGAGGGCCACCTGTGAAGTGAGAAGATTGAGTTAGATATCGTTATAACATCGCCGGTTAGCTTGCTCACTCATTTATCATTTACTAGCTGCTCCCCACGGCATCACCCGCATTGAAATCTATGTGTATAAATGGTTTATAAAACCTACTTTTGAATCACTCTATCTATTAAAAATATTTTTTTTATAAAACAATTCGTTATTAAAAGAATAGATCTATCTTTCTTTCTTTATATACCTGAGCCGGAGCCAAATGCTCCCTATGAGGGTACTGAGCGAACGCCCTCAGAGCATGCAATGCAGTCCTGACATCCCGCCTGAAGCTATCTTCATACTGGCCGCCGGTCGCGCGAGCGAACAGTCTCCGTGACCGCACAGCTAATCGGAACACAGCGCCGAGGGAGCGGAGGCATTTGCGGATTGGATCTTGGCCTTCTGCGCCGGCGGCCCATTCAGCGCAGTGCTGGACTGATGATAGGAGGCCTCTGTGGGGATATACAGCTTATTACAGACATACATTTATTGATACCACGCACATGTCGGAGCGAGGGAAGCTCCTGTTTGTTGTCCTTTTAATTCATCATCATCCTATGTTAGCCTATGTTAATCCACTACTGGACATAGGCCTCCCGAATGAGCGCAATAGCACCCTGTCTTCAGCTGCCGCATCCAGCATCTGCCCGCAGTCCTTCGCACGTCGTTATCCCACCTGGCCGGAGGGCGTCCTATACTAAGTTGACTCCACTCAAGAACACGTATACCTCAGCGGTCACCAGTTCTTCGCGAGATTAGGCCGACACACTGCCACTTCAATTTCTTAATTCTCTAAGCTATGTCGATTCATTTAGTAGGTAACTATAATATTATGGGTGTAAGAACGAACCCAAAAAGTGTTGTGTCCTAACAGGGTTTATATGCATTGTGTACCCAATAAGATACCACACCTAAGAACTATTACCTGTATGCATAAAAACACAATAAATGATATGAATATGATGATTTTATAAATAACGTACTTGTACACAAGCGCCGCTGAGAAATGCTCCTCTATATAAACGTCAAGAACAGGCCTAAAGTGTTGGAACCTCGTCTCGTCCAGCAGACTGCAGATTGATATGAGCACCAAGAATACGGTGCCAGAGTGTGGTGTGCTGAAAATAAATAATAACAATGCATTACAATTTTGTTAAATTTGCTGTTTAAGCGGTTACAGAGGTATCAGCATATTATTAAAATAGATTTACCGATATTGTCAAGCATGAAAACTCGATCAAACTTTCTCCTGTCTTGTGTCTGTTTTTACTTCATTGAAGTTCAAGTATTGTCATGCTAGAAAAAAAATCCTACCTGTTTCCATCTTCAGTGGAGAATAGCGCAAACAGTGCATCTAGCACGTCTCGTAAGAACTTTATTAACTCTTCACAGCTCAAACCATCGCCGAGCCGTAATACTCTCAGTAACGTTTCTTGTACTTTTTCGGGACGCGCTCGCCATTGCAGCAATGCTAATAAATCCTCTGTAAACAAAAAAGATAATTATAAAATGGCATAAAATGGCACATTGACATAACCTAAGAAAATATAAGAATCTAGCCCCAAGCTCTGCTTAGCTTGGGGCTAGATAATGCTGTGTGAATTGTCCTGCATTATTTATTTATTTTACTAAGTTTTCATTTATTTAATTTAATCAAACATAGTATGTAATCTGATGATTATTTTGACAACCTTCTTTGAGCAAAGTCGAAATTTCCGGCTTACTCGAAAACATCAGCAATTTTCGTGTTTTGCAGTAAAAATACGAGTTTTATTTGAGGTGGAAATTCTTACCGTAATTTATGACTTACTGACCTCGTTAATGTAAAAACACAATTTTGTGTAAGCATATCATATCTTGAATATGTTGAGATATGGTGAAATATTTGCATGATAAAAGTAAAAAATAATCAAACCTATGTTTGCCACTATATATTTTATAAGACCTGGCACGCCATCTATCGATCATGCCGAATAATAAATTTACGACGGTTTTCAAAACTGAAATTTAAAAATCCTTTTTATTTTTCCGTTTTATTAACGACAGCATAACATATGATTTCTAGGTATTTTGAACCAGTGTAAAAACGTAAGAACTTACCATTTTGTGTAAGCTTAGTAGAACATAGTAAAGTGCTTATAGTACAGTTTTCTTTGGAGCTTCTTTGGAAAGTAGGAACGACGCCGTTCGCGGACTGCATTCTCGCTGAGTCGCTGGCGCACGATGGCAGGGAGAGGTAGCTAGCTGATGTTAACCTGAAATGTATTCATTCATACCATCAGTTTTACGAAGAATCGAAACCGGTCAGTGCCTTCATCAACTAAATTTTTTTTTTTTTGCTTTATTTGGAAGACAAACAGTTTTACACACTTAACAGATAACTTAAATAAAAACTAATAACCATTTATGTGTCCTCGCTAAGGGATTGCTTGCTTGCAGAGGACAAATGAAAATTAAGAAATAGCTTAGTCATATAACTTACACATAGGTACATTGAATTAAAATAAATAGAACTAACAACAGATAATACAAATATTATTAATATTAATATTTTGATGTTATTTAAATAAACATAAATATTTTTAATCTTACGCGATCTGATGTAATACATCACTAATACAACGGGTATTTATCGTATTTATAAACGCAATGAATACTTGTTGATTAATACTGCTAAAAATTAAGATAACTAATGAATCTCTGAATAAAGTTTAATTTGAGCCTACTTATCTAAAAATATTTGTGATTTGGCACGCCAACCTAAGAAGCAAACGGTAGAATAATTTTAGTGTTCAAATGAAGAAGGTATAGATATTTTTTTTTACCAAAACATAAATAAATAAATAAAAAATAAATAATGCTGGACAATTCACACAGCATTATCTAGCCCCATGGTAAGCAGAGCTTGTGTTATGGGTACTAGATAACTGATATACATAATACAATATATTACATAGATAGATATTTTTTATTATATATAACGACCAGAACACCCGGAACAAATATCTGCAGATCGTACACACAATTGTTCCGAGGCGGGAATCGAACCCGCAACCTCCTACACACAACCTAACATGTCACAATAAGATTAAAGTATGAATTAAAATAAGAGGTTTTAACCGATTGACTACAGTGGACCAAGTAAAGCAAAGTTGTGCAAAGTTTCGTTGGACGACCCGTCGGTAGTCGGTTCACAGTAAGATTGGCATAAGTTGAGCAAAGGGATCTGCATGCAGTATTACGCAAGTTGTCATCCCACCTGGTCGGAGGGCGTTTCTGTAACACGTTTCTGGGGTAAACGTGTTTTTGATTTGTCGGTTCTTCGCGTGATATCACCGGCCCACTACCACTTCAGCTTACTATTTCTTAGATCTATATAGATCGGATAGAGCTTTAGTTCGTGTTTATAACGATAATTATATTAAAACTTACTTGGAAGGGTCATCACATTTGTAGACATAAAGCTCATGAGCTCCGTCCCTAAGCGTCGCCCCGCTAGCTTCCATCAGGCGGGCGAATGCGAAACCGAACAGTTTCCTTTCATTCTTGTCTCGCGCTGAAACAAGGTGGTTTCTTATTAGAGAGATAGATGGCGTTACTGATAAATTAAAGGATGGAATAATACTAGGTACAGGACAGACATAGAAAAGCATAACCCTTGTCTGTTCTGAATAAATCAGAGTGTTATGAATAGCGTAAATTGACTCAATTTACGTTAACAGTCAGTACGTCATTCAGATATACGCGCATTGGACTCAATTTACTTTAACAGTCAGTACTTCATTCGCATGTGTTGTTCATGGATAAAATCACCGTTACAAATTTGACTCAAATTTCGTCTTTTTGTGACACCATTTTAATAAGGCTAATGAGGGTGATTTCTGAAAAAGGTTCGGATTTTGTTCTAGGAATTTTGAATTGAAAATGTTATTCTTTCACTTTCTAACTATAGTTTGATCGAAACGGCTGTACCACTCCTTAGGAAAGTGTGGCGAGGTGGGGGGCGAGGAAAAATGAGCAAGAGTACGCGTTGACGGCAGACTGATGGATCGGAGCGACCGATATTTCCCCCCCGTCTCGCCGCTTGCATACCTCAGGCGCGGTACAGCGGTTTCGGTCAAACTATAACTCGACTAACAACTAGTAGGATGTTGATCCTTTATATAGTAACTTACTGGAACAGTGTCTGAACTCGACCCTGACGTGCGCATGCGTGAACGTTTCCATCGGCACCGTGAGGCGGAGCTGCTCACCCCAGCTCGGGCTGTTGTTGTGATAGAGGACTAACGACTCATAGGATGTTGATCCTTTATTTATATAGTAACTTACTGGAACAGTGTCTGAACTCGACCCTGACGTGCGCATGCGTGAACGTTTCTAGCGGCACAGTGAGACGGAGCTGCTCGCCCCAACTCGGGCTGTTGTTGTGATAGAGGACCAACGACTCGTAGGATGTTGATCCAGTGCCGCTTGCTCCCCATACGCATTCCTGAAAAGGTAAAGGTAAGGAAATTATTGGTGTCAATTTAGTTAGATAAGGAATGTATTATTTTCAGTGCTGTCAAATTAGCTAGCTTTTTTAAATCTGATTTGACATAATTATTTTTAAATAATAGCTAAATTTCGGGAAAAAAAACCCCGACAATTATACTTTGAATCTCAAGTACAGAGATTAACATCGTAACATTAGACCAGAGAGGGCGCTATGGCACTGATTAGGGTAGTCTACGTCGATCCAGGCTGATAATGAATATACCATTAGAAAGGCTGCAGAGATTTGTATCAATAATAGCTTTAAAAACACTTTGGATCATGTCACTTTTTAAAACAAAACTACGTCAAAGTGGATTCACCTGTTTCAGAGATCGTTGCAGACTTCATCTGGCATTTTACGTCACACGTGACCCGTCACGGTTAGCGATTTCTTACTAGCGCCATCTCATAAATGATATATCGATGTCTATCTAGTTTCAACTGACCAAACTAACTGAATACTCAATATACTTACACTGATAACCTGTCCAGTATTATCATGAACATTGACGGTCGCAAGTACATTCTTAGCCGTACTCTTCCCTCCCCTCTCAAACTCCGCTTTCTCTAACGTCAGATAGAGGTCGTTGCGAACATCACCGGGCATTATGACGTCGGGGAATCCCCGTTTAGCCGTGATTGTGGCGCCGGAGGAAACTGCTTCTGATATACTGCCTGAGCTGGTGAGAAGGCGGAGAGCAACTACTATGCCTGCAAGAATACAAATGTATAGACAGAAAGATAGACAATTCTATATTGCACACTAAAAATTACAAAATATGTTATAATTTGGCGGTCTTATCGCTCAAGAGCGATCTAACAGTAGCTGTACAGTATCTGGCATTTAAAAAAAGAAAAGAATATAAGGTTTCACTTTTTTTTTTATTCTTTAATCCTTTATTGTACACACAAAACCTAAAAATAAGTAAAAAAGATATGTACTGCGAGCTTAAGTCTGAGTAAAAGTTTTCTTCCAGCAAACCTCTGTGTATAGTTATCTGTGTGGATTGACCAGAAATACACTATATCCATCCACGGTTGTCTGGTAGAGATCGCTCTTGAGCGATAAGACCGCCAAATTGTCACATATCTCGTATTATAATTTTTTACCTTGTTTGTTTTATTTTTAAGTGTGCAATAAAAGTATTGTCTATCTATATCTATCTATCTACAAAAAATAAAGAACAATGTAGTTTTGTTTTGATTTGTAAGAGTAACACACATATAAGGTTTAGAATATAACCTTTAAAATAACATAACGCGTTGCTATTAGACACAAAACTTTGGTATTTTTTTTGGATACAAACTTACCATAATTCGGTTGACCAGGTAAAATATTGCACTTGTTTGTTTGTTTCCGTATAAGCATGTCGTGTAACTGGTGAAAGTCTTTCTCTTCGCTTTGGTAGACCTGTGCAATAAATAATGTTTTAGTGCAAGAGAAAATTGCTGCAATGATATATTTCTTTATATTTTTGGCAAGAAGAGGTAACAAAACTCCGATCTCATCTCACATCAAAACTCTCGATTCGCATTTATAATATGTATTAGTGTGAAGTGCTTATTTGTATGTCTCCTCCGAATTGGCTAATTTACTACAAACCTCGGGAACCTTTTGGCCACTGCGTTACATAAGTAAATTAATTCCAGGACACTACTTAATTAGAAGCCAGCTATCCATAGATACCTTAAATACCTTCCGGTACATGGAAGCCATTTGAAAACCTATACATCCATCTCATCATCATCATAATCAGCCTATGTTAGTCTACTGCTGGACATAGGCCTCCCCTAATAAACGCCATAGCGCTCTGTATTCAGCTTGACGCACCCAGCATTTACCTACAGTCTTTCGCAGGACGTCATCCCATCTGGTCGGAGGGCGTCCAACACTACGTTTACCGAATCGTGGTCTCCACTCAAGAAGACTTCTGCCCCGGCTGTTGTCGGTTGTTCGCGAGATATTGCCAGCCAACCCTCCCTCTATCTTACCTTAAAAGTATACTCTTTCTCAGAAGGCGCCTGGCCAGGCTGCCTCAGGAATTCAGCTAGAGGCAGTACACCAGCTCCTAAAGGTCTCCTTGCGACTGGACCTCGCCTTTCTCCCGTGCCACTGCCGCTGCTGCCAGCGCCCGCCCATCTGCCGACGCGGACCACCCACGCGACCAGCCATAGCTCTCGAGTTAGATCCGTTGTTGATAGGTCCTGGAATGGAATTAATATTGATAAACAAGCTGTACTATTTCTCTTTACAGCCTATCTGTCCACAACGAAATTTGGTCGTAAAATTGTTTTGTAGATGGCGCTGCTATCTGCTATTGTGGATGTCGCCTCTTACGACACCCACGGGAATAGTTGAAGTTCTGCAAAATCTAAGCCGGAACTACACGGCCTCTTTGCCTTGCACATTCAGTCCCAAAGTTTGTGTTAAGGGTACCAGATAACTGAGAACTTACCTAACCTTTACAGTTCATCAAACATTCGTCTATGGCGTGAATCGAACTTGTATCTTCCCGTCAACATTAACCAACATTAATAACTCCAACATGAATTCTCAAATGGATCGTATGTAATTATATCCCCGTGTTAATACCATTAGAGTTACTACCACATTAATTTCGCTATAAACGCAAATGCCCGTAAATTATAATCATAGCAATGGAGTAAGATAGTTTTATAACAAGGAAGATAAACTAGCAGTAACTAGCTAGACTCGGGGTGGTTCGGAACAGGTTTTGCCAGCCGTTGTCTAGACTTGCATTCCTGGTGTAAATGCTTTGAGGACCACGCGTTTGCGACAATTACTGGATATTTACGAGAATTATTTTGGATGTGGTTTTAGATGTTTATCAAAAAATTTATAGGGTAACGCAAAATAAACGTTCTGTAACTAATCGAGCATACATCTAAGCTGGTTGTTTACTAGCTTAGTTATTCTTAAAACAGTTGGAAATCCAATTTTAATTTTAAATCTAACCAAATGATTGGAATACACTGACCATCAGTGAGTGTTTTCCAAATTTGAACGAACTTTATCGAATTTCTGATATTGAGCATAAACACGACAACCTCAACATTAAATTAATTTTCTGCTTTCGTGCAGAAAATTTCTTTCATTTTGTTTCGTACAAATAAAATGATATATCAGCAAAATCTGTTTCGAAGTGCGCTAGCACGACATTCATCGGTGGTTATTTTTTTTTTTATTTATCCTGATTCGTCCCACTGCTGGGCAAAGGCCTAAGTGGTAAATTAGAAAAGATTAAATAATTTCTAAAGATTAACATCACATTGGAATCTATACAAGATATCTCAGCTAAATAACAGCTCGGTCAAATATATTTTCTATCCCAGCTGCATCTTAGCTCACCACATCCTACTGAATCCATAATATATTATGTAACTCAGAACAAGAACCATCAATCTCATCACGCAAACGCTTGAGAAAAACGTGGTGTTTTTCCAGTCTTCCCAAGACGGAAGGGACTCGGTGCGACGACCCTTCGTACCGTGATAGGGCGATACAAGGTATCGACAGATGTACCTACTTTATGTATAGGTATATCTAGTAGATGGTACAGTTAGGAAACGCGAGTCCATGTCTTTTGTTCCTACTTTATCCATTACTTGTGTGCATCAGAATGGCGAGTGTAAAGTTGCGAATCAGAATAAATAGAATAAATTTATCGTCGAATATTCTCGAAATTAGTCCAAAAATATGTCGAATCTACTTTAAATCTACCAATATTTAAATTAAAAGTGCCTCTTCTAATACAGAGATATGACAAAAATAAAGTGAGCCGCCATCATGGCGTCAGGATGGTGGGTGTATTTCAGTTTCTGAATGAAAAACTAACTGTTTATGTATGGATTCACTGTCATATAAATCCACCTGTATAGTACCTACCTTACAATACCACAATCAGAATTTTAATCGACTTAAGTTGTCTCGTCGACTATATTAATGTAGTCACCTACATTAATGTAGTCGCATATTATGTTGTTTTTATTGTATTTAATCATGTAGTAATTAATATGTTGTTTTTATTGGGGCCCTGCGAAAAATTTGTCTTTTCTATCAGCAACGTTTAAAATATTATACCTCTATAAAACAAATGAGTAGTATGAATAATGAAACAATACACAAAATATGACCAATATAAAATATAATAATAATCTAATAATCGCAATCTCCCCTAAAGCCCGATATGTGTAGCCATCGCCTTTAGATTAACTTCTCAAAGGGCCTCTGTGCTGTTGGCTTCGGCGCCACGCAAGCCTTCCAAAGGACCGGGTCACTTTATGGCCCGAGATCATGGTAAATGAGAGACATAATAATAATAGAGATATATAAATTTGCTCCAATTATTTCGCAAGGCGCTTTACAAAAATGTGTGTTTTTGGTTTAATTAATATTGTACATAATCTAGGTAATAATAATTTCGAAAACCTTAAGATTTTAAAGGAAAGATATGTTTCAATGTTTTTTATTAATTTGGTGTTTCCTGTGAGGGTTAAAACCCTTCGCTCATTTATTGTTTTTCTACAGTTATGGTGGTAAGTATGCATTCGTGGTCGCTTATTTTTTCTCAATAGCCGTATTTAAGTTTCATTACTTATATTACTTACATTTTAGAGACATTTTTAAAACGGTGATGACAGAATTGGGCAATTTATCACGGATCCCCCATGAAATACAAACTTAACAAGTTGAACGCCGACGGAAATTCTGCGATTTTCTGTTTGGGCCATGGGGGGCACCATTTGGGCGACACTAGAATGCCCCGTTCAGGCCATGGGGCACACAATGTACCGCGATCTAGTGTTGACTTCAAACCCTTCTGCCAGGCCAAACGGAGATGCTAACTTAGCTTTTTCAATACAATGGGACCCCCGCGGCCCTGCAGACTAATATGTTCTGCTTGGTTTTCGACTAAAGACAAGACTTTAATTTTTTTCGAGGGTGTTGTATGGCAGAACTTTAACTACACGTCACAGTCGTTTTAGGGCGGATATAAATAGTAATTACTTATTTTTTTCTATTGGATAAGGGGTTTTAATACATTTCCTATAAAATGGAGCAAAAATACCGAATTATGTATATTGATGAAAATCATGTTTTCCGGTTCGGCCCTCAGGGCTAATGTAAGTACTGTCGGCCAAATGGTGACCCCCATGGCGTTCAACGTGTTAAGACTAAGTCGCCAAGTCTAATATGAGTCATACATAAGATTTGAGGCAATCCTTGCAGTACTTTAAATGAGTTAACATCTAGAAACTTTTATAGCGTTACTGAACGTACCTACTCCGTAAAGGTTGTAGAACGTATTCTTTTTCCGTAATTTCTCAAGACATCTACTGAAAATTATTACGCTTAGACGTCTTTTTCGTAATTTCTCTAGATATTTACTGAAAATTATTACGCTTAGACGTCTTTTATCTCTAAGCGTAAGCGAAGCCACGTAAGCGAAGCCGCGGACAGCAGCTATCACCTTTATTTTCCTTCCGTGTAATAAAATAACACTAAATACCAATCCTTGTCCAGTTAGAACGTAATTGAACTAGCGGTTTAGTAACGAGAACTTCAACAAACCTATTAGCAGTAAAGCTTTACATGATTTGAATGAGATTATTAGATTCTCGTAAATCTATCACATCATACTAATATTATAAATGGGAAAGTTTGGATGAATGGATGTTTGTTACTTCTTTACGCCAAAACTACTGAACGGAACAGGCTGAATTTTTGCATACAGGTATTTCCAGGACTAGAATAAAACATAGGCTCTTTTTACCCCATAAATCAGTTCCTATGGGATAGAAATAACCTTACAACGATTCCATAAGAACAACACGTGAGAAGCCGCGGGCAGAAACTAGTTTAGGATAGTCTTATTTAGATTTTATTCCATCATTCATTTATGATCACTAGGTAAGTCACATAAGCAGTCAATCTTATGCTTTACTATTTTCAGTCCGCGACTTCGCACTCGTTGTTTCTATGGAACCGTAGGTATTTAGGTTTAAACCTACATTTATGCAGACAAATTTCATCCCGATTCGTTCACCACTGAACGAATCGGGATGAAATTTGTCCGCACTTTGGCGTGAAAAACACCCATACTACATAAATCCAAACATTCACATTTAAATTTTATTGGGATAGTGTGACTAGAATCCTTACCTACGATTTCGCTCTCGTGACTTCTGCATTAAACGAGTACCCATCTATAGTTATCTATTAGTATTATGATTATCAAAATCTGAAAAGGAGAATCAGATACGTCATAGACTGTAGAATTTTTGTTTTAGAGTGAAATTTTATCTGGTATCTTAAGCTCAATTGTCCTTTAGAATGCATGTTTTTGCACAAATATGATTTACTAGCTGCGCCCCGCGGATTCACCCGCGTGGTGATACATATTTTGGATAATATACAATATATCTTTATAAATTGTAGCCTATGTGTTATTCTGGTGTATAAGCTATATTATTGTAAAGTTTCATTAAAATCGATTCAGTAGTTTTTACGTGAAAGAGTAACAAACATCCATCCATCCATCCATACTTACAAACTTTCGCGTTTATAATATTAGTAGGATTTTGTATTCACTAGATGTTTCAAAGCATTTCGGGGTAGTTTCTTAAAATCAGTCATCACGCTTATTAAGAATGTTATCGAAAAGTATAGTTCCGTGAACAATATCAAAAGTAATAAGGAACCGGCAAGTTAATAGGCTTTGCTTCAGACTCATTACTCATTACGCCCTTGACTGTACTTCAACAATGTACAATCTAATTGCAATGTGAAATGGCGGGTCCACCGATACCTGTCGTCGCAAATTGATTTTAATTCTGAAGACCAGATGAACCGGTTTCGCTCGCTTTGAGGAAGCGTATCTGATACAGTTTGACTGATTTCTTGGACGGGAAGATGCAATCAAGTGTTTGATTCATAATCAAATCAACGAACTGGTAGATCTATATATTTATGTCATCATTATCAGCCCGTATTTAGTCCACTGCTCATAGGCCTCCCCTAATAAGCGTAATAGCGGCCTGTCTTCAGCTTGCCGCATCCAGCATCTGCCTGCAGTCTTTCGCAGATTGTATTCCCACCTAAACGGAGGGTGACACTACGTTCGTCGGATTCGAATTCTTCATTCAAGAACACACAACTATTTATCTAATCAGCCCAAACTCGACCCCTGTCTGCCTCATGCATGAGAGACGGGTATGCTCAAATATTAGAAGTCGAAAGTTATTTTGGGATGGTCTGTACGTGATAGCAGTTATGAGGTTTTTGGCGATTATATTATTAACTTTGTCTTCGAAAAGTGATAAAAAGGCTTCAGTTGTTTGGTGATGGAAGGAGTTACATAGGGAGCTACTTGCCTGTAATTGAGGTAAAGTCAAGATAGCCAAGTATTTCTCATTATTGCGATTGTCCATTATTGCTGCCCCTGGACGAATTTTCGAAGCAATTTTTTTTATATGTTTGTCTGTAAGGATGGCTTTTGTAAGTATGACATTTATTTATATGTATTCTTTTATTATATGAATTTTTGGGTTCCGTACCCAACGGTTTAAAACAAAAACTATTTATAATAAAACATAAATATTTTTTCAGTAAAAATAGAAATAATACTCAGAACAAATATTTGCAGATTGTACAAAAATTTGTTCCAAGGCGGGACAACCTCCTGCGTCACAGGAGGTTGCGGGTTCGATTCTCGCCTCGGAACAATTGTGTGAAGGATCTGCAGATATTTGTTCCGGGTGTTCTGGTCGTTATCTATGAGTAATTAAAAAAATCTATACAGTCGTGGTCAACTAATTAGGGACATGCAAGATAGTGAAGAGCAATAACCGGTTATGTACATATAAATATAAAACCCTATTGATTTCTCAGTAACTATTATTTGCATAATTTGGCCCGATTATTATGCTATAAATGGCTGTAAATAAAAGAATAAATAAATAGAATAAAATATTTAATATCAAAGGTTGAACATGTATTCAATTTTAAGGTATAATTCTGTAGCTGGACATTTAATTAAGGACAGTAAACTATAATGAAAAATAGAGTTAAACAAAACGAATAATCTGCAGTATTATAAGCCAGCATTCTTTGAACAAATAGTACTGTGATAATCTATCAGCTATACTGTAAAGAGGTTCAATGTTTAAGAATTTGTTATTGTTTGTATAATCGGGCACATAAATTACTAATTATACTTACATACGTAAGAGATATGGAATATGGTTTAGACTCGTTGGAAAATAAAAAATAAATTCACAATTCGGT
This sequence comes from Eupithecia abbreviata, assembly GCA_943735965.1. Taxonomy (NCBI): domain Eukaryota; kingdom Metazoa; phylum Arthropoda; class Insecta; order Lepidoptera; family Geometridae; genus Eupithecia; species Eupithecia abbreviata. The sequence continues at coordinate 8,559,259 of OX030979.1, read as the reverse complement.
TTAACTAAAGAGTGTCCCTAATTAGTTGACCACGACTGTATGTATATCTATGTCATGTATTGTATTATGTATATCAGTTATCTAGTTCCCAAAACACAAACTCTGCTTACCATGGGGCAAGATAATGCTGTGTGAATTGTCCAGCATTATTTATTTATTTATTTTATTATGAACCAGTGGATACCACCTTGTGCAGTTCAATTATACCTATATATGTTCTCAAGTTAATAACTTCGAAGTTTTATAGCCGAGACTCGAGACACAATGGTTACTTGCAGAAATCGTAAACCCTCTACGTAATGATGATTATTATAGGTAATGTATGTATAATATACCTGCTGTATGAATTATATGCCCTTCAAGTTGTATTAAACTTTATACCTATAAAGATAAGTCGTATATTTGCACAGCATTATTCACTCAGAAAGTTTACAAACCAGAGGTCTTAGAATGAGTTTTGCTTGGTTTATTAAAACTATTAAAGTTTTCATTTTCTCTCATACATTTAGCACCTTGCAGCACCCAGACGATACTGAAAGGAACTATTTTTCATAGTTTGACAACCATTTAATAGTATACACCAGCTCGATTTTAGCTTTCGAATATTGAGTGATTTGTTACAGATTAGGATTACAACTATGACAAGTCAGCGTATAAGGTACATATATATGTATAGTAGTAGTCATACGAAAACTTTTCCATTGTGGTATTGTATTGTGCAAACTTATACTAGCCACGCAGGTTTCAAAACCTGGTTTGTGTGAACTTTCACAAGTAAAAACTTACACGAGGAAAGAGCAGGACTTCGTTCGCAGTTTCTAGAGATTCTGCGAACGCAGACTGCAAATTTATGGCTTTGATGTGAGACAAGTGGTGAAATATAACTTATTCTACAGCAAATAAGGTGCATTCTTATTCGTGTGCAACCCGTCTACGCAGTTGGATAACCAATTTCAAGCTATCCTAACCCTGAATCCGTCGGTGGTTGCGCCCGTCTTGCGTCATGCTATCAGAGGAAATTTGGTAAGAGAATTGAAAATAAAACAAACGTTATACTCACAGCACATAAGCTGCTATTCGCGTCCAGTCGATCCACATAGTTAGAGAAGCCATCTCTAGCTATCCTAACCCTGAATCGGTCGGACAGCGATTGCCCCCACCTTGCGACATGCAACCAGGAGAGTAATTTGATGAGACAAGTGGATGTAAAAGAAACGTTATACTCACAGCAAATAAGGTGCTATTCGCGTGCAGTCGATCCACATAGTTAGAGAATCCATCTCTAGCTATCCTAACCCTGAATCTTTCAGACAGCGGTTGCCCCCGTCTTGCGTCATGCAACCAGAGGAGTAGCTCCGCCTCATCGCCGCCCGCTGTGTGGCCAAAGTCTCTCATGCTGCACATGAGGTGGTGGGATTGTACTGTGGTGGTGGTTGTTGGTGTGTTTGAGGTATTGTTGGTGAGGGTTCCAGAGCTGAAGCTGCTGCCTGAGCCGCCTGCGCGACGGAGCGTGCCCCGCCACTGTGGAAGTAAAGGTTTTGTTATAAATTGAATGCTGGAGGAATATAGAAGAGTCTATGTGTAGTCCGTTCCATGTTAAGAGCGAAAATTTGATAATGATAATTTATGTCCAGTTGATTTGATAGGTTTATGGTGTTGTAAATGAAAGTGGGGGGAAAGTGCCTGTATGCGATATTTCAGCCCGATCCGTTCAGAAGTTTTGGGGTGGAGAAGGAACAAACATCCATCCATCAATATTAGTGTTACTTCATGATATTTTTAGTGCACAGGGTTATCCAGTTTTGTTGCAGTAATCGAGCTACAATTTGATCCTTTCTATCAAGTGTTAAAGATTAAATTCATAATTATAACTTTAGATAAATCGCGACTATCGAATAATAAACAATCTTAATTAAAAAATGAGGTCATGAAGATCTTGACCATTTGACCATTAATGTTGATAATGGCTATGTATGGTAGTTTTTGTTTTAATGCCTTCATTCATAACTTAGATCGATTTCTTTGATCATCGACCTACTTACTATCATCTTAACAATTCACATCAATATTTTAATGCTTGGCCCACATTTTACCGCTAGCTCGTTATACTGGCCACTGATAAGAATAACAATAAAATATATTAATTTCATAAACAGAACTTGGGTACCTACTCAATAATATTATGAATAAAACTTGATTTAAGTTCTAGAAAAAAAAACAACGCAGGTACTTAGAACCGTTTATAAAATAGTAGATTGTTTTACAAGGGACTAAACCATCCCATTATATACGAGGTTGTTATACTGACAAGACCGAGTTATAATGGGTGGTTTTGGCCCGAGTAAAACACTCTACTTTTCACTTCGATTGCGAGAAAATAAAACAATTCAAAATTAGATATTTTTCATTTGGAAGTAAAAGTCAGGAAGTTAAACGTAAAAGTTTGTGATTTGGAATGAAGAAAATTCTAGAGATTTAGCGCCAATACCATCTTTTTTTTTAAATCTTTATTTAACCCGCAACGAAACAGTTCGCATTCTACCGTGAAGGGAAGAATCAACCTTCATAAAACATCACCAATTCTATTTAAAAAAAAAAAGATTGACGGAGCACCAAGAAGTCGAGTTTTTATGTAAGAGAACGAATGCTTTGTACGGGCTAATGATTTTAGACAAAAATTAAAAAGAAAAAATACTTTTTAGCCCGAGGTATTAAATTCGAGTTTTAGGCCCGCTAAGCTACACTATTATGATACACTTTTTAAGCAAGAGAAGTGAAAAAACTAAATTAGCACAAACCAAAGTAATATGGCACAAATACCTACAAATTTCTTTTTTTTAATTACACATTAATATTATAAGCAAGTTTCGGTACGGAACCCTAAAAAAATCCAACTGTCTGTCGGTTTGGGTAGTAGGTACAGTACGTTCAACCTGTACCATTTTAGATACCTGCTTTAGTTAATTTATTATTTTATTAGCCCGGAGTGTCCCACTGCAGAGTAAAGGCCTTCTTCCACTCATCTTGGTCCTCAGCAAGAAGAACCCTCTCTTTGTTGTATAGGTCGAGCTCATCCCTCCATCTCCGCCTAGGCCTTCCACGTGGTCGTGGTCCTTCCGGGACCCAGTCAGTGGCGATCTTCGTCCACTGCTGGTCTGACATACGCCACATATGTCCAGCCCAGTCCCACTTGAGTTTGGCGGCTTTTTAGGCAACATCGGCTATTTGCGTTTTGGAGCGCAGTAACGTGTTTCTAACGCGGTTTGTAAGTCTGACTCCCAGGATACTGCTTTCGTTAATACAATTTTTATAACAGAACACATCCAGATATTTCTAGCAAGCCGGAATAAGGCTTTTTATGATGTAAATCATTAAAGCAAGCTATAAGATTCCTAGTCCAAGTCAAAACCGCAACATATCCAACCTAACGCGACAGAATATTATAGAAATAGGCAACTTATGCAATATGACCTCATAAACCACCTGGCCCGCTGAGATATAAAATGTATCGTTCGTATGATCAACGTCCATTTTAATACAGCTGGTTAACTTCATAAAACCAATTCTAAGCGTGTCTTTGACTAGATATCAGCAGCTTTGTCGTAGGTAAATTTTGACGTATGAAAATTCCGTCACAAACTTTGACGACCGATGTGGCGCGGTGGGCGAAGGTACGCCTTCGACGCATAAGAAGAAAGTAAGGGTTCGATTCCCGCCTTGGGACAAATATTTGTACTGGCCATTTATTTTATTATTCATTAGAACGGCAATTACCAATTACACTAATAATCATTTATATAGAAACAATTGAAACACGCCAAACCAACGCCAACGTAAAATCTAATTATAAATTTAAATTTAAATATCATAATAGAGTTCACATTGGTAATAAATTATTTTAATTTAACATTTATTTGAACAGTATCTCTTATCCTCAATTTTTTACAAATTTCCTTCTCTTTTACCTTTTACCATCGTTACCTTCATCATCATTCATTGTGATGAGACCGTACTGATCGGTAGCTAATCCTATTACATTCTTCTTCAAACATAAGAGTACATAGTGGATAGCTAATGGAGCGAGGAGCGTGGGAACAATGCAGAATACAGAACTTTCCGGTAGGGAGAAAGGTTCTGCAAAAACCTTTCTCCCTACCGGAAAGTTGTTCCCTAAGGAAAACGAATTTAAATCGAACGGCTTACGTGTCTGTAGGTATGGTAGGCTTTATGTCAGTTGAATTTTTAATTACTTAATTCACAATAATGACAGTATCATAGGAAGTTTTGCGTAAAAAGTATGAGTGATAGCTTGCTTCATCATCATCATCATCATCAGCCTATATCAGTCCACTGTTGGACATAGGCCTCCCCCAATGAGCGCCATAGCGCCCTGTCTTCAGCTTGCCGCATCCAGCATCTACCTGCAGTCTTTCGCAGGTCGTCATCCCACCTGGTCGGAGGGCGTCCTACACTACGTTTACCGAGTCGTGGTCTCCACTCAAGAACACGTTTGCCCTATCGGCCGTCGGTTCTTCGCGAGATATGGCCGGCCCACTGCCACTTCAGCTTGCTAATTCTTTGAGCTATGTCGATAACCTTGGTTCTCTGTCGGAAGTATTCGTTACGAATCCTATCCTTCAGAGAATATCCGAGCATAGCTCTTTCCATAGCTCGCTGAGCGACTTTGAACTGGTGGACCAGCCCTATCGTGAGTGTCCACGTCTCAGCTCCGTAGGTCATAACGGGTAGGACGCACTAGCTTGCTTAAGCCCTTTATAATGATAAGAAATAAAAAAAAGCTTTTTTAGTAGTCATCTCTTCTTCTTCTTTGTCGTAGTCTTCATTGCTGAAGGTCGTGCCTGTCCTGGAAAGCTTTCACGGTGACGCTGATGAACCGCTTCCACACCACTCTAGGCCATACCATACATTCAGACAGGCGTCTGAGGGCTGCAGGCAATGCGAGTCCCGTTATTGCCCTAATTTGATCAGACCAGCGGGTTGGTGACCGTCCTCTTGGTCTTTCTCATAGACATATGCTTAAGGTACGAGTAAAAAGATAACGGCGCCAACTCATCAGTAGACGAGGCCTAAATGTATGCATTCTCACCTGACATACCGCGAAAGACGCCCTGACGAAAATAAAATAAAAATAAATGCATAACGAGATTCATTTCTAAAACGACCGCGTAAAAAATGTGGACATACCCCAAGGGTTATTCATTTATTATAGAAAAACGATTGAATGTATCTTTTCAAAATAATTTATTTCAACTTTTGAATAACTAATCTTTTAGAGTTTTCTTTCTTCGCATATTTTATTTTCGGACGAAGTTGGGCTAAAATTTGTGTTGAAATACGAACGTTTAGTTAGAAAGCTACCATTCCATGTCTTATCGAAAGATGAGCGATATAACCTTAAGTAAAGCTTATATCAAGCCTAGACCGATGGCTGATCAAGCTTTCATAATAAGAGCCTTACAAGTAGATAAAAGTTCTCTTTGCCACAAAACAAAGAGCTCGAAAAAGAGAAGTGTAATCGGTGTTTGACAGACAGAGAAAGCTTGACGAATTCCGTATGACCTGCATGATCCAGCTTGTAATATTTTAAGCTACAGCAATACGGATAAGGCAACACCATGTATGTTAGGTAACCAGTTCATGAGAGAAATGAACTGCTGATTCAAGTTTTTCTCATAAGGATAACCGTGCCGCGGCCAGTCGGCTTTATAACAAACTAGTTATATTCAACTTCTTTTAATTTTTTTACTATAGGTACCTACTACTAAAATATAAACGAGATTCGGTCGAATTTTACCCAAATCGAGATATTTGTAACTTCATGCCAATTCTCACCATCAGACAGAATTCCTTTCTACTGTAGTAACTGGGGATAACGGGGCTAGTTACACTTAAGAATTTATTCTATACTAATTTCTACCCGCGGCTTCGCAAGCAATGTTTCTATGGGAACGTTTTAAGGTTATTTCTATCCCATGGGAACTGATTTATGGGATAAAAATTAGCGTATGTTTGATTCCAGGCTTGGGGTTACATCTATGCAATATTTCAGCATCCATTCAGTAGTTTTAGCGTTTTTATACGTAAATATTTAGGTGTTAGTGTTAGTTATATGACGACCGATGTGGCGCGGTGGGCGAAGGTCCGCCTGCGACGCAGGAGGTTGCGGGTTCGATTCCCGCCTCGGAACAATTGTGTGTACAATCTGCAGATATTTGTTCCGGGTGTTCTGGTCGTTATAATAAAAAATATCTATCTATGTATATATTGTATAATGTATATCAGCTATCTAGTACCCATAACACAAGCTCTGCTTACCATGGGGCTAGATAATGATGTGTGAATTGTCCAGCATTATTTATTTATGCGTAGAAACATAAACAATAATAACAAACTACAGACTGAAATTAGTTATAACTGCGGATCTAGACATGATTTCAGACGTGTTTTTGGATCAAAAGTAACTTACCTATGAGCTCTTAAGTTACTTTTAGTCCAAAAACGCGTCTGAAGCTCCGAAGGCGCAGTCTAGCTAGTAGTAGTAATAAAAACCCTATTCTACAACAGAAATGCAACCTTGTAATACATTCGAAGTAAAGCCAGCGCTTATTGTTTATCTCGCCACATTTTATTGCACGAAGCAAAAGATTTATTGACGACGGCTTGCTGAGCCAAGTAATGTGAGACTTTTCGGCTGCTTAAAATCAAAACATAGTAACTCGTTCCAACAAAAATGTTCAGGAGAGCCAAAAAACGTGTTGGCTACTTTGATTCGTTCGCCCGAAGAAACCAAAAGAGATAGCGATTTGGATGTTTGGCGAAAAGTTGTGCTATATTGTTGACATTTTAGTTTGCAATACTCGTAATCGTTTTAAACTATAGTTACACTTAAATCGCTCATACTTTATTTTTATTTGTGAATTTACCCAAATATGACTGGAAAAACAATATCAAAACTTAGTAAGTCCGCTTACTAGGTTATAAATTTGATTTTCTATTGTAAATGTAGACTAAAAAATTCATTTTAGGTACTTAGTGTTTATAAGAATAAAAAATAATCCCAAAGTACAGACAGCCACACATCAGCTGGTTACTACAATCAGTCAAATGAAAAACGTATTTGACATTAAAGTGAGAATCGATTGAAGAAATTTGACAGATTTGTTTATATTGATGTGTGGCTGTCCGTACCTATGAATGCAGAATAAAATTAAAAATCCTGTTGACTTATAAAAAGATGTTTATTAACTTACTTCAAAGGACTCTTTAATTAAAACATGACTCAAATTCTCAACAGTCAACTAAAGCTAAAAAAATAAACTTATGCTAAAATCATTATTAATGACAATGTTAAAAAACTACTCGTTGTTACTGGTAACGATTTGACCATCAATTTGCAAATCAATGGAGTTATCACTCGTGGGTAGATTCAGCCAAACCTCCATTCGTTTTCGTTCTGCAAATCACGCATTATACGCCTGGACCGATAAAATTGCTTGTAACTCATTTTATTATTTTTTTAACACAGAGCGAAACACTCGTGCGCAATGTCACTGGACTTACTAAACGAAATGTCATTGATTTTACAATCGGCGCCAAATTCAAAACATAGCAAGTTGGTATTTCAAATTCATAACATAGTAAGTCGCTTGACCTGCTAGGGTTTTAAATTTGTATTCTGACATACTAAGTTTAGAAGTTGTATTTGAAGGAAATTTTCGTAATCACGCCAAATTGCTTAGACTTGCTAAATAAAATTTTTAAAATTAAGTATGAAACTGGGTGTTTTAAGGTCCACATCACTTCAATACTGTCTAGTAGGTCGAAAAATGCCAAAAACCGTTTTTTTTTCAAATCACCTGTTACTAGGTTTTGAATTTGGGCAGCCGTTTTATCTGTTGGTTGTTATGCTCGGTTGCTAAGCGTGCTTCTTATTTGATTTCATCCACATCATTTTAAATTTTTATACATGCTTTTAAAAATCAAATTTCCGCCTCCCTAATTACGACTTTGTCATTTTTCCATGCTTGTTCAGCAGGCCAAGCATATTGATTGATTGGGGATTGTTCTCTAAGGTAGATTAGACAATAGAGGGCTCCAACATCTCGTCTCCCAAGCCAATATACCTGCTCCTGGTACACCCTGCTAGATAACGAACTAGGCTCTGGTGAAATAACAAACAACTCAGATAATTTACAATTCTTTTTCATTACTTGACACTCTGGCAGAAGTGTCCAACTAGACACATATGAGCTATGGAAAGAGCTATGCTCGGAGTTTCTCTGACGGATAGGATTCGTAACGAATATCAATACATCCGACAGAGAACCAAAGTTATCGACATAGCTCTGAGAATTAGCAAGCTGAAGTGGCGGTGGGCCGGCCATATCTCGCGCACGTGTTCTTGAGTGGAGACCACGACTCGTAATGTAGGACGCCCTCCGACCAGGTGGGATGACGACCTACGAAAGACTGCAGGTAGATGCTGGATGCGTCAAGCTGAAGACAGGGCGTTATGGCGCTCATTGGGGGAGGCCTATGTCCAGCAGTGGACTAATATAGGCTGATGATGATGATGATGATGAGACACATATTAGCATTAACAAAGAATCATCATCAATCAAAAATATACAATAATGACTTCGCCATTACACTTACGACATTATTGAAGTTGAAAGAAACAATTTACGCATTCGATTTTTCTGATTTTATTTGATTTGATTTTTTTTTCTATTTTACCCTAGACAACAATGCCAATACTTGCTCTACAGTTCTGATACCAATAGGTATACAATATGTTGAATGATATACATAAACTGATGCTACCTACTTCATCATTCGCACATTTCGCACCGATAAGTTTTGGAACACGTTGCCTGCTTCTCTTGTCCCGGCCAGTAGCAACCCAAGTCTCGTCAAGACAAGAGTGAATAAGTCACCGGCCACATCGTCACTTACCATAAGGTGACATTGTGTAAGTGACGTTTGTATAATAATAGACAAACGTATATCGTCGGCCACATCGTCACTTAGCATAAGGTGATATTGTGTTCAAAAAAAATTATGTTATTATCATCTAGTCTAGACCACCTATAAAAATGCTTCAGCCAGGAGCATGTCTTCTTGCATAATAGGTATTACAAAAATGTATTTGTATAAATAAATAATGCTGGACAATTCACACAGCATCATCTATCCCCAAGCTAAGCAGAGCTTGTGTTATGCGTACTAGATGTCTGATATATAAATATTTTTTTATTATACACAGAAAACGACCAGAACATCCGGAACAAATATCTGCTGATCGTACACACAATTGTTCCGAGGCGGGAATCGAACGCGCAACCTCCTGCGTCACAGGCGGACCTTCGCCCCCAGGTATCTTTATTCGCATTTGTTTCATGTAATAGTCTCTCACATTTAAAACAATGCCATCGGTAACCAAATAGAGCAGTTCTTGTCTTTTAAATTGAAATTAATTGAGCCCTTCAATTGCTACAGATTGTCTCGGACAATTAGAGGTTTATCTTGATGACATGTATCGCACTCTTGGCTTCATTTATTCAGGGTTTTAGTTTCTTCATTCCATCCTCTTCAGTACAAGTACCTATATGTCCACAGTTGAACTGAATGTGACTTCCTCAATCAAGGTGTTTGCTATAATCACCACGCTTGGTAGGTGGATTGGTAATTGCAGCTGGGGTATTAAAAATACACAGGAGCAAGATGCTGTCTTTCCACTGGTAGGTTTTCTTAGTCGACTCTTACGACAACTACAGTTTGGAGGCGTCGATTCTTACGCGGCAACCCCACGGCCCTTATTTCAAACACGCACGGCCGGCCTTTATTTCATACATGCACGATATATTGAAGTGTATTTGTAGACTATTGCAATAAAAGCAAGTATTTTCCAAGAAGCCGGCTAAGAACATATTTTACGCAATAAAAATAAGTGGAGCATTCAACCGGAAAATGTTCAAGTAAACCGAAAGTTTATAGAGTGTGTCCAGAATGACATCTTCCGTACAGAGATGTGTAAACATTTTTTGAAAGAATTTGCTGACTGTTACATATCCCTATCAAACTTGGATTCGGTAGAGAAAAATCTAGTGAAATTGTACATCATTAGTTTAGCTCCGATCAGACAGATCGGATATGACCTTAATGTTCTTATTTATTTAAATAGTTTATTAATGTGAAAAATGTGAAAAGAAGACCAAACTTACATCAGCTTAATCTGTTAAGTTTTTTTTTACATTTTTATAATCTGTTATTTGTTTTCCGTTAATTAGATAGAGAGCTTAATCGCAAAAAAACCAAAAACTTTAAATACTGCTCTTTAAATAAAGATAAAAAAACCGCAAGTTTATCCTGAATCAAAAGAAAGGCGTCGCCGACTGGTTACGTCTAGTGACACAGAATAAAACAGGTTCCAACGCATGCTCTTTCGTTACCCCGTCATGCCTCCATGATGCGGATTGGACATTCCAATCCCCTTACAATACCCGTGCAAAACCTCAGGCGTGCAAAATCGACGAAAAAAACCTTTTGTTTTAAACTCTATTGTGTAGTAGCAGAGGGATTAGATTGGCTTACCGCGGCGGCCCTTTCTGCGCTTTCCACGTGGTCACGGTAAAGCTCCACGAGGCTGATGTCTTCGGGGTCAACCGCTTCAGCCCCTCGTCGAGGAACCAACTCTAGGCCGAGTTTTCTGGAAAGGAATTTCAAGGTTAATAAAATACGATTTTATTTATTCAGCCTATCACGTCACGTCCCACAGCTAGGCAAAATACTCCTTCAGGACTAGTTCTGCCAATGATTGCGATTTTGCGTACTACGATTTACTTCAATCCTTTTATTTATAAAAGGAATTTACTTCTGCTGCACATCTTAAAGCTTAAGCTAGTAGAAGATAATTTCGATAAGATTATGGATTGGTCATAGGTGCCTGTTGAGTGGCTAATAGTTCTTCGAATTATCTAAATAGGGTCTTAATTAGGAGATCAAGTGCTTAATTTACTATGAAGATTAAACCTTTAAGCTTCATTAAGTCTTCAGACCTATTTTAGAAACACTATCATTTAAGAAATGTATCAATCAGGTAATTATTAATTTACCTCATTGCCGTTGTTACACATTCATAATCGATTTGGGCATGAATAATATCTGCTAATGATTATAAGGGCAGCTCAACATCACTAGCAAGTTTTATGTAAGTTTACTAATCTTAGGTAGCCGTTAGTTGTGTCGTCTCAGTGATTTTATCATACCTGTTTATTAATAACTAACCTACCCAATGAACTCCTCCTCATAAAAATGTTATTTGTTCATAAAAATAATTTATGTATGTATATTATAATCTCATTCCGTATTGTATTATTAGTCTAATTAGTCTGTACACTTCCTCTATCTATTCCATCGCCACTCCGGTAAGCCTAAGGTTTGCTGGAAGAAAACTCTAACTAAGGGTTAAGCTCGCCTATGTACATATCTTTTTAATTAAGTTATTTTTAAGTTTTGTATGTGTACAATAAAGAATTAAAGAATAAAACAATGAACAAACAATTTTTTTTTATAGAAAACCAAGAATTAGCATCGCCATTCAACGTGGCAAAATACTGCCAACATTCTGGGCACTCTGCTTTCTGGCACGGTGACGACAGCTTAGTGTAAATATTAGTGTAAATACTTGTTTTAATTTGTCTTTTTTGTGTCTATAGAAGTCTACATACGTGACCGCACTGAGTGGAAAGATTTGGGGGAGGCCTTTGCCGAACAGTGGGACGAAACAGGCTAATAAAAAAGAAGTCTACATATCTTTAATATAAGAAACACGATATAAATTAATAATATTCAATTTTGGGAAATGTAAAGCCAAGCCAAGAAACAAAAAAACTGCATTTTTCTGTTCATCTTCCTTATGATCTGCTGCGATCATCGAGCTCTTTAACTGAATAAATAAATCACCTAGTGGAATTTGAAAAAGCTCGCGAAATTCAATATTACATTGTCTGCCGCCGCCGGTAAAAACAAGTTTATCTTTAAAGACAGCCTTGACGTCCTGGTGCACTGGCATCTAGCCATCTTGGCTTTACAATCTGAATACTTAGACACTCTCATCTACAGTGTAACCCTGCTTGACGACCTCATATACAAAATCCTTGAATCTTCCTGTATGAATTCCGCTGCCCAGAGCCAGTTTGCGTAAGATATTCTATGACATACTTGTATCACAAGAAACACGACTCGTGTATTCAAATCGAATACTAAATACATACATACATATAATAGGAAATAACAAGCGAGACAGAAACTTGAAAGTTGCAAAAAACCGCTATGCATACAATTGGCGGTTAGGCCTCTTGAATGAATCACGTCAAAAGGTTTCCGAGAACTGTGAATTGCATAAATGATTTCACTAATGATACATTTATTAAATAGTTTTCACCTATTTAATAAATGTATCATAGCGTCATAAATAGTCATAATTATGTCAGACAGTGCGACAAGCGATAACTTAGGAGATTTAAATTCACTCACTATGATAGAACCATTTAATAATTTTAAAATATTTTACCTATGTATTTCCGCTGAATTAATCGCTTTTTACCTAATTCCACTCAGTTAATCGCTTCACCATAACAATGGTATCGTCTTAGATAGATATTATGTGAGTGTATGATTTTAGCATTTTACCTGGGCAACCGCTGTCTGAAAGAAACTAGATAGGTACATAGAACAAGTTAAAATTCTTGCACACTTACATATATTAGAAACGATGTACAATAAACAACTTAAAAATTAAGTAACAATTGGTGGTCTTATCGCTCAAGATTCATTTCTACCAGACAACCATGGATGGATAGGATCGTTGGACAGTACCTACAAAAAGATTATCGGGAAACTACAGATGGAAGGACGCGTGTCAAAAGTGTCTCTCCGCGCAAATAGCACTGCACTATCTATAGTTTTTTCATCTATGGACGATTCTACGACACCATTGTCATAGTAAAACGATTGGTAAGCAGAATTCGGCCCCTGTTGCTTGGTTTTTCAACCCTTTTAACGGCCGTTCAGGAATCCAAAAACATTCAATCGTTGCAATTTGAATGTCGATCATCGTGCATTTAATAGAGGCGGGAACATCGCAAATATCTTAATGATACGTTTCAGAAACTAGTTATATTAAATGCTAAATTAGAGCTAAGCGGTCACGTAACGACCGATGTATTCTTTTCTAATCTTCAATCAACTCACGCGCTGTCAGTTTTAACTTTCTAAATAGATATCTATGTCTTGGATTATAAGGTTTTTATTTCAATATACCTACAAATGTGATTAATGCAAAGATACACGAGAGGGTTCATGTATGAAAATAAATTTTTCATGACTTTGCAAATGTTGAGATAACTAATAGGTAGACGCTTCCGACTGGTATGGATAAGTTGAGATCAACTTGTAGATTGTAGACTGTTGCAAACAATCTACAATTAGATACTTGTAGATTGTTTGTATCAGTCTACAATTGAAACAATTGAGCTATCTGCAGATTGTTGAAATCTAATAATAGATACAAACTTTATATATTATAATTAGAAATAGTATTAACAATTGAAACACTTTAGCTAACTGCTTTTATCTACTAGTTCTAAATCCCCAAACTTTCTTTGTTAATATTTTTTTTAACTTATACATAATTATGTCACATCGGTCGTCAATATACATAATTATGTATATTGACGATGACGACCGATGTGACGCGGTGGGTGAAGGTCCGCCTGCGACGCAGGAGGTTGCGGGTTCGATTCCCGCCTCGGAACAATTGTGTGTACGATCTGCAGATACTTGTTCCGGGTGTTCTGGTCGTTTTCTATGTATAATATAAAATATCTATCTATGTAATGTATTGTATTATTTATATCAGTTATCTAGTACCCATAACACAAACTCTGCTTACCTTGGGGCTAGATAATGCTGTGTGAATTGTCCAGTATTATTTATTTATTTATTTATGTGCATGCGAGTAGGTACAGTATTCGCATTATGTACCTAAAAAGGTATGTAGATGACTATCCGTTTAAACGGGGACAATTTTTTTCCAGTTCACATATTCTAATGATGACAGAATTATAATTACTCAACAACTATGACTAGGTACGACTTATCTAAGTAAAACATGCACAGCAGGTCAATAAAAGTAAATAAATAATGCTGGATAATTTAACACAGTTTCACATCTAGCCCCAAGGTTAGCAGAACTTGTGCTAGGGGTCTAACTCATTTACATAATACATTACATAGATCGTTTTTTTCATTATGCATAGAAAACGACCAGAACACCCTGAAAATTATCAGCAGATCGTACAAAAATTTGTCCCGAAACGGGAATCAAACCCTATACCTCCTGCGTAGCCCCACCGCGCCACAGATGTCGTCAATAGGTACATAGATAGATTATTATCATACATAGTAACCACCCAGAACACCAAAACTAAATATTTGTCAAGAACACACACAACACGCCAACCAGTTTAGCAAATGTTTCTGATGTTCTGTGCATTTTTTCCTATTGCCGTAGGTGGTATGTGGTATCCGATAAGTAAAACCCATGGGCCAATCGACGTGCACCGTAGAAAGGTCACCAAACCAGTTGTCTCTGTGACACAGGCTGATGTATGGTCTGGTCTGACCGCATTATGGCTTATTCGCACGAATAAAAGACCGAGGTAGGTAAGCTTTTTAATAAAATTAATATTAGTTTATTTATTGACGAAAAACAAATTAGGAGGTTCTATGTTCGGATGTTTTTATTATATTTATGTACCGTTCGTCGATTTTTCCATCAATTATGGGCCAATATTAAAATTATTTCGCTATTGTATAGAGAATTACCCAGACGACGTGGTCCCATTTTTTTTTTCAAAACTAGAAACCGTGTAAATGACTAAGGAAAAAACTAAGGAATTTGAATTCGATTTTTGGTTTTTAAGGTCACGTACGCAAAGGTAAGACGGTACCATGCCAAAACATTTTTTGACCATTGCTTATGCTTTTATCGAGGCTCAAACCGGAATAAGTAGACAGTTCAAAAGTTTTCAGTCACTTTTGACAGATTGTAGATTATATTTTTCCGCTATAATAAATAAATAATATAAATTTAATAATTAAGGGGTCCAATGTCCATACATAGTTCCATAGTTCAGTACAGTACCGATAACCGAATGAAGTTAAGCAATGCCGGCGCGGTCAGTACTTGGCGTCTTGGGTGACCGCCTGACCGCGTCATGATAGTTTTTTTGCTATTAAAGCTCTGCTTAGCTTGGGGCTAGATGCTGCTGTGTGATTTGTCCAACATTATTTTATTTTATATATGATGCTTTATTCATTTTATTTTATATATAACGAAGGTACTAACAACTCTTTCCTTGACTCCAGACCACTTTAGTAATCTATTCAAATATCCAAAAAAATCTGCTATTTTCTGTGGGCAAGGCAAGTTCAATTTGTGAACAATAAATATAGAATGCCAAGGTTTAAAGAATTTCAGTTTCCATTATGATCCAACATGTGTGTGTAAATTTTCATCAAGCTTTTGTATTTGCTATATGCAAATTAAATATGTAATTAACATTTTTAAGAAAAACCTACACACAAAGAATCCGAACAAGTTATAATCCACCTTCAGATGTAGGTGACTGACCTCAAGATTATTCATGACTTAAGCCATTTTTTATATTTCTTCTAGCTTTTATTAGACTTCGCATCATGACAGGTGAAACGATTGAAGTGATCACAAGCACCGCGTTTTTATGACATCATCATTTTCAAGTTTCACTTTAAAAACTCAAAAGTCCTCACTAGGTTGCAAAGTGAGCTAAGAGTTAATACAATCTCGGCTCAAAGAAAGCTTTATCACTACATAGTATAAAACAAAGTCGCTTCCCGTGTCTGTCTGTCCCTAGATCTTTAAAACTACGCAACGGATTTTAATGCGGGTAGATTTCATAGATTTCTAGGCGGGCGCAGCCGCGGGGCGCAGCTAGTGGTTTATAAAGCTTTTTTCCAGCCGAGAAAGTTTATTAGGCTTTATAAAACTTTTTGAGAAATTGAGCAAATACTAAAAACATTTAAAGCTTGCAAAATAAGTAACATGCTATAATATTTGTTGCATAGAAAAGACATACACGAACTTTCAAAGATTCACTGCCAGCTATAATATAAATGCAACTGGACAGGACTGACAAATTTTTATTGTTTTTCGAGATTACCAATCACGAAAAACAATTAAATATTTAAGTAGGTAGCTAATTCAAAATCTACAAGATAACATGACTTAAAACCCCCTTCTACGTGAGGACGAGCACGAATCGAAAAGAACAGGAGAAACTAATAAAAATAATTCTGGCATTACTCACAATCTTTAGATCAAACCCCTGGAATTAAAGCTTTCGCAATAATTTCTCGGATCAAGGACAGCTTTATAAAACTTTTTAAGAAAACGATCAGATACGTCAGAAAACTTTCAAAAACTAACTTGATATTAAGATACTTGTTTCATAGAAAAGACATAAACGAACTTCCAAAGGATCACTGCCTGAAAAATAATATCTTACTATCCTAGTCAAAAAACAACAAAATAATAAATACCTAGTTACAAACATACAATAGGACATGACTGTAACATTATGAACTACATTCTACGTGAGTATCAACAGTAATCGAAAAATACAGGAAAAATTTATAAAACAAATATTCTGACATTACTCATAAAAAGTACCCTTCAGATGAATACCCCTGGAATTTCCCTGTAGTATTTGCAATTGCATGGCACGTGACACTACTGACCTGAATGTGATTCATAATTCATATAAAAAATTGTGATGAATTAAATAGTAATAGGAAGATCTATTTAGGCTTTTAGAGGTCTTCCTAGAGTTTCCCTGTGGACTGTTAGTCAGTCCAAAGGTAGTTTCGTGATAAAAATATCAGAGTAGATAAGATCAACTTTTTAAAATATTTTTGTCCATAATAACATATCTACATAATAAATAATTTAGCGAACTACTATGCGTTTACTAAATGCATTTATAATGTGTATGATTATGTTTCGTTTATTTATTTTTTAGTTTAGATGTAGTATTTTATAGTATAAATCGTAGTATAAATCTTACTGAATTGTCAAGGTTCGATTGTTTTCTGTTTTGTGTGCCAATGAAGTAAATACATTTGTTTTTTTTTGTCTCGGTCCTAGTTCTTCAAAGTTGAATTAAATTTAATTATAAGATTGTTTAAAATTGTATTATGTACAAATGCTCAAAATTTTATTGTGTACAAATTCTCAAAATTTTATTAAGTACAAATTCTCAAAATTTTATTATGTATAACTAGTTCTTAACATGTCACTCTATTATTTGTTGTGTGCACATATAGTTTACGTTTCAAGATTATATTTAAAAATTATATTTTTTTTTTGTGTTATTCTATTATTGCCTATATTTTTTCTTATTTTTATTAGGTACACAAAAAACATGACTTTTGTGTACCTAATAAAAAAAAGTTATTACTTTATATTTACTGCAAATAAATTTGGTTTACTTTCCATTTTACTTACGTTATGTACCCTCAGACGGTAAGAGGATGTTTAGAGTTTCAGACAGTATCTGATGATAATAATAAATCGCCACTTTAGATTTCAGTAATGATCTCTTATAAGTATTTGACTGTATGCTGATAATTGGGATATTATTTAATTACTAGTCAGTATGTCAGCAGTCTGTATTATATTAAAGTCATTTAAAACGGGATATTTACCATGACTTGATTTTTGAGTTATCCAATATTTCGGCACAGTTTCATGCGCCGTTTCAAAAGTTTTATTGTATTATATTAGTTTAGAGATAGCTAATTATCATAAATTAATAGAATTCTTGCAAGCTTATTTAGTTTAATCTGTGGAGGAGGTTATATTATCGGCTGTATGTTTGTTTTTCAAGTACGTATGTCCGTCGATGTCTCCGTCAATTATGGCCTGATTTTGAAGTAAATGATAATTGCCCAGGAATTCGTATTTATCCCGCCAAACATTTTAAAAAAAATACTTATTTATTTTTATGCTACGGATCAATCATGTATCATGAATCATTTTCGTATGGGGAACTTTTTATATAAAGGCTGGGAACCATATTACTGTACAAACCGAGTCGGTAACCAGTGACAGAGGTACCTAGTTATTAGCTAAATCACTGGAGCCGACAATGTGTTAATTGAGAGCCGCAAGCTATCTTCAATTCAAAAGCCGTAGTAGTCAGAAAAAATAGCATGTGAGTATTGGCCACGAAGAAAAGGCGAGACGAAGTTGAAGTCAAGACCCTCCAGAAAACTCGTTCAGTTAGCTTCTCCTGGCTACCGTGCACTGTGGCTAGATCGGGTAGCCGGTTTGCACAAGTGCGAGCGAGAGGGGCGATGCGCGTGCGCTGGCTGTGTGTGATCTCGGCTCTATAGCAGCGTCGTCGCAGCACCGCGCTCGCAGGAGTCGGACCTTCCACTTCCAGTCTGTGCTTCTAACCCGCGAGCGACTCTTGTGTCGCTCGCTCCCGGAACCCATTTGCCACTCGTTTTACCCCAATTGCTTTATTTACATCCCGAATAATATAATGACGTACAACTCCTGTGATAGAATAGGCTTTTAGAAACAGTGATTGTGTTGTGTGATAGATAAAATTTGGACTATCAAGTTACTGTAAGTTTGGAAAGGTAAGTTGTGTCACAAAAGCTTTGTGGATCGAGAAGCGCTTAACTCATATCGACGAGGCGAGGAATGCCGTTTGACAGCATACATGTACGGGAACAAAAGCCTTGTGCATAGTCATCCCATTTCTTTTTATTTCACCCGCTTTCTTGTAAGGCAGAAATGGCGGGTGTGAAAAATACGTTGGAACTTGAGAGTAATTTGAAAGTTCCGAGTGAGGTTAATGAATGAAATTATGCGGGTTATGGTTTGGCATGATGTTCTCACGTTCACAGGTAGCTCTGTTCCCTTTACCTGGCCGCTATAGGGGAAGGGACGGGTCTTTATTACCGGGAACAATATTTGAACAGAATGGACAAAGCATGACAGCGAAAAAGTTAAAGATTTACCATCACAGTGATAGAAATATTTGAGGTATTTTAGAGCCACGGTGATACAATGAAAACTTCGAGTAGATTAGGTCGGTACGGTTAGACGATTTTGTAGTCCACACGTGATATTTTACGGTCCGCGAATCTTCATTCAAGATGCTCTAGCCAAGGACAAGGAAATAAAAACATTAAATAAAAAAAGCCACAAACGTTTTAGCATCATCGTTCATCGACATAATGACAATGCGCACGTGAATTAGACAGCCAACAGGTAAATGAGTAGGTACCTACCTTGCGAAACGCCGAATAAGCAATTTTAATGACAGGCATTGGAATTTTACGAGTAATCAAATCAGTAAGTAATACAATTTACGTGGTCGGACTGATACTCCTCTCAAAAGAAAGTTCTTCGATACCGTTCAACGCATTAGAAATTTTATTAACATGCAGGGATTTGGGACAAAAGGGGTCATCTTTAACCGGTCCGTCACACCATTCCAGTCACGGAAACGACACGCCACCACCTGCATCGATACTGCTAGCGCCTGGCGATAACCTTTAATATTACTTTGAACTTGCAAACTTGTTTTAATATTCCTTGGGCGTTCGCATAATGTCTCTTGTTTCCCAGGCTTTTATAAATTGACATGAGTTTACAATAAAGTCACGGACATGGCAAAGAATACTATTACATTGTCACGATTTAAAATTTAAAGTTGTATTTTAAGTAGATGTTTGACCAGGAAGCAAGTTATGTAAGAATAGAACAGTGAATGGAAGACTGCTTTATGGTCAGGAAATTTATTGAGTTACCTAATTATTTAGTCTCATTATAGTACGTATTCATTAGTTTATTTTTTAGAACTTATTTTCTAGCCACCATTTTCGCGTAGGTACCGAGTTATCTATAGAAATTTGGTGAAACGATCACAGTTGCTAATTACATATGCAACGCACGCTACGTCAATTACCCCGCATAAGTTTTACAACGCGCGTTTTTGTTTACGAATCGTAATTTATCTTTGACCTCAAATAATCTACATTGGCTGAAGTTATCGCTTATGACTGCTGTAATAAGTAATTATGGTAGATTATTTCACATCACAGAGCCTGTTGTAAAGAACCCTAGCGATCCCGTACCTACGTAACCGCAAGCCATAGCATTTCCGCCTCAGCGTTAACTAGCCACGACAGAACAACATTGGATAGATGCGCAGTATCACAACTTACTGCAGTACTGATTGCGAGTTTCCGTTCACGTGAAACAAATACCACGTGTTTTCAGTTCACATAGTTTCTCCACTAGGTAAACAATGATGGTGTAACGCCACCGACATCATCTCAGTCAATGGGAGATAATTGTGTTAGATGCGAGACGTCATTGGCCGAGACCAGACCGAGTCGAGCGTGCCCCTAAGGCCAGAACTCGCCAGTTTATTACAGCGACAAGCGACTGCTTACTAGGCCAAATCTCTATTACCTAATATCGAATCGTTCTATACCATTGAGCACACTTTTACTGATGTTAAAAGCCCGATTTCGATAGGTTACTGTAACTCTGCGACTATGATTTCAATATTATCCGGCTTACTTGTGCCTAGAGTAATAATATCTCGCTCGTTTTATAAAAGGCGATAAAAACAACCACATTTCATAAATATTTAGGTGAAAATATTCAGGCATGTGGTGCGGCGACAGCGCTCATCAAGAGCAATTACTGCATTCATCTCCGACGCGTGCTGTGCTATTTAAGTTGATACCGTCAGTGGCTGGACGTTTGAGATTCTTCCTTCATCAAGAATAATAAGAATACAATCATTCAAGGCAGTAATAGCCGTGCTGTAGCGCTCAATTGGCAAGGATGCAATTTATTGCAGTCAACTGTTTGTAGACGCAGTAGAACTAGGCTAGTAAACTAGGATTAGACACTTTACGATTGAAATAAATTCCACGAGATTGTCAGATAGTACACGCATGCTCGTATCGCCACTGGAATGTTCCCGCGTCCCGAATATTTGGCCTTCTGTATTATCAGTCACCCACCACGTAAGCAAACAGTGATTACGGTACGCAGGGGTGTCGTACGACGCAAGATTTCTGTGTTCTTGTTTAAGTTAAAGAGACAATAGAGAAGATTTTATGTGGACAGCTAGCCAGAAACAAGACCAATATACAGGTACCAACACGACGAGACGCGCAAAATTGGCAAATATTTGTCGTCAGGCAAACTGGTTTCCCGGTAAAATTCGCGTTGCCAAGCAATGCATCTGCCCAGGGTCGGCTGAGGTAAAGCAGCTAAGGGGAGGGGAAAGAGGGGGGTTCAAAACGCAGGAGGCGCACGAACAGCGGCGGTCGACGACCCGACACATGCCCTGCGCTGGCGCACCATTCGCTTTAAACGCATTCGATCCTAGTTACTATTACGATTACTGTTGGGGTTACGTTAGCAAATTCTTCAAATACACTAGCACTCTTTACCGTAATTTATACCTAACATAACAGTACAAGATACAGGTACCTCAGGTTGATTCCTCGAGTTCACCGTGTTAATAATGCTCATTAGCTTTATTAAGAGCAATATCGTATTGATTGTCGAGTAATTCAGGAGACAAGTCCCCCACGAGCGACCTAAATAGATCAACTGGCTGGGCACACGACATGCGACACCGCGTAGGAACGGGATCAAGAAGTCGTCAAGGCTGGATCCATTTGTAAAGAATTGCTCCTTATTATTCTCTCCTCACAACTCACGTTATGAGACCATCCGACCCATCGAATGTTATACAATACAAAGACAATAACAAAGTCAATAACAGAGAACTCGTATTTGATTCAGAAACGTGGTTCACACGTTTCACATGAGTGGTCACAGTTTAAAGAAAAAACATTGGTTTTAAAAAAGCTGGGAATTATTTTCCCGAAGAGCGTGGGCGAGTAGCCGTCGTTAAATTATGTTTGAGGTCATTGATTGAGGACCGAGAAGACCTGTAGCATTTACTTGATTCTCACTTAACGGTAGATGAATTAACGAAGTCAACGAGTTGGGAAACGTTCCCATTCCACAACCGGTAGTCACAAGCGACACATAATGAGGTACACAAAATTAAGATATAGGAGTTCTTGCGTCACAAGCTGAGCAGTCCAGTACAGATGTTAAACACATTGATGAAATAAAACATCAATAAAGTTGCCTGCTTACGTTCTAATTTAGATGGTGCGTATGGCACTTGTCAGAGCTAAGCGCATCATCCGTAGATGTATATTTAGTTCCTTTGTTTTCAGTATTAAGACGTGCCGGTTTGTTTGTTACAGATATTGTTTGTAAACAAAGAACTTCAAGATGGCGGTCTTTGGAATGGTGTCTGCGGTGGCGGGCTTCGTCAAGGTCCGCTACCTGATCGACAAAGCGATCATTGACAACATGGTGTTCCGGATGCACTACAGAATCACCTCCGCTATGCTCTTCCTTTGCTGCATACTCGTCACAGCTAATAACCTTATCGGTAAGTCAAAAATACATGTATTTTGGTTAATAGTTATCGTTAACTTTGCTATCGTAAAGTTTATCTACGATAATACGAAACGAACATGTACAAACAGCTATTCCTCGTGTCACTATTTCCCAAAATCAAGTTAATGTTTCCGCATCATGATTTCCCTACGTAAATAAATTCTTCATTGTAAAATACCTTGACTCAAAAAACTAAATACAATAATTTGCATATAAAATTATGTATATAAACCAGAAGGAATATTGTAGTTTAGCCATAAAGGTAAACTAATGGCCAAAATAATATTTTAGTCTACATATTGTCGCGAGAAAGTAGATAGGTACTTGAGTGCATAAACTCATAAAGAGAGTAAGTGAAAGTTTTGAATCATACCCGACTTCAGTTTAATTAAAGAAAACAGTATCTTCTTTGATAGAGCTTACCGACTCGTTACTGACCCAACCTACAGACACATAAAAACATAGCCTACTCGTACAGAATACCAGACTAGACGCAGCTATACTGTAAAATGAATCATTTTCAGGTCAATGTTCAGAGGAAATCCGTATGCGATGTAACAGTTACCCAAATTGAGACGTCATGACAATTGGTTCCACAAATAAATGCTCCAAGTGTAGGTTTTACGTACTTGTTAATTCAGTTTAGCAAACTAATAAATACAGAATTGTACTATAAAGGTACTTTATGCTAATTGTAATATAATTAATTGTAATTGCGGAAAATGATTCGCATTGTTTGCTTTAATTCTTCGTACGTTTTTCGTGTATAATTTATCAATTAATTCATGTGTATTGAGATGAATACTTAAATCGAATACCACCGATATCATACAAATATTATACATGAGAAAGTTTGGATGGAAGGATAACTACAGATCGGGCTGAAATTTGGCATAGTAGCTCTTAGCCTAGAATCAAATCACTTTTTATACAGTTCCCATGGAAATAACCTTTATACGTTTCCATAGAAACAACGCGTGCGAAGCCGCGGGCGGGCAGAAACTAGTATACACGAGTAATAAAGAAAACTAATACAAATTTGTAATACTATATAACTATATAGACTGACTACAGTACCGACTAAAAGTGCTGTGATTTTGACCAGCAAATAAATAACTACTTCAGAATAAAGCAAACATATTACCCCGACTTTAAAACTAGTAAAAACTTAACCGTGCCTAATTAAGACAAAGTACAGTCTAGTAATGAAATGATTGTTGCTAATCCTTATAACGGTGCAGAACTCCCACGACAATCGACACCAGATCTCAACGAATCTCAAGTGGCTCAGAAGTAATCTGGTAAACGTACTATAATGCCCTGTTTATGATCGTTTATCGCGTGCCGTATTTGATGAGCTCCTGGGTAACTGCGGTTGATAGGTTAAATGTTATTAGTACCTTATTATAGTACTTGAAACTGTGCTTAGAAAGCGTTATTATACGGTAATGTTAAGTGGAACTATTTTTACTGCCGATACTGATAATTTGTTTTTTATATGCGCTTGTATTTTACCGACGAACGACGAACTACAAATGTTTTATCTACTTTAGGCTATATTAACGTTATGGTTAGTTACATATTGAACTGTACTGTATGTGCTTACGCATAGTACTCGGGTCATTAGGGCAGACCTCTGTGGGGCAGACTTATTGTAGAAACTTTCCACGTTTAAACGTTCTCACTCAACGTTCCAAGTCAAGCTGTATCTTGAACGGGAAGTTCCCACTTTCTGTGAGTTATTGAATCGCTTCTTGTATGAAAATAGCTTATCTAACTAAATATTATTTTAAAGGATTTGTATGAATATTTCTTTATCTTCCCAGCTAGTTATTCCATATGCTGATGGGGTCAGCTTTCCTAATAAATTTCCTTAACTTCGCTCTATCCTCGACGTGGTCTTCGGAAGCTTGACACTCTCCCATATCCTTTAACATTATATCTTTCCATCGTGTCCTGGATCTCCCTTTAGACTTCATGAAATTTTAATGCCCTAGGCTTCCCTTACCTGATTGCGACGTTAGATAGTTTACGACGAGACTCGCTTTGTCGTATACCAATCGAAAATTTTCTGTCCTTTTCTGTTTTTTGTTTATGAAAGCTAGGTCACAAACCTTCATCTAACTAAAACTTTGTTGGGCTGTCGATTGTAATGTAGCAGTCCGTGATATCTTGATACACAAGACCTACTTATGAGGTAATGTTTATACGAGAACATTGCACACACAGGTGCATGCAATCAATACATATGCAAGCGATAAACCATTGTTACTATGCACCGAGTACCTATCAAAGAAATGTGCCAGAGTCTGGACTGAATAAACAAATAAAGGATTTATCAGAACGTGCTTTTTGTTCGAAAATCTCAACAGGAGAAAACAGGTCAATCGTTACAGATATACTCGTAAATAAACCACTGATAATCTGGCATCAAGCTTTATTAATTTCGATAATTGCAAATACCAATTACTGATATAAGATAAGCTGCCCTTCGATTCACATACTTAACAGCAAAATAAACACACCGAATAAACAGGAACAAGCGGTAACGCCCTATTTCCTGACTGATAATGATGGATATGACGTTTTGCTTATCCTGACTCATGACTACGTCATTATCACATATTTTATTTATTTATACCAATAATTGATCGATTTGTCACTTATTAACCCGTGTGTAGCACGGCTTAGAAGCTCGCCGTGACCTACTATTAGAACTGATTGCTATCAAGCTCTCGCCTGCCGTATACAATTTCTTATCATGCCAGTTTCTGCTAGCAATTTCTCGTTTACCATACATGTGGTCGAAGTAATAGTACAATTACCATAACTTGAATAACGAGATGTTGCATCACAAGTAATCCCTAATATTCGCATGGCAATCATGATTATCCTGTAAAAGGTTGAAGGAATGTAGTGTTGTTTATTTATTCCTTTTTTATAACATTCCGACGGCTCTTACTCGTAGATTCACATTAAATTATCTCATTTGTTCATACCATAGGTATGGAGGAGCTTGATTCGGGTTTTAAATAATGCGATAATGTAATTTCCATAAGTGTACGTACACTATATTTTATTTAAAACTTTGACCCCGTGAACTTCGTATCAGCTACAATTTTATTTTTCTTTTGTTTGATTTAATACAGGAGGGTTCCTGTATTAAATAAAACAAAAGAAAACTTAAAATATTAAAATCGGTCAAGTCGATTTATACTTTAGCGAGGGTAACGAACACCAATCGATTTTCATATAAACTGATTGATTTCATAAATTCTTAATCATTAATTGATTGAAATGACCTTTCATGGACCTAGTATAAGTGGGAGAATTGAACGCCCAGCCTCATACATAATTAACTTCGTAAAATATACTAGGCACGTTCTTTACATACCAAAATTGTGTTTCTAGATCGTCGTTGCAGGTCGACAAAACACGACTTATAAGTAATAGCATTCGAAGTTTTTTTTTCATAATAAATAAATTGAATATACCTTTATTCGCATGTGACCTTTTTTTGGATCTATTTTGACAAAAAGCTTATCGCTCATTGAATTTTCTGGTAAATTATGAAGTTTTTCCCTAGCAGCCTTATTTTTAGATATAAATTTCAGTAAAACCACTGTATACCCATCTTTTTACGTATTTTGTCGGTTATTTAAATTGAACCGGCAACCGACGATAGTT
Organism: Eupithecia abbreviata; assembly: GCA_943735965.1. Taxonomy (NCBI): domain Eukaryota; kingdom Metazoa; phylum Arthropoda; class Insecta; order Lepidoptera; family Geometridae; genus Eupithecia; species Eupithecia abbreviata. Next base: position 8,532,924 of record OX030979.1, on the reverse strand, counting down.
ACCATTGAAGAGATAATCAGCTAGTTCCTCTGGATAAGGTTGAATAAGCTGATAGGATGGCAGGTAAACCAGCCTAGTTACGGATCTAAAATAAAAACACAGGTTTTTTAAAAGCTTGACAAAATGTTTAACTTTAGTTAAGATTTCGTCAGTGACCTAGTTGATCAAGTCTTGATTTGAATCAACAATCATATCAAGAGAAATGTCGCACCTTAGGCGTCAAAGATAAAGTAGGTTATTGTGGTCAGGGGTTCAATAGCATAGTTTTAAGTTTCGCATTTGGTAAGCATCTGGCAAGACGGCGATAAACATGCTAACAATGCTAAACGCTCGTTATGGAGCGAATAACCGATGATGTGACTTCAATTGACTGTCTCAGCCTTTTGTGAATCACTGCAATGCTTGCAATATGTCTTGTCTGCTATATCGGACACCTATGCAAAGAACTTGTTCTGTTATTTAGTATGCATTTACTTACTTAGAAATTTACACGAATATCTATTGTTTACCTAACTACTCATAAAAAATTACAAGAATTCTTTTTCATGACTTTTTGCAGTCTTCTGTGCATTTCAAGTTTGTTCTGTTATTTATCCATATACTCGGAAACTGACACGAATAATTCGTGTTGCCTCGATTTCTACGTTCAAGGAATTGTTATTTCATGGAATTCTAAACATACACTGCACATGACAAAGATTCCTAAACAGGAGCATGTCGACGCGTTGTAAACAGCATTGCCCGTCCTTCAGAGTCACACCCTGTATTGTCGCTCGCTGGTTTTTTGTGGTATTATCACATCTGATTCAATGTTACATGAGCCGAAACTGCATACACAATCAAATTACATTACGAAACTGTGTACCTATAGATAAACATAATATGTGTATACAGCGTGCCCCGAAACTGTACTAAGCAGAAAGGGGGTTATTCTAGACCCCGAGGGGATAACATTAGTTAATTTTTTTATTTTATATTGATGTTTTTTTTACATTTTTGAAAAAAGTAGTGACTTTTCATTTTTTTCCTATTGATTTTCATATTCGAGTTCTTGGACGTGTAAGGTACTCTTACATTATTATTATTTTGTAATTTCGAAGGATATGCATATTTTATAATATTCAATGACATAACACTGGCTAGTACACATGTTACGTCACCTGTATACATAGATAATTGCACTTTGACCCTTCTTTGTGCTTACGATGATGTAGTAAAACTATGCTAGGTACTTGTCCTATCGATAGCTTTGACGGTATTGGTAAATCACGTCATACAAGTTAAGCAAAGGTACTTTTTTACCAGTAATTGCAGGAAAATATACGGTCAAGAAACCGTGAGAAACGATTGAGCATCTAGAATGTTTATTCAGAACGTGATATACGAGTATGAACCGGTTTATGAGAAAAGACGGAACAGCAATCAGCATTTTTAAGATCATGTTATTTTATGTGCAGTTAAAATTACTTAATTTACTTAGATTTTATCGATATATTATTTATATTTAAATGTTCAGGTGGAAACTGAAAGCAAGCAAAAAAATTAAAAGCATTGTGTAATTTTGAAGAAAACAAAAAGAACGGACAATACGCAAGAATCAAAACCAAGACGGGCTTACATTTGAGAAACGAGATTGCTTGAAACGCAAATCTCGCAGCAAAAATATAGGGTCTTCTTGTTTGTGTTAAAATATGGGTTCATTTGGATCCCCCATGCAAGGTGATTGAGTCACGGTCACCACTGCCGCAGGTAGCCGGCAGCTGCATTGCTATTAAGAGCTATATTAGCGTCATCCGCTAAGCCAATGTCGAGGGCGTATGGGAATGGAACATGTTATGTAATAATGGTATTTTGAATCTAAATGGCAGATTTACTGGATTATTACTACGCGTGGTTTATTTACATATCAATAAACGAGGAATAATTGTGCATCGTACAAGAATTCTGAATGTATTTCTGAAAAACAAAAATTATACGTATAGACACTAGCTGCGCCCCGCTCTTTATGAATTGTAGCCTATGTATTATTCTGATATATAAGCAATATTATTGTAAAGTTTCATTAAAATCCATTCAGTAGTTTTTACGAGAAAGAGTAACAAACTTCCATTCATCCATCCATCCATACTAACAAACTTTGACGTTTATAATATTAGTAGGATAATATAGAAGAAACTCATGTCGGTATAGGTACCATAAATGTCCCTAGGATAATGCAATTACTAAAAACTTGGTAAGCCTTATGCTTATTCATCTTTGACTCACCTAAAAAACACACTGGTCTACGTGACGGATCAAAAATTACAACCTTATTAATATTCATACCGGAATCTAAAACCACAATGTTTCACAAAGTTAGCTTTTTTTTCCTCAAAGGTGGTTAAATGCATTTTCCCTAGCTCATTTCGTTTTTTTTCCTTTCAGGCGACCCGATCTCATGTATAAGCGACGGCGCTATCCCCGGTCACGTGCTGAATACCTATTGCTGGATCACGTATACCTTCACGCTTCCCAACACCCCGCATCATGGAATGGTGCATCCAGGCCTGGGTAATGAGCATGGAGAGGAGAAGCGTATCCACGCTTATTACCAGTGGGTGCCATTCATGCTTTTCTTCCAAGTAAGTTGACTTTGCCTCATTAATGAAATACATTACACGACTTGAGAAATTTAGTCATTGTTTGACAAGAATAAACGGAAATGGGATACTTAGCATAAATGCAGTTTGAGACGAAGTTTTCTGTTAGTTTCAGCTTAATAAGACCAAGAGATTAAACATTTAGAAGTTAGCAGAACTTACTTTCAATATCTCGGATCGTGTTTATGCAAGACAAAGCCAGAAGGTATATGACCTTGACCGTTATCTATGAGAGATTGGAGGCCTTATCTACTCTCTAATTCATCAAAATAAAGGTGTCAGATACGCACTGAACTGTAGCCTTCTAGGAAAAAAGCACTGACCCTTCCCACCTAGAATCAGATTGCCCATTCAACGCTGCAATGAGTTTCATACATCTTACACAACAAATGCCTTTTCAATCTACTCGTAAACATGACGCAAGCTGAGATTTCAATTACCGCGACAGACGTCTCTGGAGTCTGCGTAGCTCTTAAGAAGACGAAATATGGTTTAGTATAATAAAGCTGGTAGTTAAAAATTTTATACATAGACGCTCAGAATTTTGCATAGATCTTAAGAAAACATAGGTACTTTATAAAGGTCATCTCATAATCTGTGGAAATTTCCAGGGTCTGCTGTTCTACATCCCTCACTGGATCTGGAAGAACTGGGAAGAAGGCAAAGTTCGCATGATCTCTGATGGTATGCGAGGTACCACCGCTGTCATCGCCGATGATAAGAGCAACCGACAGGTACCGTACTATTAGCGTTTAGAAAACCCTCACAGTTACCTTACATAAATACACAAACTTTTCTTCGTGGACGTATCTCTATAGATATAGATGATGATTAGAGTATAAGAATCTCATTACAGCCTACCCCTTTCAGAAAAAAAACCATATTTTGTAGTCATCCTTGTACGAGTATATGTATTCCCTTAAGACTGAAGATGTGAAAGACTAAGGGCGCGTGCCCACCAGTGTCGTGACCGTAAATTATTGTTGGACTATCGTCTAGCTATTCCCACTGATGACATTGCCTTGACAAACCATCGTCATGACCTAAAATGTCTCGTGTCGTCACGACCCGGTGGGAACGCGCCACTGATCAAACAATCGCAATATTTCTAAATTGTTTAGTTCAATATTCTTTCATGTGATAACTGCACGAGCACATACAAATAAAGCTTGCAACAAGCTAATAAGAACTGCACATAGTATGTTTGCCTGATTAGTAAACAGCACGACTTGTAAGGAATGCCTAATCAGGAGTCAATTAGCACTGGATCTTGTTTCCACCCAATTGAGATAGTCTTGTTCTAATGAAGCTTTATGAATGTCCCTAATAGGACGTTTACAATTACAACGGCATCGCTAATATGATTACGTAAGCTATGTGCCGACAAGTACGGTTTTCGGTCCATTTTGCGCACGTCTATACCTAGCCCATTTTAGCATCCAATTTTATTTTATGTGAGCAAAGACGTTTATGAATGAAAACTTAACAAAATTGACAACAATAACATAAAACAACACAGGTATAAGAGCAAGGTTACCAATAAAGAGTAAAACACAAACTTCAACAACGCATAATCTCAAATATGCAGCGAAACGTGTTTAATGTTGTGAAAAAGAGATCAATTAAATGAGGAATTAAACTTATAAAACCAAAAATTGTTTCCGAGCTTCTGTGATACCAATGTCGTTAAATATTTTTCACCAATATTCCTCGAGTTTTGTAACCCCTTTGTACACAAACAATATCCAGGTATTTTAATCGGAGTATTAGGTATATTAGGAATATGTTCAGCAGTGGACGTATGTGTGCTGATGAGAGAGAGAGAGGTTGAGTCTAGGTACCGAAGTAAAACGTTAACAAACAAATAGTTGCTAAATACAGTCTAGCTACATGAAACAAGACCTAGTCCTACAATTTAACAATAACTCTATGCTCTAATTTTACATCTACATTGCAGTTTCCATAGTAAATGCAGAGCTATTTCAAACCTATGCAAATTATAAGACAGAGACACGAAAGCATAGCAATTTGCCCGTAGAATTGCATCATGACAATAGTAAACCTCTCGACAAGCGCGTACTTTCTAAGGGACGGTGTGAACAACCTTTTCTCATTATAATTTCAGAACCGTCTCGTCCAGTACCTCATGGATACCTTGCACATGCATAATACATACTCGTTTGGGTATTTCTTCTGCGAGGTGTTGAACTTCATTAATGTGGTAAGTGTTTATTTCATGATCCAAAAAAGCTTCTATACTAATCTTTTTACTCAAGTTAGGCATTATGCTCATGAAAAGGATATTATTATCTTAATTTGCAATTAATCAGATTATATTTGCACCTGCTTTGGCTTTAAATGCGCTGCTATTAAAGTAAGCGGTAAAATTGAAGTTCACTTAAACTTCAATTTTACCGCATTTTAGCACAAAAATCCAGTACTGACATGCAAGCGCATCTAGGCTCTAGTGCGAGCACTTAGTCATTGTCATCAATTATTTAATTTTCAGAATAACTAGTTATATCTTCGAACTAAACTTTTTTGCTAACGATATCTAGCACAATCATAAAGTTCATGTAAATGTTTTCGCAGGTTGGCAACATTTTCTTCCTAGATACATTCCTTGGTGGAGCTTTCCTGACGTACGGCAGCGATGTAGTGAAGTTCTCGAATATGAACCAGGAGCAGAGAACAGATCCTATGGTGAGTTAAAATCCAGCTTGGAGTAACCTTGATAACTTGGGATAACTATGAAGAACAATGAAATACCGAGGTATTTGTAGATGCATCAGCAATGTATTATCATAAATCACTACATAGTATAAAACAAAGTCGCTTCCTGCTGTCTGTCTGCCCCTATGTATGCTTAGATCTTTAGAACTATACAACGGATTTTGATGCGGTTTAATTTATAGGAGTGATTCAAGAGTTTATAAACCATTTCACACATAGATTTTCACGCGGGCGAAGCCGCGGGGCACTCTAGATAATCATCTAAGAAGATATATTAAGATTAGTTAAAATAGTATTTGGGTGATTTTGTTTCAGATCGAAGTGTTCCCAAGACTGACAAAGTGTACATTCCACAAGTTCGGAGCGTCAGGGTCGATCCAGAAACACGACGCTCTTTGCGTTCTAGCATTGAACATTCTCAATGAGAAAATATTCATCTTCCTGTGGTTCTGGTGAGTACCTACCTACTATGCATTGATTTAAAGGTCATATTATTAGAGCTAGGGTGTTGATTGTTTAAGAGTCGGACGTTCAGCAGCAAAATGGAAAGTCGATATCGTAGGATGAAATAAACAGGAGGCAAAGAACCTTCTTTTGCCAATCCTCATGGTTCTGCTTAATTTACCTAAAAACAACTAGTTATACCCCGATCAGATATAATGATCCATGTGTCGATTATATAAATTAAAACTTGTTCTTTGTCTATATAAATGAGTAATATGTATATCAAAGACGCGGCATATATGCACCACTACCTCATAAAGGATATTATTGTTGATAGCAGTTCAATCATTGCATTGTTATTTACTGAAGACAATGAATTCTCAGATCACTTTCCTCTCTGATATTTCACGATAACAGACATTTTACACATAACATTTAACTGACTCAGGAGTGACAACGAGGGGCTTACTTACCTGGGAACATACGCATTATCACTAACAAGATGTAACAATATCATATCCTCAATTCGTCATAGGAATGACCATTCATTTTTTGTCCAGGTTCATCATTCTGTCCATCGTGTCCGGCTTGGCTATAGTCTACTCAGCCGCCGTCATCATCCTTCCGAGCACTCGCGAGACTATACTCAAACGACGCTTCAGATTCGGCACACCCAACGGTGTTGAGGCGCTTGTTAGGAAAACTCAGGTAAATGGGAGTTAATGTGAATTCAAGTGGAAAGTTTTGTGCTAAATTTTTATGAGTATACCGATGTCGAAATACAGGAAAGCTTAAAATTAATCGTAATGTGTGATTGAAGTATTAGTTAACACTTTAACTGCGATTTTTTTTCGACGACTGCGATCTTTTTTTTAACCTAAAAAATTCGTGCTGCCGCTCTACACAGCGGTTGTGTTGCGCCGCACATGCGTTTCGTTCGAAAAATATTACGGCTGTGCTGAGTCACAAAGATCTCTATTTTCTCAGCCGCTGCGCTAGTGTAGATTTACGCATATTAGTCACTTGTAGAAAACACATACCGTGTGATTTCAGCAGTCAAAGTGTTAACCACCACGGTTCAAAAAGTTTGCCGATATGAGAACAATAAAACCTGTCAAAGAACAGCAATACCAAAACAATTACTTTTCTCGAGTGATTGTGACTGCAAGATTTGCGATTACCAATGACCTGTTTACAAACATCGATAACACCTACAATTCTGCAAATCGTAACGTACTCCGGCAGAAATGCAAAATCAAATCAAAACCAGTTATGCTTAGCAGTCAGAATCAATTGAAATTTGACCTACCTCAGGTCGAATTTTAGTGAATGGCTTTTTAATGGTATAGATAAGTTATCTGTGTGTGGGCGGACAGACGTGGACTGACGCAAACATTTATATTTCATTCCAGGTTGGAGATTTCCTACTAATCCACCTGCTGGGCCAGAACATGTCGCTTCGCATATTCGGCGAGGTCCTAGACGAGCTGTCACGGAGACTCCACCTCGGCTCAAATGCACCTTCCGCCCCGTCAACCCTCGAAATGGCCCCTATATACCCTGACATCGACAAGTTCTCGAAGGAAACCGAAACGTAAGACAACGAAGTAAAGTACAAAATCTAACGCTTCGTACACCAACAGTCGCTTGCGTTGCCTCTTTAAACAATTGACTTTCGATATCAAGCCAATTCATACTGCCAATCTAATGTACCGATCGAAAGCTGTCTAAAGGTGCATTTTTGACCCCGCCACTTGGCTGGTTTTGACCTTTACAAGCGACTCTGGGTGTTGACTTAGCATTAGTCATAGAATAAGAGTCTACGACTTTGAGCTTTTATGTTCTCGAATTTTCAGCTCTCTTATAATAAATTTTAAGTACAGTTATTGGTTTACACGATGATTTACTTTTAAACAGTAATAGTAAATTACTTTTATTGGCCTTGCATGTATACAGTGGTATACTTTAGACATTAAGACATTCCATCATAAACTAGCATTGAAGTAAAGAAATGAACTGAAAATTTACTTGCCAAGATGTATTTAGGCATTTTGCACATGAGTTATTGACGATTTATAATAAGTTACATTTATTGAAGATGTTTTATGGACTTTACTATCAATCAAATGATTTTATATAAATAAATTTTTGGTAGGTTAATAAATGTTGCCTTTGTAGTGTATCTAAACATACCTAATCCTATACATTTAATAATAACATATCAATCTCAATGTTGAATCACTAAAATAAATAGCTAGAATGTGATAAAACGTAGAATTATTAGTTAGGGAGACTCTACATGTATAAAAAGCAAAAGACACTTTATTTTAAAAAGTAAATAAAATTTTAATCAATATTTCACTTATTATTAATTATACCATGGAATGATTATTTTACATTATTTAGTTTTACAGCATTTTCGTAGCTATTTTGAAGATAAGTTGTGTTATGCGTTCTGAAAGCTCTCGTTTACTGATACATTTTATAATACTAAGTATGCAATTTTCACCATCTTCAGAAGCTTTACGTTGACTCACCGCCACAGTCAATAGCAGCAGATATAAACTCAGTTCTACCTAGTTATAATTCTTACCAACGACGATGGTGAAATTTGCACGCTTCATAAAATATTCACGAAAGTAAAATATTTCTTTATATTGAATCTTGTAGTAGTGGATATAAGCTAACTAGTGAAAAATCAATGGTCTCGATGGACAATCATTAGTTCTAAGGTAGAGATAGTCATTAAATATTAGTTTTAACTATTATCTGATATTATATTAGCGTATAACTTTGCACAAATTTTATTTTTGGACGCGTATAAATATTTGTGCGAAATAGCTATATTTTTGGAGTAGCTTGAATATTATTCGGTAGATAGGTATTTAAATATTTTTAGATAGGACTTTTAATAAAGAGTATAAAACGTATTCTCATAACGTTTAATCGAAAAATACAAATCTTGTATGTTCATTCCGAGTAGCAAATTTTTGCATGCCACACGATTTTATCTTTTATGCATGTAACTTTAAGTTAAACTGCAGTATAATCTGTAATATGAATCTATATGATATTACTCATAAACTTGTATTGATAGATATACCCATGTTCCTCAATAAATCCCATGTTGTCTTAGAAAATTTTAAAGCTAAGTGCTGTAAGTGTGTGAAGGGCAAATGAGCGTTGTTTAAAGTGCCATGTTGGTATTAATACTAAAAAGTGTACATTCCTTATGACCATAAGCAGAGTGCTTTAAAATAGTGTTATTGTATTGTCAAACTAAAACTAAACTTGAAAGTCTTCCATATTCTTGGTAAATTTCATAGTCGTACATTTATGTCTGAGTAAGGTCCGGTAATATCATTCCAGTTTTGTATGCAATGAAGGAAGACAGTTCTTGTAGTGAAACATCCATGTATTTACAGTGTTTTCAATTATACAAATAAATATAAGAATGTTGTTTTATTTAATAAATTCTTAATATTAAAGAAAAACTGTTTATTGTCATGATATTGTTGAGTATCATTAAAATATTTTTTGTGAAACCACCAAGCCCAGAAATCTATCACATCCACATCAAAATTACCTTAATGTTAATAAATCAATTACTAGACGTTAAAATTAATACTCACTTCCTGATAAAAAAAAACAGCTGGAGTCTAAACTGGTTTTATTTGATATTATCAAGATTTTGTAAAACGTGCAGAAGACTTCAAGATTGTAAACTGGCGCCTCTACGCCAAGCACTAAACAAAACTTGAGCAATAAATATAAAACTTACGCGATCTGAACCCATACTTACCTATAAGTACTAATCACGAAGTAAAAATGTTTTTACAGTACATACCTAATAAACAGCGTGCTAAATTTGCTATGGTTTAATCGAAAAGATTACTATGAAGACAATTAAATTCCTCTGCAACATTATAATTTGTTCTTTCTACTTCCGAAATCTAACCATGAAAATTCCCTGCCCTTGTTGGCCACGCTTCTAGACAATGTACCCTCAAAATGTCTTATCAAAAAGGCTCTGACCTCCAGCTCCATCAACGTATGTTCTTTGCACCAAAAACGTTATTCGACATAATTTCTAGGGACCTGTAAGCGTCATGCTATGACTCACCGATTCCCCCAGTCGAGTTTAGCCACCAGCTTCAGTCTCAAGGCCCTAGTCTGGTCCTGGGTCAAAGTCCCGGCGAGTAGTGCTCTCCGGCCGCTGAGTAGCTCTCTCATTACTTTGGCTACAGCGCTGAATCGGTAGGTTTCTCGCTCCTGAAAACACCAAGTTTATGTTAAGAACTTTTCAGTTGCAGAAATTATGAGTGCAATGCAGCAAATGCAATGTTATAAAATAAATCACTATAAAAATAATACTCCAAAAATAATTTTCTAAGAAATCACCCTGAGGTAAAATGTTATTTATAGGGCTTTACTAACAAATTTAATTTGTTATAGTAACAAAAACCATCGAGAAGTTGTATTTGATATTTTTTATGAGAAAAAGTAAGATGATATGCTGCCATAATACGGTATCATCTTCACATAAGTGAAGCGAGCAGAAGTTAGATAAAAATAAAGTTTTAAGACCTGCACTTTCTACTCAGTACGGGATCGCGCTACCTATTGCGCCACAAGGTCAAGTAACAGACTAGTCGAATACAGATTTGCATTTCTTGTCTTTTTTCTATGGAAAAACAAAATAAATGGGTAGGTACTAAGAATTTATACCTTAGGTAGGTACGTGATTCATCAATTCCTAACCTGCTGTTATATATGCTTAAATAACTTTTTAAAGAGTTTTTTACTCAAAACTATGGTAAGTATATACTGAAAGATTAAATATAGCCAACATTAGTCAAGTATGTATGTACTTCTTAATGTAAGTAAAGAGATAAGAGACAGAATGTGTTCCTCTGACATCGTTATTTATGCATGTTCACTGTGTTTTCAAAGTCAATAGAAACTGGACAGATCCTGAACTTAAGGTATCTTTCCACTGTACTGTGCATTTTTGGCAATATTTGCTTATTTCGATAAACAAAAAAAAACAGTTTTATGGGTTTATTTTGCGAAATAGTTTTGTACGTGGTGAGGAACCCTCTATGTGCGATTCAACTCGCATTTGGCTGGTTTTAATTATTATTGTGCATTCAACGAGACAACCTGCGAAAGACTGCAGGTAGATGCTGGATGCGTCAAGCTGAAGACAGGGCGCTATGGCGCTCATTGGGGGAGGCTGTCAAGCAGTGGACTACCATAGGCTGATGCTGATGATGATGATGTGCATACTATTATTGACTCAATCCTATTGTTAATTGTTTAACACTAGTTAAGACAAAGTACCACAGCAGTCACAAGTTCATAAATCCGTGACAATTTCCGAGACTTCAACACGGAAACTTGATTGCAAATGTACTCAATATTTTATTGCTTACATGTGTGTACGCAATAAAATATTGAGTAGGTACTGTACAACAGGATAGTTGGAACAAGACCCCTGCAAGGGCACAGCAAAATAATAAATTCTTAAAAGCTAGGTGACCATTATTGTGAAAACTAGACTAAAAAGGTAAAACATCCCTCTATTTATCTCATCATCATCATCATCATCATCATCAGCCTATGATATTCCACTGCTGGACATAGGCCCCCCAATGAGCGCCATAGCGCCCTGTCTTCAGCTTGACGCCTCGAGCATCTACCTGCAATCATTAATCTGTTTATCTAGCTAGACAGAATATGATGATGATAAAACTTTTGAAAGTATATCATGGTTATTAACACAAGTCATTTTTGATGGGATATTTACCATGATTTCATTTTGAGCTTACCAATATTTCAACACAGTTTTGTACGCCCAACTCAAATCATGATAAATATCCCAATATAAATTACTTTTGTGATAATAACCATGATGTATTTTAAAAGTTTCATCATCAACATATTCTGTCGGACTGTCTGTATGGAATGGCCTAACAAAACTCAGTGAATAGAATAGAAAAAACATTTATTAAGACACAGTTACAAAATACAGGCATAGAATAAACAAACAAAGAAGTTTATCATGGGGGTAAACGACACAAATAGATGATATTAAGACTAAAAAAAGGCTACCTCCATGACCCTGCGCCGAAATAGGGGTTGGCTCAGCGTGTGCTGAACATTACTTTATTCAGCGCTGTTTTTCAGCCAAAGACCTTAATTACTAGTTGAAGTACGGACGACAGTGCTTTATTTCCTTTATCGCTTCCAGGACTCATGGACACGTCATATTTTAAAATTACCTTACTAAGACTAGGAAACAAGTAGTCACTTAAATTTTACGATCACTTAAAGACAAAAAAAACTGATTCAATCTGTTCAAACCAGTCACAGAATGCAAAGGATGACTCATAGTATCATAGCAATATAAATGACCCACCAGCTGTTATTGTAATTATGGTATCCTCTACAAAGAGTTGATAAAGGACAGTGCATAATGACTAATGCTAGTGTACTTGGATATTGCAACGGCAAATTACTGCCGATTCAACAATAATACTTCAGTCATGATTTTATAGCTGCAGCTGTTGCAATTTAATATGTCAATGATATCTAGTTGATGGAAATTTCCAAGTTCAAAGATGTTCATTAGATATAACCATTTGATGGAATAAAATAACACCCTTTGGAACTGGTAAGCTTTACAAGCTTATCAGTTAGTGCCATCTAGCACCAAAATAAACAAACCTTTTACTTTACTAGTGCTTTACTAAACAGCAGTTGTTGTAATTTTTGTTAAACAAAGTGGCTTATTTTCTTGTAGAATACAAGTGTGTTTGCTGAGATACTGATGTCTTGTCAGGCACTAGATAGATAGATAGATAGATATATTTATTTATTGATACAAATTTGATACATTTTGTTTATTCCATAATACTACTGGTCTTTATTCCATAATTCAGGCAGTTACGTTAATTAGGGCCTTGTTAGGCATGGGAAAGATGCCTGTTCCCAACTGTAATTTATTGTATTTTTTAATTTCAGGCTTATCTTTAGTCAGGTGGACAACAGTCAAATTCTACTTACCACATAGAGTTTCTTCCACAAGCGAGCCCATTCTCTCAGGACACAAGCAATCTCCCGCACTAAAGGGTCATCTTTCAGCTCAGCAATGGCAGCCGCACCCGAGCCTTTCACAGTACATGGTCTGATGGAAATGACACATGCTGGGAATATGCCCCAGGTTGATCTGTTTTTAGTGCTGAATCCTCTGAACCACACTGAAAATGATAATTATTCTTAATTAAGGATTTATGTTAATATGATTTTTTTCCCTATGCTGTGTAAATTATACAACATTATTATTATTGTGTATTTATTTCCCTGGTCTTGAGCCATATAGTGACCTGGTCCTTTTATTATTATACACTCATTTATATAAATTCTCGTATAAAATACATTTTTTACTATAGAAAATACAATAAAATATTATTCAACCATTCTACACTAAAAAATATATATTATATATTTTACTGGCCATGAAATAAAATTATTCAATTTTCTGATGGCTAGTTAACTCTTTAGATTAGATTAGACTAAGATTCTAAAGAGTTAATAGGTAAGACTGCAGGTAGATCCGTCAAGCTGAAGCCAGGGTGCTGTGGCGCTCATTGGGGAGGCCTATGTCTAGCAGTGGACTTACATAGGCTGATAATGAAAGAATGAAATGGTAAGTAAATTTGAACCTATATTAACAATTTATATAGCTTTGAGGTAACATTATGTAGGTTTGATGTAATCACTTTAGTGACCAGATAGTCGCTACATTTCATCATATTTACCTCCATTCTCCTCTAATATTTGGACAGATTCTCCAATCTCCAGAGGCAGCCCAGAATGCACGTCTCCTTTCCAGTTATAAACAGCTGAAATAATAATAATGCTCTGTGAATTTGTAATTAGTACCTGTAAGTATAAGTACATTTGAGTTACTGCAAGACAAATTAACAGGCTTAATTTAAGGCCACCAATTGTGCCACTAGATATAGTGAGTATTAAGTTTGTTTATTATAATTTTTTTGATTATGCAAAAAAGGTTATACTCTATTCTATTAAAATTTTATTACAGCCAACAGTAAGTACTAAAACAACAAATAAGAGACTCATGCCTTGATTTAGTCATCCCTCAAGTTCAGGGTATTTATTTATTGTTATTGGGTATTTAACTATTTACTATACCTATGCTGTGTGAATTGTCCAACATTATTTATTTATTTGATGGAATATCTTATGAACTGTATGAAAGCTTTTCCTGAATCAAAATATTCTGCATAGGTTTAGGCAAATTAATTCCATGAACTTATACAAATAATTCCAGGCATCAATTATATTTATATCCAATCAACTTTGTGACCTCTTCACATAAGTTGATTGGATATAATTTGTGATTCTAAAGTCAAGATCAGCTGAGATTGATAGCAGAATCTAATAATAATAAACAAAACAAACTATTTATTGATCACAATGCCTGGCAGTCAAGATCAAGGGCTCTATCTTTAGTTCTGCAGTAGAACGCAATAATACAGATCAATTACTGGTGTATCATGGTTAAAATTCATGGGATGTTATTGTGCTTCCGCTCTTAAACGCAGGATGTATCAGTATAGCGCAACAAAATGCTGATTGAATAAAAAACGTCAACTTACCGACTGCTAACTTAGTAGTTTTTAATGGAATCCACATTTTTTCACAACTGTAGATTTCTCATAAGCATGGATAAGAAATTCTGGGCCTATATTGGGGCAAATAATTGAAATAGAGACATATTTTGTTGAAAAATAATCAGTTTCTCAACAAACCCGAACAAAAAGCCCCAGCTTCCTTCCGTTCCGTCTTGTGACGGATTTTGACTTGACAGACACGTTCAAAGACATACACGACTTCTTGCAAACTGTCAGAAGTGTAAGACTATTTTGTTGGCGCAACATTTAAATTATGTAGTTTTGATTTTGTAACGAACGAGATATCTAAAACTATCATCGAAACAAGTACTTTACCGCATTTCGTTACCAATTTTACACATATGAAAAAATTAACTGTATTTTTATCAAAAATGTTTTTAAATGCATCTTGATAGTGTGTAATAAATTAAAAAAACGACTAAGCGTTAGGCCTTGGTGAGTGAGTAGGTATGAGTATATATAAAAAGTATGCCCAATTCGGAGCTTATTTTAGATTCGTCGCACACACAACCATGCATGGGACTTCATTTTAGCTCAATTTATATGGTGGGTTTGGCGCAAGGAGGTAACAAAAATCCATCATCCAAACTTGCAATTTATATTATAGATATGAGCGACATTGAAAACAATCCACTCAAACTTTGACGACCGATGTGGCGCGGTGGGCGAAGGTCCGCCTGCGACACAGGAGGTTGCGGGTTCGATTCCCGCCTCGGAACAATTGTGTGTACGACCTGCAGATATTTGTTCCGGGTGTTCTGGTCGTTTTCTATGTATAATAAAAAATATCTATCTATGTAATATATTGTATTATGTATATCAGTTATCTAGTACCCATAACACAAGCTCTGCTTACCATGGGGCTAGATAATGCTGTGTGAATTGTCCAGCATTATTTATTATAATATTATTTTATTTACTTCACAAAAATGTGTTTTTGTGAAAAACTTTTTGCTATTGTAAAATGGGATTAATGTAATGCTTTATGCAGCAGCAAAAAAGTTGTATTGTTTCATTGATTAGCGTCCACTAGTTGTCAATGCTCCAATGTTGATTCGCTACTAGAAGATTTTTCGTTTATACGATATCAACGAGAAAACAACTGAATCATTGCTGTTAGTACATAGCATTCGGCAGGGAAAAGAAAACACTTTCCCCAATTTCTTAAAATTACATCGCTTTCATAACCAAACGTACCATTTTATAGTATTAAGAAATTGAATATAAATAATATATATAAATATTTATTTATATTTATTATTTATTTATTTATTTCAAACGTGCTAAGAAAACTATCTCAGGCCAGGCGGCGCAGGAAGAATACAACTTTTCAATTTTTGAATCGTTATAATTACAGAAACGGTGACTTTGAGGAGAAAAATGTGAAGAAAATTTGTATTAATTGCATTTCAATTTTAGTCTAACCTATTTTTATTATAAAACACCGTTTGGCTGATATATGCAAAGAACCACTTTTGCGAACTTTTGCATTTTTTGCAAATGTCGGATGGATCGGGACTTTCCTCATTATTTTTTTTAATTTTTGTAACCTTACTCAGACTTGGTGAATTCCGCTCTCGATTCAAATTCGAAAAGTACCTACATGGCAGGCCATGCCCGCCATCCTTATTGGACTTAGACATTCTGAGTTACCAAGTGCTACTTTTTAAACAACCGGGCGGTTTTATTGTAAGCAATCAAAGTTGAATCATGTTTTTATGATGCTATTGTGTAATAATAATAAACAACAACGCGTAAAAAAGCGTTTTTCACGTCAAGAAATAACGCTGATAACGCAAGTTACGTTATGTGTTAAATAGTGTGGTAGCCTTTTGTTTAGAAATGTTGGTTGTCAAATATATAGTGGCAGTGTCACTGAACCGAATGTCGTTCACTGTTCGTTCTGACATTGTCATTGTCATTAGGAAAATAAATTAAACTGATTGTTTTTAGATTTTTTTACGGAAAGGTTTGATTTACTTTTACTTTTCTCGTAAAATTGTCGAACTACTACATTTTGTGAGTGAAATAATAATGTCTGACGATTTCATACCATTAAATCAGAGCACGCCTGTCCAACGGCAGCAGTGGTATCACGGTAGAAACCAACAAAATCATTCGGGTGGTTTTCGAAACAAACAGTTTGAAAATGGAAACACAAGAGGCTCAAACAGAGGCTATAATAGAAGAGGAAATTTCTCGCGTAATAGCAGTTTTAGCGTAAGTTTTCTTGCACCAAAACGTTGAGTTCCAAACTCTGTTTCCAACTCAAGCTCTGTTGCAACCGTTTTTCATGTAACTTAAAGCTCTCCTTTGTCCACTTAGAGATTCTATGAAAATTGTATAATTCTTTTTTCAGAGTGATAATAACAGTTACAACAATAGCTTCAGCAACAACAAATCTAATATTGATGCCTACTTACACCCGTCAATGTTAGAAGATCCTTGGGCACAGCTGCGGCGTGATAAGTGAATATTTGTGGATGTATTGTTATTGGTAAGCCAAGGTTTCTATAGTTTTGTACCTTCACATGCCAAGCAGGTCACATAGCATAGCAAATTAAACAAGTTTAAAACTGCCGCGCTATCCATATGGCAATATCGTTGAGGATGGTCTTTTATCTATTTGGCAAATTTTGTGCCATTGTTGCATCAAATCTGAAATTTTTAATTTGTAAACATATATTTACTCATGTAGTCTACTTATTCAACAAATCATTTAAAAATTAACTCATTGTTTTGTTGCTAATGCAAAATAGTACTCATAGAAAGTAAGAACCTGTATATTTTATGAAAAAAATTACAACAAATTTTAAGGTTGTACAAACTTTTTCATTTGATACCCCCTTTTGGTTTGTTTACCAGCTAGAGCTTAATTATACCTAGCTAGCAGAGAGTGAGCTGACTGATGATGATGTAAAAATGTTAAGACCTGGTCACAAATCTAAGCGGTATGCTTGGGTCAAGTGCGCAAAGCTAAATTTAAAAAATATAAGGAGACTAACTGTCAATTACTCGAACTCAATTCAGATAATTCCAGTGACAAATTATTGAGAGATTTCATCATCAATCATTAAAAGATATGCTTAAATCTGAGTTGCATTACAGTATTTGTTTTATCTCTAAAGTCATAAGGAGGGAAGAAGTGTTACAAAGAGAGTATTATTCCTTTTCAGAGTAGTGTAACCACGAGTAAAAGAAATTTCCAGTAGTCTTACTGGTTTAGCAGAACGGTATGTCCGCCATGTAGTAAATGAATGTGAATGCCTTACAGGTGTAGAGCCTAATACACACCGATGCGAGATGTCCGTTCAAATTTCGGTTTTCCAACTAAGAATTAGAATTAGACAGAATTAGAGGTAGGCCTAAGAAAGATAGTTTAATCATGTAAAATATGACTTGGGTAAGTAAAGCCATGAAATTACAGCTGATAGAAGTTTATGGTCAACATATTTAATGGGAAACGGAAAATAAGTATTTTTTAGTAAAAATAAATAAAATAAAAATATATAGAAATTTGATAGATCTTTCATTCTATTTTATTATTTATACACATTTAACCACTTCTATAACTTTGTCTCTCTCCCAATAAGGTTTTCTGGAAGAGAACTTTTTTAGGGTGAAGCTTGCCTTTGTTAATAATTTTCTATTATAATGTTTTTTATATATATTTTATTGTGCAAGAAAAAATAATAAATAAATAGTACCTATGGACTCACTACAATGTTAGTGTCCACTCAAGTTTTTCTGTACTGTTCAAGCACTGTAACTAATATAATCAAAATGTTTAAAAAATCTGCAGAACAAAGAATCTTAATCCTTAAAAAAACAGTAAAACTATATAAAAGTTTTTCTTTAATTTTTTGCTAATGAAATAACGGACTTGAGGGTATTGCTCCATAAATTGGGATTCACAATAAGTACAAAAGAATCTTTAAGTTAAGAAAAGCCTGGGAATTTGTCTAATTTATACTTCACATGTCACTCAAAACATCCTGGACACATCTCACCCACATTATAAATGCGAAAGTTTGGTTGTTTGTTACCTCGTATTTCCTCTTCACGTCGAATTGGGGCTGAGCGAACCAGACCTAAATATAGGTATATGAAGGTAAGAACTGAAATAACATATTGACTATGTATTATTTATTCCGAAAAAAAAACGTGCAAAGCCGCGAGCAGACGCTAGCTGAATAATAGTTACAAACAAGATGCCTGTTCACTATATCACATCCTATAGTGAATCACGTTGATCACTTGTCTAAGGCTGGTTATACACAAGATTTGCTAAGCTGATTGAATTATATTTTACTTGCTCATATTAACTTGACTTTTCGTCCGTAGGTACGGGTAACTAGACTACTAAAAGTCGTGGGCGATTGTCGCGATCTTTAGTTTTACTTCAGTACCATCGAAACAAATCAAATCAACAGACCTTCTAACATAAGTACTTGTACTTAAATGAAGGTCTCTAATTCGGTGTTAACAATTGTTGTAAAACTGTTACAGAAATACATTTTATTTATTATATTTACCATGATCTCGGGCCATAAAGTGACCCGGTCCTTTGGAAGGCTTGTGTGGGGCCGAAGCCAACAGCACAGAGGCCCTTTGAGAAATTAATCTAAAGGCGATGGCTACACATAGCGGGTATCATCCTCGGGTGCACAATATGTTACATTATATTTATTACTATATTACACAATTTTATATAAACATTTTATTTTCGAATAGCAGCTTGTGGCTCATCCATTACCATAGTCTTTAATCTTTCGCATTTTATTACCGAAATAGCATCCCTGAGAATAAAAACGAAAAGCGGGCATAGTCTAAGTCATTATAAGACATATATAAGTCATTTTAGCTTACAAATTCTGCTTATATTCTATTATCTAACCGTGAAAACCTTCAATAAGCTTTTAGTACTAATCAATTTGTTAGTCTGTTGTTTAAAATATGCCTCTGGTTTTCCTTCAAATAAATAAAAATATTTTAATATGAATTTGAGTAGATATTTACCTCGTATTCACAAAAAATTATAACTATTATCGGCAGTCTTTTGTAGGCTCAAAATACTTGATAACCGACAATAACATCGTCAGATTTTATACCTAGAGCAAACCGATGAATATACACCTTTATTCCGTGAGACATGAAATCATCATCTTAATTGAGCATTGTTATTATGCATAACCATATTAGTCAAATTAGTTTATTTACTAAGAGCCACTTCCACCAAATTCAGTTAAATAATAAACGACCTTTTACAATGTCTATTAAATTGCTGTAAGGGTGTATGATTTTCCATACATAAATAATTCTTTTAATACCCTAAACGTATTTTGTCTTCTCATTTTAGTCGTATAGTTTCGAAATGGTCACATTTTAAAACTTAAAACTATTTTCATCAACCAATCCATGTTGTCAGTGCCTACCTAAAGACCAAGTTCGGTCTAGCGAGCCATATTAGAGCTCATGATAGAAAAAATCCGTGATTACCTAGGGTCGCCGTCATCGAAATCGATGAGGAGGCCTATATATACATATATGTATATGTAGCTCAATCTATAAAAAAAATAATGATGGTGATGATGATGAAGGTTTGATTATTAAGTTATTAGCCCCATGCCTCATGGCCCACTTTAAGTCTAGTGTGTGGATTCCAAGGATCGATGGTAGATTATTTAGTCACCCTTAAGCCAGTCAAAATTCAGCATTTATTGTCATTTAGTGATAGAATTACTATGGATACCTATCTGTACAATTTTAAATTTGATGCATTTATCTAGTCACCCTTTATCTAGCCAGTCAAAATGCAGCATTGCTAAAGTGATTGACAGATTTACTATAGGTAGGTACTCTGTATACGTTACCCTGTATAATTCCTATCCGAGTTTGGTGCAATTAGCACTAAGATAAAAAGAGTTGAAACAAGGTCAATGTGGTCGCTCCTATAATAACATCACAACGTCACTAATAACTCTACGAGTCAGTCGACTTGTACGTAATTTGGATTTGATTGCATATTTCTGAACGGGTCTCAAAGATGGGATTAAACAATTATTTCGTGATGCTCGTGGTTTTCGCGTTTGTTGGATATTGCAATGGTAAGAAAATAAGTTTCCTAAAATATTTATCGTGTGATTTATCGATCTTTATCTGTTTTGTGATGTGAATTAAACGTAGGTGAGTAAATTATTTAGACAACTATGTAGAGTTTCGCACCTCTACATTTGCACGATGATAAATGATGTTTGTTTATGGTAACTATTATGTACTAGTTGTTACCCGTGGCTTCGCACACCCGGTTTTTATGGAGAACTAAATTCATGGGATAAAAGCAGCCTTTGTTTTATTTCAGGACTAGACCAATATCTATCCATAATTTCAGCTTAATTAGTTTAGGCGTGAAGAGGTAACAAACATCCATACAAAAACGAAAACAACCTCGGTCTGCCTTCCACTCGTTGTTCACGCCCAATAGGGTTCATATTGTGATACTTAGGTACCTACTTAATCACCTACCTATTAAGCCAATGTGAAAACAATAAATATATTGATAATATCTAAACACCCAAACTTTCGCATTTATAATAATTATGTGATATTTTGATGTGCATGTAGGTACACATGATTGTCTTTTTCCAACTGGAAAGACAACGCTTCTAAGAAGTAATAAATGTATAATACATACTTATATGTAAGTAGGTACATAAAGCTTTGATTGCACCTACATACTTTTTCATAGACTAAATATTTCTTGTCGATCCTGATACATTAAAATATTTGAGATAAAACTAAAAATATCTGCATTGTCTTTTAAGTTTTGCGGGTCAAACACTAATCCCTTTGGAATAAAATGAACATAGAACATCATGGATCACTCTATACAATAGCAAAATAATCATCAAAATAGGTCCATAATTGACTAATCGGCGAAATCGGCGAACATACAGGGTGGGCCTTAACTGTATACCTAGTTTGAAAAGTAAATAAAAAAATATCGACATAAGTTTGGACATTTTTATTTATACCAATAAAAACTACATGAAATGGAAATTTAAAAGAGATCTAATTTTTAAAAATTATATTGTCCAAATGTCCACCACCAACTCGTTGACATTCTTCAAAACGTTTATGCAGATTTTCAACGACACGTTGACAAGTGGCTCTCGGAACGGCATTCATTTCCCGTACAATGTTTTCTTTTAACTCTTGAATTGTTGTCGGGTTGTTTTCGTACACTTTAGATTTTAAATATCCCCATAAAAAATAATCACATGGTGTGAGATCTGGGCTTCTGGGCGGCCACTGAATGTCTCCTCGTCGTGAGATGAGTTTTTCATGGAACATCTGTTTCACCATGTCAATGGACAGTGGCAGTATGGCAGGTGGCCCCATCCTGCTGAAACCAGGTCCTGGAGTTGTGGCCTTCAAAATCTTGAAGGGCTGGAACTAAGAATTCCTGCAGCATCTGGCAATATTTCTCAGCATTTACCGTTACAGCAACTCCTCTTTCATTTTCGAAGAAGTTTTATTGATTCACTAACTTGTTGAATTGTCTCTGGCGTCCGTGCTGACTTTGGGCGGCCTTCATTTTTTATTCTCACTGTAGATCCGGTTTCCTCAAACATTTTGACCCATTTACGAATGGATTTGGCACTTGGTGCTTCACCAACATCTCGTAAACCAAAATGAGCACGGTACACGCGCCTCGCAATTGTCACAGAATTATTGTTCGCATAATATGCGCGAACGCACACCGCACGCTGAGCTCCAGTGAATGGCTCCATTGCGACTAAAATTTCCACGAAGTGGCGCGTCTTACCACACCCCCCGCGTCTCCGCCCGCCCGCTGGATTTTGAGATATAGACGAAACAAACCGGGAACACAGTTAAGGCCCACCCTGTACATAAAAAACTGAGTTTAAGTAAGAGCTTCTCGAGAAGCTCCTCCTTTTTCTTAAGTCGGTTAAAAACATTTATTCAGAGCCTTTTCCTAAAAATGTAGGTCGATAACAACCTTTTTAGATAAACCCTTAGCTATTCTGTAGGTATTATGAGTATACCTTTACAGGGAGGTAACATCTTCGTGAATGTTTTTGTGCTAAATCCCCGAGGCTTATGTAGTCGAACAAAGAACCGTTCATTTAAATAGGTTTTAAGGAGCTTTGAGTGTAGGTAGTTTGCTGGTACGCTCTTTATGCTTCCTACGCCTCAAGCTACCTGGTGTACCTATCTATACTAATATTATAAAGAGGAAAGGTTTGATTTTTTGTTTGTTTGTAATGAATAGGCTCCGAAACTACTGGACCGATTTGAAAAATTCTTTCACCCTTGGGAAGCTACACTAACCCAGGTGAACATAGGCTATGTTATATTTTCAAAAAAGTTAGGGATCCGTACTAAAACCGTGCGAAGCCGGGAAGGTCCGCTAATTAATAAATAATATGAATCAGAATCTAGGTAATCGCCTATGCTGCGACATCAGAAACTTAGCCAAGTGGGTTAAAAGTACACATTCCTTATCAGGGACCTCCTCGCTTTATACCACGACTGCTCAGTAAGACTGATTTATCCATGAGATGAGATGTATAATAACAACCAATAGCATGGAGTCAAAATAGCGTGCCTTCACGCCATCACGAACATGTCCATCACGACAGGTACTATACTTATTTAGGCTTTAGTTTTACTGCGGCCATGATAGGCCTATTGAGATTGCCACTTTATGCGTTCAGCCCTGAAGCTGCAGCGTTCATAATTCGCCACTAACCCTTGCTGATGCTAAGAACTGTAGGATTTTCTTCGGGGTGATGTCTCTTAGCTCGCCTGGGCTGTGTAGGTGTTTGCCCAGGTAGATGCTACGTTTTTTGATGCATACTAAGAAATTAAATAATATCTCAAAAAATTCGCTAAAGTTACATTTTGTTCGTTTGACGAGAGGTGTTGCCGTTGCGCAATTCTAAAGTTTTTGTTCGTAAGCCCTCGCAGTCTCGTATAAATCATATATCACGTCCCTATAGATAATTAGATTCTGAAGAGCAGGTCGCAACGCCCACTACCGAGATGCTGAAGTGTGCTCAATACTCAGTCCAACTTCCTTTATTACAGCGGAATGCCCATCAGGAGAGTACAACCCTGGTCCGGACTGCAGCTTCGAAGTCATCTGTGGCCGGCCCAGTGCACACACCTCCAGAAGACACTACTGCGACTGTTGGTGCGATCCTGGCCTCTACAGGGACACCATTTCTGGTGCTTGCGTTGAAAAGTGTCCACTTACTGATAGTAATAGCAACTTTTAATGTATTAGTTATTTTAAGATGTATCTTATATAAGCTATCGGTTAATAGACGTTAAAATACAGTTCGTTTTTCAATGGAACATGCCGTGTGATCGTCCAAATATATATCAGATACATAATAGGTTCCTAATTAACGAAGCTGTAGATAGTTGTACCTCAGTAAACAAGAGATAATCTGCAGGCAGATGCTGGATGCGGCAAGCTGAAGACGGGGCGCTATGGCGCTCATTAGAGGCGGCCTATGGCTGATGATATATATATATATTTACTGTCTTAATAGATATTAGTGCGCGCACGCACGTGTCTATCTCATCATCATCACCAAAACATACAGTTTTTTATGATGATGATGATGAGATATATGTAGTTTTATGTATTTGGTGGTTGAACTTATGCACTCATCCCTAAGTACGTATCTTTCTTACAAGTTTAAGTAGTTGAGATTTTATTCAGAATTATGTGTCAACGGAACTTAACCTTGCCCTCAATGCGGTTTGATAAGACTTTAAAATGGGGCAACACAACAAAAATATGTTGGTGCGTATTCATTTCAACTCAATACGTGTATTTCAGCTTAATAAGATACATATTTCTGCCATTGCTTAATTTATTAATTAAAATCATCTTAAATTAAAGACACAATCTGACAGTTCTCAAACTCATAACACTACGTGTGCGTCTAGTGCTTCTTGAAAGTAAGTAAAGTAAAAATGCATTTATTTAATAAACCGATACATACTACATGCGAGGACACATAAATGATTATTAGTAGGTAATTTATGTTCATCTGTAAGTGTGTAAAATTGTTTCGTCTTCCGAATAAAGCAAAATAAATATGTACATAGCACAGACAAAAGACAGGTTAAACCGATATCAAGTTACAGTTATGGTACCAAAAATGGCCAACACTTAGCAGATGCTATGCCAAGATGTATCATACCCTAGCGCTGGTCTTCCGTGGAGACCAGAAAGAAGCACGAGTGCTACTCCACACATAAACAATTACAATATATTATGAAAACACAAATAAATAGCATGATCTTTTTGAGATCCATGAGATATATTTTAAAAGCCCAAATGGATTTACAATCTTTGACTGGTGGTGGAAAGCGCAGTCCGTGTCCAGCCTTCAAGCTATAAGTTGCGTTGAGTTGCTATTTAAGCTATAACTTTATATTTATTAGTTATCTAGATGCGTCCTACGTACCCATTTAGGTATCAGATGACGTCAACGCCTACGTCTGAAACGTATCTATCTCGGCGTAGGTTGAGTGATTGTTTTTGCAAATTTATTTTATCAAGGGTGTGGGTGGGTTCGTGATGTTTTGCAGCTGTAGACTGATTCTATTTTATGTTGTTAATTTCATTCATCCACCTACATACGACAGAATACTTATTAAGGCGGTACCCCGAGGCAAGCTAGCGCCCTCACCTATTTTAGCTTATTAAGTTGAATAAAGAAAATATCAAACTTTCATGAGGGATTTTGTGATAGCTATTCTTAGTTTTTTTGTGATATTTTTTATTCAACGTAATAATAAGATCAAATAGGTGGCAGCGCTAGTGTGCCTCGGGGTACCGCCTTAAAGCGACCACGAAGTGGCTTTGCACCGTTTTTAACCAACTTTAGACAAAAATAAATAAATAATAAAAAATGCTGGATAATTCACACAGCATTATCTAGCCCCATGGTAAGCAGAGCTTGTGTTATGGGTACTAGATAATTGATATAAGTACATAATACAATACATTACATAGATAGATATTTTTTATTATACCTATCTATTTTATTGACCTATGGTCTCGACAGTAAGGAGAACAAATACATAGGCATACATACTCCCGCACGGAAACCTCTCCCCAAGAATCCTAAAAATGATAGTGCATTCAAAACTGCATAAAAAAGTTTTTATAAATTAGTTAATTCATTACAAACCATATTTTATTTTATGTGACATTTACTACCCTCTCGATCTTTCTATTGTCTGAATCAATAAAATGAATGCATGAAAATTCTGATTAAAAGGGAGAAAAGAACGGCCCATTTACAGAAAGACTTACGACACAAACCTACGGTCATTGAACCAGGCACTGTCGAACCACAATAAAAAATTCCATCAATAGCTGAGCTATCTTAACGAAGCAATCGAAATGAGTTTTGAATTGACCAATTATAACTCTACCGATCGCGTTGATACAAACTCACAAACGTACATACCTACTAGGCTCAAATATTAGAATAGGTAAAGGTTTACTGGTGTCTTTAAATGGTGCATGACATGATGTTTTGACAACCTTCTTTGAGCAAAGTCAACCTTTCGGACCCGAAAAAGGGATAGCAATTTCAAAATTAATATCGTATTTTGCGGCATTGCGAATTGCCTGATACAACATGTTACGACTATGGTGCAAATTTTTACCATAACGTATGAACAAATCTGGTTGTATTTGTAATTAAATTACTCGCATTGTTTGAGTTAAACACTATGAAAACCTTGATTCGCTATGAATGCCCTACTAGCCACGCTTTGGTGGCCTCAAGCTATGTTATTTATTTATTAATTAATTAATATTGCTATTGTTATTTATATATTATTTATTATGATTTAATTAATGTTATAATGTTTAATTGAATGTATACTATGGATTTTATTATCTGAGTTAAATAAATACAATACAATATGTTCTCGGCCGTCAAGCTTGGTCATCATTGCAGCCCTTGCTGTCCGCGTTATGAATAAAAACATAACAAAAAATTAAAAGAAAAAACATTTCGACTTGTCCATCAAAGGAAATGCTGACCACGCTGTGATGGCTTGGACCTGAGTTGGACTGACGTTGCGCTTTCAGCCATCATCATCGCAGCCATCCTATTCCTACTGGAAATGACAAAATAATACTGCTTTGTGGTAGAAACCCCACTTAAAGTTACTTCGAACTAGCCTTGCTAGTAATAAGCAACTTATGAGAACCGCATGTCAGTATTAAACTACGCAAAACTAAGTTGTTGTTCGTACAAACATTTGTCTCGAGGAAGCGAACAAGCAAACTTGCATCTCAGTTATATCGTGGGCCCTATTCTGCTAAATAAGCATAAGTGAAAACTGTTAAGCTTTAGTTATGCCAAAAACGTTCATACTTACTTAAGATTTATAAGCGGTTAGTATTCCATCTAAATAAAAATAAAATAAATTTACAGCATCACTACGACAATGGTAGGTTTTCGTCACAGAATGAGGCCTTCAGACATTGGCACATGAGACATTTATGCATTCTTCCTTATAAAAAGATATTATAATTATAACAGGTCTTTATAAGTATTAATACAACGGGTATTTATCGCGTTTATTTACCTATTTCGGGAAAAATAGGTAAATAAACGCGATAAATACCCGTCGTATTAATACTTATAAAGACCTGTTATAATTATAATCTCTTTTTCGCGTTTATTTACCTATTTCGGGAAAAATAGGTAAATAAACGCGATAAATACCCGTTGTATTAATACTTATAAATATGTGTTCAGATCGCGTAAGTTTAAAAGTATTTATAACAGGTCTTTATTTCAGATATATTATCCATAATTTAAGTAAAAAAATACTTATCAAATATTGTACTCGTACATAGGCTAAATTAGCTAAATAATATAGATGGTGGAACGCGCATCAAGCGTGTCAAGGTTGAATTGAAACTACCTACTCTCAATCTAGCCTATGTTAGTCCACTACTGGACATAGGCCTCCCTAATGAGCGCCATAGGCCGTTTTCAGCTTTACGAAACCAGCAAATCCCTGCAGTCTTTCGCAGGTTTCGTCATCCTACCTGGACTTACTTAGGGTGCTTACACTATTTTTGCCAAGTCGTGGTCTCCACTAAAGAGCACGTTTACCCCAGCGGTTGTCGGTTCTGCGCGAGATATGGCCGGCCCACTGCCACTTCAGTTTGCTAATTCTTAGAGCTATGTCGATAACTTTGGTTCTCTGTCGAATAAATGATGATTTCATTATTCATCATATCCTTCAGAGAAACTCCCATCATAACTCTATCAATATCTCCGTGCAAATAGCACAGCACGCACCATCTAGGTAGAGAGTTTCTTTTATGTAAGGATTTTTTTATCTACGTGAGGATTCTGCGATGCTATTGTCATACTAAAGCGATTGGTTTGCAGAATTGGTCCCCTTTTCGTATGGTATTTGTAAGTACTTCTTATATAACAAGGCGAAGATTCTTGTACGATACGTAGGCTATTAGAATCTAGAACAAGGATATTGGGAACTACTGTGTGTGCGGTCGCTTCTTCATCAAGTCTTGCGCTGTAAGTAACTTTCGGAAAATATCATCGTATTAAGGATATCATTTTGCAAAATCACTAAATTCCGGAATCGTTCCCTGGGACAAACGTGTTCTTGAGTGGAGACCACGACACGGCAAACGTAGTGTAGAACGCCCTCCAACCAGGTGGGATGACGACCTGCGAAAGACTGTAGGTAGATGCTGGATGCGTCTAGCTGAAGACAGGGCGCTGTGGCACTTATTAGGGGAAGACTTTGTCCAGCAGTGGACTAACATAGGCTGATTGTGACTTGATTTTGCAAAATATAAAGAATAAGTAATATGAACTGGTTAGATTCCGGAAATTACCTTACTTATTAAATATAAGTGTCAAAGTTATCTGCATCATCACTTCTAGGTTAAGGTTATTAGGCCAGTGAATTAATGAAGTTGTTAATAGTGTGAATAACCAAACCTTATATTTTTGGTATAGATAAAGAATAGACGTGACGGTGGGTTTTTCAAACCTTAAAAAACTAGTTTCTGCCCGGATTCACACGTGTTGTTGTTCGTTTGGTTTAGTTTGTTGTAGTGGGTTCATTTCAAGGTTATTTTTATACCATTGAAACTGGTTTATGGGGTAAAGGTATGCATTTCACGATCCGTTCGGTAGTTTTTGCATGCAATAGTGACAAATACAAACTTTCGTATTAAGGATATTATTTGTTTCATAAGAACTACCAACAGAGGGTACAGAATTTTACATACCTACAACTCGCTGACCTTCTTATTTGCAAGGGTAGCTTATGAAAATACACTTGTAGAGGTAGGTAGGGCCAGTGCGCCCTTAATTTCGAAATAGCATGTATGGCCTCCGCCCCACCGAATTAATATGTGATTTGGTTGAATTCTTAAATTATACTATCATTATTCTGTGTCAGTTTGATGAAAGCCTCTGTCAACACACACACAATAAAGCAATACACCTTTTTTTCTTTAAAAGGGTCTCAATTAGATACTATAGTGATAATAAACCACAAAAAAATTCATACAATTGTTTTATTATGTTTATTCAAATTTCGTTAGTGAATAAATAAGTTTAAATAACTCAAAAAAATGGTAATTTTGTTTGTTGTTCCCAGGATAGAAAAAACTTTAAAACGATTCTATTGAAACAACGCGTACGACACCACGGGCAGAAACTAGTGATCAATAATTTTATTTAGAATGTACAAGTTAAAGAGTGGGTAGTATATCACTTTACGTAAATCACATCTTAAAAAATTACGCTTGCTTACATCAGGCACATTATATATGTGCCTTAAATATAATGAATCAAACGAAACTTAGTAAGAATTGACAACACCTTTAGTACTTAATGAAGGGAACATGAATATCTGTTTGATCAAGGAAAAATAACTAATGCTTTTCGTCGCAATTTCGGTACATGGATATGTATGGTTAAAACTCTTAAAGGGGCTAGGCATAAATACTTTGCCTAACAGCAGTATAGCTAAATATGGACACATTGGATGTACGTGCTTTGAAATGAAATAAAAATTTATTTCTTTAGGCTTACAAATAAGCACTTAGACAAGTCATATTTTATACTATTCATTATTATATTGTTGTTCACTTCAATTTTTTGTCCACCAGTGGAAGAAGTGAGAAGAAACCACTAGTATGTTCATGACTTATGTGTCTAGTACATATGATTTGCTTATCTGTAATTTGTTAGATTTTGAGTTGGAGCAAAACTCGTTCCAAGCTTTTTTATCTTCTAGATAATCTGATATTTTGTAATAAGCCTTTTTACAAAGAATATGCTTCACAATTTTTTTAAATTTATTTATTGATAATTTTTGCAACTCACTTGGAGTTTTGTTGTAGAAGCGTATACATTGCCCTTTAAAAGATGCACTTATCTTATGTAGTCTAGTTGTGGGAACAGCGAGTTTATTCTTATTTCTAGTATTTACATTATGTATATCGCTTTTTTTAATGCGAACATAAGACTTCGAGATCCAAGACTCAACTTTGCCTAGAGGTTGGTTTAGATTCATTACTGTCAATTCTATGACATGCATTGTATTCTGTCGCATCCACATTATTCTACGCTATCTGTACACCTTGCGTTTCTCTTGTTCTTACTAGACAATGTTATATGCGATGTCGTTGGTTTTATTCAAGCATCCACCGCCAGGATACCTATCGGAGGCCACACATCTTTACATAGTATAAAATGAAGTCGCTTCCGCTGTCTGTTCGCTTAGAACTTTTAAATTACTCAACAATACAATACAATTATTATTCTTTATTGCACACCAAATAAAAAACAGATACACTGGACAGGAAAAAGACAAATAAAGAATGTGTTGTACAATAGGCAGCCTTATCGCTTGACGCGATCTCTGCCAGGCAACCTTTGGATGGACATGAAGTGTTAGAACAAGTATAGACGGTGGCATGTTATATAGAATAATATTTAATTGGGACATACTAACAAATACATATTGATAGCTATAAGTATAAATACAAACATAAATATATAATATAAATAAAAATACAAATATAAATATATAATATAGGTCTGATGTATATAAATTAACAGTTTGATCAACGGATCAACGGATTTTAACGCAGTTTTCAGCAATAGATAGAGTGATTCAAGAAGAAGGTTTATATGTACATATAAACATTCTTCTTTAAGTATATAAACCTTCTTCTCATAAGTATCTACATAACACCCTACGAAGATAAATATTATTGGATTATAAATTATTGGAGGTAAAAAAAAAATCGCGCCTAAACATGAGCCTTTTTACCCCACTAAGGCCCATTAAGCCGAAAAGAACGTATGAAAGCCGAACCGTAGCGCCTAAACTACTTGCCGGATTTTGATGAATGATCATAAGAGTATATATCGATTAGATTGACACCAACCGATATTATAGTTGGGGTGACAAAATAAATACGACATTTTGTTGGAACAAAATTATTATGACGGATATTAAAGCGAAACAAGTGGGCGACTCTGATTTGATTTTTCGTAATACTATACTTTCTAGATTCTAGAGACACATTTCCCTAAGTCCTAGTCTGAGAATATGTTTTGATACCTATGGACAACTCTTTCAGTGCCCATGTAGATGTTCAGCGTGGTGCCGATGCGGGGCGCAGCGCACCTCGCGTGTCGTACCGCAGAGGCTTTGCAGTAAATGAGCTAAAACGTATAGCTTTTACGTTATTACTTTGCACTTGTAGTTTCATAGTGCTACGAAGGTCTACGAAACAACTCGTCTGAGGCTCTGAGGGAAGTTTTGAAAGTTTAGTTGCTACGCAGGGTTCTACGAATAATATGTGCTACGGGCGTTCTTTGCTACGAGATGAATGCTACGTGTAAGTACTAAATAGAAAATATCACTTTGCCATAGACTGGGGATAGGGACTAATGGGTTATACATTGGGGATTCTAAAATTTGTCCATGATGGTCAATAGCCCTTGATGAAAACGAACACAATTTTACTGATAAATTTTACGAACCTTAGAAGATTTTACATACCGTTTGCTGTGAGAGCAGCAATAGTCGAGAAAAACAAACGTTTACAGAGATATTGTACGAAAATTTTACTTAGAAGTTCCTTAAATCTCAATTCCACATTTACACCACTGGGATTCGCTTGGCAAGGTCTGACAATCCGGCGTATGGCGGGGTTCTTTGGCAGAGCGCCTATACGTGTGGTTTCATCCCTTTGTGCGGTTGTTTAGTACCTACTGTACTGGCTTGGTTTTGCTGGAATTCTGGAATTTTTAGTTTGGAGTTTTTTTTAATTTGGCGTGTTTTAGAAAACTGTAAACCGACTTCAAATTCCTAAATAATGTAAATGGGTTTAAAACTTAGTTTTAAAAAAAGAATCATGGAAACTTGTAAGAACTGGACCTTTAAATGGGATCACATTCGGTTCACCCTGTTAAAAGTTCTGAGGTAACAAATACAAAAAAAAGGAAAAAATACAGTCAGTAGTAATAGTAGTAGTAATTATACAAGTTTATTAACATTTAAACTAATATTAACAATTGAAACAATTGAGATAACTACAGACTTATCACTATCATTTTAGATAATATTTTAATCACTGAAATAAATTTATCATCCCCGAATTCAATGATTCCTTGACGTAAGGTAGGTTCTTATACACATTAAACTTTGGCAATCCACCGCCCGTATGCGGTTTAGTCCCTTTGAACCGTAGCAGGGCTTAGTATCGCCCAACTTGACTCCTGCCCCTTGTAATTATTATGACAGCCGTAATTGAGATTTGTTAATGGGTATTATGTTCGCTAATTGGCGATGGAGCTCATAGAATTATATTGTGGGCCGTTGTCAAGGGAACGCTCAAGTGTTATTGGCTGGAGTAGTTGAAAGGTACTTTTCTTGGGTAATGGAAACGATTTGTGATGGGATTTAGCAGGTGTTAAACGTAATTCTAAAGTTGCTTGTAGTGTCTTAATGTTATTTCCATAGAACTTCTTGAGGATTAAATGTTCATGGATACAATTACATTCTTTTGAAAACTCGAAAAACTAGCTTCGGATACCATAGTTTTAAACAGTTTTTTAAGCTTTCGGGATAAATTGTAATCTCTGGAAGAATTTTTTATGGGACCGCGTTGGCGTTACTACCTACATAATTGCAGAAAAATCATCCGTATCGGTTCATAAATGACGAAGAAGTCGACGGATATAGGTATAAAAAAACTACATACAGCTGAACCTAGAACCTCCTATGTATTTTCGAAGTCGGTTAAAAAATAGGGATTTCTTTTACGAATTAGGTAGGTACTTATGGTTCTTTGCGAAACCACTTGGTTAAGATGAAATGGCGGACTTAAAAAAAACTTGAGTTTTTCTCTTTTAAACTTTTGAAAACCTTGTCAAACTTAAAATGTATATACCACTTATTGTTTATAGGCGCGCAAATTACGTTTAGGTTGACAATGGTATTGTTTTAAAACATAAAAATACTTATTTTTTATTTATTTTATTAAGAACAGTTTGTTATTTCAATCAAGTAAGTAATAAAATTGGATTAATAGGAATGGTCTTAAAACTGAACACGGGTGCTACCTACGATGACACTGCCTGAACATTAATTATGCTACCTGAACCCTTCGTGGGGAGACAGTGACCTATATTCCAGATAGTATTTGCCCTACATAGTATTGTGTTAAATCCACCTTCACCGCCG
The DNA here is from genome assembly GCA_943735965.1 of Eupithecia abbreviata. Lineage (NCBI taxonomy): Eukaryota > Metazoa > Arthropoda > Insecta > Lepidoptera > Geometridae > Eupithecia > Eupithecia abbreviata. The sequence continues at coordinate 8,499,557 of OX030979.1, read as the reverse complement.
GCACTCAGCCGTGATGTCAGAATGCGATTAATAGGTCGTCTCCCGTCTCGGCTGCACCGTCGGAACCTCGAATAATAGCATCGATCGCCAAAAAACTAACCCACATACGCACTGGCAGCGTAGCCGGAATTATTAATCGCGAGGGGGGCGCCCACTGGAGCCCTCTGTCGGGGGTAGGGCTGGCTACCACCTCGTGGTAGTCAACGCGCAGGCGCGCGTCCGTCGCGAGGTTACTTCGCGAGGAAGGCTCGCGCGCTCCGGCCGCGTCTGTCGCACGACGCGATGCGCGAGCTTTCGGCCCCGCGGCCGCAAGCGCCGCGCTAAGTGCACCCATGCAGTGGCGGAAGCTGGCAAGGTTGAAGTCTTCGCCGGGCGGACCCTCGCGCGCTCGGAGGATGCTCTGCTGCGGCCGCAGGAAGGTACGATGCGATCGATATCGCGCGCCGAAATGGTCGCCCCTCCCGGCCCGGACGCCGCGCCGTTCGACGACCCCGCGCCCGCGACAATCTCGCACCTAACCGCTAACATCGTGCCTTTCTACTCCTCAATCTCTGAACCATACTATGCCTACTAACATAGGATCCACGTGCAGTGCTCTTCGTATGCGCTTTGATACTCATTTCAAGGAATTCACCTACCTCTACCCACCTAAATCTTACACTAACTGATCTGAATTTTCGTCAATTCTTAGAATCACTGGTAGATCTCTAATTACCGAAATAGCTATAAATACTCAAAGTTTATTCATAAATTTACCTAGCTTTTATACGAAGTTACCTACTTAAAGTTCTCAATGGAAAGCATGTAATTGCCGCCATGAATGGCATGCTTCAACTTAGCTCATCAACCTATAACCAAGATCTATAATTTCTGATACTCGCATTAATTATTTAACGGTAACTTAAGACCACATGACATACCCCTCCCCCTTTCCAAGTTGAATGAAGTAATTATAAGCTGATTGTCTCTGCACGTTTGTTTTCATTGATCTTTACAAAAAACAACGCTTCTGGGTTGGCCATAGTCGAGTAAAAAGCGAAGATCAGTTTCTTTCGTTCATAATTTGAAATCTCTCTTTACCAACGAATGCTATACCTACGCTACCCCTCGATAAGCTCAAAATTTACCCTCTAAATAATGTCTCCTAGGTACTATCATGCTTCTAACGATAATGGTAGAGCTCCACGATATTCTTGAATGCGCCATTGCATCGGCCAGCATTTAATGGTTTCTTTACGCCATCTTGAAGACTTTAGAGGAGGTTAAAGGCACGGCGCGGTAAAAAGAACTCTATTTCAGTTAAGCATACGGATTATTCTGCCTGCAGTCTTTCGCAGTTCGTCATCCTCACTGGCGGGAGGGCGTCCTACACTACATTTACCGAGTCGTGGTCTCCACGAACACGCTTACCCTAACGTTTGTCGGTTTTTTGCGAGTTAAGCCGCCGGCCCAGTGCTGGTTTAGCTTATTAATTCTTAGAGCTTTGTATACGTAGACTTAAAACTTTGGTTCTCAGTCGGATGTATTCGTTATGAAATCGACCTGCGAAAGACTGCAGGCAGATGCTGGATGCGTCAAGCTGAAGAAAGGGCGCTATGGTGCTTATTATAGGACGCCTATGTCCAGCCACTGCTGGAAATAGGCCGCTCGCGTTGTAGTCTACTGACTAGCATTGGGTAATAATGACGATGATCATAAGGATTATTAAATAAATAAATAATGCTGGACAACAATTCACACAGAATTATCTAGCCCCATGGTAAGCAGAGCTTGTGTTATAGGTACTAGATAACTGATATACATAATACTATATATTACATAGATAGATATTTTTTATTATACATAGAAAACGACCAGAACACCCGGAACAAATATCTGCAGATCGTACACACAAGTACGTTCCGAGGCGGGAATCGAAACCGCAACCTCCTGCGTCGCAGGCGGACCTTCGCCCACCGCGCCACATCGGTCGTCAAAATTATAGAACGGGTTATTGGAGCCACGTGAGGAACGTGCAAAGCTATGACATATTGTTACTGGGATCTGAAGCAAGAATTAAATTGACGCATATGTCTTTCGGCTGAAAAGGTGATGTGATCAAAAATAAAATAAAATAAATATTGCTGGATAAGTCACACAGCATCTCTAAATTAAGCAAAGTTAGTGTTATGGGTACAAGATAACTGATATAGGTACCTACTTCATCATGACATAGGTAGTTCATAGATTTTTTTAATTATGATGATAAAAAAATTACTAAGTAAAAAAGACAGCAGTATATAATACGACAAATAAGAAACCTAGTTTGTGCTGGAAGCGCACGTCAAAATACGAAAGTTTTTATAGTAAAACTAGCGGCGCCCGCGGCTTCGCCCGTGTGTAAATTTTAAAAATATGAGGAGTATGAAAAATAGTTAACGATATTGTCAGACCTACTGAATATACACACAAAATTTCATAAGAATCGGTCAAGCCGTTTCGGATGAGTTTTGTTACAAACACTGTGACGCGAAAATTATATATATTAGTTGAATACCTACCGTCACTAAGTACTTGAAATCAACACCAAGGAAGTTATAATGTCCGTTCCAACATTATTGGTCGGCCCTACGGACTGTTGATGTATTATAAGTACTATATAGCTATACGAGCTGCTACACACGTATAGCTACGAATTTATACAGTATGTTCCATTCTTCGATAAATCAAACGAATTTGGGTGTTATCATTTGCAATCTGCATCGCATGTGGGTTAATTTTATTTTATCTAGTTTTTTTATTGATAGACCTGCGTTTGACCATAATCTCGCTAGTACAGTTATAGATATATATATTATGATTAAGGTAAATAGAATAAAATAACTTAATTGCGTAAAATTATATATATATTTTAAATAAGTATTTTCTAAAAGATGTCAACATCTTTAAAATCTTTTATTCTATCTAGTACAATCTGAATAATGTGTAAAAACCCGTTAAAATCGCAAAACAATATCTTTAGAAACCCCGAACACTCTACTACATTTTATTCTCTTAGAATGGAACACCCTGTAAAAGGCCGAGGGGTGACCGAAGGCTATAGCTGATATTTATAAACAAACTAAAATAGTTTGTGACATTTATTATGTGCTTTGTGGTAAAAGAAGGCCTTCGAATTTGTCAATAGGCTGCGATAAGCTGCCTTCCCACACTGTAAAAGCAATCAACACAATATTTGCTTTTGATTAAATAAATAATGCTGGACAATTCAAACAGCATTAGCAAGCCCCAAGCTAAGCAGAGCTTGTATTATGGGTACTAGATGACTGATATACATAGTACAGTACATAACATCGATGGATATTTCTCTTTATTATATTAAACATGAAAACGACCAGAACTCCCGAAACAAATATCTGTAGATCATACAAACATTTTTTCCAAGGCGGGAATCGAACCTGCAACCTCCTGCGTCGCAGGTGGACCTTCACCCACCACACCACAGGGGTCATCAATTTATTTATTAATTTCTTACAATTATATACAGACTAAAACGTCAAACATTACATTTTATAAAATAAAGTCAATTTTTAACATTAAACATTCAAATTCAATAGACAATAGTCCTTTGTTTGAGCTCAATCTCACCTGATGGAAACCAGGAGGTATATGGCCTGATGAGTTATGTAGTTACTTAATAAGTTCCCTATTGGTACATGAGTTCTCTATTGGTAAATGAATTTTCTATTGGTACATGTACTCTTTATTGGTACAAAACCATTCAGCCATTCGTTAGGACCAATAAATAACGATTCAATAAATTTTAAATAGGTACTTGCAAAATAATTTCTAAAACCATAAAATATACAATAACATTCCACGAGTACCTACTTTAAAATTCTGTAAAATCTTGCCGCCAAATGCAACTCACGCTAACATATCTCGGGCTCCAAAATCAAGACTGAATTGCAAATCATGTAGACAACACAAAGCTTTACAAAACTTTTGGCAATCTTCTCTGAACGAGCGTGAAGCAAACATGCATTCTGCAATCAACCGGGAATATGAATTCTGTTTTACCATACATATGTAGGTACTCGTATAAAAGATGGCTAACCTATTCCGAGTTAGCTTTTCGTTCAAAAATGCAACGGATTACGTGGTTGCCATAACTTCGTATAGTATGGTGACTCAGCAGATTAAAGGTAGGTAGTCTATCTTAGGAACATTATCCACAATAGTCACTTTATCTGAAGGTGCATCGTATATGAAATGAGCGTCCAGGGTTATACGAGTAAGTTATAACACTAATATTATAAATGCGCACTGATGGATGGGTGGATAGTAATGTATGTTACTTCTTCATGCCAAAACAACTGAACAGTTTGAAATGAAGCCCTGGTATAAAACATAGTCTACTTTTTACCCCACCAATCAGTTCCCATGAAATAGAAATAATCTTTATACGTTTCCATAGAAACATGGCGTGTGAAACCGCGAGTATAAACTAGTTTTGTTATAAATCTTGCATGATGCATTGCAGCAGTTCGCATGGCAAATTCTTCACCGCATGTTACCTTGCAATAGTGCCGAGGTTTTGGTTTTGGACAATGATTCAGATTCAGATCGCTTATTGTCATACTTCATTCCAATAAAAAATACACAATAATGTTACTTAAATTGAATGATAAGGCTATGTCTCGTCCATTACGATAAAGGTATACAATTCCGCTGTAGACAGGTAATAGCCAAAGTATAAATAACTAGCGGACCTTCCAGACTTCGCAAGGTTTCACTACGGATCCCTAACTTTTTGAAAATATAATATAGCCTATGTTCACCGGGGATAGTGTAGCTATCCAACAGTGAAAGATTTCAAATCGGTCCAGAAGTTATGGAGCCTATTCATTACAAACAAACAAAAAATTAAACCTTTCCTCTTTATAATATTAGTATAGACATAGATATGCTAAAATCTAGGGTTCTTAAATCTGTCACTTTAGATTGGGTGATTCTACGAGAATGGCAGGTAACTTCTTAGAGCATTCTGGTTTAGGGTAATTTAGAGGATTATTTTAGACAGTAAACTGACAGTAATTATTTTCTTAAAACTCTTTGATACTACCTCTACATACATATATAGTGTTTAATCAAGCAAAGATTTCGTAATTAATTATTAAACCTATTTTCTTTCTTCAATAATTTCAATTCTAGAGGGAGCTCGTTATAAAGATTCTGGCCCATTATTTTAGGGAGCTGTTTCAGCAAGTTAAGTTGTTGATGGATCGGCTCTATCAATGTACATATACATTAGTCGGGGCTATCAGAGTTTATAGATTTCCTAGCGTTACAGTATGTATTATATTATCTGTGCTAGCGTCTTCTTTTCCTTGAATAATTGCGCGCTATTCTTATATATCTTTCTATATATCTTCTATTCTTAGCCTATCGAACAGTTGTCGAATATTTCTAGGCCCACTTTCCACTGCCATTTTTACCCGATATAGCTCGGTAGCACTGGTTATGAACATCAATAACTGAGTACCAAGGCACGTCTCGTACATTTATTCCTGCTTTGGAAATCGTCTGTTGTATTCTAGATGCTCAGTTGTTGAGTTTATCGATGCATTTCTATGCAAATGGCGGTTATACGAATCTTCGTTCTTTGGCCACGGCCGCACTGTAGCGTGCTCACTTAGCTTGGGAGGTAGATGAGAAAACAAACGTTTGAAAATTTACGGTATTAACCACACTGCAACCGTCTTAGCGCGTTTATTTAGTCAGCTGGATGAAGTGAGATGATGCATATTTTGTGATTTTGGAGCTACGCGTGTAGACACCATCAAAGCAACCCGCTGATCGACGACCAAAGTAATAAGCCAACCTAGCCGCCTACCTACCATCCTACAGTGCAGCGTAGCTTTATTGTTGACAACGAGACGAGGTTTGAATCCTATGTCTTGCTGTAAAAAGATCAAATTCCCTTCTTTGCAAGTCAATAACCCTGCTGATTTCTGTAACTGGGTGCGGTATATAGATACAATTGTTTATTTACTGTTAAATAGAGTTTCGTATCGTGTTTTAGTAAATATTGTTGTGATAAGTAAGTTCTGTAGGTATTTTCAAAAGTTAATTTGTCCGTTGTATGGTTTCATTGGGGGAGGCCTTTCCGTCCAGCAGTGGACTAATTTAGGCTGATGATGATGATGATGATGATGGTGGTTTCATCAGGGGTTCATTTCGTTTGATTTAAACTTACCTTGTCTTAAAGTTTAGTTACCTCTTTTAACTCTTTGAAGTGGGCACCTTGATTTTGTAAAGAATAATATCTAGATAATGCTTGTGGATTTTATCCAATAAATGAATGAACACTTTATTGCACTTAAAATAACATCTTATATCTAAATATTACATAATAAATAAATAATAATAAATAAATAATGCAGGACAATTTACACAGCATTATCTAGCCCCATGGTAAGCAGAGCTTGTAATATATAATAACAGTACAATAGGCTGCCTTATAGCGAAGGACAAAACGGTAAAAGAGGACAATTCTTAAATGGAGTCAAATATAAATATTATTCTTCTTAATCCTTATTCATCCCACTGCTGGGTAAAAGACCAAATCTCTCCAGAATAAATTGACTTCTTTTAAAAATCCTTCTTAGAAATCGATAATTTCTAAACGGTTCTACATTGAAATTCTGAAATAATAATAACCGATTCTCCTCGAATGTCCTTTAAAATTTATCGAAACGGTACTGAATAACCTCAGAACTCCAATAGATTGATATCTCCACTAAATTGGATTGGCTACCGAACTATAAAAAACAAACCAATGCAATTATTAACCCATCAGCCATACCAAGAATGGATTTACAGCTGTGTGTGTTTATTGATTAACTTAATTAATGCGTAGAGTTATGATGTAGGTTTCATCATTTTTTATTGGTTATTGGGCATTCGTTGTTTTACTCGACAAGCATTTTTGTACATAAGTAATTAGATTAAAAGGGGGCGCTAGGGGCTTCCTTGCTTAATTCAACTTAGCATTGAACTAACACCATCTTTTGCTGTACTTAGACTTCACTATCCTCCATCGCCTCCGACGTCCATCCTTACATGGCGAATCCTGGCAAGGTCGCCATGTAAGGATGGACGTCGGAGGCGAGTGAAACCACTGAAGTCTAGATGATGACTATTCTTTATTAGGATACGTTATACACTCATACAACAGATTAGGTACATGATACAAGATTACATACATAGTTACTACATCTCACTAGATCGAGATACAATACGATTATCCTTCTAAAATCCGGTTGTTGAAGGCCTAAGACAGAATAAATCTGCTACGAATCTATGTAGTTCGTAGCAAAGCTACGAACGCTACGCCGTAGCCTTTACCGTAGACCCTCTACGCGTCCTAATAAATGTTTATATCTCTCTTTGACGGCCCACCAATTAACGTCTGTCTCTTTTTCACACAGCGACATTTACGGGCTTGGAGTGACAGGTTATAGGGCGACTTGTCCCTGGCAGATTGAAAATGATCGGCGTGGTTAATTCGCTACGGTTATAATGAAAATAAACCTTTTATATGAAAGAGTCATTTCGAAGAAAAACATAAAGCTAGGTTCGCCATTGCAGGATACGATACAAGAATAATGATATTATAGATGGCAGCAGGAATAAAATACTTCAAGAATACATATAGATAGATTATATATTCAATTGTTGAATACATAAAACCTCTCATCCGGGTGGAATCAATTGAAAAATTGGGTTACCCACAACCATATCTCCCAGATAAAATTCTATCAATGCAGCCATTTGGCACTCGAGGCTTTCAAAAATTTAGGGCAGCCACCTCGCTCTTATCATCAAAGAGATACGGGTTATTTTTCAAAAAAGTCTCTTGACATTTCATTCTCGACGTCTAGAGCTCTTCAGAGTTCGAGTTGGCACCAAATTTTAGGTTTCAACGGTTCTCATTAGGCGCCGCCGCTCAGATACGGGCGGGTGGGGGGTTAAAGGGGGGTGAGGGTTGCTTGTCCCCTCCCCCATAGTCGGGTAGAAAGGGGGGAGGTGTCAGACCGAGAGACTATTGTGATATAAGACGTACCGTTTTGTTCACAGGCTCTTGGTTTACTATGTGTGATCTACTAATGCTGGGATTTGAGATTGTTTGGCGCTGGTTTGGTGTGCAGTATAGAGTTAAAGAAGTTTTGACTATCAAATTGTTTTGATTAAAAAGGTAGACAGTTAGTGCCAATACAATGAGAATCTTGGTAATAAGTAGGTAATAAGTTGTAGTAGTAGGTAAGTGATAAGTAAATGTTACATACTACTAGTTAATAACCTGGGTCTCTTCTAGAACTTGTTAAAAATCGTCGTCCACATTTTCACTTTTCATTATGTGAGATTATTGCCAATTGAAGGGCTATCGACCATAAGAAAACCAAAAGCTCGTTAAAGTCATTTAAAACGGGATATTTACCATAATTTGATTTTTGAGTTATCCAATATTTCGGCACAGTTTCATGCGCCATGATCACGGAATAACTGAAGGCACTGCGACTGCGAGTAAGTTTTTATGGGCAGACATACCGATCAAGGTAAATATCTTGGGGGTTGAGTATTAAATACGTTGAATGAAGGTTTTCCTTTATTATCTTATTGATGGTCGATTTTCTGTCCTTAACTTTCAGTGGTAACTAAGATTATAAAAGTTCTATAGTTAGTATCCTGTAGCTGAACTCAGGCGCAGTGGAGTCGCTGCTCGCTCGTGATTGGTGGATCGCCTGTGTGCGGCTGCCAAGCCATGCAGCGGACAGCGAAGTCACTGTGCTTGTTGCGCGACTGCCTACAGCGCGAATTACTTTAATTTTAATTTTTTCCTTATTATTGTTAAGAGAACTCTAGGGTCTAAATAAACCTATGTTAGGATTTAAGATGCTATAAACAAAATGTAACAAAGTATGAATAAATAAATATATCTATCTATCTATCCTCTGCGACGCAGGAGGTTGCGGGTTCGATTCCCGCCTTGGAACAATTGTGTGTACCTACGATCTGCAGATATTTGTTCCGGGTGTTCTGGTCGTTTTCTATGTATGATAAAAAATATCTATCTATGTAATGTATTGTATTATGTATATCAGTTATCTAGTACCCATAACACAAGCTCTGCTTACCATTGGGCTAGATAATGCTGTGTGAATTTGTCCAGCATTATTTATTTATTTATTATCTATCTATGAGACATAAAAACCCTTGTTTCAAGATAATATTTTTACTACCCCGATAGAACATCAGCCGTAAAAAATCTAAGCATAAATTAAGTTATTCCTAGAGATTTCCGTAATTACATGAATTCAGCCCACAGTACCCATAAAACATTTATGGTGCTGCTTACAGTTTCAAATTAAAACGATGTTATTTATGGTATGAATAAAAACCTGCTTTAAAATTTCCGACAAGTTTCCGTCGGCACGGAATTTTTCCGACAATAATTAGTTTCCCCCGCGGTCCTTTTATCGCGTGGCGTACAGTCAGCAAAATAATCCGAACGAATAAAATTATAGATTATGTTGACATTACTGGCATCTATCTCCCGGATCATAGAATCAGCTGTATGTAGAATTAAATAAATAATGCTGGACAATTCACACAGCATTATCTAGCCCCATGGTAAGCAGAGCTTGTGTTATGGGTACTAGATAACTGATATACATAATACTATATATTACATAGATAGATATTTTTTTATTATACATAGAGAACGACCAGAACACCCGGAACAAATATCTGCAGAACGTACACACAATTGTTCCGAGGCGGGAATCGAACCCGCAACCTCCTGCGTCGCAGGCGGACCTTCGCCCACCGCGCCACATCGGTCGAATTACTACACTGTTTACGAAATGGTGCTATCAGTTAATTGCCTAATGCCAATCTATTTAACGATAATTCCTTAAAAAACCTTGTAAAAGTCACTTAGTCATTGAAATTGCCGTTGAAATTAATTAGGTGCCCCCAGTAAATTTTCGCGTTTTTTTTGTAAGCGGCCTAGCTATTCTATCTACATAATATATACGGGCTGATTCTTCGATACGGCGCTACACCTTCCAAAATACTGAGAAATACAAATCTCAATAGATCGATCCTGGATCTAGCCAGTGGATCTAACGCAATCCATAATTTTTTTCTAGGTCGTTTAAAAATGTACATTGTTTTTTTCTGACTGTACAGGAAGTACTAATGGCTAAAAGCCTTTGTCCGCTGTCTCACTTATCTGTCAATTTGAGAGCCAATTTTATACATACACGACAGAAATGATACCTTAATTATCGCAATAATTGGATTACGAAATATACCTACTTAGCGTAAAACTGCAACTGGGATGAAGGTAGTTAATGTGAAATGTGTTTTAAAATACTACTGGTCCTTTACATTATTTTAGATAATGTAAAGGACCAGTCTTCTCAGTTTAGCCTGAAAAGATAAACAGGGTAGGGTTTAGTTATTCGGACAAGTTACTATTTTTAGGGACCGGCTTCTATCAAAGGAGGTACGAGAATACAATACAATAATTCTTTATTGCACACCATAAAAACAGATACACTGGACAGGAAAAAGACAAATAAAGAATGTGTTGTACAATGGGCGGCCTTATCGCTTAAAGCGATCTCTGCCAGGCAACTTTTAAAAATAAAGTTATATAAAGAAATATAAAGTTTTAGTCACACGTGGCCACCACGTTTCGTAGATACGAGTACACTTATTCGAGATTCTATCGCCGTTTGTTTTCGCCTTCGGACTTAGAAATGCAAAAGAAGAAGTTATCGGCAGTTTAACGTAGCCATTCCTTAAATGAGACTACCACAAACGACAGCTGCAGCTAACTAACGAACTGAACCACCGAGGTCGTCTCGGAGGACACGCTCGATCGCCGTCACGCCATCTTGAACTCGGTCTTAAAATAATATCGTTATCGGTTACGTCCCGGTAGCGATCGAGAGTCCGCCGGGACGATCTCGAAGACGATGTAAAAAATGGATTCGTTCGCTAATACGTGGACGATACATCACAGGAGTGTTTTCTGTACTTCACGACAAGTTGCGGTAGTACGAGTATGACGAGAAATGTCGATGTCATCATGATGATCGCGACGATTGCTTTGCCGATGACAGACGATGATACGAGTAACGATAATCGTCGATATTCACTATCGGCGGAGTAGGCTTAAAACAAAAAGTTAGTCCGTGACAATCTTAACCCGAGTTTTAGCGATCCGTAGTATGCACGTCAATGTATGGTAGCGCTACTTTGTCGCCGTAATCTCGTTATCCGTTGACGGCGGCAGTGGACAAACGGCGTCTGGGTTATTTTGTAGCATCTACAACCCGCTACGATTAAGTTGAAACTGGCCGCAACTCTGCCGCCAAACAGCATATCAATCTCAATTTATTATACACAGGCAATTTGCTTACTTTGGGTCTAGCTAGATTATTATATATGGATTGTCCAGCCCATTTTTAATTATTTTTTATCCGCGTATCCAAAACCCCAGCCTCAGCAGGTTTGCCTTTAACTGGAAGCTCGTATCTAATAACTTAAAAGTTACATACACTACTCGTGGCAGTGGGGACCAATATCAGCGCCGATAACTTAGCCAACTTAATCTCCTCCATAAAATAGCTAGGAACTACCTAACTAAGATTTCCACGCCATAAACCCCACGAACTTTCGTAGGCGTGTCCGATTGTGGGCGATGCCATAGGATATAATACAGTTAGTATTGGTATTTAAACCCACGCCTTGCGGTGCAATTCGAACTTTATTATCATGTAGACAAAGTTTATTTATATTAGGTAGGTATGAGTTGAGAGTGGGTATACTGTACAGTTCAAAACAGAATTGTTTCTGAGTTTTATTTCGAGCCATATTTCGAAACAATAGCAGGGACATATTCATTACAAAGGGTGTTGTTTTGTCCATGAAGGGTGTTTTATTGTTACAAATAAAGTGTTTGAATATTACAAAAAATAACTTAATTACATCAAAAAGGCTTTCTGATTCAGAGAGAATTGCCGTCACTTCATACGTCTCTGATTTTGAGGTATCCTTCTGGTCAAAAATGTTCAAACGCGATAAACAAAAGCATCAGCAATCTTTACGGAATTGATTGCCGGAAGTTAAAAGTCGGTTACATTATTAGGCAATAACAATGAAAGTTTCTAGAAGATAAACTATTATTGTGCGTTTGGCCCTTTCTCAAACTAGTATCATTGGGTTCTATAATTTACCTTGAAAAAATAACAACGAACGAATTTTTACAAACTTGCAAGATATTGTCGATGAAATTTTGAAGCTAAAGTGCCCTAAATCTAAGAGTGCCATTAAAGGCTCACACGCCTCGCCTGTCCATTACAAAGTTTCTAACATGTAATACCTAAAACCTTTCCTCACCTCTTTGGAAGAGTCAAGGATCTTGTACATTTTAAAGTTTGGGTGTGCCTGGCTAGGTGACAATGACACGACCAAAAATGTAGAGTTTTGGAATTTAAAAATAGTATTCAAATCACAATAATATAGCTTAGTCAGAATAACACATAGGCTACAATTCATAAAGATATATTGTATATGTATTATCCAAAATATCTATCACCACGCGGGTGAAACCGCGGGGCGCAGCTAGTATAACATATTTTAGGTTTGTGATACAGTAAATGTTTGTACGATTTCACAATATCTTCAAGGTTTTCTGGGTGTTTTCTGTGTATAAAAAATATCTATAAAAAGATCTATGAAGTATAATGTATTATGTAAGTCGTATATCAGTTATCCAGTACTTACCTATTACACAAGTTCTGCTAGGTTTGAAGCTAGATGATGTTGTGTGAATTAAGTATCCAGTATTTTTTTTCATAAATAGACAACTTTCGTTAAGCTAAACGATGCAATTAAATGACGCTATGGCAGGTGCATCCGTAATTGCCTGATATTTGTTTGTTTGAATAAATGTTTGAAAAAAAAACCTTTCAATTCAGCGCTTCGGTACGAATGGTGGCATAGAAGATATCGCTCTTAGCGATAATTATGATTATATACTATTATACAACGTTATCTGTTTTTCTTTTTCTGTTCTCTTTACCTTTCTTGTAATTTGTAATATTGTACTTTCAGAGTCAAAATTTAAGTTTATTTTTTGGTCTAGCGAAAAAGTCGCACCGTTTGTAACGCGGTCGATTTCCAATTAGAACAGAAATATTAGGACAACGTCTATTCACTTCGAAAGCTTTCACAAACGCCTACAACTGAATTTCCCTTTCAGATCGTATTATGAATAAATAATCGACAGTAACCTTTTCAATATTTAGACAGCCGAAAATGTGGCCAAAACGCTTTCGTCCACGAAAGTCGCAAGTGATATATCAATGTGTAAATACCCTTTTGTCGTTGAAAATACTTCGCACTTAGTGAAAGGGTTCTTTCATGCATTATGCATTTATTTAAAGTAACTCTCACGACTTGTATGGCTTAGGTGACTCACTGATGAATTGGTAATCCCTATTGTGTGGTTTATGACGGGTTTTGGCGAATGAGTCACGCCTAGAATTAACACACTGAACGCATTGACTACCTTGCCTTAGCCATGCTAATGCAGAAGAACATCTTGGGCCATGAAAGTGTTTAGCTAGTAACAAATTATACTACCCAAATCTACGAAATAAGGTCCGAAGTTTTCAGTTAGTTATATGATAATAATGACACATTAGGAAGCTATTTTGTATTGCTAACCGTAAAGCGTTTGACTACTATCACACTTGAGGATGCGTAGGTGTGGTCTAAGCGAGCTCGCTTTTACAGAAGGAACTTATATGAAAGGAAGTGTTATTTTATCATTCAAAGGAGTAACCTTATTCCACCAATGTATATAAGCCCGCGTTCGTTGAGACATTCCCGGTCGCTAACAACCCGTCGTCGTCAACACTGTTGACGATTGCGAAATAAAAAGTTCCTTTCGTTCACAGTGTTGAGGAACGCTACTTTTTCCCGATCGTATATTTTCCCATCTACTACAAGAGTCAAGATGTGTTTTGTAGTTTGTTTCTAATTTTAATAAAAGAGAACCGGAAATATTTACTTATCTCTGGTTTTACAAGAGCAAACTTTTACACCAACAAGCCTGCAGGAATTAAATTCAAAAACAGACGTGGGATGATTCTCTCCCGTAAAGGGAAAGGGTAGTCCTTTGAAAATATCGGTCCTTTATGTTCCTATTTAGGCCCTGTGGTGCTTTTCTGTCAGACATGTAAACGAATACTACTTATAGATAGGGACTTTCAAAATCAGAAAATTCATAAAATTATTAATTTTGTAGACAACAATATCTACCATCATCTATACTTCTATACTAAAATTATAAAGAGGAAATGTTTGATTTTTTGTTTATTTGTAATGAATAGGCTCCGAAACTACGGGACCGATTAGAAAAAATATTTCACCGTTGGGAAGCTACACTACCCCCGTTGAACGAACATAGGCTATATTACATTTTGAAAAAAGATAGGGATCCGTACTAAAAGAAAACTACTGAAGGTCTGCTAGTATTATATAAAATAATTAATTAAGGAATTGCTGAACTTGCTAATCATGTTCGTTCTCACGACTTGTACGACTGTTACTAAGTAATCAGAGAGGATTTATAGTCTATAAATCCTCTCTGATTACTTAGTAACAACTTGTTATAGTAAGAACCGTATGTATTACTTTTAATTAAAATAAAAAAGTACTTATTTATAAACTTTTTTCATTTGATTTATATAAACCAGGGTTAAACTGTAGAACTTTTCCAACTCCATAGGACGTAGCTTCAGGCTGGTACCACGTGCTGTGATATATTTCAAATTTATATTATTATACAACAAGCTCAAGACAAGCTCTGCTTACCATGGGGCTAGATAACGCTGTGTGAATTGTCCAGCATTATTTATTTATTTATTATGCTGCGCCCCGCGGCGTCGCCCGCGGTAAATTCTGTGCAATTTTACCATATTTTGTTACCGTTTAAACCTTCCCTGGACTGCGACAAATATTTCAAAACAAAATCAGCTAAATCGGCCCAGCCGTTCTCGAGTTTTAGCGACACTAACGAACAGCAATAGATTTTTATACAAATCTATTAACATTATCCATATATTTACTAAAGTACCACCGTATATATTGTTCATTCATGTCCAGTCCATCCAAAGGTTGCCTGGAAGAGATCGCTCTGAGCGATGAGGCCGCCCTTTATACTTCCTTTATTCTATTGTTTATTCCTGTATTGTTTCCTGTTTTGTGTGTGGTATAATAAAGTGTTATCTATCTATTATCCTAAACAAGCAGTAGGTATTTACTTCATTAACCTTGTCAAAAGCCTGCCACAACAGAAAATACTTATTTTCATACTTGTGTAGGAAGTTTAAGCACAAAGGGATTCCATCGGTAAAGTTTAAGTTATTGTTGCCTAGTCCTTGCTGCTTAAAATTAACGTTTTCGAAGTGATAGGGGTTTTGTGGTAAAATTTGATATTGTACCACAAATCACATCGTAACCGTTTATTTTAAATGTCATTGTATATTTTTGTCACACAATTTTCATTTATTTTTGTTGTCCATTATTACACAAAGAAATATTATTTAGAATGTAATAATAATAATAATTTTTCTTTGCTACACCTGGTGGATACCATCTTTGGTTGTATCATATTGTGCACCCGAGGATAATACCCGCTATGTGTAGCCATCGCCTTTAGATTAACTTCTCAAAGGGCCTCTGTGCTGTTGGCTTCGGCCCCACGCAAGCCTTCCAAAGGACCGGGTCACTTTATGGCCCGAGATCATGGTAAATGAGAGACATAATAATAATGTAATACTCCCCTTGCTGTGGACCGAGATGAGTGGAAGAAGGGGAGAGAGGTCTTTGCTCTGCAGTGGGACACTCCGGGCTAGTATAATAATAATAATCTAGAATGTAGACACTGCGATGGACACAGTATAGAATATTTTGACGGTAGTTATGCAAAATGATATGAATTTATGGTCAAAAACTGGTAAAAAAAAAGTTTTGTGTGCGACTAAATAATTCAAAACAGTCACTGTTTGACTGTTTTGAATTATTTAGTCTCACAGTCTTGCAGATAAAATACATAGACAGAAAATCGATAAATTTTTGATCGTAGTTGGATTCATACCATTTTGCATACCATCAAAATAGGTAGCACTTAGGTACTTAACATATTCGGAATTCAAATAAATGTAGAGTAATGTTATCCATAAAAATAAAGGAGGGTACTTTGAGCGATAAAATAAACTTAGGAAATGGTCTTGTTTGAACAAATATTTTGATATTGACCTCGATCAACTGAAGTAGGTCAACTCTTAGGTTTCTCACTTCGTATTTGATTCATTTGTTTGGATTAAAACTGAATTTCATTTGCCTCTTAGCTGGAAACAAGCTAATACAGTTAGTTCGATTCAATTCAATTCAAATTCTTTATTTCCAGAAAACAAAAGCCCATAGAAAACACAAAATTATAAAAAAAAATACAATAAAGACTCAACAATACCATCTCTAACATGCTTTTTTCATCATCATCAGCCTATAGCAGTCCACTGCTGGACAGAGGCCTCCCCCAATGAGCGACTTAGCGCCCTGTCTGCAGCTTGCCGCATCCAGCATCTACCTGCAGTCTTTAGCAGGTCGTCATCCCACCTGGTCGGAGGGCGTCCTACACTACGTTTACCGAGTCTCCACTCAAGAACACGTTTGCCCCAGTGGCCGTCGGCATGCTTTTTTACTATTAGTTTAGTTCAGTCCAAAGTCCTATATACAGGTATTTTAAACATTCATATTAAACGCATTGTTTTTTAACAATGCAGCCGAAACTTAATTCCCAAGTGCTTTCAGACACAACTTGCCTTACTCAGTACCTAGTCATTCAGTTTTCAACTAGAGTTTCAGCCTTCAGCACAAAAAATAGAGTTTATTTTTGAAGCAAACTACGTTCTGGTCATAGCTCCGTTTATAGTCCTTAAGGTCAAAGTTCCCATCTACTCCCAAAGTCCCAATTAACGAAGGGTAGATATTTGGTCTTACGTCATGGATGTCAGTCGGGTAATAGGTCTTGACTTGACGGCTGTCGATGTCTGCTGTCTCGGTGTTATTAGGGTCTTTAGGTGCTATTTAAATACAATTATGTTTTCAAAGAAAGACAAGTACTTAACTCTGACGTATGCATATTCTTCTTTTTAAGGACGTATCAACAAATATCAATGGTTTTTGGTAAAACTGTACATTTGAAAGTCTGACTTTATGAAAATAAAGGACAACGGTCACCTAATGGGGTCTGGCTGCGTACATATATAACCAATTATTATTAGCCAAAGAATCTTCCCGATTAACTTAAGATCCCCCACGTCTTTATTTTAATATTTTGAACTGTAGGCCTACTTACTTAGTGCTTGTAAAAAGTATATATTATAATGGACCTATCTGTTGTGCAAGTGTAGCACACGTATTTTCCTGAAAATCTCACCTAGATTCTAAGAGATGATGACAGCTTCATAATCGCTAGAGCATCGAAATTTTCCTCCGGAGTCGGAGTGTATTGTATTCGTCCGAAAGCAATATTTTGCTCGTTTGCTGGATGACATTTTAATAATTCTATAATAAAATAATAAATTATATGTATTTACTTCATTATCCTTGTCAAAAGCCTGCCACAATACAAAATGCTTATTTTCATACTTGTGTAGGAAGTTTAAGGACAAAGGGATTCCATCGGTAAAGTTTAAGTTATTGTTGCGTAGGCCTTGCTGCTTAAATTAACGTTTTCGAAGCGATAGGTATATTTTAATACGTATATCTTAATATTTTGAACTGTAGGCCTACTTACTTAGTTCTTGTAAAAAGGTGCCTCAAAGCATGATCTTAAATTCTGTCTGACATCCAAAAATTCTTGTTTATGTATAATGGACCTATCTGTTGCAAGTGTAGCACACGTATTTTCCTGAAAATCTCACCTAGATTCTAAGAGATGATGACAGCAGATGACATGTTCATAATCGCTAGAGCATCGAAATTTTCCTCCGGAGTCGGAGTGTATTGTATTCGTCCGAAAGCAATATTGCGCTCGTTTGCTGGATGACATTTTAATAATGGTGCTTGGTCTTACCCTGTCGCTTGTCGCCGCGAGTCTAGACAGCCGGCAGCCTTGATGAGATAAAGAGCCGTGTGCTTGTACATTTTTAGGACCCTTATGAACTTGGTTAGAGATAACAGAGAGCTTTGGATTTTTGAAGGGATAATCGTAAGATCAATATTTTAAGAATTAGTTCCTACTTGCCCCAGCTTTGTCGTTTGAGACGTTCGTTTTTAAAGACTGTTTCGTCCGGAAAAAGAAGTTCCTTTGAAGTTCATATTTTAACACAAAGGTAGTTTTAATAGTAGGTATCGGTCTAGGAAAATATGACAGGTGTTGAAATAATGACATGTTTTTACAGTGTTCGACTTTCGAGTCATTTGACTATCACTAATGTTAAACGTATCGATCATATTTATCATCGAACGGTACGAGATTACAAGGGATATGTAAGGGTTCCGTAGATTCTGTAGTAGCGCTGGTTTTGTTTTAAAAATATCCAATTGGCTTCCAATACCCCAAAAAAATAAGGCAATACAACTTCTTTTACCCTTTGAAAAGATGATGTCTTATATACGAGTACATACATATAATAATAATCATTTATTTCAGACCATAGAAAAGTAACAGATCTTAATCAATTATTCTACGGTCTATAGTAATATATACCTTAAAACTAGCATACATAAAATATAAAAGGACTAAATTAATAATAACACGCTTTTTTTTGATTACGCCGACAGCGTGTAGATGTACTCAGGGTGTCAGCTGTTTTCGGTGCACGGCGCGGGCGGTGCAGCGGTGTCCCGTTGCAGGCGGCCAGTGAACCTTCGGAACTTGACACCCTTCGGCCAAATATACGCACTGTGTATTTATGAGCGAGTGGGTATCGCTAGATAGCAGAAAAACTATATTATGTTTGCCCCTACGCGTAAGCTACTTCATAACCGCAAAAAGTCGTTACGTGCGATTGCTTTCACCCAGCAATAAGGTCTTAACTCATAATCGTACGCCTCTTTAAGATCTACGGTGCTAAAAGCAGTACAAGTGTTCCTCGAGTCACGTCGCGTTTACAAGTGCTTCATTTTATGTCGTCATGCTGAGTAATTATGTCAATTGCTTCTGCTCTAGTTTTTAATTGACTTTAAAAGGTTACCTTGTGAAGTTGGCTAAATGAGGGTCAAAGGGAACATATTTCTTGATATTATTGGGGGCGATTAGGTCGAGGTTACTATAAATAATCTAAAATAATAAAAACGCCGCATTTAAATTGTTGGTTATGTTGTTTTTATTCAACAGAAAACATGTTTTCACAAAATGGGTTATTGTTACTTTTGAAATCAAATAAACTATAGGATGGGCAGATATGCTTAAAAAATGTTTAGTAGTCTTAAAATGGAAGAAAATAATATTTCACAAAATGTGTCATTATTATCTTTGTCTCTATCAACTATGAAATCTACAGACATGATGAAAACCTATGTTTCTTTATTACCACGGAACCCTAAAAACATCATCAGTAAGTGTTATTAATAACATCGTTTAGCGAGCTTCGGAACAGCTTGCGGTAAGGTAATTATCTGTCGCTTAGCCGAGATTGCGGTTAGAATTTATTTACACAGTCTTCAGCTATAAATGAGTTTCCCTTCTAGGGTAAATATTAGTCACTGATATTGAATTCGTAGAATGGTTGAACTCGGATAAATTGAATCTTGTTATTAATTGTATTTATCTTGAGAACATCCAGGCTTGTCTATATTTGTTGAAATGGCCCATAATCTGGATGAAGAAGTATCTCTGCAAAGCGGGTTTCTACCTTGTACAAGCACATGCATTATCTCCCATAAAAATAAAAGTTTAAATACTTATTGCGATCCTTTTAGTCCTAAGTTATTTCGGAATAAATGATTTATTTATATTGCAATATATACTCGTACTTAGAGATTGCTCAAATGTTAACTTTTTTTTTACTTTCAACATACGCTAGCAAATAACTTTCTCAAAAGATCTAAATAGGTGTAGGCTGTTCATACTGTTGAAAAACTCTTAAATAGTGAAATTCCGAAAGTATTTGTATATACCACTTGTTTATATTAACTAGAAACTTAGTAATTATCAATTTGCTGCGAGGGACGACAGCATATTTTCAAAAGGTGCTCTTTTTATAGTAATGCATGGTTAATGCCAGCATTCCATCAGGATGAGCTTTCCTCTGAAGCACTGATTTGTGATAAAGGTCAATGAATAGATACATACGCAGTTCAGAAAGGTTACGATATTTCTGTAAATAGAACTATGTCAGGAGTAGTGAACATCACATTGGTTGTTCGTTATTTCTCGTGATCTTTCTATTTTGTATTTCGTCAAAAATATTTTTATATTAGAACTGTGTAGAGGCAAAAACGTTAAAGATAATAAAAACTGTTAGAAATAATGGGAATTCAAAGCTTCTAAAATAACACTAGACCGTTTGATCTTGCTTTATTTGCGAAAGTCAACGCTATCCTTGTCCATGACTCACATCGCAAACAAACTTGTAAAGTTCTTCGTAACCGCAATCCCTTCAAAACGCCCCCCAATAACGTTAACGAAGATCATTATCCTACGGAGTATACGGCTCGGCTCGGCCACCCTGTACTATGCACCCTTGAGTGCAGTCGAAGGTTGCTGCAGTGCATTGACTCCTACAACCCAAACGAATTCAAAAGCTGCCTAAAACCACGTTGCCTCGGCGCGAAAGGGGCTTTTCTCCTGGTTGGGTTATAGATGGGTGGTAGTATTGGGCAACAGGTGTCATCTCTGCGCGTTACGTAATCCCGACGGCGCGCGCACGCCATTGAGGCGGTTGTACGGCGTATCGATTAGAAGTACGTTCCACCATCGATCTGAGAGCCGTTGTATGCCGACCCGAACGTCTTTTAAATATGAGTTTGTCTTGGATTGTCTTTTTTTGATAACTTCCGCTAATTGGAGACCTAGTAGAGTTTGCTTTGAGACACTCGACTGAATCTTACGATTTGTGCTAATAGAGTCAACTTGCCAAGAAACTATGAAACTGTTGGTTGTTTTTCCGCGCCCGCTAGCTCGATTAGCATGTAATAGGTTTCATCATCACACGTGAAGCGTTTTCCGGGGCGTCGACGCTTTGCTTTGAATCGAATATGCATGAACGAATTGAAATTGATGGAGGGGAGTGGTCGGGAAACCCGCTTCAGATGCTTACACAAGAATGGATTTATTGTGACCCCGATTGTGATGGGGGGACTTGACGTTATTTATCTTAAGCGGGCCAACTCACCTGTCACAAACACGCCGGCTGCCGAAATGCGAGAAAATCTTAACGACCCTTGAGCTCTTGTTTCGTGAGTTCGAAATAGGGTGTCAAACAAAACCATATAATATAATACTTTTGATTGTACTGAAATCAATTATGGAAAGCTAACAAAAATCTAGTGAATTTACGTCGACATCGATTCTTTGTCCCTTTCAAATCCAAACAAGCGTGTCCAATATTCCCAAGCTCGGTAAACCAACATAATTCTTTCTTGTTACGGTCTATCGCAACCTATAATTTTCCTTCATTACGCGGGCCATGTTTACCAGAAGTGTCATTACTTGACAATACGGACTCTGATTTCTACTAAACATATACTTACGAAATACTTACGAGAATGGGCTTATGCCTTTTATTAAGGTGGAACGTGAGCAGCGTGTTATACAACATGTTCTGTTTATAGTATATTTTCTAGATTCTACTGCTTGGTCGACAACGACAGTTGAATTTAGGTAAATTTTTGGCATGGGTTCATACGAAACGCCTTACAATGAGCGTAAAACTACATGTAAGTTATTATAAAGAGGAAAGGTTTGATTTTTTGTTTGTTTGTATTGAATAGGTTCCGAAGCTACTGGACCGATTTGAAAAATTCTTTCACCGTTGGAAAGCTACACTATCCGCGGTGAACATAAAAAAATTAGGGATCCTTACTAAAACTCCAGTAAAAAAATTACCAATATACCCGTGCGAAGCCGGGACGGTCCGCTAGTAAGTTAGAAAAGGCTCGTCTGTCTAGTAGCACTGGTTTCTAGAATAATTTATTCAAAGTTACTAGCCCGACTGTCGAGGAGTAACGTAACGAGTGACCTGAATTTACGACATTTTTAAAGATTTATAGGTTATAGTATGTACTAGAATTTAAATTTATCGACACCGATTTATTAATTAGCCTGCAATCGATTAAAGCAGTTGTAAAATTTTTAGCTTCAGGCTTTGGCAAAGAATTTCAAAGAACTGTTTTAATATTTATGTTTTTAAAGTTACGCCCTTTTCAAAACAAAATTAAAATTTCGGAACATATTTAATTTTTTTAGAACTGTTATTATTCCGAGAAGGATAAAACACTTAATTAACTCAACGTTCTCCTCGAACGGAAAAATGTAAGGAACAATATTTTTATTACCATAACAATTTTTATTTCACGTGTAATATTTTACCTATCGATTGTTGTGCTTTATCAAATCTAGAGACTTTTAGACAAACTTTTATATTTCAACTTGTTTTCTATCGAAAAATAAGAAAAAGATTCTACCTTTCTTTCTAAAGGCGCTTTTCAAGTTTTCATTCTGGAAAAGCCCTTTTCTTGGTCGTCACTTGGCCTAATAGCCCGGACGACAGCTGTGCCAAACGTCACCGTGTTTTACGGACAATCTTACATTTTTAGGTCGTGTTTTGAAAGTTATGACTCTGCCTTTTCTTTTGTAAATTGGTGTGAACAAATGCTTACTTGATTATTAAATAATTGAGTTCCATATCTGGGTTCTTTGAATTTGTAAACTTTGATTCACAAAGTTTACAAATTCCAAGAACCCAGAATCTTCAATAGAACTTAATATTCTTTTAAGTAGAATCCAATATGTCTATAAAAAGTCGATAGAAGATTTTCTAACAAATAGATATCTACCTTGTTCAGAAACTAAAGCTTATTCATATTCATTACAACAACCCACGTATGCTTTGATGCCGAAGATTTGCATGACGGACGACAGAACTCTATTATCGTCAGTAAACCCATTACCAACCCACAACAGTCACTGAAAATCCACTCTTATTTAGTTAAAATAGAGCATACATTCTGTTGATAGGGAGAGTGAGTTAGGCCGTTTTTGTATGCAAGGGTTTTGTTTGATAGGGTTGCGTTAGTCATGTAATTGCTTTGCAAACAGAGAAGGATAAAAAGTCACGTACTCGGATTACGCTTAATCGGATTTTTTCCACGTTCATTACAGTTTAAAGTAGTGATAGATTACATCGATAAACAGAGTCATTTAGACTTGATTTAGTGCTAGTAGTTCAAAAGATATTTTATTCAATATTCGAGCCATTACGTACTTTAGCGCAGGGGAAAGGTTGATGCCCTGAGCGAATAGAGGACAAAAAGGCTTAGCGCCAGACAGGTCACAGCCACGTCTTTAATATTCCAAATGCTTTCAATTGTTGTGCTTAGAAACTAGATTTTATCTCGACTTTATTAACGTAAGAAGCTTAAATTGTTCGTACTCAGATATCTCGTAGCTTAACCTAGAATTGCTGAATAATAGATGGAATAATTTAAATAATTCAAGCATTTAATTTTCCTGTAAACATTTTCGTATTTAATCATTCTAAAAAAGAGATAGAAAAACACCGCAACTAAAATACTGCAGTACGTTTAACGCAAACAAAGAATTTTACGGTTAAGTGGTAAAAATGCAATTTCACGCGATACATATCTCACATTTCCACCTATTCCACTGCTTGTACGTGTAATTTATGTGACTATGTTGTGTAGAGCAACACCACACGGCCCTCCGAGTTTCGTAGCACAGTAGCACCCTCTACGAAGTTCGTAGCGATGAAGTTAAGCAACAATGGGAGGCTGCTCATTGTGTGGGATAGTCCAGTCAGCTTGCGGTAGCTTGCAACTGCAGTACAGTGACCTCGTGCGTACGGTAAGGGGGTGGGGTTGCGGGGAACTGGGTCACGGCCCCCCGCCCGGCGTCCACGCCCGACGTCTCCGCAATCGACCGCCAAAATTCTAACGCATGAGAAACAAAAAACGGCCTCGACGAATTACTTGGGTTATATGAGTTACGACTAGGGTCCGTAACACATGTTTTTTTATAAAAATGTTAAGGTTTACATGGCTTTAAGAGTAAGTATTAGAATAAATTAAAGTACTTACTAGGGTACCTACTTACAAACACAGTTTGTAATCGTTGTTTTAAGGTCTTTGAATAAGAAAACCTTTATTTTAAACATCCAAAAAGTATTGTACTAAGCTGGTTACTTTAATTACCCAATACCGTAAGATCTGCATAACTACTAAATAACTTCGGACGTTAAAGTCAGTAAACTTAGAAGTGATCCTTACTATTACTAACGAGCATAATTCTACGCGAATTCAGACAAATTGCACCAACCGTTTTCACAATTACCAAACGGCAACATTAAAACGCGAATATAAAACCCAATACAAACACATCTAGAAGATTAAAGGAATATTTATGTACCTTTGTTATTCCGCTGTGCATTTATGAGCGTTGAAACTGTAATCAGGTTCCGCACGTGATTGCAATTCTATTGACCCAGTATTGGAGGATGTGGCGACAATGTGGGGGCGGATGCTGACGCTTCCTGCCTACATTATATACTCTTCTGCAATCCATGCCTCGTTATATCACTACATAGTATAAAACAAAGTTGCTTCCCGTTGACTTTCTTTCCCTATTAGTACACCTACTAGTATATATGTATGCTTCGATCTTTAAAACTACGCAACGGATTTTGATGCGGATTTTTAATAGATAGAGTTATTCAAGAGGAAGGTATATAAACTATTTGATACATAGATTTCTACGCGGGCGAAGCCGCAGAGCATCTAGAAATATATCCTCCTCATCGATTTCGATGACGGTGGCCCTAGACATTACGGATTCTTCTATTATTATAAGCCCTAATATGGCTTGTAGACCGAACTCACAAAGTATCTTCTGGTCTTGAATACCCTACGGCATATATGGTAGAGTTGGCCTGATGAGTTATACGTAAACGTGTAGGAGGGCTTAGATCTCTCTTAGGGTTCTTTATTCATGCGTTATAATTTAGACGTTATAACGATATAAGGGTTTGTAATAAACTTTTGTCTTGGGAGTGGGAGCTGTACCTGCTTATTTATCATTATGATCTGTATTTTTAGATTGTATAAATGGCAACAGGAAAATATAGCAGTCTAGTTTCTGCCCACGGCCGCGCACGCATTGTTTCTATGGAAAATCCAAGGTTATTTCTATCCCTTATGTTATGGGAAATTATTTATTTATAATAAAAGCATATGGGCGGATTATTTTCAATGTACGGCACACTGAACATTCTCTGTTCTGTATATAACCCTTCTAACGCTTTGTCATTTTACAGGAGAATGGTCGCGCGGCGCCGGACCTTACGGCGTCGCCGGGTCGGGCGCCGCCGCCGCCCGGCCCGCTGCAGCAGCGGGCCAACCACGCGCCCCCCTGCGTGCTGCAGCCGGACTTCCGCAAGGTAACTCCACTCCCATGCTCCTTACAGCTCCCAGAGGGTACATGAATGCAGAGGAGACGGCAGCGCAATGTGCCCAAAAAGGGCTCACCTGTGGCCAAGTTGCGGAAACCAGTCCAGAAACAACGGTCCCATGGTCGTTGGCTTGTATCCTAACGCGATTTTTTATTTTGAAGGTAACAGTCAGAAATCCTCTTCAACGATTCCATTATCGCAGTCAAAAAATGCAGCCTCATATAGTCAATATGCTAGTCTGACTTTCGCAAGTCGCACTGTCCAAGCAGTTTTTGAAAGGACATGCTTATTGGTAAAGTTCTACTGCCAATTTTAACCAATGCTTCTTGGAGATTACTCTGAAAAGTTAGGATTCAAAGTTTTCATATATCGAGCTTGCTAGTAGAGTTACACCAAGTATTACAATGTGAAGTTTATCTAAGGTTAAGTTTGATCAAAATGGTCGGTAAATAATATGAAAACTTATAATATAACATTCAAGCAATCCGATACCAATTCTATCACATGCACCAGTTTTCAATATCCGAGTCACGGGGAACTAAAGGAAAGAGAAACACACCACGCAAAATCGCAATTTCCACCACAATTGTGAAGCTTGCAGTTTTTGTTTAAATACTATCCGTTAATATTCAACAAACTGAGCTATGTACCCGCAACCACCGCGTGTCCACGGCAGGATAAAACACGGATAAAACAAATGTTTCGTATATTTTTGGCTGGACATCAAAAAGTCAGCGGTTTATTAAATGGTCCTTTAATGTGGAAATTAAAAAGGACCAGAATGTAAAATGATGGTGCTATAAAACTGGATTTTCATCCCATATCTAATCGTAAAAATGTCACCTAAATTCTAATTAGTGAAGTGTTTTGTTTTGGAGGTTTTATTTGTGCTATTGAGTGATATACATATATTCTTTTATATATTTGTACGTCGTACAATAAGACTGATATATATTTGTACGTTTAATTGACAACGCCAACAATACCTAGCTGAATAAGATAAATATTCCAGAAGCGTCTCTTGGTGAAGGTATACGAGAAGTTTGTAGTATGCCATTTTGAAAATGTTCAATGATCAGCTATTTTTGTCGTTGACTCAACAGTGACCGTCAACGATACATAAATAAATAAATAATAAATATTTATTTACCAAAAAACACATGCGAAATCATTTAAAATACAGTGGCAGTGGAACTCAAACTAAGCAAGAATGCTTGTATGTTGAGGTCCATGAGTGCGTTTGACAGGCAGGATTTAAGAGGATGTGCAGATACAGTATGTGCTAAATTTACAAAAAAGAATACAACTAACATGCAATAATTTCTTTAACAAATACATAATAATATTTCTTTAACAAATAGTATTTCAAATGGTATCCTGGAATGAGAATACGTTCTAGCTAGTTCGGAATGTGATATTGTGTGCTGAGTGTCTAGTGTGTTGTATACCTAGAATAGTTGTTTGTGTACTGAATATGTGTGTGTTTGTGTTATGTGTGAGGGTGTGTGTGTGTGTGTGTGTGTGCGACACTTCGATACGCTGTTTTGTATTTTCCTGTTCTGAGCTGTTTATCATACAATAGTTCTGGAATATTTTTCACAATATCTCTGTGAAGGACATCAGTCACTGGCCCTAAATTTATTTTTGTAGGCGCTGATGACTGAGATGAGTACATGTCACGTGGCATGTACTGCAGCAGGCATGTGCTACAGCATTGTTTGTGAGACAGAACATTTTTGCATTATCTTTTGCACCGAAGATTATGATCATGTAAAATACATAATATTATTGTTTTGAGATCCAGAAGTGTCCGTACCGTTGTAGTAATTGATCGGTTATTGAAATAATACAATATTAATTATGAACAAACGTTCACATGCGCCGGTTCGGGGCCAACTTTGACAGATGTCCTTTGATTGTCCTTTGATGTCCTTTTTGACCGCTGTCTACGAATACTTAGAGCAGTAAATACTTAATAGAGTACCTATATATGTAGTAGAAGTAAGAGACCCACATTTACCCGCAACTAAAACCTCAATCAATTGACTACATTTCCCAAATTGCAGGTATCAGGAGTGAGCAATGAAATATTCAGGCAGATTGAAATGGTCGAGAACGACCACGACCAGACCACGGCCGCGGCGCTCGAGGTTCGTATTTTACTATTAATTTTATTTAACATACCATAATTATAAACTGGTTTTATCTAGTTCGAGTACTCCGTTATATATAAAGGTATATGATATTATTAAACCTATGTTATATATTTTTGATTGGAGTTAATATTACTCATACTGAAAAATAGAGAAAGCCACCTATGACTAATTTGATATTATTAAACATATGTCATATTTTTTTTATTGGAGTAAATTATTTTATGAATAATGAGACACAGATAGCTATAAGAATTTTTATAGCAGTGGGAAATCTCGGGTTAGAAAACTTATTATTAAAAATTTACGTAAATAACACAAGAATAAGATAACAGGCGTAAATCCCATCGAAACAGTCTCAGAACTGAGTAGAGTAAAAAAATATAGCTGATACATAAGAATGTGATTCATAAATTGGTAGATTGTATTATGTATCTACCAATTTATGAATCACTTTCTCTGCTACATCAACATTACTATGTACTTTTTACCTTTACTTAAAAAGTAAAAGAATGCCCGCAATTAACCCAATTAAACATATGTATAATAATAGCTTGTTCCCGAAGGTAACAGAAGGTGTTGGGGTAATACCTAAATTTACCAAAAAGCTTAAAATTTTCTGTCTAAAACTGACCGCGCTCAACTTAAATGAACGGATTCGTCGAATTTCTACCGGAATACCAAAAATAGGCACCGGACAGACCCGGCATTCCGACTGAGTTATGTTTCCAATGCGGCAAATTAGGCGGCACATTCACTGTGAATGCGGACAAATATCTAGTTTACTGCTCTCACAATAGAGTGCTATTTTCGTTCGCAAGTGGGTAGTTGATTAGAGTCCTTTCAGCGTGTGTGGAGGTTTAACTATACTTCGACAAGGAAGTAAATAAATTATAAATTATTAGGTTGGCTGTAATAGACACGTATAATATTTTATCGATAATTACAGATTGTTATAGACACGTGTAATATTTTTATCGATAATTACAGATTGTTATAGACACGTGTAATATTTTTATCGATGATTACCGATTTGAATGCGTGATTTATATTTTACATTTAATTACCGGTGTTGTACATGACTGCTAACAATAAGTTTATATTTAGCACAAAACTAAACCTCACTAACCTTTTCCCGCGGCTTCGCTCTAATTTTGTTGATAAACCGTTAGAATGATACCAATGCGTTTTATACATATCGGCCTCTACAATCTGACATGCATCGCGGGTGTTCTGGTTGTTTTCTATGTATAATAAAAAATATCTATTTATGTAATGTATTGTTGACGACCGATGTGGCGCGGTGGGCGAAGGTCCGCCTGCGACGCAGGAGGTTGCGGGTTCGATTCCCGCCTCGGAACAATTGTGTGTACGATATGCAGATATTTGTTCCGGGTGTTCTGGTCGTTTCCTATGTATAATAAAAAATATCTATCTATGTAATGTATTGTATTATGTATATCAGTTATCTAGTACCCATAACACAAGCTTTGCTTACCATGGGGCTAGATAATGCTGTGTGGATTGTTCAGCATTATTTATTATTATTATTATTTATTGTATCATGTTTATCAGTTATCTATTACCCATAAAACAAGCTTTGCTTAGCTTGGGGCTAGATGATGCTGGGTGGATTGTACAGCATTTATTATTATTTTATTTTTAACATATATCCGTCAGCCAAGCGTGGTGATACTGACAACACCCCCCTTTTTGTGGGAGGTACGTTCAACAGTGGACTGTATGGTATGTGCACTTACTACTAATGAGGGTATATCAATGAATTGTTTTGTTTAAGGCGGTGGAGCGTCGCGGCGAGATGATAGTCCGTATTCTTGAGCTGAGACAGGTCGGCCGCAACAATATCGAAGCCGCCAAGAAATTCTTCGCGTTACACGTAAGTAAAACTATTTAGTAACTAAGTATTTGTTGGACTAAAAAGTATTTGTTTTCTTTTTTTGTATCTATATACATATGTATGTATTAAAGTGCCACCGTCTTTATTGTTCCTTCATGTCCAGTCCATCCTAAGGTTGCCTGGAAGAGATCGCTCTTAGCGATAAGGCTGCCCTTTTTACTTTCTTTGTTTTATTGTGCATTTATTTATTGTTATCTGTTTTGTGTGGTATAATAAACATACTTATATCAATTAAATTGATATTGGCCAAGGATTGTGATAGTTGACGATTCAAATTTTTTTGATTGCGTGTTGTGAATGATTGCGGCGGTCGCTGTGTAAAAATCGACATCTACCCTATGTATGTCACTTTGACTGCGGTTTTTTTTCGACGACTGCGATCTTTTTTTTTACCTAAAAAATTCGTGCTGCCGCTCTACACAGCGGTTGTGTTGCGCCGCACATGCGTTTCGTTCGAAAAATATTACAGCTCTGCTGAGTCACAAAGATCTGTATTTTCTCAGCCGCTGCACTAGTGTGGATTTACGCATATTAGTCACTTGTAGAAAACTCATACCGTGCGTTTTCAGCAGTCAAAGTGTTAACAAATAAATTAGTAGTTATGCAATCTATGGGCGAGACCTTTACCTAGCAGAGGGATTAAGTAGGCAAAATAATTACAAACAAGTCCATAAATAATTGATATGTGGTGTGTACTTACTGCTTATGACGGAAATATCAGATAGCCCCTGATTATAAATATCACACCATGATTATCAATGAGACTTTTGAATTTTGACTGTTTACATATATATAACATAGTTCTTAGTTATTATTATCCCACTGCTGGAAAATGAGTTCCTTTATTTCTTCTCTCCTCACGGTTAAACTATTAGGCAAAAAGGCAACGTAAGCATAAATTTCGTCTCCCAGTATCGATTCATTTCAGAGAGTTTTAACATTCAGTTTGATATAAACACCAGTAAGTTCCTATTCCCCAATTAATTCTGCTAATATTTCGTTGATCTTTGAGCTACTTTGCATTGTTAATAAGCATCTAGAATATCTCTCAACGTCAAAGCCATTCCAAACTTTACATATTTATCATCCGATATTGCTGCTTAAAATGCGCATCGCCTGAATATCAAAGAGATCTCATTCTCTGCTCCAGGGTGATTAGGAGAGTGCGCTGAAAGTTATGCGTTATACATAGAGTGGTATGCGTGATATTTTATACTCAAGAGAATAAGTCAAATCACTACATAGTATAAAACAAAGTAGCTGCCCGCTGGCTGTCTGTCTCTATGTATGCTTAGATCTTTAAATCTACGCAACGGATTTTGATGCGGTTTTTTTTAATAGATAGGGCGACTGAAGAGTACGTTTTATAAACTTGTGCAGATAGTGGTTAAAACAAATTAAAAAAACCGCATTAAAATCCGTTGTGTAGTTTTAAAGATCTAAGATTACATAGGGACAGACAGCGGGAAACGACTTTGTTTTATACTATGTAGTGATGGTTAATAATGGACGAAGCGAGCTTTAAATGCTGTTCGTCAATTTTTCTTTCAGTATTGGCTTGCTCCTGTTGAAATCATGAAGTTCTAGACAAGGATAAGACTTTTCCACTGACGATTCTAACACCACGATTGGAACACCTAAACTTGTTGGGATGTTCTAACCTAACCTTGTTGGGATGTTCTAACCTAACCTTGTTGGGATGTTCCAACCTAACCTTGTTGGGATGTTCAGTACAGCCTATAACGCTATTAGATTCCAAAGCGATATGTTGGGCATTGTTGGAACGTGTATTCGACGCCTATAAATGTCTTGTTTTGTCTGATTTACGTATGATTTAACACGTGTATTGCTTAATTTGATTGGGTGTACACTTGGTGTACATAATCAAATCTCATGGGGTTAAAATCATAAATTTATAAAAAAGCTTAAGACTAAAACTTTTGCAACTATCATGGTTATTAACACAAAAGTCACTTATAATGGAATATTTACCATGATTTGAGGGTAGATCGGTATGTCTGCCAATATAAACTTACTCGCAGTGCCTTCAGTTATTCCGTGATCATGGCGCATTAAACTGTGCCTATATATTGGAAAACTCAAAAATTAAATCATGGTAAATATCCCGTTATAAGTGACTTAAGTGACGAGTCAAGTAAGACTGACAAATTAATAAAACAATCTAGCACCACGATTAGAACACCTAAACCTAGGTAATTTTCCACTGACCCGAATGTGAAGCCTCGTAACCCAGTAGACCCTGAAAGAAGCCAGCAACCTACCCTATTGTCCGCCTGACTGGCCTAGATCGCAGGAACGCAATTTAGACGGCATTGTTCTGATGTGCAGCACAACTTAAAGTTATATCTACACGTAATAGTTCCATGCCTGTTGCGTACTGATGTGTGATGTTATATCACAGCGTAAACTGATGTAAGGTTTGGTTTAATAACTATTAATTTACTTGCATTTGTGCAATAACTGGCGTGATACAGAATACAAGAATTTATTATAACCAGCAAAGGCAAATGATAAATGACCAGAGCGAAATAATAATAGCAGCGTGATTAAATCTCGTAAAAGTGAAGATTTTTAAAAATGCGATAAGACAAGGATTCCTCTTTATCGCGGCAGCTTTTTAAATAGTATTTTATTTAAAATATTATATTTTTCTTCTTGTTGTTTTAAATAAACACGCCACAAATCAAATCAAATAGTTTATTGATTTAACTTAATTTAATTAATATATTTCAGTGCCTCTTTTACCTCCCTCCCTTACCCTCTTTTAAGTAATGTAATACCTGTGCTAGAGGGTCTCGCTCTGCAGCGCGGCTATCTTAAAGATAATTAAATTAAGTTAAATATTTAATATAGATACTTAAATATGTAACATGAATAAAAGCCACAATAACGTAAAATAAAAGTTCTAAGTAAAGGCCATAAGGTTGCGGAATGCACTATCAGAGTCCATTAGAAAAACTGTTCCTTGCCTGTTTTCAAAGCTCGTGTCTAGGAGTTTTTTCTGCCAAAATAGTGAATATTGGTACTTAATATGTTTTTAAGTAGTATAATATTTAGTTTGATATTTGTAACAGTTATTTATTATTTATTTTTAAGTATTCATGTTATGTTCGTATTTGATTATCTTTGGTACACCCCCTTTCTTAAATTCACATAATTATTTCCATCCAAAGGTTGCCTGGAAGAGATCGCTTCTAAGCGATAAGGCTGCCCATTGTACTTGTTACCCAGTGTACATTGTCGCATATAATGTCTTTTTTAATTATCTGTATCTGTACGATAAAGAATCTTTGTATTGTATTGTTAGTTCTAAAAGTGTAAGTAGGTACTGTGTAAATGGACCTTTAGCCCGCATTGTTAGGATATTCAGTACAGCTCTATAATACTGCTATTAGATTCCTAAGCGATGTGTTGGGCATTGTTGGAACGTGTATTCGACGCCTATGAATATCTATTGTGGTTATTGTCTGATTTAGCACGTGTATTGCTTTATTTGATTGGGTGCACATAATCAAATCTCATGGGATTATGATTTCTTGTATTTTGAGTTTTTCTAATCGTTTTTTTGTGTGATTTATTATGTACATATATTATTTATATTATCCATTATAGTTTCAAATCTTTAAATTGTATCTTAAATGTAGTTTATTATAATAAGAATGTTTTGCTCTCTTATTCCGAGATCGTTTGGAGTCACTTGCAAAATGCATTTCTAAAGGTTTGTTTTTCTAAAGTGTTTGTTTATAATCTTTTTACTGAAGCAAAACAGAGATACGCACAACCAACCACCAATGAGCAACAAAATAGACCATAATACTCATTTCGTTTTTAATAATCATAATCATTTATTGTGAAAATAAATGATTATGATCTAACTGAATTTTTTGCTCTCTTATTCCGAGATCTTTTGGTGTCACTTGCAAAATGCATTTCTAAAGGTTTGTTTTTTTTAAGTATTTGTTTATAATCTTTTTACTGAAGCAAAACAGAGATACGCACAACCAACCACCAATGAGCAACAAAATAGACCATAATACTCATTTCGTTTTTAATAATCATAATCATTTATTGTGAAAATAAATGATTATGATCTAACTGACTTTTTTGCTCTCTTATTCCGAGATCTTTTGGTGTCACTTGCAAAATGCATTTCTAAAGGTTTGTTTTTTTTAAGTATTTGTTTATAATCTTTTTACTGAAGCAAAACAGAGATACGCACAACCAACCAACAATGACCAACCAAATAGACCAAAATAATCATTTCGTTTTTAATAATGATAATCATTTATTTTAACAATATAATTATTTCATATCATCATCACCAGCCTATGATAGTCCACAGCTGGACATCGGCGTAACAATTATAACAATTAAATACCGCGTGACAATTATAACATGAATTCCAGAGTTTATTTGACGAAATTTAGTTTCTTTTAATTGAAAACTTCTTCAGGCGCGTTGAGCATTTTTTGGGTGAACAAAATCATGGAACTCGCGTCATCGTCACCGAAGACTATACTAACTGTGTACATTTTGGGTGAACAAAAAGCGCAAAACTCGCGTCATCATCACCGTACGCTTCCCAATATAAATTTACTTAGTTTTCACTTCTACCGGCAGTCCCCAAAGACTGCCCCACATCGTTTCACTGAAAACGTATATAGGGTATGTAGTCCTATGTATAGAAGGGGTAGGGCCGATCACAGATAGTCAGTTTGTTTGGTTTAACACTGTATTAACACGAATAATAATTAAAAACAATTAGGGAGCTCAGGCAGCACGCGGTCTATGCATAATTTAAATTATAACATTGTCGTTTGTGACGCGGCCTGCCAGTGCAGCTCGCGGTCTCGCTCACGCACGCGGCGCGGAGCCTACGGCTCGTAAGTCTCCCTCGCACTCGTGCGCAGGCGCGTAAATTCCATTGCAAAGTACTTATGTAGCCTACATCACCCCCCTCCAGAGACCGTCACTACGGTCGATAGTAGTCCGGAAACCGGACCATGCGGCCAGAGCGAGTCCGTTTTTCTTGTAGTACCCGGTTATTCGGCCATCCTGAATGAGGTTCGGATCCGGGACTAGGGTCAGGATCGGAATAAGGAGTAGAGCTTGGAATAGGGCTAGGGTCAGGATCGGAATAAGGAGTAGAGCTTGGGATAGGGATAGGGTCAGGGTCTTCGAGTATATAGGCTGGCTTAAGGCGGTCTATCGATACTGTAACAGTTTTACCTTTAACAAGTAATTTATATACTTTGTCACTCCTATCTAGTACTTCATACGGGCCGGTGTATGGAGGTTGCAGAGATCCTCTTAATGCATCGTCCCTTAGAAAAACGTGACTGGAAGAGGGCAAATCTTTATGGATAAATATTTTATTCTTATTGTGCCGAGAGGCAGGCGAAGGTCGAAGCTTCTCTGCAATATGGCGCAATCTAGTATTAAAGTCCGAAATATCGGTGGACTCTTGTGAAGGTGCTACCTGAAAAAATTCTCCAGGGAGGCGCAGAGGCTCGCCGTAAACCAATTCAGCTGAAGAAGCTTTTAGATCTTCTTTAAAAGATGATCTAATACCTAAAAGTATAATAGGTAAGATATCTACCCAATTGCTATTCACGTGACACATAATGGCGGCTTTCATCTGTCGGTGAAAGCGTTCCACCATGCCATTACACGCCGGATGGTACGCGGTGGTACGACGGTGTTTGAACCCAATTATTTTACCAAGGTATTGGAAAAGGGAGGATTCGAACTGTCGGCCACGATCTGTGACAATATCTGTCGGGCAACCGAACCTCGACACCCATGATATTAAAGCTTTTCCGACTGTTTCGGCAGTAATATCAGTCATCGGCGTAACTTCGGGCCATCGCGTAAATCTGTCTACTACCGTAAGGCAATAGCGGTAGCCTTGCGATGGTGGAAGTGGGCCAACTATGTCCACGTGAATAAATGCAAAGCGGGCGCGGGGTAAATCGAACGTGCCCAACGGTGATGACACGTGGCGGTTTACCTTAGCGCGTTGACAGGCTAGACATTTACGTGACCACTCTCGACAGTCTTTGCGCATGCCGGGCCATACAAAACGTTCAGCAATCAGTTTTGTGGTTGCTGCGGCGCCGGGATGGCTAAGGTTATGAAGGTTGTCGAAAAGTTGTTTACGTAAAGGCTTGGTCACGAAAGGTCTTGGTGATGGAGTGCTCACATCACAGTAGATCTCGGTGTTGGGATCGGTGATCTTGAGCTTTGTCAGGCGGAGCGAAAATTCTCCACTAAGGTACTGTAGAAGCTCTTGATCACTGGCTTGATATGAAGCAAGCTGGTCATAATCGATTGGCACCTGCAGTTCCTCAATACGTGACAATGTATCGGCGACAACATTGTCTTTGCCGGAAATGTGTCTAATGTCTGTGGTGAACTGCGAGATGTAATCTAAATGGCGATACTGACGAGGCGAACAGTTAGTTTTTCGTTCATGAAAAGCAAAAGTTATCGGCTTGTGGTCAGTGTATATCACGAAATGTCTGGCTTCCAACATATGGCGAAAGTGTTTAATACTTTCATATATGGCCAACAGTTCGCGGTCATACGGTGAGTATTTCTGTTGGCAGGGACTTAGCTTGCGCGAAAAGAAAGCAAGTGGCTGCCACTGTCCGTCTTTCAGCTGTTGCACTACTGCGCCCATAGCCAGGTCAGAGGCGTCTGTGACCAGAGCCAGTTTGGCTGAAATGTCAGGGTGTGCAAGTAGTGCAGCATCGGAAAGGCTTTCTTTGCATTGCTCGAAAGCAAGAAGAGTGTCACCGGTGATATCGACCGGGTTAGAGCCTTTTACGGAATCTCCAGCAAGAAGGGCGTTCAGAGGGGCTTGGATCTTAGCAGCTTCAGGCAAGAAGCGTCTGTAAAAGTTGATCATACCTAAAAAGCGTCTGAGTTGCTTAACCGTTTTCGGGACAGGGAATTGCCGTATGGCTTGGACTTTGGAGTCAAGAGGTTTGGTGCCAGAAACAGAGATACTGTAGCCAAGAAAACTGACTTCGCTGGCGCCAAAAACACATTTGGAGGTATTGATAAGGATACCGTATTCCTTCATGCGGGTAAACAACTGCTGGAGATGGATTTCATGCTGGAATTTGTCGGGTGAGTATACTAAAAAGTCGTCTAAATAGCAATATACGAAGTCGAGTCCTCTGGTCATTTCGTCCACGAATCTTTGGAATGTTTGGCCCGCATTGCGAAGCCCGAAATTCATAAAGATATGTTCATATAGCCCAAAGGGAGTGCATATGGCTGACTTAGGAATATCATCCTCGTAGACAGGTATTTGATTGTAAGCCTTGACCAAATCTATAGTAGAAAAAACTTTAGAACCGGCTATACTTTGTGCAAAGTCCTGTATGTGCCTAATAGGATAACGGTCTGGGATAGTCCGAGCATTAAGCATCCTATAATCACCACAAGGCCGCCAGCCGTTATCCTTCTTAGGTGCAAGGTGTAACGGTGAAGCCCAGGAACTTTCGGAAGGACGCACAGTGCCGTTAGCAAGCATGAGTTCAAATTCCTTCCTAGCAATCTGGAGCTTGTCGGGGGCGAGCCTACGGGGTTTGCAAAATACGGGTGGGCCGGGTGTGGTTCTAATGTGGTGTACAGTACTGTGCAATGGAGTCCACGGTGTGCCTGAAGGGCGTGTGGGGCATGCAAAATCGGAAGAATACACAAAACCGATTTTTGTTCGATTTTTGATTTTTAAAATCGGTTTTTTCGGTTTTTTCGATTTTTTCGATTTTTGTTTCAATACAAATAAAAATGCTTGATTTTTTTTGTAGTCATTTAATAAAACATGAAATCTAACCCCGCGCTTGCTGAAAATACGATCTCAAAAAGCAAAGTGAATCTAAGCTTTCATCGCTAAGCGAACTACGTATATGCTTTGAAAGATATCCCGCCGCAGAAAAAGCACGTTCAGCTTCGACGGAGGTCGGAGGTATATTTAATAGATGTTTATATACGGTATTGAGGTAGTGGCCTTTTTCACCGTTATTTTCGAACAGAATCATTTCCACTCTTACCAAATCTGTAATGTTTTCTAAGGTGGTGGGTTTCTCAACATTTCTTAGAGTATTTATAATTTCTCTGTTTAGTTCTTCTGCCGGATTTAAAGTAACTTCTTCTTCGATGCTGACCACACTATCTTCCATTGGAGGAGTCTTTCCATCTTGACGTAAGTCATCTTGGTAGTCGTTATTATGCCTGCTAGTATGTTCTTTATTTAGGCGTCTATATATTGCAACAATCTGGTCCATTAAAACGTCATTATCGGGTCTTGAAAATATTTCTGAAAGTTCTGAATCCCTGGCTAAGCCGTGTAGATATTGTGCTAATGATGAATTAGTTGTGCGTCTTGCATTGATCCTACTAATCAACGCTGTTAACAGTCTCTGTGCAAGAGTATTTGTTTTTTCTTTTAATTTTCGAACCATAAATTTTATAGCTGCATCGCAGGTGAGAAGGTTGGCGTCACGTCTGCATATTGCTTCTACTGTAAGTTTTACAATGTCCAAACTCGAATGCAAATAACGTAATTGTTCAAATTCATTTTCGGAAATACCTATCTTGGATTTCGTGTCAAAAAGAGCTTTATGAATGCAGGACTTTAATAAAACAAATCTTCCTATCATGTTACACAGGCTATTCCACCTCGTCTTACAGTCTAACACCAGTAACAACTCCTTGCCTTGTTCTTCTTTTACGTACTTTTGAAGTATCTCGTTTTTTGATGGAGATTTACGAAAATATTTGACGACATTCCGGACTTTGGTAAGTAATTCTTTAAATGATGCATTAAGTTCCGATGCTCTTTCAGAAGTTATTATCGCTAATCCGTCTGATGAACAATCTTCAATATCATTTACTTCCTCCTCTTCCGATTCATCACATTCAGTCGTTTTTTCTGTCGCAGGATGAAGATCTTTTTGTTCTTTTTTATAAATGACGTCCAACACAGCGAGTTGGATACCATGAGCTATACAAAGCTGTTGTGAAGGTTCAATCTCTTGCCCAAGTTTGCAGTTTACACTAGCTCCATCTGTTACTATGCAAATAATGTCATCACTTAGAGATAAATTATATTTGCCTAAAACTTCATTTAACTTTTCTTTCAAGCTAGATGCAGGCATTGGGCCAGTTATTCTGCAAAGACCAAGATTTGCAAAACTTCCGTTTTTGAGGCCTTGACAGTGAATGTTAACATTCATGAATCTTCTATTTTTTGAAGAAGTCCATTCATCAAACGATAGGGAAAACCGTGATCCTTCATCTTTATTTTTTTTAATATCCCTTTTTAAATCATCTCTAACTGTCTCAGCATGCTTCATTATCATGTTTTTTATTGTATTTGCAGATTTTGGTAATCGATATCCAGGATTTGCAAAAAGAGACCTTAAGTCTTCAGACGTGATAAAAGTTCTGAATGGTAATCCATCTAATGCTGTCATTCTAGCTATAATTTCAGTTAAAGAACCACGCTCCCTCGAAAAATAATCTGTGAGCTTGCTTTTCTTTTTAGGCGGGATGTCATCATTTTCTGTTGAAGGTTCGATTGTAGGGGTATCGTAGCCAGCAGAACAGGCTGAAGAGGTCATCGGAGAATCAGATGTTGAACTTTCTTTTGTATTTTTTTCAATTATTATAACGTGGGAAGCACGCAAATGAGTGCGAAGACTTGTAGTTGTTCCACCACTGGATTTAATGATTCTTTTGCATAATTTACACTTCCCTGATTGCCCATCCTCTGCTCGCAAAAAATAGTGCCAAACAGAGTTCTTATCAGCAGATTTTTTTTTAAACTCATGGTACTCCATCTGAAAATATTATTTTGTCAGTACTAGGTATGATGTAATCATAGTTGTAAAAAAACTAATTATTTCGTTTTCTTTTTCATCCTAATCATAACGCACAGGAACGAAGAAAGGAAAAAAAAGAAATGAAAATAGTAGGGAATTGTAAGATTATGTCAAATATGAGGGAAAGTACCTTAAATATTGTAGAGAAAATTACAGTTCAATAAACTAATTAAGACAAATATTTACAGTTGAAACAATTGAGCTAACTGAAGACTGTTGTAAACAATCGACAGGTAGCTCAACTGGTTCATATCAATACCAGTCGAAAGCGTCCCCAAGACGTCCTACCTACTTGATTACTACTAAAATTATTTAAAATAGGATATGTGTAAGGCAGGTAAAAAATTAATCATCGAAATCAGATGTCTTAAAGCGGAGATATTATAAAGCCACCTTTTGCCTTTCTCGGAGGAGTAGGTACGCTTTTGATCAAAAAACCCCGACGACTAAAGAATTTTATAAGGTCGTGGAATCTTTACACCAAGTTTCGTCCAGATTGGTTGTAAAATACGACCTGTAGAGTACGTAAATTCTGACGAAATCCCTCAGTTTGCTAGTAGTTGATGCGGAGACGCTTCGCTCGCTCGGTCAATAATTTATGCAAATGTAGGTATATACAGGTATATATTGAACATTAACAACTTAACTATGAAACATCGCCATATTTAAATCAAAACTAAAACTACAAACAAATAGTAGGTAGCTTTAGCCTCTGAGTTGGATTTTCAGTGCGGTGTAGTTGGTTCACTTCACATCCATAGGTCATAGTTTTTCACACCCACAATTTTTGAGTTTATTTATAGTGCACAAACAGACAAAGAAACGGAAGCTAAAACGGTTTTATAATATGTTGTATTAGTTAAGTATAGTCTCAAATTCATAACAAAAAACCGAATTTTGTATGACCTGCATCCTACCCTACCTAATTACCTACAATAAAATATAAGTATCTAGTTACAAAATAAATAAACATACCGCGCTGCGTTGTCACCAGACAAGACACTCTCTCCTGATTTCCACTTAATATCTTTAAAAAGTAATAAATACACGCACAGAGCACTACATTCAATGAAGCGAAATGAAATTATTTTAGTTAGGTAGGTACAAAGTACAAAAATAAACCAGGATATACCAAGAGTGGTTAATACTTCACAACACAGACAAAAATTAATGTCCAGTTAGCAGTAGTAATGAAAAAAATATCGCTTTCTTTGTATTTCGAATAATACGTACCTACCTAATACATAATTACCTATACCAACATAATTATAGAACTTTAAATTATTTTATTACAACTAAAATTAGGTTTGCTGTTCTACGTCGTTTCATCATCACTATGTAATTCTGTCTATGATATGTTCATAGAGGTTCAGAGCATGTCTGGCGGTGATTCCCCTAAACATGAGAGTGTGGTGTTGCCACTGCCGGAGAATTTATAACAAAAATGGTAAAGATCGGAAAAATCGAAAAACATCGATTTTGACTTTGAAAACCGGTTTTAAAAAATCCAGTAATATTTACCGATTTCCGATTTTTTCGATTTCCGGTTTTCCGATTCTGCATGCCCTACGTGTGATCTCAGGAAATTTGCTTAGAATGCTGTGATACCTTGAGTCGCCTGTAGGAACCTTAACAGAGCATACATCAAAATTTACAATAGAAGCTTGAGCAGATAAGGTAGTAGTATTATCAATAAGACGTTGATTACGAATATCAACTATTAAATTATAAAAACTAAGGAAATCGACGCCGATAATGGGTTTAGTTACGTTAGCAACGGTAAAACGCCAGGGAAAGCTACGTCTAAGACCTAAGTTTAAATCTAGTTGCAAATAACCGAAAGTGTCTATGGTAGATCCATTGGCCGCACATAGTGTAAAGTCTGTCTGCTTGGATCGCCGTTCGCGGAGAGCAGCATGGGGAAATACGCACAAGTCACTGCCGGTGTCGATCAGGAACTGGGTGCTCGAGCTGCGGTCGGTCACGAAGAGGCGACTTGAAGAGGCGTGGCAGTCGTCCGCCGCCATTAGCGACTGCCCGTCACGTTTCCCGTCTTTTTCTGGTCGTCGAAGTCACATGGTTTCACGCAGTGGTTGGCTTGAGATCCGTGCCTCGAGTGGTACCAACACAGCGGGAACTTTTCGTAGCTGGCCCTTGATCTCGAACGTTGCCGTGAAGATGACATTCGGCCATCCTGATATCTTGAGGTCCTCGGCGACCGGGTACCGGATCTGTCATTAAACCGGTTTCCGGATCTTACATTACTCCGGGAACCGGATCGTTCGTTCGACCGGTCACGGGTGTGCTGGTCGAGCTTCACTGCGAGCTTCTCCACCATCTTCTTCAGCTCTGCGATCTCACTAGAAGCACTGTTACCTTGATTTGCGCTGGATGACGTAGCTGCGATGCAAGGCGTAGTAATTTCTTGTATCCGATCGGCGAGGTCCGACAGTTGTTCCAAAGAGTGTGTAGGTTGGGACGCTAGCACTGTCTGAATATTGCTGGGCAAGCGGTTACTCCAGATGGTCCGGATAAATTCTTCAGGAACGGTCGGTCCGGCTAGGTCCTGGAGGTGGCGTAGGAATTGCGAGGGTTTTCGGTCACCAAGTTCTTCGTGTGTAAGTAGTTGTCGTACCTTTATTTCTTGCGAAGCAGAGAGGCGACGAATTAATTCGCTTTTGATCTTCGCATACCGGTTCCGGGCGGGAGGATTTATTATTAAATCCTTTACTGCCTTCGCGTGCTGTATATCCAAGTTGGTCACTACGTTATTGAATTTCACGAAGTCGTCTTCGATGTCACGGCACTCAAACTGACCTTCCAGGAGGGCAAACCATATTTCCGGTTCGTCGGGGCTGAACGGGGGCACTTTAATATTCCGTTTATACAAGTCCGGTGGGCACTCGTACTTTGGTTTTGCCTTTCGAATCGTAACTTTACTCGGTCCGCCATTTTGCGCGTCGGTTTTTTCTTCGAGCGGGGCTGTTTCCATGAATTCGTCGTCACTATTTTCGGCACTCATATTTTGTGTTCCCAGGGGTCACCAGTTATAGGGTATGTAGTCCTATGTATAGAAGGGGTAGGGCCGATCACAGATAGTCAGTTTGTTTGGTTTAACACTGTATTAACACGAATAATAATTAAAAACAATTAGGGAGCTCAGGCAGCACGCGGTCTATGCATAATTTAAATTATAACATTGTCGTTTGTGACGCGGCCTGCCAGTGCAGCTCGCGGTCTCGCTCACGCACGCGGCGCGGAGCCTACGGCTCGTAAGTCTCCCTCGCACTCGTGCGCAGGCGCGTAAATTCCATTGCAAAGTACTTATGTAGCCTACACGTATGTATCGAACCTTAGGACGAAAAAACCTTATCCGTATACCGACTTTAAGTTAGTACCTAGAATCCTCTAATGAAGTTCTTTTTGTCCCAGGATGCCCGCCACATAGTGCAACTAGTCGAGATCGTCAAGCGGCCTGGTCAGACCCTCGGCCTCTACATCAGAGAAGGCGACGGCGGCACCAGGACTGATGGAGTCTTCATCTCGAGGATAGCGCTTGAGTCTGCAGTTTATAACAGGTTAATGTCACTACCATATTCAAGTTCGCAGCAGGAAGTTGGCGGTTTTACACCCCGTGCCTTGGAATGCTTGTTAATCCGTGATCCCTGCGCAATTCTGGTCGGTTAGTTCGTCCCACTGAATTATAAGAGTGAATTTAAAATTACGCACACACTTGTCCACTGAAATTATGTACTGCGCACATGTCTAGTCGTAGTTAAGACTGATTACCGTGCTAGGAAGACATCATAATCAAGTCACTTCTCGTATATTTATTCAAGAACACGAGAAACGGAACCTAAGAAATGTACTAGTAATTTTTAGCTAGTTGGTTAAAGACAAAAACTGTCACCAACCTCTTTATTTTTGGATATTCGTAGAGACACGAAAAGCTATTCCATTCGTTAAACAACATTATTTTTAAAAGCACCGGACACTTATACCATTTATACTCGAAGCTAGCAAAGTTACACCTCATCTGGTTGTTAATAGAGTTACAATTCCATTGTAACCGTCGAAATGCTCCCTTAGCCCCATATTCGCTTCGATCCTAGCTCTAGTTGCACACCAATTATAATCTGATATTCTCTGCCAATGGTGACCACTACCGGGCTATTCACGTGCGGCCAATAAACAATTGAATTCAGTGTAGGTTATGTCAGGTCGCGGTCGCATACATGCGCCTTTATGCATTCAATTTTATTTAGGTGCTTCTTATCATTAAATATACAAAGTGTGTGTGGAATATTATAGGTTTTTATTCGTTTGAAAGGCCTATCGTTGCCATCATGAAGCCACTCGGGGTAATCTCTTAGGAATTAAATAATATCCCAAAAAAATCGATTTCGACAGGACTTGAATCCGCGTCCTTCCCCTCAATACAGGGACGCTCTGTCCGGCTAGGCCAAAGAATGTACTGACAAGTAAACAATCTATGGGATTTACCGCCGGAGCCATGGTGGCCAAGATAAAATTCAGAAT
Organism: Eupithecia abbreviata; assembly: GCA_943735965.1. Taxonomy (NCBI): domain Eukaryota; kingdom Metazoa; phylum Arthropoda; class Insecta; order Lepidoptera; family Geometridae; genus Eupithecia; species Eupithecia abbreviata. The sequence continues at coordinate 8,455,267 of OX030979.1, read as the reverse complement.
GTGTACATGGAAATCTATAAAATTACCCATTTCCAAAACTCCCGCAAAACTTTTCGGGTCTCCTCGTGTTGTCAAATCAAATGACGGGACTTTAATCCTACCCTGAAATACCACACCAACTCACCGGGCCGTGTTGGCATGAAATAAACTACGCAACCCACGAAACAAACACTTGGTCATGTCACAGCTGCGTCTGCTGTGCATGCTGTGCATATATGTATGTACATGCTTTGTAATAAATCAAATAATATTCCAAACAATTTCGAATTCCGCGGGATTTGAACCCGCAGTACGTATTGGAATGCTAGATTAGTTAGTGACGCCTTCTCTATAAAAGTTTACCTGTAAATGTATCGTCAAAAATAAATTTAAACAGAATAATTATGAAATTAATTACTAGAGCTGTTGTAAAAGGGCATTGTCAAAATTAAGATTTTTAAATAAGAAATAAAAAAATATCACAGTATGTATCTACTAACCGAGATTACGCACTATAATAACAAACTACTTACATGCTTTTATGTCTGAGACTATTCCACGAAAATAAGGTTATTTACAGATTTTTATCATAATAACAGATTTTTATCATTTACTTTTTGTAAACAGCGGCTGCCTCAAAGTCGGTGATGAGATCCTGGCGGTGAACCTGGTGGATGTGAGACGGATGTCGCTGGATGACGTCGTCATTATCATGAGTATACCGAGGAGACTACTACTCTGCACCCGCCAGAGGAAAGGTGAGGTTGATCCACTTCATCGCCATTTGATGTCTCGAAAATTTGATCTCATGACATCGGTATAGGAAACACTTTGTGAGAAACCCTAGTTATGTTACTTTACACACTAGTTTATTGGTATTTCTGATGAATTTGTGAATCAAACTGAATCGAGTCAACCTATATCCCAACACGCAATGAGTAAAGTTTTTGCTGATATTTAATATTTTTGGGGATGATTGCGTCAAAGACTGTAATCGCTAAAAAAGGTCCGCTTTCCAGAATCATTTTTAGCTGCATGACTGCACGAATGCCGATATGTCTTAGCTCCAATATTGTGTAACAAATATTCGACTATGACATTAACACGTGTTCAGGTAAATCAGGTGGTGGGTCGCCGTCAATGCCTCGCGCTGAGCACAAGCCGCCGCCAGTAGTCGTGTTGAAACGGGACTGCCGCGACGACGAGGACCGAGAACGGGACCGCGTCGATGGACTATACTCACAGTGAGTTACTTCTGTTAGCTACAAGACTAATGTTGGTAAATATAGCTTAGTAAATCAGGTGGTGGGTCGCCATCCTTTGCAACCAAAGCCATAATACGCACGCAGCATACGGCAGTCAAAGACAAGTCGGATATAATTAATATTTTCTTGAGATGTATTACGTTTTGGCAAAAGTCATAGAACAAAAGTTGTTAGTCTTGATTTACCCAAGTCACCTTAGACACTCAGGTTATTGAAAAAATTACGTATACCCCACAGGCACGGCACGCTGCGGTCGACGGGAGGGCCGGGAGGCGGGGTGCGGCCGGTCGGCGATGGAAGGGAAGAGCGTGGACGGTTACCTTTAGGGCCCATGTCACCGGATTCTAATGCCATAGATATGTACTACAACCCGCGGCCGCCGTCTGATCACTCATGGTCTAGGTCAGTAGACATCTACCTATTAAGCAAGTAGATGTTAATTGTAGGTCCTTGTCAATTAATTAAGGGTAAATAGGGATTGTTTTTAGTTATTAAGGAAGAAATAAATTTATTTCGAATTTGAATTCACAATACCTACAATATCTGCTCTGTTGGTTCCCACTCACACACACATGCAGTGTACTATGTAACAAAACTGAAATGTTTGATTATTTGTATATTTTTGTCACAGCTACCGCCCACCACCACCAGTGATCACTGAACAACCCAAATCAGGAGCGACCCACTACGTTCCGTACGAGCGTTCCTATCCCAACACATTAGATAGTCTCGCGGAGAAAGTTCACGCGTACTACCCGCAAGATGGCGGAACTAGATTCGGCGGGAGAGTGCCTAGATCAGGATCGGAGCAACAACTGCCTAGAGCGGAGACTCATTCGGACTTCGGCCGTCATTCGCTGCTGAGGTCCAGTTTGAAGGCTTCGGCTGCTTCTGGAGGTAAATTAAACCTTATTTAGACGTTATGAATTTTTTGACTCACTTTAATTTTTTCTTTTATAGATTTTAACATATAAGCCATTGTACGAATCAAAATTTCAGTGTCAAGTGGTGTACTCGTAGAATATATTTCAAAGAGAAAATTTCGTAAAAAAATCCGTTTTGTTTGGTCCAATCCGTGATCTAATCAAACCAATTAAAGCCGAAATTTCTGAATCAAAGTAGGCCTCCAGTTAGTAAGTATACGAAAATCCAAAGGGGGTCGCGCCATGGCAATTTTCCTATAATAGAGATCAAACAATTTAGTAATTTTTATTATGTTAATTTATCTCATTATTCCCCTTCCAGCAAGCCTCTCCCGCTACAACCAAAGATACGGCGGCGTCGGCATGAACACCGGCATATCTGGTATGCCAACCGGAATGTCATCTGGTATGCCAACCGGCATGTCGTCTGGTATGCCGACTGGCATGTCCACTGGCTTACCTTCGAGTATGTCAACTGGCATGCAAGGTGGACTGACGAGTGGTTTGGGAGATTTAAGTAAGTATTCCATGAATTTACCTCAGTGAATCTTGAAAATCCTAGCAGTATTCTTAGGATGTGTTTTTGTAGACAGTGCCACTGTCAAACAAACTAAAGCTTTTTTAAAAAAAAAAGCTTAATTTTCTGTCTAAACCTAAAACATGTGAAGTTGCCAAGACTCTGAAGCAAATCTCATAAGAAGACATCACTCTACGACAGATTTCTACAAACTCTTCATTTTGGCCAAATCAATGCTGATGCTTTCCCTATTGCTTTTGTATCATCTTGGCAAGGGCACTATTATAGCCTCAAACTTGAAAAAGAGAAAATCCTGGGCAAAAAATAGGACCATTATGCTTTTTTATCTTGTTCCATTTGTCTCGGTCCATTGCAAAGTAGTACCGTGCAGATTTTAATACAGCTTCTTCTTGTATGTGTTAAGAAAGTAAATATAGCCCAATTTGTATTATTACAGGTGGAACTCTTGGGAGGACGGGCTTACCGTCTGGGCTCTCTTCGACAGGATTGAGCGGGTTGACCGGCTCTAGTTTGGTTGGATCCGGATTGAATAGTTCAGGACTGAGTACAGGTAAACTAACATTATTGTTAACGTTGAAGAGTTGTAACGCTAACGTCAGACCGAGATTTCGCACGCGCTTTTCCTGATGAAAAGTATTAGGCTGTGTTATTTATTACTAAGTAGATTAAAATCTATTTTCTAAATCAGTTATTATTCGAAACTAGTTGTCGGGTGACCAGACACCTAATTTTGAATTAAATCGTTTTATAATTTAAATTGAATAGTATTTAGAACACACCAAAAAGTCATCTTCGGCTTCGGTGAATGTTCAGTCAGTGTTGCAAAAAATCTATTGTCTAATTATCAGTGTTAAAAAAAGAATAGCAAACTCACGATCAACTTTTTTGGATCAGTTTTCATTACATTTTATATCTAATAAAATGAGTTTAAAAAATATATTATTTAATTAAGCTTACATTTTCAATTAACTCATATTGAAAGTGACTTCCCGCACTCTTTTTCTGGTGGTTCTTAATAAGCCAATCCTAAACATTTTCACACTTTCCATTTCATCTATATTAGAATTATATTTAAATAATAACGTCACTATTCACTTTATGTTAAATAACTGTTCTCTTCTCTTTCTAGCTCGGGAATTAGCAGGATTGTCAGGCACATTGCCATCGTCTCTTGCTGCTGCCTACGGGACCACAAGCTTGGGGCTACCTTCTTATACCAGCAAGTTTGGCACTACTCGACGGAATCGCTCCTTAGGTACGTCTTTGTAATAACTTGCAGGCATCTTCTATGAAGGGTGTTGTTCATGTTTGAAATTATGTAAGTGAAGAGAGTCAACACAACACAACCATTACTTCTATATTTATATACTCGGATAGAAAGAGACAAAATACATCAATTGCGTTAAATATTATTAATAACTTTATTGAATGAATAACATACTACAAAAAGGTCAGACAAAGACTCACATATTTAACACACGCTCCTAGAACAGGGGTATAACAGCGCGTTTGATATGTACTCGTATATCTTGTGTCTGTTTGAGATGTAGTAGCAACAAATAATTTAGTTTTGTAAAAAGGATTATACGATGTTTAGATTCGATCCATAACTTAGCTTATAGATAAAAAGCTCTCAATAACTCTGTGAACTTCACGCAGCTGCCCATAACATTATTATACAAATTAAGTTTGACTTATTACACAGTTAGAATCAAAGACCGACTATTGTGACGTGTCCATGAATTTTGTAACGTCTAAAAGAAATAAAGCGCCTTGATGTTTGATGTTTATTAACCAATTTATTTATTATACAGATTATTCATCGGACACAGAAGCCACCGCCCCTACAAGAACGCCGTACTATTCCGGCCTGAGCGGGTATCGAAGCAGCACTCTCGGACGAGATATAGGATCTAAGTTCAACTCACTGCCGCGTGACGTTCGTGGAACGGGGCAGAGGTAAGTTTCATAACCACTGCACACGGCACTTCAACATTTTCCCATAAAAAAGCCGCTTCTGGCGCAGGCAGAATCAGATACAAAAGCGCCTATTGCTTTATGTCTGAACCCTGTTTCCTATAGTGCAACAATAGACGGGTTGTCCGCTTACTTAGAGTGATCTCTGATGATCTTCTTCCGTCTACTGCCTCTATCTATCTCCTACCGCTTTACGAACAACGGTAAAGTGATAGAAAGATAGATAACTCTTTAATAATAATAATTTAGCCATTTATTATCAAAGAATAAATTACACAATTATAATTAAATTATTGAACATTGTTAAAAAAAAGAAAACTTTAATTATTGAGCATTATTAAATAAGTATTTTTATTATTCTTTGATCTCTATTTGAGTAAAGGCCTCCTCCAGACTGTGCCATTTTTTTCTGTCCTTCGCTATGGCCGCCTAATTATTTTCTGTTTCCATAATTTCGTCGACCCATCTTTCAAGTGGGCGTCCCCTTTTCCTTTTACCAGGTGGTCCCCGCCAGGCTGTTACCACTCCGGTCCACTTCTTACTCATTTTTGCAACATGGGGGCAGGCCATGTTGCATTCCATTGCATTTCCACTTAAGTCTTCGACAATGATGTACCTAGAGCATCAATAACATTAGTCTTTTTTCGAATGTTGGTATTTCTGTGTCTGTCGTTTCTTTTTATGTTTAGGATGCTCCTTTCCATAGCTCTTTGTTTTGTTTGGTAGATAACTCTTTATTGTTGTGTCTTTGACGATCGATGTAGCGCGGTGGGCGAAGGTCCGCCTGCGACGCAGGAGGTTGCGGGTTCGCCTCGGAACAATTGTGTGTACGATCTGCAGATATTTGTTGCGGGTGTTCTGGTTGTTTTTCTATGTATAATAAAAAATATCTATCTATGTATGTAATACATTGTATTATGTATATCAGTTATCTAGTACCCATAACACAAGCTCTGCTTACCATGGGGCTAGATAATGCTGTGTGAATTGTCCAGCATTATTTATATTTATATTTATTTCCACACAATAACAAAGTCCAATGCAGACGGAAATTCTGAGAATGTAAGGAAGTATCTCTTTACTTTCTTAAATTCTCTGAATTTCCGATAGATAGAAAACTCTTTATTGTTTATTAATTATTATCACACAAATACAAAGTAAAATACAGAAGAAAATTCTGAGAATGTAAAGAAGTATCTCTATACTTCCTCTGACTTCCAGTGGTCTATCTTTCTATCACATCGGCAACCGTTTCACTTTGAGTGATCTCTTCCAGACAACATTGGGATAGACTGCACTTAAGGGTTGTATCAACCCTGTTGTGTAGACCTGCGAAAGACTGCAGGTAGATACTGGATGCGTCAAGCTGAAGACAGGGCGCTATGGCGCTCATTGGGCTATGTCCAGCAGTAGACTGCTATAGGCTGATGATGATTATGATGATGGAGGGTTGTATAGACGAGTGATGTAATTTGTTATTAATTAGCTTCATATTTTCTCAGGTTGGGACTATCGCGTCGCGCTGGTAGCGTTCTGCAAGACGAGCCTGAGCCGCTGTCTTCTAGATTAGATCTGCGTTCTTCAAGAGGTAAGCCACATTGTTAAACGTCATCTCAACACATTTCAATCTTCAGATTTAAAAAAAACTCTTAAATTTTGGAAAAGCATAGCTAAGTTTGGTTTTCAAATCATTCCTTTCAACTCGACTGTCATTATGTAGTTTTATCATCATCAACTTTGATATTATTCACCATCAATCTATCATATTCTTGACTCTAATATATCCATGGTCTGAAAGGATTGAATCTACAGATTTGATAGACTCACCCTACATAAAGAATCACAATAGTGAAAAGGCTTATTAGTCTATTCTTAACGCTCTCCCCATAACTGTAGTCTCTCCATCAAGTCCAATAAAGAAGACGGTCTATCAATCCATTCTAGCCTCTCACCCTATAGCTATAAGTGCCTCGAATGTCATCAGGTCGTTTACCATCATCACCTTCAATATTCACGTCAGATGAGTACCGGACGTGGCTGTCGCGTGCGCCGTCGACCAGCGCGCTGTATGAGACTCTAAGACCTCGCCTGCCTACGCATTACTCCGCGGAGAATATACATGATGCGCTGAAAAATGTGAGTTTTTTTTCTCTTCTCTCTCAGGACATAAAAAAAGAAGTTTAAGAAGCTTAATTTTTTTATTCATGTATAAACTTGTAAACTCAAAGTCGTTTAATTATAAATATTTATACAACAGATATTTATCGCGTTTTTACCAATTTTTCCCGACGTTTCAGTAGTAGTATCGAAAACCAAGTGAGGGTAGTTATAGTAACAAATAAACTAGCCCTCGCTCCGCAGAGGCGGTAACTCAAGTACCTACTTCAGTCATCCTGTGGCTACGACAGTGTGTAGACCTGCTGAAACGTCAGAAAAATAGGTAAATAAACGGGATAAATACCCGTTGTATCAATACTTATAATTATGTGTTCAGATCGCGTTAGTTTAAAAATATTCAAAGACGTTTAACTTAAATTTAAAACTAAGTTTTTGGATTAGTATTTATTTTGGAACAGTAATGGTCCGATCACGTATTGGCCGAGTCATGCCATGACTAGCTTATAGGAAGTACAAACTGTTAAGTCTGTCGAAGGATGACTGTAGTAACTGGATCTACGTGTGGGCAAACCATTACGATTGTACAATTAAGCAAATTTGCCTTAAATAGAGGTAATATAATACGAGTGGAAACTGTAGTTAGCTTTATTTGCTCTAAAGTCTATGTTCTATTTATACCTAATCTTTTTGTTTCCCAAATAAATAAAATAAATACTAATAATACTCTTTCCATCTCCTTTCTTCTCTTAGGTACCTACTTTTACTTTATTAATCAAAAGTACCTTTGTTTTATTTCCAACAGATGGAAAGCGGCAGTCGTTTCGGGTCATCTCTCGGTCTCGCCCGTCGCGTAGAAAGACCACGCCATTTGCCCGCCCGTTCCATTTCCTCCCAACAACTTGGAGCCACAGCATCAGGTCTGGGCGGATCGCCGTCTGCTAGACGAGTGAGGCAGTTATTGGAGCTGGGAAGCAGGTTCAACTGTCCCAATCCCAGTCCGGTGCCGACGCCGGGGTCTAGGCACCAGCGTCATTTGGATTTCAATCCTAATGGTAAGTGGCGTAAGAACGATTTCAGTTTAATTGAGTTGAAAAGAACTCATGAATACGAGGTAATTTTGTCGAATAAGTCAAGTCTTCTTTTGTTTTAAGGCAATGCTTTAGTATGAGGTATGAAGACTTGGACTGAATTCTAATAGTACCTTAACTGTAGAAGCTAAAGATTAGATCTAAGTTTGGCTTGAATTTTCATAAAAGCTGTCGCTCGTCTTTTGTTTAGAACTGAGTTAGAGAGGCTTATGATGCCAAATGTTCGTGAAGTCCAAAATCCAAATTCAAATCTAGCCAGCAGTGACTCATCTAACGTATATTTGAAACGAATCGACGAAACAAAAAACAAAAGAGGCTGTATGATTCTCGATTTTTCTTTTGGAAAATTCTTTCGCTATTGTATGGGGTTACGCTATGACCGAGGTAGTTCCATATTAGTTATTTTTATTCTCGGGGTATAAATGTTAGCCCCGAACTTAAAAAAACGGTGATAATACTAAGAAATCAGAAGTTGGTTTTTGTGTTCCAAAACAGTCTGATTATCTTTTTCAGAATACACAAAATACAAAGTGGAAAAGCCATCAGCAGGCCTCTCCGCATCCATGACAGGCCTGTCCCGCATCGGCGGCCGTGTATCCGGCATGCTCTGGGTGCACCTATTGGCGGGCCGGGGGCTGAGGCCGGGGGGCGTAGCCTCGCCGTCTTCGCCCCCCGGTGCGCAATTAGGGAGCGCTAGGGAGCCTCCGGTGGCACCAAGGGATTTGTACTGCGTGTTGGAGTGCGATAGAGTGCATAAAGCTAGGACTGTGGTAAGTTATGTACTAAATACTTGGCTAAGTCCTTAGCTGCTGAGTATGATGGGGAATTTACGGAAAGACGATTGTTTGTTATACTTCACCAGAACGAATTTACTTAACTACGGCTTAGATTGAAGGGGCCTTCAATCTAAGCCGTAGTTAAGTAAATTCGTTCCACCCGGTGGACAGATGACCTGTAGCTTAAGAAGAATTGTCGATTGTTTTGTCTAGCTCTTTTTTAAGAGAATAGGAAACGAATGCACGACAAAACGGGCGACAAAATTATGTCGCGGTGCATATCTTATCCCGGTTGGCAAAGGTGGTAGGAAATCGCAGGATGCGAGCAAAATCGGTCATTGTGGAGATCATTGGGGGAGGCTTATCTAAAGCTGTGGGCGTCGATCGGCTGATATAAATAAATAATGCTGGACAGATTCAGCATTTTTCATTTTTTCTCGTCAAAAAACTAAGCTTTCCAATGTTCTTGTGATGCTCATGATTTTAATGTGCCAATTTCCAGGTCCGCACCGGTGAGCTTCAATTCGACTGGGACGAGTCCTTCGAGTTAGAACTAGTCGACAACAGACAACTAGACGTCCTAGTCTACTCCTGGGACCCACAACACAGACACAAGCTGTGTTACCGGAGCGCAGTCACTCTGCCCGAGCTGCTGAGTCGGGGCCCGAACCATCAACTCGCACTCAAAGTAAGTGACAGCTAGTTCAGTTTAGTCTCACTATAGTTTTTTTTTCTGATACCACTACCACTTAACGTTATTTGAATTAAATTTTCCTGGGTGATAGAACTACCGAATGTAAAATTGGAATGATTATATCGTCTGGCCCTGATTTGTGAATTAATGAATAAAAACAGAAAAAATGAATGATTTTAGCCTGTAAAATTATTTTTATGAACAACAACGAAATATTAAGTAGAGTTTCAAATCAATCTCATCTCAAATTAATGCCGTTTGATGCTCTAATTAAGTGACTCAAAGCATGTTTTAGCTTCGTTTATTATCTAGGTACCCTCTATAGTATCCCTTTCATCCCTAGATGGAGCCACGTGGCACACTCTACGTCCGCTTCCGCCACACGGAACCACCCGAACTTTTCCGACGTCGAGGTATCGTCGGTCGGGCGTCTCCGTCGCTCTTCGGAGCGGAGCTTGAGACAGTCGTCGCGAGAGAGTCCAGTCGGACGGATAGACACAACCCGCCCGTGCCGTTGATAGTGCGGCGGTGTGTGGAGGAAATTGAACGACGGGGATTGGACATTATTGGTACGTAATAAAGTGCAGTTTTCAGTGCAGTGCTGCAAGTCGTTGCGTACATTCGGTCACTATACGAGTGTTGATGTAACTAACGGGTTTATAGAAATCAAAGGATTTGAATATTTTGGCCCTAATATCGGCTTAACACACTGTTTTTTTTAAATCGCGGCGCACAATATAATTTTTATGTACCTATTTGGATAGAGGACACATTTACGTACAAATAAAAATGTTCCATAACATAATTTCCTAAAGCGTAAGGTTTTTGGGATATTCACATATGAAAAAATATATTATGTTAGGACATAATGTAACAGATATTTTTTTTATATTTCTTACCTCTATCCAAATATACAAATAATTTCTATAGGAACATATCTGAAGACTTATTAAATTATCTTATTTATTAAAATAGCAAATTATTGTGTTCTATTCCAGGCCTTTACCGTCTTTGCGGCTCGGCAAGCAAAAAGCGGATACTGCGAGAGGCGTTCGAGCGAAATGCAAGATCAGTGGAACTGGCGCCAGATTCAGTACCTGACATCAACGTTATTACTGGGCTATTGAAGGACTATCTACGGGAGCTGCCGCAACCACTGTTCAGTCGGTGTTTGTATCAGATGACGGTGGATGCACTGGGTAAGTTCATGTTTCTAATGATCGAGTGAGTGAGTGAATGATTCGGTCCCTGACATCAACGTTATTACTGGGCTATTGAAGGACTATCTACGGGAGCTGCCGCAACCACTGTTCAGTCGGTGTTTGTATCAGATGACGGTGGATGCACTGGGTAAGTTCATGTTTCTAATGATCGAGTGAGTGAGTGAATGATTCGGTCCCTGACATCAACGTTATTACTGGGCTATTGAAGGACTATCTACGGGAGCTGCCACAACCGCTGTTCAGTCGGTGTTTGTATCAGATGACGGTAGATGCACTGGGTAAGTTCATGTTTGTAATGATCCAATGAGTGAGTGAATGATTCGGTCCCTGACATCAACGTTATTACTGGGCTATTGAAGGACTATCTACGGGGTTGCCGCAACCGCTGTTCAGTCGGTGTTTGTATCAGATGACGGTAGATACACTGGGTAAGTTCATGTTTGTAATGATCGAGTGAGTGAGTGAATGATTCGGTCCCTGACATCAACGTTATTACTGGGCTATTGAAGGACTATCTACGGGAGCTGCCGCAACCACTGTTCAGTCGGTGTTTGTATCAGATGACGGTGGATGCACTGGGTAAGTTCATGTTTCTAATGATCGAGTGAGTGAGTGAATGATTCGGTCCCTGACATCAACGTTATTACTGGGCTATTGAAGGACTATCTACGGGAGCTGCCGCAACCACTGTTCAGTCGGTGTTTGTATCAGATGACGGTGGATGCACTGGGTAAGTTCATGTTTCTAATGATCGAGTGGGTGAGTGAATGATTCGGTCCCTGACATCAACGTTATTACTGGGCTATTGAAGGACTATCTACGGGAGCTGCCGCAACCACTGTTCAGTCGGTGTTTGTATCAGATGACGGTAGATGCACTGGGTAAGTTCATGTTTGTAATGATCGAGTGAGGAAGTGAATGATTCGGTCCCTGACATCAACGTTATTACTGGGCTATTGAAGGACTATCTACGGGGCTGCCGCAACCGCTGTTCAGTCGGTGTTTGTATCAGATATCGGTAGATGCACTTCATGTTACTAATGAACGAGTGAGTGAGTGAATAATTCGGTCGCTGATATTACCTAACTTTTATTCTAAAAGTGAGTGGACTGGTTTTTTGAAAGCACTATAAACTGGTTATTCCACTCCAAAAGTAACAAATGTGTTTATTAGATAAAATACACTAAAATAATAATTTTTCATTAATGATTGGCTGAATGAGCAACTAAATAAATTAATGATAAGTCCTATCTTGAGATTGACTTGTAAACTCTAAATGATGAATAATTTCTTTGTGTGACAGGAGTGTGCCTGCCAGACGACAGAGAAGGCAACGCCCGGCTGATGGCGTCGATCGTGGAATGCTTGCCGCGGGCTGCGCGGGCGACGCTCGTGTTCCTATTGGACCATCTCGCGTTGGTGGTCGCCGCTCAAGACCGGAATAAGGTGCGTTTATTTATGTTATACATATCCGGGCAATAACTTTTTTGACCTTTACAGTAATTACTCGGTGAGCTCGTCAGCGCATTTCTTATTTTTATGAATATTTATTTCATTATAACGATGATCTTCAGTAAGCACATATACTGGAGATAGACTGGACTGGCCTGTATAAATATAATTGTATAATTGTTACCGGATACTTGTTACCGGAATAATTGTTCTGTATAATTGTTACCTGTATAATTGTTACCGGAATTCTTTATATACGTACATCTATAAATATAGTAGAATACAAAATACTATTGTACGTATACCAGATACAGATCATTACAAAAAAAACAGACATTACATGTGACAAGTAAAATGGGCGGCCTTATCGCTTAGAAACGATCTCTTCCAGGCTTCCCTTTTTAAATATTCACTAATAGATGGATAGAAAAAACTTTATTACCACACAAAACAGAAAACAATACAGAAATAAACAATAGAATGAAGGAAGTATAAAGGGCGGCCTTATCGCTGAGAGCGATCTCTTCCAACTAACCACCAAACTTCCCACTAATCTATCAATCCCTGCTTCCAGATGTCGCCGCAACACCTCGCTGTAGCATTAGCCCCACCTCTAATGCTGCACAGCCAGCCGCCGGTAGAACTCGACTACTCCCGCCCAATCCATGTACTACAGTGCCTGCTGCAAATATGGCCGCCACCGAAGCGTTCAGGTAATGTCACCTCCTTGGACAGATGAGGCGGATTAGAAGGTTTCTGGGTGTGATGCTGTGACTGTTGTAGATAAAGTTTGACTTTTGTTATTATTTTATATATATTTATTTTAATTTCTATCTTTGAGAGCAATTTTAAGCTGACATCAAAACTTCTCCATGTTAGCTATAATACTATCCCAAAGGATAAATGAAACGCCCCAATCTGAAGTAAAAAGCTCTTTAAAACTTGTCTGTCTTACAAACTTTGAACAAGATTTTTTGTCAAGTAACTTAGTACAACTAAAAACATAGATAGATAAAGTCTTTATTTGCAACTTCAGATACACAGATACAAAAAAACAACAATCAAACATAGCAGTAAAAACAAACCACGGTTTAATGAAATAAATGTAATCGAGAATTTTGGATCTTTACTTTAAACGTACATCTTGTTCAAACAGCATCACACGCAGAAATTGATTGATTGAATTATAATGTTTTGTATTTTGGCTGTTTAAATGCTAATACATAACTTCTTCTAAAGTTCTAGAGCCTTGTAACTATCTAGCAGCATGATCTGCCTTCCTCTTACTAAACTGCACCTTCGTCAAGTTTCAGAAATGAGGGCTCAACTTATGACAGTTAATAACAAGAAAATAGCAAATCGCGAGCGCCGTACACTTGACGTAATAATTTAAAAATATCTAATTGGCTTTAAACCACTGACCAGGCTTTGCAGGCTTTGACCATTAGGTATTTTGAAATTGTCCCCGAACCATTGGCTTTATTTTATTGGCTATTTAAGTTAGAACCAGATGTTTTCACAGCTAGTAGCGCGATCATCGGTCCTCTTGCGTTTGAATTGTGCACGCAAATACCAGCAAACTTTATTTGGAGTCAGAATTATTTTATTTTTCTATAAGGCACAATCCAAATGCATAAAACATTGTGAAGAGTAGATTTTCTTATTTGTTCTCCCACCTTTGAATTGCGACTCTTTTGTTTGTCAGGTTCAATTTTCTGTGGTACCTATAACAGTTAGGTGTCGCGAAAATTGTATGGCGGCTAAAATTATCTTCTATAAAATGTACATTGCAACTATTACACCTCAGGTAAAAGTTATATCTATACTTTTATTTAAAAAAAAAAACGTGGATATATTTTTTGTTTACAAAAAGGTCACAAAACCCAAAACAAAATTGGTAAATAATCAACGACACTGGTATTAGTCATCGAAGGAAAGCACAGAAAACAATTTTTGGTGTTAAAAGTTTTCATTCACCATTTAATTGATCTATCGTTCGTTTTCGAAATCAAATATTTTTCGCTGCAAATGTTGTTTTCTGTTATTATTAAGTTTTTATTCATAAATTTCTTTTTTGATATTATATATATTGGATTCTAAATCGGAGTATAACGATTAAAACAATGATCGGGCCTTACTCAACTACCGCCTTAGACTAATAAAGTTCAAATGGGGATTGAAAGTTCAAACTCGGTAAAAGGGTTGACTGTTTTTAAAAGGTTTCTTCGTACCTACATTATTGGACAAAAGTCGTCAATATTCATTTCATAGTTACAAAAGATTACATAGTTTAAAAGATAACTTGCATTTAAACGCCACTTCTACAGGTGATCGCAATTTAAAGGTGGGTTGTTCGGCCAGACGGTGCCTTAACGCATGTTTGTTTGTAGACAGTTCGGCGCGGCGAGCCAGTAATCGTGCCGCGTGGAAACAGAGCCAATGCGTCGCAAGCGGGGTCAGCCACCCTCCCCCCAGGTACCACTCACATTCATTAATTTATGTTTTCGTTCATTAATTTATGTTTTTGTTCATTCATTTATGTTTTCGTTCATTCATTTATGTTTTCGTTCATTCATTTATGTTTTCGTTCATTCATTTATGTTTTCGTTCATTCATTTATGTTTTCGTTCATTCATTCACCATTTTCATTCTCTTGGACATTCAATTTTAAAATGTTTTTATAAAATATAGTATGTTTAGGAATATAAGTATAAATGTAATAGGTAGACTGATGGAACGGAGCGGCCGATATTTCCCCCCCGTCTCGCCGCTCGCATACCTCAGGCGCGGTTCAGCGGTCAAACTATAATAACACCTATTAATGCAATAAATAAATGAATATGAAACAAATCGACTACCATCGGACTACCATCCTCATCTGTCAAAACCATAACCCATGCCATCTATGCCCTGAGCGTGTGCCTAAGATACGTTGGTTTGGACCGCTATAAAACTCGATTAGGGGTCGGCGAAATGGGGAAGGTCCGTTTGGTGGGGGGCGAATCGTGTCCATTCTATACGTTATTTAGACTTCCGGTTGTCTCTCTGTCCCTAGGAATGTTTATATCTTAAAAACTACGCGACGGATTTAGATGCGGTTTAAATACATAGAGTAATTCAAGAGGAAGGTTTATTGACACGGAGATTTCCACGCTGGCAAATCCGCGGGGCGCAGCTAGTGCTCTATAAAATGTTTAGCAACGCTGCTTTTCTGACAATTCGTAGGTAGAGAATGGAAATAAAGATACGTGATCTTTATTTCCATTCGTTAAATTTATTTATTTTCTCTATTGGACAAATTTGCCTCTAAGATCTAATTTATCTTCATTCTTTCCTAAAGTTTTCATTCATTCGTGATTTTTCAACGCAATTTTACCGAATCCTAGTCAGATGTCCTTTCTCTGCAACAGAATTCAAGACACACAGCCAGCTTGCAGGCCGAGCTCCGCCCTCAGTCAGTCCATATCGGCCTCCAGCGGCAGCATCGGCAGCATCTCCGCCAGCAGCTCTCTCGGCTCACACCGCCCGCGACCAACCGCCACCCGCACATGTGAGTTCATTCATCTCCCACGACCAACAGCCACCCGCACATGTGAGTTCATTCATCTTCCACGACCAACCGCCACCCGCACATGTGAGTTCATTCACCACCCGCGACCAACCGCCACCCTCACATGTTAGTTAATTCGCCTCCCACGACCAACCGCCACCACAAACTGCATTTTGGACACTGCTAGAGTTCAAATTTGTTCTAAGGTGTCGACGAGGCGTGATCAAAAAGTAATGTGACTTTTCAAATTTTGCGGGCTACGTTCGTTCGATTTCGATAATTTTTCTTACACTTGTCTTGAACATCTGTGAAAAGTTTCAAGTGATATCGGCATTTCATTTGGTTCGTGCCAAGTCATTTAAACGGATGTTTTGGGCATGAGACGTGTGTAAAAACGCCCGGAATTGTGAAAAAATTAGTCATGATTATGCACCACGATAATGCGCTAGCTCATACGTCATTGCTTGTTCGTAATATTTTCATGATCAACACTGCCACAGCCCCCCTATACACCAGATTTAGCCCCCTGTGACTTTTTCCTGTTCCTAAAACTCAACAAAATCAAAATAAATATTGATGAATAAATCAATAATTTTAATTAACATTAAAAGTCACCTTACTTGAATCACACGACGTATGTATGTCCGGCATGACCGGCATGTCCGTTATTTTGTTTGCAGCCTGCTGTAAGATTTACGGTTTGCGATCTATGTAGTTGGTATTGGTCTAGTCTAGGTGTTGATTATGTCTTTTTTGTGAATTTACCGAGTTGTATCGTGTTCCAGGCTCTCTCATCAGCCAGGGCCGGCCTATATCGTCCAGCGTCACCGCGGGGCGCGGCGTCAGCGTCGGCGGGCGCGCGCCGCCAGGTGACGGTGTCCTCGCCCGGCTCCACCAGTAGCGACGGCAGCCATAGCCCTGCGGAGACCATTAAACACGGAGGTAACTAGCATACTGGTCCCTTCATTCGCCACACTGTGTGTAGGTCTGTGGGATACGCCTTGATATGACATATTTTTAAATTGCATTATGTGACGTTGAAACTGTATAACTTCTCATAACATTATAAAACCTTATTATAACTGTGATTATACCTTGTTTAATTAATTGTACATTGAAACTTGACATATTTATACGCCCCTAAGGTAAGATGCAGTGAATTTACGTAGGTAACGTATCGATAAGACGCGACATTGTATACCTGACATCTATGTATGAATAAATCAATTTGTATTTATTTGTATGTTTGTGCCAAGCGAAGCGATCCGCACTTGGTCAGCATGTCACACAGCGCAGCTTGATTTGATTGCCACGCTGTGTAAGGTGTGGCTCATTTTGCTCGCCACACGTTGTATGAATTACTGTGACTAATTCAGTAAACGGCTAAACGCCTAAACAGTTCACCGTTTGAATAACTTGACTGGTTTGCGTCGAACGAATGAATCTTCTTATAGTCAACTGGTCTGGTCATCTGTAGCTAATAAGTATCTTAGGTTTAGTTTAACATAAAGGTTTAATGCGGAACATAAGTATCGCGCATAACAACTATTGTAACGTTTTGTTTTGATATTATATTCTCACGTAAATAAGCTAAGGTCACCTTGATATACATGTATTTTGTTTGACTTGTCTAAGTGCTTATTTTGTAAGCGTAAAGAAATAAATTTAATTTGAATATCACACGCCTTGCCTGAATCACACATTGTACTTTGTACATATCGGTTACAGTTTAGTTCTGGCTTAACTATTTTAAGTTGATCAGATGATGGTTTGTGAAATGTCCATCACTATTATTTATCCTTTCAGGCTCTGTTTCCTCAATCCTGCGGCAGCCGGCGTCCCCGTCCCGGGCGCTGTCCCCGCGCAACTCGCCCCGGGCGTCGCCTCGGGACTCGCCCCGGAGCACCCCGCAAGGCAGCGCCATCCCCGGGACGTCCGCCGGGCTGGCCGTCACGCTCAACTCCACCGGGGCGCTCACCCCCCGGTACAACTCCTCCACCAACCCTTTCCTGCAGCAATACGACGCAGAGGCCGAAGCGGAGGCCTGGCGCTCCGCGGACATATTCTCAACGACGTAGTGAATCTAGTCAATTTTAAGAATCTAAGGATTCAGCTGTATATTTTTTTCCGGTGGCATCTGTGAGGATGAGGATTGATAGCCGTTTTTGATTGATTGCCGTTTTGAGATTGATGTGTGAGATTGACAATCTGAATTTTAGCCAATGTGACATGACTAAACCGAATTTCAGGGGTGTAAGTCACCGCTTAGATTTAGGAGTCGGTTGTGATAACAGGGGTTAGTTCAATAAATAAGGTAAGGGCCGTAAGTCAGGTCGTGGTTGTAATTTTACTGTTACAGACTGAGAACCATCTGATTATTAAAATTGATGAAAATCTGTTTCAAATAAAGTCATCAAACTGATTAAGAAACAATGCATCTGCAAAATTGAAAACCGTTATCAATCCGATACCCTCGCAATCGCCTCTCAAAGTATTTGTTGATATAGAGCAAGTTATGTATATTAGTGTGAGAATGTTTAGCTGCCGCCGCCGTCCTGCCTGTAGTTACCTAGTTTATGTTGTACATTGTATATAATATATAATTATACGTAATGTAGGTACGCAGTTTTATACCGGTAGGGCAGCGGGCGGCTGCAGCGCTATTCACGGACTTATTCCCAATAAGCGCACTTCTAATCGTCGATAGTAGAATTTAGGAGAAGTGTGTCATTTGGGAATGGACCACACATAATCCCACATATCAGGGGCTTGTGTACGCTGTCACACCTTATAATAGGCTGTCAAATAAACTAATTGCATTTACACCATTATTAGAAACTTTTACATGGACTATTTTACTTCTAGACATCTAAAACACGAAATTATTCAGTTCTTTGACAGTTTTGAAAGATAAAGTTTGCATGTCTGAAGATAAAATTACTATGTAAAAACTAAATTTTACATTTCCATCGATCATGTCCAGTCTGATATATTTAGAATTCTTGTTACAAAAGACTTGATACATATTTAAACATAAATTAAGAGTATATATACCTTAGTTCCGCTACATAGAGTACAAAGCAAGTTTAAACAATCAAAATATTAAAATAGTTGTTAAAAAATGTTAAACTGCCTTTCAAGTATTATTAGCAAGATTATATTGACAGATAAACACTAATCCTACGCCATTTTGTAAAACTTTTTGAAACAAAATGGAGTTTTATAGTTGTAGACTTGATAAAAAGACTTCATTACTCAAATATATCGTTTAAAAGATTAGTTCACATTGATAGGGATTATTATAATAAAACAGTGAATGAAAATCAAATAACTAAATTAATGCCCTATTGGATCATTGGTTGAAGTTTCATTGTTGAGAGATTTATATCATCATGTTAGGCGTTTTGTAGGGTTTTAAAGAGCAAGATCACTGCAGGCTCAAGCTTGACGTAAGCTGTACAGAATGTACTTAATGTCTTTTGGATTTCAGCATAGTGATGCGGCTAATGTTACTAGGATTTTTGTGTGCCTTTTCGATGGCAAAAACGAATCTTAGTATGATTGGTTTTACCAAGCCGGTCGGGAACGGTTCGACCAAACTTAAAGTCAAGAAGAAAAGGAAATAAAGCCAAATGTCGTTTAGCTGAACCGATGCGCCATAGAAACTGGTGCAAATAACAACTTTAGGTATCGCTGATATAAATTTTCTCTGGTCTCGATTGTGTATCGTTTATACACTTACGTTTAGCTCAAGCTTACCGTGTGCTCGCTCCTTTCATGAGGGCAGTGAACACAAGTCGAGTAGACCTACCTAGGGACTAGGATTGTATCATAGTACAGACGTCACGGACTGTCTTGAGACTGAGACCATATCAGAGTAGCGTAGATCTTGCTCAGACATCCGTCGTAGAACCAGCGATTGCGTCTCTTTGTACACGTTCAAGCAATCGTCAATGTTCTATCAGCCATTACGATTTCAAGTGGCCATTTTGTTTTCAAGTGGTTACTTAATAATAAAGTAAAGGAAGTTTTTAAACTTTAAAGATGAACGCGCAACTGTCTGTTGCGCAGGCGGAGCACTCGCCGCAGTCATCGCATTTTATAAAATTATAAAAATGAAATAGTATGCAATATCGTGCCGTGCACCTATCAGCGCCGAATAAATACAATAAAAAACAAAAGACACTTCAGCTCTATATAGAAATACTGTAATATGATGAATGGAATTTAGCGCGTTCGATGCGTGCGGCGCGTACTAGGAAATTCTACGCCGGCAGGTGTGGGTCCTTTAACGCGGACAATTGCGCGTTCAGCTTAAGTTAGCTCCCTGGTAGTAAACATTTTTATATAACATTCTTATTAAAATTAGGTTAGACTCACTTTAATAATTTATCGTGACCTGGCTTGAGCGTGTACAGAGATCAATACTCATATATCAAAATCTAGCAAATTCATTACTTCAATGTTAAAATAAATTAACTATTTAAATAATCTTCATTCATTAATAATAACATATTGTAACGATATTATAATATTATCTAATAACATAGAGTTTAGAGCATTTTTACGAGTCGCTAATTCTATGAAGGAATGTATATCTTGGATCGCGATCGGTCGCATTCTCAAGATCGGAGGTTCTACTTTTGAATTTCAATTTGAAAATAATAAAATCACACTTCACGTTAATTAAAAATAACCGAAATTTGAAAATGGGACCTCGGTTCTTATATCTACGCGTCTGCTAGACATATAGAGTGGTGAGAAATCGACCAATGATATCACTGATTGATAATTTTCACTGCCGTGATTGGTCCATTTTTATAGCAAAATTATGATAAATATACTCGTTTATATGTCTTTCGGAGGCTACACTGTAAAACTACCACTTTTGAGCGACACTTCAAGACGATTTTGTTAATAACAGTTTTATAAATATCATTGCACAAATAACACGACTGATAAGGGACACAAAAGGTTTTTGATACATTTTACTTTTTTACCTATTCCTATTTTTTACTATTGAAATTTAGGATGTTGGGTATCTTCACATTTTCTTGTACCACTGTACATTTTTACCGTTTTAACTGACCGTGTATGAATTTCTTAAAATATATCTATAGATAGATTAACTCTAGCAGTAGGTCGTTTAGGTAATTCATATACGTGCTTAAGGGAGAATGTATTGGGCGAATGCTGGATTTTTGATGACAATATGTAGCGATAAAGTAATTTTGTTAATCGATCGATCGCCTTCATGAAAATAAATCTCGACTCGGGGCACATCCTGCTTTTACATATCACTGTAGTGTTTCCTTTTAGTGTTTTAGATAACTGTAACTATAATGCTTACAAGACATGAATTCTATAATTTAATTTGTAAAATAACAGTTTTATATGTAATCACATAAACATAGTTTTAGCAATCGCATAAAACGTATAGTTAAACGTATAGTCGTAAACCTTGGCGGTTATTTTTTTATGAAAACGCATATTTTTACAAGATGGGAACCCCTGATAGCTATTAATTGAAGAAATTTAAATTCAAATAATTATTGTTTTCTAAGCGGACAGTAGTTCATGCTGACGATCCATCGATAAATATAGCTTTCTCATCACTACGCTACATTTGATTTGTTACATAAAAATACAATTCTAAAAAAATCTTTGTAAAATAAAAAATACTTCCATTAAATTGTATACATATAGGTATTCGCTTAAATCTGCATGGTGTTGTTGATATTGCTACTTTGGATATTATTCTTGCAATGTAGCGTAGAATGCTAAAGCTATTGTGTGTTTGAGACTTATATCTATATCATGATAACTGACGAAGCAAAATAATTCACAAGAATACAACAACGTGGAGTGGTTAACGTTTAAAATCGTAGTTAAAATCCAACAACAAAATAAAATTGACTAAAGTCTGTCTTCTAAAGACTTTGCTACGCCCCGTAGCAACTCGTAGCATCTTAGCTACGAGCGTAGCAGTCTTCTACGCAAGTCTACGAGACTTCAAATTCAGTTAATCCTGGCACATTTGCATCGTCAGTTAGAATAATATCCTGCAATGCAAGGTTGTTGCAGCCAATAGCATCGCGCAAAAATCACGTGACGTGTATCACATGATATATCCGTGATTCTTTTGGTTGCGGCACTTAGCTCTGTTACGAGTCATGGAGTTGTGACGCTCACAGTGTGAGGTTTTCAGTTAGCACGTATCGTTGTCTTGGCTTGAAGTGTCGCTCGACAGAAGTTAGCCCGCGATAGCGGTCAGTAGTTTATTGTACTACGGCACGCTTCAGTGGCTTTAAACGCGGCAATGGTTCTGCGAGACAAATAATATACAAATATACTCATTATTATATTACTGTTGATGGCATAGAAGTTATCTGTATCGATAAAAAAATCGCACTTGTTAGAAACTATTGAATGTTTACAGTTGTTTTGTTGGTTGAGGCCTAAGGAATTTTCAAAACTTGTTTGGATCTATGTGTGAGTATGAATGGAGTGTATTCCTAAGAGAATATTTATATAGCTAGAATAATTTATTGCTTGTAATTTAGCTTTAAATTTCTCTCAGTACCAATGCCGCTGTGAGTTTTAGTTGCGGGCTCAGACCCTCAAATTACAGTATTTCGAGAATTTGGTAACTGTAGCGTTAATACGTGTACTTGAAGTAACATGTACGCCCCCTGCCGGGGGCTGGAACACAACAGAATAAATAATACGACGTTAACATATCTTTCATTTATGAACCTTACATCCCGTAAAATTAATTAAACCTAGAACATATTACTGAAAGCGAGGCCAACCTCGTGATATCATCAAAGTTTTTGGGGACGATAGGAAAATTGTGGCGCTGGACTGGATATAATTGCAATTTTCGGGAAAGAGCCCTATTCTTAGTAGTTGATGATTACGTGCTGAACAGATTTGAATTACAAGTTACCGCAATTTCGGACCCGCTATTCGGGGATTAAAAGAGTTGTAGATATGTTTTCTTCAGAATATTATTAAAGTATATACATATGTATAGCTAAGGGGGTTTGCTTCACGTTGTGTGCGAACTGAAAATGTTAACAGTTTTAATTAAAGGTGCGTTCTATAAATAATAAAACTAGCGGATAAGTAATTTTCGGCAAATCGTTAACCATATCCTGTGAATCCATGATAAATTAACTTCGATTTATTGACACTTCCAAAGCGTCAGTTATGATGATTTTTAGGTTAACTTGTAGATAACTAACTGCTTTAAGATTCGTTGCCGCGATATTTGGTGGAGACTTTATGTCCACCAGTGAACGACTCGGCTGATATATACATATAATGATGGGTTTTATTTTCTTTGGGTGGCTTGGTTGTGACTGCGGCCATGGTAGGCCTAATTGTGATCGCAACTTTATTCGTTCAGCCCCGAAGATAAAGCGTTCATAATTCGCCACTAACTCGCCACACTTAAATATTGACATGGATCGAATCATATTGTATTAAGACTTACATAGGCAAATAACCATTTATTAGACACATAAGATATATGAACATACTAGTGATTTCTTTTTCACTTCTTCCACTAGTGGACAATAAAATGAAGTGAACAGTAAAATAATCTTATTTGATAATAATTTATAGTATAAAGTATGACTTGTCTCAGTGCTTATTTTGTAAGCCTAAAGAAATAAAATATATTGAATTTTTAACCCTTGCAGCTGCTAGATGGGATACGTTTTCCCTCACCGACATATGGAAGCGTATAAATTCATTTCCTAATTCGATCAACGGCGACACGAATCCAGCCATCAGTTGAAAGGGATAATTTCATTTCCGGTAAACTTCGGTTTGGTTTACTCGCGAATTCCCCCGTGTTCGAATTTCGAATTGTTCGTATCTCAACCGCGATACAGATTTCATTTCCGCTGGATGAGCTTCATTCGACGTTACATGACGCGAGAATCATAATTCTTGAATTATAATTCTCTCTCGAATTATAATTCTCGCGTCATGTACATGTACATCGAAACATCCGGAGTGTATAACCTTGCCCCCATTCCTATTTATGCGTTGCGCGAGACAGGTTGAGGTGGTCTTAGGTTTTTTTTCAGATTTCTATAAATAAATAAATAAATAATAAATAATGCTGGACTATTCACACAGCATTATCTAGCCCCATGGTAAGCAGAGCTTGTGTTATAGGTACTAGATAACTGATATACATAATACTATATATTACATAGATAGATATTTTTTATTATACATAGAAAACGACCAGAACACCCGGAACAAATATCTGCAGATCGTACACACAATTGTTCCGAGGCGGGAATCGAACCCGCAACCTCCTGCGTCGCAGGCGGACCTTCGCCCACCGCGCCACATCGGTCGTCAAATATACATGTATATATACATGTATGTAGTATTTTTCAGTCGAGCTGTGTTTTGTTTTGATATAAGTATATGTTTTATTCAAACGCAATGTTATATACTCGTAACTTTTCATTGCGTATACATTAACACAATTCAATGTTGGTTTAATGTTGCACTATTGATATATTCAGTACATTCAGTGATCAGCTCTATTGATCACTGAATGTATTAGGTAGGTTGATGTTGGATTTATTGGGTATTCTCAATAAAACCTAGGTAGGTAGATATATCTATTTAACTATTCCATTAGTAAAATGCCTTTATTAAAGAAGCTTTTGCCCGTGGTGTCATTCTTGTGGTTGGTCCTTTTAATTTCTTAGAAAATACCTGCCAAGATTTTTTAAAAGATATTTGGAATAATGCAGCTCTTTATTTATTTCAATATTTTTTTAATCGGATAGGTAGAATAAGAGCTATGGTACTTTAAAGAGGTACCAAATAACTTCTGATATCACCTATACTGCCATTCGATGCGAAGTTAATAGCTCTTGAGGAACTGGTCCGTGAACCAGTCATTCCAGCCGTAATTCATGGCGATTGATCAAAGCCTGCAAATTCGTGCTCATTAAAAATATTGCTGGAGTCCGCAGTTTCATAATGACAGTCGGTACTTTTTCGATTTAGGTAGATGTTGGATGAATGAATCTTTATCATTATATACCTACATAGGAATATCTATGTAATCTAGGTAAAGTACTGAGTACTTGATGTACGTCGGTTGTTGTTTTCGGAACTATTTTGACAGGAAATTTAATTAATTATATTAATTAAATTTTCAGAATACCTATATAAAGTTTGTCCCTCGTAGCGTTTTTTGGATATAATTTCAGTTAAACTGTTTGTTTATCATTATGACAGTTACACTATTTTGCAGTGAAGCTTTCTTGAAATATTACATCGATTCGAAATCCGAATAATACACAGTTTACATGTAAAAAGTCATCACACAGCATAATCCAGGCCATGAGGCCAAATATAAGAGCCTGTCTTAAAATGAGTTTCCTCAAACCACGATATTTTAATACGAAAATCCCTGAGAAACTCTATTGTTAGAATGCCTTGTTAACGTCACGTGTACGACAGCCTAGGTTCAGTTTCGTGTCACGTCAAGCCTCGTGTAAACTTTGAGCAAACTTCCAAATTAAACTAGAAGCTAGCTTGAGCAGTTTATTTGCCGATGTGCCGGTATTCAGTTGATTGAATAAGTTTATTTGGTCCAAGAACGTATGGAGCGCAAACTGTTCGTAGAATAACACTTGGTGAAACTTAGTTTGCAGCTTGGTTGTTTCTACCCGTACGTAGTTACTTACCTAACTATTTAAATCGAGTCTTGAAAACGTAGAAAAAGAATGCTCTTTTTGCTTCAGTTGAATTTTCCTTTTCTTACCGCCCGCGCCAAATCAGGAAAATCACGACCAAGATGTTTCTTTCCCAGACTTTCGCCAAAATAAATACCTTACAAAGCAAATTGAAAAAGACTCGCAAAAATAACATGGGGCAGATAAGAAAACATTCCCGGGACATAGGACAAAGCCCCAAATGTCCAATAGGAAATAAAATTGAGAGACCGTACGAGCCACAATACAATCTTCTACAACTAAGTGATGACTCGCGAAATGAGATTTATCTATGATAGACTCTGCGATTGAGAATTAAATGTTTTGAAAAATAATATTTACAGCAAAACTTTTAAAACTATCATATCAACATCATCGTCATTTCTATATCTCGGCATAAATAGCCTTCGACAATAACATTTTCTAAATTAGACATTTTTATACCATTATCCATAGTCATTATTTCTGATAGACCTAACTAGCCAAAAGGTTATAAACGCGATATTTACCACGATTAGATTTTTGAGTTTTCCAATATTTATTTTATGCATTTTTTATGAGGATAGATCAGTATGTATACCAATGAAAACTTACTGACAGTGCCTTCAGTTATTCCGTGATCATGGCGCACTCAAAAATCACATCATGGTACATACCCCGTTCTGTCTTCAAAAGTAGTATTATTTGTAACTTTAATGAGTTATGTGCTAATCAAATCTCAGATACCTACATAATCTACTTTAATATACATAAATTTGTCAATTGTTGAACCGAGACGAGAGAAAACCAATAACATTTGGTGTTCTTGACCACACAAATAAGGTACGTAGTTAACCCGCTTATATCCATAAAGAATCAACTATGTACAAGTATTTTATTAAGGGCAATACAATTAGTACCTAAATATCTTCTTGACTTAGTCAGCTTTATCTAAAGGAAGAAATTGGTCAATACGCCGCGCTGAATATCGAAGCTTAACATATATATCTATAGTGTTTGAGTTAGGTGTGTCTATGTACCTACGCGGGGGCACGGTAATGTATATTTTTATTGATAAATACCCATAAACCTGTGCCGTAACTTCCTGTCTGTTAAGTTCTTCCATTTGCATGATTGCTACGCTTTATATCAAAAATGGATTTCTGTATAAAAAATATTATCAAAGAAAATTACAAGTAATTCTTGGATATTATAGGATTTTAAGTTGGATTCCCCTAGCTTATTAGTAGAAACAATTAATTATTCGAGAATAATAAGTCTAATATCACCTCACTTCTATCATATTATTATAAACACACAACACACACAAATATATTATTAATCACTAGTTTCGGTGAGAAGCTTCACACGCGATGTTTCTATAGAAACGTTTTAAGGTTATTTTTATCCCATGGGAACTGATTTATGGGATAAAATGTACCCTGTTTTATTCCAGGTTCAGAACTACCCGTATGCGTAATTTCAGCCTGATCCATTACCGAATGGATCATGGCTGAAATTTGAATGGATGTTTTTTACTTCTTCATGCCAAAATTGCCGAGTTTTTGCATGAAGAACATCCATCCAGCCATCAAAGCATCCTAGCTTTTGCATTTATAATATTAGTGTGGAGTTTGATGAAAAACACATTTGTAGATATTTTATGGAGTAGCATCTGGGCGGACGGGCTATCTCCGGGGGCGGCGGGCGAGTATCAATATTGAAAACTTTTGCTATAGCAAAATGACCAACGTATTTCCAGTTTGATAAATTGAAAACATATATTATCTTTGCTTAGCTTGATATAATATATATGATTTGCTAGATGGATACTGTCTGAATACAACATTATTATTATTATTTTCAAGTTTCTGCCCGCTGCTTAACACGCGTTGTTAAAAGGTATTTATTTTCCATGGCTACTGATTAATGGGATAAAAAGTTATCTCATATTTTATTTCAAGCCTAGAACTACCAGTAAGCTAAATTTCAGCCCGATCCGTCCAGTAGTTTTGGCGTGAAGAGGTAACAAACATCCAAACTTTAACATTTATAATATTATTGACATTTAACCGATATTTTTCTGTAAGTTTATTTCAAGCCAGTTAATAAATGTTTGCGTAAAAAAGCCGGCATCGCATGTTTCAACAGAATGGTAAAAACCCTGCAAAAAATAAATAAATTGTAGTAACTTTCGAACCAGTAAGCAATTATTAGTTTCCAATTGAGAGTAGCGAGACAGGATGCAAAAGCAAAACAAACAAACGTGGAAAACAGTAAAAGTTGGGCCTTTCACTGAGCCTTTGAAATCCGCTGACTATGCATGTTTTTCAACAAAACCCGTTTGATATAGTTCGTTGGTTATGTAGGTCTGGTATGGACCTGGCTTCTGATTGTTACAGTTTTGTGGCACGTATTTAATAAAGGTCAACATAGACCCTGAGCTCTAAAAGATTAGGAGAAGCCAGTTTCAGTGGTGCAAACTGTGTCTCGCCTAGTTATTTCGAGACACAGAGTTACCTACCTACCTAGGTCATTGTATGTATCTTCATTTAGGTGGCGAAAAGTCTTTGTCTTGCTCAGTTACATCGAGACCAACTGGTCTCGATGTAACTGAGCAAGACAAAGACCTAGCTACCTAGATCGTTGCATAAAGTTTCCTTACTCTGTGAGAATGCTTGGAAAACGCACGCTTATAGTAGGTAAATAAGGAACATATGTAAAAAGTGTAATTATCTACCTACATCAAGCAGCAGACAACTTTGATGCGAGTCCATAATTTTGAGTGATCTTTATTAGGTAAAGACTCTCATCAAAGATTTCTGCTGAATTTGCTACGGCAAATCTCGAAACTAGATGTTCCGACCTAGCTAGACAGGTTACTCTATTTACCTAGATCTTGGCATACAGTTTCATAACTCTGTAAGAAAGCTTGGAAAATGCATGATAATAGTAGGTATATAAGGATTATAACAAGTGTACATAGGTACTTATTTACCTATATCAAGCACTAGGTATAGAGACACTACTCAAATTATGGACCCTCATCGAAGCTGGATGTCAATGGCAGCGCTGATGAATGCAAGATAATTACTCCGCTGGCGCTGGTAGCTTCGAGTACCATTCTCCGAATGTCATGGCTACGGAGTTTTGGAGAACCCTCCAGAGTCGAGTGTTCAGCCGTTCTAACAAGTTGTTTGGGATTTCCATAACTTTGCATGTTGGGATTATTTTATTTTGCAATGCTGTATGAGTTATCTCCCGTAGGACGACGCATTATTCTATGTACAATTTGTGTGCATAAAAGGTCCGACGTTTTGTGGAAATAGAATAATAATATTATTAGAAAGAAAGAAAGAAAATATTTTTATTCACCATAAAACTACTATATACAACAAACTTAAACTACGCAAATTATTACTACCTATATTACAAATTATTGTGCGTAGCAGTGTTTATGGTAAATATGGCCTACACTCAGCATTGTGCTGGGTGCCCACTAATGTGTCCACCCAGCGCTGATTTTCAGTGAAGACCAGAGGGATCGTGTCACGTCACGGTCTTCAGGAGCGTGATGTTGACATCAAAATGTAAACAGGATTGCATTATAATTATACATTACACAATACTTATATAAATATATCTATTACAATGATCATCTTTATTTTAGGTGACATGGCGGTGCTTGTTTTAAATAAAAATAATGTAACTGGTGTAAGTAAATACATATCCATATTTTAAACTAGTTTCGTTGATTCCATGGACACGTTTTAACATTGTTTTTATCCCATGAGAACTGAGTTATGGGACAATAGTAGCTTTTTTTGATTCCAGGCTTAGGGCAAAATTTCAGCCCGATTCATTATCATCCTTTACCTAGATAGAATAAATAACAAACATACATCCAAACATCAAAATTCTCGTAATTATAATTATAGGTGTGGTTTCTCAAAGTTTAATTACGACGAAAAGAAAATCCTCCCTTCTTTTCTCTCATAAACAAAGTCTGTAGCGAGTTAAATACAAGGTAGCGATGATGGTGACAAAAATTTAGTCGTCTCATGTGAGCATGTGCTAGTTTGTCCTTTCCGTTGCTGGTAAAAATAAAAGCTCTCGATGGCAAACTCTCGACAACGTCCTACTCCATCCTGTCCCGAGTCAAAATAACTACATAGGCTTATAATAGTTCACTAAAACCGAACAAGTTTGGACTTTATCGGCAAAGAATAGAGATTGAAATTCTTGAGCATGCTAAGGTTATTTGTTCCTTAAGTATTTATAAACTCTATGGTATATTTTTATCGTATTTATTTCTTATAATCTATACAAGGAAATAAAATTGCAGTATCTGTAAGAATGTTATAATAAGAGATTTGGTATATCATTATGCATATGAAATCATACTGTTTTAAATATTTTATATCTCTATTTGTTTTGGTTAATCTCGGAAACGGCTTCACTGATTTTGACTGGACTTTTACTCGCAGATATGTAGCTAATGTAACAAAGATGTACACTACATATGCAAAGAAAAGGAGTGTGTGTAAACCTATGAAATTGTGAACTTATCTATTTATAAACATACTAGCTGCGCCCCGCGGCTTCGCCCTCGTGGAAATTTTACCTTGAATTTACCATGCAATTTTACCATGTTTTCTCACCGTTTAAACCTTCCCTGGACTACGACAAACATTTCAAAACCAAAATCAGCTAAATCGGCCCAGCCGTACTTGAGTTTTAGCGAGACTAACGAACAGCAATAGATTTTTAGGTATACATATGTAAAAAGAAAATAAATATGTTAAAAAGGGTTGTATTTGTTAGTGGCAGTACGGTCGTGTATTCATGTGCAGCGATGCAAGAACGAAATTGTTTGTTACGGACACCTGTCTATTACGGTAACAGACACGGAAAAAAAGAATTTACATAATCGGGTTGTTACTTACTGTGTATTTTCTTAATCCACGTAAGGATTTTGGTTTTTTGTGTGGTCTCATATTTCAAAACTATATTTAATTTCATTTATTTTCAACTATAGATAGGAACGCGAACCGTAGAACTTAATTATTTCATATAATAACATGAGTGCCTTATGTCTAAATAAAATTACATATTTATTACATGATTATAATAATTATTATCAAATGAAATTACTATAAAAAGTGTTATTATCATCTATGAATATCTCATGAGGTTAGCGACAGTTAGAGTAATTTCAGCTTCGATAACTTCATGTAGGTAGCATGAAAGACGGATATCTACTTATAACGTTATACAGAAAGCTCTGAAGAATTCCAATACAGTTTCACCTAACACGAGATATTTTTAGACATTTTGCGAGCATCTGAAGACGGCTTCGCTGCAATACAATTTTATAGAAAGCAGAAAGCGAGTAACGAGAAAATGTCATAGATTTAATGGAGTCTCAATACAAACCAATGTCGGGAACAGCCCAGTTACATTCATAATATTATTTTTCACAAATGGGCAGTTCATAAAACTCGTTTATAGAATAGAACGAGTTTTCTAGAAGCCATTTGCGTAGCCTCGATTTAAAGGCCGTTGTGGAAGTTGCATCCCCCGGATTCTGGCCGGCAGCCTGTTATAGACTGAGGGACCCATGACGTACACGGACCTCTCCGATTTGCATAGTTTGTGAGTGGGTGTGACTAAAAGATGGGCTAGTTTATTGCTGCGGAGAGCCCGATTGGCGTTCAAACCTCTACGTTGAAAGGTATCAATGTTTTTGGAAGTGAACATCGCCACCTGGTGGATCAGTTCGCAAGCAAGCTATTAATATATAAGCATTATCCCTAACTCCTTGAATATTTCGCGGCACGACACGTCGTCTGGTACAGCAACGATGGCGCGCACTGCGCGCTTCTGCATGACGAAGACTCTATCTACGTCAGCTGCGCGCGCCCAAAGCTCCACGCCGTAGGTAATGGTACTGTGCACTGTCGATGTGATGAATATGATGAATGCATTGAATATTCATAGCACTGCACGAAGCTCATGGATAACTCAGTTTGGGAGCATCTCTATCAAAGGCTGATTGGGCAAAACTGGGGCAGAATATGTACGTAAAATGAATCCCAGATCGTGTTACCGGTGCTCATTGCGATTCGAAATCGTGCAGTAGCATAATTTATTTAGTTAACACATAGCTTTTGCCCGCGGATTCCCTCGAGTGATCACGAAGCGGTCGTTTAGCAAAGCCCTAATTCAAAAAAATAATTGTTTCTCCATATCAATGGTATCGTCTCAGAATCACCCATTTTGGCATTTCACCTTTGATGAAAGAAACAGATGGAGGGACGCGTGTTAAAAGTGTCAAAGGTTCAAACCATTTCAATCTCCCCTTGCAAATAGCACCGCACGCAATATCTAGAGTTTATTTTGTTGATGGACGGTTTTGCAACGATAAAAGCGATTGATTAGCAGAATTTGGCAACAGAATGGGTTTAAATAAAACATTTTATTCGTCATAAAACACACAACAAACATTTCTCGCTTGATGTCATAATGAGATGGAACCTTGTCAAAGTAAATATCAAACCGATTTTGTTTCATTTCGAAATAGTTCATAGTTCATTTATTTATTTGTGATACACAGGTATTACAGGAATGTTCAGACTTACTAAGACTTTGAATCACTTCATGTAGACACTTATAATCATTTCTATTATTTAGGTTACACTTTGCTAGCTTATTGTACTTTGGATAAAAATATTCAACTTATACTTTTTATCGCACTAAAACGAAATCGGGTGCCTCCACGACGGGGGCGTAACACACCGGGGGCCTAACCCATGAACCCAAAATTAAGAGCACTGTGATCTGCCATTAGGCGTACAATGGAAAGCAAAAATGAAGTTTAAGGCTCCGCGCAGACAGAGAGCGTTCTGCGTTCTGCGTTCGTCCATTCTGCGTTCTGCGTTCTAGCTCACACAGGAGCCGTCCAAGACATTTGCGTTCTATTTCGCGACTCTCTGCACGTGAAACATGTCTCTCGAAAGTTCATCTTCCGAAGATGAAGCCTTGCTTTTGTGGAGTCTAGAGGAGTTAAAAAAAAAGAAGAAAATATTGGGTACGTATCAACACGAAACGAGATAATATGGGAGAATTTAGTATTCTTATCCCTGAGCTGCTTCATGATAAGAATACTAAGCCTATGGCTTAGATCGTACAAAAACTGCCTTCCTCTCACCAATTCAACCAATTTTTCTATATCAACGCTCGGACCAGCCATAGCGAGAACGCGAGTTCTTTGTATTTCTAAGCAGAGAACGCGCGAACGCAAGCGTTCCGAATGACCGCCGCGGTCTGACTGCGTTCTGTCTGCGCGGGCGCTATAGATCCTTCGCATTACAAAGAACGCGGAACGCAGAACGCTCTCTGTCTGCGCGGAGCCTTAGAATTGAAAATAATGCGTTTTCCAATTTAAAAATCAAACACGTCTCTATACTACATTTACATAGTAACCAAAATAACTAAACTGCGTCAAAATATTCATTCAAGTTGTAAAATGTCTTACTTACTAAATAACTAAAAAGGTTAGGTAGTTCCAAATCATTCTCATCGCGCGCGGATTATACTGAAAATCAGCAGTGCTTCCGGAGATTACCAACACAACTTGAAAACAAACTTACAAACTTTGCTGAAGCGCCCGTTTGCACAAGCGGTTATAGAGACTAAGTGATTTTATAGGTCGCATTACATAGTGGTTTTAATACATAGACGCATACGCAGGTTTGCGTCTACATAACGAATGTAGGGTAGTAGTACCCTAGCTTCGTTGCGTTAAGCGGCTAAGTTCAAGATGAATGAAGGCAATTTACTTGTGGCAACATTCGGATCGTAGAGAAATAGTTGTTTGTGTGCGATATTGGTATCTTTGTTTTGATATTGAAGAACTTGGCATTGAGTCTCATGAGATAACTTTTGTCAAAAGTTATGGTTTTCAATATGCACCCGATATTTGTATGATTACATAATAATTTATTTATTTATGGCATACACATACATTGTCACATAATATTAGTTTAGATGTGAATTCATAATTCATTTATGGTTATGAATTGGGTAATTTACAGTCAGTACGACTATTTTAGTAAGACTGACGATAAGGCTGTATCTAAGACTTATTTTAGAACGCTGGATTCTGCTGCTTAGGTGTACAAACATTTCAATTAACATTGTAAAAATCATAATTATATTATTTTATTTAAAAGCATGCAATTATTATCATTTATATTCAATACTTGATTTAGATTTTATTGAAGGTTAAGGTATAGTTTCAAAGATTAGAGTTGAGTTACATATTCCGATTAATATACCTACCTACTATGACCTCATATAGAACCGGGTGAGAACACTGTGTCTAGGTAAACCTAACATAGGCTTTAAGGCACTTCTAACCAAAATGTAATGTAGTTTGTTTTTTACCTGGATATATAAGTCTATCTTTCTATCTAGCAGCCGAAACACAATTTTGGTAGCGCCCTCGAATCGATCGACTGGACTGCGGTGGTGGAGCGGGCGCATGATTGTCACACACTTGCCCAATCTCTACTGGCGATCATAGTAAATAAGTTCGAGATATGTTTCCCGGTTAGAAAGCAACCCTTTAGACCCAAACATAATAGCTGGGTAATATAAATGGGATAGCGAAGTCCACTTCGCAAAAAATTTAATGTTTGATTATATTAAAATAAAAAAGTCTTTCCCCGGTAATACCGACCTCATAGAGGCCGCCGACCGTTTCACTCAAAAATACTATTTGTTAATCAAACAAAAACGCCGCGACTTCTACTCCAAAAAAATTCAAGACCACCCGAATAAGGCGAAGAGCATGTGGAGCGTCATAAATACCGAACTCGGCCGCGGACACCGCGAAAGAGTCGACTATACCGACCTCGTGAAAGACTCTGCCGGGGTGCCCTATACCACTAAGCAGCAGCTGGTTGATGAACTGAATCTTGAGTTTACGACCGCTGCCAGCAAGTGCGGCGCCCCGGCAGCCGACATCACGAGCGCCTGTACGACTCTGAGGGCGAACGCGAAACCGCGTGATACCTCACTGCGACTTAGACATTTCACCGCGGACGAGATCGGTAAAATAGTGAGGTCACACATAGCTCCTAAAAACAGCACTGACTTGTACGGAATCTCGTCCGACCTACTCCGTACCGTCGCTCAGTCGCTCGGTCATGTTGTGGGCTACCTATTCAACGCGTGTATTCGGGAGGGCGTCTATCCTGCAACTCTTAAACGGGTTAAGATATCTCCCTTATATAAGGGTAAGGGTAAGAAGTCTGATATGAAGTCCTATCGCCCAATATCACTAGTACCCGCGATTAGTAAAATATTTGAGGTAGGACTAAATCAAAGACTCTTATCTTTTATGGGAGGCAATTTGCTATCCGATAGGCAGTTCGCATACAGGGCCGGGCGCGCAACAACAGACCTGGTGCGTGAAGTGTTGTGGCACGTGCTGAGCGCGCGCGAGGCAGGCCAGCACGTCGCCTTACTGTGCTGTGACCTGTCGCGCGCGTTCGACACTGCTGACCACAACCTGATCGCTAACAAACTCAAATTCTATGGTATACGCGGCCCGGCGCTGTCCCTGCTAACCTCGTTTATGTCGCATCGTACGCAGACAGTGGTTGGCGACCAAGGGCGTGTAAGGTCAGTGGAGCTGGAGAACACTATGGGGGTACCGCAGGGTTCCTGCCTCTCGAACACATTGTTCAGCCTACTGCTCAATTACCTACCTGAGACCGTAAGCGACGCGCATGTCTACATGTATGCCGACGACGTGGCGGCCATTGTGACTGCGCCGTCATCACTCGAACTGGAGCTTAGACTGAACAATGTTGTTCGAAGACTCGAACGTTGGTTTAAATCGAACGGTTTAGCCCTCAATAGGGAAAAAACCTGCTTCATGACCTTTCGCCTTAATGGCACAACACCGCCAGCCTGCACAGTCATTGCCGGTAACACGGCCTTGCAGATGGTTGACACAACAAAGCTACTGGGTTTCTATATCGACAGTGGACTCACTTGGGAGCCACATATAGAGGAGCTCTGCTCCAAATTAGGCCGCACCTGTTTCGCCCTGCGGCGGCTCGCTGGCACCGCGTCCCGTAGCGTAGTACTGTCGTGCTACTTTGCGACTGTCCACAGCATCCTCACTTACGGTGTGGAGCTGTGGGCGCGGGCTGCGGATGTCGAGCGGGCCTTCGTCATGCAGAAACGAGCAGTGCGCGCGATCGTCGGCGTGGATGACGATGTGTCGTGCAGAGACTTTTTTAAGGAGCTGAATATTATGCCTCTCCCCTGCGAACTGATATATCAAGTAGCTCTGTTCACACACAAAAACATCGATAGATTCCAGAGGAGAGGTGTGAATACCGCCCGCGCCCTGCGCAGTAACAAGCTCGCTCACGTCCTCGTCACGCCGGTGCATAAGCTGCGCAAGTCGGAGAGGTCCGTATATATAATGGGTCCCTCAGTCTACAACAGGCTGCCGCATACTATTAAAAAGAATGCATCTTCCATCATGGTATTTAAAAGTAAATTAAAAAAATGGCTCTTAGAGAGCTCTTTCTACTCCGTAGACGAGTTCTACAATTTGCCTATTATATAAATTTTATTATTAATTAATTTCATATACAATTTTTCAATTATATTTTGTTAATGACATACCTACATACATAAATTAGTTAAGGACAATATTTTATTTCTATATTGCTTACCTTATTATTATTTCTACGTTTGACTTGTAACTTGGCGTTATAAATAAAGAATTGTATTGTATTGTATTGAAAGGAAACTGCTTTCAATCACATAATGTGGCCATCCATCAGCCCATGGTCCTTTTTCGTTGAGGCTGAAGGCTTTTTGATGTCACTCATCAATCTGAAAGTATGCTTGGGGAATTCAATACCCTAGAGCCGCTATCCAATCCATACTATCCAAACTAATATTTTAAATGGGATAGTCTCGCTACGTTTTCACGACAAAACGGCTTAATGCATTCCAACAAAGCTTGGCAGGACTAGAGATTTTATCCTGGGAAGTTATTTGAGAGTAATTCAGGAAAAAAGCGAGCAAAGCCGCTTGAAGAAGATAGTTTCTAATGGCATTTATTCTACGCAGTGAAATTATTTCTCATCAGCGTATTATTCGACCTTGTTTAGTTTACTATCCGTTTTACAACTTGCAAAGCACTCTCGCTAATGTTGTGCTGCACTGGCACTTTTACGGCTTTTATTTCATTACTGGATGCAACGCACAGTTTTATCGAAAACAAAAGAGAGTACGCTCTAGAGCGAGAATTAAAACTCATAAAATTCAAAATCATTTATTTTTATAGGCTTACAAAATAAGTACATAGATAAGTCAAATTTTATACTATAAATTATTATCAAATAAAGAAATCAGGTGATTTGATTTTTGTCACTTAAATTTTTTGTTTACTAGTAGGAAGAAGTGAAAATAGAAATAAGAAATAATTTATTATGCCATCTTATAAAGACCATACTTAAGGCTATGTGAAATACAGTAAGAAACAAAACTTTACAGTTTTACAGAAACAGAAACATTTCAACACATTTGTTGTTTATGCAATTGCCGGTAGATAGTTTAAGCATACAAGTTAAAAAATTTGACGACCGATGTGGCGCGGTGGCGAAGGTCCGCCTGCGACGCAGGAGGTTGCGGGTTCGATTCCTGCCTCGGAACAATTGTGTGTACGATCTGCAGGTATTTGTTCCGAGTGTTCTGGTCGTTTTCTATATATAATAAAAAATATCTATATATGTAATGTATTGTATTATGTGTATCAGTTATCTAGTACCCATAACACAAGCTCTGCTTACCATGGGGCTAGATAATGCTGTGTGAATTGTCCAGCATTATTTATTAAATTTATTTAATTAAATAAATTCTCTACCGCCCGTGCCAAAATAAAACCACTAGTAGATTCATAACGGCTTAAGGTTAACAAAATGAATTTCACCACTCTACATCGAAAACGGTGACTTTGCTGCTCAAAACAGTGAGCAAGATCGATTTTTGAGCATGTGAAATAATCATCATCAGCCTGTATCAGTCCACTGCTGGACATAGGCCTCCCCCGATGAGCGCCATTGCGCCCTGTCTTCAGCTTGCCGCATCCAGCATCTACCTGCAGTCTTTCGCAAGTCGTCATCCCACCTGGTCGGAGGGCGTCCTACACTACGTTTACCGGGTCGTGGTCTCCACTCAAGAACACGTTTGCCCCATCGGCCGTCGGTTCTTCGCGAAATATGGCCGGCCCACTGCCACTTCAGCTTGCTCATTCTTTGAGCATGTGAAATAATAGTTATTTGTTAAACAAGTTGGCAAAATATTTTTTATCGAACATAGGTGCGCGGGAGGAGGAATTTTAAAGAAACTCTCAGCAAAATCCAGGCAGACAATAAAACACTCATAAATCAAATAAATCCCTATTTGCTAATATCAGAATAGTGTCGGTGTTTAAATGGTTGTAAAATTAATATCTGAATTCTGCCTAAAGTAAGGCCCGAGGGTGTGGTTGGGTTGACTTCATAACAGTTGGGATAGATAAGTTATTATTAATTAGTAAAGTGCTTTGTTGGTTAAGGAAACCATAATCAAACCCTATAAACACTATAGAATTATGCTTGGAGAATTGTATACAGCGAAACATAAATGGAGATAGGAAGGTAGGTCGTGAACTTCCTTATCTACCTGGCTATTTCTTGTAACTCCTTTTGAGAAATCATGAAAAATATTTGGCATCCTTGCAAAACTATTATAAGGAAAAAGTTTCTACCCCCGACTATGCTCGCATTGTGTGTATGACAGACAACATTTAAAGGTTATATCTAATCCAGGGGAACTGTTTATGAGAATAAAGACTTAGAGCTATATCTGTGCAAAATTTCAAGCCGATCCGGTTAGTAGTTTTGGCATAAAGAAGTAAGAAACATCTATCCACATAAATACTTTTAAACTTACGCGATCTGAACACATATTTATAAGTAGTAATACAACGGGTATTTATCGATAAATACCCGTTGTATTAATACTTATAAATATCTATCCACATCCATCCATTCATCCATCTAAACATTCAAACTTTTACATTTTTAATATTTGTGTGACATGAACCATCCAATCTTATTTCTCAAGAACTTTGCACTTCAGCTTATTGCTCTAAGCTCTCATATTATTAAAATATCCAACAAAA
Organism: Eupithecia abbreviata; assembly: GCA_943735965.1. NCBI lineage: Eukaryota > Metazoa > Arthropoda > Insecta > Lepidoptera > Geometridae > Eupithecia > Eupithecia abbreviata. The sequence continues at coordinate 8,416,686 of OX030979.1, read as the reverse complement.
AACAGCCCCTCCTTCCATAAAGCCAAACAAATTCATATTTGATCACTCTGTATCCAACTGTATACTCGTTCTGCGTGAGAAACGGCATTGTTATATCGTATCGAATAACAGTCCTACAAATTATTGTTATAACGGATATATTTGGCTCGCTGCTTGCAAGTAGTGATGTGAATGGAACATCGATAACGCAATGTTTTATTATCATCACCATCATCAGGCTTTAAGGCCTGTATTATGAAAATTTGCTTAAACCTCGCTCTTTGTTTGAGTAACGATTTTTATAGATCGATGACTGAGCAATATTTTAGAATACGGGCATTAATGTTTAGTCTTAACGAAGAATGTTATCAGTAAAAACTATATTTTCAACATATATTATGTTAAAGATGAAACGTTTGGCAGCCTTTAATAGTCGCAATTAGTAACGCAGTCGCGCGACTTATTTAGATTAAGGGTAGCCGCGTGCGACCCCTAATCTATACAAGTCGTTGACTCCTGCACTGCTTGCGACATAGTGTAAAGACTGCATTAGTATTTTACGAAGATACTCTGAAGGTTAGTGGGAAAATCATTTGAATTTCTTACTGCCATGATTATCTCAATGATGTTAATGCTTGGCCAGATGTTGCTCAGTTTCGTTAAATTACTTACATACCGACAATAGTATGTAAGTAATTTGTTGTTGTGCATAGCTTTACCAAATATTGACATGTATCGAATCATATTATATTTAGACTTAAATAGGCAAATAACCATGTATTAGACATATAAGATATGAACATGCTAGTGGTTTCTTTTTCACTTCTTCCACTAGTGGACAAAAAATTGAAGTGAACAGTAAAATAATTTTATTTGATAATAATTTAATGTATAAAATATGACTTGTCTAAGTGCTTATTTTGTAAGCCTAAATAAATAAATGATTTTTGACTTTGACTTTGATTAGGAAGCCCCAGTACGGCGTAGCGACTACTCGGTTCCGCGGGACAAAGTTTCGTATAATTATTTATTTAATGGTATTTAAAATTGTATAACAAAATAAAAAATTAAAGATTTGTTGACAACAACCACCTAGCCTGACGTTCAAACCAAAACTATACCTGGTCGTAGTTTTTATGATTAAGTTCGTTTCGTATTCCTACAGTATACCTTCTTCCAATACCTATCGACATCGATAATCTAACCCCCCCACCCCACCACTCGTTTGAATTATTTATATTCAATCTGGCCGACAGCGTATCGTAGTGCTCCGTGCTATTTATGCGTCATAACATTTTATAGCACCTCTGAATTACCAGCTGTGCCTAGAACTAAGCTCAAGTATCTGAGTTATACCAAAGTTATGGCAGTTAAGTTTTGTCTACCAAGCTTACCGCCTGTGGCTATGTTTGCCTTGTTTTTGTTGTTAAGACTTTAGGTATTAAATTAGTCTCAAATGTTGTCTGACATAGGGTTTATTTATCGATAGAATCCGTCATGAGATAACAGTCGAAGCGAACCATATGTTATTTGAAGAACCTATTAGTTAACTTTTAAACAATAAATCCTCGGCTTGTGCCATTGTCTTTTTATAAATCTAGCTCTATAGCCTTACTTATTTGTTCCTGTCACCTCGCGGTACGCGGTACTAAGTGGCTTTTGACACCAGACTTCTCCGGGCATCTCCGTTTTGAGCTGTGTATCGCCAGCTGCTCAATGCCACAGTCCCGGAGATTGGTTTCCACTTCGACGATCGAGCTGTAGGCATCTGGGGCGACTGGTCTACGGAACGAAGGTTTAACTTGATATTAATGTTAGTGTCATCTTTTTTATAGCTCTGTATTCCTTTATTACTTATACGTGTCTGCTCCGGCATATACGAGAGTTCTTGAACTTACCTATAGTACTCGGAAAATCTCTACAACAACTTTTGAATCCAACGCGTTCAATTCCAGGGTACTGCAGTGCTGTTCTGGTAATTAATACGCCGCCCTACATTTTCAGAGATGGGTCAAGTATTCTCGGTTACAGACGACGTCGCCCTGTGACGTAATACCACACCACAGAGGTGGAATTTTCGTAGAATAAAACTAGTGAGTTGGAATTGGTGTGCTATTTTTGTGTTTGATTTTATATGAACGCCGCGCCGTGTATTCATCAAAAATATATTTTTTTATAGCAATACTTTAAGTAATTAACTACCTACCAAATATAATAACAATCTGAATAATTAATAGTTACATCATACAATACAAAAATATACCTACAATACAATACAAAAATGCTTTAGTGTACACCATCCTCCATAGTTGTCCACTGTTAGAATGACTAAAATTTTAGTAAGCAACGTCATTCGGTCAATTGACAAGGGTAGTTTGTTTTCTTATTTTTAAATTTGGCAAAATCGCTTGCAGTTCCGAGAAAAAAGCATTTTAAATATTCGGCTACACTGCTATAACGCTGCATGTCACAGGTGTAAACTGCAATAATGTCGTCTTTTCGTCTTATACATATATCTTGTCGTCGAATATCACTGAAGTGATGTCCAATGAGCGCAAAATAGCTATCAAACCAGCGGCGATCTCGCCAAATTGTTTTTCAGTGTTTCATAGTCACTCATTTATGGAGGTGTTCAAAGGTATGTTGGAGGTGGTGAAAACGTTAAAAGTAAGAGAATAATGCAGCTCATTACAAAAAGACATTCCATGCGACAAGTTCAAAGAGCGGCCTTATCGTTTATAGAAGCGATTATAAGTTACTCTGCTTTCTCATAACGAGTTACGTTTACCTACTCTGGCACTTCCTTTTATTAATACTATTACATGATTTGCCACCTGTCTCTCTCTGTGTCAAAATATATACAATATTTTATAACATTTTCGCTATAAAAATGTATTATGATAATTCAAAGGATTCGCTAAGCACACAGTAAATATCAACTGTTTATCTACTGGTACCTACAATCAAACATGTCGTCTCGCCTTGCGAGAGTAGAAATGTGTGTGCACCCAAGTGTATTGAGCCAGATGCACGTCTGCCAGCATCTGTTTGAGCTATCACGCAAACAGAGCTGATTCTTGCACACGAAAGCTTTAACGTTTCGTATGATGTACTTAGATCAGATCAGACCAAGATATGAATAAGAATAAACTTATGAAAATCATTATCATACTCCTTATTTTCATTAAAGGAAAAAAAGAAAGAAATAAAATATTTAACTACCATACACAACAAACTACAATTATTACAACATTAGCGATTTTACTAGTTCCGTAATTACCTAGCACCATAAAGACTACCGAACTACTAACTAATTAGAAAACTTAAAATTATCTTGTAATAGCCATGAATTTTACAAAGAAGAAATAAAATAAAGGCAGGTTCAAAAAACCAAAGTTATCGACATAGCTCTAAGAATTAGGAGGCTGAAGTGGCAGTGGGCCGGCCTTATATCGCGAAGAACTGATAATCGCTGGGGTAAACGTGTTTTGAGTGGAGATCACGATTCGCTAAACGTAGTCGTCCCTCCGGCCAGGTAGGATTTCGGCCTGCGAAAGAGAGCAGGCAGATGCTGAATGTGTCAAGCTGAAGCTATGGCGCACATTAGGGGTGGCCTATGTCCAGCAGTGGTCTAACATAGGCTAATGATGATGACGATATTCATAATTTCGTCCATATTTGGTAACGTAAGTAGAGTTAATCAGTGCCAAAAAGAAAACAATGTTTTACAGGGAACAAAGAAAATAAACAACGAGGAAAATGTTGCGATAAAATATTTACCTTTAAGCGGGTCATTTTGTGAAAGCAGGATTTCACTCAAGTTAGATTGCCATTTTTACTTCCAAAGTAACGAAAATTACCTTTGCTTAGGCAGATATAGAAGCCAAAGTTTATACAAAGCTCATTTAATTCAAAGAAAAACAAGACTTACCCCAAACTTAAGTGAAAGCGTAAAAGTACGAAGCAGAATTCTAAGTTGGGCAAACCGAAAGAATGAAAACAATTTCGAAGTTTCGTTCATCGTCGAAAGTTTTGTATTGGCGATACTAATGATTCGAGAAATTCGTAAAACGGTTTTCAATTTATGTAATTAAAACAGTAGGAACAGTAGCTATAAGGGCTGGGCAACGGATTATGACTTGGTAGAACATTAAAAAACGAGAAAATAATTTTAATGTAGGTACCTGCAAAACAATCCTAATAATATTATGTTTAGCTCAAAAAAAACTACAAAGAATGCTTGTTATTTTTTGTATTTTTGCGAAAGGTAAAGAAAGCCTGAGGTAGGTAATCGATTATGTATTAATTAAATATGAATGGAACTGATAATTTTTAATGAATGTGCATTTTTAGTACCTAAATTTCTTTACAAAAAAACTAATAAATATGTAGGAACACTTTTGCAAATTGCACATGAAATATAAAATTCATTAATAAATAAGCTTTAAAATGAATGAATGAATGAATACTTTATTGTACCCAAAATAACACCTTATATCTAAATCTTACATAATAACAGTACAATAGGCGGCATTATCGCTTAAAGCGATTTATTTCCAGGCAACCAGGGATAGAGAAAAAGAAATATTATACAAAGAGTTGGTAGAGCAAGTAATAAATAAATAAATAAATAAAAAAAAGCTTTAGGTATTGTTTTATTTTTGCTGTTTTTATTTTATTGCTTCTAACAAAATAATTATTTTCATTTCGTCCTAACGCCGCCGTCACATTTTATCAGTTTTATACTAACCGATCCTATCCATCCAAAGGCTGCCTGGTCGAGATTGCTTTCAACTATAAGGCCACTGATTGTGCCACACTAGATTTAACTAGTATTACTGTTTGTAAAATTATTTTTGAAGGTGCAATAAAGATTTATCTATCTATCTTTATTTTATACTTATTTAATACCTCCGGGTACTTATTTGGCATTGTTCGAATTGTAGATTACATACACAATCACGCCTCGGCTTTTACCCAAATTTGTAATCTGATAATTGAAAACCGGTCGCAAGGAATGCTCAAATTGAATTGAATAATTATTTAGATCGGATTGACTTTTGTTTAAAATAAACAATAATATTGTTCCATGGTAGTACCTACCTTAAAATTTGCTACAAGAAGATTTTGTTAGACTGAACTTTGCATAAGGGTTTTTAATATGGTTGTAAAAGTGATTAACTATACTAATATAAAGAGATTTTTTTTTTATTTGTATTGAATAGGCTCCGAAACTACTGGACCGATTTGAAAAATTCTTTCAACGTTGGAAAGCTACACTATCCGCGGTAAACATAGGCTATATTAAAATTTAGAAATGTGAAATTTGAATTTAACGCGTATGAAACCGCGGAAACAGCTGGTACGTAATAATCTAGTTAAAAGCTCGTACAAAAGCATGTTATCGAAAGTAATATAGTAAGTACGTATAGGTACAGAACGGAGAGGCTGGCAAAAGTTGGCTGAATAAGAACCATGAAGATAGCAGCCGTGGCTATGCCGCTGAAAAATTTAAAAAATCATTATCCATCATTATCCATCATTATCCATCATTATACATCATTATCATCATTATACATTGTTCAGTGTTCGAGACCTCATTTTAGGTATAAAATACCTGTATTAGGAGGTAACGCACATTAACATACATTATGAGTTTTGTAAAATATTACTACAAAAACATACAACAATTTTCACAAAATTTGTTGATTTGTTGGTTCGGTAGCTGTCTGTTAGCATTCGGTTCACTTTATTCTAACGTATATTCATGATGTTGTGTGGTGCTGATAATAAATTAGTTTGCTAGATAATTCAGTCTATTACATGCATGAGTACAGAATTAGCCGAGCAGTCAGTGATGCATCTAACTAGCAAGCCAGCCGAGCGTGCTGACTCTATCGAGCGATCAATAAGCTTAGCAAACGGGTGTACATTGTGATCCACCGCTGTGTGACATGCTGTTGAGATACGAGTAAGTACCTTAATGTGATATTTGATCTGAATTGGACGTGTTTAGTTGTTACCTACCTAGGTATGTATGTATAGTTCGGTTCAGTAGTTTATTGTCTGTATCTTAGGTCTGAATCACAAAAAGCCTTGACTCGCTTAGCCTCGCTTTAGAGTTTGTATAACAAGGTTTTAGAAATTTATTTTTCTCTAAAGAATATACATTCACTTATAGAGAAATATAGGATTATCTTAAGTAAATATGCAGAGCGGACTTATGTTACTAACAGTTGCAGATGTTTTCGTAGGTACGTGACTTACTTACTGCTTTATACAACACAAAAATCTATACTATGTACTAAAATGTATATATATTATATCTACACTACTCAACAAAGTCTAGGGAACAAGCAATAATACTTCAACTTTTTTGTGAAAACTCGTAAAAAAGTACTGATCACTAAAATTTATAAATTAAGGCTGGAAGAGGAATAAATCATTTGTTCGAAATTCAAAAAAAATTTAAACAAAAGTGCGAAAGCTTTACAAAATAAGAAGGAAAAACCGAACTTGGTCGCAGAGTAAGGGGTCTGCTAGCATAAAGTTGTTGTGATTTTTGTCATGTATCGATTTTTTTCTTGTGAAAAACCATTACTGCCAACTTTTTCGATATTTTTGAAACTCTAAGCGTTATGTCACGTCGTCATTTAACGCGGGAAGAGATGCTTAGGGCTGTGGGTATGTTGGAAGCTAGACGCAGTAAACGCGATATCGCGGCCGCTGTTCACACACAGCCAAGCGTAATTTGCCGATTATGGGCACGCTACAGGGCTACAGGAGATGTAGCCGAACGTCACCGAGGAAGATACAGGGTCACTACCCAGAGACAAGATCGATTTCTGCAAAATGCTGCAAGAAGGCAGCCCCAGATTACAGCTCGCCAGTTGGTAGGAAGACTCCAGTCCCAGCACCAAGTGGTTATCAGTGACCAAACTGCCAGGAGAAGATTACATGAAGTCAATCTCCGCGCTCGCAGACCATTAAGAGTTCCAGCTTTGCGACGTGGAAATCGAGGGCGTCATTTATTGTGGGCTAATGCACATTTGCGATGGACCGACAATCAGTGGGCACGTGTTCTCTTTTCCGATGAGTCTCGCTTCGGATTTCATCCTGATTCAAGTAGAGTGCGTGTTTGGCGTGTTCTTGGTCGCCAAAGTAGACTCCGAAATCCTCAGGAAGTTCATCCTTATCAAGGCGGAACGATCATGGTGTGGGCTGGAATTCGCCTGGGTGGGAGAACTGATCTCGTTCGCATACGAGGCAATTTGAACGCAGAGCAATACATTGAACAGGTAGTGCATCCTATGGTCATCCCCCACCACCAGCAGTTTGGCCAAGATTTCGTGTTCATGCAGGATAATGCACGCCCACACACCGCAAGACAGGTGATGAATGTGTTCAGCGAGCACAATATCACGGTATTAGAGTGGCCTGCTCAGTCCGCCGATCTCAATCCAATTGAGCATGCATGGGATTTACTCGGAAGAAGAGCTTTCAGTTATTTTCCTCAAAATTTGAACACGGGAGAAGAACTTTTTTCGTATCTCTCCAGAATATGGAGCCTTATTCCACAGGCGACAATTGATAACTTGATACTCAGCATGCCACGCCGATGTAGAGCCGTGGCTAATGCCCTGGGAGGTCCAACGGATTATTAAACAGCTGCAAATAATGTTTTTTCATTTAATTTCCACGTAAGCGTCATATGTTTTTGTAATTTGAAGATTTTTATTTTTTTGGTTTAGACACTATTTTAGTTTTTTTTATTAAACCTTAATTTTTTACATGAACGCTTTTTATTTAATTGCATAACTGAAATCAAAAATAAATTTCGCTTCTTTTGATGTATAACATCTGGGACAAAAAAAAGTTGAATTAAAAGTATACACTAAAATATCCTTGTTCCCTAGACTTTGTTGAGTAGTGTATTCTTAAAACTATATCCTAACTTTTATGTAAATATTCCAGATTCAATTTGTGTAGAAAAAATAATAATGTAAGAGCGGGTAGAACGAAATATTTTTTCATCGCTTTAACTAAAACAATACAAGTTGCTTTTTAGCGGTTCTATTACGTGTTAATTAGCAGTTGCTTTGAGAGTAAGGTTATTGGTAAGTGGTATGGTTTGGACAACATGGTTAGATACTTATTTATGTTAGTTTCAGTGTTTGTAGATAGTATTTGACAGATTGAAAAAAAAAAATATTTTAATTTACTATTATCGGGGCTTAAGCTATCAAATTCCATGAAACTATTCCATGTAATTATTAATACTGGTTGAAAAAAAAATTACGCAACAATTCCAGTGAGAGAACTAAATTTAGAAAAAAAAAGTATTTTTATGTAAACTGATAAAAACATGGAAATGATAGCTGTCCTATGATCCGAAAAACTCAGGAAAAAGATTTTCCAGATAATCCAATAGACGCTATGATGTCATTCCGGAGTCAATGGAACGAGAGATGGCAGAAAATCGTTCTATAAAAGAAAAAGGTCGATGAACTTAAATGGCTATATTCGTGTAAAAAATGCCTTCTAATATTTTAGCTTCTTTTTACTAAACGTATTTTAACTTATGCGATGTTTAACAAAGCGTTTTTTGAACCTTTGATGTGAATTCAAATCATCCAACGGAAAATCATACTGTTTATTATTCGACTCTGATCAAATCAGTGTCAGTTAAAATAAGCAATTTGGAAGCCTGCTACCAAAAACCAATAAGCATTTTTACTCTTTCCAACTCAATTAAAAGAACAACAAATTGAGAACACGTTTTTATTCTACAAAATATTTCATGCAGAAAAAAAGTCTTTTATTTCCCGTGGAAAATACTTCGAAAGGGAAAAATATGGCGTGATTAAAATCCCACTTTTCCTTTGTGCCTTGCTGGATGAAACAAGTAATTTGGAGTAACGACTCTGCCACCGTTTGGTTATTCAGCAACTAATATTGGACTGTGCATTTGTGTGGTCTAAACCACACAAAGATAGGAACTGCAACAATGAATTATTATAGTAACATACTATATGCAATACAATGAAATGAAATGAAAATGAAATTAAATGAATTTATTTGTTAAAAGACTTACACAGACATAATAAACTTAAATGTAAACTAAACGTGTTAGTAATCAATCATGTAAGTCCAGTAACAAAATGGCTTTGCCTCAGCATGAGTTGGATGACTAGCATGCTAGCAACCAACGCTGATCTTCCGGCAAAGCAAATTTGATTTTCAATGGGATTTAATACATATATCTACGCTATTTAAAGAATGTTTTCCGTCGGAAAGTGACAGCAGAAGCTCAAGTGGATTGTTGACAGCTTTCTAATTAAATCGGCCAGCATTCCATTGGCAAGTTGTCAAAATCTTGCTAGCTTTCCCTCTTCCGTCGTCCACTGAAAAATAAGCTTAAGGATTTTTATCAAAACGGGAGTTCGTTTTTAATTTTTCTTGGGTTTATGATAAATAATTTTATAAATCTGGGATATGTAGGTACTACTTTTCATCACTATGTTACTGAGTAGTTTTAAGAACCTTACTTAAGTAGCTAAACGGAATAGAATAGAATAGAAAGACATTTATTCATAACAACTTAAATTAACAAAAAACACACTTATAGAATAGGTACATATAGAGAGTTGTTACAAAAAGGCTCTAACTCAGCATAATGCTGGCTAAGCTCCGTAAGATACTTTGCCAGCGCTGGTCTAATAAAAGATGGAGTCCCTACCTATTATAGAACCACCACGTTTTATAGCCCCATAAACTAACTCGTCATATATCGTGTCTATTCTTCCCTCAACTTTGCCAATTGGATAGGTACGACGCCAAATGCATATTTTCAATTACTTTGACAGCTTTGTCTTTATTAAAGTGACAGTTCAGTCTAAACGGAACATGTCTAAATGTTTGTATCAGTTTAAAGATAAAATAGGAATGGGTGAAAATATTATTTTCAAGTTGTTGTTCATTCTTTCAAGTTGGTTGGTTTTACCATAAGTATTATGGTTAAAAACTTAACAGAAAGTCGACTATTATAAAACGTTCAGTGGTCACATGCTGAGTCATCATTTAACCTTTCGAGAGTCGGTGAAAAATTATGATTTATTGTTCTGGCTTAATAGCAGTTCTGAATTATTGATGGTGCACACAATAGGCCCGGAACCACTAATGATACGTTATAGGCAAAGCTCTGGCTGTTACAAGATTACCTATCTTATACTTAATTTTTCAGGTCTTCATGACGAAATTCTAGTAAGTTACGAAATGGTTGTTTGTTACATTTAGGTAGTAAGTATAGAAAAAATATTCGCTGTTACATTAAAATGGGTTTCCTGAAACAAGATCCACGTTCCACACACTTTATGCAGCACGCTGAACAAAATCCAAATAAAATATCAAATTTTGTACTAAAATTTGACTTAGGAGATGCCGTTCAGTTCCACCCCACCAAAAGTATATAAGACATTCAATATTGTGCTCGGTTTTAAATAAATATTGACATGTATCTAAAATCGAAATATATTTAGGTTAAGATAAGCAAATCAAATGTATTAAACACAGAAGTGATATTGAACTGAACATACTAGTGTTTTCTTTTTCACTTCTTCCACTAGTGAATAAGAAATTGAAATGCACGTTATAATAATTAATAGTATAACATTTGACTTGTCTAAGTAAACCTAAAGAAAATAAAACATTTGAATTTGATTTTCATAATTTATTTCTACATCAGATATATTTTATAAATATGTAACTTACACTGCCCAGGCTCTGGGTGACCCAATGAGACATGCTTTATCGGCAATGAAAGCGTAAGTTTAACGTAAAGCATAAAGAAACAAAACCGCTTTTGATAGTATTTCTTTTGAAGCTCTATAAAGGACTCTTTTAAACACCGGAGCCGCTTTCAAAGAACATAAATTGTAAACTATATTTTATAGGAGTTGGGACGATATTAGTTATTGGAAAACGCTATTAGTTACGGAACGAGGTAATTTGAATCAATAGTTTAGGAAACCAGGCCATTGTTTGATTAGAAATCGATATACCTATCGAATTTTGTCGGGAGTACGTTAATTTTGCCGTTTGTCGATATTATTGTCTTAATCGTCTGTTTTGTCACACTATCAGCTGTTAGATCGTACGCTAATCATGTCTCTGTTAAACACATAGACACACTCGTGCACTACAATATCCTGTGCACATGACTCTTCTTCGTTAAAACTGGCCGAGACCGAAATTGGGCTAGCAATACATGAAACTTATCAATGAAGAAATCTCTTGTCAACGTCAATCCAGTGATAGAAATAATCATATAGCAAAATATTTGATTGTTCGAACAACTGTCTATAAAACGAATTGTTGGCCCATCACCCATGAGTCTGTCGTTAGATATGATTAGTAGTAATTTCAGAATGATTGCACAGATTATATTTCTCATCGTATATTTCTTCCAATAATAGACAACATTGTCATTTCCATATAGAATTACGTATACAATAGATACTTTTGTCAATAACAATGTATTTAACTGGTATTTAAATTGTTTATTCAAACAGAAGAACATGATCATGTGATCGTTGCAAAAAAAGAAACTACTTTCCATATTCAAAAGTTCCAACTCACCTACATACAGTCCATACATCATGACGATAGCATCTGCCACAGGATTGATGGCAGTCCTGCGACGTCCATTTGTGCCGAATCGCAGGTTGCAGCGCCCCGTATTTTACACGACGAAAATGTAAAAGCTTTTTCGTATTTGCCTTCCTTCACAGTGTAGTATGTAGCTACCAAGGAGGCTCGTAACCTCCTTCCTTGCTCTATAGTGGTGGTTAGGCTCGAGTTAATAACTAATTTAGTAACTATGGCAACAAGTGTTAATTACAGGCAGTTTAAAAATGTACGAAGCCAATAGCGTTGTTCATTTTTTTTAGGTAACAGCGCTATTTATTTATTACGCTTTTGCTGTTTATACATACATCAAAATTGTCGTATGTACACGTAGACATCGTCGTTGTGATGTCGTAATATTGCGAGCACAGAGCTATTCAGAACTTATTTCATTTTGCAGAAAACTAGAAGTTATGTTCAGCTTTATACGGTTTCAATAGAACCTTATACTGTTTTGTATAGAAACATCTCTCGCCGTAAATGTAATGTAGACTCCCTTTGAGGCGTATTGGAGTTTTATGATGATAGGAAGTAAAGCTTCAGTGGGTTGTAAGTTCCCGATGAGCAGGCACGCACTTCGGGGCCAAGTGTTCAATAGATAAACCACTTTAGGGAAATAGAGGTTCATTTTTATGATGGAAATAATTTTGTTTAGATTTTACTAAAATTATATAGAATTTTGGTAAAATCTATATTCTAGATTATAAGTGCCATAAATAGCGCAGTAGTACTCAAGGTGAGTTAAACCTTTAATATATACAGTGTTTAAGATAAAAGGAATTATAAATGAGAGATACCGCTTTAACACAAAAAAACTACTCGGTACATTTTAAAACAATCGTCATAAGATGAATAAGTAAGCTAAGATGCCACTAAATTTAAAATTTTAGTTTAGTAACCCTCGTTTAGTAATCATTCCCGTTACAAAAGCCATCAAACTATTTCCTGAATCACCTGGCCACACCACAACACAGCTACAAACCACCCTTTCAACCTTTCAATTATCGCACCCGTACCTACCTTCACTGAATGCATTCAGCCGTGAACAAATTGCCTATCAAATGGCCAGAATAAAGGCATAATAGATGGAAAGTAGGGCGAAGGGCGGAAACTCGCCGCCCTCATTACGGGGATCGCATTCATCCGCATTCAAACCTCGCAGAGCAGAGGTAGAGCCTCTGCTCTGCGTGGAAAATTTTGGAAAATAGCCTTACAATAAACAAGATTTAAAAAAAAAAAAAAAAAACTGGAATAATGGTTACAATGACAACATTGTATTGCATCACAAGATCAATAGATGAAACTTTCAAAACATGGTTATTAACAATAAACATGATTTAAAAAAAATTTATTAAACTGGAATAATGGTTACAATGACAACATTGTATTGCATCACAAGATAAATAGATAAAACTTTCAAAACATGGTTATTAACACTAAAGTCATTTAAAATGGGTTATTTACCATGGTTTGATTTTTAAGTTATCTAACTCGCAGTGCCTTCAGTTATTTCGTGATCATGGTACATCACCGAAATATTGGCTAATATTGCCATTCAAAAATCAAATCATCATCATCATCATCATCATCAGCCTATAGCAGTCCACTGCTGGACATAGGCCTCCCCCAATGAGCGCCATAGCGCCCTGTCTTCAGCTTGCCGCATCCAGCATCTACCTGCAGTCTTCCGCAGGTCGTCATCCCACCTGGTCGGAGGGCGTCCTACACTACGTTTACCGAATCGTGGTCTCCACTCAAGAACACGTTTGCCCCATCGGCCGTCGGTTCTTCGCGAGATATGGCCGGCCCACTGCCACTTCAGCTTGCTAATTCTTTGAGCTATGTCGATGACCTTGGTTCTCTGTCGAATGTATTCGTTATGAATCCTATCCTTCAGAGAAAAAAAAATCAAATCATCCGTTTGAAATTACTTTAGTGACATCAATAGATGTTTGAAAATACACCTTATTTAGAATAGGTACATTATTTCTCATATAAGTGACTTGTGTCTTTTTGAGAATAACATTTATTTTAACCGAAATACCGTGAATGACTAAAGGCAAAGCACTTTGTCTGAGTGTTTTGTTTAGCAAGCTTAGCTTAAATTTTGTATGTACCAATATACTAACAATTTCATGTATCACGATGCACATTTTCAGCAACTTCAGATGGCGGCGGCGCGTGTCTTTTTAATCTTTTCTATAGAATTATTTCTTTCAATCTTGTTTTTTCTATCTTCGCTTAATCTCTACTGTCTAAGTTGAAGGTAAAAGAAACCCAAAATATATATTATACTAGCTGCTCCCCGCGGCTTCGCCCCCGTGGAAATCTATGTTTCAAATTGTTTAAATGATAAAAAGTCCTATGTTAGACTCCTGGTTCTAAGCTACCTCTCCACCAATTTTCAGCTAAATCGGTCCAGCCGTTCTCGAGTTATAAGTGTTGTAACAAACACGACTTTCTTTTATATATATAGATATGCACGTACCTTTTTGTACAGACTATTTATTTATCAGTGGGAATAGGAAAAATCTTTTGAAACTATCATGGTTATTAATACTAAAGTCATCAAATATTGGATAACTCAAAAATCAAATTATGGTAAATATCCCGTTTTAAATGACTTTAGTATAGGAAAAATCTGTACTTCATTTTAATATTTCTGCGGTAAAAGTTCGATTTCGCATTCCGGTATAGGCAGCTTTGCTTTGAACAAACCTTTCAGGTTTATTACGTCGATGCTTCTATCTATATTAAGGGTTATTTGCTGCTGTTGTACGTTATTATTTTGTTTATATCTATGTTGGAAGTACGAGTATAACATTTGAATGGCTTACTAACCTACCATTTTTTTTCTAGCTGCGATTCTGACATGATGCTGTACAGACAAATAATAATTGTAGCATATGTCATGTCCATTTCAGATTAATTGAAGTATCGACAACTTTTCAGATTTGCAATCGTATAAATTTCTCATAAAAGCATACGTCATGAATTATCTACAATATTGTCCTTAATAGCTTTAACTTGCATCATATTATGCTTAACCTAACTTAAAAGAGTTCATCCACGTAATTTGCAGCGAAGTAGAAAACTACCTTAAAATACGCTTAGTAAAATCCATCTCCGAAGTGACCTAATCGAAAGTTATTAAAAAATGCAGCGATGTAAAAAAACTACCTAAAATACGCTTAGTAAAATCCATCTCCGAAGTGACCTAATTGTAAGTTATTAAAAAAATACAGCGATGTAAAAAAACTATGTAAAATATACGCTTAGTAAAATTCAGCTCCTAGTGACCTACTCGAAAGTTTTCAAAAAAATGCAGCAAAGAAAAATAAACTACCTAAAATACGCTTAGTAAAATCCAGCTCACAACTGACCTCATCGAAAGTTTTCAACCGCATGTGGAAAGCGTCAGAAGTTTAATGGAAAAATCGTGTTGGGTTCGATCTCATAATTCAATGCAGAGCAATTGAATGAAGCTTTTGGAGGAATTTCGGCGAGTATGCCCTGGTGAGCTTGGGGAATACTGAGCTACTGATGGTGTATTGATAGCTTTCCTCAATAAAATATAGTAAGTTGTAAGAGAAATCATAAATAAATTCTTATTGTGCATTTATAGGTCTACCAGTCTGTTAGGTTAGGTTAGGCCTTAGATGAAAAAAGCTCTCTAAATCTCAGGTAAGTCAGGACGCTTTATGCTGTAGACACTTTTACAGATGTTATTAAAATGGCAACCGCTTCAATAAAGAAAAAAATAAGTATGACCTTACATGTAAATACATATGTGAAAAGTGTAAGTACTTATTTTATGAACCGTTTTTTGTATTTTACTAGTTAAGTTATGTATGTATGTATTATTGTATTTGATTAAGGTGTACATTTTTTTTTATTGTATTGTATTGTATTTTCTTCAACAGTAAGTAGGTATAGGTACCTACGTTTTAGGGTGAAGTTCGGTAGGTATGCCATTTTAATTACGTAGTTAAAAACTAATCAATAACTTTATTCAAAAGAGCCCATTCAATTATATGAGCCCATTTGTGCCCAGTGAAAAACTTTTTTAAAAGTAGAGTTTTCAATTTCAGGTCATCAATAGCTGACAAAGAAAGAAACGAGCAAGGTAGTGAAATAAAGACGTGAGATGAAATGCAAATTTCATCTGAAAAGGCGAACCCAACAACCGTACGGTATATGAAATTCATGAATTCCCTTGTAATTCAGGGCACGTGTGAACTGCATTGGTCAATTCTAAGCCTGCATGCTCTATATTACTAGTGCGAAGCGTTATAGTCGAAAATGCAACAATATTATGTTTAGGTATGGAAAGTTTCTTAAAAAAACTGGGCATTATCATTGGCCACAATGATATGTTTCAATGATTTTATTTTGCTAGGTGCCATTTTTATATTGTTCGACTTGATAGCTCTATGGTTTATATCGACTACCTAAATACCTACCCCAAAACGATAGCCACCAGAAAATTATTATACAAAAAGCTTACAAAATTGATAATCAGAGAGCGACATTGGTAATTTAGGTATGATCATTATCACTCTAGGTCAGGGTTGACATGATTAAAACAAGTTGTTTTAAAACACGTGTTTAAAACAGTGTTTAAAACAGTTTGAAATAAAACTATGTTTTATATTAAGAAATAGGTTTTAAAACTACCTTTAATTGCAAATGAATGTGTATAAATACCACAGACAGGCTGTGGTATTTATACACTGCATAGGTAACTCCCCGCCAGTAAAGTCCCGCAGGGAAAGTCCCTATGTCGGCCGTCGAAAGAAAGTAATTCACTGGATTAGTGGGTACCTATTCCCCGCTCTCTCTCTAGTTCTCTACCTACCTACGACACTACATACAAGGTGTATGTAAAGTGTTTTGTATTGATTAATAATAATTATTATTTTTAATAATTAGATTAGAGAGTACTGAGATATGCAACAAAAGTAAATATTTATCGTTTTGTTAATTTTTACTAATGTGAATTAGGAAATAGTTTAGAAATGGATTATTTCATTATTCGCTATAATTGATTTCAAATTTATAAGTAAAAAAAAACAAAAAGAACACTTGTTTTAAACATTTTGAACTGTTTGTTTTATAAAATATAAAAAAACTGTTTTTTTTCCAACCCTGCTCTAGGTCTAAGGTAGTCAGTCCTTAACATGGCAAATCTACATAGTATAAAACAAAGTCACTTCCCGCTGTCTGTTCCTATGTACTTATATGTCTTTAGATCTTTAAAAGTTGCAATGGAATTTTATGCGGTTTTTA
Organism: Eupithecia abbreviata; assembly: GCA_943735965.1. Taxonomy (NCBI): domain Eukaryota; kingdom Metazoa; phylum Arthropoda; class Insecta; order Lepidoptera; family Geometridae; genus Eupithecia; species Eupithecia abbreviata. Next base: position 8,399,733 of record OX030979.1, on the reverse strand, counting down.
AAAGATAGAGTGATTCAAGAGGATGGTTTATATTAACAATTTGACACAGATTTCCACACGGGCGAAGCCGAGGCTGATGATGATGATGATGAAGCCGAGGGGCGCAGCAAGTTATCCACAAAACAATGTGAATGCTACTAGTTTTGTGCAGTGCAACACCGTCGCTGTTTACATTAGTCCTATCCATTTAACTCCGGATACTTTACCGAGGAAATAAATCTAATTTGAACTGAAAAGTTGGCTATTCTCTGTTCGCTCCCTTAGGGTTAGGGAGAAAAGCGTATTTTTTTATGTAAAAGATTACCTGGCTTTTCGATATATATTGTAGTAATGGGGTAATTTGATCAAGCTTTTATTAGAACCTACCCATCATAAAATACTTTTTATAAAGGTATATTCTTTAAACTTGCATAAACTTCTTGTATACATATTTTAACCTTTCTAGCACGAACAAAACATTTTAGTATACAATCAGACAAATCTACGTGAAAATTTTGCGTCAACTAAAATTCAAACGAAGCAGTTTCCTATAAGAAATGGTCCAAAACCTTCATCACGATGAAAAATATCTTCCAGGCGACTACTTCTCGATATTCATCGGAAATTGAGTTATTGAATAAAGTGACCCTGTTTGTGCTTAGGTAGAAAAATATAGTCTGGTAACAGAATAGTATAGTGATAACAAAAATTCCGAGACTCTGGAAATATAATCCTATTTAACGTTGAAGTACTTGTCATTTGCATAGCAGTAATAGAACCATACACCAATTAATTTCACGTTTGTTTTGGTATTCAATTTTTCGGTGGACAAAACATCTGCAATTTATCTTTAGGTCTACATAATCTCGGTAGGTAAATAAGTAATCTTTCGAGCGTAAAGATGTATCCGTTTTTTTTTGTATGCATTCAATAATTTTTATACTGACTATACTATGCCAGGTAGACCACTACTACTACATAACACTCGAGTTATACTGTATGTTTTGACAGCTGGAAAACAATACGAATCTGCCATATTTTGTGCTGCCAACTCAAACAAATGATCGCTCCATTGATGTATTAACTGCCCCATTTCTTGCCCATCATATACCAACCTAAATGGTGGCAGGTAAAACTTTCTTCCATCTAAAATATTAAATGTAAAATCGCAAAACTAAAGATAAAATATTTTCCCAGCTTACCCTATAATGGAATTGTGCTGTAACGCCTCCAAAGGTAATGGTTTAGGGTAAAGGTAATATCTTCGGGTGGATCCCAATACCGAAATGCTCAGATAATATCAGATTGGGTCGGCTTGACGGGTTATTAGAAAAAATGTATTGTTGACCCCCGATGCCGGTCCCTTATAGAAGCAATTTTTATGTTTATATTTCATCATCATTGGCCTTCTTCCGTCTATAGAGACGATTAAAGTAATGCCGGTGGTTTGGTTGAATTTTCATTTCTAGGTGTTTTCATGTCTAGGTTTGGCCGTGTGCAAAGCTATTTAAGTTCAATAAGTTATAATTATTACGCTTTGGCGCTCATTGGGGGAGACCTATGTCCAGCAGTGAATTGATATAGGCTGATGATGATGATGATTAAGTTATAATTATTAAATTAGGTATATGTTTTTACCTATCTACGAAATAAATAAATTAATACTAAATCATGCTGGACAATCCATACAGCAGCATCACTAAGCCCCATGTCCAAATGACTGATATACATAACAAAATACATTAAATAGATATATATTTTTTTATCATATATAGAAAACGACCAGAGCACCCCAAACAAATACCTGCAGATCGTACAAAAAACATCGTATTTGTTTCGAGGCGGAAATCGAACCAGCAACCTCCTTCGTCGCAGTCGGACCTTCACCCACCGCGCCACATAGGTCAAATATTAAAAAAGTACAGACAATGATAAAAACGCAACTACCTAATTTCCTTTGTAAGAGACAGCTACTTTCCATATCATACAAAAGAAACTGTGCCCATCGCGCCACAGAGGTCGTCGTAAATGCTTCTTTATTGTTTGAATATCAGATTAACAAACATAGTTCGAATCCAAAAATTAAATCCTAAAGAAATTGACAATTGATCACCGTGAAAACGAATTCAATGTAAAATCCTATATTTCCGGAAGCACGGTGTTGCCATTAGAGGAAATTAAATTGTCTGCGTAAAAGGGAAATAACATTTTGATGTGACAGGCGATACGCGCGCCGAGTAATACAGCGCCCGTTTATGAAACGTTAAAAAGGTATACGGTGTGACATTGCCTTCTTAATGTAATTGGAATTGTCGGAATATCCTCCTGTGTTCCATTCCACTAGCTTAACCTGGTTGAGAAACCAGAATTTACTTTATTGAAAATATTCGTTCGTTTATTACGAGTACTTTTCGTAAAAAATAAGGAAGTCTTATTCAGTTTACTCCGCAGGGGTTAGAATTGAACTTTTTCTTTACATTACATTGCCGAATTTCGGCCACCTCCTAGACTAATTTCGGCCACGGTGGCCAGCCTTAACAGAATTCAGTTTACTCGACAGGGATTAGAATTAAACGTTTTCTTTACCTACATACTAATATTGCCGAATTTCAGCCACTTCTTAGACGAATTTCGGCCACGGCGGCCCGTCTCAACGGAAACTAGCCACGTGCGCAGAGTATGTGTAATACAGATGCGCTCTCCTTTCTCCCTCATTCTCATTGTCCGATGAGACGAAAGACCGACGCTACGCTTTAATAAATAAATGAAATGAAATGAAATGAAATGAAATGAAATGAAATGAAATGAAATGAAATGAAATGAAATGAAATGAAATGAAATGAAATGAAATGAAATGAAATGAAATGAAATGAAATGAAATGAAATGAAATGAAATGAAATGAAATGAAATGAAAGTTTATTTCTTTAGGCTTACAAATAAGCACTTAGACAAGTCATATTTTATACTATTCATTATTATCAATTAAAATTATTTTATAGTTCACTTCAATTTTTTGTCCACCAGTGGAAGAAGTGAGAAGAAACCACTAGTATGTTCATAACTTATGTGTCTAGTACATATGATTTGCTTATCTGTAATTTGTTAGATTTTGAGTTGGAGCAAAACTCGTTCCAAGCTTTTTTATCTTCTAGATAATCTGATATTTTGTAATAAGCCTTTTTACAAAGAATATGCTTCACAATTTTTTTAAATTTATTTATTGATAATTTTTGCAACTCACTTGGAGTTTTGTTGTAGAAGCGTATACATTGCCCTTTAAAAGATGCACTTATCTTATGTAGTCTAGTTGTGGGAACAGCGAGTTTATTCTTATTTCTAGTATTTACATTATGTATATCGCTTTTTTTAATGAATCGATTGATGTTTTTATGAGTGTACAACAAGTTTTCATAAATATATTGACATGGTACTGTCATTATGTTTATGTCTTTGAATTTATTACGTAGGGATTCTCTGGGACCCATATTATAGATCGCACGAACAGCCCTCTTCTGCAACACAAAAATGGTGTTTATATCTGCAGCGTTCCCCCACAATAGTATGCCATAAGACATAATACTATGGAAGTAGCTGAAATAGACTAGTCGAGAAGTATCAACGTCTGTAAGTTGACGGATTTTTTTAACTGCATATGCTGCAGAACTAAGTCTCTTCGATAGCTTATCAATGTGTGGGCCCCATTGGAGTTTACTATCCAAGGTTATTCCTAAGAATACGATATTGTCTACAATTTCTACCGTTTCTCCTTTTATGTTTACATCAGCCTTAACTTGTTTTACATTAGGTAGAATAAATCTTATACATTTTGTTTTGGTTTCATTAAGCAAAAGATTATTGATACTAAACCAATGGACTACCTTTGAGATTGCAGTATTTACATCGTCGAAATTTGTTTTTTGTCGATTCATTTTAAAAATTAATGAAGTATCATCAGCAAACAATACAATCTCATGATCATTCTTTACAAGATGAGGCAGGTCGTTAATATAAACTAAAAATAGGAAAGGACCCAAGATAGAGCCCAGCGGTACACCCATTGTAACCACAGACCCTTTAGATCGTTTCCCATTAATGTCAACTCTTTGTATCCTATCACTCAAGTAAGATGTAAGAAGATCCAAAGAGCTGTCCCTTATTCCATAATGATGTAGTTTCCTGATTAATGTTTCGTGATGAACGCAATCGAATGCTTTTGACAAGTCACAAAAAACGCCTAAAGCATCTTGCGACTTCTCCCAAGCATCAAAAATATGCGATACCAACTCTACACCGGCATCAGTAGTTGACCTGCCACGAGTAAACCCAAATTGCTTACAGTGTAGCAGGTCATTGCCATTAAAATGTCTAAGCAATTGGTGTAAAATAAGTTTTTCAAAAACTTTACTGAATGTAGGCAGTACTGATATTGGTCTAAAGTTAGTGGGGTCAGACCTAATACCCGATTTAAACAATGGGATTATTTTACTATGTTTCATTAGATCAGGAAATATGCCACAATCAATGGATTCATTAAATATAAAAGCTAGATCTGGTGCAATGGTATCAATTAAAGGTTTAATAATTTTCACGGAAATGCCCCAGAGATCTGCAGTTTTTTTAATATTTAAAAGTTTAAAGGCTTTTTTTATATCATTTTCATCAACATGGGTAAAAATAAAATTACTATCGCATTTAGGTACATTTTCTTTAAGTAATGATTCAGCTATTATTTGAGAAGAGTTCAGACACTTTGTAGTACAGATTGGAATGTCAGTAAAAAAAATTTCAAAAGCTTGCGCTACTTCAACATCATTTTTGATAGAGCAATCATTAATCTTTAAACTGTAATCATTAATGTAGGTATTGACCTTTCCAGTCTCACTATTAATTATTTTCCAAGTTGATTTTATTACATTTTCACTATTTTTAATTTTCGAGCTAATATAATTTGATTTTGCTGTATTACACACTTTTCTAAATATTTTTGAGTAATTTTTTACTTTTTCTTTAAATTCCTGGCTAAAATTGTACTGCTTTTCACTATACAGTTCATATAACTTTTGTCTACTCTTATGTATACCTACTGTTGCCCACTCACTAAAGCTAAGTTTTTCTGAGACCAAGATCGATTTGGGTATGAATATTGAATTGAACGCATTGGTGAATTTATTAAAAAAACTACAATACGACTCATTTGGGTTGTTAAGTGAGTAGTTAGGTGATGGTTTAAAATCCCAATCCAATTTCAACCGTTCAAATCGATCTGTGGTCACAGGAACATACTTAATTTTTTTTTACAATTATTATTTTTTACTGGATGTTTTAATTTAATTAGTTGACCTAAGTGGTCTGATTTTAAATGGCTTATAATTTTGTGACTGACAATTTTTTCATTTTGGAAAACAAATATATTATCTATACATTTTGCTGATGTTTCAGTTATTCTAGTAGGTTCCATAAATGTTGGCCTAAGATTATAAGAATTAAATAAATTTGTTAATCTGCTACTGAGGGAGTAAACTTCTAAAAGATCAATATTAAAGTCTCCACATACTATGAGGTTTTTATTTGATTTTGATATTTTAAATAAGATATCATCCATATTTTTTTCAAATATTTCAAAAGAAGCTGATGGTGGGCTGTATACGCTTGCTACAATAGTGTGCTCCAACTCAACACATGCTACTTCAATGTGGCTTTCAATGGATAAGCATACTATGTCTTTACGTTCTTTGAATTTTATTAGTTTATTTAGTAATATTAAAGAGCCTCCACGAATAGCATGTGATCTGCAAAAAGAACTACCAACCTGGTGGTTACTGAAGTTAAACATGAGCTCATAGCTTTTCAGCCAATGTTCTGTGAGGCAGATGATATCAATATCAAATGAGTTCATGTACAATTCTAATTCTAATAATTTACTTCTAATTCCTTGAATATTTTGGTGCACCAAGTTAGTAAACTTTCCAGTTATTTTACAATTTTGTTTTCTTAATTTTTTACTGCAATTCATAGTAATAATGTTTATAGAGATTTCCTCTATTGTCGCTATTTCTAATTTAAATGACTTGGAATAAGTTCCAAGGTCTGGTTTGTAAAATAATTACAATGCTCAATAGAAGCATTTGTTATAGCCAAGTTTTTGGCTGTTGTTATACTTATAACGGGATCAAAAATATTATATGCTAACAATTTAGCAATAATCAATTTACTTTTTTTGGTCAGATACATAGTATCCCTAGTTAAAAAAGTTTTACTAATAAATCTATTAGTGCCAAAAATTAAAACGTCACTATGACGACATGTCATATTGTATATTAGCATGTTATTTTTACATATATGCTCATTTTGCTGTGATGTTAATGATTTTGAGTAAGGGAAGGAGCAAAAAATATAAAATAAAATAATGATAAAATAAATAAATAATGCTGGACAATTCACACAGCATTATCTAGCCCCAAGCTAAGCATAAATAATACAATATATTACATAGATAGATATTTTTTTCATTATACATAGAAAACGACTAGAACACCCGAAATAAATATTTGTAGATCGTACACATTTGTCCCGAGGCGGGATTCGAACCCGCGACCATCTGCGTCGCAGGCGGACCTTCGCCCACCGCGCCACATAGGTCAAATATTAAAAAAGAAATTTACAGACAATGATAAAAACGCAACTACCTAATTTCCTTTGTAAGAGACAGCTACTTTCCATATCATACAAAAGAAACGGGTTTACCTACATAACAATAGCACTATAAATCACAATACAATAGTTGTTTAGTCGTACAACAAATACAAAATTTATGGCTTTCTTAGGGGAAAAAGGTTCAGGATAACAAAAATCTTGTAACCAATCTTGTTATGGGTGAATTAGGTTTATGCTTTTGCCGATTTCTCGTACGTATCAGTAAAAATCGAGTCATCATCATCATCAACCTACGTTTTTTATTATTTTGCTGGAGGTGGCTTTGGTGTCACGGCGGCCATGATAGGCATATTGTAATCGCCACTTATACATACGTTCAGCCCCGAAGCCGTAGCGTTCATAGTTCGCCACTAACCCTTGCAACTGCTAGGAACTGTAGGATTTTCTTCGGGGTAATGTCTCGAAGCTCGTCTGGGCTATGCAGATGCTTGCCCAGATGGATGCTGCGTTTGTGCATCAGTGCCACACTCACTTAGCATATGGAGGGGTGTTTCATCCGCCTACTCGCAGAATCTGCAGGATTTGGGGTCGCTTAGCCCTAGTTTGAAAATGTGCAACCTATGTTAGTCCACAGCTGGTCATCTTCGAGGCGTCCTGTCTTCAGCTTGACGCATCCAGCATCTACCTGCAGTCTTTCGCAGGTCGTCATCCCACCTGGTTGGAGGGCGCTACGTTTACCGAGTCATGGTCTCCACTCAAGAACACTTTTGCCCAACGGCCGTCGGTTCTTCGCGAGATATGGCCGGCCCACTACCCTCTTGCAAATTTTTGGAGCTATGTCGATAACTTTGGTTCTCTGTCGGATGTATTCGTAAAAATCGATTAGCAGGTAGCAAATGTAAGAAGTGGCATTATGTGCTTGTAGGTAGGTATAGTTATACCAGGGCCTGATCTAAAGAACATTATTTTAGGCAACTCAGTTTGGTTTTAATCCTTTTTGTTATATATGTATTTGTCCTATATTTAAGTCGTGTGCTATGTTTTTTACTCTAGTTAGATACTTAAGTTTTTTTTATATATTGTTTTAGCTGTACCTGTATCTATCAGAATAAATATATGTACATATTTCATTTCATTTACCTACCCATGTAATATCATTAGTTTAACGTTTGAGCTGTCTTTTTCTATACTCTTACGCTAGTGTCGAGGTACCCAATTCTCTAAAATATGTTAATATTTCTCAAAGAAAAAACAAAAACAAGGGGCACAAATCTGCTAACCAATCGCTTTACTATGACAACGGTATCATCGCTAAATCGTCACGTAGAATTTTTCGATGAAAGAATTGCTAGATATTGCGTGCGGTGCTATTTGTACGGAGAGATATAATGGTTTCAACCAGTTTCAACCCTGACACTTTTGACGCGTGTAGTACATCTATAGTTTTTTTCATCAAAGGTTAAATGGTAAAATAATTTATTCTGTTGTGGTATCATCATCGTCATAGTAAAGTAATTTGGCAAAATAGGGCTCAGGTCTAATTTTAACGACTGTCTTAAAACTTTCAATCTCAAAGGGACTTCAGAAATAATGAGAACATACATTAATTAATGTAACGTGTGCCTAATAATATTTTACAAAGTAATTAGCTGCCTTTATCAACATGATAATAGAACTTACTTAACTAGTATTCTTTGACCGATGTGACCGATGACGACCGATTACGATCTGCAGATATTTGTTCCGGGTGTTCTGGTCGTTTTCTATGTATAAAAAAAAATATCTATCTAAGTACCCATAACACAAGCTCTGCTTACCATGGGGCTAGATAATGCTGTGTGGATTGTCCAGCATTATTTTTATTATTTCTTTGTTTTGAAAAATATCAAAAACAAGTTAGTTCTTTTTATAAGACCCTATGTTTTTGATATTTGAACTGCACCATTATAAGTTTTAAAACTTGGAAACTCGCCAGCAAATATAAAGAATCGTTTCTTAAAAGCTTACCATCATCATCATCATCAACAGCCTATAACAGTCTACTGCTGGACATAGGCCTCCCCCAATGAGCGCCATAGCGCCCTGTCTTCAGCTTGCCGCATCCAGCATCTACCTGCAGTCTTTCGCAGATCGTCATCCCACCTGGTCGGAGGGCGTTCTACACTACGTTTACCGAGTCGTGGTCTCCACTCAAGAACACGTTTGCCCCATCGGTCGTCGGTTCTTCGCGAGATATGGCCGGCCCACTGCCACTTCAGCTTGCTAATTCTTTGAGCTATGTCGATAACCTTGGTTCTCTGTCGGATGTACCTATTCGTTACGAATCCTATCCTTCAGAGAAACTCCGAGCATAGCTCTTTCCATAGCTCGCTGAGCGACTTTGAACTGGTGGACCAGCCCTATCGTGAGTGTCTACGCTTACCATCATATTCCAATTATATCTTGGCCGCGATGTTGTACTTACTTTTAAGTTCTTGAAAGTTTCTTCAAAGTCTTAAATCTAGTAGTATGCTTTAATAATATATTTTATTGTTAAATCTTTGATCTTTTTGTTATAGTGTTGACTATATTGTTTGTGTTACAACAATTTGAGACTTTAATCAAGTTAATAAGTGAGAAATTAGTAAAATAAATAAATTAACGTGAAAACTTTGGAAAGGTTATTAAAGTAGATCAAAAGGAGTTCATAGACGGCCTTGGGCTATTTAAAGGGTCAGCCTCGGTCAAAAGAAATCGGTGAGCTCAGCATAGACCGCGAACGACCGGCGGCGACAAAATATAGGGTTGCTTTATTTTTGACTGCGCCTATTCAAAGACAAAAGAAAATAACTAGATGTTGTATATATAGGTAGCACCAGCCAACGTTTACCCCGGATCTCTGTGGTTTGGCCGGTAACCCTTCGTTATAAGGCTTGTCACACATTTACATAAGGCCCTAAGTAAACAATGCCATAATTTTCATATTTTGTCTGTTGACTCACGTCTTGCCATCGTGGTAAAAAGAATTCTCAAAATATAGACTTTGTCATACAATGTTGAGATTTTTGATCTATGTTAAGTTCCATGAAATGAACGTAATTTGAAGTAATATATCTTGTTTTCAGGTTATTTCTTGCAAGGCCTAAACAACTTTATAGTTATATTATCTATTCAGTCTGTATTCTAAATAAATAAATAAAAGAATGTATAAAACAGGCAGCGTAGCATCCTGCAGCGTAGCAGTAATTTGCTACGCTGCAGGATGCTACGCTGCCGTAGCACCAGGAATTCTGGCTTTACACAATTAAGTACTGATTATTAAATTTTTCGAACAAGACCTTGCACTGAAATGACTTGCTCTTACATTCATGGCTTGTCTATCCTTACAGAACATACAAATTCAGAACATAATTTGTTTCATTCTGATCTATCGGCGGGGTCGCATTTTTCGCGGGACATTCAGAAAGGAAGAAGAATAAAATGAACTATTCGAAGTCACAAAGCACCGGGCAGTTTTATGACATGAAAACACAGAAATGAATTGGAATATGAAATATTTGAGGGTAGGGCGCGCGTGCGGTTGACATTTTGCAGAGTATTTGTCACTCGGACAGGTTATTTATTTATGAAGTGTATTTCAGGATAATAGCGACGTTCTGAATACAGAATTCGGATGCCCGCCTCTTGTTTTAAAATAGCAGAAAGGTAGGAATTTCTGCTATAAAATTTACTGTGATAAATATCTTATCTATGAATGTTATATCAAATTTTTAAAGAAGGCATGTATGTCTGCTTTTTCTAAAACAATCCCTTATGGTGTTTCCTATGTCAAAATTAATGTGTGTTTTATAATAAAATTGATATATTATTTTTATGTACAACTGACCGACATCAAGTGTAACATGTGTACCTACGGTGGAACTGAATAAATGAAATGTAAACTGAATGAAATTGATACCCACGCAAACGTTACATTCTTCTCGTTGAATTGTACCAATTACATGAGACGAGACGTAGTGAAATTTATTACATACATTTTCCCATGCAAATTATGTTGCGTAACAAACGGCTGATGAACGTGAAATCGACATCTTGCCCCGCGCATCAGACCAACCTTACCTCATAAAGACTATCGATGTCGAAATTGTTTACTTCGACACTGGTTGTCGATTCACATAACAAAAGTTTACAATTAAAAAAAAATCTTTTATGTTTTCGCTGTTTGTTTGTTCTGGAATAAACACATAATAAACATATAATTATTTAAAAGAAATATGGATTTATAATCTTTCACAAGTTGGCAAACAAAAAGATCCACCAGTAACCCCAATATTTTACTACGAAGTTAAGGACAACTTTTCCTTAGGCAACCAAACTTTACCTCCTTTGGTGGTAGGAGTGGTGGGCCTCATCGATTGTTTGCCTTTATTGACGGCATCTACCGAGGGTGCGCCTGAAGCCCCTGAACAAACTAATACTTCGATAAAAATGATTGCCTTAGAAAAGCTTTACTTGTTTGCATTGTCAAAAGTGTGAAAACATTTTGGTGTATGAAAATGTGACGAGGCGTCTTTGCCTAGCGTTTTAGCATAATGGTATTTGCTCCGGTTATTCACGTTGTGGTTTCTACACGATAGCAGTATGATTTAGTGATGTTAATACTGGTTTACGGTGCTAAAGATGTTAAACTAAAATATTAAACCTTAGACAAATGTAAACATACTCAACTTGCATCTTATATATCCATAAGAAACATTAACATCACTCCCTATCTTTAAAAAACTGCTGCATCAGCATTATTTATCCATATGAAATATTGATAGCCTTATCTTATGTCTATGGAAGTTGGCTGTGTGGTGTCGGCCTAGATAGAATAGCACCACCCCAACTCTGCCCGTGGGTGTCGTAGGAGGCGACTAAGGGACATACACCGGGGGGCGGGCAGCAGCGCCCCTTGCAGCACACCCATTGAACTGCGATCCCCAACCCGCATGCCCAGCGTGGGGATTATGGGCATTCCCCCCCTTATGAAGAGACACGACAAAAAGTGGCCCCCAGTTCCCGGCCGCCTCGCTATTCCTGGCCATGGCAGCGGCCACGGTAACGGCGGGGCAGGGGGTGCTAAGAATCCCCGGGCTACACTAGGCTGCCACTCAGTAAAAAATTTGACCCTGGCTACGTTTAACGGACGCACTCTGAGGCTTGACCACCATCTAGCGCAGTTGGAAGTGGAGTTAGAGAACATTAAATGGCATGCAATGTCATGTCTGGGGTTATGTGAAGTCCGTAGAGAGGGAGAGGACACTGTAACCCTAGACTCGGGCCATCTTCTCTACTTTCGCGAGGGTGATAAAACATCCCAGGGTGGCGTAGGCTTCCTCGTCAATAAGGCCCTCTCTAACAACGTCCAAGAAATCTCCAGTGTGTCGACCAGGGTAGCGTACCTGATCCTTCGGCTGTCCGAACGGTATAGAATGAAGGTAATTCAGGTTTACGCACCGACCTCGGCACACTTGGACGATGAAGTGGAGGATATGTATGAAGACATATCCAAAGCCTTACATAACACCACTAAGGCCCACTTCAACGTTGTTATGGGGGACTTTAACGGCAAGGTGGGAACCCAGATTGGCAACGAATCCCAAATAGGCCCGCATGGTTATGGAGTCAGGAATCACAGGGGGCAAATGCTTGTCAACTTCCTTGAGAAGGAGGGGCTGTTCTTAATGAACTCTTTCTTTAAGAAACAGCCTCAAAGGAGGTGGACATGGCAAAGCCCCGACACTGTGACTAAAAATGAGATCGACTTCATCATGACGGATAGTAGGCACATATTCAGAGATGTCTCAGTGATCAACAGGTTCAATACCGGATCTGATCACCGACTCCTCCGAGGCTCTCTGAATATCAACTTGAAGCTTGAAAGAAACCGTCTGATGAAGTCCACGCTCCGACCTGACCCAATCCAAATCATGGCGGGCACCGAGAAGTTTCAGCAGCTTCTCGGGAATAGATTTGCTGCCTTGGAACCCACTGATGACGTTGACGAGACCCTACACAATCTGGTTGAAACGTTGAGGGACGAGGGCATCAAATTCTGTGGAAAGCAGCGTACTGGCAAGAAGTCCAAACTCTCGGATGAGACTCTTGGGCTGATGACAAAAAGACGGGAGACCACCCAAGCGGCTTTGTCAGAGAGGTCAGACCTGAACAAGCGGATTGCGAAGATGGTACGGCACGACCTTCGAAGCTCCAACACGCGCCTCATTCAAGAGGCGATAGAGCGTAACCGAGGGTCCAAAGTATTCACTCAGCAGCTTGGCAGGAGCCACCTGACAAAGCTTAAAACGCACGATGGGAGGACCGTATTGTCAAAGCCGGAGATATCCGCCGAGATAGAGGATTTCTATGGCCGATTATACGCTGCACATGCCCTTCGTTACCGACGAGATGACCGAGATTCCAGAGCCACCCTGACACGCCACTATACCGACGAACTGCCTGACATCAGTCAAGACGAGATCGTGTTAGCTCTAAGGCAGCTTAAAAATGGAAAAGCCCCCGGTGAGGACGGAATTACTTCAGAGCTTCTTAAAGCCGGAGGAGCTCCTATTATACAGGAGCTGCAGAACCTCTATAACACCGTCCTTCACAGTGGGAGAACTCCAAAGGCGTGGAGCGGGAGTTTGGTGGTGCTCTTTTTTAAGAAGGGAGATAAAACCCTTCTTAAGAATTACAGACCCATTTCACTCTTGAGCCACGTCTATAAGCTGTTCTCACGAGTGGTCACGAACCGTCTCGCCAGGAGACTCGACGAGTTCCAGCCACCGGAACAGGCTGGGTTTCGCGGAGGATATGGCACCATAGACCACATACACACAATGAGGCAGATTATACAGAAGTCCGAAGAGTATAATCAGCCCCTGTGTCTGGCTTTTGTGGACTATGAGAAGGCATTTGACTCCGTCGAAACCTGGGCTGTTCTGGATTCCTTACAGCGATGCCAAGTAGACTATCGTTATATCGAGGTGCTGATATGTCTCTACGAGGCCGCCACCATGAGTTTCCAAGTACAGGGCCAGCAATCTAATCCCATCCAATTGCGCAGAGGAGTGAGGCAGGGGGATGTCATATCCCCGAAACTGTTCACTTGCGCATTGGAGGATATGTTTAGGTTGCTGGACTGGAAAGGAAAGGGCATCAACATAAACGGCGAGTACATCTCACACCTGCGATTCGCTGATGACATAGTCTTAATGGCGGAGTCGCTTGAGGAACTGAACCGGATGCTGGACGGCCTAGCTTCAGCCTCCCGATGTATCGGTCTTGGCATGAATTTGGATAAAACCAAAGTCATGATCAATGGCCACATTGATCCAAGGCCGGTGGTCGTACATGGTCACCTTCTCGAAACTGTTTCCGAGTACACTTACCTTGGGCAGATTCTGCAGTTGGGTAAAAACAGTTTCGAGAAGGAGGCCAAAAGGAGGATCCAGCTAGGCTGAGCAGCATTTGGGAAACTACGTCGAGTCTTCTCGTCATCCATACCGCAATGCTTGAAAACGAAAGTTTTCAACCAGTGCGTCCTACCCGTTATGACCTACGGAGCTGAGACGTGGACACTCACGATAGGGCTGGTCCACCAGTTCAAAGTCGCTCAGCGAGCTATGGAAAGAGCTATGCTCGGAGTTTCTCTGAAGGATAGGATTCGCAACGAATACATCCGACAGAGAACCAAGGTTATCGACATAGCTCAAAGAATTAGCAAGCTGAAGTGGCAGTGGGCCGGCCATATTTCGCGAAGAACCGACGGCCGCTGGGGCAAACGTGTTCTTGAGTGGAGACCACGACTCGGTAAACGTAGTGTAGGACGCCCTCCGACCAGGTGGGATGACGACTTGCGAAAGACTGCAGGTAGATGCTGGATGCGGCAAGCTGAAGACAGGGCGCAATGGCGCTCATCGGGGGAGGCCTATGTCCAGCAGTGGACTGATATAGGCTGATGATGATGATGATGATGATGTAAGTTTATTATAATGTTTGTAATGTAGGTATTTAGTGTATTTGTTACCAATTATTTATTAAATTGCCACCGTCTATACTATTGTTCGTTCATGTCCAGTCCATCCCAAGGTTGCCTGGAAGTGATCACTCTCAGCGATAAGGCCGCCCTTTATACTTTTATTCTAAGTTTTTATCTCTGTATTATTTTCTGTTTTATGTGGTGTAATAAAGTGTTATCTATCTATCTATCTATTAATTCTAACTCAAAATGAAACCTACAACTACGCAAAAAGAATAACCCCTACGCATTTAGAAACAAATATAAACTAGAATTAGCTAAAGCACGTACTGATTACGGCAAGAATACAGTTGTTTACGAGGGAGTGCAAGTGCACTTCTCATCATCATCCTCCTTAATCTAAGTAGGCAAGTTAGTGCCTAATGAGATTAAGGAATGTGCTACCATTAGCAGGTTCAGAAAAAAATTAAAGAAATTTAGCATCTAATTTATTTAATTTAGCCTACCTTAAGCATCTATATATAAAGAAAGAAAAAAAAAGAAAGAAAATATTTTTATTTACCTTAAAAACTAGCATACACAACAAACTTAAAACTACGCAAATTAATTAATTAAAACATATATAAACATAAATTAATTAATTATATAATAAAAACTTTAATAAAGCATCCTTAAAGTTTATAAAAACATAGATATATATACCTACTTACTATATTTACTTACTATACTTACCGCCTACTGGCCCCGGAGGTGTAATATATAGATTAAGCATTAATTTTAAGATTTATTGTACCTCATTTAAGTGTTTTTTTTTTTTGTTTTATGAGAAATAAACATCTTTAGACCGAATCAATAGAGAAATAATATAAAAATAATTCTTATAGAATGTGACCATTAAATTAACTAAGGTCGTACCATTAGCCTCTCGCGTATTTCTATCTGGTAATATCATTGAAATCTAATCGGCACTGTGACGAAAACCTTTTGTTAGTACTTAGTGTAAATCTTGTAAAAGGTTATTGGTTATTCTCGTTCTCTCTCTCTCTCTCTCTCGTTCGTGCTTACAACAAAATCGTTTTGAATAAATTTTGTAATATTGAAAGCTTTTATGATTCCCTAAACGCTTTCAATAAGCAAACTTTTTGTAACAAAATTGTGTTCACGAAGCCGGTGTTAAGTCAAACTAAAAATTGTTACAAAGTCTTCGAGCCTCATTGAGTAAAATGATTTCACATTTTGGGAGAACGCCAGAACTTTGCTCAATAAGATGAGTGAAAATTTATGTCACATAAAGAACATGAAAAGCCCCGTTGACGGCAACGTTCGAGTTCCAACTTTGCACCACGTAGGCAAAGAGTTTGTAGGGTATCGTAGCAACACGGGTATTTGTGAAATTTCTCGTACAAAGATGTGGTATTATTTATAATTGTTAAGGCTCTGTCGCTTGAAGATCAAATACCTATATATAAGTAATATGAGACGTAAAGAAATCTTTATTTAGTTAATGGAAATTTATAATGTCGTTTAGAAAATAGAAATCAGCAAAACTAGTTTTGTAAGCGTAGGTAGTAAACGTCAAGAGTGACGGACCAAGTGTTTTTCTATCAATTAGTTTTAGGTGTTCCTCAAACGCGTTAACATCTGGATCTTAGTAGAGTCCAATATGAATGGTTAAATAGGTGGTAGTGCAAAACAAAGCTTCTTTCCAATAACGGTTATTAATGACCTTGATCGGGGTCCTACGACTTTGATTGATGGTTATTTTGCGTAACATAAGTAGAAGGACGAAATTTTATTAAAAGCAAGGGAAATGTAGGTAGTTCTTTGAAAGAAAGGTGCAAAGTTGAATATATTTCTCGTTAAAAATGTTTACAAGAGTGTCAAAAGAACTCAGTTTCCTGGTTTGGATAACGTGTTTTTTCATGCATAAAGCAAATAGGTATTTTTGGGTGAACACGTGACTCACTCACGTGTTCGTGCCAAAGTGCCTACTGATACCCGGCTTGTTATAAAGAAAACTTCTTAGAAGTTTGGTAAGATTATTGGAATAAAGGAGCAAGATGATACGTGACTGATTGACTGTAATTTTTTTTGTCTTATAAAATCATATTATATAATATTCGGATCAAGAGACCAAGGCTTAATAAGACAGAAAACACCAACAATCGAAAGACATGGTGTGGGTAGGTAGAGTGTGGTAATAGTATTTGATTTATTTTCTAGTCTTCGTAATCTCTTATAAGATTATCATCATCATCATCAGCCTATAGCAGCCCACTGCTGGACATAGGCCTCACCCAATGAGCTTATAGGATGACTAGGTATATAGTAATCCTATGTATCCCGATTATTATTTTGTAGATCAATATTGCTCTACAGAATAAAAATCGGATGGCTCGAATCAGTTCATAAGTGACGACAATTACAAAGTTTCCAAATATGACCACATGATGTCGAAGAGATTTCACAAGCTAGCAAATGGCTCACCATGACTCTACCAACATGTTGCCTCCATATAATACTAAAGTGATAAGCTCCAGAGGATTACGTCAGAGACCCGATAAGTCACGGTAGGCCGGCTGTATTAAAAAGTAATCCATCTCAAATAATAACGGCCGTTTATCGTTTCTTTCAGGCGGGTTTTCATCGCGAAAATTCTTACACCGGAAAGTAAATTTGAAAAGGGTCGTGCGGCAGGAATTATAATGCCTGAGACCTGATGAAACCACCGAATTAAATAGACAGGACTGGAGTCAACTGGTTAATTTAGATGCCCCTTAACAGAGAATTGTTAATTGGAGTGGATTAGGCATCGTTTAAATTGTTTATTCTGATTAATCATACATGTAACATTACAGCACTTTACAGCTAAGTTGTTACATTATAAACATCATAAAAAACACAAAAAAAGAAAATACTAATTTAGGCACCTACTAACAGTAAAAAACAGAATTAACACGTAAAAATTACACATAGAAAAATCTGAACATCTATCTAAAATTAAAATCATCATCATCATCATCAGCCTCTAGAAGTCCACTGTTGTATATAGGCCTCAAATTAAAATAAACTGGCCCAATAAAAATAATTCTTCATCGTGTTAAAGGCAAAAACCGTTGCTGCCTTATGACATCTGAGTGAAAATAATTTTTGAATAGAAATTGTTAAATAATTATTTTATAAGTTAGACGATAACAATTTCTGTAACTTAAAGAAGCAACAAAAATATTTTTGTTGCTTCTTTAAGTTTGTTTGTTATTACAAAATTGTTTTTCTATAGAAGGTATAAAATATTGGAACCTATTTCTACGAATGAAAGATATAACTTAAGCATTGAAATACGTCACTGGAACGACAAAAGTTCCAGCAAACTTAAATGAAACCTATCGCTTGGAACTTATGAGATGGCAAAATTGAAACGCTCCCTCTTGTTTCTATAATAACATGCAAATTACATCGTTGCCATTCTTGTAACAAGGACTAGGCCCATTAGAACTGCTGGTGCAAAGTCAAAGTACGGTTAAGAAGGCTTTAGTATCCATTATGCACTTTCTGCCCGACTGTTGCTTTGGGACCTCCCATTTACCGGTAGGTACCTTTAGGGGTATCTGAGCGAATTGCTAGTCTCCCATTATATTGTTTCTTGCTCTTACTTATCGTTTGTTCACCTCCGATGTCAACGAAACGTCACCGATATTGAGGTGACGACGGTGACAAAATAGCGGTACATGGGTACATTCATGTGCTAAAAGCTGAAACCTGAAGTAGGTACATTCCTGAGTCCTTAGTACTTATGGGTTGGGCATAGCTTACGACAACTATAAACGTTTTCGTTTCCTTCCTGTATATTATATTTAGCTCCTTTGAGGGCAGCTACCGGATACATAAGAACTACTAACCTTTTAGTAACATGACAGCGATCCAATAGTTGCATACAAACTCTTCGTCTTTGTTTTGCTGATTAAAAACCCATACTAAGGGATAAAGTGAACGAGCTGTTTTCCATCAAAACGAATAGGGAGTTGTAAATTTCAGGATTCACGGAATTTTGCTGACGAGTTATTTTTTTTCGGTGAAAAATGAATAGCTGGCAAAAAAATGCTTGATCATAATCCGCACTGAAATGCGAGAAGATTTTTCGTCGAAATGTAAATGGTGAAAAGGCAAAAACTTTAAATGCGAATTTTTGTTTGTGACATAGAACGGAGTCAAAACGAAAAAGAAGAGAAAAGTAACTGCGAAACGCTAGTAAAATAGTATAATCAACCAACTTCAAAAAAGGGGGATTACTCGAAAACCTTCCTCTGACTTCATAAACCCGTCTAACTGATCTCGAGTATAGCGATTAGGAACCGTTTAGCAATTCATTTTTATATAAATAATCTCCACTCCATCTATATATTAATTAAATAGAATTATAATAATAGTCTAAGATTTTTTTTTATTCTTACTAACATATATTTTTTATCTATGTCATCTCAAAATAAATAAATTATTATTATTATCTATAAAATAATACTATCTTGGGGTGGTCTCATCAAACTTTCATAAAATGTGTGTAAGTAATAATAAATAATAATAAATAATGCTGGACAATTCACACAACATTATCTAGCCCCATGATAAGCAGAGCTTGTGTTATGGGTATTAAATAACTGATATACATAATACAATACATTAAATAGATAGATATTTTTTATTATACATAGAAAACGACCAGAATACCCGAAACAAATATCTGCAGATCGTACACACAATTGTTCCGAGGCGGGAATCGAACCCGCAACCTCCTGCGTCGCAGGAAGACCTTCGCCCACCGCGCCACATCGGTCGTCAAGTCTAGTTTGTCACTAGACAAAATAGAAACTACGGAAAAATAATAATGTTCTAGGAAATAACATATAAGCTACTATTATCGCCTCAAACACGCGCTGAACCTCGGCTAGCTGCAAGTATATTATAAATAATCATAATAATTATTTATTTCGGTTATTTTTCGTCTTGGAAACGAAACTAACCTACATCATGAAATAATATATCAGACGAAGATAATCAGAAATAATTAGCTATTTCCTCCACAGTGCCTTCAGAAGTCTTTATATCTGTTAACAGGAGGGTAAGTACTACAAATAGCTACATAATTATTTCGTAGTATGAAATCTGGAACAGTTCGTGAGCCCGAGTTCGTTAATCGTAACAAGCCTTTACTCTATGAAACCAGCTGTATTTGTGTACAAGCTCTGTCTTTCTTGGAATTTATCGCGAATTCTTTGAGAAATTACAATTTTGCTTCTTAGTGTATTTTTAAACTCACTTGTTGGCAGAACATTATCAAATTTGAGAGAAACCATTTCAATTACCAAATTTTTATTTGATGTAAGTCGGAGAAAAATAAGTATTTGACAAAAAACTACATAATATATTTTGTGCCCGACGCCCTATGTATGCCGCCATCTTTCAGTCAAATATCAAATATCAATATCAAAGTGCTATAGTTCCTTTAGACCCGTCTCTTGTACAAGTCACAAAATTCAAATTACATGTTCTCATATTATGTCTTTAAGTTGTTATTCATTTTTCTATTCATCTTGGCCTCTATAATGGCACTTTTGGTGATGTCGTCCTTATTTGTCTTAATAATAATAATGTAAATCCGTTTATTAGCTGTTAGTGATATTGATAAGATAAGTTAATTTATAATTATTAAGAGCTGTGGATTTTATTCATAAATAAAATAAATAAATAAGTAAAACTAGGAAATAAAGTGATCGCTTGGACATTTTCTTCACTTCAACCTTTTTAAGGTAAAGTGAAGATGCGAACAAGAAACCTTTACCTTGTTAGAGTTAGTGAGTTCCTTACAGAGTTGTATCCAATTTATCGTCTGGTATGTTACATTAAGTCGCAGTAACGAATCAACTTCAATCAGCTCTCGAGATTATCTTGACAACTGGGAATTGCGAATAAACCTGGTTCAAGAGAGGATTAATTGAATCTGCGACGTTGGATTACACCCTTCTGGTAGATTTTGACGATACAACTGATTTTAGCAGCTATTTATCAGTTAACCCATCCTAACAGACTATATCAATTGACGACAGGGATACCCTAGGCGGCTCTTTAGTCAACTGATCCCGCTCATCATTTTGTCATATCAGTTAGTCATATCATATCATTTAGTCAACTCATCCCACGGGATGAGTTGACTAAATAATTAATTTTATCATATTTTCTTTGTCAACTGATCCCTCTTTAAAAAAAGATAAAAAGTAATGTATTATTTGAAATATATGTACACACGTGAACAAAAATCTTTGGGAAAAAAATTACATACCATTGTTTGGTACCTACTGATATACTCGTAACTATTAAAATACACCAAAAACTAGGTCTAAATAAGTACCTAAGAGTAAAAATGTACATTTACTCATTTACTGAGACGCGAGGCGTCACACGTCGTCGTCGCATTGAATTCAAACATATAGTTATGACGACGGACGGACGAACGGACAGCGGAGTCTTAGTAATAGGGTTACCCTTTGGTTACGGAAC
Source organism: Eupithecia abbreviata (assembly GCA_943735965.1). Taxonomy (NCBI): domain Eukaryota; kingdom Metazoa; phylum Arthropoda; class Insecta; order Lepidoptera; family Geometridae; genus Eupithecia; species Eupithecia abbreviata. The sequence goes on along the minus strand of OX030979.1, from coordinate 8,378,545 downwards.
CCTAAAAAGCATGAACATGGGGGCCCAGTCGTAACACTTTCGTTACGGCTTTGCTCCTATGTTAAGAGTACCACTCACTATTGAAAAGCGATGCGTGTTGATTTGATTCTAATCGTATACATTTTCTATGGCCAAAACCACATTGTAAACACCCGAAGTTTCGTCACGTCGGGTATTAATATAAGCTGATTGTGGTTATAGAAAATTACAAGGTTTAATCGAACTCAACATGGTTTGTCGAGTCGCGTGCCGTTAAATAATGTCTTCAGATTTAACCATGAGAAGTTACGTCAGATTATTGTGGTAGTTTTCTATGCCTAACCAAACAAAACTTATCAATCTTCACTCAAAAGCAAAACAAACCTTCAAAGGGACCACAAAACTCGCAAAAACGCTCAAAAACCTCCTAATAATGAGGAACACGACTTGACCTCCTTAAAAAGAACCTTCAAACACTTCAATATGATCAGTGGCCGCTTCACTTGCCTATTTCCCATGGGTCCAGATCCATTGGTCGATAATCCTGATACCCTTAGCATAACAAAAGAGCTGTTGAGGATAAAAAGTTTGACTTTCATTCTAACGCCTCTTGAATTATTTATTTAGTTAAACTCAAGATACGGACGTGAAGTAATATAAATAAAAATAGCTACTGCTTGAATATTTAAATATACTGCCGAAGTTTTATCAATTTCCGGTTGTATTTTATTGCTGCGAGATGTTGCAATACAATAATTACTTACTTTTCTTTCTCTCTCTTCTAGATTATTTAGATTCGTTCTTTCTAGACTTGAAACTTAACGAAAATTAATAAATATATTATTGACGACCGATGTGACGCGGCGGGCGAAGGTCCGCGGGTTTGATTCTTTCCTTGTGACAAATATTTGTTCCGATTGTTCTAAGTATATTCTATGTATATAAAAAATTTATTTCTATATTATGTATTGTATTAAGTATATCAATCATCTAGTACCCATAACAGAAGATCTAGTTAGCTTGAGGCTAGATAATGCTGTGTGGATTGTTCAGGTTAATTTATTAGTGATGACTGTCGCATATTATATTATTATATTCATATTATTATTTACCATGATCTCGGGCCATAAAGTGACCCGGTCCTTTGGAAGGCTTGCGTGGCGCCGAAGCCAACAGCACAGAGGCCCTTTGAAAAGTTAATCTAAAGGCGATGGCTACACATAGCGGGTATCATCCTCGGGTGCACAATATGATACACCCAAAGATAGTATCCGCCAGGTGTAGAGACTATTGCAAAGAAAAATGAAAGAAATAAAACCAGGCTATTGTGATGGATGGATGGACTGGATAATCGGGCTATAGGGGTGATTGCGGACGTCTGCCTTAAACAAGTCAATCATAATGTTAAGAAGAGTGGCAGACGGTGGCTTGCCGAATGCTGGATGGGTTCCTTTAAAAGCCTTATTATTAGTATTATATTCATATTATTATTCCTTATCTAACACAATAATATTTTGACACTGCCTTATAATAAAATAGCTACATAAGTATAACATTTCCTTACAAATAAAGGACCTATGTATGTATAGCGGAAGAGAAATAGCCCTGGCATAGTGCCACACTTCATTATAATGAAAATTTATGATAATTTCGCTATAAATGGGCATCCAACATCGTCACAGTGATGTGTATTTGATGAGAGTCACATTTTATTGAAATAATATCATAAAGGCTTATGGAATGTCTAAAAATCGAGCTGATGAGCGGTACTTATATACGACATTGTATAATATAGAATAATACCTAATACTTTATTGGACAAAATTTGTATATAGGTGAGCATAATACTAAATGGCATTCTTTACCTGCTAACCTTTGTTAGCAGGTATTATTAAACATGACCTGTCAAAAGACCTCACAATAAAATAATTATAAAATTAGCTTTAATAAAAGGTACCCCTTGGGGCAAGGAAGGTACCTAGGAAAATTTTTCATCAATGTTTCCCCCGTAGGGCTCTACTTCTAGACTTGCGAAAATAGATTAAACTTTAAGAACATTAGTTAAGCCACATTCGACGACCGATGTGGTGCGGTGGGCGAAGGTCCGCCTGCGACGCAGGAGGTTGCGGGTTCGATTCCCGCCTCGGAACAATTGTGTGTACGATCTGCAGATATTTGTTCCGGGTGTTCTGGTCGTTTTCTATGTATAATAAAAAATATCTATCTATGTAATATATTGTATTATATTTATCAGTTATCTAGTACCCATAACACAAGCTCTGCTTACCATGGGGCTAGATAATGCTGTGTGAGTTGTCCAGCATTATTTATTTATTTATTGTCATTCGTTGTGGACCAGTGGGCAAAGGTCAGGCTGCTATACAGAAGGCGTAGGGTTCGATTCCCGCCTCGGGACAAAATTTCGTTCAGGATGTTACGGTCGTTTTTCTATGTATAAAAATATATTTCTAGGTATATGATGTACCTAATTGTATTATGAATATCAGTTATCTATAGTATTCATAAAACAAGCTCTGCTTAGTTTTGGGATAGATAATGAGTTGTGTGAATTGCATAGCAATATTAATTATTGTATTTATTAATAAACAAATTAAAACGCTGTCTTTAAATCCGTTTCTCGGTCTGTATGTAGTCTGTCCTCACATACATAAATTCAAATTTCAATGTGTATGCTTGCTTTTATCCGGCAACGAGTATTCCATCAGTTCACTGAGCATACCGAAGTGCCTCCAGATAGGCCTGTTGTGGGAATATGAAGTCAATCGATCATATTTTATCGGAATTTTCTTGCAGAAGGCAAATTATACCTAAGTAGTAGGACCTACCTTAATAGGGTACGTTTTGAGTGTGGGCGGGAGCGGGGGCTTAAGCTTGTAGCTCAATTTACAGCATTGCCATGGGCCTCAATTCAATTGTTAGCGTAACCTTTAGCTACATTTAACAGCGAAAGCATAAAGTAGCAGACGAAAGTAGAAAGTAGCCGAACCTTCACATTTTTGCCAATAAATGTTTCTTATCACGACCAAAATTCAAACGCTGTCTTTCAACCCGTTTCTCGATGGAATGGGATACCAATTTCCTTTGATATTTGATTTAATTTACCTAAATATTTCTCTTGTACATTAACTTACGAGTATATTACAGTCAACCCTGGCCTTCGCACTTTGGTGGTTGGTAGGTATGCCTTATACATAATATCAAACATTCTCCATGAATTAGGAACGTATCTAAATATCGAGTGGTTTTACAGTGTATCTAAAGACATACCTACCTACACTATTGGTAGAGTCACTCAGTCGTCTGTCTATGACAGTGATTTGACGACCTCTGTGACGCAGAAGGCTGCGGGTTCGATTCAACTCGGGACAAATAAAACGACGATTTACAGATATTTGTTCTCGTTGTTCTGAATCATCGAAGAACAGAACACATACAAGACGCAGCGGAATTAAGAGAAACCAATCTTGATGTAGGCCGAGAACAGAGATTGCTCTCTACGATAGAATAGAGAATAATGACATCGCATCATCACACATTGCGTAGATAATTGAAGTATTAAAAATAATTTAAGCATTCGATGACGAAGGGACGAATTTTTTGTCTATACTACACTAGACAAAAATCCCCGCCTTCCACTACTGCACCTAACAGTGTCTCAGTACTAGTTTCAATACCCAAGTTCTTGAATTCGCAGCTACTGAGTACCGTGAAAAAAAACATATGACAGAGAACCACAGTAGCCGACAAAGCTCAAAGAATTAGCAGTGAGCAGGCTATATATCGCGAAGAACCAACAACCGCTGGAGTAAACGTGTTCTTGAGTGGAGACCGCGACTCGGCAAACGTATTGTACGACATCCTCCGGCCAGGTGGGATGACGACTTGCAAAATACTGCAAGAACATGCTGGATGCGGCAAGCTGACGACAGGGTGCTATGCTCATTAGGGGTGGCCTATGTCCCACAGTGGAATATTATAGGTTGATGATGAGTACCGAGAAAACCACAACAATAGTGGCTATCCCGGTACTGATCAATTTGTCTTTATAGCAGAACACATAGAGAACTCAGAGGCAGCGATGAGTAATGGGCATTTCATTTGAAGTGAGTGATCGCCTCCGTAACGGATGGTTATTCGGGACACCAAACATCAATTATGGACATACATCTATGTATAAACTATTTTGTTGACAATCTTATATTGAATCAATCTAGATTAGTAGTGTCTTTAGTTGTCAATTCAATTGAATAGCGTTTTTATTTTTTCGCAAAAGATATTTTTTAAAATTTTTTGGCTTAAGTTTAATATATAGCAAAGTATTTTGTTTTGCAGGATACTGGTGCCCGTAAGAGGTTTTAAAACCCGTGGTACGCAGGATAATTTGGGATACTTAGAGCACTGCCTCATTAAGACGCCATGGCGACGTCGCCGGCTACGTATCCAAGCAGTTAATATTGAAATGTATGTTACCTAACTCACTTGGTGACGGTATGGCAACGTCGTCAATTTGGAAGCGTAGCCACAAGCGACAGCTCCCTACGTGGCTTATGGCTACTCTGGCGGCCTGGCGACGTTGCCACTATAATGTACACGTGTAAACTGCACCTCCCTCACTCAGTCGCCAGTCAGCCGCCATTTTGGACGCTCGCTCAAATATTTATTTGTATTTGATGTTGAAAAAAATTTGTCGAAGACGAGACGTCCTTGTTTATGGGATAGTTCATCAAATGATTATTCTGATCGTTATTATTATTATTCCATAGTTTCCTTTTTTTATTTTTCCATTTTTCTGCGACGTACATAACAAAGAAGTGCAATTTCTTCTACGTCCATTCCTGACGACGTAAACGAACTGACTGTTGAGATGCCATGGCCACTCGACATGGCGACCTTCGGTTGCCAGAAGTATCCAGACTTGCGCCGCCGGCGACGTCGCCATGGCGGCCTAATGAGGCAGAGCTCTTCAAAACTAGAAAAGGCATTAAAAACTAGTTTTTGCAAAAATGACACTAAGTTAGACCTAGTAGAATAAAATAATAGAAAATAAATAATAATAAAAACTGTTACAATAAAATAAAGAAGATCTGGACACATCAATGTGTGTATCCGAATCGTTGTTAAATAAAAAAAAAATGAATTAAAGGTATGTATAAGTTTTTTTATTTTAGGATTTTTATTTCAGTTTGTTCACATACACTCATCATCATCATCAGCCTATATTAGTCCACTGCTGGACATAGGCTTCCCCCAATGAGTGCCATAGCTAGACATAATATTTCATAATATTCACATTCATACACTCATACCCAATCATAATTATATTAATAGGTAAGCAGTACCATACTATCATTTTCAAACTAAATGCAATAAAAAACCTACTAAAAATTCCTTCTTTCAAGATATTTTTTTTTATGTAAAATGTTTTTTACTATATTTATCTCTAATTATGATGGAGTCAATTTTGTGATCGTACGTGTCTAGATTAAGCGGTTTACAATAAAAACTACAAAAATAATAAAGAAAACCGTAGTTTGATTTAAATTACAATAAACTTTGGACCGAGCTTCGTTAACCATAGTAGAGTAACACAGTTAATTCTCGCCCAACATTGACTCCCCTATAAACTCTGATACGGGGTTCACCACTTGCATGCGCTAGTTCGTAACTTTAGATTCATCCACAGAGTAGCAGTTAGATGAGGAATGAGGGTAGCTTTATTAGCTATCTAATCTGGAGCAGCTCTAGAGACCAAAGGAGTTGAAATGATCTTTATCTTACAAAATGTAATGTAAGTTTTTTTTAAATCAAGAATAGCATAGAATAGTTACTTAAAATAGTACATTTATTTAGACACAGGTACAAAATACAGCCATAGAATTAACAAAGAAGGTTTCAAGGTTTCCATATATATATAGTATATGACGACCGATGTGGCGCGGTGGGCGAAGGTCCGCCTGCGACGCAGGAGGTTGCGGGTTCGATTCCCGCCTCGGAACAATTGTGTGTACGATCTGCAGATATTTGTTCCGGGTGTTCTGGTCGTTTTCTATGTATAATAAGAAATATCTATTTATGTAATGTATTGTATTATGTATATCAGTTATCTAGTACCCATAACACAAGCTCTGCTTACCATGGGGCTAGATAATGCTGTGTGAATTGTCCAGCATTATTATTATTATTATATATATTTTATGATATGTATGTAGTATGTAAGTATTATGTAAATAATTTATTTTTAAGTTATTTCTGTACATAGTTTTCTATTTAAAGTGCAATAAAGAATGAATCATTCTATCTATCTATCTGCATAAAAAGTTTTAATAAAATTTTGTTTGCAAGAAGAAGGTTACTAGAACCTCGATTATCCGAAGCCTTAATAATCCGAACTCTGACTTAGTTTATCCGAACGTTGTCGCAGATTTGTAAAAAAAAATCCTGTCGAAATTACATAAGGGTGCAAGTAACACATCTCTAGCACTTTATGTTATGTTGTTCCTGTTTATATTACAACGTTAATATGTATGTCAAATTGTAACAGGCTGTACTATTTTTATGTGAAAAGGCGTAGTTTTTTGATCTGGTCCCAAAGAAAAAAAAAACACATTTCGATTATCCGAACTTTTGATGGTCCGAACTGGGCTCAGTCCCAATTAGTTCGGATAATCGAGGTTCTGCTGTACTGGCATGAATTAGTTTAGGGAGAAAACATTAAATTCGGTAGCTTAACAATTTTTGAAACAGCAACGGTTCATTTGCTGATGATCTCAGGCCATGGGCGGCTTTGTTTGTGGTACCATCAGTGTTTGGATTCATCTTAGGCGGGAAGCTCGCTGCGGATATCTAGGCCCGTCACATCCGGGAGCGTAACCGGGCGCGCATCGAGCTGGCCACCTGAGTCCTTGCCCCGCGCGCCGCAGTCGCCAATCACCGCCCGTGCAGTACACACGCTTGTGTTAGCGCGCGTCGCGAAATTCGAAATTACAATCTCTTGTTCTTGAATGAAAAACTATTCATTTTAAACTTATAAACCTCGAACACGAGGTTTTTAGTGTCTTGTGTGTGAGTGAGTTTTGTTTTTGGATTCTGTGTGGGATTTTTATTTCTGAAGCCGCGAAGAGGTTTTCTTTTTCAGCGCGTTAGTTCAGGGTGAGTTTATTTTAGTTAAATAACGTTGGTAAAAACCTGATATTAAACAAAAATTTAGGAAGTAGGTATACGCCTGTAATTTTCAGGCGGTATTGTGTTTGTATTCCCACTCTATCAATGTTTCGTAGCAAAAATGCGTAACGTAGACCCTCGAATTACGGGAAATCACAACTACAATTACGGAATCCTAGAATTTACGCACGACGTATATCGTAGTAAATAGTTAGTTGTATGAACAGTAATAATGTTGATACTTATGTAACAACATAATCGATGTATTTTGAACAAAGGACCTCTTTAGTTTGAAATTTTTTACCGTAGGCAGTAAAGAAAATGGATAGAACTGTGTCAGTGGATACGACATAGCTTTCATAAGCTGCCTCAAATTATTCCCTAAGCAACAGTTTTTCAAGGATTTTTCACGGATTAAGAAATCTTTTCCCTACTTTTATATTAAAACCACTTGTAGATTTGCCGAGAAACAGTTATATTTTCCTTAAAACTTTCTTTTTTGTCTTTCATACAGGATATTGTATGAAAGACATATGACACAGACAATATTATTGAGTCTGTCTTTATCATCTCTACCAACCTGATCTGAGATATCTATTGCTGTAATTTAGATTTTTTTATTAGTTATTATAAGGATTCTTATGAAGCTATTGCTACATTAAAAAAAACCATATTCCTGCGAAAGACTGCAGGTAGATGCTGGATGCGTCAAGCTGAAGACAGGGCGCTATGGCGTTCCTTGGGGGAGGCCTATGTCCAGCAGTGGACTATCATAGCAGTGGCTGATGATGATAAAGATGATTGCTACATTAGCAATTAAATTCAAATACCTTCCTATTTAATAATAATAATGGATCGATTCGTATAGCATCATCCAGCCCCGAGCTAAGCAGAACTTGTGTTATGGTCTCTAGATAACTGATATAGGTACACATAATACAAAACATTACATAGATATATATTCATTGGGATGTAGTACATTTCAAAACACCTGTTATTTTTCATAATGATCAACTACTACTTAACATATAGCCTTATAACCTAAAACTAGAGAGCTTACAGCGGTTATTAAAGTAATAACTAGCTATTTCCAACTGCGGGTATATAATGTAGATAAATAGGCACCCGCACATGTTATCATGTAGGTATTTACTATGTACACAATTTAACCTACAGCCATGGCCTAGAACAAAGTGCTATGTAAATTTTAAAAAGATTAGAACAATTATGTGAAATCCATGAAAATTCTTCAAATTTATGGCTCTATACGAAGTGCTGTAGGTATCATCATCATCATCATCATCAGCCTATATCAGTCCACTGCTGGACATAGGCCTCCCCTGATGAGCGCCATTGCGCCCTGTCTTCAGCTTGCCGCATCCAGCATCTACCTGCAGTCTTTCGCAAGTCGTCATCCCACCTGGTCAGAGGGCGTCCTACACTACGTTTACCGAGTCGTGGTCTCCACTCAAGAACACGTTTGCCCCAGCGGCCGTCGGTTCTTAGCGAAATATGGCCGGCCCACTGCCACTTCAGCTTGCTAATTCTTTGAGCTATGTCGATAACCTTGGTTCTCTGTCGGATGTATTCGTTACGAATCCTATCCTTCAGAGAAACTCCGAGCATAGCTCTTTCCATAGCTCGCTGAGCGACTTTGAACTGGTGGACCAGCCCTATCGTGAGTGTCCACGTCTCAGCTCCGTAGGTCATAACGGGTAGGACGCACTGGTTGAAAACTTTCGTTTTCAAGCATTGCGGATGACGAGAAGACTCGACGTAGTTTCCCAAATGCTGCCCAGCCTAGCTGTAGGTATGTGATACAGTAAAGCTTGTCGCACATCTGTACTGCTGCAGCAAAGCAAAAAAATTTGCATTCAAATATAGGCTTTAACTCGTAACTTTTAGAATGATTTTATACTGACGGCATCAGGTAATAGAACAAACAGCTTGCGGACCACTCGTTTAAAACTCGTGGGAAGCCATTTTGTCACTGTGAAATGTATCAAGATAAATTATAGATATCAAGTTTAAGCGCATGTTTGATTTTGCTGGGTGGCAGCGGTATTGGAGTAATATGCGCAGAGTTTAAGATTGTTGTTCGTACGCTGATTAAGTAATCAATGGTCACATCTCTTGTCACAATAGTTCTTGACGTTGACAAGAGGCTATTGATTAGCTAATTATAGAGATGATCAGCGTACGAATAACCGATTGTTTAGATAATTTCCAATGTAGGTAGATACCTATTTATATGGTTCCCTTTTACCTATGTCATATTGAACTCTGACTTGTAACACACTGGATCAATCTGAACTTTGAAACACGTCGATCATGGTACATCTTTCAAATAAATCATATTTACAGATACCTATTTATATGGTTCCCTTTTACCTATGTCATATTGAACTCTGACTTGTAACACACTGGATCAATCTGACCTTTGAAACACGTCGATCATGGTACATCTTTCAAATAAATCATATTTACAGATACCTATTTATATGGTTCCCTTTTACCTATGTCATATTGAACTCTGACTTGTAACACACTGGATCAATCTGACCTTTGAAACACGTCGATCATGGTACATCTTTCAAATAAATCATATTTACAGATACCTATTTATATGGTTCCCTTTTACCTATGTCATATTGAACTCTGACTTGTAACACACTGGATCAATCTGACCTTTGAAACACGTCGATCCTGGTACATCTTTCAAATAAATCATATTTACAGATAACTGGTATTTTTGGAACGTTTTATTGGATGATGATGATGTTATTGCATACGTAACATTGTCTATGTAAGTTTATTATAATATATTTGACGACCGATGTGGCGCGGTGGGCGAAGGTCCGCCTGCGACGCAGGAGGTTGCGGGTTCGATTCCCGCCTCGGAACAATTGTGTGTACGATCTGCAGATATTTGTTCCGGGTGTTCTGGTCGTTTTCTATGTATAATAAAAAAAAAATATCTATCTATGTAATATATTGTATTATGTATATCAGTTATCTAGTACCCATAACACAAGCTCTGCTTACCATGAGGCTAGATAATGCTGTGTGAATTGTCCAGCATTATTTATTTATTATAATGTTAGTAATGTAGGTATTTAGTGTATTTGTTACCAATTATTTATTAAAGTGCCACCGTCTTTATTGTTCGTTCATGTCCAGTCGATCCCAAGGTTGCCTGGAAGAGATCGCTCTCAGCGATAAGGCCGCCCTTTGTACCTTTATTCTAAGTTTTTATCTCTGTATAATTTTCTGTTTTGTGTGGTGTAATAAAGTGTTATCTATCTATCTATCTATTGCGATTTCTAACACCCTACCTGAGGCCGAATTCTGCTAAACAATCGCTTTACTATGACAGTGTCGCAGGATCGTCCATAGATGAAAGAAACTCTAGATAGTACGTGCGGTGCTATTTACACGGGGAAATATATATAATGGTAAAACCTTGATACTTACGACACACGTACCCTGTGTGTGTATCTGTAGTTTCTTTCATGGAAGGTAAAATGGCAAAATTTGTCATTCTGTCATTCTTCATCCATACCGCAATGCTTGAAAACAAAAGTTTTCAACCAGTGCGTCCGACCCGTTATGACCTACGGAGCTGAGACGCGGACACTCACGATAGGGCTGGTCCATCAGTTCAAAGTCGCTCAGCGAGCTATGGAAAGAGCTATGCTCGGAGTTTCTCTGAAGGATAGGATTCGGAATACATCCGACAGAGAACCAAAGTTATCGACATAGCACTGAGAATTAGCAAGCTGAAGTGGCAGTGGGCCGGCCATATCTCGCGAAGAACCGACGGATGCTGGGGCAAACGTGTTCTTAAGTGGAGACCACGACTCGGTAAACGTAGTGTAGGACGCCCTCCGACCAGGCGGGATGACGACCCGCGAAAAACTGCAGGTAGATGCTGGATGCGTCAAGCTGAAGACAGGGCGCTATGGTGCTCATTGGGGGAGGCCTATGTCCAGCAGTGGACCTATATAGGCTGATGATGATGTCATTCTGAGACGATACCATTGTAATGGTGAAGTGAAGCGATTAATTAAGTGGAATTAGTGCCCTGTTCTATAATAAAATTGAATACATAACAGCTATCATTGTTCAAAGAAGGCCATAGATAACAGCGTTAGTGCCTATTTATAGTTACCTATGGTTATAGGGGGCATCCACAACTACATACGAGCTGCTAAGAGTGTTAATACTCTAATTGGTAGTGTGCTATGTATCAATTCCGCGCAATTGATTTCTGAACTGAAGGAAACATTCAAGTTACGAGTATTGCTACCTTTCAGGGAATTACCGGAGAAATTTATTGAAAATGCATACCTCTGTAAAGGCAGGTTTTGATAGTATTTACTATATGAATAATTTTAACACTTTGACTGTGGTTTTTTTTCGACGACTGCGACCTTTTTTTTACCTAAAAAATTCGTGCTGCCGCTCTACACAGCGGTTGTGTTGCGCCGCACATGCGTTTCGTTCGAATAATATTACAGCTCTGCTGAGTCACAAAGATCTGTATTTTCTCAGCCGCTGCGCTAGTGTGGATTTACGCATATTAGTCACTTGTAGAAAACTCATACCGTGCGTTTTCAGCACTCAAAGTGTTAAGATCTAGATCAAACCTGAAACTATGAATAAATTACACCTGAAATCTAATATGATATATACTCAGGCAGCACCAGATTTTGACAGCTTTCTACAGAACGTACGGCGTGTGTTATTCTTTTGCGTGCTGAGTACCATGCATACTTACTCAGTGTGATTGTGAGCGATCCAAACTAACTAAGAAATGAACTGTCATCTCAAGGTACCGACCTACCTTTAGTGCTCCTCAAAAGAGCTTTTTATTATTTATAATGGATTTTGGAGACTATCTCAACTTATGACGATGAAGCCTACTAACGACTAACCCCCATATCTTTAGTCATTACCTCAAATAATTATCCACTTAAACTTGTTCAAGGGCGTTTCGAGTATTCCTCCAAAAAACTCGAGGGGTGTAAAGGGGGACTCCGACATCTCGCTCGTCTCCCAAGCCAACCTAACATACACGTGGTAAAAAAAAAAAAAAAGTAAAAAGTCTTTATTTTGAAACATACTTAGGTGCTAGAACAAAAATATGAAGCGATGCGACCTGCAGAAGTAAAATACTGTGTCGCAGGTCGCAAATAAAAGTAAACCCTGCTAGATAGCGAACTAGGCTCTGGTGAACATATCAAACCGTTTTCATAATTTGATAACTCATTAGTTTTAGAATTATTTTCCATTACTTGACACTGGCAGAAAAGTGTCCAACCAGACATAGTTGCTATTAACAAAGAATCATCATCATGATACCGAACTCGAGTATATTTTGAAGGAATGCTCGAGTCTCTACAGACGAGTTTGAGTGAGGGATAAGTTGAAGAATTATCTAAAGATACAGGAGTAAATCTGCGCCAACATAAGTATTTAGGATGATGTTGGGACTGCCCCAATTCAGTGCATCGGGAATGTTTGCGGAATATCAGACAAATGGCTTTGCTGCCATCCTCCGTAAAATTTAATTTTACTAACAAACTATGGCGGAAATATAATTACCACTGACTCGCCAGGTGTCTCGGTCCGGATATGTGTCGCCAGCTCGCGTCGAATTCGTGGAAAATGCAATTTCCAGACTTCCATTGAAAACTCAAAAACTATTCCAGCTTCCGAAGCTTCCCTCGTTTCAGAATACTCTGTTATTTCGTAACTTGATAAGACTGTCAGTGGTAATTATATTTCCGCCTAAGACCCTGAATGGGGTGGGAAATTGTAAATAGGAACGGCGGAACGGGCTTGAGGGCTTCGTTAGTTGTTCTATTCTAAAGGATAAGCAAGTTATTGATAAATTAAATTTTAGGTAGATAGAACTTGATTTAAACCAAGGGTTAAAAAAGAGACAAAGGTGCGTTTAGATTTAAGTACGCGGAGTCGAGCTCATGCAGTGAGGATAAAAGTCGTGTGATGCAATAGTTATTATAAACAATAGTTCTATAAGCTTATTCATTCATTAATGCTTGAAATCGAAAGTTTTCAACCAGTGCGTCCTACCCGTTATGACCGACGGAGCTGAGACGTGGATAGGGCTGGTCCACCAGTTCAAAGTCGCTCAGCGAGCTATGGAAAGAGCTATGCTCGGAGTTTCTCTGAAGGATAGGATTCGTAACGAATACATCCGACAGAGAACCAAGGTTATCGACATAGCTCAAAGAATTAGCAAGCTGAAGTGGCAGTGGGCCGTCCATATCTCGCGAAGAACCGACGGCCGCTGGGGCAAACGTGTTCTTGAGTGGAGACCACGACTCGGTAAACGTAGTGTAGGACGCCCTCCGACCAGGTGGGATGACGACCTGCGAAAGACTACAGGTAGATGCTGGATGCGTCAAGCTGAAGACAGGGCGCTATGGCGCTCATTGGGGGAGGCCTTTGTCCAACAGTGGACTAATATAAGCTGATGATAATGATGATTAATTCATTCAGTTTCCATGACGTATGCCCGAGAACAGTGCCAGCGTCATTAAGATTGAGGACAAACATATTTATAAACATAGAAAAATGTAATACAAAAAAGGCACCTATATAAATATAAAAGAGAATATATGTACATAGAATAGGTAATACTAACCCTATAATTTCAAATTAATAAATTATTGCATGTTTCTTATCAAAATGTTATAACTGATAGATTCCAGCCTTAGGGCTACATTTATGCAACAAACATCCATCCAAACATTCAAACTTTTGAAATTATTATATTTCTTTTGTCAATATGTACTCGTAAATACAATAATAAATAAATAAATAATAAAATAAATAATGCTGGACGATTCACACAGCATTATCCAGCCCCATGGTAAGCAGAGCTTGTGTTATGGGTACTAGATAACCGATATACATAATACAATACATTACATAGATAGATATTTTTTGATTATACAGAAAACAACCAGAACACCCGGAACAAATATCTGCAGATCGTACACACAATTGTTCCGAGGCGGGAATCGAACCCGCAACCTTCTGCGTCGCAGGCGGACCTTCGCCCACAGCGCCACATCGGTCGAATAATGTACTCGCAGATGGAGAACAAAGCTTTGCTCTTTAAAAAACTCTCTCAATAAAACTTTGTTTCTGTCATAAAAATATAGGTATTTAAAGTCGTAAAGGAACAAACAGAAATATATGAAGATTATATTTTCTCAACTCATAAAGCAGTTTTGATATTCGGCAATAAAAGTGAATAAACATACATCTTCTGGAAAGGTGTGAGTGCAGTGTTTATTTACTTATGATAGACCATTCGCGAGCCAAGAGATACGAGCCATGATTTTTCCAGGGCATCTTTGATGTTCAGATATTATTAGGTAAAATCAAGAAGAGCATCCTATTAAGAATAATAAATAGGTATAAATCAAACGTGTGGTCTTGATATGCTATGTTAATAAATAAATAAATAAATAATGCTGGACAATTCACACAGCACTATCTAGCCCCAAGCAGAGCTTGTGTTATGGGGTACTAGATGACTGATATACATAATACAATACATTACATAGATAGATATTTTTTTATTATACATAGAAAACGACCAGAACACCCGAAACAAATATCTGCAGATCGTATAAATATACACACAATTGTTCCGAGGCGGGAATCGAACCCGCAACAGGCGGACCTGCGACGCAGGAGGTTGCGGGTTCGATTCACCAAAGCTTGTATATCTACCAAGATGGTAGATAAATACGTGTATAATAATCATGGTTCTTAGAATAAACGATTTTTCGATTTGTTTCCAAAATCTTGTAGTTTTGAGACATTCTTTTTTATTTTTTGCTGAACGTTAAGAAAGGATTTTTTTTGCATTGGCCTAAATTGTCCCACTGCTGTGCACAGGCCTCCCTCAAATTTTTCCTCTCGATTCGTTCACTCGCGGTCATATCGAAAGAAGATTAATTAAATTATTTCTTTGGTAAATTGTAAATGTAAATTAATTACATGAACTACATATACAGTATATGACGATGCCATATTATTCTTACCAGGACAATAACTTTGTGTTTAGCCTATACTGATTGTTTAAATGTCAGATTATTTTGAACACATACACAGTATACAGTATATGACGATGCAATATTATTCTTACCAGGACAATAACTTTGTGTTTAGCCTATACTGATTGTTTTAAATGTCAGATTATTTTGAACACATACACAGTATACAGTATATGACGATGCCATATTATTCTTACCAGGACAATAACTTTGTGTTTAGCCTATACTGATTGTTTTAAATGTCAGATTATTTTGAACACATACACAGTATACAGTATATGACGATGCCATATTATTCTTACCAGGACAATAACTTTGTGTTTAGCCTATACTGATTGTTTTAAATGTCAGATTATTTTGAACATATACACAGTATATGACGATGCAATATTATTCTTACCAGGACAATAACTTTGTATTTAGCCTATAGTACTGATTGTTTTAAATGTCAGATTATTTTGAACAAATACACAGTATACAGTATATGACGATGCCATATTATTCTTCATCATCATCATCATCATCATCATCATCAGCCTATAGCAGTCCACTGCTGGACATAGGCCTCCCCCAATGAGCGCCATAGCGCCCTGTCTTCAGCTTGCCGCATCCAGCATCTACCTGCAGTCTTTTGCAGGTCGTCATCCCACCTGGTCGGAGGGCGTCCTACACTACGTTTACCGAGTCGTGGTCTCCACTCAAGAACACGTTTGCCCGATCGGCCGTCGGTTCTTCGCGAGATATGGCCGGCCCACTGCCACTTCAGCTTGCTAATTCTTCTAATTTATATTATTCTTACCAGGACAATAACTTTGTGATTAGCCTACTGATTGTTTTCAATCTCAGATTATTTTGAACTATTGAAGAAGAATTTAAGTTCCTTTCACATTCTAACCCTATGATTTTAACCACAGACTAAGAATTTTATCACTATACTAAACCTGTGATTTTAAATAAAAAAGTTCGAGAAAAATATTACATTCCTCTTCAATAAATCTTTTAAGTCTATAATCTTTAATTTAAAAGAAAGAATAAATTCAGCTGCTTAATCGGATGAAAAGATAAATTAAAGCTTTGAATTTGATATAATGGTTAGCCGCACTGGAAATAGCGAAATGGTTTTAAAATATGTTTCGTTCAGAAAATAATATTGTATTAGATTCGATTTTGAAGAATTTTATTCAATTTATATTAGAACTAAACGCGCCCCGCCGTTTCCCCCGCGTGGTGATAGATATTTTGGGAAATATACTATATATCTTTATACATTGTAGCCTATATGTTATTCTGATGTATAAGCTATATTACTGTAAAGTTTCATTAAAATCCATTCAGTAGTTTTTACGTGAAAGAGTAACAAACATCCATCCATACTTACAAACTTTCGCGTTTATAATATTAGTAGGATTATGCGATACGATTTGACGCTTGAGAGCTATGAAAACCAGACCAATAAAATATAGGCAAAGCCAAGTATTTAATGAGAATACGTTCTTTGGAACCCTCAAATAAATATTCCTTTGAAAGCCAAGATAAGGAGATCCTAAACAAATATTTGCACTCGGGTATAAAACATTGGAAATCCATCTTCGTCGTTATTTATTCTGTATAGATTAAAACCAAAGTAGCAGCAGATATACAAACTACGTTAGTATATCTGCTACTTTATTGTAACTGTTAAATCGTTTATCTTTAGTCACCGAGTCTTATGGTTGACAACAACTCCTATTTATAAAAGGTACACGGAAAGCTTCTGGCAGTTTTCGTATCTAACAAAAATTGCAATTTTAGTACACACGCTCGATGATATATTTTTTTATATTAGAAACTAATCTCCTGCGTGAGGGCTTAAGGACAGTGGGTCCTATGACACGATTCATTTTAATCAAGATATTGGTGTCGATAAAGATATCGTCGATAAACTAACCAAATTTACAGCACTAAAAATTAAGCCATAATTTCTATTGTTAAGAAAAGGACGGAAAACTTTTATTGATATTTGTGTCTTTTCTTGCACATGACATATTAAATCTGAACGAACAAGACACATTCTAACTATAAATGTGTCACGGCGTAGAATACATTATCCTACTAATATTATAAACGTTATGAGTAAAAGTTTGTGAGGATGTTTTTTGCTCTTTCACGCAAAAACGACTGAATGGATTTTAAATAAACTTCACAATAATATAGCTTACATACATAATAACACAGGCTACAATTCATAAATATATATTATTGTATATTATACAAAATATCTATCACCACGCGGGTGAAAGGTGAAAGGGGCGGCTAGTATACAATAAGTAGGTATACCGATTACGGAATTGACAGACTAAATGGATAGACATCAGCCATATCTCAAGAGCTTAGTTTCATGCAAGCACACACTCTACCAATTTTTAACCTCACGTCACCTAAGTGGGTCTCCGAGGCCCATCAAGAACCTTACCCTGTTTGACACATTGACAAATAGAAGAGCGGTTCCACATTTTATCCTGCAAACATTCTCATTGCCGGGCGGAAAGTGGGCCCTCAATCTTTGTTATTTATTCATTTTGTACTGAAGAAGGCATCGGGGTATAAAGTAAAAATAAAAAACACTGAATTTTATTCAGGGCTTCGTGCTCATACCTTTCAGTACCTAATTTGAGTTTAACAGAAATATACTTTCGCTTTACCAACGTAGTTTAATCAAAATTTTAATGTTTATGTAGGTAACTCAAAAATAGAATAAACACTAAGCTATAGAAATCTGCTGGTTCATGAGAGATGGGAGGCACGTGATGCTATCTATTGTAATAAATCTCAGAACTTATTTCCGGTACATTTCCCGAAACTTCTATTACTTCGCGCGATTGTTTTTAGTTTCGTATCGTACGCACCAGACTGTTTGTTTTGTATCAACAGATATCTTACTTACCAAAAGGATTCATGACAGCTGACAGTTACAACAGAAAATGGCGTCAGGAGTCTAAACAATGAGTTTTGCCGTATTTTTCTTTTGCTTTCGTAATTCTATAAGTACGTAGCAACAAGAAGGTAATGCTATCGTTCCAGAACGACTTTCTTCTTGAATAATATCTCGCGATCGTTTAGAAACCAATGAATGGGTAATAGATAAAGGTCAGTGCTAAAGGTCAACTTCTCGCTCAGCCCTCAATGACCCTAAATATGATTTCCCTACCTACATATATATATTTAGCGTTTAATTTTAAAGAGCCTCTCTATGAGAGAGATAGTAGTATAGATGGTGATATATGTATGTTTGAGTTAGTTATTGATTATTCCAAGTATTTTTGTATATCAGTAATCAATGTGATTGCTTTGACTTTCAAAAGGTTTGACATTTGTTTCTCTGTTAATTATCTATAGGTGTTTAAAGAACTACTAGCTTACGTTCGCTGCTTCGTATGCGATTATCCAGGATAGCTTATGTCCTTACCCGGGATGGCTATTACCTCATAAAGATCAGTTCAGCTGTTTAGGTTTAAAGGTAACAGACAGGCATACCGTATTACCTACTTTCGAATTAATAATATTACTAAGTATAGTAGTAGGTACGACAGACTTGACTATCATCATCATCACTATCAGCCT
Source organism: Eupithecia abbreviata (assembly GCA_943735965.1). Taxonomy (NCBI): domain Eukaryota; kingdom Metazoa; phylum Arthropoda; class Insecta; order Lepidoptera; family Geometridae; genus Eupithecia; species Eupithecia abbreviata. The sequence goes on along the minus strand of OX030979.1, from coordinate 8,359,685 downwards.
ATATTAGTCCACTGCTGGACATAGGCCTCCCCAATGAGCGCCATAGCACCCTGTCTTCAGCTTGACGCATCCAGCATCTATCTGCAGTCTCAGGCCTCATCAGCATCTATCCAGCATCTATCTCGCAGGTCGTCATACCACCTGGTCGGAGGGCGTCCTACACTACGTTTACCGAGTCGTGGTCTCCACTCAAGAACACTTTTGCCCCAGCGCCGGCCGTCGGTTCTTCGCGAGATATGGCCGGCCCACTGCCACTTCAGCTTACTCATTCTCAGAGCTATGTCGATACTTGCCTAACCTAACTTTGGTTCTCTGTCGGATGTATTCGTTGCGAATCCTATCCTTCAGAGAAACTCCGAGCAACTCTCCGACTTGACTATACTACTTGTTTATTTCTGTATTGTTTTCTGTTTTGTGTGGTATAATAAAGTGTTTTCTATCTATCTGTCTGTGGAGGTGATCGCCTATCTATACACGTTAATTATGTTCCACAAGATTATTACCATACCATGGGACTTAACTATAATCTTATCGCCTTATCGCAGGGCAGAGTTCGCGAGTTTCAATAGAATTCAGAGGGAATTTGCATTTGAAATCTTCTGTACTGATTCCTGGCGAAGATAGTTTCAACTTTGAGCAGCTACGCAGAAACAGATAAGTTATATAAATAAACAGAAGATATTCTAGATTTTCGAAGAAATATTATTAAACTAGTTTCTGTCCGCGGCCTTGCCCTTATTGTGTGTATAAAATAAAATAAATAAATAAATAATGCTGGACAATTCACACAGCATTATCTAGCCCCATGGTAAGCAGAGCATGTGTTAATGGGTACTAGCTATCTGATTATACATAATATAATACAAGTCATCCATACATCCATCCATCTAAATATTCAAAATTTTGCACACATAATTTAGAGTAAAACATAGTAGATATAGATAAATATATTTTACTGAGAATTTAGTAAAATGAAATCTAACAAACATCCTACTAATATAAAGAAAAAAAATATTACAAAGACGAAAGTTGGGGCCGTTGTAAATATGTTTGCCGAAGACAACGCCATAATTACGAATGGACATAACTGAAATTACGCGCACATAAGCACCTGGGTCCGGACCTGGAATAACATAACGGCTATTTTTAGCTAGTCCTTCATAATCTGCAACAAAGCTCCTCAGATCACTGTCAATCAAATTAGGTATCTTTTACTTCAATAAAAAACTAAATCCGGTTTGGAAGTAACGATACCACAGTAACAAAGGCAGACGCACAAATACACACACCACCCTTCGAGAGTGCCTAAACCCAACAGTGTCATAAATTAAATCTTTGAACAAATTCTTGACTTGAGTTTGTAACTAGTTGTAGCACGAATTCTGAACATTGTCGTTAATCAAAAGGAAGACATCACTTTAGCAAACTTTCTGAAGATCCTTATCAAAAGGAAGATCTCACTTTACAGAAATCGTTCGTCGTGCTTCATAAACAACCGAGAAATAAGAGTAATTCTCGTAAAATGTCTTATCCAAGAAAATTTATAGAGAAGGCAGCAGTATTATTTAATTGCCCATATCATAAATTCCAGGTGAACGAAGTTAACTTCCAAAAACTTCCTCAGAATAAGGCCGTGCATAAATAACTAAGGCATACTGGCCAGTTGGCCGGCGAGGCATATATTATTTACGGCTTTTGGAACAAGCCAGCTGTTTTTACCTGCCTTGTATACCGATTGTGGTCTATTGCTTTCATTCACCTTGGAATATTGCTAATTACAGAATATACGTGTACTTTTATTTCTTTCATTCATTAGTCTGTTGTTGTAGGGTAAGTGGGTAATGGATTACTTAGTTTTAGTTCAGTTCGAATTCTCGATTTGGTAAATGTGGCTTAGAACCTGCGACCGCTATGACCTATATCATTTAATAAAAGCTGAGAGTTAGTTAGGGTTTCTTCCCAACATAGGTAGGAATGATCACCGATTATGAAGTTTGAGTCACAGTGCCTTTGGTAGATATTGCATACGCTGACAAACTCTCAGCTTTTATAAAGTGACGAAGGTCTGGCGATCGCAGGCTCTTATTCCATAACATTTGCGTTCCATTCCATCTCTGAAATCTCCAATAAATATCGCTGTACTTAAATCTTTTCCATTGAGATTTGCATCACTATTATGTGCAGAGGTCAATCATTTGACACTCGCTCCATTTTAGTGCATGACATAGCGAGAATTTTCAGTCCGTTTACTCTTTAAAAAAATCACCCAAAAAAGTACTGCTTGAGTCTCAACAAATACATCCAGTTCAAATAAGCCGTTCTTAGCCTTCAATTTTAAATTTAAGAGAATTTCGATGATATAAATACATATTTTATTTCAATGCAAAACTGCATTACTACATAAGAGCATAGTATCAATGGCACCAAAAATCTATAACAAAATCCCTAAGAGTTACCAGCAGATTAATAACTGTGAATTTAAAACTAAATTTAAGAAAATTTTAATTGACAAATGTTATTATAAGATTGACCACTTTTTAAATGATAAATTCTAATTTTTAATGAAAATATATTATATTATAGAACTATTGCATGTTGTAATTACGGATTTTTTAAATATTTTGACATTATTTCAGAGACTGCACGCCATATCTCTCAATTTGTACACCGTAATCGGTAAAACATATTTGATACCTACCTTTTTGTAACATCTCAATAACACAATAAATTTTATTCTAAATAATATTGTTTACATAGTTTTAGTTTCTGTAAATTAATTGACATTTTAGTTTTGTTCCTTGTTATGCTTGTATTAGGCCACCTTGCGCACCACGGTCTCCACGGAAGACCAGCGCTATGGTACGATCTGCTATATCATAGCACATGCTGAGTGGAGACCGATTTTGTCAGTTTCTGTCTTCTGTTAATCTAAGTTTAATCTATAAGAGTCTCTCTCTGTTCTGATAAATACTTTTTTTTTTTTAACAACAAAATAATCCGAATTCCCTTAGATCACCCCTAAAGTCTTTTAATTACTTTAGCCTAAAATTTCCTGAGTGGGTTGGTCCGAAAAGTTTCAAACAATGCCTAAAAGAACCTTCTTTTTCGGGTGATCGATCATTCAGAGGTTCCTTTAATACTCGCCCCGGGTCATTAAATATTAGGTAAGGCCGCGATGAAATAGAGCTTAAATGTTGAATAATGTGGATTTTCGCTTAACCACCGTTTCACTCAACTTTTGGTGTTATGAATGTAAAAAATCTCAATATTATGATCCTGGTTTTTATCTTAGGAGCAGTTCTAACAGATTTCTTTACGAGGTACATGATCAGAGCTAAAAAGACTTTAAAAATGTGAATTCTAAAAATGTGATTAATAAATCAGAATAAACACCTAAGGTACCTATTGCCACACCCTGCTTGGGTACCATTATGTCTCGTATACATTATCTTTTTTGTTCTATCATGTCCAGTCCATCCAAAGGTTGCCTGGAAGAGATCGCTCTCAGCGATAAGGCCGCCCTTTATACTTCCTTTATTCTATTGTTTTTTCCTGTATGGTTTTCTGTTTTTGTGTGTGGTATAATAAAGTGTTATCTATCTATCTAGATATTAAGACCTACAAATGTACACAATGATGCAATAAATAAATATGAATATGAAAAAAAAAGATGGAAGTGATGATTTGTTTTTTTGGTAAAATCAACAACAACCTACTTTTTTAAACCCAAAGACACGTCTTCTAAATCGTTCGTCGTTTTTCGTTTAATCTCGAATATAAAAATAATTAAAATATTCATTCTATATTATGTATCGTCAGTTTTTTTAGGCTTAAATAGCAGTAAACAAAACAGTCTCGAACACTGGTTACGAACGCACAATCTGAAATCCTAAGACAAACTAGTGCATTGTAAAACTTTAAAAGCTCTGTTATAGATAGGTAGACATATCGCAATCACATAGACATCAAATCTCAGCTGCTTAACTATGATTAAATATTAATAATAAAACACATTGAAAGCTTTTGCTACCTAAGTCAGTTTAATTCCCTCTAATTGAGGCACTCTAGAACGTCTCTAATAAGTCCTCTTGAAGGTATGCATACGTTCATAAGAGCTCTTATAACGTACGTAGGATGAATTATCGCCTGACACATTTGAATTAAATTTCAGATAGATGAGTATTTTCTTGCCTAATCTAATCTTATTAACACTTTGACCGCGATTTTTTTCGACGACTGCGATCTTTTTTTTAACCTAAAAAATTCGTGCTGCCGCTCTACACAGCAGCGGTTGTGTTGCGCCGCACATGCGTTTCGTTCGAAAAATATTACGGCTGTGCTGAGTCACTCAGATCTGTATTTTCTCAGCCGCTGCGCTAGTGTGGATTTACGCATATTAGTCATTATTTTTCATAATGGAACGGCCTTGTCCACCTCTTCGGAAATATTTATTATTTATTTATTTATTTATTTACAAACGTACCTCTATTTTTACGGGATTATATAGTGTCATCAAGATCACGATCTTTGTTTTTTGATCCCCACTGCCACTTCAACTTGCTGTTTCTTTGAGGGTGTTGATTTATGTCACCACATTCGGTAGATTGCTGAGGTCAATCAATGAGCATGTTGGGGCTATGATTTGAACTTCTACTGCACATATATAAAGAATGACACAAAAAGTTCATAATGTGTAGTGATTATAATTAATGTAATCACTATCATATACATACAATAGAATACAAAAATGCTTTATTGTTTACCAGATGAAGATCATTACAAAAAAAAACATACCTACATGCGACAAGTCCAATAGGCGGCCTTATCACTAAGAAGCAATCTCTTCCAGGCAACCTTTGGATGAAAATAATTGATTTCAGTAGTGATACAGGTTCAAGAGCAATTAAAGTGAGGTTTAGGTGAACTATTCTAGAGCTGGTATCTATTTACCTACACCTTCTCGTGTTGTGATGTTGGTAAATATTTGAGTTCAGCGAGACATGTTTATTTAGAACTAATTGCCTCGCGCTATTCTAAACTCATCAAATATTGTGTGCTGTGATTGTATCTCTGGTTATTCAAACTACTAATTACAGAATCTAATTAAAATCATTACGTTCACTGGTGTAAAGAGAAACACATTAAAAAACAAATGCCTATCAAAATATAATGATGACCCTAATATACGATGGAGCATGAAAGCAAATAATGTTACCTATATTATATCACAAATATAACTACATACGTATATGTATACGAGACCATAGTAATAATGTGACAAAAAAATGTCCCAAGAGAACAAAACATATTAGACGCTTGTTAGGTAATTTTTACCGGAAAATGTCTTTACACAAAAGAACAATCTTTTGACAGATTTTTGCCTGAAAATCACAATGAAAATATATTTTATATCCAATCTCCAGCATCCTTTGTAACCGGCAAGACTTCGATACGTAATATCCGGGCCTGTTCCTAGAGCTAAGTGCTATCTCCGGTTAGAAAAATAAATCTTTCCCTCGCCTCAAGTCTCGATTCTCTAAGTAAACAGGACTTTCAATTCAGAGGAAATGGTTCGACACCAAGGATTTACGGTAAAACCATTATTTCCAGGACATGTCTATTTGCACGTTGAATTTATTTTAGTGCTTTGTGAAATGTTTCTAAAGGTTAGAATTACGAACGTTTTTTTAACTCTTTGCGGTCATAGTGACCCTACGCGAATAGATACGGGTTAATTTAATGACTAAGAAATTAAATATTCTCCCTAAAAATCGATTTTGGCGGGACTTGAACCCAGGACATTCGCTCGGTATGCTAATTGCAGTAAATTCAAAGACTTTCATATCGGTTGAGTTGATTATGAAAACTCAGAAATCAGAAATCAATAACGTTTATTTATTTCGGTCTACATAATAAGGTCATAGACAAGTTACATTTTAAAATAATCTATTATAAAATCATTATCAAATAAGAAATAAGGTATGTATTGATGTTTTCTTCACTTCATATTTTGTTCCGTAGTGGAAGACGTTAAAATACTTACACGATTATAATTGTGTCAACTGTATTAATTAAACTTTTGTAACTATCTTGATTATTAAGAAAAAAGTCACTTATAACGAGATATTAACCATGATTTAAAAAAATTAAACAAACCAAATGCAGCCAAAAAAAAAAAACATTGAGAAAGGGAAAAAAAAAAGATATTCCCACAAAACCCAAGGACCGAGGGGTCGTCACCCCTCGAGTTGACGCCGGGGTAATGATGCCAAGCCTCGAGGCCCCTCTCTGTGCCCCCACCAGGGCCGGAAAGAAATTTATTGATCATGATTTGATTTTTGAGCTAGGTATCCAATATTTTGGCAGTTTCGTTTTCACAGAGCGCCATGATCACGGAATATCTGAAAATTAAATCATGGTAAATATCCCGTTATAAACGACATTTGTTTTTTTGATCATCATCATCATCAGCCTATAGCAGTCCATTGCTGGACATAGGCCTCCCCCAATGAGCGCCATAGCGCCCTGGTCTTCAGCTTGCTGCATCCAGCATCTACCTGTAGTCTTTCGCAGGTCACTTTCACATTGTTTCTATCTTATTCCATTCAAGGATACTTTTTGTTGTTATACGGATATGTTTATTGTTTATGTTGCGCAAACATGAATTGTAAAGCATGAATCGGAATTTTGTGTCGTTATTTGAACTGCATCCGAAATTTGAAGGAAAATTACTGTTCAAATCCGACGGAAGGTGTTCAACCAAACAAAGTGATAGATGTTCCATGACGCACAGGTTTTGAATGTTTGTAACCAATACTATTTACATTACAGATATTTGGTTATTCTGTTATTGGCAACTGCTAGAATTTTAATTCTAGGTTTTTTATTTGCTTTAATGTAAAATTCAGTCAAAATTCTTTACTAAGACTATTGCCCACGTGATGCAGAATTTCTAAAAATAATTCTGAACAATTTGAGCAGCATCATCTAGCCCCAAGGTAAGCAGGACTCGTGTAATGGGTACTAAATGACTGATATGATATTATACTTGATTATACGAGTAATGCATTGCATAGATTCATGATATTGGTACTTGGTATTTAGATACTTTTATTAACACTTTGACTGCGATTTTTTTTCGACGACTGCGATCTTTTTTTCCACCTAAAAAATTTGTGCTGCCGCTCTACACAGCGGTTGTGTTGCGCCGCACATGCGTTTCGTTCGAAAAATATTACGGCTGTGCTGAGTCACACAGATCTGTATTTTCCGCTGCGCTAGTGTGGATTTACGCATATTAGTCACTTGTAGAAAACACTTACCGTGTGATTTCAGCAGTCAAAGTGTTAATTGTTAACAGTGTGGTTAAGACCTAAGAAAATTATATGTTTTCTCAAGCGATGGAAACCGAATCACCATTATCAATACGGTATGTAGGTATTGATAATGGTGATTCGGTTTCCATATATGATACTGACGAAACGAGAGAGCGTTTAATTTATTTCCTTTAGTTTATTTTCATTATTTTATACAGTTATTTCGTTGACCTGATAATTATCATTCTTTGAATATACATAATGACCTAATTATTTAAAAAAAAGTAAAGCAAACCTTTATAACATTGTGTAAGATAGCAAATAATCTATTATATATTTTATATATCACCGTAGCTCGGCAAAGGACGTCTCGGTGAAACAACCGGCAGTAATTCGATTAGGCATGACGAAAAGGCGTGCGAGACATTCTATGTAAAGCCTCTAGGTACTTATTTAAGGTGAAACCCCGAGTCACACTAGCGCCGTCACCTATTTAATTTGATTATTACGTTGAGCGAAGGAAATTTCAAAAATGTCATTATCATTGGGCAGTTTCCGATACCTATTATAAGCTTTCTTTTAACTATCTCTATAGTTATGTCCCTAATCACTAAAATTATGCCCATAACTTTGTTTTAATAGCGTTATTCTTAGTGATATAAATGTTTATTTATTTATTTATTTATTTATTTATTTATTTATTTATTTATTTATTTATTTATTTATTTATTTATTTATTTATTTATTTATTTATTTATTTATTTATTTATTTATTTATTTATTTATTTATTTATTTATTTATTTATTTATTTATTTATTTATTTATTTATTTATTTATTAATAATATAGGCATCTATAGAGTCCATCTGCAACTGTGACTGACTCGCATAATTTAACAGTAGACGTTGGAGCTGGGGCAACTGTAAAGGTGCAATTCCAAGATGGACCGCAGGCCGCAAACTGCAGCTGCAGGCTGCAAGCGACATTGCGGCCTGCGGGCGAGGCGCGCAGCGACCGCAGACTGCAGCGCTAGTGGTGTCACGAACCGTGCTTGGAAATAGAAGCAATCGCGACCGCAGGCAGCACTACGGCCAACCGCAGCCGCTAGCCGTTATGTCGCCTGCGGTTGCAGTCTGCAGTCAGTGTCTCGGATCCCAATTATGGGAATAATAAGGACTTCTACCTTTAAGCCTCAGTGTTCTGAGGAAATTATGAGTGTATGTTTGCAGTTTTATGGTACACAAAACTGGATCCCATTGCAAACATTGCCGAACCTGCCTGATAAAAAGTGACTGCCGAAGGCTTAGAGACTAAGATTTTACCGATGGATCTCACTACTAGGTATTATATAATTTTGATTTCCAGTACATTGTTATAAGCTGTTAGGCACTATCTAAGCAGACCTTTAGAGTGTGACGCAATCATCATAATCGTCATTAGTCTATAGCAGTCCACTGCTGGACATAGGCCTCTCCCAATTAGCGCCATAGCTCCCTGTCTGTGTGACGCAAATATTAAATTATAATATTTTTTTAAGATATGTTGCCGTTTTAACTGAACGATGAATTCTCTTAGCTCAGCAGTTCTAAAACAAGAGAGCCTAAACAAACCAACGTGAAACTCGGCTGAAAATCAGCTTATTGTGAAACTCAGCACAACTCCGGCATAATTGCCCATTGTACTGTTAATTCGTGAGCAGAATGGAAATAAAATGTGCCTGTCTGTACATTGCATTATCACGCCTTGCGTAGATTTATTTTACATTCAAATAGCTGCGCCCCGCGGTTTCACCCGCGTGGTGATAGGTATTTAGGATAATATACAATATATCTTTATAAATTGTAGCCTATGTATTATTCTGATGTATAAGCTATATTATTGTAAAGTTTCATTAAAATCCATCTAGTTTTTACGTGAAAGAGTAATAAACATCCATCCATCCATACTTACAAACTTTCGCGTTTATAATATTAGTAGGATTTATCGGGTACCTTCTTATGAGCCTAGAAAGTAAGTTTTTGTTCTTTGCTTTTGAGTAAGGTATTGTTCTTTGTTTGATATAATTGTTTAAAGTAGCATATTAAAGTAAGTAGCATATTATAGCAAAAGTGCTCTGTAGGTATAATTGTTTTCTTTATTTTGTGCTTTTGTATTATGTCACGATAGGGCTGGTCCACCAGTTCAAAGTCGCTCAGCGAGCTATGGAAAGAGCTATGCTCGGTTAGTAGTTTCTCTGAAGGATAGGATTCGTAACGAATACATCCGACAGAGAACCAAGGTTATCGACATAGCTCAAAGAATTAGCAAGCTGAAGTGGCAGTGGGCCGGCCATATCTCGCGAAGAACCGCCGGCCGATGGGGCAAACGTGTTCTTGAGTGGAGACCACGACTCGGTAAACATAGTGTAGGACGCCCTCCGACCAGGTGGGATGACGACCTGCGAAAGACTGCAGGTAGATGCTGGATGCGGCAAGAAGACAGGGCGCTATGGTGCTCATTGGGGGAGGCCTATGTCCAGCAGTGGACTGCTATAGGCTGATGATGATGATGATGATGATGATGAATGTATTATGTTGGTGTACGTGACGTGACACGTGGGTTTAGTTCCGACGGAAGATCAGCGTTGTGATAGCTATGCACAATGGCTATCACAACACAATGCTGAGTCGGACGCCATTTTGTAGCATTTAAGTTTTTTTTTTTCAATTAGTTAGTAGTTATCTAGTCTTTATGATGTTAGGTAGTTAAGGAATTCGTTTAGTAAATTTGTTAACAAATAGTTGTTTGCTACAAATAAAGATATTTCTATTCATATTGAGCTCTGATCTATATTCTCTATTAACACTTTGACTGCTGAAATCACACGGTATGTGTTTTCTACAAGTGACTAATATGCGTAAATCCACACTAGCGCAGCGGCTGAGAAAATACAGATCTGTGTGACTGAGCACAGCCGTAATATTTTTCGAACAAAACGCATGTGCGGCGCAACACAACCGCTGTGTAGAGCGGCAGCACGAATTTTTTAGGTTAAAAAAAAGATCTCAGTCGTCGAAAAAAAATCGCAGTCAAAGTGTTAACGTTATTTCTATAAGTGTTAGTTAAGTAGCTTTCCTTTAGATTATTGTATGTGATTAGGTTAGATAATATAAAAGTATCCTAAATAAATAAAGAATTATTTTATTTATAAAATAATAACTTAATATTTCTAAACAAACTACGTTTTAAGGTCATTACTATCTCATGGAAACTGATTCATGGGATAAAAAGTAGCCCATGTTTTATACCGGGCCTACCTGTATGCAATTCAGCCCGATCCGTTCAGTAGTTTTTGCGTGAAAAACTAACAAACATCCAGACATACAAACTTTCGCATTCATAATATTAGTAGTATTCTATCCTAGACAATAATCCTCGTGCTTGGCCTACAGACCTCTTAAAACTACCACGTAGTAGAAACTCTTCCGAGCGAACTGGGCCGGCAACAACAATAGTCCTCAACCATAAACACGTATAACGTAAACTTTTCTTTTCTATTTCTGTTTTATATAGCGCTCTGATTCACGACTCTGCCACAGTTCGTAGAATAGTACACTTGCAGTTAGTTTTTTGTTCACGGGGCAAATAAGAAACTAGTCCTTTCAATTTAGAAAAGCTTTTTTCGGCCAACGGTGCTTGTCATCATCATCATTATCAGCCTATAGCAGTCCATTGTTGGACATAGGCCTCCTTTAATGAGCGCCATTGCGCCCTGTCTTCAGCTTGCCGCATCCAGCATCGTACCTGCAGTCTTTCGCAGGTCGTCATCCCACCTGGGCGGAGGGCGTCCTACACTACGTTTACCGAGTCGTGGTCTCCACTCAAAAACACGTTTGCCCCAGCGCCCGTCGGTTCTTCACGAGATATGGCCGGCCCACTGACACTTAAGCTTGCTAATTCTTAGAGCTACATACATGTGTCGATAACTTTGGTTCTCTGTCGGATATATTCGTTACGAATCCATCTATCCTTCAGAGACGTTGCTTGTGTTGTGATATTTCGAGTTTTCGAGATGAAATCCCGTATCCAAATGAGACACTCATCTGCGAGTCTCCACGATACAACAATTCGAGAATGAGGTTGCGAATATCGATAATAATAATGATGTTCGTAATTAATACAATCAAATTAAGCTATTTCACCGCTGCGCACGCTGTGGACGGCTACGCGGCGTATTTTAGCTGGTTGAGTTCGCTTATTTGACAACACGTGTCTGCTCCTCCACTGGCAGCACACAATATACACGCACGCTGTGTACGCAGCGCAGCGCATTTTAGAATCCGTAGATTCTTTGTTTCACAACGTGGGTCTACGTTACTGATTTTCATGTACCGTGTGCATTGCGTGTTTAGTGTTGACAGCGTTGAGCTACGTGAATGCCATATTCGGGCAAGCCACGCGTGTAGCAATGACGTCATTAGTCTTGTATTTGTGCTTAGCATGTTCGTGCGTTGCAGTGGACGTTATCACATACATTTTCTTGTTTGCAAGAAAGCGAAGCTTAGACACACATACGTAGCCTACCGTACGTGGCAGTGGGACAACGTCTTTATTGCCACGTCACGTTAGTAGGCCAGACCAAGCTTCAAATTCAGCTGTAAAGAACTCTATATTAGTTATGTATGTACCAAGTGCCTTCGTAGTTATACAAGGATGGCGATAACGGCGATAGGACTAGATAACGTTTGGACTAGCCAAACGTTATCTAGTCCTAACGCGATGTGGTCATATCGAGATTCAGTCAGAAAGCAATTTAGTCATAACTGCCATCTAGTCAAATCAAGAGTCTTAAAGCTTCCCAAGGTTATGTACAATGATATACCTATCAATTTATAGCTCTTTCTTCAGTAACTGAATACTGCTTTTAAGCTTATTTACAATCCATTTGTAAAAACAGCTCCATCCGCTCCGTATGTAGGTTATTGCAAAAAGATGCAGGCTATGTGAAGTTCTTGGAAATCGTTGCGAATATTTGAAATGGAATATTGCATATCTTATGGAAATGGGTCATGGGATATACATATATAACATGTTTTGCTCTTCGAACCTATCGTTATGTGCATAAACACATTCGAGTCGATAGATGGAGCTATATCTATTTAAGGACACCATTGAATCTGCAGATTATATAGGCAGAGAGCTAGACTGGAATAACAAGGTATACTTAATGAAAGTTTAAAGTATTAAGGATTGTGAATCATTAGAAAATCAAGATGTTTTGGAATTGAAAACGCAAACAGCTGAAATTTAACTAGAAATCTAATTAGCTTGAAATTAACTGAAATTGCGATCCGAAAGTGTTGAGAAACTTAAATTTTAGTGAAGACTTTCTAGAAACAATCAAAACTGATACTGTAAAAGCTATTACATGTAACATTCTAATGTCTCAGACCAACTCTTCTAATGAACCTATCGCCTACAATATCCAGTCTCGACTTGCGACCTCGTTTTACAAAAACAAGAAAAAAGAATTATGATTATATTATGAATAATTAAGAAGAAGATTACGTGTCAATTGAAGTTTTTGACAGAAGATTTCATTAGTGTTTTGTTAAAGTTAAAACACGAAGCTGATAATTTGTTTACTTTATCTTTCGAAGAACAACGCCCTTATTCATAAACATTCTTACTTTAATCCAACTGACGATTCGCTATGCGAGGGAGATAGAGGAGAGTTTTTAGTTTTTGTTTATCCCACCTAAGGGACGCATTTTATACTTGATGTTGTTAAATAAATTAACCACACAAAGTTTTGACATAGAAAAAATCTATAATTAAATTAAAGGCATTAAAAAAACAGACAGACACGCGTCTTCTAAAAATTAAATAGGTAATAATAATTGCACACAGTACTAAATAAAAAATCAACTAAAAGGTTTGTCAAAATATGCTGTATATGGGCATATTGAATTAAATAGGGGTCATAAGCTTATTACGTACGCACCTATTTGATTATGTGAAATGCCAAACATTTACATAATAGGGGCACTCAATATCAGTACACCAAACATTGTTCCACAATGTACGCTTTTGTATTGCGACATAAATTGGTCAACACATCTCTGCCACTATGATATCTGCACAGTTGCTACAAAGCAGATGTAACCAACAGATGTTACATCAATGTCATGCATACAGACAGATTGAGTACGGTGCTTTGTTCTGTGTATTTCCATATCGAAATGAGATGTGATGGCTTTTTGATTTGGGAGTTTTTCCCATCAGCTGAACAACCAAAATAATATAATTATTAACCCTTTTTGGGGCAAAGGGCCCCAAAGCCTAGATTTTGGTCAATAATATAAAAAAAATCTGCTCTTCGAACTTATACAAACAATATTATTTGCAAGCAATATTTTATTTATTAATAAGTAGGTAGATAATCTCCACTAAGGTGCTTATCAAGGAGAGGCCTGCGTCCAGCAGTGGACTAATATAGGCTGTTGAGGAGGAGGAGAAAATCTCTGAAATTTTGGGTTCGATTCTTTAATTATTTTGATGATTTAACATTCCTGCTTTTAAATTAGAATAATATGAGCGTTATGTCCAGCCGTGGACTAACATAGGTTGATGATGAACATGAGCGCAGCCGCGTACAGGCGCCAGTAAAACAAATAAAGAGTTTCAAGTATAGGTACATAGAACGCGTAGATTGTAACTGACAATAAACGTGAAACGCGTGTTAGCGGTAACAAACCGTCAGCTGCAGCGTTTGACGATTGACGTGCAATCGATCGTCGGCATACAATACAGGGCCTCAAACAGCGATCCATTCGACAAGTCTATAGGGTTTATCTCGACTTTTTGCTTTGTTTACAGCTATTAGCAGGCAAATGACAGCTCAGGACTGTGATGTCTGGAAAATCTGTAAGGCCATGAAACATCACTACAATACAGTATAAAACAAAGTCGCTTCCCGCTGTGTATCTGTCCCTTTGTATGCTTAGATCTTTAAAACTACGCAATGGATTTTAATGCGTTTTTCTTTAATAAATAGAGTACCTAATTTAGGAGAAAAGTTTTGTATGTACATACATTTATGCATTGGCACCCGTGTGAGGTCGGGGCGGTGGGTCGCTAGTAAAGAAGAAAGAAATTATGCAGAATAATCGGTCTAAAATTTTCTGAATTTTCTTGATATATAACTGTAATCGCATAGTTTTTAGAAGGATACTGCTTATAGAAAATTTGATTAAACTACATAGATGATTAGCAGCGTTAGATCGCGAGGAGTAGAAAGAGAAAAGGGAGGCCTTTGCCCAGCAGTGGGACAATAATGGCTTAAAATAAAATAAATAAACATAGATAATGAACACTACATCATATGTATATAGTAAAACGTTTTGAGACATACATTATAACTAAAGTCATTTAAAACGGGATATTTACCATGATTTGATTTTTGAGTTATCCAATATTTCGGCACAGTTGCATGCGCCATGACATGGCCAAGGCAACGTTCGTAGCAAAAGACAAAAAATGAGGGTAGATCGGTATGTCTGCCCATAAAAACTCGCAGTGCCTTCAGTTACTCCGTGATCATGGCGCATGCAACTGTGCCGAAATATTGGATAACTCAAAAATCAAATCATGGTAAATATCCCGTTTTAAATGACTTTAGTATTAATAACCATGATAGTTTCAAAAGTTTTACATTATAACGAATATAAGGGTAGGCTAAGCACCTACCGTTCTATTCGATGTGGCTGAATGAAAGACTGTGAGCAGACCCATCTAGCAAAAATTTGAAGTTGCGAAATTTTATTAATTATGGAACTAAAAGACAGAACAGTCGCGTTATCATTTCAAAATGTTTTCGCATCTTTATTAGGGTGTACTTTTCTCTTCAAACTTCGGCTTTGTTATGGAATGTTCAATTGTGTGTGTAATGTACCTATATAGACGACCGATGTGGCGCGGTGGGCGAAGGTCCGCCTGCGACGCAGGAGGTTGCGGGTTCGATTCCCGCCTCGGAACAATTGTGTGTACGATCTGCAGATATTTGTTCCGGGTGTTCTGGTCGTTTTCTATGTATAATAAAAAATATCTATCTATTTAATATATTGTATTATGTATATCAGTTATCTAGTACCCATAACACAAGCTCTGCTTACCATGGGCTAGATAATGCTGTGTGAATTGTCCAGCATTATTTATTTATTATAATTCATTTCTTTGTTTAAGACAACATTGATACATCGATAACGTTTTACGGATTAGAAACTTCAGATAGGGCCTTAAGCCAACTCAAATAAAAATCTCTATTAAATAATTGAATACATGTATATAAAAGTACTATGCCCGTAAATTACCTGCAGCTATTTTGCTTTTATAATTAAACGACTCGTAAAAGAGAAGCTAACTGAAAATATCAAAGAGTTGAAAATGAATAACTTCAATAATAAAATATTTCTTTAATTTACAATGTGTTTTGTTTTATAACAAAAACACAATTCAATTACTTTATTCGAAAGTCTAAATTCAATTTCATAAAGTACTCACATACAAACACAGACAAATAGAAATATAGCGAAATCTAATAAAAGCTCGGGTGAAGAAAGTGAATTGAATTATTTCTGAATGAATCATATCGCGATTCAATAAAATCCTAAAGCCGAGACATAGGTAAACGCAGAATCCGCAAAAGTGTTCTTTTGAAAGATTTTGGTGTTAGCTAGAAAAAATTGTTCATCACTCAATGTAACGCAAAAGATACCATTTTATTAGATATGACTTTATTCACAAAGAAAATTACAATCTAATAATAGAAACAAATTTGAAAAAAATATTTTTTGCTGGGCAATATAATTCCTTCAAGGGGAAGGTTCCTACTGATATCGATATGGATCGGTTGAGCTACCTGTATATTGTTTACGACATTCTGTAGTTAGTTCAATAGTTTTTACAATCAAATAATCGAACCAAATATAATTTGCTTACTGCAGACTGGTGCAAACAAACTAAAGGTAGCTCAACTGACCTTACCTTTCTGATTAGATCGATAATTAACAAAATCTTTTGATAACTATAACTGTTTCTAATATTTTTATATAGTTTTAGTACGGGTAACAAGAACTTCACTCACAGCTATGATACGATACTTGGCACCTTTCTTACGATCTCACCACATTCATCTGTATATCCACTATCTGAACTATGCTAGTTTTCACATTTATGTTTTTGATTATATTTCACTTTACTCAAATTCATACAACTAAAAATTTACGCATTGTAAGATTTCTTTCAATGTTATTGTTGTACTCTACAGTTGCTATAAGCTATAACATATGGCTGGCAGAGAGCTGTGGTGTGGAGTAATTATTGCAGAATTAGGTCACGTGCTCTGTAATACACAAACCAATAACGTTCTAATCTGGAAACGGGATTAACGTAGCTCGTATTAATTTATTGTACAATGTATAGATATGTATCTGCCCATAGGCAGTACTGACGACTAGTCAGCAAGTAACTCGCAAGAAGTCAGCAAGCAACAGCAAATCGGCGCCAGGCAGGAACCTTTGAAGAATAAAGTCAAGAATACAGTCCACTTGTGTTTTCATTAATAAAAGTGGAGGAAAACCCTACTCGTAGGAACGACACAGTAGGAGCTAAGACCGCCACAATTGTAAAATAATATATCACACGAATGTTATAAATGCGAATGTTTCGATAGATTATTGTTACCTCTTCATGCAAAAACTACCAAACGCATCGGCTTTAAATTTTGCACACGTTTAATGACGGATTTTTTTATTTTTTTTGTATTTGAATATAAAATATAGCCTATTTTTTTTCTAGGATTTGCGTTCTCTTGCCAACAGCGCACACTTGCCTCACATAACTAGATACTGATAGTAGTAGCGACATTGAAGAAATATTTTCAGAAAGCACCCCACGCTTTTTTACATTAAAATGATTTCTTTTATTTATCACTCTTAACCATAATTTGAATTATTTAAAAAAAAAAAACTACTTTTTACTTCGGTTTATTTATAAAAGCGTGGTTTTTTAGTTTTTTTTACTATTATTAATTTTCTATTTTTTAGTTCAAATTATTGTATTGTCATCGGTTATTAATAAGTTTACTAAGTTTAAATGAAATCTCACCGTTCAAAGTGGGTCAAAATCAAGTCCAAAGGAGTCAGTTACATACAAACAAACGTACATAAGGTGAAGCTAATAAAAGCATGGTAAAAACCAGAGAATATACAGGATACACATTTTGAGATGAGAGTGGAGCGCCAAATCTCATCATGAAAGCTACTTAGAGGAAAGTCGTGAATACCATTCACGACTTTTACTGACCTCAATATTTAGATAACAAAAACTGCTTTTTAGTTCTTTTTCCATCATTTAAAATACTTTTGATGGAAATCGAATGACGAAAAGACCATATATTTTTCAAAAATTTATCATTCTGTATGTTGCCAAGTCAAAACACGTCAAATATCCAGCTTTAACTCTGGAACTGCCATCCCTATTGTTATCCACAAGTACCTTTTATTTTCTTTACTAGCGGACCTTCCCGGCTTCGCACGGTTTTAGTACGGAACCCTAACTTTTTTGAAAATATACAAAATATACATACATATGTACATACATAAAATATACAAACATATGTATATTCACCGGGGATAGTGCAGCTTCCCAAGGGTGAAATAATTTTTCAAATCGGTTCAATAGTTTCGGAGCCTTTTCATTACAAACAAACAAACAAAAAATCAAATATTTCCTCTTTATAATAATTAGTATAGACTAGCTATAAGTCTAAGCTTCACATAGAGCGTAATCGTTAAATTATTAATGAAAAGCACCATAATAATGATTCAGCCTTGTTCACGGCATGAAAATGACTTATTGTCAGGATAGTAATTTTATAATAATTCTACTGAAAACGAAGATAGGTATCAAATGTCAACTGACGGAAATAAAAAATTATTTACGGTCCGCCCTCATTTGATGCCACTATTGCGTGTTCGTGTAGACCGGCCTTATCGGTAAACAATACACAGTTTACACCTTACAGTACCTTGAAATAGGGTCGAAATTGGCGTGGGATAGGCATCGTAGGTATTTTATCCGTAAAATATTGCTGGTAATGAAGCGGGGCAAATGTTTGTGAGCCGTTAATGGCGTTTTTATAGATGTGTTTAAACGCTGATTTACTGTAAGTACCACGGAAGAGCTCGGAAGAAGGCCCGATTTAGAAGGTAATTGCAAAGTTCATTTACTTTCACCTACAGCCCCTAAATTTCTTCTCCTGCAATAACACTTAGGCCCCCATTATGAAAGATTGCTCAGGCATAGATCTATGCTTGAGTGATGTTTGTGGCTTATAAAAACGTTAATCAAGCGTATGTAGATGACTGAGTACAACGGGCACAATACGCCTGAGATTTTTTAAATAAATAATGCCGGACAATTCACATAGCATTATCCAGCTTTAAGCTAAGCAGATCTTGTGTTATGGGTAGTAGATAATTGATATACCTACATAATTAAATATTATGTAAATATATCAATTATGTACTATAGATAGATATTTTATTATACATAGAAAACGACGAGAACATCCTCCACCAACACTGCAGATCTTACAAACTTTTGTCCCGAGGCGGGAATCGAACCCGCAACGTCCCGCAAATATTATGTAGGTATATCAATTATCTACTATAGATAGATATTTTATTATACATAGAAAACGACAAGAACATCCTCCACCAACACTGCAGATCTTAAAAACTTTTGTCCCGAGGCGGGAATCGAACCCGCAACGTCCCGCATTGCAGGCGGACCTTCGCCCACCGCGAAGGTTTTTATTATGGGCCTTAGATAAAGGTTTTTTACCCATGACTGAATTTCCATTACAATGCCCTCTGGCGATATTATCCTTTCCTTTAAATATGAAAGTTTGTACCGTTGTGATTTGTTTGTACAAAGAAAACGACAAAGCTACTAAAGCCGTCGAGCTGAAATTTTGCACGGATTTAGTATACCGAAAGAACGTGTGCCGAGAATGAAGAATGTATGAACCTATAAGGCAAAATGGAGTATGATGACTTACACAGTTACGTACAGTTCAAATAATCATGAAAAAGAATATTTCACTCGCTGATCAATCATACTAATATTATTAATGCGATAGTTTGGATGTTGAGATAGATGGATGTCTGTATGGATGTTTCTTTGTTACTGTTTCAAGCCAAACTTCTGAACGGACCAGGCTGAAATTATGCGAAAATGTAGCTTTAAACCTGGAATCAAACATAGGCTATTTTATATCCCCTAAAACAGTTCCCATGGGATAGAAATAACCTTTAAACGTTTCCATAGACACAAAACGTGCGAAACCGCGGGCTGGAACTGGTTAATTATAACACAAAGCGAAATTCTGGTAAGCAAAGTAATTTGGGAAATTGCAAAGCTGACTAACAGCGGGTCATTTATGCGTCCTCTGCCACACCTGTTGCGAACGCATTAATATCGATCTTAAAGCGCCGAACGTTACGGTAGTTAAACTTGGGAAATTATAGTACTTAATAGTAACTAGTTACTGCCCCGCAACAAAAGTTTACAGTTAAGGTTACAGGTTAAGATTACAGTTAAGATTAATGTTGGTTAAAAGGGTAATATAAAGTTTACAGTTAAGGTTACATGTTAAGTTTACAGTTAAGATTACAGTAAAGTTAGATGTTGTTGGTTAAAAGTGTAGGTAATATTGATGTTACTTACAGCGCTGAACGTTACGACAGCTAAACTTAGGAAATTATAGTAATTAGCAACTAGTTTCCCCCGCAACAAAAGTTTACATTTAAGGTTACAGGTTAAAATTACAGTTAAGGTCAATGTTGGTTAAAAGGTTAATATTGATCTTACTTACAGCAATTATAAGAAAAGTTTATAATTCATGTTACATGTTAAGCTTAAAATTAAGGTATCAGTTAAGGTTTTACAGTTACGGTTACAGTTAAGGTTACAGTTCGTTAAATTAGATGTTATTTTTACAATGAATTGTGCCTTTAAGTGGAAGTATGACATTTATAACTTGATTTATGGGATAAAAAGTAGCTTTAGTTTTATTAAGCAACACTTATGCAAAAGTTCAGCTCAATATGCTATGTAGTTTTGGAGTAAAGAAGTTACAAACATCCATTCATCCAAACGTTTGCCTTTTTATTTATGTTATGATAAGTATATGTATTTTATATTAAAAGTCCAGTGATAAATTATATAAAAAAGGGGATTCTTACCTAAGTAGAATCGAAGGAAAGGGGCAGCCGAGGGCTCCGCAATAAATGTATCCAATAACTCAAAAGGGTGTATTTTCAGTGGGCCTTAGATAAAGGAGTAGAGGATTTTTCATTTGATACGAGTCTTACAAAATCCTCGCCTAACCTCGGCCAAAATATATATTTTTTTAAAACTAATGTTGGACAATCTACACAGCCTTATCTTACACTCACACACATATCTCACACGCCCCAAGTTAAGCAGAGCTTGTGTTGTGGGTACTGATGATATATAGATACAATGCATTACACATTGCACCGAGCCACAGAGGTCGTCATAAGTAATTGAATTGTAAAAAGTACCACTAATTTCATTATTATAGAACCAGCAGTTCCGGGCTTCAGCTTTTCATTCAGATAGTTCTGGGCCTGGAATAAATCATTGGCTACTTTCTATCCCATCAATCAATTCCCATGGGATATAAATAACTTTAAAACGTTTTCATAGAAACAACGCAAGCGAAATCGCGGGCAAAATTTATTAGTGACGACCGATGTGGCGCGGTGGGCGAAGGTCCGCCTGCGACGCAGGGGGTTGCGGGTTCGATTCCCGCCTCGGAACAAATGTGTGTACGATCTGCAGATATTTGTTTCGGGTGTTCTGGTCGTTTTCTATGTATAATAAAAAAAATCTATCTATGTAATATATTGTATTATGTATATCAGTTATCTAGTACCCATAACACAAGCTCTGCTTACCATGGGGCTAGATAATGCTGTGTGAATTGTCCAGCATTATTTATTTATTAGTAAATATACCGTTGTAAGTGATTTGAGTGAGTACTTACTACATGTTATTTAATTAAAACCTGGCATGTTTCAGAGCTTAAAAGTGTGTATCTCATCGCAAGAGCTTGTCAAAGTTTATTAATAACCGTGAAAGTTTCCCCTCGGCATACCTACGTTATACGCTAACGTTAACGGCGATGACTCTACCTTTTACGTTTTGCTCGATACGGCAGCGCGACATTTTCGCATATTAAACGCCGCCGGGCCGTTACCTTAGATAGCTGTATTCTATTTGCATAGAGAACAGGAAATTAGGATTACAGTGTGTATTTTTTGCGGAAGTAATTTTTGTTATGAACAAGGGTTTTGTTTACTTTATGATAATCTGTAATTTTTGGCAGTAATTTAAACTAGAAAAATATACCTTGTCGACCTCTGTGGAGCATTGGGCGAAGGGTTCGATTCCTGCCTCGGGACGACTGTTTATGGTGGGATCTTCAGCTATTTGCTTCGGGTGCTCTGGTAATCTATGTATAATAAAAATATTTATGTATGTATGTAATGTATTGTATTATGTTTAACTGTCATCACACAATCTATGACTGCTCTAGTGACTGAGACTAAGACTGAATGTCTTTAGAGCCCTGAGTTTGGTTTGACGATGGTATCGGGACACACATCATCGTGATGTCTCATTTTGGAATTGCATAGTTCTATGAACCCGCACGATAGAGGTACTGTTCCAAATCACTACATATTATAAAACAAAGTCGCTTCCCGCTGTCTGTATGTCCCTTTGTATGCTTAGACGCGGGGCGGGTCGCTAGTCCTGTATAAAAAAAGACGGTTGCAACAGCGGCTCTCTGGCACTCTTCTAATCGGAACGTAGTACTATAAAGTTATTCTGTGCTCGGGCTAGGGTCACCTCTACTTATCTGTGGAATCGGGATCAGTGAAGGATTAAAGTCCAGTATAGGTCTTGTCAGGCTGTGAGTGTTTCGTAGTACGTAACAGATTTTTTTGGAGTTTTTATACATAAAAAGAAACCGCTTCTAAGCGATAAAGCTGTCCATTATACTGCTGATTTTATTACGTGGTGTACAATAAAGAGCTATGTATTATACCATACTATATACCTATGTATATATACCCTACCTAAACCAAATTAAAGAGGTTCGTGGTCCAGTTTTACAGTTTAAATGATTCTTGCAGTAATTAATACATACGATTCGTGATGGTTTAAGCTCTGCTGAAAATTTAAAACTAAAAAGTTAACGACAGAATTATTATTTTAATGAACATTTCAACGGCTTTTTAATCCGCTCAGAACACATTGGGGGGAGGAGGGTTACCCCCGTTTTCGGGTTACTCACTTGAATTGTAATAAACTTATTTAATCGTGCATCACAATCGAATTAGGAGGTAAACCTGCGGGGACTGATTGTGTAAAACAAATTCTCTTTTGAATCGAATCATTGCCGAGTTGACGAGTCTCATTTTCTCGAATGAATACATTCATTGATTTTGTTCTCAGGGATATTTAATTATTATGACAAAGGCTTATCGAGAAAGTATGATGACAGTAACTCAAAATCACCAAAATTATGTATTTACCGAATTTTACCTGAGTAATACACAAAGCACGTAGGAATTAAAATTTTTAATTTTGATTTAGATTTACAATCATTTTGATTAAATAAAACTACAAAATACAGCAATCCGCCATGACATGCTTAACACTAATCAGATTCATGCCGTCACGATATGTAAGGGTATAACTGTGGTTAACGCCTCAATTTCTTCGCTTGACAATATTATGGTCATTCTGTATCATCAAATGTTCGTGCATTGGTGACGTCATAGACAGATGTCACTATAGTTTGACCGAAACCGCTGTACCACTCCTTAGGAAAGTGCGGCGAGGTGGGGGGCGAGGAAAAAAAGCAAGAGTACGCGTTGACGGCAGACAGATGGATCGGAGCGGCCGATATTTCCCCCCCGTCTCGCCGCTCGCATACCTCAGGCGCGGTACAGCAGTTTCGGTCAAACTTATAGTAGGTATTGTAGCTAAGAGCGAAATGGAATATCATTATAAAAGCTATTTGTGCTTCTTTTGCAGAAATATAATTTATTTTGTATTCAGTAGATGTCTAAAAAATCTAAGAGTAGTTTCTCAAAATCAATCATCAAGCCTTCCTGATTCTGACGCGAGTAAAACCATAGACAAATGCTAGTTTCAGCAATAAAACTCGAACTATAGTTACAGAAAAATGTCATATCTTACGCCGTTAACTTTCCTCGTAAAGACCATACATCACGCGAGTGGTAAATAGCAGCCATAGTTCGCAACAGTCACGTTCAGTTGGCATGAAACGAAGTGGACTCAAAATCAATCATCAAGCCTAGCCTTCCTGATTCTGACGCGAGTAAAACCATAGACAAATGCTAGTTTCAGCAATAAAACTCGAACTATAGTTACAGAAAAATGTCATATCTTATGCCGTTAACTTTCCTCGTAAAGACCATTCATCACGCGAGTGGTAAATAGCAGCCATAGTTCGCAACAGTCACGTTCAGTTGGCATGAAACGAAGTGGACTGAAGGCTGCTTGCTAAACTTAAAAGTTCAGGTAATAGATACCTACACTGTATTTTTTGCTTCTTACTAGAAAAAAAGCTAAATAATTATTGCCCTATATTTTCAGTTTTTAGACGATTTCAGCATCATTAAACGTATTCTATGAATTATATATTCTGCTGCATTTTAATTTTAATTTAATTTAAGGTCTTATGTTTTATTTTTGTAATTTGTATGTGGACAACCTGTCTGAATAAAGAAACTTTTTTTTTATGAACACCTTGTTTATTTATTTCCTTGAAAATCATACAAGCACTAGAACAAATTTAAGTTCCAGTCTTATAATATATATTTTCCACCATATTTATTTCTCCCTAAGTATCAATTGAAATAGAAAATCTGTCATATCATCATCATCATCAGCCTATAGCAGTCCACAGCTGGACAAGGGCCTCTCAATGAGCGCCATAGCGCCCTGTCTCCAACTTGTCATATATCGTATTATAAAAATAAACTGTTGTTCGTATAAAACATAAAAGGGTTAGACCGTATTAAACATAAAAAAATCGTTCCATAATTGACGGAGAAATCGTTCATACGCAAACACATAGAACCATGGGCGTACCCAGGGCAGGGGGAGGCAGCTGCCCCCCCTGGAAATCTCGCAGGAGATTTATGAACTCGCCTAATTACATTACGAAAACAGCCCTAGAAATTTTACTGGCAATGCCTTATTCCACGGCTACAATTGAAAGATCATTCAGTACACTCAGACGCGTGAAAACGTGGCTGAGATCAACAATGATTGAAGACAGGTTAAATGGACTTTGTTTGCTCAGTGTACATAAAAAACTTGTAAACAGTATGGGCGATTCTTTCACGGAAGACTTTATAAACCGTTTTGCAGAAGATCCTCGAAAATTACTTTTAAAGTAAAAACGATTTAATATTACACCTTACCACCCAAACAATTAATCTTCGACTATTATGAAGTCTCAAGGTCCAATTCCACTTAAGGTTCTTACAAACGACTTGTCCGTACTTATAAAGCATGAAAGCTTTTAGATATACCTAAATTATTAATTTAGTTAAGTTTATTTATTTCCAACGTAGGTACACACGTTACACTTGATGTCGTTAAATACTATTTTAAAAGATAAATTAAAATTTTATTATAACACACTAACTTTTGACAATGGAAACACCATAGGGCATTGTGCAAAGAAATGCAGACAGACATGCCTTCTTAAAAAATAAAATAAATTCATTTATAATAATTTATTAATTATTATAGCTAATTTATGTTGGCAGATGACGGTGTATCAAGCGGCGTTCAATGGCGTTCCAAATTCCTACCAACAGGCCCAAAAATGTTACTTACATAGTCGCTTAAAAGAACCTAACCGTTTATTGTATAAAACCTATAGTTTTCGCAGCACGGTTATTAGAGGTACCGTGACTTAGTACGGCTAAACACGCGATATAACAATATCATTCCTACCTACGGACTACTGGCAGGTATTCTGAACAAAAGTGTAATAGAAATATTAGAAAATAATATTTAGAAAATAAGTTTCCAGCATTATTTATTTATTTACACAACAATCAATTAAACTATGACGACCGATGTGGCGCGGTGGGCGAAGATCCGCCTGCGACGCAGGAGGTTGCGGGTTCGATTCCCGCCTCGGAACAATCGTTTGTACGATCTACAGATATTTGTTCCGGGTGTTCTGGTTGTTTTCTATGTATATTAAAAAAAAAAAACTATCTATGTAATATATTGTATTATGTATATCAGTTATCTAGTACCCATAACAAGCTCTGCTTAGCTTGGGGCTAGATAATGCTGTGTCAATTGTTATTATTATTATATTTTTTTTACATCAAAAGAACCAATTTAAAATAACCTAAACAACTAGCTGTATGTTGAAAATAATTTAAATTTCCCGTGTTATCTAAAGGCATACAACCCGGTTCACAAGCCTGTAGGAAAAACCCTTTATAATAACTCCGCTGTAATCCGCAGTGTGTGTACAAAAAAGGTTTTAGTCGCGAGCTAGCGTCACTTCTCTACAGAATTTAATTAAATCTACCTACGACACGAATACGAGTATAGAACTGGAACTTATAGGACTTTAAAAAACAAAAGAAGTAGATTTATCTACTACGGAATCTCTAATTAATTTATTCTTTACGTTCAACCATACACTTGGTAGATACTGAAGGCACTACTGAGATCCATTATACAGGGTGTCCCGCGGATGTGCCACATGTAGGGATAGCGGACCTTCCCGGCTTCGCACGGTTTTAGTACGGATCCCTAACTTTTTTGAAAACATAATATAGCCTATGTTCACCGAGGATAGTGTAGCTTCTCAACGTTGAAAGAATTTTTCAAATCGGTCCAATAGTTTCGGAGCCTATTCAGTACAAACACACAAACAAAAAAATCAAACCTTTCCTCTATAAAATATTAGTATAGATAGGATATTTTCTGAAAGAATGTATGTCCAATTTCCATGTCAATCTATGTTAGTCCAGCAGCAGATTCATCATCATCATCAGCCTATATTAGTCCACTGCTGGACATAGGCCTCCCCCAATGAGCGCCATAGCACCCTGTCTTCAGCTTGACGCATCCAGCATCTACCTGCAGTCTTTCGTAGGTCGTCATCCCACCTGGTTGGAGGGCGTCCTACACTACGTTTACCGAGTCGTGGTCTCCACTCAAGAACACGTAGCAGCAGATTAATTATCATCATATACAACAGATATAAAAAATAATTAATAAAAAATTAAATGTATGATAACTGTTGTTTTTGTGCCGATTCAAAGCACCCAATCAACCTCTGGTATAAAAATCGGCATTTGTTGAGGCGTACCAAAACAACATAACAACGATAATAGTTCAGAGTAGACGCAGGCTTTTTCCAACCCCTTTATTTCTCAGAGGGGATTACTATGCTGTTAACCTACATTTAAACAGTAGATCCTTATGTTTTTAATCTCAGCCTGAAATGAACTTATATTAAAAATTCAGTCATAAGCCGAGCTTAACACTTTGAGTGCTGAAAACGCACGGTATGAGTTTTCTACAAGTGACTAATATCCGTAAATCCACACTAGCGCAGCGGCTGAGAAAATACATATCTTTGTGACTCAGCAGAGCTGTAATATTTTTCGAACGAAACGCATGTGCGGCGCAACACAACCGCTGTGTAGAGCGGCAGCACGAATTTTTTAGGTAAAAAAAAAGATCGCAGTCGTCGAAAAAAAACCGCAGTCACAACACTTTGTTACACGTTACGTACAAGTTAACACTTTGTTAAGGTATACGAGAATAGAGTTCCATTTCTATATCGACCTATGCTCAGTTTACGCTGAAACAGCAAACGTGAAACAAGAGAGATAAAATGAGTAGGTAACGTACCCGCAATACAGCTAACAAAACCAGACGCGTCTTAGTGCGAGATTGTGCTTGATTTGTTACCACAAGTCTGTTATGCTTCTACGTAACCAAGTTTCGTATCCATTTAGACGACCGATGTGGCGCGGTGGGCGAAGGTCCACATGCGACGCAGGAGGTTGCGGGTTCGATTCCCGCCTCGGAACAATTGTGTGTACGATCTGCAGATATTTGTTCCGGGTGTTCTGGTCGTTTTCTATGTATAATAAAAATATATATCTATGTAATGTATTGTATTATGTATATCAGTTATCTAGTACCCATAACACAAGCTTTGCTTACCATGGGGCTAGATAATGTTGTGTGGATTGTCTAGCATTATTTATTTATTAGTAATTATTTATTAGTAGGTACAAATATGCAACTCTTCCGATTTTTATCGTTTTTTTCAGCTCACAAAGAACGCCGCTGTACCTATTCTGAAATGAAATTCCCCATTTTTATAGGTGACACGTTCGCGCGCTGTAAGCTTTAAATTTACCGTCAACGAAATTAAAATCATCTACTCTGCATACAATCCCACTCGTTTTGCTTTCATGTTTAACCGCGCCATACATCAGTTAATTAAAAAGGAACTGGTTTATTTTTCATATATGATAATAAAATGCAATTTGTCAATCGTTTCTCTCCATTTATTTCTACTTTAAAGGTATATATATACCATAGGGTTGTTATTAATTTGCAGGTAAAGATGCTTAAATATAATGACTTTCCTTTTCCTATAGAACATACACGAGAATACAAAGTAAGCATTATTTTGTTATCAAACCATTATACATCATTAAAAAAGGCACATCTTTATTTTACACATAAAATGCAATCCATCAATCTCAAATATCTCCATTCATGTCGTTCCTCTCCATTCTATTCTACTACAAAGGAATATGCATAGGGTTGTGGTTACTTTACAGGTTAAGCTACTTTTCCTATAGAACATACACGGGTATACAAAGTAGGCATTATTTTGTTATCAAACCATTATACATATCCCTGCGCGTTCCCAAGCCCCAAACCCTCTTGAAAACTTCCTGAGGGACAATTACAAGTGCCCATACATTCATAACATGGAGCTTATCAATGTTTCTCTGGGTACTGTGTTCCAAGTGGATGTTACTGAAGTAACAGTGTGTGGTTGCCATTTTGAATTCGTACATTTTGCGTAGCAACAATTCAGTTAGTACTTAGCTAAGCAATTTACGAGGATTTTCGTTATTAAGTGTTGAGAATGAGAATATAATTGCTTTTGAAATTATTAACATGCAGTTTCTGCGGAAACAATACGGCTTAGCACGTTTTGGTACTATGGAAACAATTAAACTTGTTTTATAATTTATTATATTACCCACTTCTCTCTTTACTATATCTCTCTCTCCCAATAAGGTTTGCTGGAAGAGAACTCTTTTTAGGGTTAAGTTCACCTTTGTATTAATTTTCTAGAATAGGTTTTATATATAGTTTATCGTGCAAAAAGTATAAAATAAATAAAATAAATAAATTTTATTCCAGCTATATACTCGTAGTAAGTAGAGAAGTAGAGCAACATTATGCTGAGTCAGGACCTATTGGTTCGCTTTTTTTTTACGGAAGACCAGCGCTATGGTACGATTTGTTCTACAATAGCACATGCTGAGTGGAGACCGAGTTTTGTCAGTCTCTGTCGTCTGTTAATCTAAGTTTAGTTTATAAGAGTCTCTGTTCTGTTCTGACAAAATAAAAATCTTTTTACTTTTTTTTACTTGCTTTGTGGAGTCGCTTGTTGCTTGTATATAATACATACGTAGTTAATTTTATTTATTTCTTTATGTTCTTGTTTACTTATAGATTATTATTTAGTAGCAAGCTGTACCTACTTGTGAATCAATAAATGTATTTTCTTTCTTAGTACTAAATCTGTGCTAAATATCGGCCAGATCCGTTCAGTAGTTTTGGCGTGAAGAAGTAACAAAAATCCGTTCATCTTAACGTCCAAACGTAAACTTTTATAATATAATGTGATTAAAGGAATTAAGTTAAGTATTTTATACGCTTTGAAGTACATCTAACATAGCCGACATAGGGGTAGCTACACTGCTAAGCAAAATTCGCGCTGAAGGCCATCTTACAGAGCAAATTTTGCTTTTGTTTGTTTTTGTTACCTGCAGACAAAAGCTTGAGTTTTTTCTATTGACCCAGTGATGTTTAACTGATCAATTGCTGAAATTTTTACCTGTTTTACATACACTATATACCTATAGGAATGAGAAAAATACCTGCGCTGAAATTGGGTCACAGACAAAACACACAGCGATTTAAAATTCAATGGAAATCCGAAGATGCGTCGCTTTCATGTTTTATTAAACTGTCGAAGAGTTGAATTTGAAATAAGGATTCACGAAAAGAGAAACCCTGCTATTTAATTGAATTTATAATTAACCTGAATTTATTATAACGAATAAGATTATTTACGTTCAAATTAAGGCCCTTAGCAGATCTCCGCGTAATCATAGCAGCAGGGCCCTTATTTCACTAAATTAATCGCAAAACAATGGTATCTCAGAATTACACATTTTGGCATTTTAGTATTCAACTTCAACTTCTTGCTAGATAGCTCTGCGTGTAGATTGACGCAATTCTGCCAATGTCCGTCTCATGGTAGCATCGCACATTTTACATTTGATGTAATAAACTACAGATGGAGTGACGTGTGTCAGAAATTTCAAGGTTGAAACAATATTTCCATGCAAATAGCACCGCACGCACTATCTAGTGTTTCTTTCACCGATGGACGATTCTGCGATGATAATAATGTCATGGTAAAGTGATTGATTACCAAAATTCAGCCCCAGAACCGCAATAGTTTTGCCATGACTTGTCCGTTATACGACAAGCGAAACAGAGGCAAAGCTCTGTTCTAACACATAGATTTGATTATGATTCTATCTTTCGCGGAACTCGCTTTGCCGTTCCAATGTTATGCTTTTGCGGTGGAAGTGGAAATGTCCTAAGGTCCTAAATGAGGCAGTAGCAGTGGCTAAGTTATCTTCTGATTTCTAACCACTACTAAAACTTATTGTTTTAGATATGCTTGAAAAAATCTATGTGGGTTCAAATACAAACGAATTTATGAATATATTAACAGCTGCTTTTTTCTGATCGTAATTTCATATTTTGAGGGATAGTCACTATTGAAAAAGATTAATAATATATGACGTAGATTGTAAATCACGGCGACTTTTGAGACGTTGAGAATACTTGCCGTAAGACGTTGGGAATGAGCACGTCTTGTCGAAAATAGCATTGATTTATATATGTATATTTTTTAGGTTATATTAATCTTTACATATGTGCGAGTAGTATAAAATACACTCGCTTATGTCTGTTCGCTTAGATTTTAAAACTACTCAACGGATTTTAATGCAGTTTTTAGTAATAGATAGAGTGATACAAGAGGAAGGTTTATATGTAAGTATAATACATATACGTATCTGACGTGCAAAGCCAGGGTGGGTCACTAGTCACACAAATATATTATTGCAAGTATTTTCTTCAAATCACTCTACCTCTATACATGTAAAACTTCGAGAGGCGAATCTTTAAGGATTCCCTGAACGAAACGTGCTCCTTTGAATTATTCCACTCCAATTCGAAAAAAAAAGATATTTCGTTGATCGTGGATAAAGCCGCTGATTTATTACTTGAGAGATTTTGTGGACTAATATAATAAGATTAGAAGTATTATAATTTGTTCAAAAGAGTATATAAATAAATCTTTGAAAAAAAAAGGTAAATGGAAATACTTGAACGATTTTCAATGTATTTTGTCATAACAAAATTGATGGGGAGCGTTATCAAGGAACACCAATAACTTTATTCCTATTATACGAGTATAATGTCCATTTAAAGCTAATGACATACTTACATATGTAGCGTCGGTGATTCTACACTATCCGGTACCTACGAGTTTTACCAATATTATTAATTAAGTCCTTGCATATGAAATTGGCGTTTTAGATGCGAAAAGCAGAATCACTATATTCGAAACACAAATACTTAAGCCTAAATTCGTTTTTTTTTTCGAATTCCTTACCAAACGCCAGATATTTGAGATCAAAGTGGCCAGTTCGACAAAACGACAAAACCAATTTTATTTTTAAGTACATAATATTATAAGACTCAAATCCTCTAGCAAAAACAGTATCATAGTAAAACAGAGACGCACCTGTAGCACGCAACAGTATCGATCTACATTCGCACGCAATCGCAAAGCATTATCCCAAATGTACATATTATGAGTAGTATTGTCTCCCTTCTGTTGTTTCTTTTTATTGGATGAGCGGAGCTTTGAATATAGGTCAGTAGCCTCACGGAATACCTTTTTATTTTGTTTTCTGTTAGCTTTATCTCTTGATAATTGAAAATTTCTTTTTTTTCTTTAAGCTTTATGTTTTGAAGAGTTTTTATCAGAAAACTAGCAAAATATACTTTTAATGATTACATATTACACACAAATATGATTCGGAATGACCGTTTTTGTTGGTAATCCTCTATTTATCTATTCTTTTCTCAGATAAATTAGTATTAGTTGTGAAATCTAGCCCAAATTACGAGTAAATTGTGGTAGAACTGTAATTAAAGTTATCATGTGCCTGTAAATTCATAGTATGAGTTATATCCATATCATATCTCAGTATTTGACAGCGGCAAGCATTCACAACTTCAAATATTTAACAGGGGTGTCAAAATTGCGCGTGTTCCGAGCGAGGCGAGATCTTACTCTTAGCACAATTATCTCGTGAATATTCATCATTATGCGTTAAACGTCTTTAGGACAGTAGATATACGAGTACATACTTACGTGAAAAGGTAATGGCGCCGTGCGAACAGTGACGTGCAAAATCTGAATAATTGCCGCAGTGTTCAGTGTCGTAAACAGAATTAGTTTATAAAATTACGCTATAAAACATCTTTTAGTTTTACTTTGACATCAAAAATTTACTTCTAAACGTTCTAAGGTGTAATGAAAGCTTAGGCAGTCAACTACGATTGAGGCAAAAAGTAAAGCTATTTATAGGGTTTGAGTAACTTTTATGCCCTAGAGAACATGACTCAGGCATAGATACAATTGATAACTGAGCAATATTTGATAATACGGACACTGAAGTTAATTAAGAAATGTCTACGTTAATTGTACAAACACTTCAAAATTCAGCTTTAACCAATTTTAAAATAATTTCTAATACGTCCAGTCGCCCCATGACTACGATCACTGTAAGGCGATAGAAACGTAGAGGGAAAAAAGGTACTCAGGTTAATCAATATTTTTAGTAAACAAAAAAATTGCAGTCCTGCAATTAATTGTAATCAGAGTAGTTTCTATGAGTTGTTCTATCTCGGCCGTGCAATATCCGATAATAACTTACAAACTTATAATGAGCGGGAAATGAAATAACTACATAGTTGTTGGCTGTTAGAAACTTGTTGTTTATTTCCTTTGATAAATGAAACGTATTTTAGCTGGAAAAAGTTATGTCGAAGTTAGATTCTGTTTTGTTCTTTTTCTGACACTCGCATCCGTAAAAGCTGATGTAGAAATGAGCGCTGACAAATTAACAAATGAAAATACAATAGATTTGAACGTTCTTCGTAAATAGATTACTTGTATCACTACATCTATATATATAAAAGAAAGTCGTGTTTGTTACAACACTTATAACTCGAGAACGGCTGCACCGATTTAGCTGAAAATTTGTGGAGAGGTAGCTTAGAACCAGGAGTCTAACATAGGATCAGGAGACTTTTTATCATTTTAATCATTTGACAAATAGATTTCCACGGGGGCGAAGCCGCGGGGCGCAGCTAGTAATAGTATAAAACAAAGTCGCATCCCCCTGTCTGTCTGTACATAGGGATGTATGCTTAGATCTATAAAACTACGCAACAGATTTTAATGTGGTTTTTTCAAATAGATCGAGTGATTTAAGCGGAAGGTTTATAAACTATTTGACACAGATTTCCCCGCGGGCGAGCCGCAAGGCGCATCTAGTGTATAAAGGCTGACGTCAACAGACTGTTGCCATCAGGCTGCCAAGCCGTAGGCCGACATGGGACGATTCACACTGACTGTTTTAATCGGATTTTGGTATTCTTTATATGGTTTATCATAAAAGTACGTGCACTGATCTAAAGCGGACGCAGAGGACTGTAGGAAAAGCCAGCAATCCGCTGTGGATAGCGTTATTCGGATTGCCGTTGTGTGGTAACACTCGCACGCCCGCTCTATCCACCTTTGCTCGCCAGCGCTCTAGGCTGCCGGGTCGCCATTCTCATTAAAAAAGTCAATCCAGATGTCAATATTCAAAATACGTTTGCAAACGTATAAATAAATAATGCTGGACAATTCAGCACTATCTAGCCCCAAGCTGAGCAGAGCCTGGGATACCATAACTGATATAAATAATACAATACATAACACAGATATATTTTTTACAATACATAGAACACCCCGAACAAATATCTGCAGATCGTACTTACATTTGTCCCGAGGCGGGAAAGGAACCCGCAACCTCCTGTGTCGCAGGCAGTTTCACCCACCGCGCTACTGAGGTCCTCATATCTTACTATAATGTTCAGGTTATTAGTTCCTTGCATATTGCCTTACTTCATCAAAGGATGCAATGTAAAAAAGTTAACCACAAGAGTTATAGTTAACATAAACAAATAATAAGAAACCACCACCATCTTTTACAATATCAATATATATACGAGCTAACATAGCTCCATACAATAACCCCTACAAAGTTATTCAGGGTGAGCCAACAATTGAATCCGATAGCTATTAGTGTGATTCCAGTAAAACCTTTGCAATTCAGGTAGAGCGGTTACAATGCAGGCTCATCCTTTTGTGCTACTCGTTCTATACATTGGAGCTGTTATATCTAGCTGAAATATTATGCGGTATGGTTTGAGAAGTTGGATATCGTGTTTAAGATCTTGGGGGAAAGTAAATAGATATAAAGCTACATTTCCAATTACAATACAATACAATACAAAAATTATTTATTGTACACCATAATCAAATCAATCATTACAAAAATACATTATATGCTACAAGTACAATGGGCGGCCTTATCGCTTAGAAGCGATCTCATCCAGGCAACCTTTGGATGGAAAGAATTATATGAATTTAAGAAAAGGCAGGTGGTGTACCACATGTTTATATGTGAATTACATATGAACCTGAACTTGTTAGTGTATTATTTATAAGCTTCTGATTTTCTTTGAAAAAAATATAAATACATTACCAAATAACATTAACAATTTTGAACATTTTAAACTTGTAATAAATTTTTTATTTGAAAGCCATGCATTCTATAGGCAGTAATCATGAGTTTATGTGTAACAATCTATTCAAAAACCCTTTTTATGAAATGGAAATGATATTATTTGCATTATTATGAATCTATACTAATATTATAACGAGGAAAGGTTTGATATTTTGTTTGTAATGAATAGGCTCCGAAACTACTCGACCGATTTGAAAAATTATTTCTACGTTGGGAAGCTACACTATCCCCGATGAACATAGGCTATATTATATTTTCAAAAAAGTTAGGGATCCGTACTAAAACCCTGCGAAGCCGGGAAGGTCCGCTAGTGGAATATATATTGAGTATTCTTGATAAAATTGTTTAAATAACTTTCCTGAATTTGATTAAAAACCTTGCTCAAATCTTACAACACATGCCTTGTATAACTTCCAATTATACTTATAATGGTGAATGAATACAAATACTTTATTTTATACTTATAGTAGTTTACATATTAACACTTTGACTGCTGAAATCACACGGTATGTGTTTTCTACAAGTGACTAATATGCGTAAATCCACACTAGCGCAGCGGCTGAGAAAATACAGATCTGTGTGACTCAGCACAGTCGTAATATTTTTCGAACGCAACACAACCGCTGTGTAGAGCGGCAGCTCGAATTTTTTAGGTTAAAAAAATATCGCAGTTGTCGAAAAAAAACCGCAGTCAAAGTGTAGAAAAAAGAGAGAGAATGAGAATAATTGACAGTTAATACAATACATTCGTGATCGTGAATAAATCTTAATCCTTGTTAATGTAATGATGATGTTACTGCTTTATTATGGAAAGAAGGATAAACCAGACAACCACAAGGAAACTAATCTCGTTTAATTGAATATGTGGTACAGCCACTTAATGGAAATTCAATTGAAGTATGGGATTATATTAATTACACATGCATGATCCATGCATTAATTTATTATGCATGAGTTTGTAAGCAGATACCTACATAAGGCAACCTACAAAAAAATATTTAATCCCGTTGACATTGAAAAATTTTGGGATATTTTTAAATTTTTTTGAGATACCTAATTGTTTATTGTAAATAATCATAAATGTAACATTACAGCAATTTAAAACTAAGTCGTTACATTATGCACGTAAAAAAAAAAACCTTAGAAAAAGAAAAAGAAAATAATTAGTAAAAAAAAAAAATAGGTCACCCTACATTTAGGTCCTACATTTTATCTATATCATCATCATTCATCATCATCAGCCTATAGCAGTCCACTGCTGGACATAGGCCTCCCCCAATGAGCACCATCAGTCTTTCGCAGGTCGTCATCCCACCTGGTCGGAGGGCGTCCTACACTACGTTTACCGAGTCGTGATCTGCACTCAAGAACACGTTTGCCCCATCGGCCATCGGTTCTTCGCGAGATATGGCCGGCCCACTGCCACTTCAGCTTGCTAATTCTTTGAGCTATGTCGATAACCTTGGTTCTCTGGCGGATGTATTCGTTACGAATCCTATCCTTCAGAGAAACTCCGAGCATAGCTCTTTCCATAGCTCGCTGAGCGACTTTGAACTGGTGGACCAGCCCTATCGTGTTTATCTACATAATATGTTTAATTTACTGACAGATCATTTCCGTAGTTTTGACGTGAAGAATACAGAGATCCATCCATTTAATGGTTTGGATGTATCATTAGTGTAGACTCATGATTATGAATAATATTTTCTCGTTAGAGCTGAGAAAGATAAACTTAGCAAATATCTTGACTTTGCTAACGAGGTTGCTAGCATGTGGGATGTACATAGATTCAGCGATCATTATCCCGATAGTCGTCGGTTAACGGCGTAATAGCGAAGAGCCTCGATCAACACCTGAAGAGACTCTCGCTAGGAAGTTGGATGAAGGGCCAGATCCAAAAGGCGGTACTCTTGGACTCGGCACGTATCGTCAGGAAGTTCCTTTCTCTGCAGCCCTAGTCACCGGCCGCTTGAGCCTAGCTTCGCGGTCGGTGATCTACCGTTTTGATATATTTTTTACTGTAGAATAGTTTTATAATATTTTATTGTATTTTCTATAGTAAAAAATGTATTTGATACGAGAATTTTGAATAAATTAGTGATTAATATCCACAATCACAAACCATAACGCATTATAATATTAATCTGATTTATTGATGAACATGAATCAGAACAATCCTTATCATAAAAATTAAATACTGTACTGGAAAAATTAAATTCATTCCAGAAGCTTCTGCGCGCACGTGGTTTTTGGAATAAAAAGTAGCCTACCTCTATAATGTCATTCCAAGTCCAGATCATTATTTGTACAAAATTTAAGCCCGATCACATAAGAGGGCCTTTGTCTTATCTTCACAACGGCACAAACTTTCACCTGTTTAAAATTAGTAGGATTCTAACCAACATTAAGAGACCTATTTATCTGACCTACTTTTCAAACATAAGGTGAATGAACTTGTCGATGATACTGTATTTCGACCACCTCTATTGATCGAATACTGAGCCTGTATTGAGATAATTGCTTAACAGATTCATGACACAAATATATCTTGAATTTCCTCACCTATAGCTGTGAGTTTAGCTGCGGCGATATTATATTATTATCAATTATGTACCTAAACTAAAGAAAACTAACATATGTATGTAGGCTTTAAGGCACTACTAACTTAATGATGTAACCTATTTGTATGAATAAATAATCTATCTATCTATCAAAAAGGCAAAATATAGACAGACAATATTAACAATTAAAACAGTTCAGGTAACTACAGACTGTTGAAGAATCTAAAAGTAGCTCAACCGATTTATTGTTAAGGATATTTATGAAAAACATTATCAATAGATGTTGTAGATTGTTGTAATAAGAAGCTCCCTGACTTTTCGTGAGATGTTGAAAATAACCCATGCATTTTGTTGAGGGTTTATTGAAAAAATTTGTAACATTTTCAATAATAGAAAATCACATCTCACAAACATTAATGTGAAAGTTTGTATGGATGGATGGGTGTACGTTTGTTACTTCTTCACGCGAAAACGACTTAACAAATCGGGCTGAGTTTTTTTATAGATGTAGGCCGAGGCTTTGTATCCCATAGTCAGTTTCCATGGAAAAAAATAACCTTCAAAAGCGTTTCATAGAAAAAAGCGTGTGAAGCAGCGGGCAAAAACTAGTTCCTTATAACTATTAATCGTGTCCCATCTGCGGTCATTTCGATAGACTCGTCTTGATATACATCGTCCGATTCTGCTTAACTAATCGCTTTACTATGGCAATGACACCATTGCCATAGTAAAGCGATTAGTGAAGCAGAATGACACGTTTTGGTATTCTATGTCCTATAATGAAACTACATATGGGACGCGCGTCAAAAGTGTCTTAAATCTATTTAATAATATCTCAGCGCAAATCACGGACTATCTGGAGTTTCTTCAGGATTCTACGCGACCAACTATACCATTGTCCATAGAAAAACGATTGGTTAGCAGAATTGGGTCCTGAACGCACTCCTGTGGAAACGATCCCTTACAATCTATTTTGAGAAGTGTCAGACGTATCAGACTGATACGATATAAAAGCAAGTTCCTATCAACCAAGTTTGACGAAGGTGTCCTCAATTTCTAAGCAGAACGTACTCGTAGCTATTGATTTTGACAACATGCCACTCCAAATTGACTTTTTGTGGCAGCGCGAATATTTCATTCAGGTGACAGCGGCAAGCGGTACGTAGTTTTGTAGGTTATATTGAAACACAGTATTTTTGGTCTCAGTCTTTCGGGAAAAATATTTCGTTCATTAATCGTGATAATAATATCACAGATTCTAATCCCTGCAGTAAAATAACCTAGGAGGTTGCATTACCTTCTTAGAAATTTTCCAAAGAGATCAGAAAGATTGGATGCAAGCGATCGCATCACGAACTTATGGCCTACGGCAGATAAGAGGTATAATTTATTGTTTTAAAACAAAAACCTCAAACAGACACTTATAAACTGTGTGTTAAAAAATCATGTGTAAATTTTCAAAACACCATTAGGATGTAAAGGTTTTTGGAAAATTCACACAGAATTTCTCAAAAAGCCAGCAAAAACCTGATAGTTTTTTCCACATATTGGGAAAATAAATTTCCGGCCACTGCAATCCCCGATGCAGTGGTTTTACTCGCTTTGTCTGACCTCGAAGAGATGTAACCCTATTTCGAATTTTTTGCTTCGGGTTTTGTCTTTTTGTTATTCACGTGCAATTTGCTAATAAAGCTTTAATTTAGTATATCTTGTTACGCAAATACTTAAATATTGTTAATATGTATATTATTGGTAAAAGCGGGGTTTCCTAACACAAGCAAATTTTGCTTAAAGGGTGACCCTAGAACCTGTAAGTTTTTTTAAGTTGATGCAATAAACATTTATTTATTTAATTTGCATGGAGCAAGTACCATTGCCGTTTGTTTTAACTTTACTACCGGTGAAATTTCATTCACGCGGTGTATTCGTAATATGCGATTTGGCAACAAAACAAAGAATCCTTGTTTACTAAAAGACTCCTGCATTTGTAGTTATTCTCTGAATCAGCTTTAGACATAGTCTTAGTACATAAAATCTGTCATAAACACATAACGCTTCTCTAGGTCAAGGTAAAGACTGCTTGTTCACTTTTCACTTTACCTTAAAAAATTTAAGTGACGTGATGTAAGTTTTCTAGTTTTAATAATGTACCTAAATTGAAATTTCTGACGTGTCCATAAGTCCGGAAAGGGCTAGAAGGAGATAATACACTTTCAGTTTTGAGTAATTTTTTTTAGTTTCTATGACATTTTTCTACGTCGCCGTAGGATATAGGCAGATTAGACATAAGGGCACTTCGCTCGTAGCGAAGTCTCATTGGTAGACTCGCTACGTCGTAGACCTTTCGTAGAGGCTCTACGGCGTAAGCCGCGAAAAAGAGTCTCGGTTCTTGAAGACAAATCAACATTTATTATAATATCATCTGCCAAAAGTCGATCGAAGAGCTAGACTCCCCCAAAGATCCCTCTAACTGAGAGGATATTTAGAATCTTAGATACATTTTGGTTTTATCATGTAAAATGTTTAGCGATCGTTTCGCTAAGGGTCTTGTTAAATCAATAAATAATTACCTGTATACGCTGCCTGCATTCAGAATTTTCCTGTTCACCATCAGCATATGCTAGTCCACTGCTGGACATAGGCCACCCCCAATGAGCGCCACAGCGCCCTGTCTTCAGCTTGACGCATCCAGCATCTACCTGCAGTCTTTCGCAGGTCGTCATCCCACCAGTTTCCTGTTAAAACATGGTAATTTTGTATTGTTTTAGAATGCCGTGGCGTGGCATTAGCAGCGTGGGGTGAGGAGAAGCGCGCACGATGAGCGCTCCCGAGCCGGCGGTGCTTCAAGCACTGCAAGGATACACGCAGCAAAGCGACAAGTGGCCCGGCCCGCGCGCCGTCAAGATATTCGTCGCTTCGGTATACAACGGTAAGCTTCATTGCACAATGGCTCTGTTCTGGCTGGCAGTGCTAGGGTACACGCAGCAAAGCGAAAAGTTGCCCGACCCGCGAGATGTCAAGATATTCGGTATACAATGGTAAGCTTAATTGCACAATGGCTCTGTTCTGGCTGGCAGTGCTAGGGTACACGCAGCAAAATGAAAAGTTGCCCGGCCCGCGAGATGTCAAGATATTCGTAGCTTCGGTATACAATGGTAAGCTTCATTGCACAATGGCTCTGTTCTGGCTGGCAGTGCTAGGATACACGCAGCAAAGCGACAAGAAACCCGGCCCACGCGCCGTCAAGATATTCGTCGCTTCGGTATACAATGGTAAACTTCATTACACAAGTCTACTTTTCTGTATTCCTATGAAATAAAGTAATTTATCCCTGTTTTTTTGGAATGTAACCTAAAATTTTGTCTTGTTTGCAGACTTCCGAGAAGAAAGACGACATATCCTGGAGTTGGTCGGCCCTGAACTGCAGACCACGTATGATGATCGGTACATTGAGGTAAACAACACACAGATACATGACGATAAATATACGAAACATTTTCGAAAGGTTGGCCCATTCAAACCCATGGAAGTTCGAAATATTAGGGTAATCTATGGTCTTAAAATAAGTTTTCATTCCATTCGAAACACGACGTCGTTCGTTTAAGTTATTCAAATTAAATTAAATTAAATGACGTTTAAATGATTGATTACCGAAAACAACACAATTCATTCTTCAATGTCATAATAATTAACTTGAATTAAAGTCATCTTGAATGTCATAATATTTAACTTGAATTAAAGTTAATAATGAGCTGTTAGATTATATTTACATTTTTTTAATTGCATCGTAAATCCGGTAATTTAGAAATAGTTGCAAATGTTAGCATTCAACTCAAAGCAAGGATTTGCTTTATGACAGCTCTCTATGAGAGTGTATCGACAGGTAAAACCGTATTTTTATGTTGTGTTTTTTCCCGTCAATTTTCCTTTTTCAGCATCCGAACTTAACCTATAGAAACCTGCATCTTCTTAAAATTTTCTCTTAGACTCGTTGTTAGGTATAATTAGGAATGTTCGTATTAAATATTTTCTGGCACAGGCAAAAGCGGCGGCTGCTCCATATTTCGAATGTTCAATTTGATATTGTACCAGCGACATTCCGAAGCCGGTTATAATTGAATACCAGTATTAATAGTCTGCCAGTGAGCGACGTAATCAATTAAAACGAGTAGGTGTGCTTCCAAAATTGTTGGCATTCATTGGAGTTGTTTTCGCGATAAGGGGTGACAGTTCATTATTTCTGGTATTTGATTGGTTGGGACCTACATATCGATATTTTAACGATTTTTTAGAATGTATGATTAGCTGGACGAACAGGATAATTTTAGTAAAGGTCTTTTTGAATCTAAAGCATTTATTGCTAACAAAAAGCTATTAAATACCACCTAGAGGAAACCAAGCAAAATGTTTAAAAACAGCAAGCCTTTATCAATAAAAAAACTACGCGAGCGTTACTAAAATAAATTGAAAAAGGTTTTTGCCACAGGATTTCAGTTATGAGAGCGATGAAAGCTACAAATTGTCTATAGTATCTACAAAGCGAACTTTGTTGTTAGTCCTTACTTCCTTGTAAAACATAACTTAGACCTGCTGCCCCAAAAATAAACAGAAGAGAATATTTTTTGTTTACTCAGTTTTAGACGGCTCTCCTCCTACGAAATTTGATATAATGAGGAAAGCCTCAAGATAAAGAACTACATAGGTCAGTTTAGCTAAAATTAATAAGCGGACTTTTAACTTACCAGCCACAGCATTATCAAAAGTCTTTGCAAAACGAATCAATCAATTCTATGGTCTCTTTGTCTATTGTTCGAAACATTTTCACGTCAAAACGATCGGCCTTTGAAATCACGTAGAGTTTACAAAGCGTGTTAAATGTGATTTCATCCATTGTGAGTTTTGCAAATTTATCTGACAAAGAGAACGAATCACACGAAATCGGCTGCACACATATTTTGGTGGTACTCACAGCAACGCAGGTTTGATTAAGTGGTTTTTGTTTTACCGACGTGGCACGCTTTGTATATATAACTATAACTAGCTATATACATATATATATAACTTGAATATAACCTGAACTCCGCGGCTTCGCCCGCGTGGAAATCTGTGTAAAATAGTTTTTGAATCATTCTATTAAAAATAGGCGCATCCGTTGAGTAGTTTCAAAGATACATACATAGGGCACACAGACAGACAGCGGGAAGCGACTTCGTTTTATGCTATGTAGTGATTTTGTGGAAATTATGCATATTAAATACAGGGTGCTACGAAACATGACTTAACATACGTAAAACGTACTAAGCCGAAAGGGGGCGATTCGTGACCCCAAAATCAACTTTCCAGATCGGAGAGCATATTTTTTTTAGAGTCTCTGCTCCCCTCGGACCTCGCGTCTCGACTGACGGGATTTAAATGACAAGCCCACAAGACAAGCATGACAAGACCGACTTCTAATGTGTGGTTTTGGCCCAAGTAAACAACAATACTTTTCACTTCGATTGCGAGAAAATAAAACATTTGAGACTAACCTTCATATTGTACACTTGACTTCACGAATTGGTCGTAAGTCTTTAAATATATTTCACGTGATTTTTACTGCAACAGATAGAATCATATTAATTATTTCTTTGCACTTCTGTTCCATTTCTATTTGCAATTAAATAAGCCACCTTCACCTTTAGTTCAATTTACAGTAAACGAAAAAATCCAGTGATTTCGCGCTACTACAAACTTTTTTGTGTATTTGTTACGCTCAACGCAAAGTATCTTACCTAAGCATTCTTACCACGGAGGAAGAATCACACAACGAACATCCAACAATCACCAAGAAGGTGCATTCAGTTCAAATTACCAAAATAAATTCAAATGGAACTTATGTTCTTTGTAAATGGAATACCAAAAAGTCGAGTCTTTATGTAAGAGGACGAATGTCTTATACAGGCTGACGATTTCAGACAAAAATTCAAAAGTTCAAATAAATTTAATCCCAACGGTAGACTCGAGTACGCTATAATAACACGGTTTTTGAACAAAATAAGTGAAAAACATCTTTAAACCAATTTGTTTGTATAGATCGAGTTCGTGGACATGCACTACGGGACCGACGGAGGAGACGAGACGAACCCATCGCTGCTTCACTACCATCTCGAGGAGATTCGATGCTGCAACCAGAGCTCAAAAGCTGGATATTTTCTGGTTAGTTACTGTTTCAAATTTTGATTTGTTGGGTGTGATGATAGCCCTTATGTAACTCGCTTGTCACTGGAACTTAGAAAAATTTAAAATTCGAGCATTCATCTATGGACCTCTTTTAATCAAATCCTTTTAGTAAACTAAACCTTTTTGGAGTAGGTATTTCAAAGTCAACACGTACTCCTAAGGTTAATGCTTTTATATTTATTCAGAAAGCGGGCAGATGAGATGAGGAAAAGAAAAACTGTTATTGAAAATGTTTTACTCTTTTACAAGTATTTCATTCTGTAACATTGTTTTCCTTGTAGCTTGAAGATCTGGGTTGCTTTTATAAAATCAAATTCGAATAAATTGTATTTGTTAAAAATACTACCAGTAAAATACCAGAGACAGCTAAATGTGTACATTTTCTCCGTATAGTTAAGCAACTAAGCTCATTTGATCAAAAATCATCAATTATTCAAAGACCTGGATTTACTTGTCTGTTAATCCTACGACAGGATGACGTCAGAAATACTAAGGTAAATTTGTAGAAATAAATTTATTATTTAGTACTCTTGTACTTTCGAGCTTCATTTACATACTCGATTATAAGTAATTATTATTGATAGGGATAGATTAATTATTATGGATTTGCCTTGTGATTAGTTGGCTATATTTGTATGTAGAGCGTATGATTAATATATCGTCAAGAAATTAACGGAACGCTGTTAATTGCTTTGTTTATTGTAGACATATACAATACACTGAATAACATTTGTACCGTATGTTTCTAAGCGGACAAAGATGTATTTATTTTATTTTGCATTATTCGGAAGACAAACAGTTTTACACACTTAACAGATAACTTAAATGTATTTGTTTTTTTTTCTTTTCCTGTCTTGTGTATCTTTTATGTATTTGGTGTGCAATAAAGAGTTATTGTATTGTATGTGTCCTCGCATATAGTAGCTAAGGGATTGCTTGCTTGCAGAGGATAAATGAAAATGAAGAAATAGCTTTAAGTCTTATAACTTACACATAGGTAAATTGAATTAAAATTGAATCGACTGAC
The DNA here is from genome assembly GCA_943735965.1 of Eupithecia abbreviata. Taxonomy (NCBI): domain Eukaryota; kingdom Metazoa; phylum Arthropoda; class Insecta; order Lepidoptera; family Geometridae; genus Eupithecia; species Eupithecia abbreviata. Next base: position 8,315,137 of record OX030979.1, on the reverse strand, counting down.
TGTATGTATGTACCTATATGCCATCGAGTATTCCGTTTTGTTTTACGTACAGTTAGAACAAATTAAGGTAACTGTATTGATGTAACGCACCTATTTCAACATCTGCACAAAAGCATAACTAGGAAATATGTATCAATCATGTCAACTGATTTTCCGAATGGTTTATACCACACATTATGATCTTTATTAAAATACAGTTAGTTGCATCTACTTTTTCTGTTTACTTACTTTTAATACTTACTAAGCTCGCCCCGCGGTTTCACCCGCGTGGTGATAGATATTTTGGAAAATATACTATATACCTTTATGAATTGTAGCCTATGTGTTATTCTAGTATGTGAGCTATATTATTGTGAAGTTTCATTAAAATCTGTTCAGTAGTTTTTACGTGAAAGAGTAACGAACATCCATCCATCCATACTTACAAACTTTGACGTTTATAATATTAGTAGGATGTTTGTTTCAATTTTGTAACTAAGTTATGATTAAACCAATTGTACGTGTATGTTTTATGTGACAAAATAATTATTTTAGTACATTATTTCTTTACTTACTATTTTATTTTTTGTCCAGTGCTTCATTGGGGGAGAAGCGTCTTCATACCAGCCAGTGCTCCCCTTCAAGATACCAGGGGATATCTTCGAGGACCTTCTGAAGGTGGAATCCCCTCAGGCAGAGCTCGTTCAGGCTTGCTACAGGGTGCAAGATGACGGCAGCTATCATCTAGAAGGAAATGATGAATGGTGAGGAAAACTTAACTAAGATTTTGCATGTACGTAAAATGGGATCAATTTTGGGGCTAACATAAATAGAAGTGTTGCTATCCTATGTTGATATATTAAGACATTAGACATCACATTGAAATGATTTATTTGCCATTTCACTTACGAGATAGAAATCGAAAATATTTAATTGCGTTTCATATAAAATAATAGGAACACATTACTGGCGGCTTTCGCACGAAACAAGCCTGTATAGCGGGAATCCTCATTACAATAATACCTTTACTGGTAAAGGTTTGTTGTAACTTACACATTGCAAACAAACAAAAATAATATAACGACGACCGATGTGGCGCGGTGGGCGAAGGTCCGCCTGCGACGCAGGAGGTTGCGGGTTCGATTCCCGCCTCGGAACAATTGTGTCTACGATCTGCAGATATTTATTCCGAGTGTTCTGGTCGTTTTCTATGTATAATAAAAAAAAAAAAAAAACTATCTGTGTAATGTATTGTATTATGTATATCAGTTATCTAGTACCCATAACACAAGCTCTGCTTACCATGGGCTAGATAATGCTGTGTAAATTGTCCAGCATTATTTATTTATTAAAAATAAATATATATATTAAAAAAAATTAAAAAAAAATAATGGTAACTGCATCCCAGAATGTTCGTATATGGCAGAAGATAGTAAGGAATACAAATCAGAATATCAGTAGGCAGTTGAAATCCTATGGAAAATGTTAGTTTTAGCACAAATTATCCTAATACAAAACAACGAGAGGATTCACATTCACCGTAAACTTGACACACGATCTTCCGTAAACATCGTATTGGTGCGGCTCCAGTATCAAACAAAGAAGGTAAACATTATTCTGCTCACGATTCTAAACGATACTGCCTTTGAGATGTAATTAGTTGGCTTTGGAAAGGGTTTGTATGTGGAGAGGGTGCGAACTGTAGAGTTCACGGTCTATTTATTCATGGTGCTTTGAAAGAATAAAAACAGTACTGAAATAGTCCTGAATACTCCTTTCTAATAAGTTAGGTTGTCTCTATCGTCTCAGTCGACAAGTATAAATAAATAAATAATGCTAGACAATCCACACAGCATTATCTATCCCCAAGAGCTTGTTTTATGGGTACTAGATAACTAATATCGGTACGTACATACATAATTCAATACATTACATAAATAGATATATTTTATTATACATAGAAAACTTCGAGAAAACCCTAAACAAATATCTCTAGATCGTACAAACATTTGTCCCTAGGTGGAATTGAACCTTGCAACCTCCTGCGTCGCAATCGCAAGCGTACCTTCGCCCACCGCGTCACCGAGGTCGCCTAACCAAGGGTTACTTACATTCAAATTCAAATTAATTTATTATATTTTTATAATAATTAATTTATTATAGTTCAGGTAGCCATGGATCGCGTTGCAGCGTTGGATCGCGAGGAGTGGAAGGAGAAAAGGGAGGCCTTTGCCCAGCAGTGGGACAGTAATGGCTTAAAATAAAATAAATAATAAATAAATAATAAGTTCAGGTAGGGTAGTCATAAATGTGCTTATGGATCTATTAAGAAAAAACAATAAAATAATAAGATCTGGATCTACTGATTAATACAAATCTCAATAGTTCCATTATGGATCTTTCAAAGCATCTAACCTTAGATCTATGATTTATTCATTTTGATGCGTAGGTATAAACTTTATATATGTTTACGAGTACCTCGTTGTTTTTTGTAACCAAAAATCACTACGTTGTTATCCCTCTAAGACTGCCGACCCTTCACTCTGTAATAAAAGATAACCTGTAGGTCCTCCAGGACCCTCCGAAAGGTGCAGAAATATTTATGTGAGCCGTTCCAGTCACCATAAATTATTTATTTTACGATCCCAGTGAGTAATCGGACCTGGGGAGGAAACTGCCATAAAGGCCTACAGCCTAAATAGATGAGAAAGGCATAAAGACATGATCAAAACCCTCTAAACATTATTGGACCCACTGAGTGGGACGACACTAAAAGGGGGAAAATATGCCATAATGTTCGCGAGATGAAATGGGGTGAGATGGTACTTCGATGTTATTATTATTTGAGATGCTCATGATAAACGATTTATTTAGGTTATTCAGAGATTCAGAAACGAAGCCTTTGTTTTGATTTGGATGGAGCCATTTTCCTAAGTTGATAGTGTTAATTATGTTGTTCGCGCCTAATTTTAAATACTGTACCTGTGGCCACGCCCCCCCCCCCCCCTCCCCCTCCCCTCACCTCACCTCAACGCTTGTCAAACATTATTCATTACGATTACACGCCATATTCGAAAGAAGTACGCATCTTTTATTTCTCTCTACACCTCAAAAATCACAGCAAGTCAGGCCATCAGTCTTATTTCACTAATTAAATGTTGCCCACATAAGAAGCAGCAAACCTAACCAGGTCAGTTACATATGTTACTTTACGTTCAACCTTACGTTTAACCTACTTATATTTGAAAGAGCCTTTTTGCAAGGCAAGTAAAATAACCAAACAAAAGCAAGTCTTCTAACTATAATAATAAGACTAGCTACACTAAACTTGTCATATCACCCGTAGGTACCTAATGGAAGTTGGCAACGAAAATGTTTATGTGGAATTGCAAACCCGAGTCCGAGGTGACCCATTTGTTTAAAGTTTCAAAGTGTCTGCAAACACGAGAGCGACGTATTCAATTACTACCCCCTGGGGATTTGGTGGCGGGAATAGTATTAAATTAGGCACTGAATTATCTAGCTAATTTTGAACTTAGTTACGATAAAATGGAATAATGCGGCCTCGGTTTTAGGATCAGAGACCTACTGTTGCTCTGAGCCATGTATAACTTCAGCTGAACTCTCCCAGGTATACATACTCAATACTAAAAACCTATAAGTTAAAATTTATCTAAATATTTAAAATTTATTGTATGTAAATGTATTGTTAACACTTGAGAGAATATTTCAAATCGACCAGTTTATATTCATTTGTTTGGGCGTGAAGAAGAAACATCCATTCGAATATTGTTTCCCTCCATCCATTTACATTAAGAAGATTTTTTGTAAGATTTATTAAGCATACTTATAAAATATCTCCCACCAGGCTCAACGACCTCACAGAACGTGAAGCAGAGAGGAAGTGCCTATCTGAGGCCCAAAAGGCATTCAACGCATTAGCACTAGAAGCACACGACAGAGGGGTGAAAGTAATAGATCTACTGAAAAGTCCCCTGGAAATCCAGTGTGAACTGGCTTTAGGTAAGTAATCTCTTAATAATTCTTGGGCCTTAGGCAATCAGCATTCGCTATAGAGCGATCCAATTTCTACTATCGCTTTCGTTGGTCAAAAGTGTAATTTGTGGATCTTGACGTTGAAAACAGATCACGTTTCATGTCACAGGCATATGTCAAATCCATACATTTGGACTTTTCTACTAGCACTTTCGCTAATCGCTTGGTACGCTGTCTAGAGCCCCTTGACTATTTTACAGTTAATTTACTAAAGAACCGATAGATATAAAATTGCCATACTATAATCGACTCTACGCACTTGTAACAAGGTTTTAAATGACCTGTTATGTGACGGTTCAAATCCGCACCATTAGCCAGCCGTGGACGGATGCAAACATTCTAGTTTTGTTGTTGGTTCGGATTGGAATCATTAATCGCCAAAAATGTATTGTTATTATAAAAAATGTATTATTTATTATTACAAAAATCTAAAGCTTATAATTTTAAGTAGATTAAAAAGTTATTAACAAAATTATTACAACCAAAATTTATTAAAGCCCCTTTGAAGATAATTATTTTGATAATTACGTTTTAATAACTCTTTGTTAATTAATTTCGAATGTACTAACTAACCGCAGCTTTGAATCGTCAGAGAACCGCTGGAATATCGACCGGTTTAGCTACCATTGTGCTCTTGACAAAATACCCGCATAAGCTGATAACATTATTCACCGTGGAAGATGAACAAAGCACAGTATAACTATAATAATTTGGATCAGGCCAATACTTGTAGTAATAGTAAAGTTTTTTGATCACAAATATACTTTACATAAATGCTTTATGTACAATAAATTTTACGTTAAAAAAGACAAGTATAATCAGCGGCCTTATCGATTGGAAGCGACCACTTCCAATAGATCATCATCATCATCAGCCTCCAGCATCTACCGTCGTCATCCCAACTGGTCGGAGGGCGTCCTACACTACGTTTGCCGAGTCATGGTCTCCACTAAAGAACACGTTTGCCCCAGCGGCCGTCGGTTCTAAGCGAGATATGGCCGGCCCACTGCCACTTCAGCTTGCTAATTCCAATAGATAAAACATTCAAATACAACAATCTCGCTAACCTCCCCTCCATAGTATCACCAATTGCGTTATAACGACGAGCCCGCGTGGGAGCGTACGTGAGTTAAGTAATATTATTATATAAAAATATTTTTACTATTGTTTAATATTAGGACTAATTTTGTATAAACTCTAATATTGATCTCACTTAGGATTCACCCACTATAGCATTCTCTGTGCTGAAGAGACCAAAAAATACTGGTCATTCTAATTAAAAGCGACATAAATTATACTAAAGTAATGTTTAGAGCATTTTCAAGATGACATCATGACGATTAAAAAAAACTCTAAGCCTACTCAATCAATTTGTCATTGAGATGTTACTTAATGAAGTTTCTTTACCAGAAGTGAAATACTTCTCTTACTTCGCAACCGGGCTCCATTTTCCGCAAGCTTTAAATCAGGTCACAGAAAAAGAAAGAGAAAATAAATCTGACTAAGATTTTCTCCAGTCTTTAAAGAATCCTACCATTTCCAATAAAAAACAACTTCGCAGCTGAACTGCCGCATCGTTCGAGAAATTAATTAATTTTTAATACAACCTTTCATGAGCGTAATACGCTAAACTGATTTCCATAACTTTGTTATGCTGTAAAAGCTCGTTAGGTTATAATGCGGGAGTGGCGTTCACTTCTGATTTAATCTCACTACCTTTGAATTTCTATTCAAGGAATCAATCGGGACAATTAATAACACACTGAAATAATAAGATTTTTCATAGACCACAAACACACAGTGAGGCAGATAATACCGAAGTCTGAAGAGTTTTGGAAGGCCTTTGACTCCGTCGAAACCTGGGCTGTTCTGGAATCCTTACAGTCGAACACACCGTCGTTTTACCGAGCTGCTGAGATGTCTCTACGAAGCCGCCACCATAAGTGTCCAAGTACACATCCATCAGTCCAAATCCATCCAATTGGACAGAGGAGTGAGACAGGGTGTTGATTTTGACAAATCGAACATACAAATAGCTTACTTTCAATATACTCGTAGGTACAATTAAAGTAACACATAAAGTTTTTGCGGTAACAAAACTATTGATTGGTTTTTATAATCGAGCCAAATTTGATGTAAAATATTTGTAAACAAACCGCCCAAACTATATGTATATACCTAAGTCACTCTGTTACTATATATTTTATACGCCATTATGTACATTCTTTGTCGGTTTGAGATCTTTCCTCTAATAAATATTTCTAACCATTATATCTGAAACTCGACGCCAAGCACGTTTTATGTTGTGGTTTGTTTACAAACATTTCACATCATATTTAGCTGTAGTATAGCTACCGATTTAGATGCGGATTTGAGCACAGCGAGTACCAATTACACAGATGAAGATGTAAAGGAAGTCGTTAGGCAGAGGCGCGCCCTTGCAAAAAAAAATCTAAATTCGAAGAACGTTATTTACTTACCCGCGTGTACATAAAATATATACTTAGTACGTATGGTACAAAGTGGTAAAAATCATTCACTGCCCAGCCGCAGCTGTAAAATAAAACAAACTAACATATGTGGACGATATACTTACAAATTTAAAAAAATCTAGTTATATTTCTTATAAAAATGTTTTATTTACCTTCTGATCAACAAAATAAGAAAAAGGCTCAATTGATAGACTGCGCTCCTTTATTGAATCGAAGGAAATTGCATTCGCACACACGGAATCAACTGGACGGTGAAACATCCGCGTGCTCGTTTCGTAACGGCTTGGTTCACTGATTGATTAGAGAACACTTGATTCAATCTAGAGATCCCTATAAGGATTTTTTATGAATTACGGATTATGTAAAAAGTTGACGTTGGCGTATATAAACTTGTGGCATGACGAGATTATAAAGGGACGATAATCATGCGCGTGGAGGTAGCTCTTGTTTGATTTAGCTCTAGGGAGTTCTTTGAAAGATCACTGGACAATTAACAGCTACGTCGGTTGAATTCGACGTAAGATGTATGAAAACTTCACACATATTATGCAATTGTCTAATTATGACGACCGATATGGCGCGGTGGGCGAAGGTCCTCTTGCGACGCAGGAGGTTGCGGGTTCGATTCCCGCCTCGGAACAATTGTGTGTACGATCTGCAGATATTTGTTCCGGGTGTTCTGGTCGTTTTCTATATATAATAAAAAATATCTATCTATGTAATGTATTGTATTATGTATATCAGTTATCCAGTACCTATAACACAAGCTCTGCTTACCATGGGGCTAGATAATGATGTGTGAATTGTCCAGCATTATTTATTTATTTATCCATTTGATGAACACACAACTTGCTTTACCTTAAGCTCAACTATGAAACAATTGCCTTGAAATAATTTAAAGTGTTTTAATTTGTTTTGCAAATGTTCCAGTCATTGAACGGGAAAGTGTGTCTACTATATGGTTTTAAAATTTTCTAGTGATCTAACGGAAGACTTTAGAAAATGAAAGTTATTGATTTGTAAATTTGAAACAGTTATTTCACTAGGTTTCATACGCTTTAAAATATTTTGAAAAGTCGAAAAAAATAATTTCAACACCTAGCTCCGGCATGAGCGGCAAAGATACTGGCAGAAAGATCACATCAAAATATATAAAACTAGCTGTTCCCCGCGGTTTCACCCGCGTTAAACTCGAATTTTAGTTTATTGGTTGTTTTTTTAACACCTTGGGTTATATTATTGGAGTATTAGTAAGGATCCCTAACATTTTGAAAATATAATATAGCCTATGTTCACCGGGGATAGTGTAGCTTCCGAACGGTGAAAGAATATTTCAAATCGGTCCAGTAGTTTTGGAGCCTATTCAATACAAACAAACAAACAAAAGATCAAACCAGACCTCTTTATAATATAAGTATAGATAACCCATTTTCAAAAATTACTTGGAAAAATGTTTGTAACCGAGACTGAAAAGGTCAAATAAAAGTCTTACCAATAAAACCGACTAGAGCGAACTTGAATCGGTGAACTGGGCAATTATTGGAAGATAGTAGGTACTTGGCTTCTCGATAGTGAATGTTACGGTGCTGATAGAGGCTTTGTTCCACGTTTCGGTAAACTGCTTGCAGCTGACAATTGATAGTTCGACTGTTTGGTTCAAATAGAGCTTTCTCTTCTTACATGCGCATATTAGACAACGGGTTCGCAACTACATGACCTACACGCACTTTACACAATCTAGCTTTCATTGTATATTACAATAAAATCACAGGTATTTTTAAAATTATAATAAAACAATATAAACACTATCAAAATCTTATTAGCTTTGATTTTTTTGTCGTTTTCATGTAAAATTTCTACTTAAAGGTTCCTACTTCTGTTTTTTTATTAAAGGGTCTAGCAGTAGTAGACATCTACACAGTGAACAGCAAAGTATAATAATAAACAAACAATTGCTAAAAAAACAATAAATCGTCCTAAGTGTACCTAATTGAAAAATGAAATGAAAAACCATGAGACATCATGAACCATAAACTATTTTGATTTTAATTTGTTGGGAAACAAAGGTGCAATTCATTCATATTTATCTTTTTTAACCTCCATTCCATATCCTATGATACATTCCTAGTAGTTTCTCAATAAAAATACCTCATCATCATCAGCCTATATTAGTCCACTGCTGGACATAGGCCTCCCCCAATGAGCGCCATAGCGCCCTGTCTTCGGCTTGACGCATCCAGCATCTACCTGCAGTCTTTCGCAGGTCGTCATCCCACCTGGTCGGAGGGCGTCCTACACTACGTTTACCGAGTCGTGGTCTCCACTCAAGAACACGTTTGCCCCAATAAAAATACCTACCAATATTTAACCACTGCACCGCCAAAACAACCGCAGCGATAAGCTTTACAAACTAGAACGGAACTGGCAGACCGAGAGCTCTTACCAATTGAATTTTCAGGTACAGTCATGTAATTTCCACTCTGGTTCATAAATTTACTCTTCAGGTTCGGAACAAGCTTGGAGGATGTTTCGCCTTCATTTGTATATGTCGGATGTTGTGTTTCTGCTATTCGTCACTTTCATATTTTGTTTGTTTGGGATAACGACAAACACTCTCACGTGCTTTACAAGGACGAGATAAAATATTCCGCTTTCGTGTTGGAATCAGAAGGTTGAGTGAACATAGAGTTACTCTTTTTCTTGGATGAGATTTCAAATTGGAAGGTCAGACAAGATAAGGCAATAATCGATAGTAGGTACATGAAACTAAACACATTTATATTTAAATTTCAGTTAATAGTATATATTTTTCTGTTTTGACCCGAATAAAAACAATACTTTTAACATCGATTGAAATAAAACGAGAAAATAAAACTATCAAAATTATTCTTCATTTTGCCCACTTTTCTTTACGATTCGTCAACTCACACCAGTTGGGACATGATTCATGGTGTGAGTTGACGAACGACCCTTTTTCACTTACGAATTTGTCGTAAGTTTTTAAATATATTTCTTGATTTTGACCGCAACAGATAGAATCATATAAATTATTTCTTTGCGCTTCTGTTCCCTTTGTATATTCTTAAATTAATTTTAGTTTTATGACATTTTCAATTTGGCACATTCACCGTCATTTATATTTGCTCTAAACAAAAAATACAGCGATTTCGCGCAACCACAAACTTTTTTGTGTATTCGACGCATAACGCAAAAAAAGCATTCTACCACGTAGGATCACGGAGGTGCCACCCTTCCTAAAAACATCGAATAATCACCAAGAAGGCACTTTGACTTCCATTTTCAAAAATGAAAACAAATTAAATGTATGTTTTTTGTAAATGGAACACCAAAAAGTCTCAAGTGTAAGAGGACGAATGTCTTGTACTGGCTGGTGGTTGGTGGACATAAATTAAAAAGAAAAATTACATTTAGGAAGTAGATACGAGTTTTACGCCCGCTAAGCTACATTATAATGAACCGCCTTTTGAGCGAGAGAAGAGAAGTGAAAAATTCATTACAAATAGAACGCTCACTCATCTTTTACATTCCGATTCAGGCAAGGAGATTAATAAAGCACCACGAGGATCTAGGATAGGATAAAAAAGTATTACGTCACTTTGTCATCGAATTCGTAAATTTTTCGAAATGATTTCCGTCAACTTCAATAAATGTAGGCACGGAGGACCCGGCGCGACGGAATGTGTGACGTTGCGATATGATTATTGTCTATTCTATCCTAGAGAACAATCCCCGTGTTTGCTTGCCGGTTTATTGTTTACGCCAAAGATCCTTGTAGCCAATGCTCCATAGACAAATTATTATGTTTGGTTAACTCAGGTACCTAAATTATTTCGCTAGATTTCATTATCTCATTACGAACGTAGATTACAAAAAAATAATTCTCGATTGAGTTCCAATGTGCCTTGACCCTAACACCAGATTTTATTGCAGAACTACTTACGAACGGTGACCAGCCAAAAGGTCTGATTGCTGTGGTCCGTGACGTCCCGGATCCTGAGCCAGATGAGTCAAAGCTAGCTGTTCTAGCACAATCCAGGCTGCTGGATCTGAGGAAGAAACTTGAAGAGATGCTGCCAGCTAGTCATATCATTCGCCTTGAGTAAGTTAATCTTGGGCAGTTTTAAAAATGTTGACAAAGCACAGATTGCAGAATATCCAGATGGCACGTGCGATGCTTTATGCACGGAGCGGTGCATGACGAAAACACGTCATCGTCACCCCGCCCCACCCGCGTAATGTTAATTCTTCGAAAACATTTTTGGTAATTTTCATGTTGAGTAGATCATCAACAATATTTCGGCTCTAAAGTCATTTAAAACGGGATATTTACCATGATTTGATTTTTGAGTTATCCAATATTTCGGCACAGTTTCATGCGCCATGATCACGGAATAACTGAAGGCACTGCGACTGCGAGTAAGTTTTTATGGGCAGACATACCGATCTACCCTCATTTTTTTGTCTTTTGCTACGAACGTTACCACTACCACCGGTTTCATTATTATCGAACGCAGCTCGATCACGACACACAACACTGACGGTATCAGAACGCGACGCGGTTGGTACATCACTTCTTCGGTTTTTGCACATTCTCACAACAGGGTTCCAGGTTCCCGATAATTGGCAGCCATCTTCTCGGTTGAAGTTCCTATGTTTCGTAATCTCAATGGCCTCCTGTACCATTAAATATCCCGTTTTAAATGACTTTAGTGTTGATAACCATGATAGTTTCAAAAGTTTTAATATTTCGGCTTTTAAGTTTCCTACTGCCTGGGGAAGCCATTGTCCAACAATGGACGAATAGAATGGCGTAATCATATGAAACATTTTTGAGCTCAGCGCGTCACGTCGGACGCTTGACCATACCAACTGATTGCAAATTACCCTAAGGTCGTTGATTTTGTAACCTGTGTGACCCAATTGTAGTAGAAGACATACCTTTTCGGTATATCTTTTGTTTTGTAGAACTTGAGACCTAAAGATGTGGTTGGTCGGGCTTTTTGAGAATCACACTAATGTTATAAAGCGAAAGTTTGTATGTATGTATATGTGTGTGTGTTTATTAGTACTTTAGGCTCAACGGTTTTGAATAAAATTTGGTAGCCGGATAGCTATATACCCTAGATTAAAATATATTAGTTGTATAATTTTGATTCGGGAAAAGAGCGGTATTCCCGAGGGTTGATTATATTCACCTCTAGTAACACCGAGGAGCACAGCTAATAAATAAAATAAATAAATAATGCTGGACAATTTACACAGCATTATCTAGCCCCATGGTAAGCAGAGCTTGTGTTATGGGTACTAGATAACTGATATACATAATACAATACTTTACATAGATAGATATTTTTATTATACAATTTTTATTATATAAGCATAAAGTGTCCATCAGTATTTTAATATGAAAGGTTTCCGTCCGCCAGTAACATTTCACTAAAACACTTAGGTACTGTTTGTTTGTTTGTTCCCATTTATGAGTACAAATAGCATATTAAGCACTATTTTATCATCATCATCATCATCAGCCTATAGCAGTCCACAGCTGGACATAGGCCTCCCCCAATGAGCGCCATAGCGCCCTGTCTTCAGCTTGCCGCATCCAGCATCTACCTGCAGTCTTTCGTAGGTCGTCATCCCACCTGGTCGGAGGGCGTCCTACACTACGTTTACCGAGTCGTGGTCTCCACTCAAGAACACGTTTGCCCCATCGGCCGTCGGTATTTACTATTTACTATGTTGGTTTGTACTATTTTATTGGGTCAATCAATTCGTAGCGATCCAATTTCTATATTGAATCGACTCAATAAGTATTAAGGTCAACCAGAGGGCAGTGACCATCTATAAAACGAATAACTGGCACAAATTACCTTATTTCACGGGCAGTTGATAGAGCCGCAAAGCCTATATATATGATTACATCATGTCATTTAAAAAGGGCGTAATCGGTAAGTTTTTTGCTTGTAAGATGCGTTTGATTGGATGGATGGATGTTTGTTACTCTTTCACCTAAAAACTTCTGAATGGATTTTAATGAAACTTTACAATAATATAACTTATACATCAGAATAACACATAGGTTACAATTTATAAAGATATATTGTATATTATCCAAAAAATCTATCACCACGCCGGTGAAACCGCGGGGCGCAGCTAGTGTATAATGTAAGTTTCTTTAGCCCCTGCTTTAGTCTGATGTCATTTGACGTAGGAGTATGACTAAAGGGTGACTAAACGGGTGCCGTTCAACGGAAGTAGATATAAACTTGTTTAAAAAAAACAACGTACCTATTCACGTTTTTAGTCATTCTTTATTGCACTCTTATATTTTATCCGTGAAAACCTTCAATAAGCTTTCTAGTATTAATGAACTTTTTATCGTGTTATATATAAGCTTCTGGTTTTCCTTTAAAAAAATATAAATAAGCCATGACTTAAAAATTAAGTAATAATTAGCTGTCTTATTGCTCAAGAGCAATCTCTTCTAGACAACCATGGATGGATAAGATCGTTGAAGTACACTGATGCTCAGCTGTTGATAAAGGGCTGATAATTTGGTAATTAAGGCAGTAATAACTACGTTTTTTTTTAATTTAATAATTTTTGCACGTCACTCTTGCTTTAAACTGCCCATTTCAACGAGTTAATTAATTAGCTTTTATGAAACAAAAACAATGCCGCAAAAAGCAGCCTTTCATTTTGTACAATAATTTGACCTGATTTATGAAAACAGAATGGAAAAATAAGCGCGCAGATAAAGCTTATTATTTACACGGGGAAATTGAATGAGAAATGGATTTGCGAAACCTATTTAACCGTTGTTCTCGACACATGTGGTGGGTAGGTATAACTCGGAGTTTATTTTTTAACGATTTGTGAATATTTTATTTGCAAATCCACGTAGAAATTATTTATTTATTATTATTATTATTATTATTTTAAGCCATTATTGTCCCACTGCTGGGCAAAGGCCTCCCTTTTGTCCTTCCACTCCTCGCGATCCAACGCTGCAACAGGCCATGATGGAAGATGTACCTCGAGCTCGTCGCGCCATCTCATCCTGGGCCTTCCACGTCGAAATAGAATCAGAAAATAATTCACTTATGGTTTCGATACGTTTTAGCCGCAGATTTATTTATAACTGTACCGATTTACTTTATATACTTTTAGTATGGTAAATACTTAAATTAATAACTTTTAATCATCTATCAGCGGAAACTTTTAATGAGCCGTTAGCTAACATGCACTGGTCTATCCAGGCATGTTCTATATATCTCATTTTGTAAACCTAGCTGTAAGTTTCTCCAAAATTTTGTAAATAAATAAATAAATATCCCGTTAGAAGTGACTTTTGTGTTAATAACCATGATAGTTTCAAAAGTTTTATATACAAATGTTTCACATAAAATATCATTTAAAATTAAATTAAATTTAAAATAAGTTGCTATAAATATAACTATAAAAAACCACACATTGCAATCAGCTCACAACAAGGGCCCGCTTCATCTTTGCCCCGATATATTTGCTGCTATACACTTATCGGGTTCATAACTCTCAATTTAAAAATATTCTACGTAAAAAGTTAAACAAAATTGCTACTTCTCCGAATGATATATTGCCAATGCACGCAACACGGTGCAACGAACTTTGTAAAAGTTGCACTTTGTTTTTGATTTACTGTAGCAATTTATTTATGTTACACGTTCTTTGTCTCGTAACTTTTCAATGCAGACAAATGAGAATAAAAGATTAAATTTCTTCATAAACATGGTTTACTTAGAGGGATTTTGATAGCAAAAAAGTTAGCAAAATCCATTCTAAACTTTTTATCCCTTTTTATCGAAACCTTGATGGTTATGATATATCCAAGAATCATCCATGATGATATCATCAGATAATATATCCAACTTTCAAGAATCGTCATTGACATGTGTGTTTCAGGGCATCGTCAGCTGATTCGTCACGGACTGATGGAGCTTCAGATAACGAGGAGCATATGGCTCCGTTCAGGGAGAAAGTTCAGGGTGTGGTCAGCTCTTTGGTGGACGCTAGCCTGAGCACTGAACCTGATCAGGGCAAGGGAAGGAAAAAGACTGTTCAGGTAATATTTTAATATTTTTGAATCTCAAACACAGAGTCTATATTTTCTATTTTTTATCCTGAGGTTTCATATAATGTACATGACGTATTCGAATTCTTTTCAGGAAGTTTTCCTGGAGCACATCACTCATCTTAGGATATGTATAGAACATAATCATTTGTATAAGGTAAACGTTAAGCAAATCGAAGCCGCCGCTGAACTAATATTATGTAGCATTAAAGAAAATTACCAAAACCGAGCAAGGCACCCTCCGATACTAATACACGGCCCCGATGCTTCAGGAAAAAGCACCTTATTGACGCACCTGTACTTTGAATCCGAGAAAATTTTCCCAAAACCAGTGCTAAGAGTGATAAGGTTTTCAGCGGCAACGCCCAGATCAGCGTACAACTTGGAACTGCTGAGAGTGATGTGCCAACAAATATCGATAATACTAAACATTCCCGAGGGTTACTTGCCAAAAGATGCGAGTTTCGACCCTCTGTACATAAACAACTGGTTCCAAAGTCTCTTGAAGAGATGCGAAGATATGGAGAACCAGACTCTGTTAATATTCATCGATAACGTTCATAGAGTGAACCCGCTGGAGTGCGATATTGTGACAGGACTGTCTTGGTTGCCAATGTCTTTGCCAAGGAACGTGTTTCTAATCTGCACGTCCGCAGTATCCCTAGACCAGTTGCAGTTGACGCCATCTCAGAAGGAAAAATTTAAAACTCAGAACTGCTATCATTCGCTTGACGCTATAGAGGGCAGTGTGGAGAATAAGAGTCACGGAGACTCTATTGATAGTGCCTTTGATAAACTGGAAGCTGTGTTTGGACCGAAAGCTTTCAGCAAACTGGCAAGTAAGTTATCGTCACTTTAAAACCTCGTGTTTTTCTATAAATCGTTATCATTACTTATCGCTGTAAATTACTTATTCGCCAATCGAATTTGTATCTATTATCCTTAAATTTTGTTCTTAGGTTTTCCAGAAACTATCTCATCAAATAGGCAGGTGCTAAAAGTCCTTCAAATGAAATAATCAATTCCAATTCTCACTCAGACCTTACTTAAATCACTCAAAGCTTACTCCCAAGCTATTCATTACCATTTCGCACTTCCTATTACTGAGAGATATTTCTGGTGTCAGGTTACATAACATGTTCGGAGTTCGGGCTTACTGAACTGGAGTTGTTGGAACTTCTGATGCCAACGAGCAACAGCGACGCGGTGATAACTTTGAAGGATGCCAACTTCAACTTCTCAACTCTCTGCGTCGCCAAATACATGATGAGTAAGTAATAGTTCTAAAGTTGAGAGCATTGGTATTTTTGATACGAGTATTGTTGAACAGGGAAATTTGAACCTTCTTCTCATGAAAACAAAGATTGGGACAGCTAGTGCAGCCTGTTCTTGCACGAGGAAATTTGAACCTTACTTTCCTTACTAAAGATTTGCCAAGTTGCCAATATCCGTGCACTGTTGGTAGTTTGTTGGTTTGTGAACAAGTTTACGGCGGTTGTAGGAAATTTAATAACTTATGAAAGTCGTTCGAGAATTCTTGTATGCAAAATTCTGTGTAGAGAATTTAATATTTGCAAAAATAGAGCGCTTTTTGAAAGAACTTGTTAAGGGATACTGGTTTGAATTCAGCAAAACCTGGTGATGCTCCTAGTAAAATTTTAACCTGACAAGTGCGCAGGGCATATTATAGTGCACAAGTGTGTGTGTGCAAATATAAGTGCACTCTCTATTCTATTACTCTTATTAGCTTGGTAAATAAATGTTTTTTTAACTACGCGGTTTTATCACATAATTAAAAGTACTACTAATTTAACGAGTATAATAGGCAAATAAACGCGATAAATACCCGTTAAATTAGTACTTATTTGCTTGGTAAATGTTTGAAAATATTTAATTTTAGAGCAACTTTGAAGCCCCGTTTACTCGGGATCAAATTATTAAAGTAAAGCTTCGCATATAAAATCAGATGACCTATTCTATTATAATTAATCTGTGAGAGCAAACTTTTAGCTAAAAATGTCCAACAATTTTCGGTCCACTTGAAATTTTAACGTCAGACTGAAAGTATTCGAACAACAATTTTGGGACTTTTTTCCGTTGTCTTTGTAATTAGATGGTACGACAGAGCATAAATTAAATTAGAACAAAAGGTCTCAGAGCTAATTTTCTCTGAAGCGCTTTGATGGAACGTGGGATGAAAACGAAGACATGAAAGACATGTTATGGCCCATAACGTGTCTTCGCTCTTCCTTTTCATTTCATGTGCGGTACGTCTTTGATCGCTGCAGTCAAATTCGAAATCCTTTTCACATTGGATTGTTCAACAAATATTAAAACCAGCTGAGACCGAGATCAGAAAACTTGCAAATTAGCACTAACAACAGGTGGGATATCATCGTTCATGCATTATTTATTTAATTATCCCTACATTATCTCGCCCCAAACTATAGTGCGCTTGCACTATCATATATCATAGGTCATTGTCAACAACAGATCAACACGCAGAAAAAATATATCATTCAGTTCTTTGATCGGGCTCGATTTCAATAACTTTTTTGTTTCTAGAGCCATTGATTACAATCGTGGTAGTCTCTGGCCGAAGCACTTGGGTCTGGCGCGTGGCCGGAGCTGGTGCGAGAGCGAGACGCCGCTACGTCCGCGTCCAAGCTGCTTTGAGAGACGCACATTCAGATCTAGCGGCTCTCCACTTCGCCTCCTTCTTGAATGACGGAGATGATACTGATAATTCAGATGCCCAGGAGCTCGGTAAGTAGAAAAACAAGATCTATTGATAGTATTGACTGCTGTTTTGTGATAATCCTTTGTTTTATTTAGGATAGAAGTATAAACGCACTACATATACAATTCCAAGAGAAGTTTCTTTACACCACTTGGAACCATCTTTGGTTCCAAGTGGTGCGGAACCATCTTTGGTTCCAAGTGGTGCAAAGAAACTTCTCGAAGGTTCTTAACTTGGAGTTTTTTTTTAATATTATATTCTTACACAGTGTAGTGAAGAATCAATGAATGTAAACAGAATTCATAATAAATAAAATAATGCAGCTTAGGACTAAATGGATTACAAGAGTTAATTATCTTATGTTAAAATCACTTTAGCTACCTAATGTAATTTCAGGACCAAGACCTTAAAATCTAAATGTTATTATTATATTTGTGAAACGTTAGCTTTTGCCCATAGGTGCAGTTGGCGATGACGACGCCCTTATAGATTCCACCCCCTTCCACTCCGCTAGCAGAACCGCTGCTGCTTTCACGCAACGCCACGTGGAAGAGTCCTGGCTCCATCTTCTGCTGGCTGGAGACTTCTGCAAACTGAAGGATCTCACTGTCTGCAATTTTGATTTCTTGCTAGCTGCCGTAAGTAAAATCCATTGATGCCAAGCTTCTAGATTCCAATAAGTACGCAGCACCACTGCTGCCTTCACGCAGCGTTACATGAAAGACTGCTGGCTCCAGGCTGGACATTTTTGTAAGCTGAAAGATACTCTCCCCTCACCCGCCTTCACGCAACGTCACATTCCACCCTCATGCAGGGGTCTCGTACTCTAGTTCGAATGACGTTACCTCGATGTTCATTGCTTTGATGTCTCTACCTCGACGGCACGTCGATGGGTCGTTAGCTCGAAAGATATCACGATATGTTATAAGCAAAGTTCCATCGGAGATTTCATTTTGATTCGATTTTATCTGTGCCTAACACTACAATTAGACAAATGTATCAAAACTACACTGTGGACCAAAATATTAAATCGCTACTAGGCAACCTTACGAAGTTATATTATTATCTTAGCTAGGCAATAGCAAACAAGCGCTTTACAATCCTTATAATCCTCAAAACATCGACAAAATCAACAATTTCTATAAAATACGGTCATATAAATATCTCCTCTGAATAAAGTAATGACGTAATGGAACCGATTATCGGCAATTATTTCCGATATAGGTATTAGCTTGCCCCGTTCGGCGATACCAAAGAGGATTCGATTAAAATTTAACTCTATTGCATTGGATATGCCCGTTAGGATAGATATAGGTATATGTTTGTAAATAACTAAATAAATAAAAAACCGTTTTGACATGAGACATTTCGTACAGGGTTATTTAACACAAAGCAAGATGAATGCAAGATAAATGTTGGCTGTGGCGATCGCGGCGGATAAATTGGCCCCTCCAAACCCATTTGCCCATGGATGTTGTTAGAGTCGACAAAGGGAAAGCACTGAAGGAAAGGCAACAGCTTCCTTCTGTGTATTTTTAACATAACCACTGCGATCACCTATCCGCCGGTCAAGCGTGGTAAATATGGCCAATGCCCCTTATTTGGGGAAGGCACGTTCAACTGTGGAAGTATTTGTGCTGCAGTGCTGATGACGAAATGGTGCACAAAACTATGAAAATAAGTTTCTTACAAAATATTTAGAAATATAAGATAACAATATCCACAAAAGGTAAAATCACTCCACTAGAATATAATAATAATTTATTTATTTCAGGCAACACTAGTCTAGTACGAGATGGAAAATACATAAAAACTACGGCCCATATAAAATATATATTATCCTTTCTCTAACATACATAAAGTAAACCTATTTATAGGACTTGGCTTCAAACATAACAGGAGTGTCTTATTGACGACGCTGTGTGTGCTTCAACTTTTCTCATAAGGGGACTTCAAGCTAGAACGACTTGGTTATTTCATTCAAATGAGTCCTAAATGTGCACTGTTTGTCACGGATAATAGGTAAAGTTTTTCATCGCTTGCAATCGTGCCAATATAGCTTAGCAACTTAACTCGTTAGGCTGACTAGCTTCAAGGTAAATAGCTTGTTCATCGTTTTTAGGGTTCCGTACTCAAAGGGTGCCAACGGGACCCTATAACTAAGTCTCCAATTTCTGTCTTTCCGACTGTCCGCCTATCAGCGAGTTATCTTTCATTAACAGTAAAAGGTATTAACATTTCACAGAGTATTTATTTCGCTTGTCGCTGTAACAACAAATAATCATCACACACATAGTATAAAACAAAGTCGCTTCCCGCTGTCTGTATGTCCCTATGTATGCTTAGATCTTTAAAACAACGCCACGGATTTTGATGCGGTTTGTTAATAGGTAGAGTGATTCAAGAAAAACCATTTGACACATAGATTTCCTTGCGCAGGTAGTAATCAATGAATGTTAACGACAAAACTTTAGCTTGATAGGATTGTTGAAAAGCAGGACTCATAAAAAGGATATAGGTACCAAGGATATAGGTACCAAGTATATCCTTTCAAAATTATTTGCCTTCGTACTTCTGTAGCTTGGTTGATAGTAATGGGCTAGCTAGTGGACCATTTTGAGCTACACCATTGACCTCACAAACTGTAAGAACCTACGAACGTTAATACCACCCAAAATACCCAAGTTTGCCTATTGGTGAACAAAACAACTGGGTGCGTAATTCTGTTTACGTTATGGAATTATGTATATCGGAGCGTTTGGCTTGGCCTTTGTTAATGGTGACTTATGGTTTCGCGATTCTTGGAAGCCGATTATGGTGATTTTAACTAAGCCTTTTCAAAAAGCTTTTCGTTACAGTTAGAAGAGAATGAAATTATGAAAATAGAGATATTTCTTTTATGAAAATTGTTCGCTTTGAGGAAAAGTTCATTGAATTATTTAAAAAGATGTTTTTAGTATATATTAATGAAATTTTCATAATTTGTCTTCTTACTGAATGAACAATTAAAAGTATTTTGAAAAGGCTTAGTTAAAATCATCATAATCGGCTTCGTAATACCCACGATGGAAAATAACACTTATATCTTGGAGATAACTTTAAATTAGTTAAGGCTCTCTGCGCGATTTTGTATTTTTTTTTTTTCATTTTGATTTATTGCATAATTATACACATAATTATAACATAATTTTAGCTTTGATATTATCAGCTTGGAGGTACCTTGTAGAGACGCAGCAATTGTTAGTGTAGTTAAGGCCTCTCCGCGCGATTTTGTAATTTTTTTTTTTTCATTTTGTTTTATTGCATAATTATACACATAATTATAACATAATTTTAGCTTTGATATTATCAGCTTGGAGGTACCTTGTAGAGACGCAGCAATTTATTTATAAATTATAATAATAGTTGGGTATTAGTCTGTTCATAGCTAATCGGATATTATAGACAATGTCAAGCACAATAATTAAAAAATTACATGAATAACTCGGTAGGTACAAGGTCAATGATTTATTCAGGCAGCCAAAAATCCTTTTATGTTCTGTTTAGATTTATCATTTTTATATTTTATTTATTAGGTACTTGGTTTAGTTTTAAATACATTTTTAAAACGATAAGGACAGAACGAATCCATTTGACGACCGATGTGGCGCGGTGGGCGAAGGTCCGCCTGCGACGCAGGAGGTTGCGGGTTCGATTCCCGCCTCGGAACAATTGTGTGTACGATCTGCAGATATTTGTTTGGGGTGTTCTGGTTGTTTTCTATGTATAATAAAAAATATCTATCTATGTAATTTATTGTATTATGTATATCAGTTATCTAGTACCCATAACACAAGCTCTGCTTACCTTGGGGCTAGATATTGCTGTGTGAATTGTCCAGCATTATTTATTTTTTATTTATTTTTCCCGGAGCCCCCTTAAAGTCATTTCTACCTTTCTAATTTCAGATGTATAGTAATATATAATCACCAAAAAAAAATAGCAAACAGTCAAAATTCAAAGAATAAAAAGCTCCGGGCCCTGGATTGGTAAATCATGGTTTACCCAATACAGTATTATTAACCCACAAGCTAAATGAAAATTTATTGAAGATCACAGATTGAATATTCAAATGTAACACAGACGCTTGTTATTGGTATTAGGTAAACGTGCCAAATAAAGCTGGATCTTCACTAGCGAGGTGTAACTGTAACCAGACCGATACATTAACTAGTTTCTAGTGAGCATATGTCATACGATCTTCAATCTCATCGATAACATCAGCTCGCGTGTAGTTCGCGTATCACGTTTCACTTTGTTTTTTTATGATTTATCTAGAACTATGTCGCCAGCATTTAGACAGGCCCAAAGTGCGTTCGTCCTTTAAAAAAACTATAGCAAAATTTAAACTGCAAATCAGGACAAAGCGCGACAAAGGGTAAAAACCCACATTTTTACTCTGGTAGCATCACGCAGTCGCTGTAGCCGAAATCAGCTTGGACGTAATTAACATCGTCATGATTCTGGAGGTAATACCTATTTATATTTGATGGTTACTATTACATCTCGCTTGTGAGTACCTGGCTTAAGGATACGGGAAAATGCAAGCTCAGCGCCTTTGTTGACTGTAAACACAGAGGCGCTCAGAAGATTAATAGCATAACCTTTGTATCGATAGAACTTTGCACTCTGTTTACAGTGTAAACTAACCTTTATCAGTATACAGGATGTGTACCAATCTATAGCAAAGTAATGAAACTCTAACTATGATACCAAACATCTGGTGACTCGATCGATTATATGTTACTTTGCTAGTTGCAAGCATTGCTTGAAGTGACAGTGGGCCGTCCATATCTCGCGAAGAACCGACTACCGCTGGCGTAAACGTGTTCTTGAGGGGAGACGACTTGGTAAACGTAATGTAGGACGCCCTCCGGACGGAGGTGGTATGACGACATGCGAAAGACTGCAGGTAGATGCTGGATACATCAAACTGAAGACAAGGCGCTGTGGCGCTCATTGGGGGAGGCCTATGTCCAGCAGTGGACTAACATAGGCTGATGATGAGGATGATGATAACGCATTGATTGTGATGGACCTAATTTTAGTATAGCTGGGGTAAAACTGTTAACACTAGCATTGCCCATGACGTAGGTGCGATAATATCTATAGAGATTTAAAAAAACATATCCATCTCCAGCTCTGTCTAGCGATGGCACCTGTCACACACGGCGCAGTGGCTAGGCAGTGAATGCGTTAAGGAAGCTGGCTTTCTAAGGGATAGTCACTCCGAAGAAGACAATAAGTGACCATGTGTTCAGAGATAAATTATAGCTGATACAAAAATATTAACTCTTTTTCACTGTCACGAGGTATTGGCAAACAGCAACCTAAATCAGTAAAGCATTAGGTATTATGCGAAGCAATGGAGGATTATCTTTTATTGCTTTTGGCACAAAGAGGGTTTGACTTCAATCTGGTATTTGAACTATACTTTGATATAGCTCAGATTATCCTTCGTGAAAAGAACTCGTGAAAATATTTTTTATAAAGTAGGGTGTTTTTGCAAAGGTTGCCCGATACCGACCCAATTAATGTAGGCTTCATTCGTTACGAAAACCATATCATTTAACTAAAGATGCTGCATTATTGGTTCAAGCAATAGTGTATATTGACGGCCTATGTGGCGCGGTAGATGCAGCATCCAGGTAGATGCTGGATGCGGCAAGCCGAACACAAGGCTCTATGGCGCTCATTGGAGGAGGCTTATGTCTGCTATAGGCTAGATGATAATGATGATGATGATGTGGCGAGGGGCGGACGAAGACCCGCGTGCGACGCAGGAGGTTGTGCTTTCGATTCCCGCCTTGGGACAAATAATTATACGATTGACAAATATTTCCGGGTGTTCTGGGTATTTTCTATGTATAATTAAAATTATATATCTATGTAATGTATTATGTATATAGATCAATAGATAGATATATTTATTGATACAAATTTGTTACAGTTTGTTTATAGCATCTTAAATCCTAACATAGGTTTATCTAGACACTAGAGTTCTTTTAACAATACTAAGGTTAAAATTAAAATTAATGCTAGCATCGGTAATTAGAGCGGTAGGCAGTCACGCAAACAAGCACAGTGACTTCGCAGTCCGCTGCATATAGAATAGAATAGAATAGAAAACTTTTATTAGCACACACAAAAAAGACAAACGTACATTAAAAAAAAAACACATTAAGCTAAATAAGATATACCTAATACTAAGACTAAAAACTAAAATATAACAATAGAAAATAAGTATAAAACTAATACTAAAACTAAAAGATAAACAATATAAAATAAGTAAAAATAATGTACCTAGCCTGTCCTCAGTGCGCGCTAATTAGGTCCAGCCTCAGCTTAATGTCGCTACTGCCCGAAGACTGTAACGACGCTGGTTTTCAGGCTGAACCTATGGATGACGTCACATTACAAGTCTGTGGTTAACAATAGACAGACATTGACAGTCGGCACTGTTTTTTCTTAATTTTTTGTTTTTAGTTCTGTGTGTGTACATTTTGTTGATTCATATCAGTCATCTTAGTACCCATAACGCTAGCTGTGTAGCTTAGGGCTAGAAGATGCTATGTGGATTTTCCAGCATTATTTATTTATTTATATTATTATCTCGTGCATAATCGGAGTCGAAATAGTAAAATAATGTCTCGATTTGGGCCAAAGCCTCTGAGGCTAATTCCACAAACTCCATCAGTAAATTCCCTCTAGGGAAAAGTAAAATGGAATTTTAAAGAAAGAGCTTTAGAAACTCCCCTTGAATTCCCCTTTCTTAGGCGGAAAACTGACTCCGCTGACCGGTCCCACTGCGCACCGATCACAAAAAAAAATCTAAATTCAAAATAATTTATTTCTTTAGGCTTACAAAATAAGTACTTAGAAGTCATACTTTATACTATAATTTATTATCAAAACAGATTATTTTACTGTTCACTTAATTTTTTTTGTCCACTAGTGGAAGAAGTGAATAATATACCACTAGTATATTCATATGTCTCATGTGTCTAGTTCACGGTTATTTGCCTATGTAAGTCTAAATATAATATGATTTGCATGTCAATATTTAAGTAAAGCTATGCACAACAACAAATTACTTACATACTATTGTCGGTGCAAAACTGAGCGACATCTGGTCAAGCATTAACATCATTAAGATAATTTATGGAGTAGTAAGCCTTCTTGATGAGATTTTGTTTCACATAAATAAATAATGCTGGACAATTCACACAGCATTATCTAGCCCCAAGCTAAGCAGAGCTTGTGTTATGCGTACTAGATAACTGATATACATAATACAATACATTACAAAGATAGTTTTTTTTTATTATACATAGAAAACGACCAGAACACCCGGAACAAATATCTGCAGATCGTACACACAATTGTTCCGAGGCGGAAATCGAACCCGCAACCTTCTGCGTCGCAGGCGGACCTTCGCCCACCGCGCCACATCGGTCGTTAAATACATAATACGTCGAATACAACATAACCTATTGATTCATGTATTTCAGAATTAAATAGCTAAATGTCCCTTCTGTTGACAGGTACAAACAGTCACCATATCGTACCTTCGCTGTATTCTGGAGCATGTACGATGCTACATCCTCGACCGAGACGTGGAACTCGTCTATGGAGCAGTGAAGAAATCCAGCGACATTCTCACGCGGGATCCGATGCAGTTGGGGGCTCAGGTAATTTAAGTTTTACCTTCATTTTTGTTGAATTAGCTAGCTCTCTTTAACACTTTCGTGACCCATAACGATGCCCACAACCCTCCATGAATCCACCACCTCCACTTCATTTATTAACGAAGTAGAAAGCAGCGCAAGGCAGTGAATTATTTAAACTATGGCTGGTTATTGACCCATAGCGAGTCATGTCTATTATAACGAAATTGCTCTAAAAGTCCAAATAAAAAACGATCCCCTTTTTAAAAACGTTTTCAGTTTTTATTTCGTACAATTTTTATGAGCTTCGCTCACGCTGTTTGTTTTGTGGAATGGACTTTTTAACTGAAGCGGAAACTCAAATAAAATACGTCATGTCAATCGTTCATTTCCTGGAAAAACAAATGACTGAATGCCGTCAAAGGTGTGTTCTCTATGGAGTATGCAAATACTGCCTCACTATAAGCCGCCTTTGGTATGAAGCTAGACGAATTCAGCTAAAAAGCCAAGAACCTCCCAATATTTAATATATTATACGTGTATGAGAGTCTGTTACAGACCTTTTTCTGCATACAAAATACAAAGGCACTAAGTTTTATTAAAAAATGAACACAATACAGGACTTTCAACACAATAAGTTGATTGTCTTAAGCATTTTCGTTTACCCACTTTCGCCTGCTACATTATAATGCCAATTTTATGAGAGTTTTCTTGTCCGTCCATCAATTTAAGCCGTTGTCAGCGGGATATAAACCCTTTAACGAGTTTCGATAAACCCCTGTTCGGACGTAGCTACGAATATTCTGTGACGCGCCTGAACTTCGGGAATTCCTAGTGGATAAAGCGGTGGAATGGGGCCGGATGTTTTGATTGGTTTAAAAGGTTTTGGGTTTCGTCTAGTAGGTACTGTTTGGTGTTCTGTGGTCTGTGTTTGAATCGCTTGGTGAATTTTTGATACTGCTACTGATTAAGTGATTGGGGAAAGTGGGTTAGATACATTATAGCTACGAAGCTACGGCGTAGCATGCTACGATAGACATGCCTTGCTACGACGTAGCACGCCACGATGTAAACATTTTCTTTGATGTTTTATGCACTCATCAACTCAATTACTTTGAGTGTATTTTTGTTATCGGTTATTTTTAACCACCGAAACAACAAAGTCCAATTATTACTCCCCTTTCTTTGCGACAAGAAAGGGGAGTAATAATTGTGCTTTGTCTAGGTAAATGTGTGCAATTGTGCTTGTGGCACTGTACCGGATGAACCGATTGATTTCCATTTTTATTTTCGGACGGTGACTTTAACGAGGGCGTTAACTATGTTTGAAGAAAGCCTCAGTCTGCGACGATTTTTTAATCAAAATCAATGTCAAATTTTCGAGTTTAGGGATGTCCGTGTTTGCTTGTGTTACTTTTTAATAGCGATATTCCTTTTTGTATGAAATATTATACTTTTTATTGTCATGTCGACCGTTTACGACCTTTTTGAGACGGTAGGTGAAGGTCCGCCTGCGACGCAGGAGGCCTGCGACCTCCTAATCTCCTCTCGGAACAAATGTTTGTACGATCTGCAGGTATTTGTCTCGGTCATTTTTTATGTATATAAAAGAAATCTCTATCTATGTAATGTATTGTATTATGTATATCAGTTATCTGGTACCCATAACACAAGCTCTGCCTAGCTTGGGGTTAGATAATAATTCTGTGTGAAGTGTCCAGTATTATTTATTTATTTATGTTCTCGGAACAGATTATCGCTTGGCTTCGTCCATCAGTGGCCCGGCGAGGGGTCCTAGCCAACCTGGTGACCGCAGCCATGGCCTGGTGTGACGGATATGACAAGCCACTTCTAGTTCCTTTGAATGGATGGTAAGTTAACCTTAAATGTGTGCCGAAATAAACATTTGAAGTGTTTTTTTGAGTTTTTGTTTGTTAGAGCTTAAATTTAACATCACCAAAAAATGCAATGTGCGTGTTGGAAAATAATTTTGGTTTTTGGCCATCAGTTTTCAACAAAAACTAGGATTTAATTTTATGAAACTCTAAGTCCGATGAGACAGGTGACACAGAGTTTAGTAAAATTAAACCCACCAGCAAAATTTAGATGACAAAACAAACAAAACTAAAAACCTTTATCCGCAACAAGGGAAACCAATTACGGAGAGTAGCCAAAAACAACCGTATTTCAAACGAAAGTGACCAATTAATCCGAAACACGTACTGGGGTCGCAAGATCAATAGCTACGGCTAATTCCAACGTACTGTATTATTCAATTAGGTACAAAAATTGCCCACAAACCATGTGGCTAATGGAAGCTACTTAACTCGGTAAGTACCTACTTCAAGTCAAACACTTGCTACACTTGGATTGGTATATAGTTACCGAGTTTCAAATTGGTGGAAGAATTGTTTCGGACATTTCGGCACTTTAGTGATTACGATTAATATCACTATAGATTTCTCAGAACTCCTTGTTTATTTGATGCTGTGAATGACATCTCGGTCAAGTTATCACAAACGTCCAAAGTTTCAGTAAAGTTAGAATATCTATTATATTCTTCGTAATTACAAATAATTTCAGCAAAAAAGGATTTTTTTGCATTGCGCTGCAATAGCCGCCCGTGTCGATGGATCATTTAATGCTAAGCCGGTAGCCTATTTCTGTTATCGCCATTAATTTCGTAAGCTTTGTTTCGTTATTGCATTGTAATTTTTATTAGTTCCTACGTTTTATTGTTTTATATTTTGAAACGCAAATAAACAGTTCTATTCTATTATATTTGGCGTCCAAAGTTAACGTGTTCATAGGCAACAGGTGTGGCAATTCTGTGAATTATTATGTACCAACCATATATTCTTATATTGTGCGAAAAATACTCAAAATAGTTACTTTATACAAAAGTTTGCGTTATTTTTTAAGTAAAACAGTTATCAACAACCGAAGAACTGTTTTCCACAACATTTCCCCAACTCATTAGTTCAAACTTCACACTCAACTAGTAGATTGTAATCAACGGAATGCTGACACAATTCCAACTGGACATTAACGGTTTGTTAATTAACCAACTAATCGTCCGTTTATCTATTCCATTAGCTTTCCTCGTCGTAATTTCTTGTCTACTGAACTACGTCGAGTTATCTCTAATTAGATCGGTGCTTGAATATTTTTTTCCATCCCCACACCTCATTTGGAATTCAGACAGTTGATGGAACAATCCCGAGACGGAATCATGGTAGAGAGAGAAATTTATAAAGTCAAACACAACAGAGAGAGAGAATAAGAGCATAAAAACACGCTATACAAAGGGATTCATCATTTTAAATGCAATGTAGCACCAAAGGCGTTCCCATGATTTTTGGCATGATTTGTGTTATTTTGAGGTGTCCAAATGTCGACACAGTTGGAGCACGAAATAACAACAACACCTAATCTGTGGAATAACATCCATAATTGCTACTAGTTTTATGTTAATTACCATGATAGTTTTTTATCGTTTAATGGTGGACTTTTTTCTTGGAAAATGGAATCCAAATAATGAAAATATTGGTAGAAAAGCTTAAAAACGTGTAGCAGATTTCAATAATAAAAAGTTAAAGAGCCTGCAAAAGATAACACAATCTCTCAAATTCAATGTCTATAAAACCTGCGTTTAAATAACTACTAATCATCATCACCATCATCATCATCAGCCTATAGCAGTCCATTGCTGGGAATAGGCCTCCCCCAATGAGCCCCATAGCGCCCCGTCTTCAGCTTGCCGCATCCAGCATCTACCTGCAGTCTTTCGCAGGTCGTCATCCCACCTTGGAGAGCGTCCTACACTATGTTTACCGAGTCGTGGTCTCCACTCAAGAATACGTTTGCCCCAACGGCCGTCGGCAAACGACAAACTACTAATATTTTTGGCAAAATTTAGCAAGTTTACCTACTTAGCAGACATAAGATTCAGAAACAGAAAACTTTAGAGCTTGCAAAAGATTTCAAAAAATAGCATACTCTTCCTAAAAACTGCTTCTACACGAAACTTGCAATCTTTATAATAAAAATCTATTGCTGTTCGTTAGTCTCGTTAAAACTCGAGAACGGCTGAGCCGATTTTACTGATTTTGGTTTTGAAACGTTTGTCGTAGTCCAGGGAAAGTTTAAATAGTGAGAAAACATGGTAAAATTGCGCAGAAATTTCCATGTGGGTGAAGCCACGGGGCGCAGCTAGTTCAATAATAAAAATATTGGTATAAAGAAGCTTTACTTCACGGGATGACTGACTCAGTCATCCCGTGACCACGACAGTGTGTAAACCTGTTGAAACGTCGGGAAAAATAGGTAAATAAACGCGATAAATACCCGTTATATTAATACTTATCAATATGTGTTCAGATCGCGTAAGTTTAAAAGTATTTATAAAGAAGCTTATAAAAGTGTGGCAAGTAGCGAAACCTCATTATAATGTTATTCTTCAGCCACGCTACTTTATTTCCACATAACTTTTCATATCACATGCCTGGCTTTGTCGGTTGCGCAACGAGATTATATTTCTCTTTTCTACCGTGCTCGTGGTGTTCAAATAAAAAGGAAGTCTTTCTTTTACGTGTATACAAGTTTATTTCAACCAAGTAAAGCGTGAAAAGTGCTTTTATTTTGTGAAGTGTTATTACGAAATTAATATACGCAGAGCAGAAGACGAGGGAAGCAGAGCTATGGCACTCATTGGGGGCGGGCTATGTCCAGCCATGGACTAACATAGGCTGATGATGATGAAATAGTTCCCGCGTTTTGGCATGTTTTCTAGGTGATAATAAAAATAATAATAAGAGTACTAATAGGATTACCTATTTACTATTATCTATTACATACTTCGGTCCGTAATTTTCTACGTACGGACTTTTACGAGATTCGATTATAACTGTATTTTTTATGTTAGTTAAATACCAACAATCTGCTGTACAATTTTCTAAACACTAATCCGTCTCTTTGATTTCTTCGATCAGGCTTCAACCACCAATAGCGTCAACAGTCCGCGTGGTCTCCGTCGCGGCTCCATCTTCAGCCACCCCAGGAGTTAAGTTGCTGCAGCTAGCTCCGTCTGGTCAGCATCTGGTGCTGGCTCCGAAGGCTGGGGACCCTCAGCTTTGGCATGTTATGTCTAACTCCAAGGTTCATACTTTTAAAGGTCAGTATTTTATGGTATTGCTGCAAAAAAAATCTAAAAGCAATACTCACACGTTGCCTATTTAAAAACATTATTACATTATTTTTAATATATTTTCTTTCAGCTGCACTATGGTCTACGCTTCGTCTCTGGTTATAAGGAATTTATTTTAGTAATATTTTCAATTCAAAAGTCGTTGATAACATCACGGCATATAGTACAAGAAACATAATTCAACTAAAACATTAGGATTTAGCGGGTATGAAAACCATATTCCCAATCCACACATTACCAAGAAATTAAACGCACAAAGTTTCTGGCGCTCAAAAGCTCACGCTTGTTATACTATTAATAACAACTTTCATAATACCAACTACCCAACCTCCAACCCCGACGAATTTAGGTTTACTCCGTATTTTCATCCCAAAAAGGTCAACTCTCGCCCTCCGCTAGGTGAACCAACAAAACGAGGATATATCCGTACAACACGTCATAACACATTAATTATTTACACTAGGGTACGGAATTACTCGACAAGTTTTACCCGCTATGTTTTGCTTGCAAAATCCTTTCACGGAGAATATTACCTAAGCTTTAGTCGTGTTTTTTCTAATGCTGAAACGATACAACTGGAGAAAAGTTCAATATGACTGTCGATGGCTCATCCATTTTCCTGATACGTCGTTGTTCCTAACGTTTTTGCAGCACAATAACGGTAAAATTTAGTTTCAACCTACATTTTTTCACGTAAAATATGTTACACATTTAACAAAGAAAAGCCAACTTTCTCGGAGGGCATGCCCTTAATGACCCACACACTCATAGATACGTGTAGGTACTGCTACTTAGTCAGAATTACTGATAATACGGGGTTGTTTATCTTCGTTTGTGAAACGTTGGTATAATTAACTACATTTCTTGGTCTCTCTTTTGTCTTGCAGTTCTTTT
Organism: Eupithecia abbreviata; assembly: GCA_943735965.1. Classification (NCBI taxonomy): domain Eukaryota; kingdom Metazoa; phylum Arthropoda; class Insecta; order Lepidoptera; family Geometridae; genus Eupithecia; species Eupithecia abbreviata. Next base: position 8,283,933 of record OX030979.1, on the reverse strand, counting down.
GTTATTATATTTCTGCAATACAGTTCCATTTTAATATTCTCTTGTAAGTTGTTACTTTTAACGGCTGCACAATATAAAGAGGAGAAGAGTTTTAAATATTTGAGCAGAAATTATTCCGCTGTTTCAAGACGAAATAATAAGCTCTTTTATTATGAATATATTAATAACACGTACCTATATAAAAATTTCCGTCACAGAAATATATGAAACTAGCTGTTCCCCACGTTTTCATCCGCGTTAAACTCGAATTTCACTTTGTTAGGTGAGGTGATTTTTTTACACCTTGGGTTACATTATTGGAGTTTTAGTAAGGATCCCTAACTTTTTTTGTGGATAGTGTAGCTACTCAACGGTGAAAGAATTTTTCAAATCGGTCTAGTAGTTTAGGAGTCTATTCAATACAAACAAACAAACAAAAAATCAAACCTTTCCTCTTTATAATATTAGTATAGATGAAATGATTATTGCAAAACCCGCCTTGTTTTGGGAGGTATCTTCAACAGCACCTATGTATGTAGGTATGTGCGCTAATGAGGAATTATCTAATTAATGTTGTCACCAGGGCATTCCGGTGTGATCCAATGCATGTGTGTCACACGGGAGTCGCAGTACCTGCTGACGGGATCTGATGACACGACCGTCGTTGTATGGGATCTTCACACTTTGGCTATCAAGACCAAGATATTGTGAGTCCTTATCGATAAGTTTGTCATTATTTGTCACTAGTTCCAAAGAGGTATATAGACCAGCCGGGTGATTATGTAACTCGCGACCGGTTTGCGACAGGCGTAAATTAAGCAATCAGTGCTGTCAAACGTCAATTTTGTATTAGTTACGGGTTAGTTCCGCTATGCACGAGTCCCGCTTTGCTCGGATTCTAATATACCAGCTACAACGTCAAAATGGGTCAAAATTGGCGTTTGACAGCATTGATTGCTTAATTTACGTCTGTCGCAAACCAGTCGCGAGTTACATACAGATATACGAACAGGGAGTCTATGGATGGAGGCGGAACAGTACCGCTAATATTTATTTATTTTAACAATACAGGAGTTTACAGTATGCTATTATGTCGTATGGGGAAGGTCTTAACCTCCCCTTTAGGTTTAATTTTATAGCTTGAATTTTTCTAATGATCATTTTGCGTGTATGTAAATGTATGATGAAGGGTTTTGGTAAGTTTTCTTCGTTTATTTTGGAAGAAATAACAGAAACACAATAAAATTGGAAATCGTAACAAGTTGAGAAAGAAAACTACCAACTGTGTCGCATATTTCAACGCCCCACCTCTAGAATTAAAAGTTCAAAACAAATGTCACTGAAATGTTTATTAGGTTTTGCCTTGTCATATTCCTGGATGGAACACACCACAACAAAGAACACAAATTGTAATCGTAACTCGCAAAGGGAATATTGCAGTAGGTTTATTCTAAATCCCTCAAAGTCTGTGTGCTTTGAGGTGCACTCGAGTGTTGTCCCTCGAGTGAGGTCTGTCTCCAATCCGTAGAATTATTGGAAGCTCTCGGAGACAGGATGCTGGTTTCAAAATATAGTTGATGTTTTATTTTTATTGAAATTTCTTATAGTCTTGTTTGAATATACATGTACGTCTATTCTAACAAGACTACAAGGTTATATACAGTAGTATATGCTAATATTTTTTTTAATCTTTTGTTGGTTTGGGGAAATAATCTCTAAAACAATCTAATCGTTCAATTATTTTACTGATAGCTAAAATATTAACCAAAATTGTTTATTTGTATAAAATATGTTACCCTACAAGCTAAACAGTTGTTAGGACATTATTTTAGGTATGTCTTTTAGTATACTTGTTCCAGGATTTCTTGCTCTTCTATATAAAAACATGGCTTTGAAAAATAAACGAAATTCATTATTAATGATAATATATTTTAGTGTACGTTTTAGAAATAACTCTAAATGGACTTTTCATATAGGAGATAGCACTGATACCTATTTGAATTTATGGTGAATTGTGTGTGTGTTTGTTTGTGTGTGTCTTGACGGAAGTTCCTGAAGACACCGGACTCATAAGAGTCCGGGTAACAGGAGCTCACCGGGATTATTTGTGAGTTTGTGTGTGTGTATGAAGGACACCGGTCTCTTTAGTAAATATGTAATCCGCGCGCAATCAAAACGATTTTTTTTTATATAATTTTTGTTTTTTTATCATTTTAATTTTTTTAGGTGTGGTTTTTTAACTTATACACGTGCGTTCGGTAGCGTCTGAAAATCACGTCAAAGTCACGTCAGAACCTATTTCAAAAAAGTTTATTTTTCTAACGCTACTTCACATAATACTTTACTTTGATGAGATTCCATCCCATTCAGATTCGCGTATCCATTATACTAGTTGATCGTAAATGTCCAGTGGCACGCACTTGCAGCCAGGCCCGCTGGGACAGCTCAAGTCTAATACTCTAAAGGCTTCGAAACCACATATAAAGTCACTTATAAAGGAATATTTACCATGATTGGTAGTGGTAACGTTCGTAGCAAAAGACAAAACATGAGTGTAGATCGGTAATCTGCCCGTAAAAACTTACTCGCAGTGTCTTCAGTTATTCCGTGATCATGGCGGATGAAACTGTGCCGAAATATTGGAAAACTCAAAAATCAATTCATGGTAAATATCACATTATAAGTGACTTTTGTGTTTTCATGATAGTTTCAAAAGATTTTTTTAAACCACATTTCTTCCACAGAGAGCACATTGCTCCAATCCTCTGCGTGGCTGCCATCGTGAATCGCTCGCTGGTCATAAGTGGAGGTGAAGACTCTGCGGTCATTGTCTCCTCGCTTGTTGATGGTGCTTTGGTAAGTTATATGGTCACTCGCATGTTAAACCTACTTTTTTTTTTTTTTATATCCTGAGGGAAATGCGCTCGTATATCGTACTGCCACAGGGGATAATACGATTATGTGGAACTCCAACCCAACCCTCACGGTGTTTCTGCCTCTGACGTGGGGACACTATGTTGTTAAACCTATACCTAACATATATTTATGATAATACAGAGTAAAAGTAGGTAACTTTTACAAATCAAATCAAATCAAACCAAATCGTTTATTTGCAAGAATACAAAATTATACAATGTCAGATCTTATAACTAATTTAGTACATGTATTCAGCCTGCATGCAGGCGTGCAAATGTTATGCGAGTCATATTATTATAATTATATATTAAATTAATTATATTAGTCATTATAAGTAACAATTTAAATCTCTAGATATTCGTTCACAATATAAAAACATTTTTCAAGTAGCCATCCTCTTAACTTTTTCCTAAATATATTTCCATTTAATCCTTTAGTTCTTCCGGTAATTTATTGTAAATAGTTATGCACATGTTATACACATTTCTTTTATAAATATCTTTATGGCATTGGTGTTTATAGAGTGCATTTTGAAACTTCGGCCTTTTTTGCCGGGTTATTACATCGCTACGTTTTTGAAAATATTTTGGATATGATTTTACAAACAGACAAACTTCCCTTATATACATACATGCGAGAGGAAGGATCCTACAGTTCTTGAAGAGAGGCTTGCAACTATCAAGGAACCAAGACCTGTTTATCACTCTAAGGCATCTTTTTTTAATTTTAAATACTCTTTCGACATCTACTGAGTTGCCCCACAGTAACAACCCGTATCCCAGGACTGAAGACACATGACCATGGTAAGCAGCTAGTGCGCCGTCAAAAGAAACAGCCTGGCGAACCTTCTTAAGAGCGAATACAAATCTGCTCAGCCGTTGGCACACCTGGTTCACATGGTCCTTTCAATTCAAATGCCTATTACTTTGTATTATCTTAAATATATGAAAGTGAAGCATTTGCGCTTCTTCCAGCGGTCGTTTAAATTTTCAAGACAGAACTACGCTATGAAAAGTTATATTCCACTTGATCTAGTAGTTTCATCATCATCCAAACCGTCTAAGAATTTCGAGAACCTTCAACGTCATAGTTTGAACAACTTTACCAAGACAGCGAACGAAGGGAACACAAAGGCAAAAACTACTCACATAACGTAAAAACTTTAAGATGGTAACCCCATCAAAAGTTTTGTAATAAGAGGATTACCTTCACAGATGAGCTCAAAGCGGTAAAGATAATTTGATGCTAATTCTTTGAAAGATGTTGAGTACGAGACGTCTTCTGTTATGCTTTCAAACTCTCCCAAGTAGATTTCTGAGTTTAAACTTCTATGATGGGTGTTTGAAAGGAGCTTGCACGGAATAAATGTATATTTGAAATGAGTTACTAACGTCATTACCTTTAAGTACTTGGCGGTAATGGTGTAGCTTGGTTGTATAAGTTATTAGTTAAGTTTCACAGACTCGTGTCACAAAATTCTGGTTGAGCTACTACGTTTGTACTACCTATATAGTTATTCTGAAGTGCAGTTTTAAGTTGGCCGAGTCATGCATGGCATGGCGAGCCTTTCTCGTCGTCGTCTAGGTTTTCACTCCGTTTACTCTTTCAAAAAATCATTCAAAACAATACTGATTGAGTCCCAACACATACATCCAGTTCAAATAAGCCGTTCTTTGCCTTCAATTAAAAAAAAATATATAATTTAAATACATATTAATAATTTCATTGTAGTTTCAATAGGTTTATTTTATTTTATTTCAAATGTACAAAGATAATAAATATGAATAATATTGTTTGCATAGTTTTCGTTTCTGTTAATTATTTATATTTTAGTTTTTAGGCCACCTTGCGCACCACGGTATCCACGGAAGACCAGCGCTATAGTACGATCTGCTCTACCATACCACATGCTGAGTGGAGACCGATTTTGTCAGTTTCTGTCTTCTGTTAATTTAAGTTTAATTTATATGAGTGTTCTGACAAAATAAAAATCTTTTTACATTTTTTACTTTTAAAAATCTGTCATTAGAAACTTCATATTTTGTGATGACTAGTCTAATAAATACATGCACGCGAGACTTTCACCGTCAGAACTTTTCTATGAATTCGAGTGAAAGCGATGTGTCTGGTTCCATTTATACTTTATATTATTTTCCTCTCGGTCGCTTTAGACCGCTCTAGTTGAAGTCACACTTTGAGTCTTTGATTTCCATTATCCCCTATCTGTCGTCATTTCCGCACTAACACCTTTATCCAAACAGATAACAAAGATCGACCACCACCGCGGACCGGTGACCGGCGTGAAGGTGATCCAAGATGGAGAGATTATGGTCACATGCTCGCAAGATGGCAGTGTCTGCACCTGGAATGTGGATAACTTCACTCTGCTCAGCACTGTGGCTGTTGGAGTCCCGGTATGAACTTTAGAAAACAAATCCCTACTTTCTCTGACATTTGAAGTTGTTATCATTGACATTATCATCAGCCATAGTCCACACACTATTACCAATACCTAGTAGTAGGCCAACATGGGCATTATTAAATCAAAATATTTATGAAGTTTCAAGGTTACCTGATCAAATTTAAATTTATTCATTGTCAACCTTAGGTTTAAGTTTAAAAATATATATTCTCAAAAAAGACACAGTCACATTAGAATAGTCATTTCTTCTTAGTGTAGGAAAAAAATTGTTTAAGTAGTAAATATAAGTTGTTAGATCTGTAGGTAGTTCTTACCTCTATTCTAATACAATAATTTCGCTTCTTAAGGTACACTCCATGGAAATAACGGACGACAACGTGTTTCTAGTGACCCTACAGACGGAGAACGAGCTACATGTGCGCACCTTCATAACAGGCACACATCTGCATGTGCTCAGAAGGCATAAAGGCAAGGTAAGGAGGATAAACAGAATACAGATCATTTATTGGCACACACGGGTCACAGAGGTCTTACTCATTAAATATGTACCGTACATGTCTTGCCTTACTTTACTTTACCTATATATCAGAAAATATCCTGCATCCAGCAAACAATATAGGGCATAAAAATATCGAAATCTGTATCAACCCGTTTTTAGGCATTTCACTTTCACTGCGCGATTTCATGATTTTTATTGAAATACGTACGTAAGCACGTTACTAATGGAAAATCTACAGGTACCTACTTAACTAGATAATGTTTTTTTTGTTTTTGTTGTCAAGACAAGATCAGGGTTTCTTTAATCCAGACTGATAAGATCTTAATTTGTGTTATTTTATAAGAAACGCAAATAAATATTTTCTTTTTCTATTTCTATTAAGTATCTATATAATATAATCCACTATTTTATCATATGTTTTTGTTATTTGGACCTAGTTGGCTGAAATAAAATACAGCCTTGGCCAAAAGTATTGAGCACCCTAAGCATTTTGCATCTGTACGGAAAGTATTGTAATAAACCAAATCTTTTGTTTACGTATCCCTTTGTCGGCATCTGAATAGGCATTAAACAATGACCCAATTATGCATTTATGGGGTTTATTAAAGCGCAGAGTCAGGCGCCACACGATCAGCAACAAAGAAGACCTCAAGCGTTGCCTGCGCCTGGAATGGAGCTCAATTACTACCGAACACTGCGACAAACTTGTACGCTTAATTCGAAAAAGAATTTCTGCTGTTATAAAGGCAAAGGGTGGAACGACAAAATATTATTTTTTAATTAATATTTTGTCGGTATATAAATCTATAATAATCGTTTTATTTTACTTCCGTTCAATATTTCCTTAAAAAAATAAAAATGTCAGGGGTGCTCAATACTTTTGGCCAAGGCTGTATGTTCGTTCAGTTATTTACACCAATTGGGGCACCTCGTTTAGCAGACACCATGATTGCGTCACATTTACCTACGTCGCGTCGCCATAATGAATGCGTGCTCTTCGTAATTAAGTCTCGTATTTGTATAGGTGTATGTTTGTATGGGATTTTATTATGAGGTCAGTAATTCATAGCTAACATTCTGCCTAAAAACAGACTGGTTTTATTATCATTAGGTAAGCCCGATAACGCCCGCTTTTTAAAACCAGTAGAGCAATATCAACCATATCTTGGTTTTCAATTCGACTGGAATTCACTCATTGTCCACGAGAGTTTCCTCGGGTAGCTAAGTAATTTTACCGTCACGCCATGTGACCTATTTCCATACCTACTTAGCAAACCATCATTTGCATGTTCTAAGAGGTGACACAAAGGCAAGGCTTTGCAATCCCAGGCAAGAAATTTACATGAATTTGCATTTTGCATACGGATTGCAATATATAGGTGGTTCTCGCCAAATCACTTCACATATTGACATAGTGAAAAGCAAAACAAAAATCTAAACTAGCGCAGAAAAAGGGGTTCTCATTTCAAGCCCTCAATATCCTACTAATATTATAAACGCGAAAGTTTGTAAGTATGGATGGACGGATGGATGGAAGTTTGTTACTCTATCACGTAAAAACTACTGAATGGATTTTAATGAAACTTTACAATAATATAGCTTATACATCAGAATAACACATAGGCTACAAATGTATAAATATATATAGTATATTATCCAGAATATCTATCACCACGCGGGTGAAACTGCGGGGCGCAGCTAGTAGATAATATCTCTGAATTCTCTAAAATGTTTGTCCAATTTTCTAATATGCTTTGAAACTCTCGAGCGTCGGTTCGTAATCGGTCAAAATCAAAAGCAATCTAGAATGTAAAACGATAGCACTGTCAATGATACCTCTTGAGTAATGTATCGCATCGTAGATATGTCTACATAAGATATATGGTTAGACATAAACTAGAACTAACGATGGTCTAACGTTGCAACCGGCGAGGCGACACCTTGTTTTAATTAAGCAGTCTCCCATATTAAGGTGCGTACAGACTGATGAAACGTAACATGAAATGTATCATTCTACCTTTCATTGCATGTTCGCTGCAAGCGTATAAGACGCGCTAAGGTACACGACAGAACAATATTCTGTCGAGTACCTTGTAGCGATTATAACAATATTCTTCTGATAACAAGACAAACGACTACAATATAAAGTTTTAACAAATTCCCACTGCCCCACTTAGGTACTTTGTCTGAAACTTTACATCGAACAATAGGTATTCTTCATTTTCTTGAGATCGCTCCTTGAGTTTCACTAGACCTTCTTTGTTCTCGAACTTTACCATGAAGTCTCAATAGGTTTTCATATTTCCCTTTGTCGAGGGTGTCGTGCAGTAGTAAATTGGTAGTCTTCGTTCATAAAACATGATATTCTAGGATAATTTGTATCACACCAATAGAAATTTAGCTCGTCTTCGGTTGTTTCTTATATCTTACGATAACGATAAATGTTTAGATTAAGTAATTGATCCATCCAGACAGATCAAAGAGAATCAAAGCGCTTTAATTGGAATCTCAAAACACTTGTCTCGTTTATCAATGATAAATCTCAATCTAATTGGTTCGCCACTCCAACTTCAAAAAAACAAAGACCAATTTACCGAGAAAATAAAAATAGCCGACGAAAAGCGAAAAAGCTCTAGTGAGAAATCCATCAATCACTGTGAATTCTAACGGGTGAACGTGAACGCGCACTCTAAAAGGGTACTGAGAGGTGTATACGTAGGTTAATAAAACAACACTCTTACAGGCTACTCAGAAGGTCGGTTAGCAGATCATAAATCTTCAGCTTTGTTCTACTTACCAAAAGAGAAAAACTCATGAAAGCATTGGGCATCTGCCGTGAATGAATGTACTATTTTTGGAAAAGTCGGACGTCCTATGCAGTTCTAAATGTGAACTCAGGAATATTTATTGACCTTCTGTTCCTATTTTGGAATACTCTGTTTTAAGAGGCCTTTGTTGTAAACAAATCGCAGTGATCAATTATTAGTTAGACATATGCTTGTTGTTGTGAGCAAATGGTGTTTCCCACATAACTCCCTCAACCATAGGTACACGTGGATTACACAAGGTGGGGTTTTTTGGATACCTTGAACTGTATGTTTTTATATGCATCCTCTTTCAGGTAAGAAACATGAATTTTAGATACGTATTTATTTCCTTTTCGGAAATTATTTTCCATTTGATTACCTACTTAATTTATCTCACAGAAATCTTAAATGGATGTTATTGAAAAGCGACCACTTGTAGGAAACATAATATCGAACCCGTAAAATAGCTTGATTTTGTCTTGCCTAGATAAAATATCACCTCCACTATCAACTACTAAAACCACCTCTATTCGTGAAACATGTCTCCCAAATTCGCGCAACCGCAAACTACGCTTACCGTTAAACTCAATTACTATTTGTGGCTTTTGGTTCTGAGACGACATTTCTGAAGCACTCCTGAAGGTACCCCGACCCACTCACACGTAATTGAGGGCCACTAAATTGGTTAAGCTCTCATTTATTCGTTACAAGAGGAAATAGATTTACTGGTGATTCTCGCTAAGTGCCTCGGTACCATCTTATTTTTATTGCGTTAGTCCCCCGTCGTATCAGGAGATTTAAGATCAATCATTTTGGTTGTTTACCATACATACAATATAGGGAATTCTCGTATATTTAATAACGTAGACTTAGAGCTACGAACATGTAATGTTCGTAGCTTTAAAGTCGCCTTATAGACGAATGTCTTCAGAACTGTTTAAAATTTACAAATATATTTAATAAATTTACTCTTTCATACTATGTATCAAACAAGGTATACAATGAGTAAATTTTCTTAAACCCTATAGTTCCCTACAGTTTTATTTATTCCTAAAGGTACAGAACTAAACTTGATTTCCTAATTTCACTGGAAACGGACTACCTTCAAGGTACGTCGTAAAAACCGCTTTGAAACAAGATAAAAATCCTTTTTACGCGGTGTAACAAGACCCAGAGAACTAAAATATCCACAACGCTAATCGACTTTTGCTGGCCACGGGCGAGATAATTTTATGGCGTCGTAGTCGCGTCGTGGCAGCGAAAAGAGTTTTAAACCATCGAATCGCTTCAACCACAATTTTCTAGCTTTTTAGTTTAATCACAGTCACGGAGGTGAGTCATAGTTGGCGTTTTATAAGTCTCCAGTCGATTAACCGATAGTTGCAGTTTTATTACTACCATTACCTGTGCCGTTAGCGTCATCGATGTCTGTCTAACAAAGAGTGACATTGTATCTGGTTGACGTATGATGCAATTTTGTACGTCGTATTGAACGCGAACGATCATATAATATTCATTGGAAAGTTTTGGCAGTAACCAGACAGTGAATATTGAGAACACAGGTTTTGTTCCGCCTTTACCCTATCTGGTACAAACCTACATACCATAAGGTGATATGATAAGTAGCAGACACATAAACTTGAGCGAAAACTTCCATAGGGTAGACGCCATTCTGCACCGACGACGATACTATGTAAGAAATTCAGTGGTGTACTTAACTTTAAATAAATATTATCTAAAATTGCATTATATATAGAATCAGATAAGCAAATCAAATGTATTAGACACTTAAGTGATATGTATAATAAAAAATATCTATCTATTGTATTTAGTACCTATATCAGTCATCTAGTACTTACCAAGCTCTGCTTAGCTTGGGGCTAGACAATGCAGTGTGTATTTATTGTCCGACATTATATATTTTTTTATATATTTTTTCTTTCTAGGTGAAATGTTTCTGCGTCGCTCACGACTCCTCTCGCATAGCAGTGGGCTGCTCCGACCAAAGGATCTACTTCTACAGCCTGCATTCCGCGCAGCTGATTCGGACTATTTCCTTGGCGCACGAACTAGCCGCCTTGGCTATCGCTGATAAGGATCATTTTCTTTTGGCATCCGGTAAGTTTAATTGTTTTGGTTCTTCTTTGTTATGTGTGTCTTCTGTTATGTATGTTCCTTTATTTAGGTTACAAATATATAAATTTATTACTGTCTTTCCATGTTTTAACCAATTTTTTGTGGATAAGTCTACCTTTGTCTAAAGCTTGGAGCTCTCTGTTTTATATAAGCTGCTTAGTTAAAATCTTTAATGATTCCACAAAAATAACAAAATAATATAAAGTGACATCAAAAGACTGAGAAGATAAGAGTAGAATAATGTATCCTTCTAGTAACCTATTTATTTTGTCTTTAATTTTCCTCATCTGTTGATCCTTTGTTAGGAATGTTATTCCAAGAGCTCTGTACTTACAGGTGGGAATCGAGTGACGATCTATTCTTTCCACACCGAGGACCACTTGACGAATTTCCGGCCCACGAAGCAACTGAAGAGACGTCAAACCAAATCGAAAACCAACATTAGCATCCTGCAGGTAAACATGAACCGTTTTATACTCCCTTTGGAGAGAAACTCGAGCCTTTCAATGCCTTTTACTTATTGTTGGATCATTTCTTGGAAAGACTTCTCTCATTTCAAAATGTAATCTTAGCTTAAATGTATGATGCCGAAACAAATTTATCTGGGAATGACTATGTTTATTTGCTGAATTTTCACTAAATAACGAAGAGTAGCAACAGTCTCCAAGATCTTTTTCAAAATTTTTTGGCCACTTCTTGTTAGGCTTTTGTGTTTTGATAAAGATTTTTCCGTGTCATTTCAATTCAGATCATACTTTTTACCAGCCCATTATTTTTATGCACTATATGGTTTACCATGTCAAGGTCATAAGATCAATTTAATCATTAAATACTGATTCCACCTCCACTAATTCAATCGTAACACCGTAGTACCTCAAGGTGAAATTCCAAGATGGACCGCAGGCCGCAGACTGCAAGCGACACTACTTGTTTCTATGCATCTCTATGAAATAGATGCCAAGCGCGGCGACACTGTGGCCTGCGGCCGCGGCACGTAGCGACGGCAGACTGCAGCGCCAGTGGTGTTGCGACCGTGCGTGGCAATAGAAGCAACCGCGACCGCAGGCAGCAATGTAGTCAACCGCAGCCGCTAGCAGCAATTTCGCCTGCGGTTACAGTCTGCGGCCCATCTCGGACTTGTACCTTTAATTGGTCTTGGCCATTGCTCAATTATTTAAAAAATACACTTATTAAACCCAACAGGCAGAACAAAACGAGCTCATCCCAATCAGCTGCCTCGAAGTCTCTCGTGATGGCCAGCTTGCCGCTAGTGGTTGCGCCCGTGGCTTGGTCCGCGTCTGGCAACTCTCTACCCACAAGCTTCAAGCCACTGTGACCGGGCATATGGGCCACGTGACCTGTGTGACCTTCTCGCCCAATAACCTGCTAGTGCTGAGCGGGTCTGAAGACAAGAGGGTCGTCGTCTGGCAGCTTGCTGATAACTCGTCTTCTCTTACTTATAAGGTCAGTTTGTTGGAACGCCAGGTGCTTACAAACTGCAGGCACTGTGACTTGTGACTTGCCTTACTTGCCAGTTAATAAGCCTTCTTGAGCTATCAAGTCAAGTAAGTCAAGTGCTTGTGGTTACCCCATCTGACTCAAACCAGCGGATCATCTTTTACCCAAGAGATTTTTTTTTAAATGTCTGCTGCTATTAACTGTCTTTGCCTCGTTTAGTGAAACAATTAAATCGAATAAGCCACACTTCGTTAAAGGCCAAAATAAATAAATATTATGTTATGTACTATGATGCTTATTAGGTTTTTGTCCAGCATTGGATCTTATATATGCTAATGATGATGCACACTATCATCATCCTATTCTACCCAGGGTCACAAAGCCGCAATCCAATCCCTGCTAATGATGTCGGACGGTCGCCGTGCGATGACCGGGGACCGCTCTAGGAACGTGCACGTTTGGCTGGTCGACTCGGGAATCGTGCTGCATTCCCTTACCTCTGCACCCACGCAGAGTTTGGAGGTCACGTTGAACATGAAGTTTGCTGTAAGTAGTATTCACTTTTCGTTTCCAGATTGTTGTATTTATACCTATTACAACTAGCTGCGCCTCGCGGCTCCGCCGGCGTGGAAATCTATGATAAATGAAATGAAAAGAAATGAAAAGTTTTTATTTCTTTAAGCTTACAAATAAGCACTTAGACAGGTCATATTTTAAATAGATATATGATCTGTGTCAAATGGTTTATAAAGCTTCCTCTTGAATTACTCTATCTATTAAATAACTGTATCAAAATCTGTTGCGTAGTTTTAAAGATCTAAGCATACATAGGGACAGCGGGAAGCGACTTTTTTATACATGTAGTGATTTATTGCATGGTATGAATTTGTAGTTAACATTATCAGTCAGTAGTAATAAGTAGATAAATACTACTACTTTGAATAATCTTTTGGTGATAAGCTATAGGTACCAACAGTTGCCAGAATTCCTCTCGAACATACAACCCTATCTTGATAACCATTCAAAATAATCACTTCAACAGGTAATGTCAGACGGCGAGAACTCCGTGCGAATCTGGACCCTAGCGGGCGGAGATAGCGGCGAAGAAAAGCGCCAAGTGTCACACGCAGAACGAATCACATGCTTCGCTTTAACCGCGGACTCGCAACATGTGGTGACGGGCTCTATGGATATGTCGCTCAAAGTGTGGAAGCTTGATGGAGGGAAGTTGTCTCAGGTAAGATTTAGATAAGGAAATCATCATCATCAGCCGAAAGTGGACATAGGCATCCTCTAATGAGCGCCATAGCGCCCTGTCTTCAGCTTGACGCATCAAGGGAAGGAAATGCTATAATGTTATTGCTAGTCTGCCATTTCGGGTTGAACGTCTGGACTTCGAAGTATTCTATAATAACTGTTGATACTTACCAGTAAGTAAATAAATTAAGCTGGAAAATTCACTCATTATCACTAGCCCCAAACTAAACAGAGCTTGTGTTATGGGTGCTAGATGCCTGATATATTATTATTTACGTAGAAAAGGACCAGAACACCCTGTACAAATATCTGCAGATTGTACAAACATTTCGACGACCGATGCGATGTGGCGCGGTGGGCGAAGGTCCGCCTGCGACGCAGGAGGTTGCGGGTTCGATTCCCGCCTCGGAACAATTGTGTGTACGATCTACAGATATTTGTTCCGGGTGTTCTGGATGTAATGTATTGTATTATGTATATCAGTTATCTAGTACCCATAACACAAGCTCAGCTTACCATGGGGCTAGATAACGCTGTATGAATTGTCCAGCATTATTTATTTATTAATTTATTAAAAAAATACTCATTTGTCCCGAGGCGGGAATCGAACCCGTAGCCTCCTGCGTCGCAGGCGGACCTTCGCCAGCCGCGCCAAATCGGTCGTCCACTTATAATAAAATTATCCAATCCATTTTCAAACAGGTTCTTGTAGGTCACTCGGGCATAGTGACCTGCGTGGCCGTCTCCATAACCAACAAGACTCAAGTGGTCTCTGGTTCCTGGGACTGCAACCTTATAGTATGGGATATCAACACTGGATCTGACCTGCATCTGCTGTCAGGTCACTTGGGAAAGGTCACTTGTGTCAAGGTCACTGGGGACGGGACTATCGCTGTCTCTGGTGAGTCATACTTTTTACCAAACAAGGTTATGAGTAATTAGGTTGCAGCTCCTCATAGTGGGTGACATCATCACAGGGTTGGGCCTACATTTAATGCCTGGTCTAGGTCCAGCTGTAGTAGCATAAAAACATATTTAAAACATCATTAAATATAATAAAGCATGCAAAAAGTTACCTCAAAGATCCAGTTTAAAAGTTGTAAATCAAAATAATAATAAATATTTCTAGTTTTTAAATGACATTACTTTGAAGAAAATGCATCATTGACTTAAAAAAACTAAGATATTAATTTCATCTGAAAAAAAAAAATTGTATGCCTTGTTTTTGGGTTTCAGTTCAAAGATATTTATTTTCTCATTTACAACATACATGTTACTTACATGAGAAACTTAAGCTAAGTATTAATATTATGTTATTTTTCCGTCTTTTTATGTTTAGTCCAGTAGCGTTACATCCTCAAGTATATATCTATGCAATTTGGTTTTAAACACGCCAGACGTTCCAGCACCTTTAACGTCTTCAGGTAGCCTGTTATAGAACTGTGCCCCTTCGAAAGTAATCGTCTTTTTACCCTGTTGAGTTCTTATCGTAGGCAAAACAAGATGGTCAGTTCTTCGTCTACTGTATTTACTGTGTGTTTGGCTCTTTTTGATGAAAGTAATATTTGTATGAATGGTTTTATCAAGGATTCTATGTATAAGTAAACAGGTTGTGTAGATATATAGTTGTTTAATGTTCATTAGTTTGGTTTCTTTATAGATTTTAGCTGTAGGTGTTAGATAAGGATAGTGAAATAGAATTTTAATAATTTTGTTCTGTAGTCTTTGTAACCCATTTAGTTTATAATTTAGTGCGTTACCCCATATTTCTATAAGATACGTTAGGTGTGATTTTACCAAAGAGTTGTAGATGTTTAAGCGTACCCGCCTTGGGTTAGCAGTCTTATCCAACTTTTATTACGATTTTTATAGATAATTTTTGCATAATAAGAGCACATTTCATTCATCACATCAAGTTTCGAAAAAACTCATTGTAAATACATGAATTAAAACTGTCTGGCCAGGTAATGTAGAAGTTTGAATTAAAATTGCATGACTATAAATTATTCTGAGTCAAAGAGAAAAGTTCCCCAAATGAATTAAGTTTAAAATACCAGTGGAAATGAGAAAAGACACAGCAAAATTACTCGACAGTTTCACAGTTTAAAGTTTGTAGCGATTGATTATTTTAGCAACGAGGCTTTAATTTTTATTCTTAAGTTTACTTGATAATTTTATTTATTAAACGTAGTTATCAATAAACAGTGTTTAAACGTGAACTTATCGAGAATGTTCTGAGACAAGCTAACACAGCTTGATAGTAATCGTCTTTGTATGAACAAAACCAGAGCTTCTAAGTAAAATTGTCGGGTATTCGATAACTTATTTTTCATTTGACGCGCACTATAATAAAGTAATGTATCTTTCGACATTACTTTACACTTGTATTGATACCTAGGTGCTGAGGACAAAACCCTTATAATTTGGGAAACGAAACGTGGACTCGCTCTGACGTCACTCGCACTGCACGTACCACTGCTGGGATTCCAGCTCACTAGCGACTGCTCCAGGATTGTCGTACATTTGCTTGATCGTGGTAAGTATTTCTAGATTTATGTCGAACTTTGGGTTAAATAGACATAATTCGTCTATTATACTGTGCACGACAGAAAACTTTATTTTATTGTAGTATAATACGGCAACATTTTATTTACATTTTACCTACAAATTCTACAAAAGGTGTTGCCGTATCTACAATAAAATAAAATTTTCTGTCGTGCACATATACTGTGATTATTATTATTTTTTTATCTCGCGTATAAATTTCTTTAATTTTATACAGGATGTCTTCCTATTATCTGCCTTCACAATACACCGGCCACCTACGTCAAGATACCGACTTACACCGCGCCCACTAAGGAACCTGATGGTAAGATACTTAATTAATAAATCATACCCAAAAGAAAACCTAGCTATAATTACCCTGCTCCTAAACACAAGAACTAAAACATGGAGCACACCACTACTGGAAGGCATTTTTTATTGCTACCTATCCGAAATATGTACAATCAGAAACCCTATCTCAAGCGAGACCTATATACCCAGGCGTCCGTCACCTAGCCAACACAGAGTTCCCGAAATAGACTCCTCCAAGATGACTTATAGAAAAGAGCAAGTTTCTTATGTCAAATGTTGATTGCGTAGCACTTCCAGCCAGTAACGACACCAGTATATGTGTGTCCACAAAAGAGCCTTAAATAATAAATAAATCTATTATTTATTTTGAATTAACATAGAAACTGAAGCTGCTAGCTTCTGCCCGTGGCTGTGACTATTTTTTGAGGATCACAAGCAACGATTAGTCGTAAAATAATATAGTGATTATTTTACGACTAATCGTTAAAATAATGTGCAGTATTTACGATTTTTTGAAAAATCGTGCTAAAACAATATTTATGTTTTAGAACTTCGTCCGCTTGCTCCGAAGAGACCAATGCGTAGATTGCTAAAGAAGGAAGTTTCTCTTGACACCTACACCTGGCAGAAGAAATACGGACACCTCACGTCTGCCGCCATGATGGCTCAGGTCGACGAAAGACTCAAACGAAGGTAAGCGCTAAATCACAGCCGAAAGACGTCCACCGCTGGACAAAGGCCTTCCTCAAAAGTCAGTGTTCGAGGGGGTTTTCCATATACCTCACGCTGAGCGTGTGTGTTGGAGATAAATAAATAATATTGGACAATCCATACAGCATCATCTAGCCCCAAGCTAAGCAGAGCTTGTGTTATGGGTACCTACTAGATGACTGATTTACTTAATACATAATGTAGATAGATAGATATTTAACGACTAGAACACCAGGAATAAATATATGCAGATCGTACACACAATTGTCCCTTGGTGGTTCTGCTCTGAAGGTGGGTCTGCCCGTCCCATTGGGTATCCATTAGTCGCTGCCTCTATTACTCTTGCAGAAAAAATTGGGTACAGTTTTTCGATAACGTTAATAAAATTAAGTTTTTTTTTAGGTTCTCAGTGTCGGCATCTATGGAGGAAATCTCAAAAATACAAGAAGCGAAGAATAAAGATTTGGGATCGTTGGTAAGAATTAAATTAAGTATTTACCTAGGTAAATGCTTAATATCTTCTAAACTTTGTTTTATCCTCATTCCTATCCACAAACCAAACGATAATAACCCAGGGCTATTTAAGGCCATGGAAACCTTCGAGCACACAATATTTGGGTATCTACATGCACCTTTTTTGTAAGCTTGGTTACATTGAAAGTAAATCGTGTGAAATTATATAAAAACAAATTCATAGTATATAAAGTATTTGTGTTCCATTCTTAGATGATCACGAAGTATAGGTATTGAGGGTTCAATAGGGGCATTTATTTATGTTTTGTGAAAACAGTTACAAATAGTGAATGATTGCAGAAACCATTTCCTTACAAAAACGTAAACGTAGTGTAGGACGCCCTCCGACCAAGTGGGATGACGACCTGAAAATGTCTGCAGGTAGATGCTGAATGCGTCAAGCTGAAGTCAGGGCGCTATGGCGTTTATTAAGTGATGCCTATGTCCTAACCTTGACTAACATGGGCTAATGATGATGATAAATCATTTCAGGTGAGCTTAGGCCCTGAACAAGCAGCCATAGCTCAGTCTCAACACTTTGATGAGCTGGAATCCCTCTGGAACAAGGTATCACCGCCTCGCCGTCGGTCTAATAAGGTAAGAACAAAAGTGATATAAGAAATGTCTATTTGTTATGGGCACCCAACCACATACTTGAAAACAAAGAAGAACCTTCTCGTAGATACAGAGACAATTGTCAAACACAATGATAAAAAATAGAGAGAACCCGAACGGAGGAGGCTTTATGCTATGACTTCTTCCAGGAAGCTTAGAATGAACTGGACATGAGAAGATGGCATTCGATTTTACTGAAATTGAAAATAACATTTT
This sequence comes from Eupithecia abbreviata, assembly GCA_943735965.1. Classification (NCBI taxonomy): domain Eukaryota; kingdom Metazoa; phylum Arthropoda; class Insecta; order Lepidoptera; family Geometridae; genus Eupithecia; species Eupithecia abbreviata. The sequence goes on along the minus strand of OX030979.1, from coordinate 8,265,548 downwards.
ACCAAAAACGTTTACAAACCGGCATAGTTTGCTTTCATGCTTTATTATGGGATAACTACAAAATGGAAACTATAAGCAATTCGTTAGAAACCTACATAAATTTAGTTGTTCGCTTTCAAAATTGCGACTGTCACCACATATGTGAACCATTAGGCTCAACTCGACGAGTTCGAACGAGTCGAATTCGCCGGAATTCCCGCGGCGCCGCGGGCATCCGCGCGACTCGTTCGAGTTTCTCATGCGATAATAAGTTTTATTGTAATGAAAATAAAGTTAAAATTCATATGACACTGAAACTGCGCTCCGCTTCGCTGCGCTTCGACGCTCTTTTGGTGTGAGTTGAGCCTTAAGCAAATACCACATTTCAATTTCAATGGACGGACAGCTATTCAGCCAATCTATACATTTACCTACTACGAGTAGACCACGTATACGCTAAATAATATCAAGCGTGCCCTGTCTCATATTTCCTCATATTGATGATTGCAGTGTGGGTTTTAAAATACATGCAAATACATTACGCCCGTTGGCTCTTACGCGCCTACGAGCGTAATAATCGACCCCTCCAACTCATAGAGGGGTCTATTCTTACGCCGCGTACTGTTAGTTTACAAAAAAATTATGTTCGTAAGGTACAGTAGTAGAGCGTAGAGCTTGCGCGAATAGAATTTAATTAACTGTAATACATACTACATTGTTTTTATGCATAAAGTGACCCATGGTTAATAATATAATACTGGTTTCGTAGATGCTTGCAAAGCAGAGCTCGCTGATAGAAAGCCGCTACGACTCGTCGGATGAAGAACATACTCCGGTAGAAGAACAAGGTAAGAGCATACTTCTTTCTTACACTGTTAACTTCGCTTTACAAACTACTAGTAATTTGACTTTACAGTGGGCAGGTATAAATAGGATTTTAATTAGCAAACTGTAAAATCCGAGAGACCAAAATCTAAAATAAAAAGTCCCTAAATGTACGCTTGGAAGAAATGTTATAGTCAAATTACCGACTAACGCCCGAAGATAATGAATTAAGAATTTATCCACCTAAGTACCTATCTACTTAAACGAAAGATTTAGCTTGAATGTGATGAACGCACATTTTAATTATCCAATGGTCCTTAAATCAACTGCCATTAAAGAAATATTTAACAAAAAAAGAACTTAATGGACAATCATAATCTATATATCAATCATAATTTTTTCTTTCAGAACACATGGTTGAATAGCGGAAAGCAGTAAATACTACTACTTAAGATTTTTACCATATACGTGGTCAGTTAAAACTTAAACAATTTAATTTATAGTTATAGCTTATTTTTGAGCCGGTCTCGAATTAATTTAATGTTTTTAATTTGTTTCTAATTTATTATTTATTGCTTCGTTGACGTTGCGTTGAAATGTCTTTTAATGTATTTTTAAATTTCGTTGGATTTTAAATAATCTTTTGTTTGTTACTTAAGTATGTAGGTTCCTATAATAAGGACTATTAAAATTTAGGATTAGAACTAGCCTCTATGCCATGTGATCTTCTAGATGTAGCTTTTTTCGCGGAATGCAATGATGTAATAAAAAGAAATAATACTTAAAATCAACTGAACGCACAACGAAACACAATTTTTGTTACAGTTTATTTAATCGTCAAAAAAGTACTTGTGTTTAAAAAGTACTGTCGAATCAGGTTTAAAAATATTTCAAAAACAAATGTTCTCTTTTTTTATGATATTGTGCTATTGAAAGCAATATTTATCTAAGGATGTAGGTAGGTATGTGTGATAGTGAATGCATGAATTTTCGAACTGTTTGACTTCTAGTTCAACCAATACTTGTCACTTTTACACTTACCAATTCTTGTAACTGATATAAATATCAAAAATATCGTCTTAAATATGGATAATAATGAATGGAATGCCAGAATGTTCTGCTTAACTATCTTTTGAGTCCCGCAAAAGCCGCCCTAAGCTAATATCCATTAATTTGTAAAACTATTAATAGGATTTTATTGTGAATTCGTTTTGTAACAATACATCCAGCAAGTATTATAAACCAAAGAAAATTAAGTTAAGGTTTTGTTATTGCTAATTTTGTTTTAAATATTGAGGGATTGAAACGAATTGAGAGTCGTGGATCTGTTTTCGATTCTAGACTGTAACTCTAAGTACATCCAGTGGCCCCGTGACTGTTGTCGCTGTAACGCGATAGAAACGTAGGGAAAATAAAAGAAAAGGTACAAGATAAATACCCGATAATTATTCTTTAAAATTAACAAATTACAAAAGTTACAAAGCTGTATTATTATTTAGTTTGATCATATTAAATGTATATTTTAAATCTTAAAAATATTATTCACATGTTAATTGATAAATTGTTTAAATATTCAGTCTTTTTTATCATATCTCGTTTAACACTTTGACTGCTGAAATCACACGGTATGTGTTTTCTACAATTGACTAATATGCGTAAATCCACACTAGCGCAGCGGCTGAGAAAATACAGATCTGTGTGACTCAGCACAGCCGTAATAATTTTCGAACGAAACGCATGTGCGGCGCAACACAACCGCTGTGAGCGGCAGCACGAATTTTTTAGGTTAAAAAAAAGATCGCAGTAGTCGAAAAAAAACCGCAGTCAAAGTGTTAAGTCGCTACTATCTATATAATATATAGATAGTAGCGTAATAGATAATATTGTTTTACTTGTAAAATAGCGTGCGTCTGGGCTTAGGGTTTGGTTGCATCTAGCACTAACTATACTTATAATGTAGGTATTTACCTATAATAAAATATAGTTCTACTCGTAGTGTCCCGGGTACGCGTACCCATTAGTGTTTTCCAAACTGTGATCCCTATTAAAGACTTCTATATAAGTACATTAATCGAAACTGTATGTTGTCTTTATAATAATTAGAATAATAAATTAGGCACCCTGTAATGATTCTAATAACACTTTATCATTAATAAGTAACCAAATTGTAGAAATGCAAAAATTAATTGCAATTTGATAGGGTTAATTTTAATCGTTGAATTAAATTCGTTTTCTTCGAAATTAGTTTAAATCATATTACAGTAGTTTGTCATTTAAAAGTTAATGTTGTGGCATTAGATGTTAAAAACGTAGGTGATGCAATAATATTTATTAGTAGTTGCACATTGTAGGAACCAATTTCATTTTAAAACTTCTGAAACTATCATGGTTATTAACACTAAAATCATTTAAAACGGGATATTTACCATGATTTGATTTTTGAGTTTTCCAATACATCAACACATAACATCTTCTTGAGTCTGGTTCAAACCACTGGATCGAGTTACACAATCCAAAAGTAATCTCAACAGAGCGACACTACATACCAAGAATGGTAGTGGAGGCCATTGAGATTAGGAAACACAGGAACTTCAACCGAGAAGATGGTTTCCAATTATCGGGAACCTGGAACCCTGTTGTGACAATGTGTAAAAACCGAAGAAGTGATGTACCAACCGCGCCGCGTTCTGATACTGTCAGTGTTGTGTGTCGTGATCGAGCTGGGGTCGATAATAATGAAACCGGTGGTAGTGGTAACGTTCGTAGCAAAAGACAGAAAATGAGGGTAGATCGGTATATCTGCTCATAAAAACGGAACTCGCATTGTCTTCAGTTATTCCGTGATCATGGCGCATGAAACTGTGCCGAAATATTGGAAAACTCAAAAATCAAATCATGGTAAATATCCCGTTTTAAATGATTTCAATTTCATTTTTATCTTGACTTGACAACTTGCATTCTTATAAATATAATTTTGGTTTACGTCAAAATGTTAAAATTCTGTAACGCACTCAATTTAAATCTAATTTTACTTCCTACTTCCTGCACATTATTTTATGTATATTATTTGAAAGTGAAATAAGTTTTGAAATTAACGTTTAGACACTACCACCTTGTTAACTATTTGTATAGAATTTTGTAATATTTATCCTTTCTATTCCTCACTACCGTGAGTTTTATTTTTGACCTGTCATGGCATTATATCTGAAATATATTATCTGTGTTTCTTAAAGCTTGTTTTTATTTACACCGTTCCACAAATAATTAATGAACTTTCATACATTTTATTAAAAATGTTTTAGATACTCAAATACCAGTCATTCAAAGTTGTGGTACTCCTGTCACAACTTTTCAATGACTCTTATAAAATGATGGCGCTATCAAAATAGTGTACTTATGAGATATTGAAAACATCTGCATGTATTATCTTATCAATAGATAATACACGATTATGGTGAGTATAATTATTAGTAAATTTTAGCAGTGTGGTCGTGTACATAAACACTTCAAAATTTAATACAGATAAAAATACTACAGAAAAGAAATCTCACAGAACGAGCACCAAAAATGTGAAAGTGTAATTAAAATGGTTGATATTCCTTTTGAAGCCGGGAGTGTTATTTTCGCTCCTGAAAATGGAACATGCAACTTCTACACGAATGTTACCATTGTCTTCAGCAGTATTGGATTTATAATATCCACCTGTGCCTTACTTCTTCTGATCCTGACAGCCTGTCTCTTCGCAGAATGGAGGAAGAGCTTCAAGAATAAACTCCTCGTACAATTCATGCTGATTAGATTCTACTACAACCTTATCAGGTTCTATTCTGACCTTAGAAAAGTCTTCGGAAATAGTGATGACAATGACAACTTTATTTACTTGGATGAATTTGGAATGCTGTACTCAGAAATAGCTTTACTAGCCTGGATGTTCGTTTTTACCAAACAAATGTACAACAGTTTAGTGACAGTATTCAGTGGGGAGAAACCCAACTTCTGGTTCATATCTGTGATGACTTGGACTGTCCCAATCATTGTAACAGCGATTAGTTACGTCCTTTATCAATTGGTTGTTCAAAGAAAATTTATGTTTTTCTTTGGTTATCTTGCTGTTGCAAAATGGCCAGTGTTGATTACGAATGCAGTCTTATTGATTATGATACTTAGATCGGTTATGAAAACAAATGATAGTAAAGTTGTTAACAATAGCAATAAAAAAATGATCGTCGTTATGAATATCATGCTATGGAGTTTTTGCTTTCAACAAATGTTAATGGATATGTATATGTTAGTGTTTATTTTTCTACAGCGACGACCGGTTTTACTTTTGCCATACAATATAGGGGCAATGTATTATTGTGCTTTTTCGATTACGTTCTGGGTGCTCGGTAATGCAAATACTAGAATGTTGTGGAGAAATTGGTTTTTATGCAACAAAAACCTTCGACCTCTTAGTCAACAATTGTCGAGGAGTGCTAGTGTACAAGCGTAAACACAGATAGCATAAAATGGGTTCAGTGATTTATAATCATTATTATGAGTCGATAAAGATTCAGCATTTATGCTACTTAAAGGTTTTTATTTTATTTTTGTCTCATCGTTGTAGCAAACCTATTTATAACATTATTGTTATAATGGAGCATTATTTATCTATCTGTTTATTTGTACTACCTAATCATTGATTAAAAAACATAACTTGCATATATTTTTTTATTTCCCTTTATCGTGAAATATCAATAACTTGTTATGAAATATTATTTATCTAGGAACCTAGGAACTTTCATATTATACACAAGATTCTGCCAGCAGCTTCTCACGACTTTTTATGGAATATAAAATAGGCCATAAATATGTTATTTATTAGTTATTCCAAGTCTAGATCCTTGTGTGAATAATTTCAGCTCAGTCTATACAAAATAGGTACCAAAGTAGTGGTTATGTAGTTTTGGCGTTGTCTTTGGTCAATTACCTTCATAACGGCACAATATTTCGCCTTTATAATATACTAGCGACCCGCCATGGCTTTGCAAGGGTGCAATGAAAATGATATTTCATTAACAGAAAACTTCCTGTTAATATTATATACTCTATGGGTATTTACATACAGGGGAGTGTTGAGTTAGCGAATTAGTTAAATAGATAGAAATAAATATTATGGCCGAAACATTTTCATACCTTTGTTGGGATAGCACCCTCTCGTAATTTACAGAAACCACCTTTCGTGATATGCTTGTCATTTTCTTCAAAATGTATAGAACATAATCATATCTTACTCTATTCAGTTGGTTTGCAAAACTTTTCTTTGCAATTCCGTCTAAGTTTTTCAACCAATCGGGAAGCAACAGTCTATTTTATTTTTCGTGTTATTTCGTTATGTTTTTTTTTTGTTACCCTACATATGTGTATTATTTTGTTTGACATAAAGTCAAAACAACATGAATATTCTTATTTATAAAGAACTGAACTGAAGTCGGATCAGAAGGAAATCTAAGAACAAATATAAAGACATTAATAAAACTAGGGTTCATCGTCTAATGAAACCAATGACATTTTTATATTTAACGCTCCGACTACATCAACATCCGGACAGTCTGTAACAATCTATTTCCTTGCCCGTGAAAATAAAACAAATGTTTTTGATTATTTATACCAATAGACACTTAATAGAACATAGGTACATATTTCACTTAAAAATCCAGGTAAGTTAGTAGGTAACCCTAATTATATCTGACAAATAAAAGTCCTACAAGTGTAAAGTAGAAATAGATTAAACAAATAAGTACCTATGGGGGAAAATAATTTTTCTAATAGCTAGCAACATTTTTATGTAATGGCGTCTGTTATGTTTACGATTTATTTTTGTGCTTATACCAATGTTTTACTCAAGAATATAAGATGCAAGACGGGGGACGTCACAGGCCCTTTCTCCTTCCTGCCGTCGGTGTCCACCCACCTGAGTGGCCTTCAGGAAAGCCAGGATAGTACCGGACCACTAAGTGAAACCAGACCGGCAAACCTACCTACGACCTACTTTTATTTTATTCAATACATTTTTATTCTTTTGTTGTTGACGTTATTTGTTTCATTTGTAATTTTAATTTCCACACAAAAACATAAACGCCACAAACGGCAGCTACTTCTTTTTTATACTGTGTCAAATATCAAAGTGCTTTATTTAGAGCTTACAAGACTCTTGGCAACCAGTGCGTCCTACCCGTTATGACCTACGGAGCTGAGACGTGGACACTTACGATAGGGCTGGTCCACCAGTTCAAAGTCGCTCAGCGAGCTATGGAAAGAGCTATGCTCGGAGTTTCTCTGAAGTATAGGATTCGCAACGAATACATCCGACAGAGAACCAAAGTTATCGACACAGCTCTGAGAATTAGCAAGCTGAAGTGGCAGTGGGCCGGCCATATCTCGCGAAGAACCGACGGCCGCTGGGGCAAACGTGTTCTTGAGTGGAGACCACGACTCGGTAAACGTAGTGTAGGACGCCCTCCGACCAGGTGGGATGACGACCTGCGAAAGACTGCAGGTAGATGCTGGATGCGTCAAGCTGAAGACAGGGCGCTATGGCCCTCATTGGGGGAGGCCTATGTCCAGCAGTGGACTAATATAGGCTGATGATGATGATGATGATGAAGACTCCTGGACACGTCACAAAATTAAAATAACATAAGTAAAACTAAAGATTTAAAGGTAAAGAAGTAGGATAACATAAAGAACATAACTTACACTCACCGTCATGTAACCCACATACAACCTACGTCTTAACGTAACATGGGTGAAATGCCATCACTGACCTTAATTGGCTGGTAATTAGTCCCTAATTACACATTGTTCGAAACAGCTCTTAAGTGCCAGTGCCCTGCTGACTTAAATACATTTTGAGGAAGTCCAAATGTATTTATGGAAGTTGAACTGGCCCATGACTATAAGTAATAGTCCAATCATGGGCAAGTTCAACTTCTAATATTCTTATCCGTTGGTAAAGTACCCAATAATCTCCGCTACTAAATTAAATCGACTTTTTAAGTATTATATGGACTTGTTCTTTGAAAAATGGAGGCCCTTAACGACGTTAAACGGCTGATGATGATAAACAAACTCCAAGTGAGTTGCAAAAATTATCAATAAATAAATTTAAAAAAATTATGAAACATATTCTTTGTAAAAAGGCTGGTATTAGGCGGTATTACAAAATATCTGATTATCTAGAAGATAAAAAAGCTTGGAACGAGTTTTGTTCCAAGTGAAAATCTAACAACTTACAGATAAGCAAATTATATGCACTAAACACATAAGTTATGAACATACTAGTGGTTTCTTCTCACTTCTTCCACTGGTGGACAAAAAATTTAAGTGAACATCAAAATAATGTTATTATACATATACAAATGAATAGTATAAAATATGACCTGTCTAAGTGCTTATTTGTAAGCCTAAAGAAATAAACTTTCATTTCATTTCAATATCTATTATTTCCTCACAGTTTCTATAGTTTTTTATTTTACTAGCCTGCCCTAATTTTGAACCTCGAAGGGTTTTTGGTAAATGTAATGACTTAAGTTTTGCAATTAACGAGCCGTAGAATGAAATTGCCCTCTAGGGGAACAGATCAAATTTCCTAAATATTATAAAGAAAAAGTTTAACGAAGCCTGAATAGGCCTTTTACAGGAAATCAATTTGATACGACGAAATTCGAAAACGTGAGCTTTAAATGGTAACATGTCAAAAATAAATTGAACACATAATGTGTTCGTTTTGCACTTGTAGAATCCACAAAATGGTAACACAAATTTTCAATATTGCGGTGATGCTAAAAAAAAGAAAGAAAACTGAGTTTTAGTTCACTATGAAGTACAGCTTGCAACTATTAAAATATAAATGAGGTCATTACATATAAAAATTAATCTCCGCAAGCAATTAATAAGCTATAAGACCCCCATAACCATGAGACTATGGCAGACGAGTATCTTCATCCTTGGAACCATAAGAAATATAGCCTATCGCAAATACACACTGGCTGCGATACTGCGATACCTGAGATTTCAGCGATTCCGCCACAGTTTCCATCTAAATAAATAAATAATGCTGGACAATTCACACAGAATCATCTAGCCCCAAGCTAAGCAGAGCTTGTGTTATGGGTACTAGATGACTGATATACATAATACAATACATTACATAGATAGATATTTTTTATTATACATAGAAAACGACCAGAACACCCGGAACAAATATCTGCAGATCGTACACACAATTGTTCCGAGGCGGGAATCGAACCCACAACCTCCTGCGTCGCAGGCGGACCTTCGCCCACCGCGCCACATTGGTCGTCAAAATCTAAGACACAAAGAAATGTTTACCAGAAATTATACTTCAAACAAAAATATATTACACAAAGCGCACAAAATCTTAGACATTGAGAATTCAATCAATCCACGTCGGGAAAAACAACAATAATTATTCTAGCACAAACTTCGTGTCTCAGACGACCGTTTAAACTTTAAGTGCTTTGCATCACGTAACTGTGGGCACTGAGTAATTTATCGTGAAAGGAAAACTTAAGTGCACTTAGGAATCTCACTTCACTAGGCAGTAACCCTAAACTTATTTATTGAAATGCGGGAGAGGTAAATAGAAATGGATAGAATGATTGTTAGACAGTAAAAGACTTAAGTTTAGTTTTAAAAGTTTTAAAATGCTGCAATCTCTTTCATAACGATCGAAAATTATATATCTTATTAATTTATTGTTCTCAAATTGATTTTGTTTTGGCTACCTATCAATTGACACCAATGTATTTATTTGTTTTATACTATGTAGTGACTGTCTTCTCAGTTAGTTAGAGGCATTAATAACCTCTAGTTATATTTAAATCTATTTATTTATTTATTTTAAGCCATTACTGTCCCACTGCTGGGCAAAGGCCTCCCTTTTCTTCTTCCACTCCTCGCGATCCAACGCTGCAACAGGCCATGATGGAAGATGTACCTCGAGCTCGTCGCGCCATCTCATCCTGGGCCTTCCACGCCGCCTCTTAGCGTTGGGTGGGCTCCACTCTGTGGTGGTCTTTGCCCACAAGTCGCTGGACATACGGCAGACGTGTCCGGCCCAGTTCCACTTCAGGCTTCCGGCTGTTTGACCAACGTCTACGATGCGTGTTTTGGAGCGTAGTATGCTGTTCCGCACGCGGTCTGACAGCTTGACTCCTAAGATGCTACGCTCCATGGATTATTTAAATCTACAATTTATAAATAATTATTTAGCCAGTGAGTTTTATTTATACCTACGTTAGAAAAGAGAAATAAATTACGTGCTTCTTGCTATTAAAGTAGGTAATAAAATTTGCTGTCGACATCCATCTCTGCTTACAATATTTTTCAACGCTCCTTTTCTCTAGGGTTGTCTTTCGATTATTTATTATTGTCAACCAATAAAATGAAATACAAGACGATTATTAAAAAATCATTCAACATCTCTGTGGTAAGGCATATCTTCTTAGGATACCGTTTTTAACAATTATAAAGAAAGAATTTAGCGAGCTGATTTGGGCTTGATCTCGGCAAGAACCGTCCGTTGGATTAATTGTGTTCTTGAGTGGAGACCACGACTCAGCAAGCGTAGAGTAAGAGGCCCTCCGACAAAGTAGAATGACGAGATGCGGAAGACTGCATGGCAAGCAGATCCTGAATGGAGCGAGCTGGAGACAAGGCGCTATGGCACTCAATGTTTAGTTGTAGACGTGTAAAGGATATTTTCACGACGAAAATAACGTGAAAAAGAGTTAATTATCTTATGATTTTAAGATAATTGACGATTTGTCTGAACTAGGTTAAATAAACCTGTTTCTCAGGCAGGTAATGGCTCTAATAACTGAAGTTTTTAACTTTCATAAATAAATTAAACTAAATGTTCATTAAAATATTGAGTAAAATATGATAATGAGAATACAAATTAGCTCAAATATTTCCAAGTTACTTAAGTAGTAATTTAAGTAACTTGAAAGTATTTAATCTAAGTTACGGTTCTTTATTGTCCAGTTGGTAACCCTATAGCTGAATGATAGCGTGCTCGCAGCTTCAGGATAATGAAAAAAATAATTGGACGCCATATTTCCGCGTCGTCCATCGTTTTAGAGCCTTCTCGTTTGGCTATTGTTGCTGTTCCTACGTGACCACGACAATAAACAACTCAGGCAGGCTGGTTCTGCATTTTTGATAGACAACCCTAAGGGATGGGGGGTTTCTCTAAAGGATAGGATTCGTAACGAATACATCCGACAGAGAACCAAAGTTATCGACATAGCTCGGAGGCCAAACGTGTTCTTGAGTGGAGACCACGACTCGGTAAACGTAGTTCAGGACGCCCTCCGACCAGGTGGGATGACGACATGCGAAAGACTACAGGTAGATTACTGGATGCGTCAAGCTGAAGACTAAGCTATGGCACTCATTGAGGGAGGCCTATGTCCAGCAGTGGACTAATATAGGCTGTTGATGGTGATGATGATGAACCCTAAGGGTCAGTTTATGTTGGTCAGGGTTATAAAAGCAGCACTTGGTATGGTAGTATTTACCGCACGTACAGATTATCAAAATTTTTAATTGATAGTTGTTTACATAGGCAAAATTTACTTACCAGTCATTAAATAATATACAGTATGAGTATTTTTTCCTATCGCAATTAGCAAAATAGGTCGTTTCGCTAAGAACCGGCATCGGGACCGAACTTGTAAGTAAAAGCATAAGAATAGACCATAGTATGTTATTGTCTATTCTTATAGTAAACGCTTGTTTTATATAAAAAGTTTTTTTTAATGTTTGATAATGTTATTATTCAGACAATTCTCAGTATCCAGACTCTAGCTCTATTTGAGGTTTCCAATCAACTTAATGTGTAAAAAAAAAAATTCCTTGACCAGTGCTCGACTGAGCAATTCACAAGAACGGATATGCGCTTTTAAAAGGATGAGGGCACACACCATCGCATGATTCACAAATTTGCAAGCTTCATGCCTTGGTACTTGGTCTAACTAGAGTAAACTCTCACTGTCCAGGCATTTGCTAGTTTATTTTGCATCACATGTGTTAGTTTAGTACCCACTAACCAAATGACCTAAATTTACATCAGCTTGCATGCAGTGCAAGATTTGACATCTCGTTGTCACATCTCGTTGTCATGTTAGGTATAGTCCGGAAACTCGCATGGCATAGCGAATAAGGGCCCTCAAGTCGAATTGAGAGACAGCTGAAGCAAAATTGTATAATTTGGTTTGTTTATGCAAGCTCGTCGCTAGACACGTTTTGCATAATTTATGCCGGCCGCGCTTGAGGTGGGCTTGCGGTCACCACTACTACGTTTATGCACACTGTAAGCAGTTCTTGAGAGTAGAGCTTCCTTCTTCAACTTGTGACGTTTCTTCTACATGAGGTCTATTCATATATTAATATATATAAATATTGTAAAACTTACGCGATCTGAACACTAATACAACGTGTATGTGTAACCTTTTCATACATCGGGAAAATTGGTAAAAAAACGCGATAAATACCCGTTGTATAAGTGCGTATAGCTATTCAAATATGTATTTTTAGCGCAAAGTTTTAGTTTTATCCGTAGGTACAACAGAGATTATAAAATAGAAAATATTATAAAAATCGGTAGAGAGTTCATGTAGGTAGAAATTTTTATTTTGTATATTTTTAATACCCATACCCGTAAGTATCTTAGTTAGATCATAAAATTAAGAACATCATCTGCTAGTTGCAAATGTCGTACACTTTATGGATTTGAACGACAGCTGGATAGACAACAGGGCTCCAGACTGTCCAAACATATACATATACTCCTTAAGGTCCTGCGCTAGACCAATTAGAAAAAACTACTTCAAAACTGAAGCTGAAGCCAGGTCAGCAAACTGTTTTCTGCGTGATTTCAGCCACGACAGCAGGTGTTCAAAGAATCTGTTCGAAATATCGGTGAATATTCGCCCGCTTCATATTATCTTATCGACGGTCTTGCAGCAAAAACGAAACGTGGAATCTGTTCAGCAAAATAACGACATGAATGCAATGTTGTTTCTGAAATTTGTTTATTTTTAAAGCCAGGCAGTAGGTACAGAGTAAAAAAATATAAAATTACCAAGAACTTTATACAGGGTTATTGGTAATTCGACGTATTCCCGTTAGGAGGTAATAGGGTGACTATTTGCGATAATTTTCACCCCCATGTGCATCATGCAAAAGTGAACATTTTTAAGTTATCATGATTTTTAGCTTTTTTCAAAATAAGTCAAAAGTGCAACATCAAAAATTGATTTAAAAAAAACTGTCTATTTAAATCAATTTTTTTCTTCTGATTTATAAAAACGAATAAACATTGGTTATTTATCAATATTAAAACAACAATTTAGTATTTTCAAATATCTGTAAGGTTCAATTTCAAAACTGTCTCAAAATCCCAAAATCCGCACCCTCACTGCCTACCGACAAATCCAAACGTTTGAATTTCAGTTTATTTGATAGGAAGTAAATTTAAGGTGCAAGCCTTAAATTCACAACATAATCTTGAGAAACATAGAGGACTCCCAGAATAGAGCAACATCATGCAAGTAGATCGCTTTTAAATAATTCAAAGCCACATTCCACATTGGCGAGTCGCATTTTTAAAAAGCTACCGTTTGATATTTCTGGAACCTTGCGTTTACTTACAGTTATAGTTGGTTGTGCATTTTTTAGTACCTACCTAGCACCTTTCTCGCTGCCAATCCACTTTAGACGGTGACCGCATTCTCTTCTCTAGAATGACTTAGGTAAGATACCTACGACCTACTTATGCCTACTTATTGCCTTTTGGCAACTTAGGTCTATCAGGAATAATGACTAGGTATAAAAAAGACTAGAACGTGATATTGTCAAGAGAGAAAATTGGACACATATATTATTAACTAAGTTTAAAAATGCCGATATAAAAAAAAGTCGAATTGTTGTATGTTGTCTTATTGAATGGAGACAACGACAAACGTAGTGTAGGACGCCCTCCGACCAGGTGGGATGACGACCTGCGAAAGACTGCAGGTAGATGCTGGTTCGTGGCGGTGGCGTCAACTTATTGTGCTAGACATTGAAATAATCCGAAACAGGCTTATTTCCATGCGAGCAGCTTGTAAACAGTCACCTCAGTCTTCAGTTTTAAAAATTCATCCATTTTAATCAAATAACAAAAATAAATTAATATGGCCGTTGCTGTAAAGTGACTGTGCAATCACAAATTAATGTGCATCCAATGAGAATGGTGCGGAACGCTTCATTTCGACTTGTTCAAAGCTGAAGTTCGGTAAGTTCTTCGGAACAGCAAGTCAACCGAGAAAGTTCAGACTAAGTCTTATCCTGTTAGCCAAGTCACATCCTGGCTGATTTTGAAGACTTGGGCATCGATTTTACTTACCTAAAGTATTTGAAGTAATTCTACAGGTAAACTAAGATGGTTTTTCAATAGGATGACACCATTTATTTTTCATTTTGACGGTATTTTTTTACTATTCTGACATTAACTAGCCCCAAGCTAAGCAGAGCTTGTGTTATCAGTAGGTACTAGATTAACTGATATATAATACATACATATTACAATACATTAGAAAGATAGGTATTTTGTTATTATAAGTAGGAAACGACCAGAATACCTGGAACAAATATCTGCAGATGGCACAATTTTTTTTCCCGAGACGGGAATCAGAAGAAAAAATTATGTGAATTAACTAAGAACACCTGGCTAAAAAAAAAACTTGAAAACCTTTACCTCGTCTTAGCCAAGTGTCGTCCCCAACCGCTAAGGATAGCACTTCAAACCTAATTACATTCCAGAAACTCAAGCACCTACTCCTATTACCCATTTACTACCTCAGAGAATTCCCTATTTATTACCCAACAGCCTTGTTAATATTACCCATTTATTTTCCCACAAGGTTTATTGTGTGCAACTCCAAGTACCTGAGTAAGGAACAGACTTGAAGTGGCGATATGGTGAGTGAGGGTCGATAGCGAGAGATTCAAAGTGAAGAGAAGCCACAAGAGGTCAAGAGTTAAACCAGTCGAATCAATTACAAGCTTTTATATAACTAGCTCACAGACACTACTACGTCCGACAGAGAACCAAAGTTATCGACATAGCTCAAAGAATTAGCAAGCTGAAGTGGCAGTGGTCCGGCCATATCTCGCGAAGAAGCGACGCACGGCCGCTGGAGCAAACGTGTTCTTGAGTGGAGACCACGACTTGGTAAACGTTGTGTAGGACGCCCTCCGACCAGGTGGGATGACGACCTGCGAAAGACTTCAGGTAGATGCTGGATGCGGTGATTAATTGGTGCTAATCTTGCAGAGAGACAAATTATCTAGCTCTATAGACAGCACAATCTACAATATTAAATGTTTTACATTGAATTCACATAAATATCTGACGTTCAGAGAGAAATGGCCAGATTCCTAAGTAGATTTCCTAATAGCCATTAATCGGAAATTGATAAATTAAATTGCCTTAAATTCTTTCCCCTCTGACACTGATTGCGAATTCAGGGAATTTATTCGATCCTTCACAGTAATCGGATATGTACAGCTGGCGACAAAACTTTGTGCGGAGCGATCAAATTTACATCAAATTGGTTCTTGAATAAGTATACAAACTAAAGTTTACGATTACGAGATACAGTACTACAAAGGTTTTTGGATTTAACAGAACAAGGCTCATAACTTTGCTGACAAACATATAAACTTATTGGATAATGATTTAGGATACATTTTAGAAATAGGTAATAGGTACGTTCAGTTGTTGGTAGGATGGAAGTATTCCATCCAGTTGTAGACTAATGTTGCCTGAAATAAATGAACGGGTGTACAATATGATACACCCAAAGATGGTATCCGTCAGGTGTGGAGACTATTGCAAAGAAAAATGAAAGAAATAAAACTAGGCTATTGTGATGGAGGGATGGACTGGGTAATCGGGCTATAGGGGAGATTGCGGACGTCTGCCATAAACAAATCAATCTTGAATTATTATTATTCCCAAGTGGTTGATGGTTGGTCTTAAATTTTGATCAAACACGTCTGTCAGTGACTGTACCTGAACATTACTTTGTGTAAGGCAGGTGAGAAGAGTTGGTTAATTAGCAATTTCTGGTGAAAGAGAAATTTTCTGAATTCAATTTGAGTGAACTGGCACGGCCAACTGAACCTTTAGGAACCGGAAATTATCAGTAAAACATTGTACTGTAAAATCGATGCTTTAGTACAGAGCCAATTAATTGGCCTTATTCATATTTATTGGAAAACTTTGGAAAATTGGAAAGGTATCCGGAAACCATTGAATCAATGAGAAACCCAGAACTATTTTAATATACACTGTACCCGACATAGGAGAAACCGTGCCACATATCCTTTTCGACTGTCCTGTTTTCGGCCCCGAAAGATTCGACATAGAAAACGAACTAGACGGACAAATAAATAGCAACAACTTATATCTAGTAATCAATGACAAGTATCTACGCCCTAAGTAACTAAAATATTGTGTAAAAATAGGGAAGCAGGTAATTTTTAGAAATAGGTTGATAAGATATTATGTATATATATATATATATGTATATTAAAATATATAATATAGCATACATATACATATACAGCTGTACATATCCGATAAGCATTTAGATAAGAATAAGTAAAATATAATAATGTTAATTTAAATCTAGATACCTAAAGTTTCTGATAATGTTAGAGTAATAAGTAATAAAAAAAATATATATACACTGTAAAATCTCTTCATTTATGTGAAAATTTAATAATCTTAATATGAAAAGCGTGTGCAGGAATCCGCAGCTACAATATCTTTGTTGCGTCTACACAAATCTACAAAACACTGATATTTTACAATTCAGTCTCAATCGTATGTTGAGTGAAATAAAGTTGAATTTCATATGAGCCTTGTTATGATAGATCTCCATTCGTTATTTCCCTCGTAAACTTTTGTTTGTGTACCTAATCAAGAATTTTCTCGCTTTCTGTTTACCTCGTTTGTCTCAGAACACGAGTTTAGTGTTTCGTGTTAAGGAAAATATCGTTTTTGGAATCGGCATGGAGACTGATCCCTGACATTGGTGCAAGAGATTTTGATTCTTCTCTTCATGAATATAACTACCATTTTAGCCTAGAACTCACTCAATAACCATCAGTTTTTTACTAGATGACAATAATACTTTGAAAATTATTATGTTGTTATTTAAGCTAGCCGGGTTAATTCTGTGTAGGTACAGAGTAATCGACGAACATACTAAAAAAAACAAATCCAAACATAGAACCTCCTTTTAAAAAGAAACAAGTAGATAACAACTTATGTCTTTTCGAAGCAATCACGTATTATTATAATTTTACCCAAAGATTCTTGTTGCTACGACGTTGCGATGGCCTTTGTTTGCGTAGTTTTTATTTTTTTTTATTTTTATTTATTTACCAACTTAAAGATATTGTTACATAAAAAAGCTTAAAAATAACACGAAGGAAACCACAAAGGTTTTTATAGATGTGTTATTAGCTGAGAGTCAGCTGAATAAAATCTCATAAGTTTGACAATAAAGTTATTCAATTTCAGGCAATAAGATTATAAATTGGAATTAGGTAAGTAAATTGATCAGTAACTGAATCAAACCCCCTGATAATGATGTAGGTTCGATAAGAAGTGCGATCTAAGTTTATATTTTATGTTATTAGGTGATGCATCTACGTCTACTACTATATGTCTACGGCAGCGTAGCAATCTACGCCGTAGACATCTACGCCGTAGACATCTACGCAGTAGACATCTACGACGTAGAAAGATCTACGCCTCTATCCGCATCTGGATACCTTTATCCTGCTCGAACGTATGAGTTTTACAGTTCCTACTTATTTAGTATTTAATGCAGTTGATTGCCGTGATGCAATGTATAAACTAAGTAAATAAGTGAGATTCACAATCTAGGTTATACAGTGTGAATAAGCATTGTGATTATATCCAATTGGAGCCTGTCGTCAAAAGCAAACACTTGGCTTTAAGCTACTGTCCAACAACTTTGCATGTAAAACCTACGTCTAGCGTCGCTTTGAAACAAAATGTATGTGATAACGTTCACTGCAACCCACGAATACGCTACGCACGTTTACGAGATTAATGACGTCATTACTATGCAGGCGGTACCTGCGTGCGTAGCTTCACATCGAGATGTGAAACGTCAAAACTGCCCTGCGCTAGTTATGCATATAATAATCGTGGATTCATTTTCATGCATAGTGTCCTGTAGTAGAAACAGACCCACGTTGTAAAACCGACAAACCCACGCAGCAAAAATGCTCTGTTAATTTACATCTTCATATACACCATCTTCTATACTAATATTATAAAGAGGAAAGGTTTGATTTTTTGTTTGTTTGTTTGTTTGTAATGAATAGGCGCCGAAACTACTGGACCGATTTGAAATATTCTTTCACCGTTGGGAAGCTACACTATCCCCGGTTAACATAGGCGTAGGATATTATATTTTCAAAAAAGTAAGGGATCCGTACTAAAACCGTGCGAATCCGGGAAAGTCCGCTAGTATATTATAACTATATATTTATCTTTTTTATGTGTGTTTTTATTTAGATGATGTATTTGTGTATGTTTTTATACTTATAGCTATCAGTAGGTATTTGTTTATGTATATCCCGATTAAATATTATTCTGCATAACACGCCACTGTCTACATTTGTTTTATCAATTCCTGTCAATCCAAAGGTTGTCTGACAGAGATCACTTATAGTGATAAGGCCGCCCATAGTACAACATATTCTGTACTAGCTTTTTTCCTGTTTTGTGTATATGTTTCACGACGGTAAACGTAGTGTAGGACGCCCTCCGACCAGGGTGGGATGACGACCTGCGAAAGACTGCAGGGAGATGCTGGATGCGCAAGCTGAAGACGGGGCGCTATGGCGCTCATTGGGGGAGGCCTATGTCCAGCAGTGGACTGCTAAAGGCTGATGATGATGATGATGATGTGTATTTGTTTTATTTGGTGTGCAATAAAGAGTAATTATATTGTATTGTAATGCGCCGCGTAGCCGTGCATAGTGTGCGCCGCGGTGGGTCAGCAGCTTTACTGTAATCAAGCAATGTAGTTCTATTCCAACAACCCGAATGAAATCTTGATGAGCTGCGTCCTGCTAAGACAAAGGACAATCCGCTAGCTACGTGACTAGAACCGTGTTGCTGGTAAAGTTAGATACTGTGTCCATTCTAGGCAGTAAAACTGATGTTATCCTTTTCATTTCTATCGTTATGAAAGGGACAGATATTCATTTAAGAATTGTGAAAAATCGCGACTTGAGATGTGCTAAAATCTGAAAAGCGTACTGAATGGGCGAGCCTTGACGAGGCAGCCTGAAATTATTATAGCTCGTCGTTGCCTCGAGTTGCCTCGTGCGTTGATCGCCCTGTCTTCAGTACGCGGCGTTGCTATATATATCGTTGTATCATATTGTGCACCCGAGGATGATACCCGCTATGTGTAGCCATCGCCTTTAGATTAACTTCTCAAAGGGCCTCTGTGCTGTTGGCTTCGGCCCCACGCAAGCCTTCCAAAGGACCGGGTCACTTTATGGCCCGAGATCATGGTAAATGAGAGACTTAATAAATAAATAAATAATACTAGACAATCCACACTATCACACAGCATCATCTAGCCCCAAGCTAAGCAGAGCTTGTGTTATGATGGGTACTAGATAACTGATTTACTTAATATTCATTACATAGATATATATTTTTTATCATACATATTTAACGACCAGAACACCTTGAACAAATGATCTGCAGATCGTACACACAATTGTCCCGAGGCGGGAATGGAATCCCGCAACCTCCTGCATTGCAGGTGGACCCTCGCCCACCGCGCCACAGAGGTCGTCTCGTAGTATTCGGAAGGTCCTATCAAAATGGATTATTATCAAAGTAGACTAGCTGGGCCCCACGTCTTTATTAATTTTCTTATTTTTTTGGTTGAGGGTCTTGTCTCTGGACGACCAACAACTGACAAGTATTGTCAGTTGTTGGTCGTCGAAAGATAAGACAAAGATAAGATTAGAAGTAAAATTAAAACAACAGTTTTTTGTTTTTTTGAGGCCAATATCTACTTTGTGCTACTGAGCTATAGGAGAAAAAAGTTATCAAGTAAAATAATGAAGATGATAAATTAAAGTTAAAATCTGTTGGGTGCTAAGTGAAAACTCAGAGCTTACTAAGTCCCAGCGTCACGTTTATAATAATAAAAAAATTCCACCCTCCCGTGAGAGTAACGAATGATAAATGTGCGCGTAAATCATCGTTTCCATTAGTAGGTAGGTACCTACGTACCTACTAATGAATAAGAATGAATACCTACCCGCATATATATTTAAGCGGGTCGCCGAACCTTCATTAACCTTGGTGCGTAGGATATTTTTTAAATCGGTAAATTCAAACCAAATTCAGAGACACATTAATTTCAGTTGTGTAGCATTGACTTAAAAGTATGCCTAGATACTTTTTAATCGACGAAACGTAATACACAATAAAAATAACTTAAACACCAATACGGAAACACTCATGCACTCAAAGTTTTGCGCAATGCGATATTTCCAACATAAGGACGTAGGTACTCTTTATAGGTCCCAGTGCCCATTCAGGTCCTCTGAGCACTTCTTTGTGACTTCACAATGAGTCCTTCATAAAGGAACTTGACCCATTTTTAAAGGGTACGGAATATTTGACGGTTTTGAGACTTTATAAAGAAGAAAGTAGCTACCTACTTATGTATGTACATAGAGTACGATTCGATCGACGGATCTTGCTTCGCTAGCATACTCATTTTTGATCTTAATTGTTAGGTACCTACCACAAAAAAGATTGCTGCAATGTCGATAACGTTTTTCAATTCTTAAGAGTTAATAGTGTACAAACCACAGATATATTATTACTATACTAGATACGATACCATATTATTTTGCACACTTTTTGTATTTAATTAATGTTGCCTGAAGAAGTCTTGTGTTGAAGATTCACTCAGGTTCGCTGAGCCACAGGAGTAAAGCTTCTAACCCTTAGTTATTACCTAAAATAATCCATGAAAATACCTATCTTTTTTATAACACAAAGTGAAAGAGATCACTTCTAAGCGAAAAGGCCATTGTATTTTTGTAATGATCTGCATATGGTGTACTATAAATCATTTTTGTATTTTATTGAACGCAGAGATAAGGGAAGGATCAAAACCGCCCCCCAATTCGTTTCATGACATGTTTGATTTAAATATCAAAGCCAAGCTATCGTTTTATAAAATATAATTAAACTCCTTTTGTGCAATCCAACTACCTACAGTAAGTACTTAACTACCTTCAGTAGGTTTGTAAGCACAAAGCGTCTCAGTAATTAAGTACAAGCTTTCACAGAACTATTCTTGATTTGCCAACCTGTTGAGGTGTTTCTGAGTTTCAAGGCTTTACTTTCCTTTTGACACTTCGCAGCTTCTCATTCCGCAGCGAGAGAGATCTCTAACAAAGGGTTGAATTAAAAACCGTCTTTCCTTTTGTACGAGGAGTTTTTAATGAAAGCGCCTTGATTAATTACTTAACATTACAAGTCTACAATGTTATTAGGAAAATTTATCACTAACAATGCACATCAGTAAACCAAACCAAAGGTTTTTTTTCTTACTTAAAACCCGCAGCATCATAAACAAACTGAATATGATCCTAGTGGACAGGGCATATTACATTACACTTCAAAATAGTTCTTCGATGACAAATTAGTGGACGCCAATTTCGTAGACTTAGTTACTTACATACTTTACCTACTACATATGTATGTTTTAAAACTTATTTACATATTTAAATAATTCATTCATTATTATTGATAAGTTTACCAAGGAAAATTGTTTTCGTACATATAAATGTAGTTTTTACACTATTTTATACTTCATTATGTTATTTCGATAAATAACTATGTATATTATGTTTGACTTATAAAAAAAATCTTATCAATAAACAATTGAAACTGAAACGCTCTGTTACTAAAAGCAAAGTCAAATATGTTTATATATTTGTTTTTACAGCGTAATGAATATAATTACCATTTTTGCAACGAAACAGCTCAATCGCCAGTATTACCAGTGGAAATAATGGTTGAACGCATGAAAGATCGAAAACTTGAGAATTGGTTTCACCTGAATCATTCATTCCGAAGCACATGACCAATTTCAAATTATAAGGAATACCTTAGACAATATCGAAAACATCCTGACTGGTTAAAGGGTGTTTATAGCTACAGTATTGGTAGGTTATCATCCCATTACAAATCGGTAGGTACCTAATACTAAATAAATAATACCATAAGAATAGACAATTATTGTCTATTCTTATGCCTACCTAGGTACTCTCCAGGTAGGTAAGTACTCTTGAAACAGGATTTGAATTTATTAGCACGTTTGTTGCGAACTCAGGGAAACAACCTAAGTTCTTTCATTTTTACGACGAACGTCTGAAATAAAAACTTTATCGGTAAACCTTACAACCGCATAAAAATACAACTTTTAACGAGAGTTCAAAAACGTGTTCCACGAAGTTTCACCAGAAAATAATTCTGACTTGGTACAGTCGACAAGAAAAGAACATCATGATTTATTGAAGGCAAATCGTTCCGTGGTTAATATGAAGCTGGTTTTGGTAGATTAGTTTTAGTAACTTTTCGGGTCGATAGTACTTCGGGAAACTTTTATAATATTGAGATTCACTTTCTAACTTATACAGTTCCAGAGAACTTCAAATCTTTGGAAGGTACTCGTACCTGTATCTTGGCAATAAAATGTTACCGCTACCTACTTAGTAGAAATCGCAGTACATTTTTTGCTGATATCGAGGTAATGTCCTCCAAGCCGAATTTTCGTAAAGGCGGCCATTCTCCATAGATATTAGTCAATAACGCAGCACATGTTATAGTACACATGTGTGTAACCGATCACAAAATTAAATCTAGGTTTACATTATATCATCCATTACAAAAGCCTCATCATTTTAACACCTTCCTCGATTAAGCTTCAACCAAGCTTCCAGTGTAAGTTATTTTAATATATATCTTAATAGTCAAATAATCAATAATCAAGCTTACTTAAATTATCACAAGAACTATTCTATTAATCAAGTCATTAAAGAGTTAACAGGTCAATTTTATCTGATATTCAAAAGACAACTTCTAAATGGATTTGCCTCATGTATTATTACTAGTGCCGGCATCTCCAGTGGCAATACTGCCGATGTCAGTAGCGTTGGATCGCGAGGAGTGGAAGGAGAAAAGGGAGGCCTTTGCCCAGCAGTGGATTATAACGGCTTAAAACAAATAATAATAAATAAATAAATAATTATTACTAGTTTCTGCCTGTGGCTTCGCATGCGTTGTTATATGGAACCGTTTAAATGTTATTTCTATCCCATGGGAACTGTGTTATGGGATATAAAGTAGTCTATGTTTGATTCCTGGCTTAGATAAATTAATTAATTAATCTGTGCAATTTCAGCCTGATCGTTTCAGTAGCTTTGGAGTGAATAAGTAACCAAAAACATTCATTCATACATCCATCCATCCACCCGCGTAACTACAGCGTAATTATTCAGAATATGCTACACAACAATTCACACAGCATCATCTAGCCCTAAGCCAAGCAGAGCGTGTGTTATGGGTACTAGATAACTATATAATATGTATAATAAAAAATATCTCTCTATGTAATGTATTGTATTATGTATATCAGTTATCTAGTACCCATAACACAAGCTCTGCTTACCATGGGGCTAGATAATGCTGTGAGAATTGTCCAGCATTATTTATTATTATTATTATATCTCTCATTTACCATGATCTTAAGCCATAAAGTGACCCGGTCCTTTGGAAGGCTTGCGTGGGGCCGAAGCCAACAGCACAGAGCATTATTATTATTATATGTAGGTATTTAATTTGATACATAACGACCTAGACCGGGAATAATACATAGGCTACTTTTCCCGTCGTTGATAATAGGGAATTGATTTATCCCATAAATCAATTGCCAAGAGATGACATAACGTTTAAACGTTTTCATAGACACAACGCGTGCGAAGCCGCAGGCAGAAAATAGTATATTAATAAATATCATTTCATCTCTATGCTTAATCGCGTGTGCTACAAAGCCCTTTATAATATTGAGAATTAAAAAAAAACTCTATGCTTCTTTATTATTGTGTAAAACAATTTCCAACCAGCTTAAGAAGCTTCATTGCAAAGCTGAACGAGAAAATGTAATCTTACCACGTTGCATAATACCGGACATTTAGCGCAAGCCGAGTAATGTTCACGGTACTTCTGTTAGCCGAGCTGAGCTCCAGGTGGGAATATAAATCTAGTTTGAGAATAAATCCTAGAATTCTGAGTCTCTATCTCTCTCTCTATGTTATCTTTTTATCTTGAGCTTTAGCTATTGTTCCGACCACTTTCTGGATCTCTTCAAAACAAGACTGAGTGAGTAACTATGTAGGTGTCTTCTAGACCTCCTGATAACAATTTGTCACTTTCTATAAGGTGAGTGTAATCAAACGAAGGCCTTTATTTTTATAAAAAATTTAACTAGGTAAGTACTCTAAAACCTCTTCATACACAGTGCCAGATAAGACGAAACGCGACAATCCACTAGTTTTGGAATAAATCCTAGAATCCTGATTAATAATTGTGTCTGTGTCTGAGATGTTATCTTTTCATGACAAAGAGATTGTGCAAATGGTATGAAATCTACTCTACACCTGGGCAGGCTTCGATTTACCTAAAAATAAGCTTTTTTGCTGTATGAACAACGCGTGCGAACATAAAGTAGTTACTTAGAATTAATACAGACTTGCTTACAAAAAAATACGTGACTATGTAGTGACAGAGATCGCTCATAGCGATAAGGCCCATTGTACCTACAACACATTCTGTATTTGTCTTTTTCTTGTCTTGTGTATCTGTTTTTATATGGTGTGCAATAAAGGGTAATTGTATTTATTGTATTATAAAAAGTAATTCGGGACGTTGCCAGAGGCAATTTAATGCTATGCATTTCAATATTAATTGAAATGAACAAAGAGACACTTGACAAGCCGGCACGATCTTTACGCCCTATGTTCTCGGGTAATTAGAATTAGAAGGGTAGCTCCCTTCTAAAAGGCCAAAAACAAAGGCCTTGTTAAAAGTTTTCGCCCTCATTTAACTGTGTTGGGAAACTTTTCCGCTGTTTTGCGACTCGACTGTATTTACTGAGAAAACTTTAGGGCAAGCTGACTATGTGGTAACTGTTTAAATGGGTCTTGGTCTGAGATCCGAAATACCTTGTTGGTAGCATAGATGCTATCTTATTCCTACGATATCAGCCTACTTATTTAACTACTTTTGTAGAATGTCTACGAAAATAGTCTCACAAAGGTACCTACTATGAATTGTTCGGCTAACGCATTGATTCCCAAAGTGAATCCAAAAGTGAAAAAAAGTTCAGGTGAACCGCCACGGGAGACTCGACGGGGGTCAACGTTCATCATTATCATAATAATCAGCCTATATTAGTCCACTGCTGGACATAAGCCTACCCCAATGAGCGCCATAGCGCCCTGTCTTCAGCTTGACGCACCCAGCATCTGCCTGCGTTCTTTCGCAGGTCGTCATCCCACCTGTTCGGAGGGAGTCCTACACTACGTTTACCGAGTCGCAGTCTCCACTCAAGAACACGTTTGCCCCAGCGGCCGTCGGTTCTTCGCGAGATACGGTCTACGGTGGCGTGACAAAAAAAGGGGTTTACTATTCGTATGCCAGATGCCGGGGTCCACGAAAACTTATCTCGGTGTATCTCTCGCTCTTGGTCTAGTTCTCGCTGTCGGCCTAGACTTTCATCACGTGAGACGTAATCAAATGAAGTACAAAAATAAGTTATTAAAAAGAAACTTATCCATAACCAACCTATGCCATCTTTAAAATGACTTGGGTACACAATTACCTTTTCTATTCATACATAGTGCAGATAAGACGAAACGCGACGTTCCACCCATTTTTCTTAACAACAGGGGACAGAAAAAGGTCAGAATAAGCTACACATGCTAAGCGTAGAGCACTTTAGCAATTAGCTAGCCCGCCGGGAGTCCAACCATTAGTGGAATTGAGTCACGCCGCGCCGCCAGGCACTCTGATATATTTTATGAACGGCATGGGAGGAGGTAATAGACATTTTGATGCAGATACATAATGTGTAATGGTTTTAATAATATATCTGGTTTTGAATATAGAAATACAACCAAAGAAAAATTATAGTTATCTACGTGGTGGTACGTTACATTAGTAAGAGTTGTGTTGTTCGAAAGAAAATCTTTTTTTTTTTTACTATACGATTATCAAGTTTTAAATGTCTTCATAGTTATATATATTTATTCGCTCTAAAATAAAGCCACAGCCACACTGCTGCGCTTGGAGGGACTGCGCCTACTGCACTCCACGAACACGCTACGCACGAATACGAAATTAATGTCTTTGCTACACACGTGGCTTGCGGGCACCCATGCAGCTTCAGCAGTCAACGCTATGCACGCAGTAGGTACACACGTGCGTTGCTTTTCCACAAGTGGCGCGGCGGGCGAAGCTTCGCCTGCGACACACGTTTTGGGGGTCGATTCCTGCCTTGGTATTGGTACAAATGTTTCTACGAACTGCAAATATTTGTTGCGAGTGTTTTGGGTATTCTGGGTATTTTCTATGTAAAAGTCTACATATTCTGTAAGTATATCAGTCATCTACTCGTAGTACCCATAAAACAAGCTTTGCTTAGCTTGGGGCTAGATGATGATATGTGGATTGTCCAGCACTATTTATTTACATTTACTTGTATTTGTTTGCTTGGATATGCATCTTTCTTTGCCCCGATAAGATTGAACATAGCTCATGTCGTTCTTGCCTCCAGCAATCCTGGACCGATTTAATATGGCGTTCCTTGTTCCGAACTTTCGCAATTACCTTTTGTTACCTACATCAAAGTTTCCTCCACTTAGATTTCCAACGTATTCGTAGAGTGTAACGGAAAGTACCTATCTAAGGACCAAACTTGCAAGAGTTGTTTAGATTTGGTTGTACCCATAGGATGATTGGTAGCTGGGTACCTACAAAGCTTCAAAGAAACGCTAGAATATACCTACCACTAAAAACTATTGAGCCATGGATGTCAAGACGAAGTCTCAACACTGATTTTTTCAAGTGTTTTTGGGGAGAGAACCCAAAATTCAAAAGTTCGTTGGCAATAATGGCCTATGTAAACAATATGTGAACTGTTATTTTTTAATTTTCAGAAGTCTGACCAAATATTTGAAATTTTGAGTTTTCTTAATGACTGAAAAGACTCATCCAGAATAGGTGAACCAATGAGTCAAAATAAATATTTATATTTACTACAACTGTAATGTTGGGAGCCAAACTACTGATTTTTTCAATGAAATTATTTTTGTCTACACAAGTGTCCGAAACAAAAATCTCCCATTTGAAAAAATATTGATCCTATCCAAAACCTATTTTTTAATTCAACTGTTTTTGTCTACACAAGTGTCCGAAATAAAAATCTCCCATTTGAAAAAATATTGATCTAATCCGAAACCTATTTTTTAATTCAATTGTGCTGATTTTTAGATGATCAAAATCGAGTTCACCTCAACTAATTGCAAGTGCCTATTTGTGATTGAAAATTAGTTAAAATCGCCAAATTTTACTTACAAAGCATGATCAAATCTGAAACATCCTGAAAGGTGGGTTATTCATTTTTTCATACCGTAGTGAGTGCAGCTGGAGGGATTAAGGTTAAATAAAAAGTTAGGTTCAATATGAAAAAAATAAATTATTATATTGATAACATTAAAAAAAAATTATAACTTAAAATAACTTTACACCCTCTTGTGAAGAGTAAAACCAGAGTTAAATCATTATTCTCTTCTCTAAAGTAATAACTTTAATTACAGATAATTTGAATAAAGCAGATTATTAACAATATAAATAACAAAATGAATGAAATTATAGTTTCTTTGTTACGACAAAAGATGTTCTGACTAACTCTCGCTTTAGGGCATAAATAAATGATTCAGTTGTTACAATTTTTCAACAATGTGATGCTACAGTTAATAAATAGCAAATAACTTTATCTGCTCCAAATAAAATAACTAGATTATCACAATATAATTACAGGCCTTTATAAAACCACTTAAATCTCGTAATCACATTGCTATAAAATACAACGTAGTTAAAAATATAACGAAATGTAAAATAATTATTATTTTATTATAATCACAGAAAATATTTTCCAATATTTTATATAAATCACTAAATTCACTGTTTCAGCGATAAATATTCAATCCTATAAAGCTGATATTAGAGTACATAATACAAAGACAATAATAGTGTCTCGAATCATTTATTGATTAGAAACATCCATAATTTCTACAAGGCAAAGTATCTAGCAATAACTATGAAAGAGGATATAGTTACTATGGACATACAATTTGGAGCCTTTTCTCTATATAAATAGAGATTATTTAAGCTGCACCTACGTTAAGGCATCTATCAATTTGCCGAAGTAACAGTATCTATGCCGTTTTAATTTATAAAACATCGACACGATAAACAAGAAAATCCTCTAGTAGCTTGCTATTTCACATGTAAGGAATGCTTACGGCGGCATACAGATTTAATAATATTTATATCTCAATTTCCGAGGACAAATATATACCAAAATGGCTAAGTAGATCTTATTGTTGATGATTTAAGCGTTAGCCAATGTTTTTAAACGTAAGTTTAATCATGGAGAGAATTTTATTTGCCCACAATTTCATGATAGAGAAAGTGACCCCTACTAATGACCCCGACCAACTTATGATTAAAGCGAAGAGAAACATCCCGTTTAATATTGTTTCGTTTATAAAAGCTGCTGTTCCACCGCAACGTACGAAAGGCTACGCACGTGTGTCTAACTTTTAAAATATATGTGATAAAGTCAACTGTAACCCAATACACGAAAATATCAAACAAACGAAACCACACAGCTAACAAGCGCCGTGGCTATGTATAGCAGCGTACGCAACGGTGGAACAGCGGCTTTATGGTCTAACGTTATTTATTCTGATTTCATAGCTACCCTCATGGTATATATCTGTAACGAAGGCCTTACTTAGTTGCGACTTGTGGTATGTAGCTTGAGCTATCGCTTGCAGTAAAGGTAGGTACGTCTTTGACGACAATGTTGAGTGATTAGATCGTACCGTCAGTGATTCATAACAATTGCTATAACAAGAAAACTTTAGAAGAATTTTATTTGTACGCCCTAGTATATAATGTCGCTGCAGGATCGTAGAATCGCCTCGTTTTTAGAATGGCTAGGCCGATTGCAAAACGAAAGCTGATTTTTGAGATGGCTAAGTGACGTTTAATAAATAAATAATAAATATCGCCCGAAAATCTACACAGTATCATCTAGCTCCAAGCTAAGCAGAGCTCGTTATGTACATATTATGTTTAGCCATATAATTGTACATAAGTCGTTGACACAGTCACCATAGACAATTAAATTGAATTGCTCCGTTTTACAATCAGCCGACATCTACATAACAAGGAACGTTCTAGAAGTTTATCTGTAACTAAGGCCGTATCGTGTGGCAACTTGTGGTGTATGCGTCGTAGCAACAGCTAGCAGTAACGGAACGTCATTGACGTCGATGTTGAGTGATTTAGTGAGCGTGGCGATGTCGCAGAAATCAGTAGACATCAGCATGTCTGCCAGAGTTTTTGATAATACGCAGAATTCACGGAGCTTGCCCTCGAGGAAGGTGAGACACTGGAACAGAGAAACTCATGATAATAATACTATAGAAACACATTTTATTATGTATTACATACACAAATAAAAGTTTTATTGTTAGATTTTTTGTAAATTTTAACAAAAACTGTAGTTAGTGGGTATTATTCCTAAGAACTTCTTACTGTACTGGTACCTGTACATCTTGCAACGCTTTTAATCAAAAATGATTCGCCTAAAATCAACCGCTTCATGGTTCGTAACAAGTTACCACAACCTACACGCCGACAAGATACAGCCACCAAACTGAGAATTTTAAGCTTAACCATTGTAAATCCACCCAAATGAGCTGGGCTAATGACCTCATGAAAAAAGACAAAACACCCAGACGACTTAAGAGAATAACCCCTGAAGACCTAATATGAAAACACCAAAGAAATGGATATTGCTGCCAGCCATATCATAAATAAATAAAGCTGGACACTCCACACAGCATCATCTAGCTCCTAGCTAAGCAGAGCTTGCGTTATGGGTACTAGATGACTGATATACATAATACAACACCCGGAAAAAATATCTGAAGATGGTACAAACATTTGTTCCGAGGCGGGAATCGAACCCGCAACCTCCTGCGTCGCAGGCGGGCTTTCGCCCACCGCGCCACAGAGGTCGTCAATCATACATGTTATGGCTGGCAGCAATAAGCAAAGTAAATAAATAAGAGTTTATACCTGATGAGCAGGGACCTTCGCTTTCCACATGGCTGGCAGCGCGTCCAACATGGCGCCCACTAGCGACGACATGCCGCCAGTGCCGCAATCTCGCCCTACTACGCGCACCTCCCTGTGTATCAAACATAAAGGATAATATAAATATAAAATAAATAAATATACATAATGCTGGACAATTCACACAGCATTATCTAGCCCCAAGTTAAGCAGAGCTTGTGTTATGGGTACTAGATAACTGATATATATAATACAATACATTTTACTTAGATAGTTTTTTTTTATTATATATAGAAAACGACCAGAACACCCGGAACAAATATCTGCAGATAGTACACACAATTGTTCCGAGGCGGGAATCCAACCCGCAACCTCCTACGCGCCACATCGGTCGACGTACGTATTATGGCTGCCTGCAATGGGACACCGCTGCACCGCCGTCAGCTGACACCCTGCTTACGACATCTACGCGCTGTCGGCGTAATCACAATAAAGCGTTTTATTAATTTAGTCTTATGTATGCTAGTTTTAAGGTATATATATATGTACTATGGACCGTAGAATAAGTTAAATAAGATCTCTTACTTTTCTATGGTCTAAAATAAATTATTTATTATTATTATTGTTTTCAAAAAAACATTTCAGAAATGAGAAGTGTGAGTGTGACACCCAAAGCGAGTAATTTTGTTAGAATTTTATAAAAATGCGATATAAATTTTCGTATTGTCTGTTTATTTGTGCTACGAGACTGCGACGCCATACAAACTTAGATAAAAGATAAGAAACATTTTATTTGGCCAAAGAAAACAGGTTTCAGTACAATAACACAATGAAAGCAGTAAAACACAGTACACGGTTAAAAAAAAAACTTAAGCCTACAGAGAAAAAAATTAAATTATAGCCAAAAAGGGTCAAACTCAGCTATGTGCTGAGCCACGCGTGGCGCGGAACAACGCTGGTTTTCAACTTACGCGTTTATTATATTAGTAGGAGTAGGATCTGACAGAATATGCAGCATAAATGGCTTTGTAAATTGATATTTATATCCTCCTCATGTTCCTGAGAAAAGGATGGAATGGCAAAAAATATATAATTAAATCTGTTTACCATGTGTTGGTATCTCCGATGATAGCGACGGCTTGTATCGGCGAGTCGACCGTCTTGTTGAGATACGAAGTCAGGTCCAAATCTCGTCTCAGTTCCGCCTCCCACACTATCGGCTTTGCTAAGGTTCCTGTAATATAAAGCTTTGTTAAAAACAGCTGATAGAGCAAGCATTGGGTTATAGTTATAATTATTATCAAGCGCAGATAAGACTGTTTTATAAGAATATTGGTCTTTCGTGAAACACTCCGACATTGCGTTGAAATAGCTAACTGCTAATCTGCGTATTTTTGTACTTTTGTCGCAATAAATGTCTATTCTATGCTATTCAACACATACAGTGTCTAGTTACTACGTTCTTTACTACGTTCCCTGCAGTAGTTTATAGCCGATTTTTTACTTCTGTTTAGATTAAAAAGTAGGCCTTAGGTCAAGCAATCTTAAACCGTAACAAAGCTATAATAAAGTCTTAACCCACCTTGCAATACTAAATCAGGTACATAATGGTCGGTGACTCCACCCAGCAGTGAGCAGTCAAAGCCAGATTTTTGCTCGTTATCTTCTGTTGAGCACATCTTTGGCAGCGAAAACTCAATAACTTGTTTTACTTCTACGATTTTCGCGACGTCCTTACTCAGTCGACGGGGCACCGGGATTTTCAACTCTAATAGCATTGGTTTAAGGTTTGATGATGGTATAAAACTGTCAGAGGAATGTGTCGTTAAAATTGTAGGTGTAGGTTTTGATGTGTCTGCTGCTAGAAGTTTCTCATTTTCTTGTGATGAATCTGTAGACATTTCAGAAGGCAGTTTTTGTGATGTAGTTGATTCTGTAGACTTATCAGCCAATGATGTTATTGTAGTTATTGAATCTTCGGATAAAACAGGCGATTTATTATTGTGTAATGACATTTTTGAGTTTTCTGTGCTTGTAGTTGTTACATCGCTTGATATTGGAGAAATTGCTTCAAGATTTTGGTTTTCTGGTAAGGAATTCGGTCTTATTTCAGAAGTAGATTTACACTCATTTAATGATATTTCAATATGTGGCAAAACTATAGATTGCATCTCATTTAAAGAGCTAGATTTAGCTTCATTTGAGGAAACATGTAGAGTTTCGTTCGAGGAAATTCTCCAATCACTTGATGATATTGGTGTTGTGTCCATCGCTTCGCTTTCAGATTCACACATTAATAAGTTCAAATTTCCTAATGATTTAGTGAATTTTAGCTTACTATTGGCATGGAAACTACTTTTATTTCGCCTTAGTTTACTTGATATATTTCCAACTTGTTCCTCAGTCAAATCTGTCTTTTCTTCTGAAACTTCGGGGGTCATTATGACAGGTATTGTTGGCTTCCCATTACTGCACAAAACGTTCATACAAATTCTGTCGCTTAACAAATTCTTTTCTTCTCGATTTACCTCTCCATCTGACACAGATTTAATGCAACTGGCTAAATTAACGACAACCGTGTTATGTTTCCGCCTTCTTACGAAAGTTTTTGGGGGCATTTCTCTTGTTTGATCTTTTTCCGTGACTATTTTCTGTGTAGCGTACTGTGGTTCCGAGGCTCGTGGCATGTCGTTCATATATTCCATTTCTGAAGCGTTGGTCGGCGTCTGGAGCATAGACTCCATCTGACACTTGACACAAGTCTCGCATCTCTCCTCTTGGATCGCCGGCACAATCATGGGATCAAACTGGAAGTTATCCAACTTCAAATTCCCCGGTTTGCCAATATAGTGCCTATCTAATATCTCTAAGTTTTTACTTTTCATATAATTAGTGACTATCTGAGGGTACTTATCGAACTCGAACTTAAAACCGGAATGTTTAATTGGCTTGGAATGTTGAAGTGTTTGCCCGCAGCATTTGGAGGGGCTGTCGGGGCTCGGTTCGCAGGTGGGTTTGGCGCAGTCGGCAGGTTTAGATTCGGGTTCTTGTACTTTGGAAGATCTCTTGACCATCTTCCCGCCGTTGGATTTGTTCTTTAGTCCGACCAGTTTGTCGTCGTCTCCCAGGACGAACAAGACCTTCTGATCGGGCAGCGTGTCATCAGACGCGCTCGAGAGACTAGAATCCGAGGAGGACTTCATCCGATGCATAACAGTTGGATTTCTCCGGAGAAGTCCCGTTGATTTTGCTCCGGTGGAACTCCCCACCTCCGCGCTAGAGAGTTTCTGACTTAGATTCGCGAGCGTCGGCGACCGTTTAAAACTGAGGTCACTCGCGATCAACGTACTGACACTACTATCACTATGAGTATTTTGAACGTCAAGATTGTTTTTCACATTAACACTGACGGTCTTCACTTCTTTGATCTCACATTTTTGGTATTTGAAGATGGTTTTGGTGACGTCACCGCAGCGGAGGAAGTATGTTAAGACAAGGAGTAGCCTGTTAAGAAAGTGCTGGTTCTTTTCGCCCGTGAGGATGGTTCGGGCGGCGCGGGGTGGGACGCCTATGGTTCCGCAGAGATCGGAGAGTTGCGCCCAGAGTGCGTTGTACGGGCGCGCTTCTGACGGCGGGCGGTGCTCCACTGTGTCGTAAGGGCTCACCGTGCTTACCCAGCCGAGGTGATAGGTTAGCACGTGGGTTAGCAGCGTGCTTATAAAACTGTAACAAAGGAGATACAAACCATTAGGTAATTGTAGATAAATTATGTACAAGTATATAATAAAGATACGTAATCTGAAGCCGAGTTCTTTGAATGATTTGTCTTATTTACGTCACTGGTCTTACGTCTTCGGTATAGCGAAACTTTTAATATATTATTTTTTGACTTCATCTCATACAGTTTTCAGCTTTGACATAATCACTACCGAGTTAAAATATTTCACCAGACGTGATCTTCAAATCCTGCATCAGCATCGCCAAACCAATTTACAAAAACTTAATTAAGACATCAGAACATTCAGAGCTTGCAAAGTAGCACAGTAGCGCACTATATCAAATTCCACAAGACGATAATAGACTGATCATCCGATAGCAAAGCAAACACGCCTATTAATTAGTCTGGCTCGTTAAAAATCCAATCCGCGCCACCCACGGTTGCACAACAATGTCGACCGTATTGTTTACGTCAAACCATCAAAAAACCATCCGTATCACGTGAGATATACGTAAACAACGGACGGAAATAGATGATAGCGTACCTGTTATAAATAACGAAGGAACGGGAATTTTCATTCACACATGTTATTCAACCGCCCTGTCATATGGACTTTGGATTGAGTAAACATTATTTGGTTTCAAGGGCCGGCATGTTGTGCAGAGGGCAATGCCTTGCGTCAAGAATATTTGTTCTATAATCATCGGATGCGTCTACGCACGGAGTGATGCATAAAGTATACATACAGTTGACGACCTCTGTGGCGCGATGGGCGAAAGTCCGACTGCGACGCAGGAGGTTTCGGGTTCCATTCCCGGCTTGAGACAAATGTTTGTACGATCTGCAGATATTTGTTCCGGCTGTTCGGTCGTTTTCTATTTATAATAAAAAATATCTATCTATGTAATGTATTGTATTATGTATATCAGTCATCTCATCTAGTATCCATAACACAAGCTATGCTTAGCTTGGGACTAGATGATGATGTGTCCATCATTATTTATATTTATTTATTTATTTACATGCACCAACGTAACAATAATAGGGATGATGAAAATAACTAAAAATTACCTTAATTAGGTACGTATTTACCGAATTATACATGAGCCATAGATTACAAATTAGGTGTTCCACCAACTTCCGTTTTTCTAAAATTAGTAGGATACCGATTTTGATATAGGTACATACTCAAATATAAGAGTTTTGAAGTTCCATGCTTCAGTTGTTAAGTTACAATATTATGTACTCTATAAAAAGTAACAAGAAACTGGACGAGGAAGGCAAGTTACTACGGTATGTACGTCGAAGAAATGATTTTCTTTGAAATCTTTACGTATTCATCAACGTCCAATAAATCTCTCTTGATTTATACGCCATTCGCCGTCAAAACTAATCTAGTGTTGAAAAACACATAAAAACCAGTAATCCGTAGATAAACGGTATAATACATTTTAGTCATACTATATACGGTCCCGACTTCGACTGTATTCCTTCATATAAAAAGGGTTAAAAAGTTAAAACTGTTAGAATAAATAAATAATGCTGGACAATTCACACAGCATTATCTAGCCCCAAGGTAAGCAGAGCTTGTGTTATGGGTACTAAGATAGCTGATATACATAATACAATAGATTATTAAATAGTTTTTTTTATTATACATAGAAAACGACCAGAACACCCGGAACAAATATCTGCAGATCGTACACACAATTGTTCCGAGGCGGGAATCGAACCCGCAACCTCCTGCGTCGCAGGCGGACCTTCGCACAGCGCGCCACATCGGTCGTCAAATGATACCAACTAGGAAATCTTATTAAAGTGCTCGAAAACCATTATTAAAAAGCAAAACTCACGGCACGACTGTTTCAATATCAACCCGTCGTACGGTAGAATTATTTAGGTACATCTTAAATCACATCACAATATTATTACAAATGCGAAAGTTTGGATGTTTCATAATTCTTCAGACAGAAACTACTAAACGGATCGAGCTGAAATTTTGCATAGTCGTATTATTCTTATAGCTAAACCTGGATTAATATACGGGCCTTCTTTTATCCCCTAAAACGCGCGCGAAGCCGCGGGCAGGAGCTGATCAAGAAATACATATGTGAGACAGGAGAAAGCTTTAAAATCGACGAACTTTAACAATGTTATAAAAGACTTCGTTTATGCATGACCAAAAAACTTTATTAATTAATATTTTTATGCATGACCTAGCTTTATACCAACAAGTATTTTTTATTGTGTTCGCAATTTTTATTGATCGCAATGGCGATTTGTGCATCATCAATTTTATCATTCAAACTCCATATTCCATTATTTTATTATACTTTACAATCAGTCAAGTCAAACCGTTTCCATGTTATATTTACGTATTATGTTCGCTGTTCTTAAAATAACATATCATGTGATTCGCCTTGTCGAAGTTATCTATTATACTATAGTAGTGGATGTAGTAAGTTGATTCAAATAGGCACATACAATAAAAACTTTATCGCATAATTTATGTGAAACAAACAGTAGGTACAAAACTTGCAATTTGCATTGTAAATTATTATACCTAGTCATGTGATATTGTCGGGTCACGCTCGATCATGTGATAATCCGACTTTGTTTTGTAAATGAGTTTGTTTATCTTACTAATTAGCTTAATATAACTAAAAATGAAAAGAATACGTAGCTATGTTTATGCATACGCTATAATATATTGTATTGTGTAGTTTTATGTTTAACACTTTGAGTGCTGAAAACGCACGGTATGAGTTTTCTACAAGTGACTAATCTGCGAAAATCCACACTAGCGCAGCGGCTAAGAAAATACAGATCTTTGTGACTCAGCAGAGCTGTAATATTTTTCGAACGAAACGCATGTGCGGCGCAACACAACCGCTGTGTAGAGCGGCAGCACGAATTTTTTAGGTAAAAAAAAAGATCGCAGTCGTCGAAAAAAAACCGCAGTCAAAGTGTTAAACGTGCCCAAAAAGCGAACTAGACATACAAAAACTAAACTTTTCGCTGTGTCCAATACTACTTCTAACTATGCTCAACATTCTCTTATTAGTCGTCTGCATAATAAAAAAATATTTAATGATATAGACATCTTCAACATTGGTAAGCCGGGGTTCAAACGTGATGTTCTACTAGTCTTAAATAATCTAGAACAGGGTACGGTTGGCGGGGTAGAGTCAAACGCGCGTACGAGGTCGGTGGATTAATAGTGTGGTGTGGATGTTAAGTGGACTTGTTATTGCATAGACATAAATATATATATTATCTTTTATTGTATTATATATATATATATATATATAATACACATTATAAACATATATGATTTATAGTACACAGTTAAAGACACTTGAATAATGAGATTTATATTTAGTATTTTAGTTTTAATTTTCATGTTTCTTTTTGTTTTAAATTTAGTTTATACTCTTTTTTTTCTTACATAATGTCATTCAAATTGTTTTAGCGTTTATTAATTTGATTTCTAGTAGTCATTTTTTAATTTTATACAAAGTAACTCCTTTATTGGCCTTAAGTTTAGTAATTAAGTATGTTAATATTACTTTTAAAGGCGGTGGATTTTGTTTCTTAAATAAATAAATCAGTCATCTAGCACCCATAACCCAAGCTCTTAAAACTATATCGCATAATTTATGAGAAATCGTTATTGCACCATCAATACAAAAAAATACAATATTAATGGATCTTAATACTAAGTCTAGTGGCACAATCGGCGGCCTTATCGCTCACAGCGATTTCTTCCAGGCAACCTTGTAAATTTAAAGTTTTAGTCATGTGATATTCTTAGGTCATGCTAGATCCTGTGATAATCCGACTTTGTTTTGTAAATGTGTTTGTTTATCTTTCTAATTAGCTTAATTAAACTATAAAGGAAAAGAGGAACGACCTGTGTTTACGCATACGCTTTAATATACATATTATTTATTATATTGTATTATGTATATCAGTCATCTAGCAACCATAACCCAAGCTCTGCTTACCTTGGGGCAAGAGATTGTCCAGTGTTATTTATTTATTTATTTATATGTCCTGCGACAAGGCATTCCTTACATTTTGCGTCCTTTAGGTTATGTTTTTTTTTTACCTTTCGCAGTGTTTTGAGTAAATATTTGTTTTCCAATTTATGCAAACATCTGCTTTATCGTGTTCACGATGTAATAAGATTACTTATTGATTGATGTTAATTTTTTCGCCAACTACTGAATGTCTAGCTAAATGTTAAATAAACTATTACAGTAATTGTAATAGTTTATTTAACATTTAGAATAATATCACTTTACATGTAAATATAATTTTTATATTTACATGTAAAGTGATATTATTCCAGTCACCGTAGAAACAAATATCGCGATTTATCGGTTATTTGCGGGCCTAAATCGTGACGCCAATGGCAGAGTGAAGGCAGCTTGAATTTAGGGTAAAACAAGGTGGATTAAATGAACGTTACCTGGAAGGTCATCACAGAAATACTGAATGTAGTCAAATGCACTGAACGAAATAAAGAAGTATAACTGCAGCCTTAGTATTTAAAAAATCTTGCTATCGATTATGATTCAGCGTCACTGACCTAGCGTAACGTTCCCGCGTAACCTACCCAAGCGTGACGGTTCAGTTTTGTTCATTGTTTAGAAAGAGCGTGCTCCTAAAAAAATGTTTACCTTATAAAACAAGGCTCCTCAAGCTGTACGGTGAAATTACTTATACTCTTTAGTTATTTTGTTCGCTGTAATTGTATTTTCTTTTTTTTTTTGTATTTTTGTGTTTTCTATAGGCCCTTTGCCGTCTGAAAATAAAGAATTAGAAAAAAATCTCTCCAGCGCTGACTTTATTAACCAACCTATATTAGTTAGTTGAGATAGTGTTAGGTCTCATATCCTTGCTTAGTGTAAGTACTTACAAGTGCGTGGTCTTCGTATCCGCGGCGGCCAGCACGGCACAGAGATCAGCCAGCAGCGAGTCAGCCAGCTTGTGCGCCGCCCGTGGCTCCTGGCTCACAAGGGGCAGCCACACAGGCTGAAGGCGAGGACCAGATATGAGATCTGATAGCCTGCAAGGAAAATTATTATAAGTTGCGCGTCATTTTAAGGCGAGTAAAGTGGAAGAACTGGTCTATAGATGGCTACCCCACACTCCATGCTTCTTGTTGCTAGCAGCATTAAACTGGCAGGAAGAATAAATAAAAGGTCGGAGGCCGCCCTACACTAAGGTTTCCGAAAACTCCCAGTTTGGGAGACTGAATAAAGATGTTTCAATAACAACTTTGATAGGATCTCATGATGAATATTATTTTTCTTGGCAGTGTTCCTCGCACCTATAAACCAGGTTCACTAATGTACTGACCATCTTTCCTCCTTCGCCGCGTGTAGAGTAGACACGAATGTGTGCACGCCGGCGGACAACGCAGCTACCCACAGCCGATACACCAGCGCCGTCACTTGAGGCGAATGTTCAACGCATCTACGGACTAGGTCCACTAATGTACTGACCATCTCGCTGCGTCCTCCTTCGCCGCGTGTAGAGTGGACACGAATGTGTGCACGCCGGCGGACAACGCAGCTAGCCGCAGTCTACAGACCAGCGCCGTCACCTGAGGCGAATGTTCAACGCATCTACGGACTAGGTCCACTAATGTACTGACCATCTCGCTGCGTCCTCCTTCGCCGCGTGTAGAGTGGACACGAATGTGTGCACGCCGGCGGACAACGCAGCTAGCCGCAGTCTACAGACCAGCGCCGTCACCTGAGGCGAATGTTCAACGCATCTACGGACTAGGTCCACTAATGTACTGACCATCTCGCTGCGTCCTCCTTCGCCGCGTGTAGAGTGGACACGAATGTGTGCACGCCGGCGGACAACGCAGCTAGCCGCAGTCTACAGACCAGCGCCGTCACTTGAGGCGAATGTTCAACGCATCTACGGACTAGGTCCACTAATGTACTGACCATCTCGCTGCATCCTCCTTCGCCGCGTGTAGAGTGGACACGAATGTGTGCACGCCGGCGGACAACGCAGCTAGCCGCAGTCTACAGACCAGCGCCGTCACCTGAGGCGAATGTTCAACGCATCTACGGACTAGGTCCCTGTAAAAAGTACATTAAATTATTAGAAATGTTCCCCTGTTTTCTCATAAAAATGAAGTGACATGAATTCCGTTGCTCAATCGGTATCACGAAACTACACCAAGACCCACAATTAGCAAAGGATCCAAACAATATTGCAGCAATATATACTGTGATGTAAGGTCAAACAGACTATGGTTGATTTATACAAATTAAGACATTCATTGACATGAATAACTTGATTAAAATCAATGAACTGTGCACTCACATCTCAGCAGAATCGGTGACAGTGATCAGGACAGCCAATCCCAATTTGTTTTTCTTCTGGGACGAAACGCCGCTGCCGCTGGCCAGACTGTCTGACGTACCACTCGTTGAGCTGTTGCTATAGATCTGTCAAATTGGTACCTTCTTCAGTCAGAGAATCATTACATAGTTTTAAAACAAAGTCGCTTCCCGCTGTCTGTCTGTCCCTATGTATGCTGATATTTTTGAAACTACGCAACGGATTTTAATACGGTTTTTCAAGTAGATAGAGTGATTCAAGAGAAAGGTTTATAAACCATTTGACACATAATATTAACGAGGGCAAAGCCGCAGGGCGCAGCTAGTAAAGCATAAATTGACGTAATTAAACCACGGTTCTATGTTAAGCGGTATCTGATATTTTTAGAGTATGTTTGTCAATTTTTCTTTTAAAATAATATGGACAGATTTTGAAAATTATTTAGCTATTTTATACGCACTAATTATGTAGAGAATGATCCCGAGGTGGTCCCATAAATATTGTAATCCCGAGAGATAAGTATTTATCATGTAGAACTTTAAAATCAGTGTAAAATTAAGAGATTCGAAGTCAGCTTTAGTTTTTTTAAAACAATCAAATAATCTATACTAATATTATAAAGAGGAAATCTTCGATTTTTTGTTTGTTTGTATTGAATAGGCTCCGAAACTACTTGACCGATTTGAATATTCTTCCACCGTTGGAAAGCTACACTATCCCCGCGAACAAAGGCTATATTATATTTTAGAAATGTGAAATTCGAATAGTCGCAATAGGATATTGAATAAAAACTCAGGCTTGGTATGTATGTTGCCTATTTAATTTTATCAATACATATCTTATAGTTAATGAAGTGTGTCGAATCGGTACATAGATAAAGTAAACCCACCCTTATTGTGTTCTGATAAGAGCTCACATGACACCGGTCACTCGTGACAAATCACGTGCACGATGATAATGATAATTGCATTGTAGGATCAATGTCAAATGTGATCTTATGCTACGGCCACACTACAAGGCGAGGATTCGCGTTCACGTTATCGCAAAAGAACTTC
Source organism: Eupithecia abbreviata (assembly GCA_943735965.1). Classification (NCBI taxonomy): domain Eukaryota; kingdom Metazoa; phylum Arthropoda; class Insecta; order Lepidoptera; family Geometridae; genus Eupithecia; species Eupithecia abbreviata. The sequence continues at coordinate 8,223,958 of OX030979.1, read as the reverse complement.
ATGTTCGATCTAAGACGATTTGTAGTTATTAAAATATTTCACCCGATTTATTATGTGTGTAAATCAAGATTTTGGATTTGTCCTGATACAAAAATTATATTATTAATTAAATTAAATCAAAATATTGTGTTCAAAAAGATAAATAAATAAAATATTTTTGTATTTTCCGCACAAATATTTAAACATTGTAGAAGCCTTTTCGACCAGCTAAGAGCTTAGTTAGGAGGATAGACGCAGACATATTATGCGTGCTAAACCAGGGGCATAGACTAGTGAGAACTAAAATGAAGACTTCAATTCAACTTTGGTGGACGGAATAAACGTAGGGAGGCCTGTTATACCCAACAGTGGGTAAAATTAGACTGTGATGAATAGAAAAAATAGACAGGCATAAAATCATGTAGGATTTTGTAAAGATTATCGAATCAAAAGTAAATATTTCCCGAGCAATTCATGTCTATCATAAACTGAAGAGTCTCAAGGGAATGTTCAACATAAAATTGATTTATGTTTTCAGTGGGTAGGTACTAAAACACGTATCCGCATTTTTGTCGCATTTATGTGTAGACGAGTAGATAATTATACGATACATGGTTCTTGTTAATAAAAAAAAAATTTGACTGTATAATTTTTTTTTTTTATGATAGAAGAAACTAATTATTGTGACGTGTGAAATATGGTATACTCCGTTCACGAATTTATTTTATATTTGATATATGCACGACTATGAAGGTGCAGATCGAACCGCAACGCGATAATCTGGAAGGTTCTGAGCTACAGACAGATGGCATTATATTATAATTACCTGTGAATCACTACTGGTCGCGTTGCTTGGCAGGTTGAGGTGTTGTGAATACTGGCCGAGATCGAACCGCGTCGCTATATTCTGGAAGGTTCTGCGCTGCCAACTTCCGTTGCTTGATGTACTTAGCTTGCGGCCGGGAAGTGCTAGTTTAAAAGAAATATCTCAAATAATTCATAATTCATTTATTCACCCATCGACACTTACATAAAGGATTTCTGGCGAGACCCAGTCAGGAGAGCACAATGATCAATGAAAAGATTTTATCTTTTCATATTTAGACGACCGATGTGGCGCGGTGGACGAAGGTCCGCCTGCGACGCAGGAGGTTGCGGGTTCGATTCCCGCCTCGGAACAATTGTGTGCACGATCTGCAGATATTTGTTCCGGGTGTTCTGGTCGTTTTCTATGTATAATAAAAAATATCTATCTATGTAATGTATTGTATTATGTATATCAGTTATCTAGTACCCATAACACAAGCTCTGCTTAACATGGGGCTAGATAATGCTGTGTGAATTGTCCAGCATTATTTATTTATTTCCGCAGTACATTTTTTATTGACATCAAAAGGGATATTATTATTCAGTTCTGGCAGTCCAACAATTAGATTGTATTTATGAATAATAACTTCCTACAAAGTAAACTAAACGAACATGGCTATACATTTCATTCTAGGTCAAAGACAATTAACTGTACCTAGGAAACGTTTTAGATGCACCGCAATAATAAGTACGTCGTCGCGCTCCTCAATAAGCGATCAGACAAAAGACTTCCGTCGTTCTCGCAAATTTGCCCGATGATGTGCGTGTGGAACTTTGCCAAGATAGTTACAAGTCACATGTTGAATGTTGATATTACACATTCTAAGCTTTATAAAGAATATAAAGAAGCAACTTCCCTTATGTATTTTTAGTCTTCCTGTCTTTTTGACTCTTTTGGCGCTTAAGCCACGGAGATATGTGCGTTTAACGCGTACACTGCAAAGTTTCAATGACGGAGACCGGTTAGTGCATTGGTGGCCCTCAATGTATCATGCTGGGACCAAACGAGCGTAATTTTCTTGAGTCGCGTAAATTTAAACACTTCATACAGGGGCCAAATTCTGCTAACCAATTTACTATGAAAATGGCATTGTCTCAGATTCGTCCAGAGAGGAAAGAAAACTAGCTAGATAGTGCGTGCGGTGCTATTTGCACGAAGATATTGATAGAATCGTTTCAACATAGACAATTTATAAAAGTCGGCCCTCCATCTGTAGTTTCTTCCATCAAAGGTAAAAGACTTGGCCTTGTTTATGCCACACTACGACTTAAAACAAATGTATCATTCCTATTGAAAGTTTTTTTTGTAGAAATAGTTGAAGTAAAGGGAAAATCAAAAACATCTTATTTCAAAAATCAAAAACATCTATCAAAATTTGACTTTTCTAAGTGCTTATTCTGTAAACCTAGATAAATAAAGTTTTTGATTTGAATATTTACGAGTCTCACAAGTCAAAAAATTACGCTCATTTCTCAGCCACAGAGGCTAGCTAGATGACGATGTGAAAAAGGTCCCAGTAACGTCGTATCGTGTGTTTGTACTTACAATTGAACGAACAGAATTCATCCGGCGTATTGCAGCCATCCCAAGTCTCGAACATGGAGAAGTAGTCGTAGGTCGAACTTGCACTGCTGTACTGTGAGTGATCGCCATAGAATCCTGCACAATAGGAATGATTACTTTCCTGTCTAGCAAAATCTGAAAAGCTTAGAAAAATATCCTGTAAATGGTTCTAAAAAATAATTATAAGTGGTTTTTGGTTTTACCCTGACAGGGTTTTTATGAATTGTGTACCCACTCAGATACTACACCTGTATGCATAAAATCACAAGAAATGATATGATTATAATGTAAAAAGCATTATCAATTTAAATCTAAGCGTTACATATACGAAGAGACTCGGGTGCATGAGTTGCACCCGATTCTCTCCGTGACTCGGGTGTACTGAAAATAACACCTTATATCTAAATATTACATAATAACAGTACAATAGGCGGCCTTATCGCTTTTATTTAAACCTGTTGAAACGTCGGGAAAATAAGTAAATAAACGCGATAAATACCCGTTGTATGAATACTTATGTGTTCAGATCACGTCAGTTTAAAAAAAGTAAGTTTATATTGCAAATTTATTCGCAGCAAATCTAACAAACTAAACATCAATAAGTACCTGCCTCAATATCTTATCTTTGACGATATCAAGTACGTACAAGATAATGGAAGTGAATAACATTAGAAATGAACGATTGGGCTTATCAATGTTTGTTCCAGAACTATGGTTCTTGGGTTAAGGACGAATAAATAGGTAGACTGGGATTCCCTGTATTATAGCTACAGCTTCGCACGCGCTTTTCAAGTTGCATCTAAAACTACAACAATTTACCGATGACCATGATCATGGCGCGTGCCGAAATATTGGAAAACTCGAAAATCCAATCATGGTTAATATCCCTTTGATCGTTTCTAAAGTTATATTACTTAAGAACCGAAGCAGTATACCTGAATAAAACGTCGAAATTCGACGAAGAACTAAGGCCGTTGATGTAGACATTCGGATTGCGAGGCTAAAGTGGAGATGGGTAAGACATCTGGCAAAGAGGGATTATCTCGGATGGACCAAAACAGTCACCGTATGGCCTAGGGATATGCAGCGGCGTCGAGGCAGACCACCTGCCCGATCGTCAGACAACATTGTGGGGACTGCAGGGAAGCCGTGGATCTGACTGGTACAAGACCGCCAGGGGTAGCAAGATAAGGAAGAGGCATTTACTCAGCAGTAGGTGTTACCGGCTGATTAGATAGATAGATTACCTGAATCCCCTCTCTCCAACGAGAAGCTGAGCGACACTCCCTCTTCCCTCAAAGCCGGTACACTCAGCGGTTTAGACGCGCTCCGCTCATCCAACCGATCGCTGGTCCTCCGTTCCACCCGGCTGATTCTCCGCGATGTCGGCACGCAAAACACTTTTGTACACATCAACCTGTGGAAGACTGGTTTTTAAGCGACAAAACGAAAAACAAAATACCTTAGTTCTCTGTTCGGCTCGATATTTTTTGTGTATTTTCGTCAATTTATTGACTGATTTTGAAAGTTCTTTCGCTAATATGAAGAATGATCTTAAAACAATCAAAGAATTATTGATTCTAGTTTTTTACTGAAGCTGATATGATATGATATGCTGAGAAGCTGTATAAACATTATTTAATAACAACCATAACACTAGCTCTGCTTAGCTTAGGGCTAGATGATGCTGTGTGGATTGACGACCAGAACTATTTATTATTTAATGATACGAGATCCTGTTTACCTTCTAGGCTCGTCCATGATGTGAATCTTCAGGGAAACACTCTTGCAGTTCATGGCAACCGCTCCGAATATCATCTCGCCGAGAACATTCGCGTCCGCTTCCGGACCCTTGTACTATAAGGACAAAAAAAAATACATTTTATTTATTTATTCTTCTTGCACGATAAAACCTATACAAAATATTATACTAGAAAAATTATAACAAAGGCGATAAGCTCGCCTTTGATATAATTTTTCTAGTACCGAGTTATTTTTAGGGTTAAGTTTATTTTATTTATTTATATATTAACTAGTTACTGGTCGCGGCTTCGCACGCGTTGTTTCTATGGAAATGTTTTAAGGTTATTTCTATCCCATAACTAATTTATGGGATAATAAGTATGGCCATGTTTTATTCCAGACCTAGAACTTCATGTATACAAAACTATGCAGCAAAGTATGTGCTATGTGAAGGCACGGACGGGCACGAAGTTTTGAAAAAAAATTAAAAAAACATTAACTACCTATTTTTGGACAAAGGCCTCCCTTTTCTCCTTCCAGAAGCGAAGTTGGTAGAAATAATTCTATTTATACGATGTATTGTAGTATGTACAGGATATGATAATAGTCAGTCATAGTAGACAAAGTGTTGCGTTCAGAAAATAATGCGACAGAAGAATGATTAGGCACAGACCTACGTACTCCACCACTATCACACCTACCACACCACTCTACGTACCTACATTTCCTTATGAATTGCATAAATTTATACTAGCATCGGGAATAAAGCAACTACTCGTACCATACTATACTACATCTATATTGTTTTAGTTTCGTCATAGACAATCGTAGTACAATGCGTCATGAATGAAATTCCTTCAAGACACGGGTTCCCAGAACAACAATATGCCATATTTAAAGCATTACGTTAACGATGACCTTAACATTTTCCAAAATAGGACAAACAATCGGACGAACATGGTGTTTCTAATTCTAAGATTCAGTTTAAATTTATCGCGTTATTTGTAAGATAGGTCAAGGACTTCCGTCATTGACAGTTTTGTAATTAGCAGTCATGTTTTTTTCACTTCTATATTTCAATACGCCATGTGATAGTCCAAATTAATATGTACTTTTATTTGATATCTACATCCACATACGCACAAAGGACCAATCGGAGTCTAAGTGCGGCAACAAGAGTACAACTACCAACAACTACCGATATCTACATGATAATGGATCCTATCCTAATTCGAGGTAATGAACACCTACACTAATTCAAGATAATAACGGTCTTAGACCGCAAATTAAGATACAACGCGCCTTAAAATCGTATCTATCACGAATCGATCAATCAATAACGCTATTTGCCACTAACAGAGGAATCTCTTTGAGGCAGTCGAATATTAGTTGTTCACCGTACATAGGTTTTAACACTTTGATCACATGTGTTCCTAAGGTATGTAGGAAAGAAGGCAATTTGAACATCCATAAGTCTCATTTATAAAAAAAAAATGTCTGTCACTATGAACCAGGAACATAAATAATCTTTTCCGATCTCGCTTGGATAAATATACTTTTTATAATTTATGACAGTGCTATGAAATACCTACTTCACGTGACTTCTATAATTCCTGCAGTATTTATAAACCGCCTACGCGTAGAGTAAGTTGTTTTTTCAAATATACTGAATTAGATAGTTTCTAAAAGCGTTAGAAAATATTTGTATAGCACTTATCGGCTGTCGAATATGATGTGTGGATTTTAGCTGTTTACCATTTTATAGAGCGATCGCTGAATTTACATTTCTTGTCATTAATTTATGTGTGAACTTTACGTATCTCCGTGAAACACTCGATCAGCTTAAATACGTCCGCTGCACTGCATGCAAATGGGTTTCGTCATAATCACAGCCTTCTCAGGCAAATTGGTATTGGCAGTAGAGGTGTCAAAAATTCACAGTATCATATCTACTGCCTTTTTTCTGGTAGGTTTCCTTAGTCGGGTTTTACGACGTCCAGAGGCTGAGTTGAAGGGTTGATTCTTACGCCACAACCGCCAAAACACATACAGGATTCTTTAGACGGGGCAGTTACTGCATTGCTACTGTGACACCCTTTTTTGCGATTTCTGACTTTTAAGTACGTCAACCTCAGTTGGTCCTATAGATGTTTTTAATCAGTATAAACAATGGAATCGATTGGCATCAAAATAGTTTTCGTGAGAAATGCCAAGTTTTTTTGCTATAAGTAAATATTTAGAAAATCTGTGAATGGAGATGAAAATGACTCTAAAAAATATGGATAGTCTCCCAAGACCAATTTTATTGTTTAAAATAAACGACTTCGAATCCTGTTCTTCTAGATTTGCGGGATAAATACTAAATTCTCGGTAATAAAAAATATATTGGACCACCACGGGATAATCCTCTATACAACTGCAAAAGAATCATCCAAATCGGTCCATGAAAGAAACCTTCAGATAAATCTACGAACATTCATAAAAAACGCACTACACAGCCGCAATAGAAAATAGAAACTCCTCCTTTTTTCAAAGTCGGTTAAAGAACTGTACATTCTCAGTGGTTCTTTTAAACCTACTTAGCATCACTCTCCTAACTACTACCACATATGTACAATTCTCGCTGTTATTTAAAGAATAAAATAATTGCCACAACCATTATGGGCTTGTCGGGCATGTCACTACAATTAATTAGAATGAAGCTAAAATTACGGTCCCACAGATACAATACAATCCTTGGTCTATTTGCCTTCTGGACCAACCATTGTTTTGAAAACGGATTGGACGCACGCCATAGGATTAGTGAAGGTATTGGTTCATGCATTGTTTTGAGAACAAATGACACAGCACTAATGGGAACAGAAGATTAATTGCTGAGGTTGGAATTAGATTTAGGAAGTAGTTGCGTATTGCGAAGGTTATTCCACGAGCGTTTAACCAGTCAGCAATTTCGATTTTTTTTGAAATTACTATACCGCCGGTTTTATTATTCTAGTCCTGACTCGAGTCTTGTTGACTCAGAAAAAGCCGGTTTAAATGATGGGCTACTGCAAATCGCTAAAATGGTATTGTTTTGAGAACAAATGACACAGCACTAATGGGAACAGCAGATGAATTGCTTAGGTTGGAATTAGATTTGGGAAGTAGTTGCGTATTGCGAAGGTTTTTAGAGTTCAACCAGTCAGCAATATAGAAAAATATTACTGTTCCGCCGGTTTTATTATTCTAGTGAGTCTTGATGGCTGAGAAAAAGCCGGTTTAAATGATAGCCTTAAAACGCTAAACTTCAACCAAAATTTACGAAAATTTCTTGTCCAATACCGAAAACTCCTAGCACGAGTTACATGGTCACTACTAATCAAAAAGGCTAAGATATAAAGTGGTCTAAATATAGACGCGCAAATAAAACTCGAATTCAGAGTCTTGTGACCGTAACACATCAGCTCGATTGAGCGGGTTATTTTTACAACTGAAATGATAAGCGGGCGATGGGCTTTCAGTACCTCGAACTAAAGTACTAACATGATAATATATCTTTTGAAACTATCATATTAAAGTCATTCGTAATTCTTGAAAATCAAATCATGGTAAAAATCCCGTTATAAATTACTTTTATAGTATAATTAGCTGCGCCTCGCGGTTTCATCCGCGTGGTGATAGATATTTTGGATAATATACAATATATCTTTATAAATTGTAGCCTATGTGCTATTCTGATGTATAAGCTATATTATTGTAAAGTTTCATTATGTATGTATTCAGTATATACAATACATTCAGTAGTTTTTACTTGAAAGAGTAACAAACATCCATCCTTCCATCTATACATAGGTACTTACAAATTTTCGCGTTTAATATTAGTACGATATCGCATAAATTTTCATATACATAGTTAGATGAACTTTTCGAAAGTCATTTTTATTGTTAAGAAAATACCAATCCTTAAAATTTATAGGTGTTTTGTCATTTTGACATTATTAGATTTTGACATTATTTGAGTTCTTTTTTTTTATTTACCTGAGCATTCATAGGACCATTCTGCAGATATTTATTCGGGTGTTCTGGTCGTTTTCCGTGTATAAAAAAATATCTATCTATGTAATGTATTGTATTATGTATATCAGTTATCTAGCACCCATAACAAAAGCTCTGCTTAGCTTGGGGCTAGATAATGCTATGTGAATTGTCCAGCATTATTTATTTATGTATTCTGTCAATACAGGCATCGCATCACGTGGTGATTAAATTATGTAATTATTATTTTACCTCGTAACATCAAGTGCAAAAGGTGAAAGGTGCTTCTGTCTCAAAATCGTTTAAAATTCAGCAGTTTTCTTGAAACACATATTACGTACATTTTATTAGGGTATTGCAGTAGGTACCTCTGGGCCTTATAGGTGCGATGGGTGTTGCCGCTAACATAAAATCAGCAAGAATAATCCTACTAATATTATAAACGCGAAAGTTTGTAAGTATGGATGGATGGATGTTTGTTACTCTTTTACGTAAAAACTACTGAACGGATCTTGTTGAAACTTGGAACATACATAGTACGTGTACTGGAATAACATATAGGCTAATTTTATCCTGGTACCAAGCGAGCGAGGCCGCGGGCGAAAGCTAGTTAATTTATAATTGCAACATTGCCCTTTTGCTTTCATGGTGGGTAACATAAATTAGCCAAACCATTTCCCTTATTTATTCTCTACCGTCATCAGCTAAGAATAAACTCTTATTTTGGTGTAAAGTAAGCAATACCATTTCTCAACATTATTTTTAAGTACAAATTTTGCTTCATTAGACTGTACGGACAAGTAAGTAAATGCTAATTACTAATGAGTTGCGTTGACTGATGCATGACTAGAACGAAAGTATTAGCTGCAATAATATTGGCTTTTTCTGTGGGCAGGGCACTAATGACCGTTGTTTTTCAACAACGCCGAAGACGTCGGATAACTTTTGTTCGGAGCTTGTCTTATTGCTGAGCAAAGGCTTCCCTATAGTAGGTTAGGTCAAGATATCATAAATTGTATTATATATATTATTATATGAATGATTGCAACCTTTTTTACGCCCGAATACTCAAATTTACAGATCTAAATGACGATGAGACGATAGATTTTCTTTGAAAACCGTCCTATAATCGCGTCTTGAGACAAAGTTAAACGTGAGTTGCGTTTTAGTATTAGGATGTAACTTAGACCCGAATACTCAAACGGAATCTAGGATAACTTAGAAATTCGATAACGATCAGAGATATCCTAACCGTAAACCAGAACCCGCTTAACAATAAGGATAATCTTTCGTGCGAATCCGTTTAACGACTGCGACCAGCAGCGACTTAAATAAAACATGCGGTTTTATTTAAGTCGCTGGTCATGTGACGCTTAAGCACTTGAGGTCAACGAACGCGTAATCCGAAATGTTTTTCGGCGTTTACAAGACGAATTAATGGAAGAAGAGAAGGGTGGAAGGGCATACAGAGGAAGGAGGCAAAACATGATATGATGTTCGTATTTTTAGTATATTTAAGAAGAATATTAAATATGTTCCGTTATTGTATATTTAGCTGGTTTTTAATTGGTAGGTACTTATAAAACCACCTACGTACGTTAATTTATCGATTACTTACTTAATACCTTAAGCCCGTCTTTGATTTATCTCTATCACGTTACTAGATATAGCATGATTAAAGCTTAATATTTCCAATATAATTTTATCTAATTTAATGTATTATAAAATAACTTTGTAAAGTAACAACAACCTGACGTAACGTCAGGTAAATAACAAGAAACATCATCATCATAACTCATTAGCCTGATCTGGTGCACAGCTGGAGATAGGCATCCCCTTGCAATAAGCTCCGTATAGGATTTTCTCATTATCAAGAATTAATAGTCAAAATGTTCTCACCACATAAGTATATCCATTTGATACCTCCAAAATACAGGGGGCCTCATCAGTCTTTTGTATGGTGGGCTTGTCATTCTTGCCCGCAGGTACTTTGTGAATGGCAGAGGAGTCAAAGAGAAGCCGTCGGCCTCTCCAGTCACACTCTTTGAACAGTAGCAAACGCACTTGCTCCGGATTTATCTGGCAGGACCTGACGAAAGCCTTAATTAGACCTTTACCTTAATAGAATATTTATAGTTTTACTTGGATCAGACTTAAAATAAAAGAAGAAAAGACATGAAGATGAAAATGTCCATAATAATTGGCTATCATTTTCAATTCTTATAAAAGTGGATAACAAAGCAAATGTATGCCAGATTTAGATACCGACTCTACTATATAATATATAATTCATAAATAACAGTGTTATCATTATCAGTATGGAAAAATGACAGCGGAAATGACTAAACATTTATCTTCAAGTAAAACAAATTTACACTGAACATTTTCAAGGAATGCAACTTCAAAAACTACAATTTTAAACATAATCTTGGTTCAAAGTCTCTTGCAGTATGTAATTATGGTGGTTAAGTAAATATAGGAGCAATTCGCAAACTTTCTATTTCATGTAATGTGTTTTAAAGTGTTCTTCAAATACAAAAAATTTAATTTTGAAGAAACTGGTTACATCTTTTTAACAACAATGTCATCAAATTAATCACAGCATTAAAGAACATGATTGTAAAGTAATCACAGAAAAGAAACCAGTTACACTGTCACAAACTACCTGCATTGATTAGCCAGCTCAAGCGGCTGCTGTCACAAACATTATATCAATTACAAGTTCCAGTCTACAAAACATATAAATATTACCTAAATTTCATCTTATTTCATGCTCAGATCAGCTGTTCTTCCAGCTGTTGTAACATCAAAGCAGTTTAGGCCGTAGTGAAATCTGTGTCACACAATGAATGCACAAATGCAACAAATAAAGTTTGGATTCACACTAAATGCACATCGACGGGCGTGCGGCTCTCTTCGACCGTCCGGTCGCGATGGAATGTGCTGGTGTACTAACTTAGATAGCGTGTAAATAATAAGTAAACATTGAGCGCGACCCGCCCCTATCCGAGTGCCGCTCTCCCCGCGCACTCCTCTCGTCACATGGTTGTCGAGCCAGCCAGCGAGACTGTCGGTCGAGTGCGTCAGCACTCAGCAGTCAACACTCCAACGCGAAGGTCCACGCACTGCCCAGTGGGACTTCCAGCGCACTACACGAGTCGCCGCTTCGTGCGTCAACCCCTCGATAACATGTCACATCGCTCCAAATAGAATAATGAATGAAAAGCATCCGTATTGACGTACCTGCCCCGGTATCTTCTAGGTTCGCTGTCTTCAGAGTCCAGTCTCCTCTTTAGAGAGAAAAGTTTGTCGAACAACGCCATCGCGTCGTGCGTATCATTTCACGGTGTTTTCATGATCTAAATTTTGGATAGGTATTGTTTTTGCATTGAAACAATCTCTTTGAAACCACTTCCTTTAAAATTTTCGATGTAAATAAAATCTGACATCACGTGCGCAGGTCATATGATTTTTCATAGACATGGTTTTTTTACTTTTAAGAAAAGGTCAAGGTCGAGAGAAAGTTACAAAAGAATGGATTTTAACGCTCATTCCATACTCTTTTCGTGTTCCTTTGAGATAATTCAGAGTTTATATGACTCGTAACAGGTTTTCTTTATGAAACCTACAAATGTTTTGTAAGAAAAATCATGACCATAGACAAAAAAATGGTTTTGATGCGTGTTATATCACTTTGTGAGCAAGGGTTCTGCGTACAACTGAAACGTAAATTAAATGTCAAAATCATATGTTTTGTTTTGTTGTCTCTTGTAGTGAGGTTAGAAAAATATAAACAAAATATCGAAGCGATAAAACAATTTATATTTCTCAATCTGTTATCAGTGCTTTTAACTTGATAATGGCATCTAATAATGAATTATTTGAAAAACTAGAGCATTACAGATCTAAAGTTGTAGTATCCTTACAAGAAATATGTGATCTCGATATTACCTGCAAGTCATTACTACAGCGTTACCTGAGCAATACAGAACTCATTGATTCTTCGGCCGTAATCAAAATACAAGCCCTTTTGGACTATATGTACGAGCAAGTTAACATTGGAAATTGGAAGGAGGTAAAGTTATACCTAAGAAAAACTATAACCATCACTTCATACCTAAAACTTTTAGCTCACATAAAGTGTTCCAAAAACTTTTCTGACGATGTTATAAAGGAATCTTTCAAAATAATAGATATCGGCCTGTTGTTTGGATGTCCCTTAGAAGCTGAACCAAAGCTATTAAAAATCTGTGCATCACAAATCAACTCAAAAGTTGTACCCTCATCAAATGATCATCTATCAGGGATAAGTACCTTACCTAGTGAATTACCTGCAAAAGCCATAAATTCTAATGCAATACCAGTACAAATTATTGAATGTCCAACAATGGAATACTTTTTTAGAAATTTCATAATGACGGAGACACCAGTAATCTTAGAAAACTGTATTGACCACTGGCCGGCGATATCAAAATGGACTGATCAAAACTACTTTATCAACTTAGCAGGATTCAGAACAGTGTCTATTGAACTAGGAAGCAAGTACACTGACCAAGATTGGACACAGAAGCTGATGACAATTCAAGAATTCATAAAGAGTCATATCTACCAGAAAGAAGGACCAACAGGTTATTTGGCGCAGTACCAGCTATTTGATCAAATCCCTGAGTTAAGAGATGATATATCTGAGCCTGAATACTGCTGCTTTTCAGATAGTGATGAACCTGTTGACATTAATGCATGGTATGGACCAAAGGGCACTGTTTCTCCGCTACACCATGACCCTAAAAGGAACTTATTAGCTCAAGTTGTTGGAGAAAAACAAGTGTTCCTCTTCTCACCAACAGATTCCGAATATCTCTATGCACATGAACATGAATTACTGAATAATACAGCACAAGTGGATCCAAGAACACCTGATTTTAATAAGTTCCCTAAATACAAACAGGCTAAGCCCTATTATTGTGTTCTAAGACCTGGTCAGATGCTGTTCATCCCGCCAAAATGGTGGCATTTCATTGAATCTCTATCTATAAGCTTCTCGGTAAGTTTTTGGTGGGAATGAAGAAATTATAATTACAGGCTAAGGTAAAAAATTGTAAATATATTTTGTATTATAAATAAATTAATTTATCATTTGTACTCGTTGTTTAGTGCTCTGCCTATTATCATTCTTCGGACTTCTGAGGTGCCGGCGCCGATTTCGTAAAGCTTCGCGTCTCTTAGAATTCTTCCAGTTGGGTAGTCATTGATGTAGCCATTTCCACCTGTAAAAAATTTCAAACTAGGATTTAGGTATGGTCACATAACTTGTGACAGCTCTGTATTCAGTCAGGATATTGTTGACTATAGGACAATGGCACCAATTTTCCCCTGGTCCCCTCAGTTGGACCATTGTGTTCATACATTATTTTATGGCTATTTTTGTTTTTCTTAGTCTGTACTCTACCCCTTATGGGGCTAAGAAGAAGGTAAATAAATAAAGTAGAGTGACTCTAGGTACCTACCTCGAGTCACTATGTTTAGAGTATTACTTTACACACCGATGTAGCGGTTTTACGGCATTTATGCCGATGACTACATCACATTTAGACGAAACTTAATTTGAGAGTAGTAGTGCAATTTAATACTGAAAGGTCTTCTATAAACATGTTTTTTGCACATGGTCGGCAGGTAGAAAATGCCTCGGCATTAAGCCCACCTTTTATACCTTTTATAGTGCAATAAAATTTTAAATAAATAAGTAAATAAATAGAGAGACCTAGTATCTGAATAGAATCGAGTGCAACCTGCGTCGCCTTCTCTGCACAGTAGAGGATGACGCATGCACAGTCTTTGCTGTTGACGTGTCCTTGGTCACACGCTTTGGCGACGGCATAGAGGTAGCTGCGGCACGCCCCGAGGGTTGCATACATGTCGGCCATTTTACCCTGAAACAAGTTTTAAGTACAATTAAAGCCATTAATGTACATCTCCATGTTCTAGTAGGCAGAGCTATGCCGCAAACGTGGGGAAGAGGGTGGTCTCGACAAATCTCACGTATGTTTTTTTTTGTTAAATATCTATGTTCAATTTTCTTACGTGTTTCTGTAGGTACTAGGTACGTTCTCAATAATCTTAAATACTAGTCCTAACAAGTCTAAAATAAACAAAATTACTTATTTTGTATATATCCAACGCAATCAAGCACATAACTTATTCACATTAAAAATATGCGTTTTCAAAAATCTCAGTGAGAGGAGGGGAGAGGGTGTCGAGCGAAATCTCACCAAGGGGAGAGGGAAGGGACGAAAAATCGCCAAAATTACCTCACGTAATTAATGGATGACCCTTTAGGTACCCTTACCATTGAGCAACTACTGATCTTTCATGTGATCTACCGAGCGGTGTCCAGTATTGTGCAAAAGCTCAGCAGCTGTTGAGATGGGTGCGACCGCTGATCGTAATTATCGGTTGCTTAATAAAGAATAAGTTTACGAAATTAATTTAAAAACCTACTTATCCCTGTGCGTCCTGTTTTGGGTAAACTGTTTAATCTGCTGAAAACTCAAACTTTGCTTCAACTTTGGCTTGTAAAGAGGCGGTGTTATCTTCGTCAGTAAGTTAACTATAATAGTCGAAGGAGCTCTTTGTTTCTTTTTATCTTTTATAATTGTAGGTCGTACGAAGGTCTTTTTCTGTCTGGTCTTTTTCCTGTGGGTCCACTTTCGAGATACTTGTCTACCCTGCTTCGAACTCAACATGCGCTTCAACTTTGGCTTGTAAAGAGGTGGTAATGGCTCATAATACGTGTAACCAAAGATGGGGTCTAAACGGTTCTCTTTATTAGTGATCTTAGTTGGGAATAGATACATATCCCTATGCGCCAATTTTCTCGATAGATTCCTTATCCCTTTTAGACTGCGCCTGAATGTTTGCTTGTAAACGGGTAATGATAATTTCAATAATTTCATTTCCACAACTGTCTTTGAAGAGTTTGATACTTTTGATCATTAGTAGTTGCAGTCGTCGTTTTTTGTCACGTCTTATAGCAATTCAGTTCGCATTATTACAATAACTTTAGATTTTCTACATTTGCGGATTATTTACTTTAAATTTTGGTCAAAACGGCCACAACTCACGCGTAGTGTTACATTCTCTTTGCAACGCACAAATATTCTCTTTGCAACGCACTTCCCAGACATTTACAAAGAGACTTATGTTCCCACTATGATATTTGTCACGAAGACGTTCTGTCAAAGTTCTATCCATGGAGGTCATAGAGGTAGGAGGAGTTTCGATCTAGAACGGTCGTTTATTTCGTATATTCATGGTCAATAGTCAATAATCTTAGAAGCATAGAGTTTAAATATGACTTGACAAAGCCACTGGCTTGTGTTCACCAAAAGATAAAATCGGTTACCTACATAGCAGCTTCAAGATACTGCCAAAAACGAGAATTAAGATGTAATTGCCCGATTATCTATTTGAAGAACGCATGCTTTTAAAAGATTTTACGATGGATTTTGATTTACCTCTATGCTTAGAAACATCGATGATACAAGATATTTACACTTTTGGTAGCCCCGATTACCTTGATTGCTGTATGTACGTACCTACCTATTTTAGGGACGTAGCTGTATCGAAGTATTGATCAAAGTAGGCGCCTGGGTTGCCAACTAACCTGTATCAGCTGAAACTCTCCAATATTCCTCCCGAACTGTTTCCTAGTATGAGCATATTGGAAGGCCACGTCTACTGCGGCTTGCATAAGTCCAACTGGACCCGCAGCTAACACCAGTCGCTCCAGGTCTAGGCCTGACATTAGCACGTATACTCCTTTGTTCTCTTGTCCAAGAATGTTTTTGGCGGGTACCTGAAAAATATTAGATTATGAAGTTAAGGTTTAGGCTTTCCTTGCCCTAATACAGGGGTATTTTTGTGCGTAAAGAAAGCAATTTGATGCACAGGGTTTTCAGTGCAAACAACGTTAAAGTCTCTGACTAAGGAAACGTAAAAAACTTACCTTACAATCCTCAAACACAAGTTCACAGGTGTCAGAGCCCCTCATGCCCAATTTGTCCAATTTCTGTGCAGTGGAGAATCCAGGATAGCCCTTCTCTATGAGGAACGCTGTGATGCCGTGCTGAGGCTTGCTTGTTTGGTCGGTTTTAGCGTAAACCTGGAAAGGAATTAAACTTTAAGGTTCCGTAGGTATCTCCATTTGAGAATCCCGCCTCCTATTTCTCAAATCGAATAGAGCGGAAGAAAATTCATTTATTGATTCACTATAAAGTAGTTACAACTTGTTACTATTATAAAAAATAGGTACGAACTTAACGAAATAAAAATTAACTATCTTTATAAAAGCACCTGACTCCTCAAAGCGAACCAATAGGTCATGTCTGTTATAATGTTGTTATTCTACACAAGTACCTAGTAGATAAACGCTGCCGTTTTCTGACAGAGCCTTTGGAGCGTGTCAACGCGGAATAAAACCAACGAACTAGGCTCTGGTGAAAATATCAACCCATCTTCATAATTTGATATCTCATAATTTTACAATTATTTTCTATTACTTGACACTGGCAGAAAAGTGTCCAACCAGACATAGTTGCCATAAACAAAGAATCATCATCATCACCTTACCACCAGAACATCCGCGATAGGTCCATTAGTGATCCAGAACTTGCTGCCATTGAGGACGTAGTAGTCTCCTTTCTTCTCCGCTCTCAGCTTCATGGAAACCACGTCGCTGCCCGCTCCCGGCTCTGACATGGCTAGAGCGCCTATATGCTCGCCGGAGCATAGCTGGAAATAAGCAAAGCGTATAAAGTTGTTATTTATTTAATGATTTTATTGTATAACTAGCTGTGCCCCGCAGCTTCGCCGAAATCTGTTTGCCAAATGGTTTATAAACCTACCTCTTGAATCCCTCTATCTATTTTAAAAAAAACCGCATCTATATCCGTTGCGTAGTTTTAAAGATTTAAAGTCGCTTCCCGCTGTCTGTCTGTCCCTATGTATATAGGGACAGACAGACAGCTGGAAGCGACTTTGTTTTATACTATGTAGTGATATTCAGGAAATTATCAGCTCACTTAATGAATATGTAAGTATGTGTCTAAATACTGAAGGCTACGGTACGGTTGGTATGCGACTAAAAATTTCCACAAAAAGCGACTGAAAATAATACCTACTTAACAAAGTTACAGGACGACTACCTAGAATTAATAAGGTAGTGCCACAGACCAGTTTATATCAAGATATCTTGATATACATAGATAGATAGATAATTCTTGATTGTACACTTAGTATAAACAGTATAAAATAACAATGTTAAATAAAAAGTTAAAAAACTAGATACAATATAAACTGGTCTGTGGTAGTACCTACCTAGAACCGTTTAGCAATAAATTACCTACGGGTCATTATGCTGAAGATAGGGCGCTATGGCGCTCATTAGAGGAGGCTGACAGTGGACTAACATAGGCTGATGATGATAATTTCATATGAATGTCATATCATATTAACTTTTCACTTTAGCAGGCTTTTTAGTGGCTGTAAGGAAGGTACCTGAACAGACTTTCAGTTGATACTCAACTTAACTGATAGGCTGCGATGATGATGGTGGTATATCATCTTACCTTAGGAAGGTATTTACTTTTCTGCTCATCAGTTCCATTCCTGTTAATCTGGTTGACGCAAAGGTTTGAGTGTGCGCCGTACGATAGACCGATGCCTCCGGCAGCTCTGAAATCAAATCAGTCTTTTGTAGCTATGTTAGGCTTGATAGGTCATTTGATGCAAGCACTAAGTCTGCCGTTAACAGCTAACAGCGTGTTGTATGATTTTGGAGTTTTTGTGAAGTGAAATAAGCTTGTAGAATTAAAATTTCTCAGGTTTCTCTGTAGACGCTCATAGCATTGGATATATCCGTCCACTTGGGCGGCAACAAAAAGTGACGGCCAGGTAGCATTAAAATAGTGTTTAAAAAATTTATATTTTGATATACCTATATCAAAATATAATTTCAGGCACAACTTAATAGACCTCCTTGATTCTGTATTAAGTTGTGCCTAAAATAAACTATTTTTATTTTTTATTTACCTTTGTATAGCGAGGTACCTAATCCGGCCTGAAATCGTCCACGTACCTATGTATATCTGCTGATTAGGCTCAACTCACCAAAAGAGCGTCGAAGCGCAGCGAACGAGTCGCGCGGATGCCCGCGGCGCCGCGGGAATTCCGGCGAATTCGACTCGTTCAAGTTTCTCATGCGATAATAAGTTTTATTGTAATAAAAATAAAGTTAAAATTCATATGACACTGAAACTGCGCTCCGATTCGCTGCGCTTCGACGCTCTTTTGGTGTGAGTTGAGCCTTAGAAGGCGCTACGGCGGGCGCTCATAGAATACCTATGTGTAGTATGGTCTAGTATAGGCTGATGATGATAATGTTGCTTGCAATTTTACCTTGAAATTTCCTCCATGATGACAACGTGGTCCGTATATTTTCCACCGGTACCGCCATAGTCTGGATCGGCCGTTATTCCTGAGTTATAAAAATATATGTTAATTTAAATATATTACTGCCGAACTAAAAGCTATCTACATTATTTTATTCATCATCATCATTAGCCTATAGCAGTCCAATGCTGGACATAGGCCTCCCCCAATGACTGCCATAGCGCCCTGTCTTCAGCTTGTCGTATCCAGCATCTACCTGCAGTCTTTCGCAGGTCGTCATCCCACCTGATCGGAGGGCGTCCTACACTACGTTTACCGAGTCGCGGTCTCCACTCAAGAACACGTTTGCCCCAGCGGCCATCAGTTCTTCGCGAGATATGGCCGGCCCACTGCCACTTCAGCTAGCTAATTCTTAGAGCTATACCTATCGATAACTTTGGTTCCCTGTCGGATGTATTCGTTACGAATCCTATCCTTTAACGAGAAACTCCGAGCATAGCTCTTTCCATAGCTCGCTGAGCGACTTTGAACTGGTGGACCAGCCTTATCGTGAGTGTCCACGTCTCAGCTCTGTAGGTCATAACGGGTAGGACGCACTGGTTGAAAACTTTCGTTTTCAAGCATTGCGGTATGGATGTCGAGAAGACTTGACGTAGTTTCTCAAATCGATCCCATGGTTGCCTTAAAAGAGACCGCTAGCGATAAGACCATCGTTTTTAACTTCAAACTTCAAAGTGCTTGTGATAAAGTGATATTTAACTTTGATTTTATGTTCTTTCAAATCTTTTTGAGATTACGCGGTTTACTTTCTCTATACCTCACTCTAAGCATTTAAATTTCTGTCTTTGTGTGGTAGGTAGATACAATACCTAAGCGTTATCGATTCATGTATTAATTATCACATTAATCACAAAATGCACAAATGTGATAAACCAGGGAATCGAAACCATTAAATTTATAATTATATAAATGGTAGTCATAAAAGTATGATGCTGAAAAGTAACAAATCTGAGGTAACCGCTTTTCATTGCAATTAACAGATGTGAAGCTGCATGCAGACGCTAGTTAAGTATAAAACAATCACCACCTAATAACGTCGAGGAGATTATGAAACACCCTCAAAAAAATTTGAAGGACTCTTACTAACCTAGAAGTCCTAAATCACCGAGTTTCTTCCAAAAGCTCCTAACATCTTTGAAGTTGTTTTCTTTGTCTATCTCAGCTGCTTTTGGCGCAAGCTCTTTTTGTGCAAAGTCGAACACACTCTTTCTTAACTGAAATTAAAAGCAGAACACGAGTAGAGCACATACAATTATATTATTGGGTAGGTACCTATTATTATAAATGGGTACCTAGGTAGGTATAATACCTACTATCTATTGTACGGACCAAATATAAATATTCAATCGTAACATAGCGGGTTTTGAACTATCTTACAATGCCCTCGTATCTTCTAAGTTTAATAAATAAATAATGCTGGACAATTCACACAGCTTTATCAAGCCCAAGGTAAGCAGAGCTTGTGTTATGGGTACTAGATAACTGATATACATAATACAATACATTACATAGATATCTATTTTTTAATATACTTAGAAAACGACCAGAACGCCCGGAACAAATATCTGCCGATCGTACGAACATTCGTCCCGAGGCGGGAATCGTACCAGCACAGAGCTGCGTCACAGACGGACCTTCGCCCGCCGCACCACAGCAGTCGTCGTCGTCGAGATACTTTTATCGAAGACTAGCTGACCTTCCCGGCTTCGCACGGTTTTGGTACGGAACATAGGCTATATTATACCTATCTTTTTGAAAATATAATATGTAGCCTATGTTCACCGGGGATAGTGTAGCTTGCCGACGGTGAAAGAATTTTTCAAATCGTCCAGTAGTTTCGCAGCCTATTCGTTACAAACAAACAAACAAAATATCAAACCTTTCCTCTTTATAATATTAGTATAGAAAAAAGGACTGTGCTAAGGACAAAGGTCGTTGGACGAAAGGTATGAGATACTCGTTTGAGAGGTTCTTGATTACATTGACCTGAGATAACTTTGTTTCTCTTGAAGTCCTTGAATGTACTAAAATGGTACCGATAAGTTTGGCCGGTATGAATATCATAAAAGTCGATCAGTATAGTACCAAAGTTATTCTGTGTCGTTACCTATTTATAGCTAATATTATTTTTTGATATACCAAGGCCACTCTTTTATTTGCTGTTTGGCACGACTATGAAGTTCCCTAATTGTTGACGGGTGATTGAATAACAAAATAAGATTAAATTCATAGACAGTTCTGACTTCTGACCGATAGAGATGGGAATCTGTCGACTCAAAAAATATAGAGACTTACGAAATTATTCTAGTTATTTTTTATGACAATAGTAGGTATAAAATATGTAGTATACCTAGTGTACCAGAGTACTTTTTATGCCGGTAAAACGTGTGCAATGCCGTGGGCAGAAGCAAGTAGCAAATAAAACAAAAATAATACCACTTTATTCAAATGAATATTATATATATTATATATTCAATATTATGAACGCGAAAGTTTCTATGTATGGATGTTTGTCAAAAACTGCAGAAATTGCATATAGGTAGTTCCAGGCCTAGAATAAAACATAGGCTACTCTTTATCCCATAAATGAGTTCCCATGGGATAGAAAACACGTTTCCATAGACACAACTCGTGCAAATCCGCGGGCAGAAACTAGTGGTATATAATAACAAAATCGAATACAATTGTTTGACATAAAAAATCAAACCGGTAAAGCGATAGGATGAGTATTCGTTTGTCAGTCGACTAACAGCAAATAATAAATGAAAATGAAAATGAAAAGTTTTATTTCTTTAAGCTTACAAATAAGCACTTAGACAGGTCATATTTTAACACTTAGACAGGTCATATTTTCGCGAATAGCGAAGAATAACTATAGGAATAGGATACATTGTCGTAAATCGCACTTACCAACTGTTGTTCCTCACTCAATCCAAACACATGTTCATCGATTGGATAATGTGAAAGGCTCCTAACGTTTCTCGGGCAATTTTGCATCAACAACCTCGTCAAAGCCAACATAATGACCTCTCACTGCGCTCGCTCGAACAAAACTGACGGCAAACATGCCATACGCCTATTACATGTTTTTACATAAATTTATAATATATCTTGTTTAGTCATTCATAGGAACTGTTTTTCAATAGCAATAACTTGAGAATGACGAGGCTCTGATAAGAAATGATAGCATTATCAACATTGTTTTTAAGTAAACTGATGTAATCGTTAGTGAGGTAGGTATTTAAGACCGTTTTTGTTATTTTAGCGGTTTATCAGTCTCCTTATATCATCATCATTAGTCTATGTTAGTCCACAGCTGGACATAGGCCTTCCCTAATAAGCGACATAGGGCCCTGTCTTCAACTTGACGCATCCAGCATCTGCCTGCGTCTTTCGCAGGTCGTCATCCCACCTGACCGGAAGGCGTCCTACACTAAGTTTACAGAGTTGTAGAATCCCTTATAATAACATTAACCTAAAAACATAAAAGGTATTCACCGTCGATTTATAAATGGTAAAAACGGGTTTTTTTATAAAAATACACAAATATTGGCAGTATAATATATTTATTTGTATAATATACCTATCAGCTTTACAAGCACCATAATTAATAACGATATCAATTATATATTACTTAATAATAATTAACAGTACGTCCCATCACTATTAAAATTATATTAAACAAATAAAAAATAAAAACAGTATCAACATAATTCGACTATATTATGCGTTTCATTGAACCACCCAAATATATTTTTATTTATTATACTTTTATGTAAAAACAATGTAGGTAAATAAAATTACCTAAAATATATTAAGTATTTAAAGCTCTACAATAGTACATTTGTGGCCGACGCGTGTGTAGGGTGACATAAAGTGATATACACTACCAAATTACAACGTTAAGGGCCCTATCTCATTAGGACGCCATGCGCCATGGCGGCGCCACGGTGGTGTCTTAAGATACTCGTACAAAACAACACCGTAATGAACACCAGGATTATCATTTTCTTCAAAATGCATGGTAAATGGGCGTCCTTGGTAGCGCAACTTGTGGTGGAGTGAGATGCAAAATAAAATAATAAATAAATAAATAATGCTGGACAATCCACACAGCATTATCTAGCCCCAAGGTACCTAAGCAAAGCTTGTGTTATGGCTACTAGATGACTGATATACTTAATACTATGGATAACATACATAGATACATATTTTTTAATTTACATAGATAACGACCCGGAACAAATATCTGCAGATCTTACACACAATTGTTCCGGGGCGGGAATCGAACCCGCAACCTCCTGCGTCGCAGGCGGACCTTCGCCCAAAGCGCCACAGAGGTCGCAAAATATTTATATGATTATACAAATGAATGGTTGCGCAACCAAGCTGGCTCACCATCCATACAACTTTGGATATTTTGTTTATGGCGCCACCGCCATGGTGTTTTAATGAGATTTTCCCTCAGGGAAAAAAAGTATCTACTTATATTTGAGCCTATAACTTTGTATAAAGTAAATACACGTTTGGAATGTGTATTATGAAGTAATCTCATGATTGTGGGAATGTGACCTTCTTGAGTATAGTAGAAAAGATTGCACATTATTGCACTAAAGTTAAAGTACCTCTACTCCAGCCAAACTTAAGATAGCTTGTTTGTAAATATTGCCCTCATACTCAAACTAAGAATCACTCTCTTGTTGTTGATTTTTTACAGATATTTGCACTACTTTTGGATTTGAGCTCTTTCTTACAATGCATAATGCTCTATCCATTGTTTTCGAAATCGAATCCAAACAGAGGTTTTTTTTAATTTCTTTTTGGTATGTGTTGTTTATAAACATTGTACCCTGAGAATGGCTTGAGTATAGTGAATCAACTTAATTAATAATAATAAAAACCCATAAAGGCCAAATAATACCAAAATAATACAACCAAAAAATAAACTAATATAAATCTAATACTTTCATTTCATGATCGGTAAGCATATTGCTAAATAAAAAAATTGCTATGCATCATTATCCGACATAAAAACCAAAATATGTAAAATATACCTTTAAGCAATTAAACTTGTTTTTTTTTATTCGTTTTGCGTTCGCCGTAAGCCGTCAATATAAACTAAACAAATAGAATTTTTATAAAAATAATATAAAAAAAAATTGGCTAATCACATATGATATACCTCAACAAATGTCAAAAATAATTTCAATACTGGAATTTTAAATAATTTCAACGATTAACCTAAACTGACCTAAGGACGAGTCATTTTGACTAATTCGTAACATAGAAGCTCTGACAACTTTTTGATCTCGAAATCGATATTTCCGAGACATTAATTATAGGGAAAGTCAAATAGGGAAAAAAAAATCGATGATTGCTGCCAAATAAGATAGGATTCTAGATAGGAAGTAGTAACGTAAGTTTAAACTTTTAAATTACTATTTTGAATAGAAAGTCTCTTCTTAAACCTGTGATTTCGTTTGATAGTTCAAAGATAATTTAATTAGTGTCCATCTTGGATTTTAGAGCCTGGTAATACTCAGACAGTACCTTCCATGCACTGGGCGCCATGAATCCTTTAGGCGGCTCCTTACCTGATTTAGCCAGACCTGCAACGAAATTACAATACAATACAATACAAAAAAAAATATTGTACACCGGCGGTCTTATCGCTTAGAAGCGATCTCTTCCAGGCAACCTTTATCGAAATTGTTTATTAAGGGCCATCAAACACCAAGCCAACGCGACGCTTCTCTGTAGGTTTATTTTATTTATTTTTAAATGTGTGTAGTTACGAGTGTAGTAATACATATTATTTGTGTTATTGTACGTAACCTGTTTATGGCCAAACAAAAATCTTAAAACGTTTTCATAGAAACACTAGTGTGCGAAGCTGCGGGCGGAGACTAGTAAAGTATATTTTGAAAAGACGATTCCTGAGGTAATCCAACCTACCTACCATACCTATCATAAGCTATGTTTATCAAGCGAACGAAGCCGTAGACAGAAGCAAGTTTTTATCAAATTTACACATAAAAATCATTTAAAACGGGATATTTACCATGATTTGATTTTTGAATTATCCAATAGTGGTAACGTTGGTTAGTAGCAAAAGACAAAAAATGCGGGTAGATCGGTATGTCTGCCCATAAAAACTTACTCGCAGTCGCAGTGCCTTCAGTTATTCCGTGATCATGGCGCATGAAACTGTGCCGAAATATTGGATAACTCAAAAATATAATCATGTTAAATATCCCGTTTTAAATGACTTTAGTGTTAATAACCATGATAGTTACAAAGATTTTATTTACACACAAACATTAACATCATATTAATCGTAGTTATGTTCAATATAGCTATTGTTCCTATACTCGACTATTATAACATCAGCAACCCGGGAAGAACTAGCCGCGGTTCCTACACATATGTAGCTTACCTCTCATTCTAGTTCCAGAGATGAAGTCAAAGTCCTCTTTCCGTGTTGGGTCGAAGAAATCCATCTTGCTGACGGAGGTATCGTAGGCGGCGACACGGAACGGAATGATCTGCGACAAATATAATAAATAATCGGTTTTATTTGTGACAAGCTAAGAAGCATTTTACAGTGACAAATGTTGAGAAAACCGCGAAGTTATCAAATTAGCCCTCATAACCTACAAAGCTGAGCATAGACCTCTCCTAAACCACGCCATATCATAATCAGCACCCTGGCGCCGCTGAAAACCTGCACTGGCTTATGTCCTAATTTATTATCTTTATTATTATTAGTTCTTAAGTTGTATTATTTTTTATGAAACACAAATAAATATTTTCTTTTTCTATTTCCATAAATAAGCGATCCTAATGCAAAATGTCTCTGTGAATCATAAGTAGATGTCTGAGAGTAGGTTATGCGTTAGGCAGGCATTTAAAAAAGCTTATATAACAGGATCCCCAAATGAAATTATTGTTTAACGTTGATAAAATAGGTGGCGGCGCTAGTAAACGTCGGGATACCACTTTAAATCTATACCTATAAGGTTGTTTATACCTCTCACTCGTTCAACCCTGGTGCATTCTTGAGTACGATGCCCCCATGCCTCGGATCATAAAGGTCACCACCACTAGCCAGATGATACTGCCTCAGAGAATCAGTAGACCTTAAATCTATACCAATAAGGTTGTTTATACCTCTAACTCATTCAACCCCGGTGCGTTCTTGAGTACGATGCCCCCATGCCTCGGATCGTAAAGGTCACCACCACCGGCCGGATGCGGTAAGCCAGCGGGGTCGCGTCCAACGATGTAGTGGTTAGCGCCTGCGTTCATACGGGCTTTCGCGTGCCATTGTACCTGGGAACAAAAGTTTATTAAAATAAACTTTATTACAATGATCATAAGGCCGTCGCATTAAGGTGTATCATCTTGGTCCACCCAGCTTGTATTGGGAGCTACGATGTCACAGATATAGGTCGTTAAAGACATACACCAACAACGAAAGAATATTTGAATGCCTATTTTCGTACTGTGTGGTAGCAGTACGAAAATAGGCATTCAAATATTCTTAAATGAATCATAATCTTTAAATACATTATACAGTGATGGAAAGGGCTTACCGCAAGCTTCAACCGAGTGGCCTGCGAGCTGTCTGCTGATGCCGTCAATATCAAATGCATCTTAATATAAAGAGTTAAAGCTCATAATTGAATGCACATTTTTGTGCTGCGGTTAAGATCTGTGACCACCTTAAAACTCTGAACCGAAATATCTAATAAGGGGCCGTTCAAATATTACGTAAGCAGATTTATTACAATTATTTACCCCCCCCATCCCCCTTGTCAGCAAAAGTAAGCAAAGCTCTTACCCCTCCCCCCATGCTTACGTAAACATTTTTCAATTATAAATGTATTTTTGCTATAATATAATTATAATTTTAAAAATAAGAAAATAGATTTACTGATACAGTATTCAACATAGAGTAAGGGACAAATGGGTTGGCGGGTTTGAATCCCACCTTGGGACAAAGCTCTGGTTTAACTTAGGGCTAAGATGATGTGTGGAATTAATTTATTTATTTACGTAATCAGAACGGCCATAGGCCAATTATACTAATTACAGACTGTTAATCTAAAATATAGTTAGATTAAGGTTAAAAGACAATATAGTTATACAATTAAATAATAATCAATCTGAAGTTATCATGGAAAATATTCTACTATAGTTTCAATTTATTATAGTCAACATAAAAAGTATAAAAACTAAATTATCTGATTCACGAACAATAATTAATTATGAATTATAAAATTAGAAATGAAATATAGCTGAGTCAAAAATAGGTAAACAAAATTATATAATAAGTAAACATTATCAAAAATTACATTCACAAAAGGCTAAACATGTAAGCATCAGACTTCTCCACTCGTCCGCAAAAATGTCGGTATCCGGAAAGGCCACCAGGAGTCTGTTTAGGGTTTCGAGGGTCCTAGGTATGGGAGAGCGGGCGCACGCGACAGTGCGGCAGGGAGGCGGAGCAAAGAGCCTATGTTTCCTGCCCCGCAGGTAGTTTTCGGGTACATAGAGTCGAAGTGACTCATTCACCAAATCAGGCGCGTCAATAATACCACGAAACACTTTGAAGATTGTCGTCAGCTGATCATGGGCTCTACGCGTTTGGAGAGAGTTAAAGCCAAGAAACCCAAGCAGGAAATTTGTCGGGTACATAAAAGGGTAGTATCCTTGGTTATGTTTATATAAGAATCTGAGAAACGCTTTCTGTACTTTTTCCAAAAGGAGCGCGTAGGTGGACTCGTAAGGATTCCATATACAAGAGCTTGACTCGAGTTTGCTTCTGACCAGAGTAGAAAACAGTAGCCGTAAAACATGCTCGCTACGAAATTCGCGAGCATTTCTTAAGATGAACCCAAGTCTCTGGAAGGATTCCTTAGCAACTATGGTAATATGGTCATGGAAGGTAAGCCTCTGGTCGAATGTGACCCCCAAGTCCTTGACAGTGGTTGATCGAGGAATTACGTCACCATCTAAAGTGTAGTCAAAGAGTATTGGGTGACGCATTCGTCCAAAGGTCATTACTGAGCACTTATTGGTATTAAATTCCATTTTATTGGTAAGGCCCCATTGACAAACGGCGTCAATGTCCCCCTGTAGAGCCAAGCAGTCCTCCAGAGACTCGATGGCAGTGTATAACTTAAGATCGTCCGCATAAAGAAGGCACTTCGCAAAGTCTACGGAGGCAGGAAGATCATTCACCATCAACAGGAACAGCAGAGGTCCCAGTACTGAACCCTGACTCACCCCTGACCGCGTGTGATAGGGCCTAGACTCGTAGATTCCGAGCCTAACATACTGTTGTCGATCGCGTAGATAGTCAGCTATAAGTTGAAGTAGACCAGGTGCGAAGCCTATGGCGCTGAGTTTTGCCAACAGCATGTCATTGTTGACTCTATCAAAAGCTTTTCGGAAGTCAAAGTACAGCACATCTACTTGTACAGCACCCTCTTATCAAGCTGCTAGGAAATATATTCAACAAGGGAAAGTAAGTTGGTATTCACTGACCTGCGACTTCTGAAGCCATGCTGGTCAGTGTCCAGGAATCTCTCCACTTGCATGTATATTTGTTTATGCAGGACATTCTCAAATATTTTAGCGGCAGAGGACAGTATTGCTATAGGCCTGTGTTCATCAACGGCAAGCCTGTTTGAGGTCTTTGGTATCGGAGTTACTCTGGATATTTTCCACTGGGGAGGGTACACACCAGTTTTCAAAGCGAGGTTGAAAATATGGCGGAGTGGGGCGGTAAATGATCGCTTGGCTACTTTTAAAATATTAGAGGGTAGACCATCTGGACCAGCTGAGTCACTTGATTTTAGTTTAGTTATGGCTTTTAGCACATCTAAGTCCTCGAAATTGAGTATATTCATATAATGGCTGTTACGACTTGGATCAAGGCAGTTTGTACGCGCAGCATCTAAGAGAGGTACGTCCGTAAGGAACACACCAGAGAAAAAGTCTGCGAAAGCTTCCACCGCCTCGACTCCTCGGCGACATTCACCCTTGTACGTCACAGCTGGTTCGAAGCCGCCTTTTGACCGCAGGCTAGAGATGTAACGCCAAAAATCACGAGGTCGAGATGCTAAATTGCTTTCGATGCTACACATATGCGAGTTATAGGCAGATTTAGCACGAGATTTGAGGGAAGCCCTTAGGTCCGAGAAAGATTTATAAGCAGTCAACGAACCAGTTCGTTTCCAATTCGAATGAAACTTCGTTTTCTGTCCGATGTCGCGTATGATGTCCGGTGTAAACCATACAGGATAGCGTTTCGAAACTTCCTTCTTCCGGATTTTCTTAGGTACGCACGAGTCAAGAATACCATAAACTTTACTATAGAAGTTGTTCATAGCATTTGTTACATCCTCACAAAGTAGGACTTCGTCCCAAGAACTATTCGCAAGTAGGTCATACAAGACAACACGATCACACTTGTTAAAGTTCCAATCTTTAGAGGTATCAACATTACTAGGTTCCATAGTATCTGAAAAATTAGACGCGTCTACTCTTATCTCTATATCTAAAGCGGGATGATAGAGATCAATGGGGACCACGCCCTCAGTGCTGGAGACCGACACCTCCCGAACCTCAGCACTCTCTCTAACCAAAACAACGTCGAGGATGCTCCCGTGTACATTCACAATATCATTGAACTCTTTAAGATTCGAGAACGACATAAAATAACAATAATAATTACGAATGCTTTGTGATGCACTGCGTAGGTTCAAATCACCTAATATGATAACATGCCCCTTAAGGTCATTTATATAGCTTTCTATTTTACAAAACCATCTCATATAATCTTGATCGTTAGCAGTAGGTTTAATATAAGTGACGCACACAAAGTAAGGGCGGCCGCGCCACGTGAAGCTCGCCCAGAGGTCCTCACCGCAGTCCGTCTCGAGCTCCTGCCGGCGACGCAGCACTAGAGGGGCTCGGCCGGCAAGCAGGACTCCTCCGCATGGCGTGTCTCGGTCGCGACGAAGGACGCTCCAGTCAGCAATGGCCAGCTCCGAGTCGCTAACAGAGGAGTCTAGGAAAGTCTCCGTCACTGCGAGTATTTGATGCTCAAGAAGCGCAACGCCATTGCGCCAGGTAGTAAGCTTGGATTTTAGGCCCCGTACGTTTTGATAGAAGATCGGGATAACAGTGATCTTACTGTGAGCCACTGATGTCACGAAAGGGCTGCCGCCCAGAAGTGTGTGCATCTGGGGCTATGCTAATTCTCCCTGGGGTTGCTGGTCTTCTGTAGTTAATCCAGGCCTTGATCCTAGCATTAATCGGCCACACGTCTGCGGAATAGCACTTATTATATAACGCCTCTGGAACACCAATCTTATAGGATTTATAGCTACCCTTCGCCATCAACTCCTCGATTGTACAGGACTCTGTAGAGCACAGATGTTTTAGGTACTGAAGAACTTCCTCGGCACTGGACGCCATATTCCAGAGATGTAGGTGCCTAACTGCTTCGATTGCTTTCAGCGATGTAATAGTGGGTCCAGCTGCTCCACACAACGATGAGGGTCCCCTGCTCTTTCGCTTCCTAACCTCCGTCCATTGCTGGTGGTCAATTGCGGCAGAAGTGTTGCCGGGAGAGGTGACTTTTGCGACATGAACATAAGCGCGCGTTGGCGCTGTGGGCTTCGATTGTTGCGGATGAGGGTTTATGACCTTTCCTCGTGTCTGCTTAGTCGGTTCTGGTAAGCAGGGAAGTTCAGGTTCGGGTGCTACGGGACCAGCTGTGGGTGTTTGAGCGATTGTACTTTCATACCCCTCTAGCTTGGTGTTAAGCGTGACCACTTGTAGAGCGTAACCTTCTAATTTGCTTTCATAGCGTGTAATGAGAGAGATGGCATTTGTGAGCTGCTCCCGGAGGGTGGCCATCTCTGACTTCAGGTTTCTTATTTCTGTTGAGAGCTCAGTGTACGGTTCACTAGTAGGACGCAGTGTCGCTGGGCTGCCAGGTACAGACGGTGGGAGCTTGCGAAAATTTACGTTGGGATCGCGCATTCCTTTTGATGCCCCCACAAGAGTAAGGCTGTTACCATCATCTATTTTCGCGGCACACCGTATTTCAGATGAAAGGTATGCGCACGGTTCACTGGAAGGGCGCAGTGCCACTGGGGTGATAGGTACAGGCATTGGGATTATCTTACGAAATGTCACGTTTGGATCGCGCATTCCTTTTGATGCCCCTACAGGGGTAAGACTGTTATCACCACCTTTTTTCGAGGCACATCGGCATTCAGGGCATACTCAAACGCTCCATTCCTCCTTTGACAGGTTTTTCCCTCCAACACACAGTTCGTGATATATTTTATCGCAAGCAGTCATAGTACATTGATGAAAAGTTTCCTTAGCAGAGATATCATCACTGCAGGCGGAGCACTGCATCTTAAGTTGTGGGTTTTTTGTTAGGTTCAGAGCTGGCAGCACTGGTTTTGTGGCTATGTTCAGTAACACTATTCACTACAATCACATTGTTGTATCCGAACGCAACACTAGGTTAACCAGTGGATGGACACAGTGAATGTCACTGTCACGATGTCAGCTGTTCAGCCGTCAGCCTCAACTCAACGTCAAAAAATCGAGACTTGTTGTGTGATGTGAACTTGATGAATGTGGGTAACGATTATAGATCTTGGAAATAATGAAATAATAGAATTTTGTGACGGTATTCTAATTATTAGGCATGGCTTGTTATTGGCTGTTGATGAAACCAAATTTGTGGATTTATATGAAGTTCCAATGTGTGTGTGAAGGCTTCAAAAATGCAACGATGAATGCCAAACTTTCTACAGCGATAGTGGCTTGAAAAACAGTGGTGTCATTCGGTAGGTACCTGTTTTGATGTCTTCCTTCCTTGGTCTTCAAATTGGTACCACAGTCGCTGCGAATCTCTGCCTCTTTCCAATATTAAATTTCCAAATTACGATGACACGATCACAGACGATGTTTCCAAGAGCACACGCACACGGTGGTTATTGAAGGTGGTTAGGAATGTCTAGCATTATTCATTTATTTACTTTTTCTAGCTCCCCGCTAAGTAGAAGATAATCATATGCGACCTATTGGTAGTTCTCGGCAATTTGCTACAGACTCTAGCTATGAAACGTGTAGGATTTGCACTTACCTCCGTAGGACCTGCGTACATCATGGGCGAAGGGAAGATAGCTAGCACAGTCGACTGCGGGTCCAACACTCGCTCGTTTAGCACGGCCTTGTGCTGTAGGATCCGTGTTTCGAGAGGGACGTCATCATCTTTGGTCCAACCGCCTGGAATATAATATGGTGTCTTTAGAAATTGACATGTAGATTAAAATTTAAAAACTGCCTATGGACACAGACTGGACCTTGGCGGGATGCATAAATGAAGGGAGACCTACGAGTATATCTTTATTATTTTTTAAGAGTACAGAGGCATTCATAGTTCGCTGACCCCCCAGCGACTGTAGACTGTTGCAAGCAATCTACATGTAGCTCAACTGAATCTTTTGATTTAGATTTTTTACCCAGCAGTGGTTGGAAAGACGCCAAAAATAGGACATACGAGTATCTGTTCGAAATAAGGTTTTGTTTAACTGTTTACTTCGTTCGTTAAATTTTCAAGTAATCTTAATCCAACCCAAAACTAAAATTTAAAATTATAGTTTCTTCCTAATCCTAAAATCAAAATTACCGTTGGAAGGAACCTAAAACTTGTTTCAACGATATTTTTAAGCATCTTCGGGATTTGAACCTACAGCGCACATATCGAACATCGGGGTACCTGTCAAAATATAACAACATGGCTCTCCTATCTTTTATCAGCCTCAGTAATCTATACTGATAGTAATGATAAGATAAAACCTGTTTTATCATCTAAGCGATAGCCCCCTTAACAACTTGATAAGAATTTATCTTATTTTGTATAGTTTCGTAGCTAATCCTTATTCAAGGGTATCAAGTCTTGATGCCCTTGGATAAGGATAAGCTACGACAGTTTGATTCGACAGTTGATTTCGACAGTTTTTCGTAAAATTCATTGTTTATAGTTTATATTTTTGATATTTCCTTTGCTCAACTTATTATTAAATAAAATAGGTGGTGGGGGCTAGTTTGCCTCGGGGTACCGCCTGATTATATTGAAAAGATCAAAACATGAAGTATCTAACTTAAATCTTGTCAAAAGACTTATCAATTCTAAGGTTTGTGTTATTCTAGTGTGTCCTCACACTCGTGGTAATCTCTAAGAAATTAAATAATATCCCAATTTTTTTCGATTTCGACGGGAATTGAACGCTTGGGAAAGTCGCGGGTTCAAGTCTGGTCAAAATCGAAAATCTTTGGGATATTATTTAATTTCTTAGATACCCTTGGGAAGGTCGCGGGTTCAAGTCCCGTCGAAATCGATATTATCTGTATTTTATAGGTATTTAATTTCTTGGAGATTTATAGATGACCTTTATATGTTATGTATGTTTTTGTTCAGAATGTAATACCTACTTTGTTTATGTTTTGTACTGCAGCAGCAAATAAATGAATGTCTATGTTATATTACTCACCAAGAGGATGTAACAAAAGAACAGGTTTCTTGTACCCCCTGTCAGTTAGCTGTCTGTGAGTGTCCTGCATTAGAAGGGCGTGGCCGTTGTGGATAGGGTTCCGGAGCTGTGTAAATAAATATTATATAATATATAATGTGTTTATTCATTTAAACAACTTCATTCATACTAATTGTTAAAGTATAGTTTGATATATGAATATCTCAGAAACTTTACGACATTATGTTGTGAGATTTAGTGTCCCGTGTATCAAAATATATGTCGTCTATTGTGCACCGCGATTTTAAACTTGTAGCTGGTGTTACAGCCAAAATCTAAAAACCCCTTCAAAGCACTTTCAGAGAAAACAATTCAGGAGCTAACGGTATAAGGTACACATTTCAGCAGACAGCTTCGCGCTCTTATTGATATGTGGACCTTTGATTATGACACTAAAATACGAAAGTTCGGATGTTTAAATGGATGGATATTTGTTATTATCTTCACGCCAAAAGTACAGAACGGATCAGGCTGCAATTTTGCATAGATGTAGCTCTAAGCCTGGAATCAAACATAGGCTACTTTACTTTATCGAGAAACTAGTAGTCAATAAATTACGGTCTCATATTGCTTACTTGAAAGAGTGAAACGCGTCGCGTTTTTCGTCGCTTACGCTGCACACGTTAGACTTCTAGTGAGTCTAGTAGCCATATTAGGTTAATTGGCTCTGGAAATCCATGGTAATGAAGCCCCGGGCAGTTTACTAGTTTTTTACCTGGAAAGCAAACACTGCATCTGCACCCAACTCCCGGAACTTCTCTCTGAGCTCGTTGGGCGTCAATCGGTATGAATCGAGCCCGTCGTGCCAGCATATACGCTCGAACACCTCTAGGTTGCCGCCTACTAGCCACTCGCCTGCTTCTTTTATCATCTGTAACATAGAACACACATAATGCAAACTTAGGTAAAATCGGAGTTACTAGAGTTTTCTGTAGTGGTAGCTTTTGTAAGCAAGTCTTTTTAGTTTCAACAGGATATACCAAATTAAGACTTCTTTTTTAGTAAGCCAATACACGGGTCGCGTCGCTGGACTATGGGTAAGCAAGTGAATTTCTTTGTCGTCCGTATAATAACTAAAAACAGCTTTATCTCCTTTGGACGTTACAGGACACTTAGGCCCGTATGTATGTTCTCGGATGGATTATATACTAAACTGTCTGCTACAGCGTCTTCCGTCCAATACGGGTAAAATTCGCGCGCCCTCAGGACCCCAACAGGCCTGCCTTGATTTGTCAACATTGCGTTACCCTCTCCCTTCGTGGCAAGTTGTAATAGATACTTTACCAACCTTGATATAAGGATGCTCCGTGTGGTATATCCCAAACTGTCTGCTACAGCGTTCTTCCTTCCTATGCGGGTAGAACTCAGGCGCTCTGAGCACCGCGATAGGCCTGCCTTGATGAGTCAACGCTACCGCTGCTGATCCTGTGAGTTGCTCCTTTATGTTCTCCGTGACGGGTAGAACAATGGGCACCGATTGGTTTATGATGGAGCCGTCAGGTAGGGTTAGGCAGTTTGAGTGGAGCGTCTGTGAAAAAGGTTTTGTGTAAGTAATTTTTTATATTAACCTATTTAATATTATTAATTATTATATTAAGCGCAGAGCTTGTGTTATGGGTAATAGATAACTGATATATGTACATAATACAATACATTATATAGATAAATATTTTTTATTATACATAGAAAACGACCAGAACATCCGTAACAAATATCTGCAAGATAAGTAGTACAAACATTTGTCCCAAGGCGGGAATCGAACCCCGTAATCTCCTGAGTCGCAGGCGGACTTTCTCCCGCCTCGCCACAGAGGTCATCATGTCTTCATCTTTATCTAAATACACTTTATCTTGATCGTAGATAACATTGTAGGTGTAGGTATGGTAACATGAAAAGCAATAATAATATTGTGAATAACAAAACAATAACAAATTGATAGCGAGTAATACTTACTTGCAAATACTCTACTTCTCGCATAAATCCTTTGAGTGGGTGCGCCCAGCCCTCTGATAGTACCTGATAAACATAACGTTGATAAAGTCAATCTCTGTGACAGTACGGATGGATCTATGAGTTAGATGAACAATGTTATTTAACCTTGCGTCATTATTCAGTTTATTATTGTAGCTCATCTTATATCAGCTAATAGAAATGGATGGCTTTCAGTTCCAGTTCTTTGTTATTAAGAATATTCTTGTATATGTCAAACATAATAATACATAGGAAACAAAGAAAATACATAAAGAAATAACAAGAAAAATACAAAATAGTTCAAAATCGAAGTACAGGAGTTTCTAATGAATAATTTCTTTGGTAATTTTAACAATCATGAATGTTTCAAATCAAAGTTATAATAAACTATAGTAGAAAATTATAATTTTGGATCAGCGACGTTGGCGTCGGTTTTCACACTTTGATTAAAATTAAAACTAACGACTTAGTGACAAATAATAAATGTATGCACGGGTATTGTTGTCTATGGTAGAATATAGACAATTTTTGTCGCAACTTGTCATCGAATGTGTAAAATGTTTGAAATGAATTCCTTCAACTTTAATCAATTTACGCAATGAGTGACAATACGATGTAATTTTTTTTTATTCCACCCTAGACAAACCTTGTTTCTTGTGGCAGTCGACAATTTATATTCCGCTACTAAAACAGCGACAAATGTTGCGCAGTGGAACTCGCTTTGCGGTGCCGCTGCAGTGATAGATAGAGATAGATATAGATATATAGAGATAGATAGTTAGATAGATAGAGTTAGATAGATAGAGAAAGATAGAGTTCCGAGAGCTTCCGCTGCTATGATTTTCGCGGAGATCACTAGCAAGCCTTAGTACATACCTGTACCCACTGCAAGTCAAGCGTACTAAGTTCAATTTGCGGCAGTCTAGAAGCTTCTTCCAGAGCGCTAGTCAGTCTGTTTCCATAGATGAATAGCTCCTCAACACCAGTAGTTTTGTTCTCGAAGCATGGGATGATGCCCTGGTGACAAAATATAGTTGTAGGAACATAAAACAATACACTAATCTTGTAAATTCGAAAGATTGGATGTCTGTTACCGGTTCACGCCAAACATTTTTAAAGGATCGGGCTGAAATTTGGATATGTTGTTCTAGGTTTGGATACATAGACTTTTTATTACAAATATCTGTTACCAAAGGATATAAATTAACTTTATCAGTGTGAAGCCGTGGGTAGAAACTAGTAGACAATATTTTAGCTGCTCAGTAGTTTCGGCGTGAAGAGGTAAAAAACATTCAAACTTTCGCATTTATAATATTAGTGATAGAGCTTAATATAACAGAGAGCTAAGAATAGGCAAAGCTCGTTGAAATATAATTAAAACGTAAATTTTCATACAATAGGTTTCTTAAGTTTGATTACCTACCGCCGTTAATAATTACAGAATTTACAGTGCATAAAAATAACGAAATACGCTGAAAAAAGAAAAAGAAGTCAGTTTCCTGATTGCTTTATGAGATTGATTTTCAATCTACATTTCTCACGCTTATTATTGTTTCCCTGATTTTCAAAGAGAATGGCGTTCAAGGCTATTATTTATTACTGAAAATGATACGCAATAAAGTTTATCGTAATTCACTTGCTTCCGTGATAAAATGATAATAAAACCCTTTTGAGTGACAAAAAGTGTAAAAGAAACAAATAAACAAGATAAGAAGCCATTACAAATGGTTTCCATAATACCTTGATAACTATTGAGTTATTCATATCCTTTCTTTTCTACATTTGATTTTCTTCACCTTACTATACCATATAAATAATAATAAATAAATAATAATAAATCATTAATAAATAAATAATAAATAAATAAATAATGCTGGACAATTCACACAGCATTATCTATACATATTTATTTATTTTAGCTTTTTAGGAATATGCGGCGGCGTCGAAGCAGACCGATGGTTAGACGAGATCGTGGGGGCTGTATGGAAGCAGTGGATCTGATTGGCACAAGACCGCCAGGGGTGGCGAGATAAGGAAGAGGCATTATACTTATCAGTGGGTGTTACCGACTGATTTTAAAAGGACATATAATATAATAGGTATTATATTTCAAATTAATTAATATGAATATTACAATAAAATTATGCTAATGTTATTAATAATAATGTCATAATAATGTTACCACCTCCTCAAACTTATATTAGCCTCGAGCAACCTGACAACCTGCATCATCGACTCTTGGTCAAACTTACATTAGCCTCGAGCAACCGGACAACCTGCATGGTTGACTCCTCGATGGAATGTCCGACGGTCTCCACGACCATCTCCGGGTCTTCAGGCCTTTCGTACACCTGCGTTATGCCTGTGAAGCCCTGGAATCATGGCAAGGACTTTACAAACTGGACCGCCTATCAAATAACAAAGTACTTTATATCCATACAGAACTGTTGGACACGTCAGAAAATTCTCATTTTCACCTTATTATTTCCTTGAATATCTCAAGATAGTGCGTGTGGTGCTATTTGTAAAGAGGTTGATAGAATAGTTTCAACCGTGACATTTTTGAAACGTGTCTCCATCTGCAGTTTCTTTCATCAAAGGTAAAATGCCATCATGTGCCATTCTGAGATGGGATGTTATGGTGATGCGATTAATTTAATGGAATAGAACCCTGTGCTACACTGGGCCAGGTAAACGTATACTATAACAATGTAAAATTACCTTGATGGAGCCTGCTCTAGCCTTCTTATACAGTCCTTTAGTGTCTCTCTGCTCGCAAACCTCCAACGGGGTATCGATGAAAATCTCGAAGAATGGCAGTTGAGAGTCGGTGTGGATTCTCCGGGCCACCTCACGATCCTATAACAACCACAGTCATGTTTTAAATCTACTACCATACCTACTTCATCACTAACACTTCACAAGAAATACTGGAAATGCTTTCACTATTATGAAAGTAAATAATTCCTCAGTGCTAACGCTTGTTTTATTTAAGGACGCGTGCGAAACTGCGTGTTGTACCTGCAATTTCGCAGGCGTCCTAGTTACTAATATTATGAGAACATTCTAAATACTCTATGTTTGTTTTTGAATAGTTCATGCAGTTTTATGGCACGTTGTGCTGATGAAAGTTATGAATTTTTGCCGCAGATTTCGTGATTAACTTTAGCGTGGTAAATTTCCTACTCGCTATGCAAACTTTGCTCATACTCTCTGTTTAGAATAGAAAGACATTTATTTATAACAAAATTAATTAACAAAAGACACACTTATGGAATAGGTAAGTGTATAGAGTTGTTATAAAAAGGCTCTCTTCCTAACTCAGGATAATGCTGGCTAAGCTCCTCAGGGGACTTAGGGTTTAGTCACACAGTATTCTATGTCGTTGACTGAGACCATTTGATTCAAGACCCGAAGGCGTACATACGTAATCAATGGCATATTAAATATGCAACGTTCTAAACGCGACTACTTATTCAACGTTCCTATGCAAAATGCAACCGGGCTTATAATATCCATACCTTTTACTGTATCAGTTACCAAATCAAAGCGTTTATTTGTAGTTAAACATAAATAAAATGTACAAAGAGAAAAAAATCGTTACCACTTACAGAAAATACAACGAAAATATAATATTATTATTAAACTTAGTTTTAACTACAAAATGGTTCCAACTCAGCATATGCAGGTGTTAGTAAAAACACCTGCGCTGGTTTTCTGCTGGGGCCTGGGGGACCGAGAAAAAGCAAATTAAAATTTATAAAAGCGAAGTGTTACAGGTACATACAAAACAAATACATACAAAAATTAATTAACGAAATAAATAAAAAAGTAAGTAGAGAGGAATTTAACAAACTAAAAGCTATAATAAAACATCATCTATGTACTAAAAATGTATGAGAAATTATAAAATAGCTGATTCTATACATATACATACAATGTTAAATAGCACTGCTCCTTTTGCCAGTTAAGCATAAATTTCTTCAACTTTAATTTAAAAGTAAACAGACATTTCAGGTACCAAATACCTAGGCGTACACACAGGGTGTCTCGGAACGGTTTGAAAATTTGTAAGAGACGCGAACAAAGTGTGACGGTCACGGAGGGTGTTTTAAAGATCTGTTCTTACATTTTGAGTTACCATGCCTTCACTGGAGAACAACGCTAATTTTGTGTGCGAGCTTACGTATTACTAGCTGCGCCCCGCGGTTTCACCCGCGTGGTGATAGATATTCTGGATATTATACAATATATCTTTATAAATTGTAGCCTATGTGTTATTCTGATGTATAAGCTATATTATTGTAAAGTTTCATTAAAATCCATTCAGTAGTTTTTACGTGAAAGCGTAACAAACATCCATCCATCCATCCATACTTACAAACTTTCGCGTTTATAATATTAGTAGGATTATTGCACCTATGTTCTTTATTGTGTATTTTTTTTTTTTTATTATTAACAAATTGTTAATTCAATCACACAGTATTCGTTGTACAGGGTCTGTTGTGCTGGATTCCAGACCCAGTAAATGTTGTTCTCCCCACGGTTGTCATATTTTGTAATTTTTTATCTTGTTTGTTATATTTTTAAGTGTACAATAATAGAATTGTCTTTCTATCCAGTGTAAACTCGCGCATCAGCGCCGAATAAAACGGGTCCTGTAAAACGGATGCTATGTGAATGCACCCTTACCTCAGCAAAAGGCGAGACGAAACTGCAAAGGCAAACCACTCCGCTATCAGCAAAGAGCTTGGCGACTTCTGCGACCCTCCTGATGTTCTCCTCTCGATCTTCCTTTGTGAAACCCAGGTTCTTGTTCAGGCCTGTCCTCACGTTGTCTCCGTCGAGGCCGTATGCGGGTATTCCTGGGGAACAACAAATTTATTTATTTATTGAGATATAAACATCATTACTGGTTTTTTATTAAGCCCTAAGGCGATTAAGAGGCGACGTGGAAGGCCCAGGATGAGATGGTGCGACGAGCTCGAGGTACATCTTCCATCATGGCCTGTTGCAGCGTTGGATCGCGAGGAGTGGAAGGAGAAAAGAGAGGCCTTTGCCCAGTAGTGGGACAATAACGGCTTAAAATAAAAAAATAAGACGATTCTATACTGGTTTTAACACGTCATCTCTGATACGGTGAAAACCTGGTCTTTCTAGAGGTGTGCTACGTACTTAACTCTAGCTAAATACTGATTTATAAGAGATATGTAGCTGTACAACTGAAAGCTAATTTTTTCGCATGGATTTTATTAAAAGTAGGCAAATAAATAATAAATATTGCTGGACAATTCACACAGCATTATCTAGCCCCATGGTAAGCAGAGCTTGTGTTATGGGTACTGATATACATAATACAATACATTACATAGATAGATATTTTTTATTATACATAGAAAACGACCAGAACACCCGAAACAAATATCTGCAGATCGTACACACATTTGTTCCGAGTCGGGAATCGATCCCGCAACCTCCTGCGTCGCAGGCGGACTTTCGCCCACCGCGCCACATCGGTCGTCAAAATATTAAATGTCTGGGAAAAACATAAAGCTACATTTACATTTAATCAAAAGTGAGGGCAATCGCGAGCAGAAGCGAGTAACAGCGCAGTTATGTAGTTATAGC
Organism: Eupithecia abbreviata; assembly: GCA_943735965.1. Classification (NCBI taxonomy): domain Eukaryota; kingdom Metazoa; phylum Arthropoda; class Insecta; order Lepidoptera; family Geometridae; genus Eupithecia; species Eupithecia abbreviata. Next base: position 8,183,050 of record OX030979.1, on the reverse strand, counting down.
ATTTACATACTCGTAAATGTGTTCAACCTTGTTGGTGTGTTAAGAACAATAATTTTCCGATTCAAAAACCTGGATATTTTTTGTATACAAAGGAGTTACAAAACCTAAGGAATATTAATGGAAAATTTTAGGACTTAAATATAAGGACATTGGTATCATTGAAGCAAAGCACAAAAGTTTGAAACATTTTTGGTTATGAAAGCTCGCATTCATCATTTTATTGATCTCTCTTGTTCGTTTTCGAATTTAAAATAAACATTTTCAGCTCCTCATATGAAATGCGTTGTTGTAATTTGTGTTTTAGTTTTTTTAATACTTACTGTTACCTTGTTTTTTTCTGTTATTGTTAAGTTTTCATTCATAAATATCTTTGTTGACATAAAATATCTTCAAATTTAAACCGGTCTACCTATAGGTATTTGTCTGATGTGTTGTTCATATAGTAATCTGCAGTAAGTATTAGATCAAAATCACAAATATACATATGTACATGCAACCTCCATGCAATGCAATTCATAACAACGACACGGCATTTGTTACGCACGTGAATTTGCACTAGCCCTAATGCTTACCATTGAAAAACAAATCTTATATCAACGGCAGAAGACAGATATTTGCAGGACTAGCGAACTTAAGTTAGTGCTATGAGGTTTGCAATTTGCATGTTTAAATTTCAGGGCATTTATTACTGAAGTACTAACAAATGTAGGTCAGTAACCACGCAGCATTACATACCAAAGAACTAGGCATGTATGTACATTACACGTTTTAGAAACGTAAGGTGCTAAGTTTAACATTTCATTCTCAAATCGAAATTCTTATTAAACGACTTAAACAAGGTGGTTCTATGTTCTTCTATGTGTTGTGTTCTTTAACCGACTTAAATTATTCTAAAAAAGCGGAGGTTCTATATTCGACTATTTATATGTACATATGTTCGTCGATTTCTCCGTTAATTACGGAAGGATTATGAAAATTCATTAGCTTTTGTATAGATAATAATCCCTCTTCGTCCCAAAGAAGAAGAATTTTATTCCCTAGGCATTCGTGTTTATCTCGTCAAGCATAACAAACATTATAATACTTTTTACAAATCACGACAAGCTACAACAATTTATATCTTCGCCAATTCTTTATAGATTTTGATGATTCTTTCGCTGTTGTCTAAAGTTTGATTTTAAGGTGGTCTCATTAAAGTTTGATTCTCGAGCAATTTATATATGCGTGCGCCGCGCCGCCGCGCCGTAAAACGTATCTCCTCATCATCACATGATAATTTTCTGGGCGTAAACAAGAGGTCTACTTAGAAACACACATGTACTTTCATTCGATTCATCCATGTATCTACATAAGACTTATAAGACATTAAATTAAATTAGACTCAAATTTTAACTAGATGTCGCCACCTAAAAAATTATATAACGCCATCGCTGGCTTAAAACTACTTCCAACCCCATTATTCACGTTTTATCGTTATTTAAAACACGCCAAATTATTTCAACGTTCTTTTATGTATGTTCGTCGATTTCTCCGTCAAATATGGAACGGACCGATGATATCAATTTTTTTTTTGCTATTGAGAATGTTCGCGAGATGGTCCCATAAAATTATATTCCCGGGAGTATATAGAATATTTGTGCCGCAAAACTTAAGAAACAGTCTAAATATTAAGGTTTTTGAAGTCGGTTGTAGTTTTTTGAAAACAATTAAACTATTGAGTAATATTTTCATTAACTAAAGACTTTGTAACGTAAACGTTTTCCATTCATCACGACTCTGTTAAATAATATTCAATCGAATGAATAGACGTCAATGGGTTTGCTTAGGTCAACAACGCTATATTTTGCTGTGGGTTTTGTATACGTGGTATTGTTTTTATAGAAGAAAATAAACCTATCAACTTAAACATCCTACAACAACATTTATACTCCGATTAAAAAATCTGATATTTTTAGTATACAAAGGGTAAACCCAAGGAATATTGGTGGAGAATATTTAACGACATTGAGATCATCGAAGCAAATAACAGAAGCTCGTAATAATTTTGGATTGATAGCTTTAATTTATAATTTAATTGAACTTTCGTTATTTTTCAAATGCAAATTAAAAAAATTCGCTGCCTATGTGGGATTATGCATTGTTGAAGTTTGCGATTTAGTTTTTAGTGATAACCTTACTGTTAACTTGATGTTTTCTGTTATTGTTATCAGTATTTGTTAAGTTTTCATTCATTTCTTTGTTGACATAAAATATCTTGGATTCTAAATCAGAGTAAAGTACCTACAAATGTTTTACCTACATACCTCGGTTACATTAAAACAATAGGTAATTTGAGATAGAGAATCGCTACTAGAACTGATTGATTTTAAATTTTAGGAAAGAAGTATGTACTTATGTAATTTAATTAAAAATGGCGATAAGTTTCCTTGATGTAGATTTCCTTGTCTTCCCATTTATACTTGGCATTAGACTAAGCGGCTGTGGTACGCTATTTGTGTCGTATGGTGGAGGCCTATGTCCAACAGAAGAAGTTTGGCTGTTATGGTTATGATGACTTGAATACTTGAAATGAGATTCGAGCACTGACTGGGATAAAATTACAGAGGCCACTGCATGCACTGATTGGTTATGCAAGGTCTGCACATAAGAGCAGTCTTAATTACTACATAGTATAAAACAAAGTCGCTTCCCGCTGTATGTCTGTATGTCCCTATGTATGCTTAGATCTTTAAAACAACGCAACGGATTTTGATGCGGTTTTTTTAATAGAGAGTGATTCAAGAGGAAGGTTTATAAACTATTTGACACATAGATTTCAACGCGGGCAAAGCCGCGGGGCGCATCTAGAAGTAGCACTAGATGCGCCCCGCGGCTTCTCCCGCGGGCGGGATCTAACCAGCAAATTTCGAGTCGACATTTTTGACTGCCAATGTTCGCTATACATAAATCTTACCTTTAGACACGAGGTATGCCTCCAAAGCGAATGCAATGCTGGTCTTCCCCGCCCCACTGAGGCCGGTGAACCAAACTGTGCTGCCTCTGAACGCTCTGCTGCCAAGAGCTCTGCTCCTCTTGGCTCTGGACACCTGGTGCTTCTGTTCCACCACATTTGTGGCTACTTGGGCGCACTGGAACAAGAGTTTTTGAACGTCAGGTGATGCAATGCAATTCGAACATAGAGTTTTTACTGTTCAAAGAGGCGTTATTGGGGCACATTACACGGCAAAGTTAAAGCCATTCCACTTTGCCCCGCCAGTGGGACGCCTTAGTGGGGCAGAGTTAAATAATTGACTATATTTGAAGGTTTGTTCGTAACAGGTAATCCAAAGGTTGCCTGGAAGAAATAGCTAGTAGCGATAAGGCTGCTCATTGTGCAACTGTGTTTCTGTTGTACTGTTTTTCTGTACCTACCTTGGTGTGTGTGTAATAAATAGTATTTGTATTGTAATCTTAGATCCAGCATTGGTTTGATACAAAACAAAATTTACCAATTAAAGTAATCATGTAATTGATAGATATATATTAATGTCTTACATTAGTGCTAACAAAGCTATACTACGTTTTATTTAGGTAACGCATAAGCAAGCCTGAAACTCGATCTTGCAATAGACGAAATGAAAACAACCAGTTAGACCATGAGCGGATGGAGGAGCAAAAACATACGGCACAATGAAACTTATAATATGGGGGAAGGAAGCAAGTATGATTTTCTTAAGTGTATTTTTATATTCAAAGGTAAACTGGTGTTAAGGTATCTAAGGTGTAACCAATCATTGGGCGAGGACATCAATGGTATTATCATCATCAGCCCATGTTAGTCCACAACTGGACATATGCCTCTCCTAACTAGCGCCATAGCCCCCTGTCTTTAGCTTGACGCATCCATCCGCCTGGTATATAGATGTGAACTCGTATCAACAGGTAGTTCAAAGTAAAGCGGAAATTTTAAACCGACAGCAACTTTTCTACTTTGTGTGAAAATTAGTATTTTATTATGTAGTTATCATACCTACATAAATATGCTCGATCGCATAATGGATACATTTTTGATTGCTACGTATCTTTATGAACAAGAATTAAGCAATTGGGTAAACATGTTCGCACCTGTTAAAATAAAAATAGTGCCCAAAAATGAATAGCTACTGCCTAAATCAGAAGACTACTATTTACCGACCTGTATTTATACGAGATACATTCGATTGCTAGACTACCTATCTTTAAGAATAAGAATTAAGTAATTAAACATGTTTCGCGAACTTAAAAATAAAAATAGAGCTCAAAAATGAATATCTAACCTAAATCAGAAGAGTAAATGAATTCGAGATCAACATTCATCTTTGACCTTGCAACAGTAGATTGAAACAGATTTTCATTGTAGGTGATAAAATCATTCGTTGTAACCTTCCTCGTAGATTGACTGACTGAACTGATAATAGGAAATCAATTTAGCCTTCTTTTTGCATAAACATACAAAAATACTACAATTGCAGAAAAAACATCACGAGGTTGTTTTAAGGTTTTGATATTAGGTACTCGCTTGTAATCCATCACACAAGCACTGCTTAGCTTGGGCAGAGATTATATATACAAATCTAACTAAGAATTAAATAATATATTTAGTATTATTAGTTATAAATGTTATAATACATTTATTATAATCTAATTATATCAGTTATTTGATTATTGTCTAATTATTTAATTAACTCGTAACTTATAATTATTATGTGACTTGTAATTTGCTTTTTACCAATAAATTGATTATTCTGATTATTCTGAATTATATTTTTTAAAAGCTTTTTATGTATGTGGTCGATAAACTGTAATCATCTTTCTAAATTTAATTTAACCTTTTGTGTATTTATTTTCTTGTGTGCATTTCCTTATATCGTCGTCTATTGATTTTTACCTAATATTTTTTGTAGGTAAAAATCAATAGACACACACAGTTAAATATGTGGGAACTTTTAATTAGCCCTCAGTAGCATATTATGCATATACGAGTATCATGCATGTTATTTTAAGCAAAGACCTTATAGTAAAATTATGGCTTAGCATAGTTTTCTTAAAATTCGTAAAATAAAAACATCAATATGAAATCTAGTCAAGTTCGTTCAGATAGTGGCTTTACCGATAAAAGAGCCGAGAACATAATAGAAAGGTGTCAAGTTTCGTAGCAAATCCTAATCTTAATTTGTTACGTTTTTTAATAATTTAATTCGTGTCTTGGTTGTTTATATCCACCGCATTTGTTTTAATGGACATAGACATGCAAAATTGCAAGCCTGTAGTTATGATGACATCTAAGATATAGAAGGGACCAAAAGCGTGCCCAATGGTTCGAGAAAGTAAAAATTAAGGCTATTGCGTCGCCAGTTTATTTCCGAATTTGGGTCTAGCGCGCGTCTAAAATATGCTTTAGGCTAGATGATGCTGTGTGAATTATCCAGTATTATTATAATGAATAACATTACTTGCTTCAAATACTTTTAGGCAGGGAAGTAATTATGTGCTTAGGTTAGATACAAAACTTTTAAAACTATCATGGTTATTATCAATAAAGTAATTTACACCGGAATATTATATATTTTAAAGAAGCGTTACATGCTACTCATTTCTATCGATTATAAAATTTTAATCATAAAATAATCTATCACCCACCTGCCCTCCGGCCAGGTGGGTTGACGACCTGCGAAAGACTGCAGGCAGATGCTGGATGCGGCAAGCTGAGGCCAGGACGCTATGGCGCTTATTGGGGAAGCCTATGTCTAGTATTGGTTTTTACATATATGTACATATGTATAGGTTAGCTTGCTACCTTCACCTTCATAAATAGTATAGGGTCTAAGAACATTCTATGGACTCAAACGCTACGTAAAGTTCCTCTTACTCGTACCATCCAAGGTTAGTGAATTATATTACAATATTTCCAACAAACCAATTCCCAATTAGTATCAAGGTTCATATTTTACGTGATAGAATTAATAACTAAACTCATTATGGCCACAAAAGCGCATTATTACTAATAAAAAAGATTACATATCAATATAAATCATTTTTTAATTGTGATAAAGTAGAAATATGCCTGAATATTTAGGTTGGTAAAACTTTATGGGATTGTGCAACATACATATAGCGAGATAGCGAGGTATGTAAGTATGGAATTCCTAGTTTGTAGGTATACCTTCGTGGATCTTAGCATACCTGTTTATCAAACTTTTGAAACTATCATGGTTATATACAAGTTGTACAAGATCGACTGCGGCTGTGGAAGCTCCTATATAGGTCTAACGAAGCGCACTATCCGCGTAAATATCCCGTTTTAAATGACTTTAGTATACCTGTTTATTTTGTTTATTTAAAACTTGATTGCATTATGGCATTATCTACATGCCGACCAACTATTGTTAGCCGTGTTGACGTGCTCAATAGTTTTACAATATATGACTATAATGTATACAGACCTACTACAGAACAAATATAGTAAAAATAAATGTTAACAAAGAAACAAAAAACATCTAATGGTAAAAACAAAAGGAAAGCAAAACTATTGGAGGGAATAACCTTTGCCTGTGCAACATTTGCTTACAAGCATCACTTATTCTACATTACCTACTGTTAGAATTACTAAGAACTAATAATATGTATCGTAACGTAACTAAGTTTTTTTCCTATTGTCCCAAACAGGTATTAAGTTCAAGCACCACACGCTACAGATTTTATAATTAAAAAATCTAGTATTGCTAACCGCACAAATTCTCGTTTCGCATCATAGAGAGCGGTGAAAGTGGAATGTTTACGTAAAGCAACGTAACCGTACGCAACTTGGTGAGATAATGCAATTCAATAACACTAGTAGTGTATGGCAAAACTTGTTTTATCTATGTACCATGTATCGAATAAAAAAATTCCTAGGACGATTTAATATCTATGAAAAGTGCTAATCTTGACATATGATGTTTACATCTATACTAATATTATAAAGAGGAAATGTTTGAATTTTTGTTTGTTTGTATGTAATGAATAGACACGAAAAAAAGAAAAAAGAAAGAAAAAAAAAGAAAAAAAGAAAAATTATACAAAACAAATGAAGCCAAAAAAAAAAAAACATTGAGAAGGGGGAAAAAAAATATATTCCCACAAAACCCAAGGACCGAAGGGTCGTCACCCCTCGAGTTGACGCCGGGGTAATGAGGCCAAGCCTCGAGGCCCCTCTCTGTGCCCCCACCAGGGCCGGAAAGAAATTTATTGAATGAATAGGCTTCGAAACTACTGGACAGATTTGAAAAATTATTTCACCGTTGGGAAGCTACACTATCCCGGTGACATAGGCTATATTATTTTTTCATAAAGTTAGGGATCCGTACTAAAGCCGTGCGAAGCCGGGAAGATCCGCTACCGCTAGTGTTGGATAAAATGATTATTAATATCCTGTTACAAAGGAATAAATTGGTTATAAAATGGTTCGCTGAGTTCCGCTGTTCCCATTAACAGGTCGCCGTCAACGGGAATAATTTTTAATCAGGGCACGCGGCAGCGTGACCAAGCCAAGTTCAAGCAAAGGAACGCGCCGAGTGTATCATTACACGAACCACTTGGTGCCACTTTTGACCCTTCTATAACTCAAAACCTCTTTAACGTAAAAACATAAAACTACGTGTGTTGAATTATATCCATAAGGACATGTAGAAGCCCAAATTTCATGAAGCTAGCTCAAACGGTTACAAAGATATGAAGGTCGAAAAGTCGTAAAAATTCACATTGACTGACTGACATACATATAGTACCTAATTCTAACCTACTTCCAGATGACCTAGAAGGATGAAATTTGGAATCCAGCTCGGTAATTGTGTGTAAGCGTAGGAAAAAATAAAAAAATAAAAAAAGTCAAAAAATAAGTGATGTTAGCAATGACGACCTTATGTCAATGAAATAAGGTTTAAATTCGAATAGAATCCGCATTGCATAGAATAAGCAATAGTACTAACGTCTCCGATTGCGCAATAGAATACAGTGTAGTTGTTAGGGACCGGCAAATAATAGATTCTGTTTTCGAAGTAACTACATATTTTTACTACCTCACACTAGATGTCACTAGTGTAGGGGACGTATTAAGACTTATTTTATTCACAAAATTAATTTTCCAGCAAAAATAACTGTTTTGGTTAATTGTTGTCGGTTGGTTGCCCTATCATTTTCTATGGTTGCAAAATGCTTAAAACGAATACCTGTATATTTTTCAGCTATTAATTTAATCAGAAGAATAATATGATTAAGTCTTTAGGAACTTAAGTTGAAGTAATTTCAGTACATATGATTATTAAAATATATTAACACTGAGCCCTACGTACCTATAAATGTTTATTTCCCATGATACAAAGTATCGCCATCTATTGTCAAGTAGAATTATATTTGGAAACGCCGAGTCGCAATGGAAATGTTCGAGAACTTTTAAAATATGATGCGGTATTCAGAAAAATCCAAAAAGAATTATATTGGTCAGTTGTGTAGTTGAACAAATTTCAGTACATTTGATTATTAAAATATATTATTACTGAGCCCTACGTAGGTTTATTTCCCATGATACAAAGTGTCGCCATCTATTGTCAAGTAGAATTATATTTGGAAACGCCGAGTCAATACGCCTAGTTTTCTTTACAAAAAGTAATGATATCCCACCAAAAACATAAATGTAAAATAGGAGAGCCAAGTTCAATGCAAAAATTATGATTGGCTGTGGGCTTCGCGGCAAAAAGAATTGATATCTGAATGAGTGCCAAGTCAAATCTATGTAGGTTAGATTTGACTTGGCTTGTTTTTATCAGAATTAAAACGTTGAATAACTTTATAAAATGACTGATGTAATGAAAACTGGCCAAGTCAAATCTAACCTACATAGATTTGACTTGGCACTCATTCAGATATCAATTCTTTTTGCCGCGAAGCCCACAGCCAATCATAATTTTTGCATTTAACTTGGCTCTCCTATTTTACATTTATGTTTTTGGTGGGATTATTTTTATTGAGTTCCGTTGTCCCCAATGAATAGGGGACATTGTCAATTGGGAAAACATCACAAATACATCGTAATTAGTAATCATATGATTGTTCTAAAAAAATTAAGCTTCAAATTCCTTAATACTTGTTATTCAGAGTTTTTTTTTGAGACCATCTCGGGATCATACTTCATACAAAATAAAAAAATAAATAAAAAAACATACAGCCGACCGAACATAGACCTTCCTTCTCTTTCGTTTTTTGTGCGGTTAGAGACAAAGTCACATTTCATGACCTAAAACAAGAAAAAAAAACTTATCCCAAGACTTAAAAATAAAACTCCCAGACAGAACATACCTTACCTACCTACCTACAGCTACGTTAAGCTGATTCAAATAGCTATTCGTATGTGCTAGCACGCATAATGAAAATAAAATGTGACATAAACATACTAAAATATCAAAAACATCTAAACTACGTCGTCGTTTCAAATGACCTCTTATTATGTAAGCCCAAAGAAATAAAGGATTTTGAATATTGTTCTTTTTTTATTTCTATCACGACCTATGTACGTAGTAGGTACGTACGTACCGAATGCAGAAAACCTTTTGACCGGGCTTCGGCCGGCTACATACATTTTCTGACCTAAATGTAGTTTACCACTTGCAGTAGTTTAGAGAACGGACGCACCTCATTGATGGTCTTCCGTGAAGATTGTGGACTGGGAAGCATGACAATAAACAATCATAATGTGGCTATAGCGAATATTACGTCATTCCATGCCAATATTTTTTTAAAAGTGTTAATAATAATAATTAAGCATTTATTTTCAGATAACATATATCCATAATTAGGTTAATCTACATCTAAGTCTAGAATCTATTCAAATTCAAATAATTGATTTGTTAGTTAAGTATTTATTTATTATAGCAAGATTATTTAATAACTACAGCAATTAAGTGTCTGTATTGCTGTACATATTAAATAAACTACGTTGTTGCTAAATATTTATACCGATATTTATATGACTTAACAGTCTGAAATGGATTAAAATATGTTATAAATCCATGAAAAGTATGACTGTTTTTCGGCCTCCGTTTGAAATCGACGAAAGAGAGACTGCATCCGCTAAATCAAGAGCACTGACCTAGGTATAATATAAACTTATCTTTAATCAGTTGTACTACTGACAGAAAGGCGTTCTCATTAGGTATGTTTATTGATTATATTCACATAATTATATCAGGTAGTGGTATACATATACACGTTAAGGACAGCGAAAGTATAAAGTTTTAATCATATCAAAACTTATCTTGTTCAGGTACGTCGATGGGTACACAATTCGAATTTCGATAGATTATCGCATTAGATATGCGATAATCGTTAAAATCTTGCAATATAATTCGAAACACAAAATCATCTTACGTCACCAATCGATAAGTTGCTAGTAGTAAAGGTACTTGTGTTAGCATCAATGTTAGATATTGGTTTAAATATATATATATATATATAAATAACATTAACATTGTTTACTCAATGAAATTCACTTTAATATAAATTTTATTGATCAAAGATCAAATTACAAAGCTTCTACATCTTTTAACTAAAATTCAAAACCCCTATACTGCGAGTCATTTCGGAACAATTGTGTGTACGATCTGCAGATATTTGTTCCGGGTGTTTTGGTCGTTTTCTATGTATGATAAAAAAAATCTATCTATGTAATATATAGTATTATGTATATCAGACATCTAGTACCCATAACACAAGCTCTGCTTACCATGGGGCTAGATAATGCTGTGTGAATTGTCCAGCATTATTTATTATTTATTTATTTATTGTCTATGTCACCCAATGGACAGGCAACCCCAACAGTGAGGACAATAGGCTAGGAAACCTAGATCATTGATTACACTTTGCACTAATATAGAGCAAATTAAATTAGAAACTTCATTTCATAGGCTTTAATAACAACGGATCAAGCCCCTATGAGTTACATACAGGAACTAAGATATTATACCTATATGACGTTGTAATATGTCGCGAAATTAAAGCGTGAAAGTGGGAGCCAGGAAGTTAATCTTAAGGAAGTTTTAAGTAGGAGAAAGTCTTAAAGCGTTCAGCTGATAGGTATAGCTAATTCAACAGTTACCGCAACTCATCGACTCTTACGAAATATAATTATAAGAGAGACGGCCAAAACCTTAGCTGCAGCATGACATACAATTCAGTCTAGAGATATTAAACTGAAACGAAAAACCGCCGGGTTCAACGTAAAAGTGTAAATAACAATAACCCAAATAAACACAAACCGTTCTGACATTCCCGTTACCGTTGCCCCACGACGCGATATTGAATTTTTCGTAAGTTTCCGTCACTTTCTGGTTCCTTTGCTCCAAACTCATTTTGATTTTTACAGAAAACACTTTCCCGCGAATTACAGAACGCGATGGTGAAAAACCAAGATGGCGAAACGCGCGTCTCGTCCGGAGCTCGCCAGAATACTGACGAGATCGCGCGTTGATACTGCAATATAAATTGTTACGTCGTCGTCGCGGCAGTTCCGCGGAACAATAGTTATTTACAATTGAATAAATATTTTCACAGGTCTGATTTTCTTTTAGAAATCTTGGGTTTGGAGGTTCCCAGCGATTGTTTATTTTGAGAATTTTATTATGTTATTTTGCTTGAATTGGCAGGACACATATCAGGTTAAAGTAACATTATTATTTTAATCGTATTTTAGTGTTGAAATCTTCACATGCACTTCATGTTTATTTTTACTCTGATATAGCTTGGGCCTGGGTTGTATGATGCTGTGAGAATTTTCTGTGGGCATTTTTTTTTTAAATTTGTTTAGCTGCCTAGCTGAGCTTAAAATACTTAAACCATCATCTGCAGTCATTGATGTACTAAATGTTTTTTTGTTAATACATCAATGTATTAAAAAAAAAATTGTCTGCAGTCGATTTTTTTTTTCATTAAAATAACTTTCAGGCTAAGTTATACAAATTTTCAGATTTTGTCAAAACCTAGCTTTAGCTTAGCTAGCTTTTTTTTAGCTTTTGACTAGCGCTTGATAAATCTGTTACTTATTAGGTACTTATTATTTATTTTAATTTTTAAAACGACTTATTTCGTTCATTCAATTTTTCTTCTAATTTAATGAATATATTACTGTGGCGTTATGAATTACATATTATCATTCATTTGATACAATCATGACATATAGGTATGAACATATTATGAAAAAATCCTTATCCCGAATTTTATCAAATTCGGAACTTTATCTTAAGTCATATCAATCAGTGTTCCATCCATGGTGAGTAATACAAGCTGTTTAAATACGAATAGTTTAATGGTTTTGAAAAAAATAAAAGTGACTTCGGATCCTTTTGTATTTTATTTCATCATCAGCCTATAGCAGTCCACTGCTAGACATAGGCCTCCCCCAATGAGCGCCAAAGCGTCCTGTCTTCAGCTTGCCGCATCCAGCATCAACCTGCAATCTTTCGCAGGTCGTCATCCCACCTAGTCGGAGGGCGTCCTAAACTACGTTTACCGAGTCGTGGTCTCCACTCGAGAACACATATTATATTTAGGTACACTGTTTTTCAAGTTTATTGGAATACATTTTTTTTGTTTATTGGACCAACTTTTATGCATCTAGAATAAATAAAAAAAATATGGACCACCATTTTCCACACGATAGCGAAATAACTATCAGTATCGCGATCCATGATTGACGGAGAAATCGAATAACATACATCAAAAACACCGCCGCCATGCGCCATAACTAAATTACTAGCCGAATACAGAACCTCCTCTTCTTTTGTTTTTTCGTCGGATAAAAACCCCAACAAGGGCATTTGGAAAATTTACCTAACTATGGGTCAAGCGGTGCTCAGAAAGATTTCGACTTCCTAGGAGATAAAAACTTGAGAGGCATATTCTCTAAACAGATATTAAAAAGTCTTTAGGAACTTAAGTTGAAGTAATTTCAGTACATATGATTATTAAAATATATTAACACTGAGCCCTACGTACCTATAAATGTTTATTTCCCATGATACAAAGTATCGCCATCTATTGTCAAGTAGAATTATATTTGGAAACGCCGAGTCGCAATGGAAATGTTCGAGAACTTTTAAAATATGATGCGGTATTCAGAAAAATCCAAAAAGAATTATATTGGTCAGTTGTGTAGTTGAACAAATTTCAGTACATTTGATTATTAAAATATATTATTACTGAGCCCTACGTAGGTTTATTTCCCATGATACAAAGTGTCGCCATCTATTGTCAAGTAGAATTATATTTGGAAACGCCGAGTCAATACGCCTAGTTTTCTTTACAAAAAGTAATGATATCCCACCAAAAACATAAATGTAAAATAGGAGAGCCAAGTTCAATGCAAAAATTATGATTGGCTGTGGGCTTCGCGGCAAAAAGAATTGATATCTGAATGAGTGCCAAGTCAAATCTATGTAGGTTAGATTTGACTTGGCCAGTTTTTATCAGAATTAAAACGTTGAATAACTTTATAAAATGACTGATGTAATGAAAACTGGCCAAGTCAAATCTAACCTACATAGATTTGACTTGGCACTCATTCAGATATCAATTCTTTTTGCCGCGAAGCCCACAGCCAATCATAATTTTTGCATTTAACTTGGCTCTCCTATTTTACATTTATGTTTTTGGTGGGATTATTTTTATTGAGTTCCGTTGTCCCCAATGAATAGGGGACATTGTCAATTGGGAAAACATCACAAATACATCGTAATTAGTAATCATATGATTGTTCTAAAAAAATTAAGCTTCAAATTCCTTAATACTTGTTATTCAGAGTTTTTTTTTGAGACCATCTCGGGATCATACTTCATACAAAATAAAAAAATAAATAAAAAAACATACAGCCGACCGAACATAGACCTTCCTTCTCTTTCGTTTTTTGTGCGGTTAGAGACAAAGTCACATTTCATGACCTAAAACAAGAAAAAAAAACTTATCCCAAGACTTAAAAATAAAACTCCCAGACAGAACATACCTTACCTACCTACCTACAGCTACGTTAAGCTGATTCAAATAGCTATTCGTATGTGCTAGCACGCATAATGAAAATAAAATGTGACATAAACATACTAAAATATCAAAAACATCTAAACTACGTCGTCGTTTCAAATGACCTCTTATTATGTAAGCCCAAAGAAATAAAGGATTTTGAATATTGTTCTTTTTTTATTTCTATCACGACCTATGTACGTAGTAGGTACGTACGTACCGAATGCAGAAAACCTTTTGACCGGGCTTCGGCCGGCTACATACATTTTCTGACCTAAATGTAGTTTACCACTTGCAGTAGTTTAGAGAACGGACGCACCTCATTGATGGTCTTCCGTGAAGATTGTGGACTGGGAAGCATGACAATAAACAATCATAATGTGGCTATAGCGAATATTACGTCATTCCATGCCAATATTTTTTTAAAAGTGTTAATAATAATAATTAAGCATTTATTTTCAGATAACATATATCCATAATTAGGTTAATCTACATCTAAGTCTAGAATCTATTCAAATTCAAATAATTGATTTGTTAGTTAAGTATTTATTTATTATAGCAAGATTATTTAATAACTACAGCAATTAAGTGTCTGTATTGCTGTACATATTAAATAAACTACGTTGTTGCTAAATATTTATACCGATATTTATATGACTTAACAGTCTGAAATGGATTAAAATATGTTATAAATCCATGAAAAGTATGACTGTTTTTCGGCCTCCGTTTGAAATCGACGAAAGAGAGACTGCATCCGCTAAATCAAGAGCACTGACCTAGGTATAATATAAACTTATCTTTAATCAGTTGTACTACTGACAGAAAGGCGTTCTCATTAGGTATGTTTATTGATTATATTCACATAATTATATCAGGTAGTGGTATACATATACACGTTAAGGACAGCGAAAGTATAAAGTTTTAATCATATCAAAACTTATCTTGTTCAGGTACGTCGATGGGTACACAATTCGAATTTCGATAGATTATCGCATTAGATATGCGATAATCGTTAAAATCTTGCAATATAATTCGAAACACAAAATCATCTTACGTCACCAATCGATAAGTTGCTAGTAGTAAAGGTACTTGTGTTAGCATCAATGTTAGATATTGGTTTAAATATATATATATATATATAAATAACATTAACATTGTTTACTCAATGAAATTCACTTTAATATAAATTTTATTGATCAAAGATCAAATTACAAAGCTTCTACATCTTTTAACTAAAATTCAAAACCCCTATACTGCGAGTCATTTCGGAACAATTGTGTGTACGATCTGCAGATATTTGTTCCGGGTGTTTTGGTCGTTTTCTATGTATGATAAAAAAAATCTATCTATGTAATATATAGTATTATGTATATCAGACATCTAGTACCCATAACACAAGCTCTGCTTACCATGGGGCTAGATAATGCTGTGTGAATTGTCCAGCATTATTTATTATTTATTTATTTATTGTCTATGTCACCCAATGGACAGGCAACCCCAACAGTGAGGACAATAGGCTAGGAAACCTAGATCATTGATTACACTTTGCACTAATATAGAGCAAATTAAATTAGAAACTTCATTTCATAGGCTTTAATAACAACGGATCAAGCCCCTATGAGTTACATACAGGAACTAAGATATTATACCTATATGACGTTGTAATATGTCGCGAAATTAAAGCGTGAAAGTGGGAGCCAGGAAGTTAATCTTAAGGAAGTTTTAAGTAGGAGAAAGTCTTAAAGCGTTCAGCTGATAGGTATAGCTAATTCAACAGTTACCGCAACTCATCGACTCTTACGAAATATAATTATAAGAGAGACGGCCAAAACCTTAGCTGCAGCATGACATACAATTCAGTCTAGAGATATTAAACTGAAACGAAAAACCGCCGGGTTCAACGTAAAAGTGTAAATAACAATAACCCAAATAAACACAAACCGTTCTGACATTCCCGTTACCGTTGCCCCACGACGCGATATTGAATTTTTCGTAAGTTTCCGTCACTTTCTGGTTCCTTTGCTCCAAACTCATTTTGATTTTTACAGAAAACACTTTCCCGCGAATTACAGAACGCGATGGTGAAAAACCAAGATGGCGAAACGCGCGTCTCGTCCGGAGCTCGCCAGAATACTGACGAGATCGCGCGTTGATACTGCAATATAAATTGTTACGTCGTCGTCGCGGCAGTTCCGCGGAACAATAGTTATTTACAATTGAATAAATATTTTCACAGGTCTGATTTTCTTTTAGAAATCTTGGGTTTGGAGGTTCCCAGCGATTGTTTATTTTGAGAATTTTATTATGTTATTTTGCTTGAATTGGCAGGACACATATCAGGTTAAAGTAACATTATTATTTTAATCGTATTTTAGTGTTGAAATCTTCACATGCACTTCATGTTTATTTTTACTCTGATATAGCTTGGGCCTGGGTTGTATGATGCTGTGAGAATTTTCTGTGGGCATTTTTTTTTTAAATTTGTTTAGCTGCCTAGCTGAGCTTAAAATACTTAAACCATCATCTGCAGTCATTGATGTACTAAATGTTTTTTTGTTAATACATCAATGTATTAAAAAAAAAATTGTCTGCAGTCGAATTTTTTTTTCATTAAAATAACTTTCAGGCTAAGTTATACAAATTTTCAGATTTTGTCAAAACCTAGCTTTAGCTTAGCTAGCTTTTTTTTAGCTTTTGACTAGCGCTTGATAAATCTGTTACTTATTAGGTACTTATTATTTATTTTAATTTTTAAAACGACTTATTTCGTTCATTCAATTTTTCTTCTAATTTAATGAATATATTACTGTGGCGTTATGAATTACATATTATCATTCATTTGATACAATCATGACATATAGGTATGAACATATTATGAAAAAATCCTTATCCCGAATTTTATCAAATTCGGAACTTTATCTTAAGTCATATCAATCAGTGTTCCATCCATGGTGAGTAATACAAGCTGTTTAAATACGAATAGTTTAATGGTTTTGAAAAAAATAAAAGCGACTTCGGATCCTTTTGTATTTTATTTCATCATCAGCCTATAGCAGTCCACTGCTAGACATAGGCCTCCCCCAATGAGCGCCAAAGCGTCCTGTCTTCAGCTTGCCGCATCCAGCATCAACCTGCAATCTTTCGCAGGTCGTCATCCCACCTAGTCGGAGGGCGTCCTAAACTACGTTTACCGAGTCGTGGTCTCCACTCGAGAACACATATTATATTTAGGTACACTGTTTTTCAAGTTTATTGGAATACATTTTTTTTGTTTATTGGACCAACTTTTATGCATCTAGAATAAATAAAAAAAATATGGACCACCATTTTCCACACGATAGCGAAATAACTATCAGTATCGCGATCCATGATTGACGGAGAAATCGAATAACATACATCAAAAACACCGCCGCCATGCGCCATAACTAAATTACTAGCCGAATACAGAACCTCCTCTTCTTTTGTTTTTTCGTCGGATAAAAACCCCAACAAGGGCATTTGGAAAATTTACCTAACTATGGGTCAAGCGGTGCTCAGAAAGATTTCGACTTCCTAGGAGATAAAAACTTGAGAGGCATATTCTCTAAACAGATATTAAAATGTTAATGGGTGGCAGGTATCGGATAAAAGTATTTTTATAAATCTGGACAATATACGTGTGGAGAAACAGATCTACAGGCAAACTTTGGTCATATTTAAACCTTAATTTTTATTACCTGCTTGATTTAAAAAGCTATTCATTTTTAACATCAAAAAGAAGCGTTTTTAATTAATGGCGTAATATAGGTATAATAATAACGTGTCGCGTTAGGGGGTAACTTGGCTGACTATCAATTGCGTGTCTAGCTGTAGAAAGGGATTTCAGAATAATATTCACTATGGAACAATATATGTAATGGGTCTGACACGATCTCAACAAAAACAACTTCCTAACAATCAATTTATTAGATTGTGAAGGTCCCCATTTATATACCCTTAACCTCTTACCAGAGCAATTTAGGTATTCAGTTTAAATTGGTATGAAATAATTATGCACATGCAATAGGTTTTAGTTTTTCCTTTGTAGTTAAGAGTGGGCCTTCCTTGCTGAGGACCAAGATTAGTGGAAAGATGGGAGGAAGGCCATTGTCCTGCAGTGGGCGAATATAATTATAATATTAAACAAAATTGGTAGTTTTAGAATTTAATATTGTCTGGAACGGTGATGAAAAATGCACCCTAATAAAATAATTAATTTTGTTTATAATTTTTTGGTTATATCAAACTGCACACTACAGATAATGTTTTGGCCAGCTCACTACCATACCGGCTCGACGCATCAGTACAAACTCTTCATGATGGGAACAGCACCCAACTTCTCAGCCATTTAGCTATTACCTGTACAGGGAGTATTCTTTTTAATAAAACTTAGAAATCAGCAGGTAAAATAACGAATAATGTAGGCTGAAGAAAAATAATTAAAAATGTTAGGCAGAGGTCATTACTTGCCATCTTTGATACATATGTTTTTACAAATAAATTATCTTTATCTTTATTGAGCTTTACCTGCCTTGGGTGGGTAGGATCTCGCATTTTAATGGGAGCATTCCCACAGTGGTAAAGGACCTAAATTTTTACTTTTTGAATCAGTTATTGGTACCTTCTTTACCTAACTCAGTTTAATTTAAAGTTAGTAAGATCATTTTCATTTTAGCACTAAGCTATCTTCTGAATACAAACAATAACTGGACATTCACTAACCTACTATCTAAACAAATTAGTAGTGTGTTCTTGAAACTGTAAAATAAAAAAAACCAGCTTATATTCGTAATAGATACCCAAAACTATTAGTATATTCTGCAGTTCAAAAATAAAAAAATTACGAGACCCATAAACGTCAGGTCTGTAGAACTTCTGGTGCGGTTTTTGGAAATTCCCTATCTACAATAAAGGCAATGTTTTATTAAGTTACCATGTGAGCAGACCGGTGGACAGAAGCTAGTAAAATTATTTAATGGCCTTGACTAAAATATTCCTTTTTTGGTCACTGGCACAAGTTCATTAGTTTTACCTACTGATTAAAGATTACATATATCTGATAGTATTGTTTATGATAGTAGGCGTGGCATGCATGCCTGATCAAAATGGCTTTTTCGAGGAAAGTATATGGCTATTATGATAATCTCTAAATAATACTACCATAACACAAGCTCTGCTTACCATGGGGCTAGATAATGCTGTGTGAATTGTCCAGCATTATTTATTATTATTATTATTAATTAAATCATATCCAAATAAGTTCGATTTGATAAGTTGATAAGTTCCCATGAACTTCCTGGGAGAAGGTCGCATGTTCAAGTACAGTCCTCAGTACGGGAATGCATTAACCAACTACGCCACAAAATCAAGTAACTTGCATTATGTTATAAGTCGAAAATCTGCCCACGATTGGATAAACTTCGATGTTCTCCTATAGGTGGAGCTAAAGGCGCTAGAGTCCGTAGGAAGTCCCAAATAAACTTCCCCGGATACTGACTTGATTTTGTGGCGCTGTGGCAGAGCTGTGAGCAGAGCAGAGCAAATTTTCCTTCGCCGCTAGTATGTAGCAGAGTAGTAAAGAATTAGCACACAGCCAGATCATAAAAATTCTGTGCACGGTGTGGTCAGGTCTAATTTTAAAACGAAGGAAGCAGATGGATGACGTTGAAATGAACAACCTTACCACCAAGTTGTTTCGGGCGCATCACCAACTCATACCTCTCGTTTCAGGTTTATTGTTCTCCTATTTTGTTGTTTGTCGTATTTTTGTTTATTATTGTGTATTTTCTAAATATGAAGTGTGCGACCACCCTAAAAAGTCATATAAATACCGTCACATAAATTTCGCGAGTTCGTTCCGCTAACCGTTGCATATTTTTCGGTATTGGTTTTATATTCCTAACTATTTTGGAAACTGCCAATATCAATCTAAAATGCTACGGCCTGCCGTCGTCTTAGCTTCCTTGACATTGTTGTTAATACCACCGCACCAAACTCCAAGATTACTGCAGATCACTCTGCTTGCTGTTATTAATATTCATCGATTTTTACTTACTACCGCATAGGTATATGCTCTATAAATTGTTTGGTAATCTACTCGCCGTTACTTAGCTACCTTTAGTTGCTATTACGAAGATCAGGATTGTTGACTCCCCAACATCATCATCATCATCATCATCATCATCATCATCATCATCATCAGCCTATAGCAGTCCACTGCTGGACATAGGCCTCCCCCAATGAGCGCCCTGTCTTCAGCTTGCCGCATCCAGCATCTACCTGCAGTCTTTCGCAGGTCGTCACACCCAAGTATATTTACTTTTGTTTAGGGGGTGGAAAACTGTCCTGGGTACCAACTTACGCTATGCCGCTAATGAATGTGCATGATTGATTCTGGCTCAACTCAGACCATACAGCGATAACTGGCAAGCATGTACTTTTAAGCCATTCCTTACAGGCGTAAATGTTCCATTAAAATAGTTATTGCTGTATGAATGCTGTATGAAATGAGATTTAATTCTTACATTTGAACAGCATATGAACACAAACTCATTTCAACAAAGGTTTTGAATTATTGTTGTTTAAGCAAACTTACATTAACATACTTTTTTAATTAACGACATAATATGAATAAGCATTTCATTCATGCAAGGTTACAATTTAAAAATTATTGATGATAGCCGCCAGAGATAACATGAAACAGAAAGGGCATAAGATGCTGGCTTTCTTAAAAGTAATAGGTAGATATAGTTATGTACACAGGCTGTCTAAAAGGAAAACTGAAGATTGGTTGAATGTTGTGTTGTGATTGTGACCAAAACTAAACTATTATGTACCGTAACATTTATGTAAAGGACTGTTACAAAGCTAAATAACAATAAATATGATTGGAGTATTCAATAAAAGAAATAATACCAAATAAATAAAACAAATCAGGAAAATAATAATATTATTTACTCACAGTCTTTAACTTCTTCTTGGGACCTCCTGAGGGTCCGTCGATATCACCCGCATCCATCTTATATTTCGCTATGAATCTGTTGTTGTTACAAAACTGCTAGGTTTATTAATATCAGACACAAACGGCTAAAATAATTTTCTTTACCATCACAACTCACAAGCAAAAAGTAATTTGTCACAAATGAAATGAAAATTGACTGTAGGTAGGGATACCGGAGGGAGGAGGGAGCACAAGCTCCCCAGAGAGGGGAGGAGGGGAGAGAGGAAAGGAAAAGAAGATTGGCTGATTTGGCAGTTAAGTGACATGACAGTTTCATTTTGTTTCGCACAATGTTTCCAGCTTCTCTATAAATTTGGTTAGACCTATCTAGATCACAGAATAATATATCCTTATAGAATCTTGATGAAAACGACAACAACGACTGCATGCAACAATGATACTATGACGACACAACACAACGTTTTCATAACATTAAATGTTGTCTCAATCAGCTTAAAAAGTAACAAATATGAAACGAACATAAAAACACGACAGACGACGACGACGTCCTCGATGATCGGAAACGGGTTTATTTATTTAAAAACTTTATTGCACTACTAAGGGTACAAAAGGTAGGCTTAATGCCAAGGCATTTTTTACCTGCGGACCACACCTGGGTGTCATTAATTCAATTATTATATTCATCAATTATTAAAAAATCTTGAAATGCAAATGGCAGCAGTTTAAACTTGTACACCATATCTTTATATTATCTTTGCTTGTACAAGTGATAACGTCATTTCTGGCGTATATTCCTGTCCAACACAAACACGGAGGGAAAGGTTTTGTTGAGCCTCTAATCTAAGTGGTTTTAGTTTATGGTGGAGAGTGCGGTGCACTGACGCGTGCGTATCATGCGGTTGTAAATGAATCTGGAGCAGACGTACGTCTCAAATACCCATTTTTTTGTTTTTATTGACAACTTATTGGCAACCAACGACGCTAGTGACGGTGATACTTGTCAATAATTCTAGGTTCATTATCGTCGTAGGATTTTTAAAAATAAGGAAACAGTTTTTTATGTTTTGAGTACGTTTGCAAAATACCAAAGCATAATAATTTCCAAATAACGTAACCCTTCTTTTTGCGCAGTTCAATGGTGGCTTTATTGTGTCTTTGGTTGGCGGAGACACTAAATCAAACATGACTTGACAGGGATAGCACAACATTAAGACATTGACAACAGATGCACTTCTGACAGCGCCCTTAAAATTGAAGAATTGAAGTGACTCTCTTGCTCGCTCCTTCCTTCCTTGACTCAAAATCACTTTATCTGTTTCACTCACTCATAACAAAGAGGAGGTCAATACAACTCTCTCTCTCTCCCACTGACTGACGAATGAGAGAGAATGAATGAATCAAATTTTTTTTAATCAAAAAGCTGCATTGCATTGTTCATGTCCGAGCACGGATTTTTTATCTGCTCTGAGAATAAAATAACTGCTGAGTTGACTGAATTATTTTATTTTGTCCTATCAATCTCAGTCATAATTTTATGAATGACAAACGTACCTACATACTGACGGACAAAATCAGTGTTAAATTTACATCTCTGTAAACCTAAGTACTTTTTGTAAACATCGCCCCACATACCTACTTGTAAACATCGAAATGCCAGCTGTAACATCAACGACAGAGGAACAAGATGAAGAAGAGCAGAAAATGTGGAGTGCTCTCAAGCGCTACATCATTAGAGAAAGACAGAGGAAAAAGGAAGGTAAGATGGCTTCCGCTAAATTAAATTGGTTCTTGCCAATGCTGCCACCACGGCCAACTTCTAGTTTTCAAAAGAAAGATATACGACGGTACGAATTCTATCAAATGATCCTGCTATCTATGGTCCTGCTCATGAAGGAAGAAAAAAGATGTTTATTTGTTATAGAAATGCGTAGGGTTTGAATGTAGTTGACTACCTACCTATTCACAATCCTATTCATATCTATACTACAGAATGGAACAAGAACATAATTCTTCTACACCTGCATTAAATTATAGGCTATTGTTGTGCCCTGACAGGGTTTTTATGCGTTGGGTACTTACCCACTAAGATATAGATCCTACACAAGTAACTAACTGTATCCATGAAATCACAATAAATTATAGGTATGAATATGAATTTTTATCCGAGCAAAACATGTGTCACAGCAGAACTTAATGTAATAAACTCCCATCCATGAAAGTTATAACAAGTATTTTATTTCAGAATATGAAGCAGAAGTTGAGGAAGAGAAACTCCGAAAGGAAAAGGAAGCAAGGGAACGGCAAGATGTCATGACACTCGGTAAGATATGTTATAGTTATAGATACAACCAGATCATTAATCATTGTTGTCTGCATTAAATATAATGGTTGAGCTATGCGTTGTGAAAAGCACACAAGATGGGACTGAATGGTCTCATTGAGGCAACAACCCCATCCACACCCACGGTAAAGTCCTATTCCGATATTTTAAGAGAGTAGGGATGGTTAGGGCCTGTTTAGACTGTGGACAATGCACTGCACTCCCATGTGAGATTTTTCTTCTGATTGGGATCTTCAAAAAGGGTCTTCTAAGAGATTTAAAGGGTCAGAAATGCATTTTATGTCCCTGCCTTGCTGGAGTCCATAGCCACCTTCGTGGTATTATAAAAAGATGTTAGCACAGATTTCGTTACCCCACTAAGAATTAGAATCAGGTTGTGCTTTTGTAGTATGTTTATGCATGCACTGCACAACTTCTCAAATGAAGATTAACCATCAACTACTTTTTTAGTTAATTTAACACCACTAGAGTGTTTAGTGAAAACACAGTAGGTTGGTGATAGTTTATTTTTGTTCAACATTATATGCATATCAAATCAATAATTTGAAATGCATACTTGTTATGTAGGTATTTAACCCTCGGCATGCCTGGTAGGGTCCCTCAGACCCACCAACGCAGAAAAACCGTTGTATTGTATCCGAATTCGAATTTCGCACTTTACCGCTCTCAGTAGCTGACCGTTGTGAACCCCTTTACGCCAACCACTAGATTTCACAGTCCGGGCCCCACCAGGCACGTGGTGTAACATTTTTAAGTGCAAACTGCTTTCAAAATGAGGCTCTAGAAAACCACCACCAGGCATGCCGAGGGTTAAAGTAAAATCTTAGCAAATAAAAACGAAAATGTTACAGAGGAAACTAAAGAACAGATAGAGCAGCTGGAACAAAAGCTGAAGCAACTTGAGAAAGAGAAACAACAATTGTTCATGCAGCTGAAGAAAGTGCTCAATGAGGATGAGGTTAGAAAGAGACAGCAACAGAAGGAAACTAAGTGAGTAAACAATACTTTTCATATTTAAATCGCTGCGCCCCGCGGCTTCGCCCGCTTGAAAATCTATGTGTCAAATGATTTATAAACCTTCCTCTCATATATCTATTAAAAAACCGCATCAAAGCCGCGGTTCTCTTTTACTAGCGACATCTCTGGGCGTGCATCGGAACTAATCGACTAATCTTTATACAAAATCAAAAAAAAAAGGAAAATGTCTTTGTACAAAAAAATCCTCTAGACATAGGGGTTTAAATATACACAAAAGTAAGTTACTGCCCTTCCTCTGGTGACATCCCCAGACTGAGTTGGTGGTATCGATTGTTACACCGTGATCACCACACATTAAATCTATATATCTATATTTCCAGTGAGATGCAGCAGCAAAAGATGCCAATGGGCAACATCCAGATGCCCATGTTCTCTATGCCGAGCGGCACGGGACAGGGCGAGCCACCGCCGAACCAGGGAAGACCGCCTCCACTCAGTTCTCATATGATGAACAAGGTAATATTATCATACAAACAGGCAGGTGATCTATGATAAGATAATCGAAATGTAATAATCATAAAAATAAAAGAATACTTAGTTTTTTATTTATAATATTTGTTAATCCGACTAGCATTTGTATAGAAAATAAGTAAGTGTAAAAATATGCAAGCTAAATTTTTAAGTATAAGGTTTATATAACATTAAAATATGAGGATTTTGTCCACGAGAGCTACTGCTGACAAACTGTTACACAGTTTGGCAGAACCTACATGTAATGTAGTTTTAGTTATGAAAAATAAAACTACATACATAGATTTGGATGCCGATGGATAACATCTAGATGGCCAAGTTCTCTATGCCGAGCTCCACAGGGCGAACCAGGGCAGACTGTCCTAACAGTTCTTTTAATGATGAAAAAAAAAGATTATCATGCACTTACATTTAGAATTAACTAGAAAATATTAATACTCTAATATAATTAACTCTGTCATCAGCCGCTAGTCCGTGGACCGATCCAAGCAGGCGTGAAGCGCACGCGCAGTCCATCCCCTACCTACGCACTGTACGCACACAGGCTGCATCAGCCTATGAAGCATCAACAGGTGTATCACAACTCCGAGCATAGTAAGTTTAAGTTTACTATGTATTCAGTTTCCTCAGCGAATGGCTTAATAATACTTAAAGAATTTCCACCAGATTCATCGATGTTAAAGCTGAAAAAGCCGGTTCAACAAAGCTGTATTTCTATATATCAAAGCCAATGTGCTGCGATATTCGCGTCATCTCGACGATGGCTAAAAGTAGCGGTTCTCGCTACGACAGATTTTGGAGATACTGATCATACTAAGTATGCGAGGCAGAATTATTTGCAAAAGTCGCTAATGTCACGAAACAAAAACACGCCATAAAAGAGATGCGACGCGAGTTGAAAAAGCGTAGACCGGAAACTGATGACATGACATGAAGTGTATCTGTGTTGCCGGTGTCTGTCATGGTGCGAAATGCCCTCTTCTAAATTGCTTGTCGTAGAAGTATAGCTTTTTCTGACTGGCTGAGAGCTGACCCTTAGCTCACACCAGGATGCAACGCGATAGTGCGCGCACAATAATTCAAAATTGAACTTTATTTGGTACGCGAAAAGATAGAAATTGGTGCAAGCGGAGAGTTTTATAATTTTTAGCTTTTTTCGTAGTAAACAAAGTTATATTTTGAATGAAAGTGCGTGTAGCGACGCGTCTCGGTTTGAGCTGACCCTAAGAGTATTTCGCGTTGATATGTAGAGTGCCCCTCAGATAGAATTTGACAAGCTAAGCGCTGAAAACAATTAATGTTAATTTGAGTCACAAAATCTATTAATACTATAAACATTATCCTAGCGGCATAAGATTGAAATTACCCTGTATTTTTTTAGATTATTATATAAAACGTAAGTGTATTTTGCAGAAGTTGAGGATGGGCGAATGGGACGACAAATGCGAGCGGTCCTGTGGAACAGTGAGTTGAAAACTAGATGTCGCCACTGTCGCTTACCCTTTATACCATACCTTTCGTGTTCATTTTCTTATATCTCTTTTTATTTTCATTCTGTTTCATCATTGGCATTGCATTGTGTTTTTGTGAGCATTGAATTCGCCAATAACATCTATTGACATATTCACTGCTCATTTCTATCTTATTTAAGTTACTTTACTGCCATGCGTGCCGTATCTAGTCGCCGTATAGTAGTTTTGACTTTTTGAATAATGGCTTTCTTCTTGTAGCTGGATAAGCCTGTTCTGTTCTACTTCGATAGCCGTTTTGTTTATTTATTGTGTTATTATTAGGCTCATCAGTCAATTTAGAGCAGGGTTGGAAAAAAAACAGTTTTTTTTATATTTTATAAAACAAACAGTTCAAAATGTTTAAAACAAGTGTTTTTTTTGTTTTTTATGTTTTTTTTTTAATTATCAATTTCAAATCAATTAAGCGAATAATAAAATAATCCATTTCTAAACTATTTCCTAATTCACATTAGTAAAAATTAACAAAACGATAAATATTTACTTTTGTTGCATATCTCAGTACCTCTAATCTAATTATTAAAAATTATTATACACTAATTTATTAATCAATACAAAACACTTTACATACACCTTGTATGTAGTGTTGTAGGAAGGTAGAGAAGTAGAGAGAGAGCGGGGAATAGGTACTGTACCCACTAATCCAGTGAATTACTTTCTTTCGACGCCGACATAGGGACTTTCCCTGCGGGACTTTACTGGCGGGGAGTTACCTATGCAGTGTATAAATACCACAGCCTGTCTGTGGTATTTATACACATTCATTTGCAATTAGAGGTAGTTTTAAACCCTGTTTTTTTCTTAATATAAAACATAGTTTTATTTCAAACTGTTTTAAACATTGTTTTAAACACGTGTTGTAAAACAACTTGTTTTAATCATGCCAACCCTGATTTAGAGCTCTAATCTAGTCTGTTTCGCTAGCTAGAGGCTTAGAAAATCACTATTGTTCACAAGTGAACGATATTTTTGGTGAGAGTGCTGATATTAATTCACGAGATAGAAAAGCGGTAAAGAAATAAGCCACGAGCGTCAAATCAAATCAACGGGTTATAAATTTGTATGCTAATGCTCGCCTTAAACTGCGTTATCCGCGTAAAATTTGCGTAATAATGCTGACGATACGTTATGTGTTAAATAGTATGGTACATATACGTTGGCGTACAAAATGACCCGCGAGATTTTTAAAACCGTTTTCGAGCGGGAGGGGTAATAACTGTTGTGCAATAGTTTCTCACACTATCTTTCTCCACAGAACAACCGACACAGCCTCAATACGCTCAAAACGTAGGCAACAACTCCGTATCCTCAACATCGTACTACATGAATAGCTCTGGCGTGGTCGGCGTCGTGGGCGAGCGTCCGCCGCCGCTGCTGTACGCACATCACGCGCACACGCCGCACACACCGCACACGCCGCATCACGCGCCTTTAATGTACGCGCCGCAGCCGCAGCCAACGCATATGTACATGGACATGCTTAAGAACAGAGACAATCATCAGGACAAGAAAGAACAACAGGTTAGTGGACTATCATACTAGGTAATTCCTTTCCATTCGTGAAAGGAACTAGGCTAAATTTAGTGCTGCACGGACGACCATACAATCGCCCGTATACGGAACATTAAAGTAAAGTAAGTAAAAAAGTAAAAAATCATTAATTTCTTTAGGCTTACAAAATAAGCACTTAGACAAGTCATATTTTATATATAAATTATTATCAAATACAATTATTTTACTGTTCACTTCAATTTTTTGTCCACTAGTGGAAGAAGTGAAAAGAAACCACTAGCATGTTCATCTCTTATATGTCTAATACATGGTTATTTGCCTATTTAAGTCTAAATATAATATGATTCGATACATGTCAATATTTAAGTAAAGCTATGCACAACAACAAATTACTTACTACATACTATTGTCGGTGCTTTCGGTCGTTTGACTGTTTTATTCTCCACGGATTTCTGCGCGACTGTACTTGTTCGTGCCGTAGGTTGGACAAATGAGATTTAACTGGAAAGGAAGGCGATTTATGGCGGTTGCATGCAGTATCAATGGGCGATGGATGTATTGACGCGGCTCAGGATCGCTTTTTGTAGCGTTGTTTGGAAGGCTAGTTTAGCCTACATTATTGCAATGTAGGCTGTTGATGAGGCAATCTGTCTAACACCAATGCGCTGTCAAAGTGTGCGTAGCCTTAGTGACAATAAATGAACAAATAATGCTGTACAATCCACAGCATAACTTAGCCCCAAGCTAAGCCGAGCTTGTGGTATACATTTAATGAATATACTACGTAGATAGGTATTATTTAATTACAAAGTAAATACTCAATACAATGTTAACCTATGTTTCTTAACATCAAATGGGCTGTGTTTGTTCCTTCTTCAAATCACACAACAATAAATCAAGCTAAGCCGAGCTTGTGGTATGAATTTAATTAATATACTACATAGATAGATATTTTTAATTACATATAGTAAATACCCAATACAATGATACCATAATGGCCGTGTTTTTATTCCTTCTCCAAATCATACAACAAAAATTAAGCAGACATTGTTGTATGAATCTAATGAATATACTACGAGTACATGTGTCTCAACATCAAATGGGCTGTGTTTGTTCCTTCTCCAAATCACACAATACGAATCAAGATATATATCAATTTGTTCACAGCCCCAAGTGCTGATCGGCCTGAGCGAGGCGCACCACCCGTCTGTAAGCAGCGGGTACTCGCAACAGCCGCCGGTCAGCCGACACATGGCGATACACCCGCCGCAGCATACTAATATTCAGGTCAGTAGACAAGTATAATCACGTAAAGAATGCACCTTGCCTACTAACTTTGTCTGTCTAAGCTCTGATCAGTGCTCTTGCACCAGCAATACAGATTATTCATTTTCGGTACTATAATCTCTCTGCTAAACGTAGCAAGAAATAAATAAAAACAATGGGACAAAAGGTACAGTCACAATTTTACTACTTCATATTCTATTGACACATTTATCACCATACTAATATGTGTTAGTATGGTGATAAATGTGTCAATAGTGTCTATCACTTAGTACTCTGGCGCCGCTGAAAACCAGCGCTGCATTGGCACCCGAATCAATGAAGCATTTAATGCTGAGCCGGTAGCCTATTTGTGTTCTCGCCGTTAAATTGTTTTTATTAATTCCTAATTTGTATTATTTTAATATTTTGTAACGCAAATAAACATTTTCTATTTCTATTACATCATTCTTTCTTGTTGCAGACAGCAAAACCCGGCAGCATCACCCAAGGCTACCCAGTACAGCAGAGCAACAACGTTGGCACCAACATATACCCAGCCCGGCACCGGTACTAACTGTTACTTCTCCGGACAGTTCCGGAGACCTCCAAACCAGTTGTAGAGGAGACACCTTGCATTGTACTGTCTGAGGATGAAGATGAAAGTGCTAAATAAGTTAATACAGGCTCGTGATTTGAAACTTAATTGTGGAAAATGGTGGGTTTGTGGTCAAAATTTTTGTTAAGGGTGCTGTTGTGCTAAGACAAATCGCTGGTGTTAACTACCAGGAGTTTTCACTGCAATATCTGACCGTAAAGTAATCAAGAAAAAGCTTGTTCGAAATGAAAATGAAATGTTTTTATTTCTTTAAGCTTACAAATAAGTACTTAGACAGGTCATATTTTATACTATTCATTATTATCAATTAAAATTATTTAATAGTTCACTTAAATTTTTTGTCCACCAGTGGAAGAAGTGAAAAAGAAACCACTAGTATGTTCATAACTTATGTGTCTAGTACATTTGATTTGCTTGTCTGTAAGTTGGTAGATTTTAAGTTGGAGCAAAACACGTTCCAATCTTTTGTATCTTCTAGAATCTAGGATTATCTAGAATCGAGATAATCCGATATTTTGTAAGAAGCTTTTTTACAATGAATATGTTTTTGAGTATCCGACCCACTTTTTAAACATTCAGACTCAAACGAATGTTTGCAGAGCATAAAAACGTTTTTATTATTAATAATCAAAATTAAGTTATCATAGTACACCCACAAAGTTTTGGCGACTTTACCCTAAATCCTTTTTATAAAAAACAAAATAACACTAAAAGGGATTTTAATATAAATTATATTATAAAAAAATATTTTTTTTTATTTTAATTATGTAGACATTCAGAAGTAAGCAATCAGCAATAAACCACAACCACCCAAAGTAAGAACTTCTTTCTTTATCATTTAATAATTTAAGCAAATAATACAATCCACACAGAATCACCTAGCCCCAAGCTAAGCAAAGCAGCATTTAACAAAGAAGAAATTTAGAAAAACTTCCGTCTCATTAATAAAGATCAATGGCCATTGTATGTTACAATATGTAAGGTGTGTGTTCTCTTTGCAATAGACACAGTCAAGTGACAATCAGTGCAGTGAACTGTTTTTAGTTATAAGCATAAATTACAAACAATATTATTAATAATTCATAACATAACTGTTAAATAGTAGAAATAACAATTTATAAGTGAATATTAAACATCCTATTCAAACCATAAGAAGTAAATGTTGTAAATTATTCTTCCATGCTATTCTATTTATGTTAAAGTATTTAATAAGAGTTATAATTGAGTATTAATTACTTGATTACTAAGTATTTTTTAAAATAGAAAAGTTTTCCATTAGTTAATCCATTGATCAGAGAAGACTCGATCAGAAATATTCTGTGAAAAACATGTCCAGTCATGTGTGCTTAATAAATGCCTCATAAGCAGTTGTTAGTAATGTTCAATTGTTTTATTTAATTTTCAGTTGATTTAATACCTATGTCCAACTGTAGACTAGAATAGGCTGATAATGATCAATACATAAAGATTTTCAGCCTAAGGGGGCGTTGGGCTAAATAAATAATACACGTAGAAAGAAAACCCTTAAATAAAGGCCGTTTCCGACATGGTTTAGTTATTCAAAAGTTGAAATAAATTTAGATACACTCAATACAGACAGGGCGCTATGGCGCTCATTGCGGGAGGCCTACGTCCAGCAGTAGACTAACATCGGCTGATGATGATGATGACACTCAATAGTTTTTCTATAACTGCTAAAGCCTGTTCACTTTTTGCGCTTGTTTTAGGAATGAATCACTGTGCATTTCATCCTAGCGCGCGTGTTGCGATAAGTGTCAGATGAGATAGCATACAAAGGCTTTGCCACATTGGATGCGGTCTGCGGTCAGGTCAAATTGAACGCAGTTGTTCAATTTGCCTTTAGGCCATGCCTGTCGATAACGTCACACCGTTGACTCGTTTAACCTTAAGCTATAAATTCAACTGAAACAACCTTTTGTACGATATGCACTCAAAAGTTGTAATAATATTTTTTTGTGTTTATATTAAAAACTCCCAGTTGCTATAATGCTATTTTCTATTTTGTTACGAAAAAACAATAAGATACATTGACATGACATGTGATTTCAGAAATTAATATACAGTAGTAATACAGAATACGCAAGTGCGGAACTTAAATTATTATTGTAGATAGAAAGAAATAAACAAAAGAATAAAGGGCTGCCTTATCTCTTCCAGGCACTCTTATTGTAGGTAGTTCGCGTTTTCAACGAAATAAACCGAACCGCTCGAATCAAGCCAATACGCTGTTGCTCGAAAAACTACCAACATTATTATAGCGTACAATATCGCATTAAATTCCCGCTATCAAAGCCCCTGTACCTACCCCCCAAAAGGGGTGCAGTTGTAAAGGTGGGGTTCAAAACCTGAGCTAGGGAGATAAGGGGGTGAATTTCAGTTTACATATTCACACCTGAATGCGTTATTTTCATTAAACTGGGTTGCTATTGGATAAACAAAGTGTTCAGTGAATCGAATCTACAGGTGCGAGTAAGTCTTATATAATGGAATAAATAACCGAAGTAATCGACATAACTCAAAGAATTAGCAAGCTGAAGTGGCAGTGGGCTGGAGACCGCGTCTCGGCTAACGTAGGGAAGGACACCCAGTGTGCCATTACGACCTGTTAAAAACTGCAGGCATCTGCCTTTTCACATGTCGTAATGGATGCGGCAAGGGGAGGCCTATGACCAGCAGTGGAGATCATCTTCCTGTGAAATTAAAAAAAAAAAAAACAGGCTGATGATTATGATTACCTACAATACAAAAAGAAAAATTTCGATTTTTAAGGAGGTTTTACAATAAATATCCCTCTAGGACGATGACATTTTGCAGCTTTATGCTAAATGATGTTTTTTTTACTAAATTCTTTTGATTTATTGGAATTTACTACCTGTTTAGGGTTTACCCGAATCTTTTCTGAATTGTGTGTGTAACTAACGGATGTTCCTCAAATAAAAAAATGTCAACCTTTAAAAAAAGAATATGTAGGTACCTTCATGATATTTTCAATTCAATTTAAAATTTCTTTATTATTCTTTATATATAACATCAGGTATTACAGTATGGACTTATAAGCTAGTGTACATGTTAATCCTAGCCTTAGAAACAATGTTATTACAAACGTTTACTAAGTATTTTACTTGACACAAAAACTTATGGTATTGGAGATAATTTAAATGAAGTGTGACGAATTCTATGAACGGACACTTTGTTGCTCATAAGGTTATTAAAATTCTACGTAAGCTTTGGTGTGAGCGATTACGTTGTATGGCTTGTTGTTAAAAAAATTGTTATCAAAAATGGTATTTCGGGTAGGTAGGTACCGGACCGACAAGAACTTGCATTGTTGTAGCGATCATGAACTAGTCACACACACAAGCGCGCAGCACGAGCGTGATATGATTGATCATTGGTGATTAAACATGTTTTTTTTTTAATTATTACAATTCCTAAAGTGATTCACATTACCTACATCTCCCCTAACCTCGCAGCTCGATCGTAGAATATTCGGGAATATCCTTAAACCACCCCCCGGAGTTTAGGGTATGAGTCCCCCATCCACATAGCGTTGTGTAGGAAAGGTCAGGTAGGTATAACTGCAGTTTTATTAGTCTCTCCAGTCGACTCTTTGTTTTAGTATAAACTAGCTGCGCCCCGTGGAAATCTATTTGTCAGATGGTTGAATCACTCTATCTATTTAAAAAAAAACCGCATCAAAATCCGTTGCGTAGTTTTAAAGACAAGCATACTCGTGCATAGGGACAGACAGACAGCGGGAAGCGACTTTGTTTTATACTGTAGTGATACTTTATCAACTCTATTACTGAAGTCATAAAAGTCATTTATTTCATCTTTAAACTTACTTAAAGCACTTAGACATGTCGAAAAATTACAGTGTTAGTTAAATTTGTACAATGTACCTAGATGTCACTTATTATTAAGTATCAGAATTTTCTTCACAAAATATAGATGTGTCAGCCATAGCTTCGTCAATTGTATAGTACTAGTCAGTAATAGAGTTGATAAAGTATCACTACTAGTGGGTGGGTACACTAAGATACTACTACACCTAATCACAATTAGGTACTTGTATAAAGTTGTATAAAATCACTATAAGTAGAATAAATTGATATAAAAATAAGTTAAAACTAAATTACCCATTAGCCAATTCTATGCCTAGATTGAAATTATACTGTAGTGTATTTAAAATTTATTTAAAATGTGTATACTAGACAATAAAAAGAATTAAAAAAAAACAACAAATTATATGATTATTGATAAGACTTATGAATTTTAGGACTTTTAGTGACTTATATCAATGATAACCGTGAGATGCAGGCACATCGATCGACCTACTTGCAGGTCAATTGGACACCCTGTAGCCCTCACCTCTAGGAGTAGGGGGTGAGGCGTACTCGTACAGAGGGGGCTTGCAGTTCAGATGTACTAGAACAAGTCAACGGGTACAGACAAACTCATAATAAAATCCTTGTATGAGCTAACCTATGCCTTGTATGCTCGGAGTTTCTCTGAAGGATAGGATTCGTAACGAATACCTACATCCGACGGAGAACCAAAGTTATCGACATAGCTGCTAAGTTGTAATAGGCAGGCCATATCTCACGATATGGCTGGCCCACTGCATATGGCCGTCTGGGCCGGTGTTCTTGAGTGGAGACCACGACTCAGTAAGCGTAGTGTGGGACACACTTTGACGAAGGTGACTAGCTCTGGTCTCACTAGCTTGTTACCTACAGGCCAGATTTTGTATGTGTAGAGAAATATTTTTGGATAGGTAACTTTATTAGATTACGTAGGTATTGAAAAAATATTCAGTCGCAAAAATTTCATTTTAATCGTCTCTAATAAACCACGAAAATCAGGTGTATCATCAAATATATACAAGGGTAATTTCCCACCAACACTTTTCCCAAATAAAAACTAAATTTCTTTAAAAAGTTATCATAATTCGGAAGGCGTGAAAATTCAAGTTAAAAACCGTAAGTAAATATTTATACGGTCTATAATAAAGTTAGAGAACAAGAAAGCAAAATTTGGTTCCTAGGCATTAGGAATCCATGATAACAAACATAAAAAAAGTCCAAAACTAAGCACATTATCTAATCAAGAGTAATTTCCGGCAAAACAATCCGTTGAAACATCAAAGCTAGAGTCCTACGTAATTAGCAAGTTCCTAGAAGTCGAAAGCAACTTTCTTTGTTCGGGCTCTATTGAAATCGTATCCCAGACCTAATACTCACTTCATTAGCAAGCAAAATTCAACCCTATAAAGAAACAAACAAGGTTTCAGTGGTTTTGCGATAACCTGTTTCATAAAAAAAGAAACCTTACAGTGTGGATGTAAGGTTGGAATTGAATAAGAGCGTAGTGGCAGAGAGTACGCAAGCGCAAAGCTATTGAGCAATCAGTCCCCCCCCCCCCACCCCCTACCCACCCTTTCTTATTCGCAGCCTGGATAGGTACAAGGTAGTGCAGGGGTCGATCAGGATCTTATTTTCCTTTGAAATTTATTTATACTTTACCAATTAGTGATCAATTAAAGGTTACCAATTATAACCTTTAATTGGTCACTATTATACTTCTATATAATAACATTAGCTGCGCCCCGCAGCTTCGCCCGCGTGGAAATTTATGTGCCAAATGGTTTATAAACCTTCCTCTTGAATTGAAACCTTCCTCTATCTATTTAAAAACCGCTTCAAAATCCGTTGCGTCGTTTTTAAAGATCTAAGCAGACATAGGGACAGACAGACAGCGATTTTGTTTTATACTATGTAGTGAAGCTGGTATTCAGGCACCCCAGAACAAAATTATTTCTAAATTACATGTCTTGAAAATTTCAGCATGTTTGTATCGGGGAGATAATAACCCACTGAACCATTTCATAACCAATACCTACACAAAATCCAAAATAAATGATATCTCGCGTAAGCATAGTGAACTACGAGTATAATAGTATATAAGTATATAAGGTAAGAGTATATAAGGCTCTGATTACCTACACATTCAATCGATGCATACAATACAACATTTCTATGCACAAAAACCAAAATAAATGTTATCTCACGTAGTACCTATAGTTAACTTAGCTATAAGGCACTAATTAGAATAGAATAGAATGAATTTATTTATGCTAAGACTTACACAGAACCTAATAAACTTAATCTAACAGGAAAAGAAAATTACACAGTCAATCGATGCATATACAAATAATTCGCAGCACAAATTCAAAAATAATCCACCCCACGACCACTCTTCTTATTTATTTATTGCGGTTGCAAAAATAGTCTCTCGAGGCACAAATGAGGTTGATAGAATAATTAGGGTGGAGGTGGAAGCCACTAAATGCCAAAGTTCGCGATCTATACAAAAGGGGGGCTCTGAAAAATAAAACTGAAATTTCCGATTCATTTTTGTGCAAAACGAACTGTTGCATAAGATAGCGTTTGCTTTCAAGAAAACGATTCATAAACTTCGATTTACGTTTTCGTAGTAGGCCTCCTTATTAATTTATAGTTGCACAACTACTCCGGCGTCGACGGTTGAGTTAAAACGTGAGGAAGGGAAGCCGACAAAGGGCAAAGTTCGCGATCTATTTCTAGCTTTTCATCTAACTGCAGTTAATTCTGCGGGTGTATAGTAAATATGGAGGATAAAATAATATGCAGACAAAAAAGCTCGTGTTTCGCCACAACACAATTAGCGACGATAAGATTGGGCCTATAGGTTATAAGTTAGTATTGTTATTATCTGCCTATAGCTAGCTAGAGGTTTTTGAAGGCCTCCAATAAACCTATATAGCTGACACGTTTGCCGATGTAAATGGAAAGAAAACATTAATCCGAGTGTGAATTTGCACTCTGATTCATGTTTTCTTGCTTGTTTTGGGCGAAACAGGAATACCTACGAATAAAGTTGTATTATTTCCTAACAATTCTGGATATCCGAAGTTATTGTTCCCGACACGTAACGGATATTGGAGAATGTTGACTCTATCCATCCGGCGGAAAACAGTTGGGTTGATGAAACCCATTCCGTAGTTCGAACAATTTTACTCAGTACTTACAGTATCTTCAGTAGGTAACTATTCTGTTGTCAGCAATGATTCGTTAAGAAATGCAATAAGCTAGTTTCTTGCGTAGTAAAACTACCTACTCTGAAATTTATCGCGAGAATAAGAACTAGCACATAACAAAACAAAGGCGGAAAAGTTTTCTCAGATACTTTTAATTTCAGGCGGTATGCAAGCAAATATTTATTCTCTAAATTATCTCTAGGTACTACATACACCCCATTCGACTTTCTCGATTGCCGGCATTTCTCACTTACCAAAACGCCTGCTTAACCGCCTTTCATGGTCGTCGTATATCGTGGTAGTCAATAAGTTCTATACAGGAACCCATATTAAAGTATATGTTTATGTTAACAAAGATAGACCAATATTATGCCCTGTTTGCCGGCTCTTTCGATGATTGATGTGAATTGATCGGTGAATTGTCACCCTAAAAGCCTTCAGGGGCAAACAACGCATACATATTACACAACTAGTAGAACTAGAGTCGGTATGGCAACAAAGACCACAGTCTTGTCAAGATATACGAAGTTTTAGTTGGCGGCGGTCGTCGAAATTTGATCGCCATAGGACCTTTGTTTAGATTAAGTTGAAAAAGTAATTCAGTTTGGAGAAAGGAATATTTTCTAGTGCAAAATCACCTTCCGAATGTTTACCAGCCAGATTTTTAACAAGCTATTTCTTGAAAACTTAATCTATCCAGCAACATTTGAACCTCTGTGGGACTTAGGAGTAGGTACGAGTATGTACATGTACCCATATTATGATAGACACCAATCTATTAACGTCTTCTCCCACTGCCAAGGTCATATCGATCGGCATACTTTTAGAGAGGGACAGAGTTATCTACAGATTTACATTTAACTCTTTCTAAAAGGGGAATCTGGAAAATCCACCGGCGGCGACGTGTTGGTAAACAAAACGCAGTTGTTTTATGTGCTACAATGTTGATACCATAAATAAAGCAATTTTTGCCATGAAGTGCCATGTGGCAAACGTTATTGTTATTCCATTTTGTTGAGTTTATGTATTTAGCCATGTTTATATACAAAGAATTGATCTCTTACCGGAGTGACATAGTCACTTTGTGACAAAACTCCTTTAATAAATAAAGATATAAAAAAATACATATTCAATATATAGACAAGTCATACTTTATACCATAAATTATTATCAAATAAGATTATTTTACTGTTCACTTAAATTTTTTGTCAACTAGTGGAAGAAGTGAAAAAGAAACCACAGAGAAAACCTTAAAATTCCCGTTTCTTAAATTACCACATCAACAACAAGTTCTTATGTATTCTTAATTATTATACTTCAGAAAAAACAACATTTAAAACAGGGTCAAAAGAAAAAGTTACCACGGAAAACTTAGTTTATTCAAAGCAATTATTTCAGTATTACAAAGCATTTCGTAAGCGAGAATTGAAATGAGGAAAACCTAGTAGCAAAAGTTTCGAAACATTTTCCCTAGATGTTTTAAATTAATTTCGAATATTTTAAGGTTTCATCATGTCAACCCCACTGCTGGGCGTATGAGCTCTCTTTTATTTTTATCAGGCTTATTCCTACCATGCGTCTTTCGAAGTCAGATACAAAGTACTCAGCTACTTTCACTTTCCATTTTCAAGCTAGTAGTAAACTAGTTTCTGCCTACGGCTTTGCATGCACTTTCCCGGCGTAAAAAGTAACCTATATCCTTCTCCGGGATATCTATCTTACTGCTGAATTTCATTGAGATCCGTTAAGCCGTTTCACCATGAAACTGTAACAGAAAGACAGCTCTATAATTATGGAGAACACGACTCGGTAAACGTAGTGTAGGACGCCCTCCGACCAGGTGGGATGACGACCTGCGAAAGACCGCAGGTAGATGCTGGATGCGGCAAGCTGAAGACAGGGCGCTATGGCGCTCATTGGGGGAGGCCTATGTCCAGCAGTGGACTGCTATAGGCTGATGATGAGGCGTGAAAAGATGACTGTCAGACAGAGTTACTTTCGCTTTTATAATATAAGTATGAGTACAATGGAAGTAATAACAGTCCTGACTTGAAGGAAAACAGAAATAAAATGACTTAATTTCCGTAAGGGCCAAGGCTCTACGCCGTAGCACCGGGCTACGGCGTAGAAGGTCTACGCCCGTAGACATCCGTAGGCGTTATGTTTTTGTTTGGGTGAGCGGGGAAATTATTTTATTACGTCGTTACTTGTATCCTTTGGTGTATTAAATTCGTGCAAATTTTAGATATTTGTACTGGTTAATACTTTAAAACGGTATTAGGTATTGGTACGCTATGTATATTATTCTTAAATTATTTACTGTACTCACAATAAAACATAAAAATAACTTAACTAAATAGGATATGTATTTAGGCGAGCATAACCCTGACAAAGTGTTTTCTTGCAGACAAAGACTCTTCTTTCTTTATATTGTTTATTAGCTTCTGCTCTCGGCTTCGCACGCGTTTTTTGGTGTGACTTATATGTTATTTCAGGTCCAAATATTAATGTTTCAAAAGAACTATACATTAAATAGCGTGGTCTTTGACCAAATATCTTAACTTCAGCACGCAGCACAAAACTTTCACCTTTATAATATTATTTTTCTTTATATATTAAAATCAATCTTCAATGCTCAAAAGCTACATACAATGACACCCCTTTATACCCAAACACTGTCTCTGTTTTCCTGAAAGGCTCAATATCGATAACTCTCACATCACTACGCCCCCTCCCCTCCCGTTTCAGACTTCAGTACCCTTCAGAGAGCCGCTCGGTGCGCACGTACACGTCCCGTGTCCGCCATTTTGATTCTAAGCGGCCATACTTCCTTCAGCGGGTGAACCTTCATTTTGTCAACAAAAAGGAATCTTGGAAGTTTGACAACAGTTCTTGCGGTAAGTTTAATTTTAAGTCGATTTTATTTTAGATTTGCTTAGGTGGGTTGGTTGGTGGTTTGAAAGGGATAGGACAGGGATGTCCCAAGGACAACGGAGATGTACGATAGTTACTTATGTCGTGTTATGCATTAAATGGTTTATCTATCGTGGATACAGACTTTAGAACTCGGCGGATCCTATTGTTAAACCTATTGTTTCACTAACTAATGAAATATCAATATTTAATATTACAAACAGCAATGTTGTTGTTGAATATTTGGATTCGTACTCCTATTTATAGACTCCACCTGCGCAATTTCCGGAAAAATTAGATAAGGCTTACAATAAGGGCGAGAGTACAAGGTTCTAATAACTCTTAAATAATAATTATTCGTATTAATTGAATTTAAAACTAGAGGTTTTAGTGAATACATACGTGACCGATTGGGGTAGGACCTCTTCAAGCAACATGAGTGGAAAGGTCAAACGCTTTTATTTTGATAAAACTCCTTGGATAGGAAAACATAGCCATAAAGGTTTTAAGCGATCTATTTCATCAATATTTTTTATTCTATTTTTTAAAAAAGTTTTATTTCCGCGGCGGCGTGATCAAAGTAAACCTCCCCTGTATTTTCCACGCGTTATTGACAAATTGTAATGCATAAAGGAGTGCCAAAGACCTTTAACTGAATATTTTTAATTCTTAACAATATTTCGTTACGGATAGACGGTAGTATATAAAAAGCTACGTAAATATTTACGAATGATGTCTTATATTTCTTTTATTTTATTCTTAGGAATGATGTAGGGGCTAAGGGTTCAGCCCAGCTGTGAGACACAAGACAATTTTTAATGTTTATTTTGCTCATATTATTGTAAATTTTATGCAACCTGAATTTTCTGTAGGTTCAGGAGTATTCGTTGACTGACCTGTTATGTCCTCAAATGATGTTAGTTAATATTCAAGCGTCTACGCCTACGTTAACTTCGAGCCTTCCGACTTGGTATGTTGAATATAGGCTTTCATGTTGTTGTGTGGGTTGAGGTCTATGACACAATGTTCTTTGTTATGTAAGAAACAGTGAACTGGGATTATCTCTGTTTACGATTTCTCTTGCGCAATGGTAAAGAGTCCGCCTTAGACGAACGCTCGCTTCCCATCGAGGGAGAAATATTTGTATGTGAAAATATTTGTTCTGGGTCTAGTTTATCACTGTGTAGGTACAAAAATGTTGATATTCGGGGCATGGGTAGGCGTATTGATTCAAGCGATTGATGGAGGCTGGTTAATATCAAATAGGATATCAAACCAAAGGAGATAGAGAATACTTTCTACTTAAAAAAAATGTTTTTTTAATACTAAGGTTTTTCAAGAATGCATAGAACCCTCGGAAGTTACGTCAATCGAGTATATTACGTCAATCGAGTATGAATAAAAGAAAGATTTTACGCAGTGCCCGAGCATTGACTCTAGAAATAAGGTCAACATCGTCGCGAGTTAGATATGTATATGTATTTCTGTCAAGATTTCGTTGCTTATTCAATACCTAATTGCATGGGACAAGTTATGTACATATTTTATGTATATATACCTAGATATATGAGATAATGGTGTCAATAGAGACGTACCTTTCAAATTATCATTAAGATTAAAATCGTCATCGGAATCTACAAATTTTTGGCAAATTTTCTTGAAATAAAATAAAATAATTTATTAAAACGTACGGACAACGGCCACGTGGAAGGCCTAGGCGGAGATGGCGGGATGAGCTCGACCTATACAATAAGGAGTGGGTTATCCTTGTTGAGGACCGAGATGAGTGGAAGAAGGGGAGGGAGGCCTTTGCCCTGCAGTAGGACATCCGGGCTAATATAATAATAATAATAATAACAACAACCGAACAATTACCGAAAGTATATCATGAAAGACTCTCAGTACTTGCACAGACACAACCAAGTAGCCAAAATCATACAACAGCAACTTGCTCTCCGATACGGCCTTACTGGTCCTGAAGTTCCGTACTATAAGAACACACCGGCGCCAGTTCTTGAAAATGGCGTGCCACGCTCTATTGGGACCGATCTATCATTACGGACAGGACTATTCTTGCGAATAAGCCTGATATTGTACTGATAGATCGGTTAGAACGGAGGGCGGTGCTCGCTGATGTCACCATACTGCATGATGCTAACCTCGTTAGAGCTGAGAAAGATAAACTTAGCAAATATCTTGACTTGGCTAACGAGGTTGTCAGCATGTGGGATGTAGATTCAGCGACCATAGTCCCGATAGTCGTTTCGGTTAACGGCGTAATAGCGAAGAGCCTCGATCAACACCTAAAGAGACTCTCGCTAGGAAGTTGGATCAAGGGCCAGATCCAGAAGGCGGTACTCTTGGACTCGGCACGTATCGTCAGGACGTTCCTTTCTCTGCAGCCCTAGTCACCGGCCGCTTGAGCCTAGCTTCGCGGTCGGTGATCTACCGTTTTGATATATTTTTTACTGTAGTTATAATATTTTATTGTATTTTCGATAGTAAAAAATTTTTTTTATACGAGAATTTCAATAAATGTGTGTATAATAATAATAATTATACACGACACCTTAAAATTAAAAATCAACTAAGAAAGAACATACACTTTAGAAACAAGATGACAAACAACTCTATCACTTCAGTAGGTACATGACAAGTATCAAAAAGGAAGACATTAATACAATCTTGAATCTTCATACGTGCTTTGTGTTCGTCCCAATCCGTGTTGTGTAAGTCAACCAAACGATTGCTGTCTTTCAATATATTGCATAACATCCGTACCAGCGTATGCTGAATTCTGAATCACATTCTGTTGAAGTTTAAGGTCGAAACGATAACAGTAAAGGTAATTTATGGAAAGAATACCTACGACTATGGTCGCTGGAGTAATAAAGTTTTTGCGCATAAGAAATAAAGGCCACGAACCATGTTTTTGGCAGATTTATGCATACCTTTACGAGTTCCTTCCAGAGAATATACAATAACCTTTAACTATAGTTACGATTCCTAATGCTGCAAAGGTTAGTGGCAAATATGAACGCTGCAGCTTCAGAGCAACACATAAAGTGACAATCACAATAGGCCTATCATGGCCGCAGTGACATAAAAGCCACATAAGCAAATAAACACGAAATAGGTACCTAAAGTTATGTTCATATATTATATTTTTTCACTATATTACCTAAAACAAGTATACTAGTAGTGCATCTTTACTAATCGAACCAATATTTACTGGATATAATCAAATTCCACATATACAAAAACCCACAAAAACAGTAAGGTCTCGTCGCGCTCCGTTACGAAAAAACGTAGTTCTTACGACGTAGTGAGCTACGCGCTGCTACGTAGTAGTCTACTACGCAGTTCCATTCAGCCAGAAACGTAGCTCTGGACTGCATGGGTGAGCAGTATGTTGTTAGCTTTAGAAGCAGGTGTTCGACTCTTCCTGAACATTTTCTTTCATGAAAAAAAAGTACATCAGTGTAGCGCTAGAATTTAATAAAAAATGTTACCTAATTGCTCAGAAAATTAATTATAATGTAGTTGATCGATTATCTGCGACGGTGCGCACGACTTAGACATTAATGAGGTACGTAGAGCAGTGCTAACGTAGAGTTTCATCTATCATCATCATTACTATTTATACCGCTGTTGGGGACAAGCCTTTTCGGTGCGTTCCAGAATGTTTTGGCCTAAATAGTTACGACAAGTTAATTCAAGCAAGAGTTAGGTTAATTATGTAAAAAACGTTTCTCTAATTTACTGAAACAGCAAAGTTTCGAGCGTTATTTCACAGATTTTGGGTGTTCTGGGTATTTAAGTATAGAAAAAATAATATCTACATATGTATGAAATGTATTAAGTACTAGTTTCCGCCCGCGTCTTCACACGCATTATTTCAATGGAAACGTTTAAATGTTATTTCTGTCTCATGGGAACTGTTGGCTAAAAAATTGCCTATGTTTGAATACAGGCTTTCAATTTAAGGCCTAAAATTTCAGCCCGATCCGTTCAGTACTTTTGACGT
Organism: Eupithecia abbreviata; assembly: GCA_943735965.1. Classification (NCBI taxonomy): domain Eukaryota; kingdom Metazoa; phylum Arthropoda; class Insecta; order Lepidoptera; family Geometridae; genus Eupithecia; species Eupithecia abbreviata. The sequence continues at coordinate 8,139,201 of OX030979.1, read as the reverse complement.
GAAGAAGCAACAAACATCCATCCATCCAAACTTTCGCATTTATAATATTAGTATGATATCAGGTATCTGGTAGGTACCGAGTACCGACCCATATCACAGGCTCTGCTTACCTTGGAGTAAGATGATGCAGTGTGGATTCTCCAGCATTAGTATTATTTCCAACCTAAAAGCAAGAGTTATTGTTTCGTTGTCTTGTGAAACATTGTGTGAAACCTATCTAATCACGTGCTTCTAGAATAGAATAGAAAAACATTTATTTAGATATTATTATGTTATGGCCATCAAGTCTGGTATGTCCCTTGTGACCGTGCCTAATCGGATTTGCTCTACAAAATCAATATCGACTGTCTCTAACTTGTTTACTTCGGAAATATCCATCGTAATATAGTTATGTGGACATGTAGACCATGTTGTCATCAACATCGGGAAAATATAATAATGGATGCTCGCTATTATGCCAATGTAGTCAACACTTTGAGTGCTGAAATCACACGGTATGTGTTTTCTACAAGTGACTAATATGCGTAAATCCACACTAGCGCAGCGGCTGAGAAAATACAGATCTTTGTGACTCAGCACAGCCGTAATATTTTTCGAACGAAACGCATGTGCGGCGCAACACAACCGCTGTGTAGAGCGGCAACACGAATCTTTTAGGTTAAAAAAAAGATCGCAGTCGTCGAAAAAAAATCGCAGTCAAAGTGTTAACAATACATTATAGGCATAGAAACTGTAAGGATTTTTTTATTTTTTGACAACTCGCGATTTGATGTGATTAGTTAGTTTGGAAAAAGTGTTTATATAGGAAATAGATTCAATAAGACCTTCTGGATATCGCCTATCCGATCTTAGGATCACCTGGTAATTTCAAAAGAAAAGGACCCTGAAAGACGGTAAATTTCGGGCCACCCTGTATCATGCATAATGTCTGTTGATCATTTCCTGATAATGTTTTTATAGAATAAAATAATTTTATATCTAGACTTCTATAGATATAGTAGTACCTAATACTTAAAGTAGTTTCTTGGTTTTTATTATTTTCTTTCATTATAAATTGAAATTGATCAGGGTATGGCTTTTCTGTGGTGTGGTACTTTTAAGAAAATTCTGACAACGGGTAAGTTGGTATTATTATTTACGATCAACTTTCGTTGCCAAAATTCAAGCTTGGCTAGAACTTTATGTTTCATTTATTTTATATAGGTAGGTATACCGAGTGATTTCGACTGCAACCGCATTCTAGTTAATGTTAAGATTATTTTGGGCCCGTGCCAAAATTGATCGGTTTTCCAACCGCGATACAAGGCGTCACACCTCATTTACCTTACCAATGGTTATTATTTTATGATTTGTTTATTAGCGTTAGTTGGGATCAATATAAATATTCTACTAGTAGGTAAAGACTAGTGCTAGATCGTCATTATAAAAATTCCATAAGCTTAAACAGTTCTTCGATTTTCTCGGACTCTTGCACACCCTTGCACTCTCTGACTGGGTGCAAGTTTGGATAGATATCATTATTATTGTTTGCAGATTTCTAGTAGATCTAGTAGATTTTTTTTTTCTTAAAATTTCGAGTCTATTTGAATAATAATCAAGTCACCAAATAAATACTGACCATGGGTATTAGTACTATTATTAGCTACTCAAAAACTGGCACACGCCGTTCTTGTTTACACGTAACTAATGGTGTTCAACGGATCTAGGAATAGATTGGTCTAGCCGTCTATTTGTGCCCTTCAATACCTACCTACGTAGGTATAGTGTCTATGCACACTGACTGGGTCGCGAGTTACATAATCAGGGGTTCGTCAATTAGTGGCGTTTTCAGTGCCTACCTACATAGGTTTGGTATCTATGCATACTAACTTTTAAGAATCAAGGGCTGGGTTGGTACACCTGTGCCGCAGGAGGTTGCGGGTTCAATCCCTGCCTTGGGACAAATATTTGTACCGGGTGTATTAAAAAAAAATCTATATAATGTACTGTATTATATTGTATATCAGTCATCTAGTACCCATAACACACACAAAGACAATTTAAACAGTCATTAGACAGATTATATTCAGTAACTTTATAATTTGTTGGAATGGATGGATGGTAAGGTTTTTGATGGCATTAGTTACCTACTACCCAAATCAGAAGCTTAAATGCCCATTAAGACCATTATATTTATGTAGATATTACGTAGGTAAAGTTTAATATTTTCGAACTCGAGATTCCTCTGAGTAAGACTAAGTAACTTAGTCTTACTCAGAGGAATCTCGAGTTCGAGTAACTTATTACGCGTTCCTGGTATTCCGAATTGAGATGAGATAATCGATCTTTCAATTTCGGTAAACTTCCCACCTCAGCAAGGAATATTCCTGTATAAAATACTATAATTCACCGAGTAAGTTATTAAATATGCATGTTACCGTTGTGCTAGGATTATCAACTTTATTTTATAAGTACTAAAGTAAAGTAAAGTAAAAAATCATTTATTTCTTTAGGCTTACAAAATAAGCACTTAGACAGGTTACTATACCTACAACGAGTGCCTCGTTGGCGTAGCGGTCGCGTGTTCAACCGCTGATAATGAGGTCCCGGGTCCCAAATCCCAGTTGAAGCTAATTGTTACTGGAATCATAAATGTTCTTGCAAGGAAAAAAATACAGTATCAGCCTATAGTCAGGAAGTTGGTGTTAAACACCCCTGTGCCTCGGTAAGCACGTCACGCCGTTAGTCCTGCGACTGACCTCTCCCCGGTCGTGTCAGCTTGCTGTGCTATCGGATTATGAGAGTGAGGGAATAGATAGTGCACCTGTGTTTTTACACACACTTGGACACTATATTTGTTCTGCGCAGCTCGCTAGTCATTATTGAGACTAATCGCGCCGAAGCCGGAGAATTCGCTAGGAAGACACGGGACCCGATCCAAGGATCTGCATAAAACAACATAGGAAAACAATTCAGCCTTGAGAACTTGCCAAACTTCCGAAGGCCGGTTATGTAACTTTGGCTAGATTGAGAACATCTTTGCCCTTTAAGTTGCTACTCCTGAAAAATGAGCGTAGCTATTTCAGTATCAAATTTTAAATTGACGTGATCTCGACCTTCTTTTACCATCTCTTATTACTATTTTATAATTGTTTTGTTATGTTTATATATTAATTCAACATGTATTATGTTTTTGATTTAGTATGTATGTACCTTTTGCGTATCGAAACGATATAAGTACAATATAATAATAGATGCCTATTATTATATTGTACTTGGTGATTGGCTATTCCAATTTTGCTAAGTAGTTAAAAATATTAACTCTAGCTTAACCTTGGTTTAGTTCTTCGTGTCGTTTACCTACGGTGATTAGGTTTCAAGGGCTCCCGGTCAAGAGCCTATAGTCTGTTTGGCTATTGGTAGTTTGATAGAAATTTGTGTATTTTATTGATGATGCTAACGACCTGTAAGTGACTTGGTGGTTTGCAGCGAAAGACAACGCATTGCATGTCTCTTTTGAATGACAAGTTGATAATCCAATTTATTTCATCGTCTATTCATTAATTCGTCTAACATCATTAGACAAAAAAAAAAGAAAAAAAAAAGAAAAAAAAAATTATACATGAATAAATTATTAAATTGTACATATATAAACATAAAAAAATAAAAAAAATACTTAAATCTAAACATTCTGTGAAAATCAATGAAAACAAGCATATCTTGGTAAATGTCAAACATAGTTTAATAGATGTATTTATATATGTATATGCGGTTGGAAAAAAAACGTGCAGTGCTAATCGTCTTGCTAGAGTAACCTCTATTTAGAAACAAAATTTACAACAAAGAGCATAATCTAAAATTTATAACTATTCATTGTCTCTGTGTGTACTTGTTTATGGCCAAAGAAAGGCATATTTTATCTTCATCTTATCATCTTTAAAATTTACTAATCAATGATCAAATCAGTTGCCAAGAGACCAACTATTTGCCAAGATATTTAACCGTTTGATTAGTTAACTACCGTACGACCAACCGGCTGTGTGTTTAAGAGTTGCATTCTGAACTCATTTTACTTTGTTTCAGGTTTCATCTAACAAAGTCTACCTCGGCAGTGTTCTCACCGTGCTTGCAGAAAGTGAAAAATGATAGAAGACAATTGACATAAATAGTATTCCCTGAACTCCAGTGCTCTATCAAAATGGGAAACATAAAGTGCACACATTAACAGTGACTTAGTGCGCGGACTTTTTTACTAATAATATATTTATATAAATGCTAAATTATAGACTAGTATCAACACATTTCTTGAAGCAGCCGTAGATTGCGTTGGACCCTCTCACTCGCCTGCCCGCGCCGTACCAATATGTGCCGGGATCGCGACATGTTTTTGAAGCGGAGTGATATAATCAAATAGAGGTTTTATACCGACTTACTGACTTTATAGTCCTTAAAGGCCGTACTTTAGTCAAGTGTTCAAAATACCGTCACGACGGCGTCCGATTCCGCCCCGCCGTTGCGTTTTGTTTCTTTCGTTTTGTTTTACATTAAGGGATAAACAATAGACCAGTTTATTTTTTGTTGGATTATTGGAAGGGTCGAGGCCCAGTCGGGCTTTAGGAGCGACCCTGGCCAGCCGTACCAGGGAAAACATAGCCAGGATATTGGAGTCCATAGCCGGTGCCGCAAGATACTGCATTGTAAGTTTCTAAATCCACCATCTTTAATTATATATACTAGACATTACGATCTTATTGTAAGACAATTGAAATATGCACAAGCTTGTTTTAGGAAAACGAAGAATAGACTTGAGAAATCTACTAGGTAATTTTGCAAAAAGCTCCAAAACTGATTTAATTTCAGAATCGCACCAATCTCGACCGAAAGCTTTCGGAAATTGGGTTGAGTTAGAGGAAATGGTACAATTGGATATTTTCAAGGTATTTCTGAATTGACTCTGGGGCTTCATAACATCATCAAAATTGTAGCGGTTTTTACCTTTCTAGTACTAATTAACAAAAGACTAACCCAAAAGCTTTACCCTAAATCATTTTATATATATGCTTTATAAATTGACTCTACATTGGGAACAGTTTGAAAAGGGGTCATATCCTTAACATTATAAATGAACTTTGTTACTTTGATACACGTTCCTAGTTCGTTTATGAAATTTTAAATGTATAATTCGTTTTCATTTTGATAGATCTTCCTCTAGTGGTGCAATTAACTTAAAATTTTAGATCTTTTCAGTACCCCTTGATATTTTTGTTTAGGCCTCTAGGAAATGGTAGTTTATGCTTTATAACTAATTAGCGTGGCAATAGAAGTTTAGATACTAACCTGGTGCTTATATAAGCCGACATAATTAAACTTTACCAATTTTGTAATATACCACTATGTACTTACATAACTAATACCTTTTTGTTTATGCAGGAAAATATACTGTTGATCTCTTTCAGTAAATATATGTTCTTATCATTTTTATTAAGATTTATTCTATGATTGAAAATACTACAAAGACTGCAACAGATCTCAACAGTGTTTCTCCGTTAAATATCTAAGTATGTTTAAGTATTCAACTTTTACTATAGCCAACAACACTATCACAGTCCTTCCACACTATCAACGCAATCAGAGCTTATCCATCTTGAACTTTATTCCCTACCCTATAACGTACATAACGCACTACACTAACATCAACCTACAATAGGGTTTCGGTGCCCACGGGCACGACAGTGATTGCTCAAGCGAGCAACGAGTAGTACTAACTTCGGGTAACTTCGGGTGGCGTGCGCAGTGCTGTCAAGAGAGCGAGCAAGAGGGAGATATGGCGGCGTCTGAGTGCGAGCGAGAGGCGAGGAAGCGGCGCGAGCGTCACGACTCGGGCTGCACTCACGAGAGGAAGGAGAGACGACCGCTTAGTGAAGAGAGGATGCCACCACCGCCGCCACCGCCGACACCACCGCTGCAGGACTATAACCGACTTGAGGTAACTAATGCAAACCTTATGGCAAAGTTTGGATTTAAAGATTTTTGAGTTTTCCATTATTTCGGCACAGTTTCATGCGCCATTGTGCCAGCATTATTTTTGTCTGCCAATAAAAACTTACTCGGAGTGCCTTCAATTATTACGTGATCATGGCGCATGAAACTGTGCCAAAATATTGGAAAAATCAAAAATCAGATCATGGTAAATATCCTGTTTAAAATTACTTGTGCTAATAACCATGATAGTTTCAAAAGTTTTATTTATATTTGAAGTAGATGATCCAACAAATTAACACTAGCACCTAGTAGAGTGGTTGAGAATACATTATCTCACTATGCACATCTGACCAGGTAAACAGAAGTCAAACATATGTTAGTAATTCTAGGTACATCTTCAGCCTATGCTTATTCGTAAATCGCTTGAAGATATAGGTAAATGTTGTTTTTCGTAAGCTGCCAGTATTTCATACCCCACTTGCTGCTCGTATACCGCAGGAGGTGAGAGTAATCAAACATGAAGACTGGAACATAAAGTTCTTCCACAAAAATTTAGCTGTGACCAAACAATAGCTTTTTTATAATATTATCACCCACCTTTCCACGTTTTGCTACAAAATTAATATAATAACACTCAATGCCTGATAAGCAGCTATAAAGGCTTCCAAAATCTCAAAACATGGTCATTTATAGTCGGAGCGTCGTGCCGAGCGGTTGTCCCGCGCTCGCCGTCCACAGTTCGGCGTGAAACGTCGCCGCCCTCCAGTCAGAGTTCCCAAGCCAAAAGACAACGAATGTTTCACCAGAGAGGTCATAAGATGTAGCACCCCACCGAACTTCGATTATGCTGTTGTATTGAAGCCTACAGGTAAGTTGATTGAGTTTATTTACGACTACGTAAAACAAACAGCTGAAGATGTAATGTTATTTGATTAAGGTTACTTTTAGATTTTGGGGATTTGAGACGATAAAAACAGCATATCACATCACAGTATGGATGGATAATTGTTCCTTCTTCTCGCCAAAAGTACTGAACGCAACAAACAGAAATTTCGCATAGATATAGCTCTAAGCCTGCAATCAAACATAGGCTAAACTTTACTACTTACAACTAGACACAACGCGGGCAGAAACCAGTTAGAACGAATAAAAAACAGATACATAGCATGAGGCGATGATTAGTCTCACTAAAAATGTGATACACACCACATCATGTTTTTGAGCCAAGACAATTTTACTCCAGTTACAGACGAGCCAGAACCCCTCACCATAAACCCAGCCAACCGCGACATAGACAGTGCAGTCGATGACTTCGCAGCCGACGAGGCAACCTTGGCCGCGGAGTTATCTGCCGCGGAGAAGACGCGTAGGGATGAGCGCAACGCTCACAACTCGCGACGGGAGCAGCCCTGCCCGGATAGACGGCTTGAGAAGATCAGCAAGAAGGTAGGTGTAGAAAAGATTAATACTTATTTAAACACTATAACTATAGATACGAGACCAAACCAGTAGACAGTGCCGTCAACGAGTCAACATTGGCCGCAGAGTTGATGAACGCAATACTCACAAATCCAGGCGAAAGCAGCCTTGCCCAGAAGTGCGGGTGTGGGAGATCAACAAGAAAGGAGGTAAAAATCGGTGGATCCATCAGTAAAACTCACGGAGACTGTCAGATCGGAATGCTTGGTTTGGCCAAGAGGAGCCCTCGGTCAAATCAAGCCTTATATAAATGCCATCACGCAGCTTGACTTCATAGTTACCTTCATCTCTCGTCAGAATACTTTCATCTTTGAAGTCATCGAGGAAAACTCGGTCTTGTTAAAGCCATATTTGTGGCCCAAGGTCATATTCATAATATTAGCGTGTCTTGGAACTTTCTGTGAGAATGCTCATAAAAACAATCGCCCAGGGAGAACCGCTCAGGGTGACATGTGAATTATTTTTACCTAAGAAGGTCAGTTTCAATTCCGTAATAGATTATGTTTCTGTGCACGTTGCATTCCTTTCCTGCCAACAATCTAACAGAATACTCTTTCGCTTTCCAGATCATCGTCCTCAAAAAGTCCATCTCTAACTACGAAGCCGACTTCGAGGCTCAAAAAGGCCACCCCCTTACCCCCAGCGATCGCATTACCGATGTCCAACTCACGCAAATGTATGAGAACCTACGCCAACTTCAAGCTGAAAAGCGCTGCATCAAAACAGACCCGGTGGAGTACGCACTTAAGCTTCAAGCGGCTAAAGCGCAGAAGGAAAGGGATGAAAAGCTGGATGCAGCGCTGAAGAGTAACAAGTCTATGGTGGATGTTGTCACAGATATTGAGGAGGTAAGTTCTGTTAGAAATTGTCCGTGTGTTATCAAAATGGGATGCTTTTTTGAAACAAGATACTCTGTCGTTGGCGCGTAAAATCTCGTGTTATGCTCGCGAATGATGCAGGTGACTGAATGGATCGATCTTTAATGGTGAATAAAGGATTATTATAGAAAAGAAAAACAAATCATATAAATAAAAAATCTTTAATCTTAGATTAAAGATTAATACTTTTTTCGTCAGGTGCCAAAGAAAACCAATTTTAATGTGGGCCAGACTCTGTAAATATTTATTTTTACTACGTATTATCTTTATTTATTAGCGAAAACAGCGCTACTATTTTAATCTTACCAAATGATCGTTATTGTACATAAATAAAACGATAAACAAAAGTTGACAATTTATAGGACATGTGGAAACGCGAGTTTAACCCTAATAATATTTATGTACTTTTAATTTTATAAAAAAGAAATCATTCATAGAAGAGTGGTTTTATACAGAAGTGTCTGTATAATTTACTGTAAGTTCACAGTTGCAAAGTTTCAATGGATATGAAACAAATAATAATAATATCTCTCGAAGTGAGATCTTGAGGGCCAATGAGTGTCGCCTCTTCGTGAGACGAGTTTCCTAGGAGACATCTCTTTTAACAGGTCCCTGGGGACTGTGGCAGTGAGGCAGGTGCCTCGAGCCCGCTGAAATCAGGTCCTGGAATTGTGACCTTGACATTTTTGAAGAGTTTGGACAAAGAACTGCTGCACCATCTAACAAAAATTCTCAGCTCGCACCGTCCCAGCAACTCCGCTTTCATATTCGATGAAGTAAGGGCTTATTGTTTCCCTGGATGTTATTGCAGCAGACGCAAAAACCTTATACGGCTAATAGGTCTTTCTTCGGTAATTCTGTCATAAAACAAAACTAGCTTTTGTTTTCTGCTATGCTATGACAATGAATATTACTGAATGCCTGACGAGACGCACAAACACACGCCCTACTGAGAACAGCATGTCTAGTCTATCCTATCAATATTTCCACGGAATGGTGCTTGTTATTGACAGCAATGCAAAACTACAGGTTTTTGTATAGGTAAAAGGTCTATCAGATTGTTTTTAGTTTTTGATTTGAGTATTACACGCCTACCATTGATTACGCGCATCTTCGTTTCATTCAAATGAATCCGCTGTTTATCGCATCACACACATTAACAACCTTACAATTGCAAGTGTTAAAGAATTAAATCTGATGATCCCATTAAATGACTTGAATTCTGGAGGAAAATGAATCGTGTAAGGAGTTTTAATAACATATACAATACCCGTACGCAAAATATGCGTTGCACCTATATGAACCATTTCATGGCTACTAAACTATTAAAAAGCCTGCCAAGCGATTGAGACCACTATCCACCTGTTTATAATTGGCGCGTGATACTCAAATCAAAAACGAAAAATATTCTGAGACATAACTGACAAAACTATACGCCAGCACAGTTTCCACCACCTGCATTCTAAGTATGAATATCAAGTGTCGAATCGGGACCACGAGGGGTTCATGATGGAGGGTGACTCAGAATACCAGGAATGTGAAGTTCCTTTTGGTTCAAGCGTATTTAAAAGATAATTGCATGTCATGTGAAAAGAGACTCTCACCCGCAAAAAATCGATGCGATGTTAATTCATGCTAAAAAGTCAAAGGGATGGCTTATTATTGCCTGATGTAAGTTTTCTAATCGGCCGTCATTCTCTATGCAAAATTTCACAGAACCTCTATCACCATTACCTGTTCGGGTATTACTTTCGGTATTACTTATAACGGGATCTACTAGGATTTGTGTAAATGTTTCATATGATTTCGACACAGTTGCATGCGCCATGATCACTAAATGTTATCCAAATGCTTTGAGTGTAGACGACGACCCTAGTTTCAAAACTTACATCCTTGTCTGTCTGTTCCAGTGGCTGGAAGGGTGCCGTCAAGCGAGTGGTCGAGCGTCATCTCCCGAATCTAACTGGTCGTCTTCCCAATTGGCAGCAGAGAAGTCTTGTGTTCAACGCGCGTTGTTACGTCTAGAGGCGGCTAGGGGGCGGCCCCCGGCGCATTCCGCTGACAGAGGCGCGGCCAGGCATCTCTACGAGAGATATAGGACTGTGAAGCGAGTGCTGGCCACTTCTAGACCTGATGTAAGTTTTCGAAAATTTAATTATACGGAACCCTCGTTGTGCGAGTCCAACACGCATTTGACGTTTAATTTTTTCCGTTGAGGAGTAGATATAGTTCTTGAGTGGCAACCAAGATTCAATACAACGGAGTCTGGGAAGACCCGAAGGAGCGACGCGACGGGACGGTCGCTATGCGTCCATGGACGGAGGCGGCTCATGCACTATTCGTGGCATCTTTGGGTTTTTTCGTTAGTATTATGTTTTTGTGTGATATTTTATATTAAATAAATAATGCTGGACAATTCATACAACTTTATATTTATGGGTACTAGATAACTGATATACATACAATATATTACATAGATAGATATTTTTTCTTATACATAGAAAACGACCAGAACACCCGGAACAAATATCTGCAGATCGTACACACAAATGATCTGAGGCGGGAATCGAACCCGCAACCTCCTGCGTCGCAGGCGGCCCTTCGCCCACCGCGTCTCATCGGTCGTCATCATATTATTTATTTGGTTCACCCAATGGTTATTATACACAGCATTCTTAAATCTATATCTGATAAAAATTCCACCATGTGAGAAAAGTCGAGTTACAGAATACAGATTTTTTTATAATAGACTATGAATTATTGATATGTGCACAAACCTCTTATAGGTAAACACCACTTGCATAATAATATTTATGGTAGGTAGTAGTAGGTCTAATGATTAAAATAATATAATAATAATACTGGACAATTCACACAGCATTATCTAGCCCCAAGGTAAGCAGAGCTTGTGTTATGGGTACTAGATAACTGATATACATAATACAATTACATTACATAGATAGATATTTTTTATTATACATAGAAAACGACCAGAACACCCGGAACAAGTATCTGCAGATCGTACACACAATTGTTCCGAGGCGGGAATCGAACCCGCAACAACCTCCTGCGTCGCAGGCGGACCTTCACCCACCGCGCCACATCGGTCATCGTCTAATGATTAAAATAAACTCGAGAGAATAGAAATCGCACACCCCACACTACATTTTCATTTCGATCCCATTTTTTTAAGTTTAATTTTAAATATAACTTAAATTAAATTAAAGTACACATTGTTAGCTTCCAAAAAATCCATAATATCTAGCATTGACCTTCGAAACCTTTACAGTAGCAACATAACAATAGAATTATTATATAATTAGAATAATATTAATAATTTAATAATAATTAATAATAAGCAGGTACATAATTTTAACAAATTTATTGTTTTTTAACCTATTATTGATTACAAACAATTTACTAGCTGCGCCCCGCGGTTTCACCCGCGTGGTGATAAGTACTTTGGATAATATACAATATTTCTTTATAAATTGTAGCCTATGTGTTATTCTGATGTGTAAGCTATATTATTGTAAAGTTTCATTAAAATCCATTCTGTACTTTTTACGTGAAAGAGTAACAAACATCCATTCATCCATACTTACAAACTTTCGCGTTTATAATATTTGTAGGATTAATAGGAAGTATTCCCTAGGCCGAATAACAGCTACCATTCGTATTGTGTTATGATTGGCAATAATAAATAATAAATAAATAAATAATGCTGGACAATTCACACAGCATTATCTAGCCCCATGGTAAGCAGAGCTTGTGTTATTTGTACTAGATAACTGATATACATAATACAATACATTACATATAAGATATTTTTTATTATACATAGAAAACGACCAGAACACCCGGAACAAATATCTGCAGATCGTACACACAATTGTTCAGAGGCGGGAATCGAACCCGCAACCTCCTGCGTCGCAGGCGGACCTTCGCCCACCGCGCCACATCGGTCGTCAAACAACATTAAGTACTTTTGTTTTTACGTCATGTTTCATGATATAATAACGTATCAATTGTTTCCAGCTCGGTAATAACAACGAGCTCGCGACGATCCTCGAGCACGAAGCCATGTTGTTCAACACCAGCGTTGATAGCTCCAGCGATTCCAACGAGAAGCCCTCTGATAACTCTGCGGTAAATATCATCATCATCATCAGCCTATATTAATCCACTGCTAGACATATACCTCCCCCAATGAGCACCATAGCGCCCTATCTTCAGCTTGACGCATCTAGCATCTACCTGCAGTCATCCCACCTGCGGGCTTACCCTTGAATCCAATCCCAATCTCAATCCAATTCTAATCCGAATCAGTTCCAATCTCACCAAACGTAAAATTGGCACTCTGGAACAAAATCGAGATTGAAATTAGAATCGAGTATAAGATCGACTCCACATTGTAAATAACAGTGGTAGAATGAAATATCACGATGCGGACCGGCTTAGAAAAAAAAAACTGGTCGGAGGGCGTCCTACACTACGTAAACGGTAAATATACTTACGCTCAAACTCTCAAACGCATTTCAGATTAAAGCACGAAGGAAAGATTTGTCACCTAAAGAACCTAAGAACTTAATATGAATTAAAATAAACAGATTCAGATTCAGATAATTTATTGTCATACTTTATACACATAATAAAATCACAATAATGTAACTTAAATTAAATGATGAGACTAATGACTCGTCAAACACGATATAGATACAATAGAGATAGGTAATATAGAACAATTTTGCTGTAAAGGGGCAGTAGAGAAAGTATTAAAAATATGCTTTAATCTAAGGTTCTTAAATCTATCACTATTATCTACACTATATTTAGATAAGGTGATTCTACGAGGACGTAACTTAGAGGTAACTTAGACATTAAACTGACTGTAGTCGTTTTCTAAAAACTATTTGATACTATACAGCGTTTTGTCAAGTAAGAGATTTCGTAATCTATAATATAAAAATGAATCGCTGAATGTGTTGCTAAGCGCATATCTCGAGAGCATCTGAACCGATTTCGCTAATTCTTTTTTGTAAATATTCCTTGAAGTACGAGGATGGTTCTTACAGAGAGAAAAAAGAGAATAATTTAAAAAATGGCCTGAAACAATTGACCACCCGGGCGAAGCCGGGACGGGCCGCTGCGCTAGTACTATATAAAACCCGTAATTCTATTTCAATTCTAGAGGGAGCTTATCATAAAGTTTTTAACCCATTATTTTAGGGAGCTGTTTAATCATGTTTAGTCGGTAAACTATACCTTTGTGATTCGTCTGTTTATTATGTAGTTTACGTACTCAACTTACTGTACATTTACTACGTTACCAACGGTTACAGTACAAAGTGCTGTAGTGTCACCGTTGGTAACACTACAAACTACCTACAACTATAACTCTACATGTAAAGGCCTTTTCTTAGGTCCTTACAGCCTTCAAAAAATCACCTGTTTTTGATCAGGTAACGACCGAAACCCTCATCCCCTCGCCGCCTACCCGGGAGACAGTCGAGGAGGTCCCATCTTCCACATCATCAGCGCAATCAGCCGCGAGTGAGGAGGCCGCTCAGCCCAACGAGGGCTTACACTGCCTCAGTCTGGATGAACTCACCAAGGCGCTGTTAGAAGCTAAGATACTCAAATGTGTAAGTTGAAGAGTTCCTTAAGAGCTACATATACAATATTAATGTATTATATAAAGACGTACATAATATTTATAGATTTACAACAACTTTAATAATAATAATTTACTAATAATAATTTTATTTATTCATCAGCACCACCAAATTGTAGGTTAATCCGCTCCGGGATTATGTTTTTTTAGACACAATACCTAGATTGATACATTGAAGCAAAGTTATCTATACTAATATTATAAAGAGAAAAGATTTGATTGTTTGTTTGTATTGAATAGGCTCCGAAATTACTGGACCGATTTGAAAAATTATTTCACCGTTGTTGAGAAGCTACACTATCCCCGGTGAACATATATAAAAAAAATTGGGATACTTACTAAAAATCCAATAATGTAACCCTAGGTGTAATAAAATGACCTAAAATATTCTTTACATCTAGATCACTGCGAAAACTACATCATTATCTACAAAAAATGTCGCGATATCATTATATCTAACCGTGCAATAAAATAATTACTATCTATCTTGTGATAAATAAATCGTTTCTTTCTCAGACTCTCCGTCGCAGCATCAAAGAATACGAGAACAACTTCGAAGTCACGCACAGCAGGAAACTCCAGCGCGACGACAAAAAGGGCCGCGAGGACGAATACATCCGATACAAAACTGTCAAGGCCAGGATTAAACTTATCAACGTACTCATAAACAAACAGAAAGCTCTCGCTAAAAACTGAACAAATTAATGCAAAAGAATTTGTAAATCCCAAAAATTTACAACTAAAGTGGAACTTGCAATCTTTCCACTCCGGAATCAGGGGCCCTATTCTGTTCACCAATCGCTTTACTATGACAATGGTATCCGATTTTTACTATGACAAGGGCTTGCTCGCGCTCGGATCTTATTATATTGCGTAAGCACGCACCGTAATGACATAAACCTAACAAATGGAATCGTCGCATAATTGTTAATCATTAGATGAAAGAAACTGATGATGATGTCTTCCTATAGCCGAATTACCCAGATTCAACGGACGAGACTATGCGCATCAAAACACATTAAAGTGAAATAAGTGAATTATAGATAATGCGTGCAATTTGCATTTATATATGCATAATTGTCAATTATTACATGAAAGAAACGGATGATGATGTCTTCCTAGAGCCGCAAACATCACACACAACAGCCGCGGTACCATACATTATATACAAAAAAATATATATACCGTATGTTATATAACATACGGTATATTGATAGTAAGGTTTCAAACTGTGCACTTTGACGCGCGCCCTACAATCTGTAGTATCTTTAATAAGAAAGGTAGAATACCGAATTGTGGCATTCTGTAACGATACCATTGTCATAATGAAGCGATTAGTTTAGCGGAATTGGGCTACCCTGTACAAAATGTTTCCACCACTGAGTCTAACTTACGCTTGCTTATGAAGAGGCTCGATGGTAATAAAACTGATAAATATCACTTAGAAACCAAATTCACAAAGAAATAGTAGTGTAAACCGAGCGCTACAAAAGAAGTTTTCATAGAAACTTTTTCAGGATTTTCCATGGATGTTTAAAATTAAGGAAACTCCGATATCCTGGACTTTTGGCGAATTAGTTTTAGGATATATATATATGTATATAAGTAAGTTCCATTGAAATTTATGATTTATGCATGGTTGGATTACTTCACGGTGATAATCGAAAAATCTTAAGGTGGTTGTCCAAATTTATTTACAATGCAATGGTTGTATTTTCAGCATGCTTTACCACTTTTTTCTCAAATTATTGTTGGTGTTGTAAAAGTATACATAGCTCATTTAATATATGTTTTTACCTTTTAATGTTTTATCTATACTAATTCTTATTATTTTCTATTCCTCAATGTATTTTTTTTTTGTAAAAAAGTTTAGATATTATTTACGCCATGCAAAGATGTTTTGAGCTTATTAATAAAAGTTATTCTCTGTTTACTAGGGCGAGTCACGTAAACTTAATAATGGTCGAAAAATAGTGATAAGATTTTAGGTGACGTGATTTCGCGAAATTACTTTTGTGTTTACCAGTTTATAATACCTACTTACAGATAAGGCATTATTTATCACCTGTTTCGTAAGAAATGTTTTTGAAAATAATGGGAATAAAAAACTCAAACAATTACTTAAAAAATATTTGTTGAAAATTGTATGGTGCCACATTGATATTGTTCTTTACAATTTTTGTATCATAGATTCCTTGTGAATATTTTTTTCTTTGTGTCTCGATAAATATTTTTGTTTAAAAATGAGTGTTATCAATACAGCAAGCATCTCGGGTGCGCTTCCGACTGGTATTGATATGAATCAGTTGAACTACCTGTAGATTGTTTGCAACAGTCTGCAGTTAGCACCTTTTGTTTCAATTGTAAATACTAGTTTTAATTTGTTTCTATTATTTGATTATAACTTTCTTAACAATTATAAGTAAGCAAGTACCTAAGATTATGGATAACTCACAATAAATAGGTTTTATAAAACTTTATATAAAGACTAGGTTAATTTTGTGCTGAAAAATGTTGTTAAAATGACAGCAAATAGGTACATACATGTTATAAGCGCTAGATTAAACACGTGTTTAAAAAATTTATAAAATTCTGAGAATCTCTAAGCTTCCATACTAAAAAGTATCAGAATTATCGTAACAAATAAACTATGTATTTCCAATTCAATCGCTTCGTAGCCCCAATTCTGTTTAAGTATCACTTACATGTAATCTATTATGAAATCGTACCTATAAAAATATATTAAGTACTTAAATAACAATAGATTTGTATAAAAAAAAAATGTTATTAGAGAAACATCTATACTTACTGTTAAATTTCTTAAATTTGTACAGATACACAAACGTTCAAATTCGGTGTAAGGAAAATACAAAAATAGATTAATAAGTAAAACTTTAGACATTAACAAATTGAAAGTTACGAGTACCTATTTAAGACGTATTTAATAGCATTATTTTGGCAATACATTTCCTATGTCGAAAAGAAATATTTTGCGAAAAAAGGACTGCCTTTTTTCATAAATATTTCTGTATAGGTAACTTGATGGGTAAAAAACAGACCCTTGGTTAAAACTTTCACAATTAAAGTTTATAAAAAAAATATATAAGTATTGTGAAAGTAAAATCTATCTTTTTCTGTAAGGATTCGAGAAAATCAACATTTCTCTAAAAAAAAGCTTCAACCGACCAAAATACCGTGTATAGTAAAACCGTAAGATAAATAATTAGAATAGCCTTATAAATATTCTGTATATGGGTATTCTATTATAACGCGGTTGTTTTGTGGTCTGTATACCCAATATTAATATATAATATTACTAGCGGCCCGTCCCGGCTTCGCCCGGGTGTTCATTTGTTTCAGACACATTTTTTTTTGTTTCCTTAATAACCATCCTCGTACTTCAAGGAATATTCTAAAATTAGAATTAGCGAAATCGGTTCAGTTGCTCTCGAGATTTGCGCTTAGCAACACATTCAGCGATTCATTTTTATATTATAGTTTCACGTCTCGCGCAACAAAACTGGTTTAGTCTCTGTTAATATAGCTGTTATGCAGTTGTTAGGGTTTTGAGATCGGTTACGAAACCCTTGTGGGCTCGCTCTGTCCGTCCTTTCTTCCTTCTTTAATATCTCAACCAGCAACTACCACAGCTATTAACTTCAAATTAAAAAAATATATACGCGTATTATGAAAATGAGAATGTTCGGTACAAATTGTGATGACGAAATTTTAAAAGAGGTCAAGTGGGGCATCAAATGGTTGGTTCATTTCAAAACAGTTTTTGAAACTTCGAAAGGTTTCGTACTGTTTGAAATATTTAGAAATAAATCTAAAAATTTACCATCTCCAAAGTTTGCATAGCGATCCATTTCAAGTGTACCCACTATTTTTAGGTTTTTATTAAATAGCGAAATCTCTAACCCATACATATAGGTACAATACATAGTAGGTAGATAATTGTATAATTGACAACAGGTCGAAACCCCCGACACGCGAGTTACACTCGCACTTGACGGATCTTGTTTTTATATTGTAATAGTGACTACGAGACCTGATTAAATCTGATACATATAGAAGTGTAGATATTGACTGGTGTCCGTAAAACAATTAAGGACCGCCATAAATTGTTTAAAGCTGCCACACATAGAAACCGTGGCCGGGCCGGGGAGGCGAAGGCGTGCGGGTTGTATCATACGAATTTACGAGTATATGAAAGACTACACATACACCACCTACTACTACCGCCCGCCGGTGGTGGCAGCGCCGTTCACGTAAATTTGTATGAAACCCGCACGCTTTCGCCTCCGGCCCGGCCACGGTTTCTGTATCAATAATGTGTACCATTTATAGTTGTTAGGATCCCTTGTCGTTTATATTAGAGATAAATATATTAAAATAGTGTTTATGATTTTTGTGTTACTTGCCGATTACCTACGGTAGTCATATAAATACGTAATAAGCAGTTAGTAACTACTGGGGTTCTGAACGATTGATGCCCTTTCCTGTATTAGAGGTATAAAAATGTCACCTCTGATTATCTCTTAAAGAGAGTATATATTAACTGATATTTGTAATCCATTATCTATTTAGTGATAAAATATATACCTGTGATTTTTATTGGCGTACATTGGACACATCGGAATGTACCTCTTGTGTGACAAGAAATTCTTTTTTGATCTTTCATACATAAAGCGTTGTGTTTTAAATTTGGCAATGTATTTCGCATTATTTATTGCGAAATTGGATAAGACTTGATAATATAAAAGTAGAATCTAACTTTAAGCTTTATGTATTGTCAAATTGAGACGTGCAATTTGAACTTTATTCTACAAGCGTAGAGGTCAAATTTAAAGTTTTTTGAATCAACAACGATTGTTTGTCGAAGAAATGTTTGTAAACCTTCGTATATAACTATATAGTAATATTAACTAGTAACTTATTTCAAGAATAAAAAACGTAGAGCATTTATGTAAAATAAAATGTTTTTTACTTCCGTTGTAGGTACATACGGACTTAGCTTTATAGAATGTAAGCTTAACAGAAGGCATTCTATCATTTTCTATGGACATATATGATAACCGTGGCGTTAAAATCCATATCACAATCACGACCATATAAATTAGAAAAAGTAAATTAGATTTTCAAAATAATGTAACTTCCACCGTTGTAATGTAATCTATCATTCGCGCCATTCGCTAAATAATGTTGTTTACCATCGGAATAGACAAGAAAATGTAATTGTATAGACTATTGTAATCATCAAGTCTTAGTAGAGTTCCATAATTGCCATTAATGATTAAAATAATCAATAAATGTTTATGGAATTGTAAACACACGTCTTATCATTTTGTTGCACACACTACCTAATTCCCTAGTGGCATAGTAAGAGATCTGTAAAATTAAAAAAATCCATGTTCACTTTATGGATTTACGGAAAATAAATCAACAGGGCCGACATGGGGCCGACCATAGAATGTGCCTTACTACTATGTATTTCTATAATAGATTCAGATGGACGACCGATGTGGCGCGGTGGGCAAAGGTCCGTCTGCGACGTAGGAGGTTGCGGGTTCGATTCTCGCCTCGGAACAATTGTGTGTACGATCTGCAGATATAGTTCTGGGTGTTCTGGTCGTCTTCTATGTATAATAAAAAATATCTATCTATGTAATGTATTGTTTTATGTATATCAGTTATCTAGTACCGATAACACAAGCTTTGCTTACCATGGGGCTAGATAATGCTGTGTAGATTGTCCAGCATTATTTATTTAGATATTTATTATTAAAACAATTAAAAAAAAAGATAAACGGTGAAAAAAAGTAGCACAGTGAATTATTATTTTCTTTAATTGTATCCACTAGAAGCATTATCAGTTTGTGTTTGCGAAACAGTTCAGGGTTCGAAGATAAATACTATAGGGATCAAAAGTTATCACTCAAAAAGTTATGAGATTAATTGTGTGATACCAGAAACTTCTGGCTAAAGTTTTGTTTTATGGTGGTTATTGGGGAAGAAGCCTCTGTCCAGATATTTGATCTAGGCTTGTCCAATCTGATGAGTATCTGAAGATCAATGATCCTATTCTATGTATGTTGCTCTTTTCTAATAGGGTTTTGTGTTATTTTATTTTATTTTTACAATATCCAGGAAATTAACGGCTAACTTCATTAAGGTATGTGACTTAATACTGAAGGCTAATAAAATTTTAGAGATTTCCTTATTTGTAAAAAAATATTCAATATTCTTCAATATAAAATCTAATAGATCAGATACCTTGCGAAATAAATATAAATTTAACCTATGTATACCACAAGTGAACAACTCAATGTTCCATAAAAGCACGTACATACATAACAGCTATTAAAGTATTTAATAATTTGCCAGTAGAAATAAAGCAACTTGATGGAATGATGTTTAAATGTAAGTTAAGGAAATGGCTAGTTGATAAAACTCACTATAATTTAAAGGAGTTTTTTGATAATTAGATTATGCCTAGATTAAGATTAATATAGGTTAAAATAAAAAAAAAAAGTAAAAGTAAAAAATCATTTATTTCTTTAGGCTTACAAAATAAGCACTTAGACAAGTCATATTTTAAATATAAATTATTATCAAATAAAATTATTTTACTGTACACTTCAATTTTTTGTCCACTAGTGGAAGAAGTGAAAAGAAACCACTAGCATGTTCATCTCTTATATGTCTAATACATGGTTATTTGCCTATTTTAAGTCTAAATATAATATGATTCGATACATGTCAATATTTAAGTAAAGCTATGTACAACAACAAATTACTTACTACATACTATTGTCGGTGCGAAACTGAGCGACATCTGGCCAAGCATTAACATCATTGAGATAATCATTTATGGAGTAGAAAGCCTTCTTGATGAGATTTAGTTTTATGTAATTTTTAAATTTACGAAGCTCAGCTGCCTGTCCTCAAAGCAAAATACCATAAGACATAATACTATGGAAGTAACTAAAATAAACTAAACTATCTGTGTCTTCATTGGTAATATATCTAATTGTTCGAACTGCATAAGCTGCTGAACTAAGTCTACCTGCCAGAGCCTCTATTTGCGACCTCCATTGAAGAGAAGAATCAATATGTAACCCTAGGAATACAGTAGAGTCTACAAGGTGAACAATCTCATCCTTCAGCATTATTTTTGTTGGGAGTTCTCTTACATTCGGTAGCATGAATTTTATACATTTAGTTTTTTTAGCATTGAGTAGTAGGTTATTGGCGGTGAACCAATCTAGTATTTGTGAAAGCGAATTATTTACATCGTTATAGTTATATTTATTTCTATCAACTTTAAAAATCAATGAAGTATCATCAGCAAATAAGACTATATCACAAAGATTTCTTGCTAAAAATGGAAGATCATTTACATATACTAAAAATAAAAAAGGACCTAATATTGATCCTTGCGGGACGCCTAGTTCAAGTTTTGATCCTCTAGATCTTTCTTTACCAATATCTACTTTTTGAACTCTATCAGCTAAATATGATTGCATAAGGTCCAGTGCCTTGTTATTAATTCCATAGTGTTCCAACTTCCTAATTAGTGTACCATGATCCACGCAATAAAAAGCCTTAGAAAGGCACAGAATACAGCAATAGCGTTTTTTGCTTTATCCCAGGCATCTAATATATGCTTTAATAGAACTGTGCCAGCATCGGTTGTCGATCTACCCTTGGTGAAGCCAAACTGATTTTTATGAAACAGCCTGTGAAGGTTGAAGTGTGAAGTCAACTGAGTAAGGATAATTTTTTCGAAAATTTTACTTATTGCAGGAAGTATTGAAATTGGCCTGTAATTGGCCGGATCAGTATGGCTACCAGATTTGTAAAGAGGAACCAGTTTACTACAATTCATAAGATCAGGAAAAACTCCTGCGTCTACACAATTATTGAAAATATGGGCCAAGCAGGGAGCCACTTCCTTAATAATTGAACTTAGTACTTTCGTTGAAATGCCCCAGAGATCCTCTAACTATGCTGCTATAATATTTAGGTATAACTTTGAACCTATGTTAATATTATTTAAAAAATATTGTATGTCCGAATAGGATTAAATTGTTGATACTATATTTTAATTATAAGACCTTCATGTAACTATGATTCACACAATTTTACAATAAAATTTTTCTTATTCTTATTCTTATTATAAATATTTCCACATAAAAAATATAAAGTGGAAATATTATAATCTAAAAGTTTGTACATTATTGTTTATTTTGTCGCGAAACTGTACCTACATATCGTAGGAATTTTCTATATGCCCTCCAAGCGAGAGATGTACAAATTTTTATCATCATTACCTAGGGTTCCATACCTGCGATCCATATTCTAAGTGGCTGCGCACATACGAACATTAGAGAATCAAGTTTATACATTTGAGAATTCGCAGGGCATGCTAAGAATGATGCCTAATGTTTTCGATGCATTAATGTGATCGTCAAATAAGAGTTTGCTATCAAACGTTACGCCCAGATATTTTATCTAGTTTATTGTGCGTTTTGTAGAGAATTAAGGACATTAGGTTTACGGGTAAAATAACAGACGTAGCATTTAAAAACATTGAAATTGAGCTTGTTGAGTGTGCAATAGCTCTGAAGTCGGTCTAAGTCATCTTGGAGGCAGGACGCGTCGACTGCGTCTTTTACAGGGATTACAGAATTTCTACAATATTTTTCGTTGTTTGTGCGTCAGGTGTGTTCAGAAGTATTATAGAACCACAATGAAATCATTACACAGGCCTACAACCATTTTGGTGCCGGGGATTTTAGACCTGATTTTAAGTATAACTTACATGGGGATATCAAAAATGTTACCAGTTCCTTTGTGTCAGCTCTAGTTCCGGAGATGAGAAAAAGAGTCACTTTTTACAAAAAAACCTTATTTTTTGGTATAAAAAGTAAAAAAAAAAATGTTTGAGTGTATATTTTGAATGAAACTGGCTTGGGTAATCTCGCATGATTCCCTAGCAATAACCGGCCATCATGTGAGTATCCCCACCTAACTTGGTATCTATTCTCCATCACTTTAATGTCTTGGTGGAAACGTTTCTCTTGTTCTTCGCTTAGATCGCCTATATGGTCTTGGAATAGATCTATATAACTATTGAGATATTGTAATTTAATACTTATATTAAAGCCTAAATCTTTGAATCGAATCAGCATTTCCTCTACTAATTCTATATAGTTGTCAGCCTTAAGATTTTCGAGGAAATTTTATGCAACTGCTACAAAAGATTTCCACGCAAGCTTTTCCACTTCAATCATAGAAGTCTCAAAATTATTGGTGTCTTTCGTATTTTAAGTCCATCAAAAATACCTGTTTTAAGTTTTTCAGTACTTGTACCAGGAAATTTCCGTGAAAAAAACTGAAAACCTTGACCATTTCGGTAGAGGACCTTAACAAATTGCTTAATTAGGCCTAATTTTATATACAAAGGCAAAATAATGATTTTTTCTCTTGAAACTAAGGGTTAATTTATAACATGTCTTTACTCAATGACAAAATCATCTCTGATATGCCAATTTTTTTGAGTCTAATGACGTCATTCTTTTTGAGTCTAATGACGTGAAAAATAAATACGACCTAATAATTTTCTTGTTCTCGCCATATCATAGGCACTTCAAATTTCAAAGACTTACGTGTCCCTTTCTCCCATTGTCACAAATGTTTAACGCATATTTTAAATATACTATGAGGCACCTACACTTAATCTTGGTGTCTAATTTCAATTTAGAAGTAAGCAAAATACATATGAATCACAGCGTTTTTAATCGATTTACGCTGATTTTTCGGTATTTATTCAACTCAAACATAACAAAATATATCAGGATCGTTAACTCAATATCTGGACATACTAGCCATTATTAAAATAATTTAATTTATTTATAGGTTTTAATGTAACAATGACAGTTTACGAACAAAACTTAAAAAAAATCAAAATGAGGGTAGTAGCTAAACTAGAGCTGATGACTTCAAATTATATATGTCAATATACTGTCCGTGACCTATTTTATCAGCCAAAGTCACTAAATCAGCTGCACCAAAAAAACATTTATTTTTTGTAGGCTTATCTATACAATAGCACTCGCTCTAATTACCTTTACGAGTGAATTGGCTATACTGAAGCCAGACTTGCAGATACTCTGTTAGTATATAATGTGGGCCAGGGATGACAGAGCCTCAGTCACCGATACATTTCGCTTCAGTAAGTAGGTACCTACACGGATAACAAGTGATTCAAAATGTTCAGGAGAACTTTTATCTTCGCCTTCTTGGCTGTCGGTAAGCTACCTTTTTATTAAAATAAGTACTTTTAATTTAGATCTTGTAATAAAATAGATACGTTATTTCTGAAAATTCCCATTATAGTTGAGCTACCTGTAGTTTTTGGTGTAACACTCTGCAGTTAGCTCAATTGTTTCATTTGTAAATACTAGTTCTAATTTGTTTCTATTCGTAATCATCATTTGAGGTAGTATCGAGGAAGAAGCAGGGTGCGGGAAAATACACTCGCGCCCATGTGTGTTTTGTATTCAGTATACTCGTTTATAGTTATTCTGTGGTATTGTAGCGTTTTACCACGCTCGTACGAGTTAGTTTTGCATCTCTCATATTCATCACTCTTCTCAGTAAAATGTATTTTGCTTGATTCCTAACACCAGTTGTAGGGTTCGCATGAGAGATAGAAATAACCCTAAAACGTTTCTATTTAACAACATAATCCAAATTAATCTTTGTTTTTGTTAAAATGAACTTTCGTTTTATCTCCAAATCGTTTGCAAAGCAACGAAAGTGGTGTTTGATAAATAATTTGTTATTTTTCAGGAGCCCTTGCCGTGAAGCTCGAGCTCACAGAGCAGTATAGGGAGTCCATCTCAACTAAACTAACAACTTTCTGCAATAAGGACGGCGGCGACGACGCCAAAGACAAGGCCTTAAAACTTACCAACTCTTTGCAGTCCTTCTTTGACTGCGTGTATCCAATTGTGGACACTGACACGCTGAAAACAGAAATTAATGAGGCTAAGCCCAATGGAGATGTTGGTGAGATTTTTAAGAAGTAAGTACAGGCCGCAACGAAAGTCACACATCCAATAAGACAAAACATCGAAATATAGCCGTAAGTGACTTCAGAGCCATCTTGACAGACGAGAGGTGCGAGAGGATAGGGGCAGAGCAAATGGGCCGTAGCCATTCTTTTTCATCTCATGGAAGTTCAATTAATTTTTTTAGGCACCATCTTCATATAAGACATTACACAGCACAGGCTTAAGAAAGTTGCATAATTTGTGACTATGCATAATTTGTATAATTTGCATAATTTGTGACAGCAGTGATAGGGTTGCTTAACAGCAACCCTATAATATCACTGCTCGCTACGCTCTCCGTTATTTTTACTTAAATTTTCTTACAAAATATTTATATATTTTAGGAGAAAAGGCTGTGCATGTTTATTGATGACAGCCTCTGTAGCGCAGCTGGAGAAGGTCCAGCTATCATGCTTGAGGTTGCTGATTTGATTCCTATCCCGGAACAAATGTTACGTTCTGCAAATACATATTTGTTTCGTGTGTTCCAGGGTTTTTTATACATAAATATATATCCGCCACGGCCACTTTTTCATAATTACCATGTGCAAGTACCAGTATCTTTTCGTTATAAATAATTTTCTTTGTGCTTATAGAGCTGATAACTTTTCAGGTACTGCGCCAAGACTCCCGAACTTAAGACCTGCCTTCACTCGCTGATCGATGCAACCAGCCCTTGCGTGGAGGAAAACACCCCCCAGTTGGCCAAGAACAGCACTGACTCGTTCATTGACTACGTCTGCTACAATGATGGAAACAGAATTACACGTATGTACCTACCCTCATTTTATTTTTTGTCATTATAATCGGCTTTTACATCCATGAACGATAGTTCATTAGTATTGCAGGGTTCGTTTTTTAGGGTTCCGTACCCAAAGGGTAAAACGGGACCCTATTAATTTTTTTTAATTTATTATATAAATAAATAAATAAATAAAGCTGGACAATTCACACAGCATTATCTAGCCTCAAGGTAAGCAGAGCTTGTGTTATGGGTACTAGATAACTGATATACATAATACAATACCTACATTACATAGATAGATTTTTTTATTATAAATAGAAAAAAAAAACAGAACACCCGGAACAAATATTTGCAGATTGTACACACAATTGTTCCGAGGCGAGAATCGAACTGTTAAAAATCGAAATTGATAGACAGTTGATATTTTTACAGATGATATATGTATTTCTGTTACCGCTATAACTACAAATACTAAAAAACAGAATTAAATAAATCTTAAGCCTCAGTTGGTAGTCGCCAGGGTATCAACTAGATAAATATGTCATACCAACAGCACAAGTAAGTACATTGGGGACAATACAATTGATGAGAGGACGCTATACGCTAGACAAAGCAACTAATTGTATGCTCAAAATCTCGGCTTGACACCTGCCCTGAAATGTAGTATATTAATTTAGTATTTATTTTTATTCTATACCTACGTGGGACGCTCAGAAAGTTTTGCGAAAATAAAATACAGGATACATATATTTATTTGGCCATGAGGTTACACAATAACAAAAATAATAAATATATAACCCTATTTATGAGTACTTACTTACTCATACATAGATACTAAACTATACATAACATCAGGAGATAGTTACTTTATTATAAATGATGAAAAATAAAGGAAGTCCCTCAATTTGAGCGCGGTGTGCTAGGGCGCGTTGTCTGGAGCATTATCCTGAGTTAGAGACTTTTTGTAAAGACTGTATACATGTACGTACTTATTCTAAGAATTTAACTCTAGTTTAGTCTAACTCTGAGTTAGCCTTGTTAACCTAGCCAGGCGCAAGTGGGTCTAAGTGTGTCTTTTGTTAATTTATGTTGTTATAAATAAATTTCTATCTATTCAATTTAAGGTAAAAACAATAAAATAACTCATTTACTACTTTTAACAATAAGATTTAGGAAATAAACTTGATTTGAAATTATAAATTTTATTAAGGATAAAAATAAAAATAAAAATATTTTACTTACGCTTCTTTTTTTACATAACCGATATCTCACCTAAGTTTTTTTTACAGATTTAATTATTTTTTATATTTCAATTTATTTTTACAGAGTTCCTGACTGAGAACGGACCTGAGTGCATCCAGTCGAAAACCAAAGAGATTAACGAGTGCGCTGAAACTCTCGATGTGCAGCTCAACTCTTCCTTACAAAATTTTCTGTCGTTGACTCTTGCGGTAAGTTCTCGATCCATCAAGCCTTGCTAAAGGAAAAAGAAAAAAAACCGCGCTAATAGTTCTTTATGTTTTCTTTAATTGTATATTATTTTTGTAATTTAGTATGTGGACAATTACCTGATAATGTCTGAATAAAGAAACTTTTTATTTTTATTTATTTATTTGTAGTAATGCATAAACAGCGAATTAGTATCTACCTATAGTGCTTTGAACTTTTCTGGGCCCTAAGTTCGGTTTGACGATTCATAACTAAACTAGTATCTCAACTGAACTATGTCTGTTAAAAAAGTAGGAATACATACTTACTTTTTAACTTTACTTTTTTTAAATAACCTACTTACTGAACATACAGGTCAGTTGAGCTACCTCTAGAGTTTATAAAACAGTCAACAGTTAGGCCAATTGTATTTGATTCATATAATAAAATTGTAGCTAATTATTTCGTCAAAAATTGTATTGTTTTGAAAAACTAAAAACAGATTTTAATTTCCTTTTATAGGTACATATGAGTGTTAGTGAATAAATTGAATTTATCTACTTAATTCTAGACGGTTTTTTCAGTTTTGTGCGATAAACGCCTAAATAGCGGAAATCTAATCGTTTTACTGTTTTGTGTAGGATAAGTGCCGTAAAGTCGACGAGCTGTCGACCTGCGCCTTGAAGTCGCTGGAGCCCTGCACTACACCTGGAAACTCGTTGTCGTCTCTCTTCGGATACATACGCAAGGGATCTGTATGCAATGATGCGCTGCCCCTACCCGTACGTATACACAATTAGTTTTTTTTAAAGCCATGGATTGAAAAATCTTCAAATGCGAGGCACACACAGTATTACAGAGAGTAGTGCCTCGCAACTGACCTGAAAAAAAATCGCTAGTGTTTTTTTTTATTTGCCTACCATACCTTTGAAATAAAGCACTTTGTTGTTTGATATTTGAAGTCAGTGGCGGGGCACATAAGGAAACACAGTATACACTGGAAACAAAGTGCTTTATTAAAAGGAAATAAAGCACTTTGATTTTCTAGCTAGAGTAATATAGAGTCCCTAGAGTTCTGTAACTTGTGAAGGACTCTTGGACACATCACAAATTTCAAATTGCATAAGTTAAACTAAGAAATAAAGTGATCACTTTGATTATATTTGTTTACTTCAATCTTTTTGAGGTAAAGAAGTGAACAAGAAACATTTACCTTGTAACTACCGCGACTTGTTTGACCTTAAGTTCCACGTGGTTCCTATTCGATTGATTTAAGGTGAAATGAGTCCCAAAACCCACGTCTTGACTTAACGGAAAATCAATTTTAAGGGAACAAAACACCTATTTTTCGAATATATTTTGATGAGGATCAAAAGTTTAGGATATTAGTTAGTAAGTTATGGGAGTCGAAACACGATTGACTAAACTTGACTAGATAGAAAAAAATGGTAAAGTTTCCTCTAAATCTTCATTTTTACAGAGATATCTCTACGGGAAAACCAGTTTTATTTGCTAGTTATTTAATATTATTGTAATGAAATGTCTTCTACGTGTTCCCTAATAAATACTTTAGACAATTATGGTTTTAGTTTTTTGAGAAACAGTATTATTTTAGAGCAATAACAAATTAAAAAATAAAAAGCAGTGAAATTGCGCACGGGCCGATCATTCTGCCGCTCTTGCCTTCCTTTCTCGCCTTCCCCGCGCGGCGTTCGTTCGTCGATGTCTCGAAAAGACGTTCGCCTTAATTAGTTTCCATTGTATTCTACCATCTTATCGAATTAACTACTAATGGAGGTACTTTAAACACATCGGGCCAACTCTACTGCCATACATGTTGTAGGGTATTCAAGACCAAGTTCGGTCTAGTGAGCCATATGGGCTCAAGATAGAAAGAAGAATCTGGAAAGATAGAAGAAGGCTATATGTTTATACAATTTTGTATATATAATTTTGGTACGTTCTTACCTTATATTATGTACCTCTCAACGAGAATTTAAAGTTTAATTTTTTTGACATAAATGTTACTTTTAAAGGTCTATTTATAGTGCGTAAGCCTCACACTGACTGGGGGTAAATTCTAAGAAATTTAATAATGTCCCAGATATTTTCGATTTCGACGGGACTTGAACCCGCAACTTTTTGTAATTAACCTTACGTTACTTTTTGTTCGCAGCAATAAGGACTGACACCCAAGGAGCACCCAAGAGAACATCATTTTATTAAGAACGATTCATTGCAATTTATCAACATAACTTCAATAAAGCATAATGGATAAAGCAAATTACAAATATGCGTCATCCAACCGTTTATCTCTTTTTAGCTCTTTTTTAGCTCTCATCCAGTCCTTGTGTATTTGAAATAAGAACAGAACTGTTTTAAAAAATTAGTTTTTTATTATTTATTATGTATGTAAGTATGTATATCAAGATCATCAAGACATACATAGTAGAGTTCTATACTTGCAATTACATATGACCATTTAGATAATCAATAAATACCTACGTTTGGAATTGTAAACACGCGTTATTATTTTGTTTTCGATAGTGTATGTACTTTAAACAATTATGCTATGCTAACATTTTAACGATTATCAATGACCATGTCAACGACCCCCCTTTCAACGATAACCTATTGGAACATGCGAGTACGTTATTATATCACTTGGGTCTATTACTAGGGGCCGGTTACAACAAACAAAAAACTAAATTCCAGCTTAAATGAGCTAATACCCCCGTTACGATTTGACGAGCACAGCTGTCAGTATAACTCTTTAACTGCGATCAACAACAACCACATTAAATTCGACTAGAATTTAAGTATAAATTGTCTGATAATAGTTTGACGAAATTGGATAAAATTTCATTGGTAATTTGGTAGCTGATAAGAGTTGAGATTAATTGGGAGTTGCCAGGAGAACGGACATAGTTCTTAGAATTAGCAGGCCGAAGAGACGATAGACAGGCCATATAGCTTGCAGAACTGATAACCGTTGGGGAGTTAAAGGCTCTCGAGTGGCGACTGCGATGCAATACGAAACGGAGTGTGGGACTAGTTAGTCCCACACTCCGTTTCGTATTGCCTCATGGACCGATGACATTGAAGCGGTCTCAAGAATAAGCGGAAAATGTATTAGCTTCATAATGTTCATATTTTAAATGTACTATTAATTGTAGCATAAGCTTTTTGTTGCCCAAATATATAAAAATAAAATAAAATATGGATGGAGGCGGCTCAGGACCGTTTTTCGTAGTGTCTATTGGGGGAGGCCTATGATCAGCAGTGGACGGGCTGATAATGATGAAGATTATAACTAATTCCTATTAGTGTACCTATATACGAGTAAGTCCATAAGGACAAGGTGCTTAGACTATTTCATAGTACCGACCATAGGTATAATTTACCTGCCATTTCTATAACCGATTCTATACTCGTATATATATAAATTTTCACAATAAATAATTCTATTCTATATCTTTATGACGACGTCAGCGGACACGTCCGCCTGCTACGCAGGAGCTTACGGGTTCGATCCCCGCCTCGGGACAAATTTTTATACGATATGCCGATTATCAGGGTTCTGGGTGTTCTGGGTGTCTTCTCTATGTATAGTGAAAATATATAATATCTAAGTCTAGGTACTTATATTCATCATCATCAGCCTGTAGCAGTCCACGAATGGACACAGGCCTTATATTGCATAACGTGTACAAATACAAGCTCAGCTTAGCTTGGGGCTAGATGATGCTGTATGAATTGTCCTTTCACTAGACGCAAAAACCGATTATCGGTTTGTGTTTGCGGAGCAGTTCAGGGTTTGACGATAAGAACTACAGGGATCAAAAGCTATCTCTTAAAAAGTTACGAGAATTATTTTGTGAACCTAGAATCTTTTCTTTCGGGAATTTTGTTTTTTGGTTGTTATCTAGTCTTGTCTGATCAGAGCTTGTGCTAAAGCTACTAAAAAGTAAAAAAAAAAAAGTAAAAATATTTTTATTTTGTCAGAACAGATAGGTTACGAAAAAATTAGGAAACTTGGATTAACAGAGAACTGACAAAATCGGTCTCCACTCAGCATATGTGCTATGGTAGAGCAGATCATAACATAGCGCTGGTCTTCCGTGGAGATTACTAGATGACATGCATGCTAGATGATGTACATAATGCAATACATACAAAGATATATATTGTTTTATCATACATAGATAACGACCAGGACACCCGGAACAAATATGTGCAGATTGTACACACATTTGTCTTGAGCCGAGCATTTAATCCACAACCTACCGCGCCACAGAGGTGGTCACAATCAATACATTATTTATTCTTGCACGATAAAACATAAGTATACAAAAGATAGATAGATAATTCTTTATTGCACACTAAGTATAAAATGGCAATGTAAAATAAAAACTTTAAAAAACTAGATGAAGAACTAGACAATTGCAACAAATATCCATCAAAACAAATATCCATCCATTGGCGGTCTTATCGCTCAAGAGCGATAAGACCGCCAATGGATGGATAGGATCGTGGACAGTACCAGGGGGACATTATTCTAAAAAATATATAACAAAGAGTTCTCATCTAGCAAACCCTAACTACTCGTATATAGATTAAGGTTTAATTGCGCATCTAACTTAAATATTTGACGTATTTGTTGTGAATACGATATTATATATAGTTATTTATATGTGTAGCGCTGTAGGGTAAGATATCACATACACTTTGTCTTGACCGACCTGCGTGTCACGAGAAACGTTCGTGGAATGGTGGGTGTTGATAGCCCGAGACCCAGTAATATTGAACGTACTCTTATTGTGTACTACTGGGAAACACAGCCGGCTTTCTCACTGGCGGCTGTGATACAAAATAGTTAGAATAGTAATACAGGAATTCTAATGCATAAATACTTTTTATAAAATCAGTGTCACTGTAATGAGGGATGGCATAGATGTCTATAACACAGGCTTAAGGCCAGGCGTATGCTGGGACGCAGGCGACGCAACGCAGGGTAGAGCAGATTTGGTAATGCATAAAATAAATAATATAAAAATAAATAATGCTGGACAATTCACACAGCATTATCTAGCCCCATGGTGAGCAGAGCTTGTGTTACAGGTACTAGATAACTGATATACATAATACAATATATTACATAGATAGATATTTTTTATTATACATAGAAAACGACCAGAACACCCGGAACAAATATCTGCAGATCGTACACACAATTGTTCCGAGGCGGGAATCGAACCCGCAACCTCCTGCGTCGCAGGCGGACCTTCGCCCACCGCGCCACATTGGTCGGCATGAAAGTAATATGTACAAATCTGCGTCGCACGTGCCTGCGCCGCAACGTACGGAGCACTCGGTACTTTCATGCATTACAAAATCTGCTCTGCCCTACGCTGCGTCGCCTGCGTCCCAGCATACGCCTGGCCTTATAAGCCTAGCGTAGATATCTAAGGCTAGCCAAATCAATCAATGTATCCCTACATTTAATAAGTACTATTTGTTAAATTTAGAGAAATTTTTGTTTTTGGAATTACATATCTACTTTGTCCATGTTTCTAAGTAATAAATAAACATTTAATTTTTGAGATGGGAGTGGATTGCTTAATCCGAAACTATGAAAGTTATAGAAAACTTGTGAAAGGACTCGTGTGCTCAATTTATGTGAATATAAAAATTGTTTACCTACTATATTTTTTATAACTGTTTTTACGGATTTTTTTTGGATACTAAGTTTATTACGATAGTTTTATCGAGCATAATCAACATTAAAATACAGGCTAGTTATCCTAGCTAGCTGGAAACATACCAGTTGTTCGAAAAGATTATTTAAAATTTTCATACTGATAAGTTCTAATGATTCTCATACTTACTAGCCTTTTAGGACGTCGTCGTCCTAGGCCTAATTAGGATCTTGCTTACTTTGAGGCTATACTATATGTGTAGAATGCGTACCATTTTTATTTACATACCTATATAAAAATATGAGCTTCTTCTGACTGCTGACTTCAATTATTTTAGATACCTACGCAATGGCAACATGTGTCAGATTTGTAATTTTTCAATGGGACAGGACCTACAGGATTCTCACAAATTATAATTTTAAGAGATTATTTTCGTATGATTTCTAGAGATTATTTTATTCCTTGTCTAATTGACTGAATCATTTATCAAATGCATTGTACGCAAGAATAAATACCTAACTTCATTAAAGGTGCATAATGCATATCCACATATAATGCTACGTATATTTTATGTTATCTAACATATTATTAATAAGGACATTAATGTGCAGATCAAGAATGACTACTATGGCTTTATACGGATATCGGAAAAAAACTATTTTATAAGTCATTTGCCTTTTAACTAAGCAATAAGCATTAAGCAGCTACACATTTCGCATTCCAAAGGTCGGTAAGTACTTGAGATTAATGCAGCAATTACTGATTGTGTTTACTTAACACTTTGAGTGCTGAAAACGCACGGTATGAGTTTTCTACAAGTGACTAATCTGCGAAAATCCACACTAGCGCAGCGGCTGAGAAAATACAGATCTTTGTGACTCAGCAGAGCTGTAATATTTTTCGAACGAAACGCATGTGCGGCGCAACACAACCGCTGTGTAGAGCGGCAGCACGAATTTTTTAGGTAAAAAAAAAGATCGCAGTCGTCAAAAAAAAACCGCAGTCAAAGTGTTAACAAACAAAGATGGTAAGTATCATAGTTAGCGTAAGCGTTAATAAGGTATTTTTACCCGAATAACAAATGGTTATTCGGTATAGCAGTTGGCGACCGATGTATGTACATATTTTTCTTTATGTGGTTTATAACGTAATTAAAACTTAATTATGATTATATGAAGAACTAGCTGCGCCCCGCGGTTTCATAGATATTTTTAATAATATACAATATATCTTTATAAATTGTAGCCTATGTGTTATTCTGAGTATAAGCTATATTATTGTAAAGTTTCATTAAAATCCATTCAGTAGTTTTTACGTGAAACAGTAACAAATATCCATCCATCCATCCATACTTACAAAATCTCGCGTTTTAGTAGGATATATAGAATATAAACT
Source organism: Eupithecia abbreviata (assembly GCA_943735965.1). Classification (NCBI taxonomy): domain Eukaryota; kingdom Metazoa; phylum Arthropoda; class Insecta; order Lepidoptera; family Geometridae; genus Eupithecia; species Eupithecia abbreviata. The sequence continues at coordinate 8,104,819 of OX030979.1, read as the reverse complement.
AACTAATAACTTGATTGTTTTGAAATAATTTGATTATTGACTTGTTTTATAGGTACCTCTATTCTTAGTTTTAAATTGTTTTTTAAGTTTTGTGGGTTAAATACTAATCCCTCAGAAATAAATTTTTAATTCTATCCTCTCTATACAACTGCAAAATAATAATCCAAATGGGTTTATAAATGACGAAGATGTCGATGAACTTACATAAAAAAAACACAGACCTACTACAGCGGAACATAGAACTTCTTAAAAATTTCGTAGTCTTTTAAAAAGTTGTTCCTTTTTGCGGAGGACTGAGCTGAATGGAATAAGGTGAGCGAGGCCGTTGCCCTGGAGTAGGAATCTCTTAGATAGATATATAGATGGACAATAAATAAATAAACAAATTGGCGGTCTTATCGCTCAAGAGCGATCTCTACCAGACAACCGTGGATGGATAGGATCGTTGGATTGAAAAAGGGGATCTGTGTGCGTTGTTATGTAGTTAATTACAACATTAAATTTTATATTATGTGGCATAAAAATACCTATCTACTATAAATACATAAATAAATTATAACTAATAATACATACCTACTTATATATTATATATAAGTATTAGTTTATATAATAATAATATTAGACTATCTGGAAACGGTTATTAAATGGTAAAATTATTATATTTCATACGTTGGGTGCATTAAAGATGTATGAGAAACATTTTACAAATAAATAAAATAAAATCATTTTTTTTTCAGATACCAGGGATCCATAATTTGCTAGTAAATATATTTAGAGCTTATTACTAGGGTTAGTTATACCGGAAACTAAAAATTAATACTAAATTAAATGGGTCCCCATGAAACATTTCCACATGGGTAGAGGTGATTCTACCTGCTATAGTTTTTAGGATGGCGTTGGGGCTGTCGCGCCTAACGACTATCCATCCTATTTATAAATAATAATGAATAGTACAAAATATGACTTGTTTAAGTGCTTATTTGTAAGCCTAAAGAAATAAATACTTTTTGCTTTTGATTTTTTTGATTTTGGTTTGTACGTTGCATCTTTATCAATTCACAGCACTAAGTAGGTACTTACTTTTTTATTTAGCCTACGAGTATTTCATCGCACTGCTGACCAACGGTTTCCCTCCCCCACACTTCCAAACATTTCGGTCTTTTGCAGACTTCCATCACTCCGAGTCAAAAAGGTAGGTATCGCATCTTGCCCGCAATACCGTACAGCTCGTTGACTTCTGAAAATGATAAAAATGCTATTAAATCTTATTATAGAAGTAAACTTTGAACCAAGTAAGCGATAATGTTAATGACCGATTACTTGGTTTTTACCATACTACTATTGGACATTAGTATCATCTAAGCAAATCACAGAAGCTCGAAACAATTTTTGGATTTGAGCTTCTACTTCTACTTCTACCCGCAACCTTCTGCGACGCAGAAGGTTGCGGGTTCGATTCCCGCCTCGGAACAATTGTGTGTACGATCTGCAGATATTTGTTCCGGGTGTTCTGGTCGTTTTCTATGTATAAAAAAAAACTATCTATATAATGCATTGTATTATGTATATCAGTTGTCTAGTATCCATAACACAAGCTCTGCTTACTATGTGGCTAGATAATGCTGTGTGAGTTGTCCAGCATTATTGTTTTTTTATTACAACTACTTTTTTACTCAACTAACTATAGACAGAATTCGTTTATGGTGCGAGCGAGCAAAACTGTCAATGACTTCAGCAAGAAGTTTGACATTGATCCGTTTCATACCAGCATGCACAAGGCAAGGCGTCACGTCTCTTGACTTTTTTGGCACTTAACTTAGGTCTAGGTCGGTATGGTGATTACGTAACTTGCGACCGGTTTGCGACAGGCGTAAATTAAGCAATCAGTGCTGTCAAACGCCAATTTTGACCAATTTTGACGTTGTAGCTGGTGTCAAACTAATACAAAATTGACGTTTGACAGCACTGATTGCTTAATTTACGCCTGTCTCAAACCGGTCGCAAGTTACATAATCACCATACTGTTCTTGATATTTGTGTTATGTTGTTTTATGTTTTCTTTTATTTTTATCACTAGTTTAAGTACGATCACTTTATGGTTTCCCATAAAGTTCGCTTTCTTTCTTGTCACAATGTTGTTAGTGTTCACACATAATTTAGCTTATTTAGATTATATCAGTGAATACCTATTATTAGCTCTCTATTGTCATTTTTAAGTCTATAGATATTATAGTAGCTGATGGCGTTCCGAAATAAATAAATAAAAATAAATAAATATTCATCTTTTGATTGATCTCTCGTTGCTTATCGAAATACAGTTTAAACATTGTTCTCTCCACATGTGATATGATAATGCGTTGTTGAAGTTTGTGTTTTACTTTTTAGAGATAACCTTGCTGTTACTTTGTTATTTTTATCAGTTTTTGGTAAGTTTTCATTCAAGTCTTTGTTGACATTAAACATCTTAGATTCTAAAACGGTGTCTTTTGTCAAAAACTTTGCACTGAGTGTTTGCCCCTGCGCAACCGCCGCCGCCAAACCGCGAACAAAAGATTTCAACGCGCACCCTATTTTTACCCGCATTGGAACGGTATATATAGTATATATAGTAGGTAAATATAGTATGGTAGGTGAGATATTGTTTTTTTTGCTTTGTGTGTGCACAATTTTGTATGGCTTTTTACATGGCTTTTTACATCGGTATCCATAAAGGTATTAGGAGGCTGGTGAATACATTGGTATCGACCAATGTATCCCTCTAATATTATCACAACATTCCCAATGAATTGATATTTCCTTTGTTCAAATTAATATAATAATAAGAAAAAATAGGTGGCGGCGCATTTATGCCTCGGGGTACCACCTTAATACAATACAAAATCGTTTATTTGAACGAGTAAACAGTTTTAACAGGTTACATGTTGAAAATTAATAAATGATTTTGATACGAAACATGTTCTTCCATCCACCACACATAGGTAATCGTTGAATGATTTATATGGAGTAATATTTATTCAAACAACAAATTACACCTATACAATATGAATTGAATAAAAATCTTAGGCGTCACCAGAAGGCAGAGTGCCCAGAATGCAGGCAGCATTGCCACGTTGAATGGCAATGCTCATTCGTTGACCGAAATAGAAACCAGCATTCCAATCACCAGCACTCTATGAGAATTTAAGTAAGCTCTTTATAAATTGCGTGTACCCCAGAACTCCAAGGATACAGAGTTTTTACCCCAAACGGCTCAAACATAGTTTTAGTTTCTGTTAATTAATTTACATTTTAGTTTTGTTCCTTGTTATGCTTGTATTAGGCCACCTTACGCACCACGGTCTCCACGGAAGACCAGCGCTATGGTACGATCTGCTCTACCATAGCACATGCTGAGTGGAGACCGATTTTGTCAGTTTCTCTTTTTTAGAGTCTCTGATCTGACAAAACAAAAATCTTTTTACTTTTTACTTACTTAAACAGTCGTTCCAATTTACCTACTTCCGCACTCCACACACACGCAAATATAGGTATAACCTCAGCACAGGCATATACCTCAGTCACTCTAATCCCTTTATGAGTCAACTATGTACTACAAGCCAGTACCTAGAATCTGTAAGTATATAACGTGAGCCAGGGATGCCAGAGCTTCAGTTACCGATACACTGCGCGTCAGCACACACGGATTACAAGTGATTCAACATGTTCTGGAAAACTTTTATCCTCTCTCTCTTGGTTGTCGGTAAGCTACCTTTTCGAAACAATTTAATTTCTTAACCATTAAAGTACTAGGTACTTAGAGTATCTATCTCCTAATTAACTAATTGATTTGTTATTCCTGGTTCCAATTTACTGGGCTTAAACTAACTAATGAGTAGTGTTGATACAAAAATATGAATCCATAGATAAATTAGTGAAGATAAGTGGTTCTTAAGTTATAAAATTTTAGATGCAGTGTACCTATATGTTGTGTCCTTTGTTTGTAAGTGTTTAGGGTTTATTATTGCCTACAATAATTATTGTTCTTGAATACATGAAATTAATATTGCATAAATTGGTTGGTGTGATAATTATATCACCAAAGGTCTGGCAGAAAGACTTATTCACAAAATTATTTTTCGACGGTGGGTCGATACAAAACAATAAAAAGCAATATATCTTTATTGCACCATCAATACAAAAAATAATAATAATAAAGGAACTTAATACTAACTAAATCTAGTGGCACAGTCAGCAATTGGATATTGCCACCTAATCCTATATTGACTATCAACCAATCTTTGCTTTTATATTATTATTGTACGTTTATAGCTATTGATATTGATTATTGTGTCAGCAATAAATAAATAATTATTATTTTTAATAATTACTATAAAAGCGACCTACTGAGTATAGTTATACACATGGATATACAGACACAGATAACAAATTCAATTTTTTTTATTTTCTTTAGGCTTACAAAATAAGCACTTAGACGAGTCAAATTGTATACTATTAATTCATTATTATCAAATAACATTATTTAAATTTAATGTTCACTTATGTGTCTAAAACATTTGATTTGCTGATCTAAATCCAAATATAGTGCGATTTTAGATACATATCAATATTTACTTAAAGCTAAGCATAACAACCATCCAGAGGCTACAAAATTTACTTAATACTTGCATCAGCATTAGGTGCTTCTTTCATTGCCATTTTTAATAGGATTACCCTCAAACCCGGGCTTCAGCGGATCTACACTATTGATGTTGGCATAAACCACATAGTGAATTTATGTTTACAAATATATTTTGCTATCACAGAAAAAAATATCGTGAAATTTCTGAGGTCTTCCAGTCCTGTAAGGTCTTCAGGAAATATAGCACTGAGTTTTGCATTTTTGAGTTACTAGCGACCCGCCTCGGCTTCGCACGGATGCAAATGCACGTATTATATACATAGTAATTCAAGAGGAAGATTAACTTCCTCTTGAATTACTCTTTTAAAAAAACAGACAGACAGCGGGAAGCGACTTTGTTTTATACTTTGTAGTGATGAGATTAAGTAAGGCTTCGATGTATCAATGATTATTAGAGTAGAGACCAAGAAAGGCCAAGTAGCACAAGATAAATGCTAAATATAGCGGTCAAAGTGCCATGTGAACCCGGGTGCACGCACGATCTCTCGGTCTCGACCAAGTAAATTGGTAAATTGCTCAGGAAGAGGGGACATTGTACCTAGCTCCTGCAGTGGGTACAGATGGGTCATTGAAGTTTGTAGGTACTTTATAAATCAGAATTATCAATTTATTGGTAACAAAGTACAAGTTCAAAAATAATTCTTAAAAGAAATAATAAGTCATTAAACATTATTTAAAAAATTTTACATCATCGTCTACACTGTAGAACGCCTTCTCGACGAGCCAGTATTTAAGTCTCCGCCTAGGTGCTGTCACTACCTGATCCGATAGGTTCAGCGCTGAACTTGTATCTCCCAAACAAGCGGGGTTTTATCATAATTCGACAATAATTTATTATCCGCAACTCGAATTCACCCACTTCTGGGAATAGGCCTCCAAACATTTGTGCCACTCCACACGATCCTGCGCCAATCTCATCGAGGTTCGCCCCGCGATATAAATTATTTTTTTTATTATAATTGTTATTATTTACTAGTTTCCGACCGCGGCTTCGCACGTTACTTCTATCCCATGAGATTGATTTATGGGATAAAAAGTAGACTGCAACTACCATTATGCAAAATTTCAGCCGGTCGTATGAACGGTTCAGTTCGTTTTTGCATGAAAGAGTAACAAACATCCTTACATACATACAAACTGTAGCATTTATAATACTAATAGGATACATTTTTATTATTATTCAGTCCATAATAATTATAATAAAATAAAAATATATTTTCTACGAGAATTTTAAATACATGAGTGTATAATAAATAATATACTATTTTACTAAAATAAATTATATCTATTTATTTTAGTAAAATAGTCTATGTTGACGACCGATGTGGCGCGGTGGGCGAAGGTCCGCCTGCGACGCAGGAGGTTGCGGGTTCGATTCCCGCCTCGGAACAATTGTGTGTACGATCTGCAGATATTTTTTCCGGGTGTTCTGGTCGTTTTCTATGTATAATAAAAAATATCTATCTATGTAATGTATTGTATTATGTACCTATATCAGTTATCTAGTACTCATAACACAAGCTCTGTTTACCATGGGGCTAGATAATGCTGTGTGAATTGTCCAGCATTATTTATATGTATATTTTTTAATATAAACATATATAAATAAATAAAAAAAATATAATATAATATAATTATAAGATAGTATAGCGTGACCAAAAGAAATAGGAGTTAATTTTTATAAATATACCTAGACATCACCCAACTAACACGCGGGTGGAAATCGCAGCCTATTTTATAACTTTAACCTGTATATTAGCGACAAGGAGTTCAAAAAGCTATTTTAAGTTGCATATTAATATTAACTTTAATACATAAGAAATACTAAAAAAGATGAAAATACATAGCTACAGTACAAGAAATAAAGAAAAGTTACACGTACCAGTACGGTTTTTACCAGTCTAGTAGTAGTACTAGACTGGTAAAAACACATAAACAGGGTTTAACCCTAAAGCTTGATTTATATAACAAGTTACCACTAGAACTAACTCTACTTCCTTTTCAGGAATTTAAAGCAAAAATAAAGAACTTTTTAGTATGTAACCCATTTTATAGCATTAACGAGTTTTTAACGTGCTCATTTGTTAATTTGTGATAAGTTATTATTGTTTATACCTATATTTTTGTAATTTAGGATAAAATTTAATTTAAGAGTATTCATTGTACTGTAGTCTTAATTAACATGCCAATATTAGTGATAATGTTATGGTGAATAAATTGAATTTACTGAATTTATTTGCATTCGTAAACGTCTGCAGCTACAAAAGTAACTAGAAGTTGCAGTAATGGAAGAAATAAACATCCTTATAACGTTTTCATAAAACAATTGAATCTAAATGGATCTCTGTTGACTTGATCTTTCAGAAACTAGTGTTTACTAAATAATCTGTATTTGACGTTCTCCGTGGCGCGGTGGGCGAAGGTCCGCCTGCGACGCAGAAGGTTGCGGGTTCGATTCCCGCCTCGGAACATTGTGTGTACGATCTTCAGACATTTGTTTTGGGTGTTCTGGTGGTTGTTTTATGTATATTAAATTAAATATCTTTATATGTAATGTATTGTATTAAGTATATCAGTCATCTAGTACCCATAATACAGGCTCTGCTTAGATCGGGGCTAGATGATGCTGAGTGGATTGTCCATTTTTTATGTATTTTTCAGGAGCCCTAGCTGTAAAGATAGAACTCGGCCCCGCTAGAAACAAGATCAAAGAGACTCTAACAGAAGTTTGCAAGAAGGCGGGCGCCGAGGACAAGGCTGAAGAACTTACCAACTCTGTCCAGTCCTTCCTTGACTGTGTCAGCCCACTCGTGGACTTCGAGACGCTGAAAAAGGAAATTGAAGACGCTAAGCCCAATGGAGCTCTTGATGAGGTTTTCAAGAAGTAAGTGCAGTCACAAAAGTCCATGAACACATTCATAATGACAAAATATGCAGATGACGACCGATGTGGCGCGGCGGGTGAAGGCCCTCCCGCGACGCAGGAGGTTGCGGGTTCAATTCCCGCCCGGGACAAATATTTGTACGATTTGCAAACATCTGTTCCGTGTATTCTGGATATTTTTTATGTATGGTATATAATATCTATCTATCTAGTAAAAATATATATCTAGTATTACTTATTTATTTAAAGCACTAAATCGTTTCGTAAATGAGAGAGCCGTCTTTACAGTGCAATCTGAATTTTAAAATCTTTTCATACAGCTTTATAATAACACTAGCTGCGCTCCACGGTTTCACCCGCGTGGTGATAGATATTTTGGATAATATACATATCTTTATGAATTTTAAGCCTATGTGTTATTCTGATAAGTAAGCTATATTATTGTGAAGTTTCATGATTCAGTAGTGTTTGCGTGAAAGAGCAACAAACACACTTACTATCCTCACAAACTTTCGCGTTTATAATGTTAGTAGGATTGGCGTTAGTCAATCAAACAAAGTAAAATATTGGTTTATACTGAAAACTCCTATCTTCTATCCTACTAATATTATAAACGCGAAAGTTTGTAAGTATGGATGGATGGATGGATGGATGTTTGTTACTCTTTCACGTAAAAACCACTGAACGGATTTAATGAAACTTTACAATAATATAGCTTAAAACAATTATTATAGAATTGTTTTTATGTTTAATTTCATATTTTTTTCGACTTTACCGTTGGGAAGCTAAATTATCTCCGGATTGACATAGGCTATATTCTATTTTAGAAATGTGAAATTCGAATTTAACGCGGGTGAAACCGCGGGAAACAGCTAGTGCACAATAAACTTGTAGGCCATATGGCAATGTAGATATATCACAGCATGGACACAGGGGAACGTGAACGGCGATGAGGATACCTTACTAGATAAAATGGGATTCGGTACCTTAATCACCCTTAGTTGGCTTTTACAAAAGCCACAGGCAGATTTAGGGGGATGATTCTTAGGCCAAAACCACCACGGCCACTGTTGCCTATGTATTTTGCAATACAGTAGGTATGGGGGATACTCTTCCCATATAAAATAAAAGAGCAGATAATCAAATCACTACAGTTTATTTGGGGATGGTTATATACCTCAATTACAAATAAAACATCGTGTTTTATATTTAATGTATAACAACCAGAGAAAATCCCCAAGGGCAGGTCCTGTAGGGGTTGGACACTCCATAGTGTTGTGACGATCGCGATTATCGATACGCCACATAGGTATACACAGTGTCTTCAAGTTGTCATTTTTGTACTTATAGAGCTGATGGCTTTTCAGGTACTGCGCCAAGACCCCTGAGCTTAAGACCTGCCTTCACACACTGATCGATGCAGCCAGCCCTTGCGTGGAGGAGTCCTCCAAGAACCACCTCACGTTGGCCAAGAACGGCACTGACCAGCTCATTGACTTCGTCTGTTACAAAGATGGTGACAGAATTGCACGTAAGGACCTTCTATTTTTAATATTCAAAATCAAATTATTTTATTATTTATAAGACCATAACATTACAGATATCTCCAAATCGCTATGCCTAGTACATTGAAAAATTTTGCCGTCTTAAAAACTCTAAGAAATAACACACTACAAAAAGAATATTAAATTTACAAAAAATAATTATTAAATTAAATTTACCTACGTAATGTACTTAATACTTATTGCTTTCGTTTCGAACTCTTGACTCAACATTAATTGGAACACCAAAAAGTTGAGTCTATGTAAGAGTCAGGCTCAGCATCTTGCTGATCTCTAGGGTATACCTACTGGAGTTCAACGTACGAAGTACCTTTACCTATCTAACCACGCGGTAGTGTGTCAAGCCAAGTTCAAGCTAACAGAACTGACGAGCAACAAGCACCGTGTATAAATATTACACGAACAGTTTGGAGCCAACCATAACTCAAAAACGGATTTTTTAATATACATTACGACAAGAACACTCGGATCAAATATCTGCAGATCGTACACACAAATTATACCGAGGCGGGAATAAAACTGCAACCTCTTGCGTCTCAGGTAGACCTTCGCTAACCGCCCCACTGAGGTCGATTAACTTAAGTTTATTTATTTTTTCAGTGTTCATCGCCGAGAAGGGACCCGAGTGTTTCCAGGAGAAAACCAGCGAGATCAAAAAATGCGCTGAGGCTCTCAAGCCGCAGATTTCCACCATAGAAGCAGTACAGTCGACAACTCTTGCTGTAAGTACTTGATGAATATGCATGGATAGCGGCAAGTACCTTTAGTGCACTAAACATTATCTTCTTATCTAATAACACCTGTTCGATACAGCGATCACATTAGGTATATATTAGCAGCATCAGCAGTTCGACCTAAGTAGGCTATCCGTGCCGCGAGCGCGGATCGGGTGCCTACAATACAGAGAGGTCTGTGCATCACCAGCAGCCATTCAAACCACACTCTTTACAATCGTATTTGTCTTCGTTTTATTTACAATATCTTTAGCTATTGTTCCAATACCCGACTTTTACATCAGCATCCCGGGGCTGCAATGGACCGCGAGCCGCGATTCCTATACACAACCTATGTATATATTGTCCACACTACCCGAAAGGTATAAGGTGTAGGGCAGAGAATGCTATATTGCAGTATGCCATATACCCATTTTGTACTATAAAGTTTATTCTATCATCAGTGTACCTATTCTATCTAACTTTTTTAATAATTAGCAACCTACGGGTTAGGTTCGTAAGGACTAGATTGCATAACGACTTCAAAAGCACTACTCCTTATGTAATTACATGGCAAAATTCGTTTTCTTTAAATTTGATATGGCAAAGCAAAGAAGGGGTTTGCTATAGCTGCTGTGTGTGAAGTGCTTAAGTTGACTCTTACCTGACTGACTTGGTGGTCAATTTCTCGCCGCGATTGCCATGTTTATTCTAATGGTATTACTTATTTTTGCAGGAGAAGTGCACCAAATTTGACGAGCTGTCGACCTGCATTGTGAAGGCTCTAGAGACCTGCACCACACCCACCCCTGGCAACATGGCGGAGTCTCTCTTCAGATACGTGCGCAAGGGATCCGCTTGCAACGAAGCACTGCCCCCGTGGGTAGGTTAAATAAATAAATAAATAATGCTGTATCTGACAATCTACACAGCATCATCTAGCTCAAAGCTAAGCAGAGCTTGGATTATGGGTACTAGATAACTGATATAAATAATACTTACAATACATTACATAGATATTTTTTTATTTAACATAGATAACGACCAGAACACCTGGAAAAAATATCTGCAGATAGTTCAATCATTTGTTCCGAGGCGGCAATCGAACCGCAAGCTCCTGCGTCACAGGCGGACCATCGCCCACCGCACCACCGTCGTCGGTTTCCATAACTAGTCAATGTATAGGGCTATTGGATTTAAAAATAACGGCTCCGATGCATTAGAATTTTTGTATTCATTCAGCAATCTTAATGCAGAGCTGAGGTTTTTAACAATGTTACATAAAGACGTAGTTTTAAAAGCCCTGTTAGACCGCTAATAATGGGGTCCCTGGTTCAAATTCTGGGTCAAGCCAAAGTGGTTTTTGGTATTTTTCATGCAAGAATAATTTACAGTAACATAGAAAGAGAGTCAGGAAGTTGGCGGTGTTCGGAAATCACGTTGAGCCGTTGTTGGTTGATCCTCCAAGTGACCTCTCCTCGGTCGTGTTGGTTGGTTGCCGTACCATCGGATTTTGAGAGTGAGGGAATAGAGGGAGAGTGCAAATGTGTCACAACTTAAGAAAAAAAATACATTTATTTGACACCATATTTATCACATAACACAACACATTACATAGTTAGAAAATATAAAAACAAGATGAGAGAACACAACGAGAAAAATTTAACTGGGATGAATTTAATTTGAATTCTCCTCTGAAAATGAGTCACTTATTGGGGGATGTCCTCCGAAACTTCGGCCACGGCAGTCAGTCAGAGACTAGCCAGTCTCCGAGACTGACGCAGAAGATATAGTGTACAAGTTGTGTGACACATTTGCACTCTCTCTATTATTCCCTACTGCCTCATATACCTACCCAACTTATTATATAAAATTTGTCTAAAATGTAACTTTTTGTTCACAGCAATAACAACTGCCACGAAGCACCCGAGACAACATCTTTTTCCTAAGAACTACAAAATGATATGAATGCAAAATGCAAATGCAATACCTACATAACTACAATGACGCATTTTCTGTAATTTTACAGAAAATGCCTTTCCGAATCTGAATAAAATTGTTTTAAAAATACCCGCTGTCATTTAACCTCTTTTTTAGGATAGGAACTGCTAAGAAACATATTCTCGCGAAGAATCGACAACCACTGTGGGTTTGAGTGGAGACTACGACTCGATAAATGTAGTATAGGACGGACGCTCCTCCTGCCTAATTGTAGTGGACTGTATCTTGCTTTGGTAGGGTGCGGGCGAGAAATGAAAGAACTTCTTTAAAACTTGAAAGGCGCGGCGCAGGTACAAAGCAGTCGCAGGTGGGATAACGACCTGCGAAAGACTGCAGGAAGATGCTGGATGCGTCAAGCTGAAGACAGGGTGCTAAGGCGCTCATTGGAGCAGGCCTATGTCCAGCAGTGGACTAACATAATTTGATGATCAAGAAACATATCTCCCCTACCTTGATCTCAGCTCTTTTATCGGTAAAGCCACGGGTCGAACTTGGCCCAGTTTCACAGGCACAGCCCAGGTGTCGGTTTTATGAGGGATTCATAGCGGTAGTATAACATTATATAATAATAGGTACTATGTAATACCAACCTTTGTCTCAATACCTACTCAATATTTTTATTGCAAACATTTTGTACAGGGGTTCATAGAGATAAACAATTTAAAACATACACCCTTCTAGGTCTCATAATCTAACGACTTATTCAATTATAGGCATGTTATAGGCATAAAATAATTAGGTAGGTAGGTATAATTTATTAATAACCTATCTTTATTTATTGAGATCTAGTTTACTAACGTCTCACTCGATAAATAATTGGGTGAATAAGGCACTCCTTTGACAACGTTATGAGCAGCAATTTTTATTTTATTTTTTGTCGAAATTGTATGAAAATACAGTGTTAACATAATGCACTATTTATCCTATTTTTAGGTTTTGGATGGGGCACGACTTCCAAGCTAGTATAAACGAGTTTTTGGAGAAAACGTGATGAGTGTGCCTAATAAATATCCGTTGCGTTACTTTTTAACCCATGCGCACCAGTTGTGAGCTAGGTCTTTTCAGACCTTACCAATGAAATATTAGATAATAATCGCCTTTGATGACACTAATTTAGATGCCATTACTTCATATTACTCAGAAATTATATCGGTAACTCAGTATAGCAGATAAATTAATCGAATTTCAAGACAACAGTTGAGGTCCACGTAAAAAATATAATTTAAGCCAAACCTTTATAAATTGTAACTTAAAACGTAAGCCTAACTTTTTCTGAACAGTAATAATGTGTGAAAATGTAGCGTATTCATATAAAATTTTTAAGAAACATTGTCCATTGTGTCTTCACCTAGGCCTGGGGACACATTTTTTTTTGTATGGAGGTTGCATATGTTCCGCTGAGTTACCAAGCTAAATCAATTATTTTGCTAAAAACTATAAAACTCTGTGAAACTAACAGAGAATCTAAGTTTACGTGAACATTAAAATATTCATATTTTAAAATGGAATACAGATTTTATATTTTTTTCCATGACAGGGACACGAAAGGAGTGCCTTAAAAGTTGATTCATCCAATTTGCTTGTATGTACCTATTATGGTGAGACATAATAGGCCTCCCCTAATGAGAATAAATAAATAATAAATAATGCTGGACAATGCACACAGTATTACCTAGCAACATGGTAAGCAGAGCTTGTGTTATGGGTACTAGATAACTGATACATAATACAATACATTACATAGATAGATATTTTTTATCATACATAGAAAACGACCAGAACATAATACATTAATGTTCTTTTTATTTGCGATAAATATGTAGGTTTTATGATGCCTTTGGATATCTTTGAAATAGAAAAGAAGCGGCCTATTAGTATTCGACACAAGCTCAAAAGATCTGTATCCTAGCCACGCATGGATATCGAGCTTTTGACTAACATGTCAAAAACTCGATATCCACGCTAGCCACTAGAAAAAAAAGAAACGTCAAGTCTTTTCATTCATTCAATGTTTAATTTATTAATGTGCGATAAGATTGTACGAGTTTTTCGTTGAGAGGTGTTCATCTCTAATAGGTACATCTGTGGCAAAGAGAGAGAGAGAGAGAGAATACAATTCTACGTAAATCTGTGGGTCGGACGGACGTTTGGTTCGTTTGGTTTGATTGAATTGACGACTGACTTGACATGACATTCGTTTCGTCGAGTTGAGTTTGAGTGAGTGTGTAATGTAAAGGCGGTGATAAAATAGTGAATTGCTTGCAAAATTTGATTCTACAAAACCAAGAGAATATTATACCACAAAACAATTCCAAGAAATACGGACAAGCTACCTATTCTCTTATCTGCATCTTAAAATATAAGTTTTGACGTGAACAAAATAACCATGCCCGAAAAAATATTCTTGTTCCTTGCGCTTTTCGTCGGTAAGTATTAACACCGCATTTTTATGTAATAATTGCCCGTCGTAGTCGTAGATAATCTTTATTCTAATAAACTGGTTTACACAGAATACCTATTGTTCTGTGACACAACTTCGTGGGTTATAGATGGGTCAGTTTCTGATATTTTTTAAAATGTTGGGCCGCAACTATAGCTGGGCCGTCGCTCGTCGGTCGCCGGGACGGGATTTCGTAAATAGGTTATTCGAATAAAGTATGTATATTTATACTAATTACACAATGTTAATATAAGTAAAGTATAGTTAGATTATGTGAGAACACAATAAGCTATTTATAATCAATCCCAAAGGAAATATTCTATTATAGATTCAAATGACTAAAGAGCCAAGATAAAACATAAAAACTGTACCTAAATTATCTGATTCACAAACAATAAATGAATTATAAAATTAAGAATTAAATATAAGTCAAAAATAGGTTAAAATTATATAATAAGTAAAGATTAAAACATTATTATAATACGTCCCAGCAATGAATTGGTGTTAATTCAGCTTTCATCAAAACTAAACTTACTACCTACCTACATCACTGAAATTATGCCATCCTTATTAGGTATTTCGAACGTTATGAAAGGACGAATATAATGTTATGAACAAATTTCTAATCCTCTCAGATTAGTTAAGTTAATTTTTGGCGACAGTTTTATTTAGTTTTTTCAAGGAAATAATATCATTGGTGTTATTCAATATTTACCACCTCTTATTATTGTAACTACACCTCCGTTCCATGACTAGAAGTTTTAATTTTTTGGAACTATGACAGAAAAGTTGCAAACCAGACATACATTGCCAATATCAGGGAAGTCATGTCATCTGAATTGACACAGACCCCTCAGACTTCTTATAATAAACGAATTGCTAAATAGAAGAATTCAAGTCATAATAAACTAAATCAATACTGTCCATTGTTTATCATTAGGTATAGCATGGGCTCAGTCCAGCTTGCCAGAGCTCCCAGAAGGGGTGTCGCTTCCCCCCGAACTGCAGGGCAAAGTGGACCCTAAAGATGTGGAGAAGATACAGAACCAGTCAATTTCGGAGTTCAAGGAGAAGTGTGAGAAGAATGGAGGCCCTGATGCCTTTGGAAAAGCCCAGGTATGTGATATTATCTTTTGTTTAACCTGCAGACTACCTTTGCTTTAAGACATATGTATGACTATTGTGCCTTGATCGGTCCATACCTATGTGATTATCAAGTTAAGTCTAAACACTGAAACTTGACCAGTGGCCTAAACAGTAAAGAAAGGGAGGGAGACCATTGCCCAGCAGTGGTGTTAAACTTATTATAAGCCTACAACAAGCTAATAAGAAATTAGTCTTAATTGCAAGTAAACACTTGAAATCTAGGTTCTTGGCAGATTAGACAAAGAGTATGTATTAACTGCTATGAAAAAAATTTTACTAAGGAATTTACAGTTCTTTTCCAAACATTATCTACAAGTGAATTTGAAAAAATGTTAAGAATGACTCTAACATAACATTAGCATGACTCCAACGATTTTCATCAAACAACTAAGACATACCCTTATAGAAGTCACTCTGTCTATCAAATCGAATAATAGCTAAGTACATTATTCACATAACCACCAAGCCAGTTGTACAGATATTAATGAAATATCGTAGGGATGACATAAGCTATTTGGTAACCGCGTGCGAATCCGCGGGCATAAGTTAGTAAGCTATAAAAGAGGAAAACCATATGATTTGTGCTAAATATAATCTTTATTATCACAAATCAAGGAATTGATAAAAACTGGTTTTATGTGAAGGACTTTTGCATAAAACCAGATACTTAATGTTTTTTTTTATTGTATGGTTGTGATTGACAATAAAGTATTAAAGCTAGTTACGAAAACTGGTAATGGATCACCAATAATGGATGAAGTTGTCACAATGAGTATAAGCCTGTTACATCCATCGTGATGACATGAAATAGGTACCCATCTCGCAAGTTTCTTAATCATAAACTTATCATAATTTGTTATGTTACGAACTGTTGATAAATTTGTTGTATAGTTTGATTTACAAGGAGTAAATCAAACTATACAACACATTTATCAACATCCTTTACAAGTCGTCTACAGCTGGACAAAGGCCTCCCCTAAGCCCCTTAATGGATCATAACATTAGGGAGTAATGTCATTATGGCATTACCCCCTGCGCTAGGGGGTTCGGGATCGCAGTTCGATGGTAGATCCGTTCTGCAATGGGTGCTGCTGGCCGCCCTATCTTTTTTTGCTGGACAATCCACACAGCGTCTAGCCCCAAGCTAAATAGAAAAAACCCGGAACAAATATTTGCAGATCATATAAATATAAGGTCCCAACTTCCCAAGACGGGAATCGAACCCGCAACCTCATCAGTCGCAGGCAGACCTTCGCCCGCCACGCTACATCGGTCATCCTCTCATAAGTGTCTTTCGACACCCCCGGAAAGAGTTTGGTCGTTTAAAAGCCAGCACCACATAGAACAAAAATTGTACCTACATACATATGTATGTATTTCTTATTGATTAATGGTCTTTTTTTTGGCAAAGTCGCACGTCACAACACCACATGGAACAAAACTTTTACCTATTGCTTACCAATTAATGGTCTCGTAAAGTCGCACGTTATAATTTGATGACTGAGCGCTAATACGAATACCTTCCTTAGAAATCAGCGCGATCAAGTAGTCATTAATATTCTACCTACCTATGTACAGTTATTTACGAGCTACTTGCAGTATCTGAGGTCGGAAGTCCAAAGGTCAAACTGTGACTCTTGCGTATTACCTACTTACTCTACATGTTTGTTTACCCACTTATTTAAACAAACGAACTCTGCTGGGGTTATTCAAGAAGAGAGAATATTTTCCCATTGTTCTATTCCGTGCATGCTCACCATAGAACTATGAAATAAATATAAACAGAATAGGTAAGCCTTAATACAGGGTGGCCCCAGAATTACTGCAGTGCCTAAAATAGGTGAAACTAGATCAAAAATTATTGACTTTTATAGGTTTGATAAAGTGGCCAGAACCTCTTCATCACTAAAAGGCAGCCATTTGAAATTTTGCTTCCCACGAGTAGTTGCTCGATGCTCGTATTGTACTCAACTTACCTCGTTATATCCCTTCAAGTATTAGTCTCGCAAGTTACCTTATTTTCTTGTAGATTTCACTCTTGGAAATATTATCTATCGATAAACAACAAACTGCTGTCATTTTTTCACTCGAAAATATAAATGTCGGTTATCGAGCCCTACTGCATACGCCACGACGACGACGTATAGTTCAATGGCCTCAATCTTGCAGTAGAGTTCGATAACCAGTGAACTGAAAATCTGTGACCTTCATATTTACACATTTTCTCACTTCTTTACTGTCAGTTTCTTGGTACTCTTCTACAAGTCGTTTTTTACTACAGATCTGGACTAAACTTGTTATTGCTGATCTTACGACTAGGTATAGATGTTTTTCCGTCTGGGATTTTTGATTAAAAGCAAACATACTACTTCTGTAACATTTTGATACTGAAGATCCTTATCAGATCCTCGGCGCGGCGGCGTGATGATCTGCATAGCTCCTCAAAACTTTATTAATTTCTAGATTGTGATATTGAGTGTCATAGTTTTTGATAAAAATCAATCCGTTAGATTTCCTGCAGATGTAAAAGATAAAAAAAACTGAATATGCTGTTTTTATTTTCTCAGAAATTAATAAATAAAGCTCATGGCTCTTTTCACGACTTTTCTCTAACTCTCATAGTTTCCGATTTGGACATCCACTCCCATGACTAAAAGCCAAGGATATGTTAGAGCAATTTATTCCTATGGGTTGTGTCGCAAACCTATTCTACACGACCGACCTCTTTGGCTGGCTGAAAACCCGATATTTCGGTGAAATGGCCTGATAAAACCACACGGCATCGTTACAGAGAGGTCACGTAGATGACGAACGTAGGTTGATATAAAAAGAATCGTTTAGTATAAATATCTATAGGTGTAAAGCCTACCTGTAGAAAAGTATCAAGTCAGTCGTAAAATATATAGTTATCACATAGTATTAGTAAAGCAAAGAGGACCAGGTGTTCATTTTATTAAAAATGCTGCCTAGGATAAATATTTTCTAAAAGGGTTGCGATTATTTTTTACACAAGCACTGTTTGATTTCGGACTAGATTTTTTTGTGTAGATGGTCCAACAATATTGTTTTATGATTGGGGAGGCCTATGTCCAGCAGTCGAAGTTTTTCCACTGAGATGATGATTTTTTGAGTACAAATTAAATTCAGCCTTCGAGTTCAATAATACATTTTCACAAAAAATCTTTAACTGTTAGGGCACCGCTCTATAATAACAAAAAACCTTACAAATTAGTAACTGTTTGCTATATGGTGCCAATACATAACGGCTGCTTGCTATGCAAACATAATTGATTCACACAATTTTGTGGTCGGCTTTTCCATCGCTACTACGCCAGTACGACCTTTAAAATTCCGGGTAAGCACCAATATCCGATATTGTATACATTGAGAGACGCCAACGACGTCAGTTACCAATAATAATTGCCATCTATCAGTAGGTCCAACTATACATTGAGAGACGCCAACGACGACGTCAGTTACCAAAATAATTGCCATCTATCAGTAGGTCCAACTATACATTGAGAGACGCCAACGACAACGTCAGTTACCAATAATAATTGCCATCTATCAGTAGGTCCAACTATACATTGAGAGACGCCAACGACGTCAGTTACCAATAATAATTGCCATCTATCAGTAGGTCCAACTAGGACGATCAAAGAGATCAATTGATTGAGCAATGCTCTTATAATTTGCCCTTATAAAGTACAAAGTACAATCGACAATCAGTTGAGTTATATCGTCAATTAGATTAGATAGGTACGGTTAATTTTGAGGTCACCATCATTGGTAGACTAGACCTTTATACAGGGTGTTCGGTAATAAATGTTTAACCCCGCAGGTACTTGTGGCACCACAGAGGAAAAAAAACGATTTATCAAGGAATAGCGCGTGTGAAGCCGCTGGCTGAAGCTAGTATTTATTAGTAAAGTTAGGACATAGGATAATATAAAATCGTCTTATTGATAAGCAAGCAGTACTGTAGCAGACTAGCAAATCATACACACAAATATACCAAAGAGATTTTATATATAGAGACGTCATACTCATTGTAAAGAAATAAAAACATTGCGATATTTTACTATAGCTACATACCTAGCGTCGACGTTCAAACATACAACGCCGCATGGCATTATCTCTGTCACTCATAAACGTAACGCAATGCTTGTCTCGTTCGTGTTGGTGGCAAAGCGGCAACAGCGCGGCAGTGATTTTAGTTCGAACAGACGAGACGCCGCACGGCATATTATGGCCTTATCTCTGTCACTCATAAACGCAACGCACGAATTACTTGTCTCGTTCGTGTAGGTGGCAAAGCGGCAACCGCGCGGCATTAATTTTTGAGTAAAATTAAATTTATTTTATGATTTTCCATTTTAAACAGTACAAAACAAATAGAAGACATAAAAAGACACACCCTTCTTGCTTTTCACAACCGTCCCATAGTAAGTATTGCACTTTCTAAACGCGCAACATGGCATTTTAATATTTTTCATACTCCAAAATCCCGCTTCAACGTACGTCCGCGTCGCGGCCAGGAGCAAGACGGACTGAGTTCAATTCAGGCACGTACCTGATTTTCGTCTTGTTAGGCAGACCTCGGTACAATTTATATATAACATCATTGCAAATATACAACATAAAGCTAGCAATGTACATAATCTAAGCAACTAGGCACTTTTATTGCTATTTCGCAAACTCGGATGTTTTAAAACTGGTTTTGCAGTGACGTTTGAATTTAATTACCACTTAAAGTGGCTGGTAAACGGACAAATAACTTGACAAAAACCAGATTTTCTAATATTACTTACTAGTCTCAGCCCGCGGCTTCGCAAGTGGTTTTATGGGACTACAAGTTCCTCGTAACTAAAATTACTATGTACTATGTAGGTAATTCATGGCCCTCTCGAATCTATGCAAAGTTTCAGCTGCATCCATTCAGTAGTTAGGGCGTGAATAGGTACCTAATAAACATCTAAACATCATATTTATTATATTAAAATGATTTGTTAAAGCTCCTAATGGTAGTATTCTCCTGGAAGGTCACTACCCTAAGGACTTCAGCCCTTCAGCATATCAACGCCGTCAGATAACCTCGACATGCATTGACTGACTGACATAAGTATCACTATCATCACTACATAGTATAAAACAAAGTCGCTTCCCGCTGTCTGTCTGTCCCTATAAAACTACACAACGGATTTTAACGTGTTTCAAGAGGTAGGTTAAGAAACCATTGCCACATGGGTTTCCACGCGGGCGAAGCCGCGGGGCGCAGCTAGTAATATGTAAATAATATACCTGCGTACCTTTCATTTTATTTATACAAGAACTACTACTTACGTAAATTAAAAAGCATAAGGTCGATATTTGAAGAATATCTGTCGGTGGAATTAAATCGACTCAAAAACTGATTTGAGTTACCGTTGGATGTTTTCTACTAGGTATCTGCTGCCTATATCTTTACTCAAATATATGGATATAATGTGTGGTCCGTTTTAGGATTAAAATTTTTGAGTATTTCATGAATCGAGCCAGAATTTACAGAAATCCATTAGGTACCTACAAACAACAACAACATTAACCCTGGCTCACTAAACATATTTTCGAGTTACTCAGTCACTAAACATTAGTCGTTCTGACTAACAAAATAAAACGCCAATATTTTACTTGACGTACGTAATGCGTACGCACAGGGTGCTAAAACACTAAATTAGGAAGGTACTGAGCGTGGCGGGGTGGGGTAGTGTCGGGAACATACCTAAACAGAGAATGCGCGGGAACCGTGTGGCCTGTGAGACTAATGTTTAGTGAGTACAAATGGTGCGTAATTGGTGGATCGCCTGTGTGCAGCTGTCAAGCCATCCAGCGGCCAGCGATGTCGCTGAGCTTGTGGGCGTTACTGCCTACTACACTATTTTCCGATACCAGCTGATATAAATTGTAATTAAGTATTATTAAGAGATTCCTATTGTCTAATCTAAATAACCCTTTGGTTTGGATTTAAGACGCTATTTACGGTAAATTGCAACAACTTTATAACAATAGTCTAGCTAGATAAACTTGATTCGCCACAGCGTAGGAAGTAAAAGCCTTCCTTCTCCTTCAAAGTTTATATATTTCTAGCATCAAGCAAAGAGCCATCCAGCACACACAAAGCTCGTCTGGTCTCCAAGGTCGAAATTTGAGAAGGCGTCATTTAGTAGCTATACTAACTAAGGTGGGCCGATGTTTTACATTCGAGTAAAATTTGGGTATTACAATAACGCAGAAATGGCGCCCTTAAGTTCACTATTTATACATTATATCCATATTATATCAGTCTTCGGGTATGTTCAGACCAGAGACAATCCTGTTATATTTTGTTTTTTTAAGGTTAAAGTAATAAAAAAAACATGCAAACAAATTGATTTAATTATCTATTATGATTGCTTGGTTTTTCCGGGTATTTGTAACATCGCGGTGCTTCCTTCCTGGTATACATATTTCGCAGGACATGCTGAGTTTATACCACGATTAGATAAGCGTTTACCGAACTTCGACCCTTTGCTAATGTCTTAATTATACCCGTTTTATCATTCTATATAAGTACTATATTTATGGGGGGCGAGACACATAAATGGTTTGTTATTATTTAAGTTTATCTGTTAGGTGTGTAAAACTGTTTGTCTTCCGAATAAAGCAAAACCAATAAATTATCGCATATATAATTTCATTAAATAATTAGATTGTTTTGAATAAACTTAAAACCGACTTCCAGTTCCAGCTTTTCACTGTTTTAAAGTTTTTCAATAATATATTAGAAAAAATACTAATTCGTCGGGAATAAACATTTTAAAGGACCAACTCGGGATGATTCACGATGGCGAGTGAATTTTACCAATCGTTTCATATTTGACGGAGAAATCGATGAACATTCATAAAAAAGCCGACACATAGAACCTGCTCCTCTTTTGTTAATAAACTAAGAATCGTATACAACCATACAACCACCAATTTCTCAGAGGTAGAAACATTAATTAAATAAATAGCGATTCCATCTTATCCTATGTTAGCGAGCCAAAGGTAATTAGGTACCTACTACCTACCCATTTTTTATCAATGTATCCTTCATTTTATCAATGAGTGATACTGATTAGTGTCCGGCACAGAATAGTTCTGTTGCGTCCGGTTGTTATCAACATTTACGATAACTGGATAAGAAATTTTATTTACTTAGATTGTTTGTATTTGTCGCCAAGAATAATTTATCTTAGAGAAATAAATAAATATTTCATTGAAAGTTTGACAAGATTGTGGTTTTTACCCAACTGCGCACGGAGGGTTGTTTTGATAGAGTATATATTAGATTTCTTTGCTGCGCCATACTGTCCAAACGGGTAGATGAATTTCGGCATGTGAAGGTGTCATATGGATCGTCATAATCTAATAGTGGAAGTGGATTCATCATCATCAGCCTATAGCAGTGCACTGCTGGACATAGGCCTCCCCCAATGAGCGCCATAGCGCCCTGTCGTCAGCTTGCCGCATCCAGCATGTACCTGTAGTCTTTCATAGGTCGTCATCCCACCTGGTCGGACCGAGTCGTGGTCTCCACTCAAGAACGTGTTTGCCCCAGCAACCGTCGGTTCTTCGCGAGATATGGCCGGCCCACTGCCACTTCAGCTTGCTAATTCTTTGAGCTATGTCGATAACTTTTGTGTAATAACTAGCTAGCTAGGACACCCTGTATGTAATAACTAGCTGCACCCCGCGGTTTCACCTGCGTGGTGATAGATATTTTGGATAATATACAATATATCTTTATAAATTATAGCCCATGTGTTATTCTGATGTATAAGCTATATTATTGTAAAGTATCATTAAAATCCATTCAGTAGTTTTTACGTGAAAGAGTAATAAACATCCATCCATCCATACTTACAAACTTTCGCGTTTATAATAAATGAAATATACATATACTAAAGTCATTTAAAACGGGATATTTACCATGATTTGATTTTTGAGTTATCCAATATTTCGGCACAGTTGCATGCGCCATGATCACGGAGTAATTACTCCGTGATCATGGCACAATCATGGTAAATATCCCGTTTTAAATGACTTTAGTATTAATAACCATGATAGTTCCAAAAGTTTTATTGAAATATACATATGCTTGATGTCATTCATTTTTATTACTAGTTTCTACTATAGAACAATAAACACAATGGGTATTGAATAATTTGGATTTGTAATAATGTCGAAAATAACTTGCATACCTGATGTTCTATCAATATATGTAATGTATGTACATACCTATACTACGATTTCGAATCCGAGATATTTTATGTCAACAAGACATTTATTAATAAAAACTTATGATAACAATAACAACGAAAACAACAAGGGCAAGGGTGTCACAAGACTAAACACAAACTTCTACATAGCATAATCTCACATGTGCAGCGAAAACATTTCAAATTAGAATTCGAAAACGAGTGAGTAATCAATTAAATGATGATTGAAAGGTTGCTGATGCTTTTTGGCAAAGATATCAGTAGCCTACGTTCCGCCTGCATGCCAGTGGCAAAGCGCTGATAATACGTTGTTGCCTATTACCAAATTATGTCAATTATGGTAATGAGTAATTGTGCAAATCAGCTGTACCTACGCGGAAAGATTCAAAGTCAAGCCAACTGGTTTTTTTAACGCAACACTGTTAAAAATAAAACTTGTTATGTTTGAGTTGAGTGCCTATATAGTTGCGGAGAATATTTATTTAAATCTTAGAGTTATTTGTCCGGACCGGAACGACCTTACAAGTTATCTTGAACAAAAGATTGTTTGGCCCTGCAGATAGAGGAGGAAAACTGCGTTGAAGCAATGTTTTTACACTTGGGAACGCTAGATATTTATTGATTAAAAGCATTACATCAATTCTGACTGGCATTACCTAAATATATGAGATAACATATTTTTAATAAATATTGATTTAATTCTATGTTAGGTGTAAGTAGACAACTGGGGCTCGCTTAGATAGCAATAAGTATAGATAATCTGTAAACACGGTAAGCAGTTACGCACACAAACACAGAGGTCACCGTCTTGTCTCAGTCTTGTTTTCGTTTTCCACCAATCACAAGCATCAGGCCAGAGCGACCAGTGATTCACAGGCATTTAACTCTTTCCTACAATACCTACATAATACTGACTATTATTTTTCTATCTCAACACCAAAAAGACAATAATATCTCTAGTATTACTGTGTTGTAGAGTAAACAACTACAGTATCGCTCTGCTTCCATTATCACGCCGGGGCCATGTGGTGACTCCATCTGGCATAAAAGTGATACCTATAAAACATACCAACTAGATAGACTTGGCCAACGTATCGCCGCGCCGGCGCCAGTATTACGGGTTTTTGTTATTATATTATATTATGACGACCGATGTGGCTCGGTGGGCGAAGGTCCACCTGCGACGCAGGAGGTTGCGGGTTCGATTCCCGCCTCGGAACAATTGTGTGTACGATCTGCAGATATTTGTTCCGGGTGTTCTGGTCGTTTTCTATGTATAATAAAAAATATCTATCTATGTAATGTATTGTATTATGTATATCAGTCATCTAGTACCCATAACACAAGCTCTGCTTAGCTTGGGGCTAGATGATGCTGTGTGAATTGTCCAGCATTATTTAAATTTAAAAAAATTTAAATTTAAAAAAATATTATATAGTCATTATTATATCAAATAATTCTTTGCTTTCTTATGGAACATTGTGGGGGCAAATCTCGAGTATCGCCTTTTGTAGGAGACAGACAGGATAAAGACAGCTTCATAGATAGGTTCCGACAATCCCACAGCATCGAGCCCCAAGCTAAGCAAAGCTCGTGTTATGGGTGACTGATATACATAATACAATATATTACATAGATATATATATTTTATTATACATACATAGAAATAAAGCGGGAAACTTATTAAAATAGTAAATAATCGTCAAATAATGTTATAATGTGCCCATTGCACTTGTCGCATGTAACGTCTTTTTGAAATGATCTGCATATGGTGTACAACAAAGCATTCCTGTATAGTATTGTATTGTTATATATATAATGTTTCGTTCCAGAACGCATCGCAGCAGCTCGGCACCTGCGTGACGAGCCTCGTCGACCCCGGGAAACTACAGGCCGAGATCGAGGAAGCCAAGCCCAATGGGAACGTTGATGAGGTCTTCAAAAAGTACGCTCCTACTTATCTTATCAAATTACATTTAAATATTTTATTTCGAATAACAATATCCATTTTATCTATCTATGTAATGTATTGTATTATGTATATCAGTTATCTAGTACCCATAACACAAGCTCTGCTTACCATGGGGCTAGATAATGCTGTGTGAATTGTCCAGCAAAAAATATAAAATATAATATTAAAATAAAAATATAATATATAGTTTGTTAGTAAAATATTATAGAAAAAAATAAATTGGTATTCCGCAAATATACCTGACACGCTACAGAAGCGGGGCAATCCCAACATCATCATGAAAACGTATTTTTGTATTGATGCTTACGCACTGTGTGTGATAGCAAAAACCTTAGTTTTTGTTTTGTAATTGTAGATACTGTGCTAAGAAGCCTCTCTTCGAAAACTGCATTAAGAACTTCACGGAAACGTCCAAGATCTGCCTAGCGGAGGCCGAGCAGAAACATCTCAAGACTGTCTACAACGTCTCCGAACAACTGGCGGAATTTATCTGCTTCAAGGAAGGAGACAGAATCGCGCGTAAGTACCATTAAATCATTATTAATTAAATTAGAAATACACCTGATTAAAACAAACATCTCAATCAACTTTGTAGCTAGATGATGTTGTATGGGTTGCGTAGAGTTACTACATAGTATAAAATAAAGTCGCTTCTCGCTACCTTTCTGTCCTATATGTACATATGCTTAGATCTTTAAAACTACGCAACGGATTTTGATGCGTTTTTTTTTCTCATTCAAGAGGAAGGTTAATAAACCATTTGAAAATTTCCACGCTGACGAAGCTGCGGGGCGCAGCTAGTTAGTAATATAATAAAAAAAATGTTTCCAGTGTTCATCGCGGAAGGCGGACAGGAGTGTTTCCAAGACAAGCAGGAAGGTCTGATGGCTTGCCTCAACCAAACCACCGACGCACAGCCCAATCTGTCTCTCACCAAATCGTTTGACCCCAGTTCCTTATCGAATTTCACCCTTACTTTTGATGTAAGTAAAAAAGCATCATCATCAGCCTATAGCAGTCCACTGTAGGACGACTTGCGAAAGACTGCAGGGAGATGCTGGATGCCTCAAGCTGAAGACAGGGCGCTATGGCGCTCATTAGGGAGGCCTATGTCCAGCAGTAGACGAGCATAGGCTGATGATGATAAGGTCAACAAAAATCACTGAACCGTCCATTTTCACTAAGCGTTTGTAGTACCCATCGAGGTGTATAAGAGTTTTTTAAATGGACATGAAAGTGTATCACCAAAATATTGGAGCGTAGTCACCACAGCCTGGTTTTCTTTGTATCACCAAAATATTGGAGCGTAGACACCACAGCCTGGTTTTCTTTGTATCACCAAAATATTGGAGCGTAGACACCACAGCCTGGTTTTCTTTGTATCACCAAAATATTGGAGCGTAGACACCACAGCCTGGTTTTCTTTGTATCACCAAAATATTGGAGCGTAGTCACCACAGCCTGGTTTTCTTTGTATCACCAAAATATTGGAGCGTAGACACCACAGCCTGGTTTTCTTTGTATCACCAAAATATTGGAGCGTAGACACCACAGCCTGGTTTTCTTTGTATCACCAAAATATTGGAGCGTAGTCACCACAGCCTGGTTTTCTTTGTATCACCAAAATATTGGAGCGTAGACACCACAGCCTGGTTTTCTTTGTATCACTAAAATATTGGAGCGTAGTCACCACAGCCTGGTTTTCTTTGTATCACCAAAATATTGGAGCGTAGACACCACAGCCTGGTTTTCTTTGATACCCAAGACTTTAAATGACCGGGAACACACCTATTTCGCTAATTATTTTTTTAGAATATTCCGAAGATATTTTGATTTTTTTAGAATTTTGAAGTACGGGAAAGTTTCTTACGGAGAGAAAATTAAAAAAAAATGCCTGTAACAAATGACCACCCGGGCGAAGCCGGGGACTGGCCGCTAGTATTTAATGATAATAACTAATGGTCTAATTCCAGGAAAACCAATGCAAGCAGCTTTCTGATCTCCAAATCTGCGTCGTGAACGTACTGGATGGTTGCGCCAAGCCAACGTCAGCCAATATCGTCGAGTCGCTCTTCAAGTTTATCAGGAAAGCGACGCCTTGCAAGAACTTTGCGGTAAGACACATATAAAACGCCTGGCGCCGAATTCTGCTAACCAATAGCTTTACTATTAATAATATAATAATAATAATGCTGGACAATTATACATAACTATAACATACGATTATCTAGCCTCAAGCTAAGCAGACCTTGTGTTATGGGTACTGGATAACTGATATACATAGTACAATACATTATATAGATAGACATTTCTTATTATACATAGAAAACTGTAGGTCGTACAAAAATTTGTCCCGAGGCGGGAAACGAATCCGCAACCTCGTGCATTGCAGAAGGACCTTCGCCCACCGCGCCAATACATTATAAAGATAGATATTGCTTAGTATACATAGAAAACTGTAGGTCGTACAAAAATTTGTTCCGAGGCGGGAAACGAATCCGCAACCTCGTGCATTGCTGGCGGACCTTCGCCTTACTAGAGGTCGCTTTACGATAACAATGGTTTCGTCGCAGAATCGCCACAGATGAAATAAATTAGATAATGCCTGCGGTGCTATTTGCACGGATAAATTGATAGAATGACTTCAATCTTGATACGCGTCAACAAATATAGGGTATCATTGTTTCTCTCATCAAAGGTACAATGTGACCAGCTCTGCGCACATTGATCCAACACCGCTGCCGCACGGCACAAAAATGTGCATTCTTATATGGGCTCTATCATCTGTGTGCCGTCATTATAAAATGCATCTAAATAAAAAAACGAGTAAAAGCACATATTTGATTACACATTTTTGTGCTGTCGGATAGGCGATACGGTAATGATCTGCGACAACCTTTAGATGATTTATAGCTCTCGCGCGAGGGTCATACCTAGTACCAATTACTTCAATACTAACATTACTAACAATTATTAACTTTCCTAATAGGATCCCAGCGCTACCCCGAATACCAAGAAATTCGTAAGTTACGCTGTTAGATGTATGCGAAAATTGTGTTTTTCTTTTGTTGGTCTTAGATGTATGGTTTTGGTCATTGTTGGTTATTGTTTTGTTAATTGTTAAGTAGTGTCCTGTTTTGCAGTTTTAAGCTTCTATCTAATGTGTTTACTGTCCTTGCTTATTTGTTTATAGTCTAACAAATAATCACCACTACATAGTATAGAACAAAGTCGCTTCCCGCTGTCAGTCAGTCCCTATGTATGCTTAGATCTTTAAAACTTAGCAACGGATTTTGAAGCGGTTTTTTTGTAATTGTTTATTTATTTTATTTGTTTGTATTTTTATTCAGTTCCACCGTAGGTACACATATTACACTTGATGTCGTTAAGTTGTAATTATATAACAATTTTATTATATAATACTCATACATTATGATATAGGAAACACCATAGGGGATTGTATTATAGAGAAAGCATACAGACATGCCTTCTTTAAAAATTAAAAACAACATTCATAGATATTTATTACAGTAAAATAATAAATAGATGGAGTGATTCAAGAGGATGGTTTATATGTATATTATACATTCATTTGCACTTGCGTGCGAAGCCGGGGCCGGGTATTAAATATAAATAAAATTCCTTTTTGTAATTTTTTTTCCATCCTTGTCATTTTACGAAAGATTTCTGACACACAGTCTCAAATTTCAGGAAGATAAGAAGTCCAGTGCTTCAGCTACCTTCGCAACGACGGCAACTCTTCTTATGACGGCCACTACAATGCTCCTCGTGTAAGATTACTATGCATATTTTAATTTAATACTTCCTCATTTAGTAAATTCTCCTGTAACTGTCAAGTCAACATATTCAATGGTCAATCGACCGTTGAAATCTGTTGTTGACAAAAAAAAATATTCAAAACTTGTCGAAAAGCTATTGAATTTTTTGCTATTGAATTCAACGGCTTTTTGACAAGTTTGACGTAACAAAAATACAAATTTATCAAATAATTTATCCGTCGTAAAGTTACAGCTAGATGATAGTCACTGTTGTACGTTTTATTGCTATTGGCATTCCATTTACTTCATAGTGGGTGTTAGGATAAGCTTGAGTAGAGCATACACCCTCCAACACGTTTTAATTGGTAAATAAAAAAATATTAACTACAGAAAAAGACAAAAAATACTATGTATGTATAAAAAAATATAGGTTTCTTAGAAAGGTTCACAATTTATACACAAAAAATAAAGAGAAGAGCAACTAATTATATCCGTTCCAGACAGCTATTATAATATAACCTAGTATTGTATTCGTTTGTTGATTTCTAGGCTATTTTAAAAATATTAGCAGCTTATTCCCTTTGACAGATATTTGCAGGCTAAATTGACAGAGATATACTTGCAAAATTTGCCAAAACTGAACTGTTTAGGTTAAACCGGTGAATTGTATCTAATAAGTTGGTGAAAGTTTGTTGTCGATGTAGGTTTTAATTATACATATATTCCATATACGGGGTAGGTGTAGTGGTAGCTCTACTGATAAGTTTAATAGTAATATTAGTTGTTGACAAACCAATAGGGACTCATTTTATGTTATATTACTTACGAGTCATTAAAATAAATCACCAAATATCTATTGATTTTGTCTGGTAATCTTGATCATGTAGTTTATTCCGCTCCCTAAAACTAGGGTGTCTAATAACATCCACATAATTTGCGTGTTGGACAGACATTACCGAATATTCTGATTTTAAAAATAAAGTTTTGCATGTCTTTAAAATAATAGCACAAATAACAAAACTGATTACAACTTCTTTATAAACAAAATGCAAATGTCATAAAAAATCGAACCTAAAAAGCATTAAAACATGACATTTCAGTCGAACTACCAAACAGCAAATAAGAGTGGAAAACTATAAATAATAATAATTAAACGTTTGATTTGATTACTAAAATCTTTGAGTGATTTATGACACCATAGATTTATCAATTTTACGTAGTAACCACTAAAAATATCAAGCAAACCAACTCAATCATTTGGTTCTATAGACTTGCCAAATCTATAATTGTTAAGGTTCAATTTCTTGCCATTTTATAAAGAAATATGTGTGATTCCTATTAGTACTGGATCGTCCAAGGTCCGTCCATTAAAGATTCAATTTTTAACTGGTAGGTTTGAGATTTTACATACGTGTTACCAAAATAAAGCATAAGAAAACAGCTATAACGTACTTAAGTCATTTAAAACGGTATATTTACCTTGATCTGATTATAAAATCAGATCAAGGTAAATATACCGTTTTAAATGACTTGGAAAACTATAAAGTTTTCCAATATTTCGGCACAGTTTCATGCGCCATGACGACGGAATAACTCAAACAAATCAAATCATGGTAAATATTCCCTTTTAAATGACTTTAGTGTTAATAACCATGATAGTTTCAAAAGAGCTATAATGTATTTCTATGTAAAAATGTATCATTGAAAATTGGATGTGGTGAAATAATGAACAAACAATAAAAACCACAAAATAAGAACTTTCCCCTTTAACGACGTTACTTTGGTTGACAAAACATTCCTGGCTAGGAATTCCTAGCCTAAAAATCAGAGTAAAAGTAAAGAAGCATAATATTTTAGTAGTAGGCATATCTTAGACGATATTATGTCGTGCTTAGATTATGTCATATTGCTTGAAAGAAAAAATAGTTTTGGACATGGTTGTAATGTGATTAATTGTCATATAGAAACTAGGCAATAAACGATAATAATTATATAACCTGCGTACTGCAACAATGGGATTGAGAATGACGTAAACTCTCATTTTGTCCCGTTCCGATCGGATTCGAATCAAACAAGATTTCACGAGAATTGACTTTATTCTAAATCCCATTCTATTGGTCAGCATGTTATACCTACCTTTATAGAAAATTAACTAAAACTTAGAAAAGCCTATCGCGTCTAATTAGTCTTTTTCTTTATATTTTCTACTTTGTAGTCGCATAAAACCAATTATGATACTTGGAAAGGTCAACAGATTTTAGTATATCAAAGCTCCTATCATACATATCTTATAATATATGCCAAGTCTAGGATATTATCTATATATTTTTATCTAAGAAAGCCAAATTCGCGGCCAAATCGACCCTTACGCTTAGCTAAGTAGTTAAACGTCTTAGAACGAAGTTCTGCTTCTTGTCAAAAGTAACAAGGTTCAAAATTGAATGGATGAATATATTTCGGTAAAGCTTCGAGCATAAAATGCTTCTTGTTAAACTATAGTTTAAGCTTTCAGTAAAAGTACAACGATTTGAATCCTGCTATACGAGCTTCCAGACCATAGACTTAACTGTTTAATGGGTAGAGCGAAAGCTAAGCTAACTTAACTTTGGGTTAGCTAACATAGCTGACGCAGTGGCTTGGCTTTCGGCCTGCCCGGTTTTAGTTGTAAGAACAAAATATAATAGAAATTAATATATCAGCTCTAGGTATACTTATGTGTTTTTGTCATAATCAGCTAGACCGCTGTAGCGGCGTTTTGTAATTTATTTTCATACATTCCTTTTTCCAGTAATTATTAAGTTAGATTTAAGTTAGACCACATTACTTTGTGATATTTTAAGTGGGGTTTCCCACTGATGCAATAATCTTGGTGATTCCACAGTGTTTATGTTGTATTAAGTAGGGATTTACATATGAATTATTATAGTTGTTCAAATAAACTGACCATTTCAAATATTTTAGAACAATGACAATGTAAATTCATTGTATTTTGTAAACATGGATTTCTTTTTTCTTACTAAAGTCATTTAAAACGGGATATTTACCATGATTTGATTTTTGAGTTATTCAATATTTCGGCACAGTTGCATGCGCCATGATCACGGAGTAGTGTTACTCCGTGATCATGGCGCATGCAACTGGTAACAATCATGGTAAATATCCCGTTTTAAATGACTTTAGTACTAATAACCATGATAGTTTCAAAAGTTTATTTTTTCTTCTTTATCATATTGTTATCGATATTAAGTTATGTTTTCCTGCCATGTGGAAACAACAACTAAAAAATAGGTTTTTCAACGATGTATATGTGATGAATAGGTACATAACATATTAATAAAAATAAACAATGAATTTGAAATTATAATTCCAAGATAAACCATAGATACCATACATTTCAAAATGTCAGTTTATGATCACGACAATTTCAATGGTAAAGACAGTCGGTAGACCTATTTATTTGATATGCTCATTATCCTTGCACATTCATTATTTTATCTAGAGACCATCTCTACCTAAGAATTGCTGGCGGTAGTCATGTCGTATATCTCTACGCGTTTTTGGCGTTCAATTCTACTGTTACGCCGCTAGCCTCCCTCGTTCTGATAGTCTCTTAGTTAACTTAATAATTTGCAACTTAAACGACTTTAGTTATTATAATATTTCAAATATGAACCAAGGTTATAGCATAGTCTTATAAATAAATACAAGTGACAGAACTTATTCCATTTTTGTATTTGTATATTATGTTCAGTTAATTATTTTAATGTGATTTTCATTTATGTCTGTTAAGCTATTTGTGATATTTTGGATTGGTTTTATTTGTCGCTTTTTGATAAGAATGTTTTTTGTGGAATAAACGGACGATCATTTGCTTAAAAACCAAATTGTTTTATTAAACAAGAACCTTTAGTAATTGGGTTTATGATGGGTTTGTTTTTTCTTGTTACATCTCAAACCCTGTTTTACCCAATCAATATCGCCCCATCTCTATTCTCCCCTTCCTCTCTAAAGTTGTCGAGGCGGTTGTTCATGCTCAAGTATCCGAGTATCTTACAAATAATAATTCTCTTAAACCCTTCCAATCTGGGTTCAAAAAAGCTCACAGCACCACCTCGGCACTTCTAAACGTCACGGAGGACATTCGAAAAAACATGGAAAACTCTCACGTCACGTCTACTTGTCTTAATTGACTTCAGCAGCGCTTTTGACGCTGTAGACCACGACCTTCTACTTGCACTTCTTCCCCGATTAAACTTTTCCCTTTCCGTTGTCCAATGGTTTGCCTCATTTCTGAAAAGCCGTCAACAGAGGATCCGAAATGGCGCTGATTTCTCATCTTGGCTGGATATCGTAGCTGGTGTTCCACAAGGCGGAATTCTCTCCCACTTCTTTTTTCTCTCTTTGTTAACCTCCTGTCTCACAATCTACTTTGCCATTACCATATGTACGCCGATGATCTCCAGCTCTACCACTCCTCCTCTGTTGATGACTTGGACGATGCTATTAAGCTCCTCAATGGTGAGCTTGAGAAACTGTCAGCCTGGTCCACTCGTTTTGGTATTAAGGTTAACCCTAGCAAATGCCAGGCCATTATAATCGGCAGCTCTCGTCAACTGGCTAAAATAGATGGTCTACACTTAATCTCATTACAATACGATGGGACTGATATCCATCTCTCCCCTATTGTTAAAAATCTGGGTGTCATCTTCGATAGTAAACTCGGTCGGATTCCCCACGTAAAAGAGATCTCCAGAAAATTCTATGCCTCCATACACTCGCTTCTACGTCTTAAAACTTCCTCCCGATCCCTACTAAAATCACACTCGTCAACTCCCTCCTTATCCCTATTATTGATTATGCCGACACTGTCTTCCTCGACCTCAACGAAAATCTCCTAAATAAACTAGACCGTCTACTAAACACGTGTATTCGGTTCGTCTATAATCTCCGCAAGTATGATCATGTAAGCAAATACCGAGCTCTGCTTAAATGGTTACCAATCCGCGAACGAAGGAAACTCAGGATCCTTTGTCTACTGTTCTCAGTCATAAGAGATCCTTCGAGTCCTGCTTACTTGAAAGACCGTTTTAATTTCCTGGCAGACGATCACAGTAGAAATCTCCGCTCCTCCGATAATCTTCTTCTGTCTATGCATAACACCTCCTTCTTTGGAAATTCTTTCGGTAGAAGCAGTACGGCTGTGGAATGACTTACCACTGGACATTAGAAAAGCAGATACACGTGATACTTTCAAGAAATCGGTGCGAAGGCTTTTTCATGAGAGGTTATACAAGCATAGCTCTTCATAAAACGTTTCTATTTTTTTTTTCTTCTTTTGATTTGATTTGATACTTATGCTATATTTGGAACTGTATATTTTTATTGTTTTAGCTGTTTTTCTTAGGTATATAGATATGTATAATATAATATGTATTTTAGGTATATATATATATAAATTATAAAATGTCATAAACATAGTTACTACTACTTATATTTGTATGTAATGTTAGCACGCCAACCCTTTATTTAAAACATGTGTTTCCTGGTTGGCAGGTAGAAAATGCCTCGGCATTAAGCCCACCCTTTGTACCTTTAATAGTGCAATAAAGTTTAAATAAATAAACACAACGAAGTATCGAATAATAGTATCTACTGAGTGGTTCTAGACGTTTATAAAGTAAAGCCTAGACAAGTCGTTTGAGGATAAATAGCTTAGATTTAAGACCACATCATTAAAAGTAGGTAAACAAGAAGTACCCTTTACTAATAAATAAAGCAAAATGCATAATGTGTGAAAACGCAGCTTTAACTAGGTGTAAGTCCGGGAGAAGGAAATAATGAATCATAAATGGTTTCAATGGTTTATTTAATTGTTATACTTAGTCAATAAGTCACAAAATACAAGTACTTAAATAGGAAAGTATTATCACTATCGAGGTCTTAAGGGTCCGACGACCCTCGCTTGCAAAAATCGCTCCGAATATCGCTGTCCCTGTTTAACCCTTGCGCCGCGCGCGCCACATGCGTGCGCGATAGCAATATTAGCCGTTCAAAATTTGGTTTGTTCCGTAATACCAAAAATTATTACTGAAAACTTTTTGTATTCTTCACAAAGTATTGTTATTCTGTAACTAGACAATATAAGCTTTGTTCCTTAATAAATAAAACGTAAGATATTGATGTTTTTAATACGAAACAAATTGCAAGAAAACATGTCCATTTTCGCATAAAAATGTGCAAAATGAGATTGGCTTTCATTTCATTTTAGGTAAGTATTTTGAAAAAAAAACTATTTGGGAACCTAGATAAATACTATTTTAATACAAATAATGTAATATTATAGTGGAAATATGCTTGAATTAGAAATATTTTTGGTATTACGTTCGTATGAAGAATTCGTCCTTCCGGAGGCCCCTTAAGGTTGTCGCAAATCTGGACCGCTTCATTGCCGCACAGCAAATGCACGCATATGCATTCAAATATGGGTTTTGATACGTAATATTTAGATGTATTTTATATTCACGGCTTCAGATAAAAAACATATCGGATTCAAGCTTCAAGCGAGGGGCTTGAAGCTTGCAGTAAGCCACTGTAAAATGTATCTAATAAGCTCAACCCCATATTTAAAAATGGATTTTTTTGCTGTGTGGCAGTGGTGCAGATGTGCTTGCTGTGTTCTTTAAAAATAAATAAAACATGCACAAAATACTTATAAGAACCTTACCTAGTATCATTTTTTTTTTGATAATCATTCTAAATCTCTCTTAAAGTAGGTTTTCAATATTGCTAGTAGAAACTGATCATATATGTAGGTCTTAAATATGGATGAGAGATGGTGTAAGTATGTGGTATATGAGATGTAGTAGGTACTGCTTTCTATCTAAAATATTAGGAAGATAGGTTAGTAGGTATCGTACCTACCTACCTACCAACGAACCTTAGGTTCTCTAGTTAAACCAAGATCTGTTATGAACCAAAGCGGTCCAGAGACTGACCATGACAAAGAAACTCCAGTGTCCTGTTATGTTTACCTGAAAAAAAATATTAACAAACTTTAATGAAATCAAAAGCACAGCCACTATGTTTTTAGAGTTCCCCAACTCGAAAGGAAACAAGGAATCCGGAGGAAAGGAAAGTATAGAACCACTTTGTTGTTCGCCATTAATTTTTATGAAAATTTAGCTAAAGTGCAGAAAAAATAGTATGAAAGAACAACTTTTGATCATACATCCGAATGAGCTACTGAGCTTTAGAGAGAGAATATATACAGCGATAATAAGATTTACTTACCGGTGCATTTGAACTCTCAGCCGGGATGTCATTGCAATAGTTACTATATACGAAGTCGAATAAGCTTGTAACATACTCCGTTGCCATAAAGCATTTGTTATCTTCTTTAAGTACTTTCAGGACGCAGGTCTTAACGTCTTTGGTTCTTTTACAGGCTACGGACTGAAAAGCAAATGTCATGCGAGGGTTTGGCTATACAGAATGCTTAAGGGTCGGTACATATCTGACGGTCGCGTTACGCCAGAACAGGCAAATATATGATAAAACATTCATCCTTTCACACTTGCAACAACCGATGATGCGTTAGTGCGTCTAGCGCTCATCGTCTGTTACGTTTCCGTCAAAGCATAACGTGTCTTTTGTGTGATGCATTCAGACTAACTTCGTAACATCAGAGATCGTTTGTGTACAGGTCGTGGCATGTGGCAGGTCTAATTTACCGAATAGACGCGACCGATGATTCGCTCGACGCATTTTCCGTCAGATATGAACCGACCCTAATAGGATAGAAAAATATATTTATAGCGCATATTCTAGGGTGATGTAAAAATTTGCGATTCTGTTTTAATACGCGGTCGGTGCCATATTCCGCAGGATGCATTCCTCGCATTACTAAAACACCTCTATTAATAATAATAATGTTGGCTTCGGCCCCACGCAAGCCTTCCAAAGGACCGGGTCACTTTATGGCCCGAGATCATGGTAAATGAGAGACATTTCAATAATAATATAAGGATATTGTATATATTCTACACAGGCCTTCTACATAGGCCTCCTATGTAGAAGGCCTATGTAGAATATATACAATATCCTTATATAATACTATATCCTTCTATTAGGCCATAGGCCCTAATTTCTCCCACCCATCTCTGTCACGAGTTAATCTGTTTGTGTCATTAAAATATCTACTAATTAATACATAGGTTCTTAGGTTCTTAATACATAAGGTATATTATAGCTATATCTTACATTAAAGTTTAAATAAGACTTGATGTGTAGTTGCGAATAGTTATTATGTAGAGTTATGTTTTCTTCGACGTATTCCTCAATACAATGGTCTATATTAGGTTTATTAGCTATAATACAACCAAAGGCGCCATTCTCTTCCAGTTCTGAAAAATAAATCGGTATTAGTAAAAACAGCAGGTGAAATGGCGGAAGGCCAATGATGTTATATATACGTAGATACGTTGTACCGAAGTCTGCCTAACAAGACGAAAATCAGGTACGTGCCTGAATTGAACTCAGTCCGTCTTGCTCCTGGCCGCGACGCAGACGTACGTTGAAGCGGGATTTTGGAGTATGAAAAATATTAAAATGCCATGTTGCGCGTTTAGAAAGTGCAATACTTACTATGGGACGGTTGTGAAAAGCAAGAAGGATGTGTCTTTTATGTCTTCTATTTGTTTTGTACTGTTTAAAATGGAAAATCATAAAATAAATTTAATTTTACTCAAAAATCAATGCCGCGCGGTTGCCGCTTTGCCACCTACACGAACGAGACAAGTAATTCGTGCGTTGCGTTTATGAGTGACAGAGATAAGGCTATAATATGCCGTGCGGCGTCTTGTCTGTTCGAACTAAAATCTTTGCCGCGCTGTTGCCGCTTTGCCACCAACACGAACGAGACAAGCAATGCGTTACGTTTATGAGTGACAGAGATAATGTCATGCGGCGTTGTATGTTCGAACGTCGACGCTAGGTATGTAGCTAATGTAAAATATCGCAATGTTTTTATTTATTTACAATGAGTATGACGTCTCTGTATGTAAAATCTCTTTGCGGAAGGCGCATTATAACAATTTATAATGAAGGTATCTACTCTACATCTACCGAATGCCTGCAGGTTACTGTGAGATCGGTGTTTACCTACTGGATCCGTAAATTCCGGAATGATAATTAATCAACCTATAGTAGTCCACTGCTGGACATCGGCCTCCCCTAGTGAGCGCCATAGCGCGCTGTCTTTAGCTTACCGCATCCAGCATCTGCCTGCAGTCCTTCGCAGGTCGTCATCCCACCTGGCCGAAATTCGCCGAAAAATGGAAAATAGCAGATAGCCGGGTGATTATGTAACTCGCGACCGGTTTGCGACAGGCGTAAATTAAGCAATCAGTGCTGTCAAACGTCAATTTTGTATTAGTTTGAGACCAGCTACAACGTCAAAATTGGTCAAAATTGGCATTTGACAGCACTGATTTCTTAATTTACGCCTGTCGCAAACCAGTCGCGAGATACATAATCACCATATATATAGGTAAGTCTCAGTTCCCTCTAAGAATTTGATAACACAAAAAAACGGAAGTATAACCTTTTTACAGGATCGATCGGTATATCGATCTTGTAAAACGAACCGGGGTGGTTTGGAAAAAAGGTTGAAATGATACGTACCTATACTAGAAAAACTCACCTTTAAGAACCGTAGAATTGAGCAAGCTGAATTTGACCACTGTTAGATAGTCTGTGTAGTTTTCTGTGGTAATCGTTTGATTGTCATCAGTGCAATATTTGTAACTTGTTTTTAGGAAATCCGTTAACGATTTGTTATATGTGTCCATGTACCTGAAAAATAACTATTTGGTTCTATACTCTACCAAAGCGGAGATGTCCGTAGCGGAGACGAGAAAAGACGTGTTTCAGTTAGATAGATAGAAAATTATTTATTGCACTTTAAATAGAAAACTATGTACAGAAAAAACTTAAAAATAAATTACAATTGGCGGTCTTATCTCTCAAGATCTCTACCAGACAACCATGGATGGATAGGATCGTGGACAGTACCAGGGGATCTGTGTGCTTGTAGGTTGTGAGATATGATATATAAAATACTTATAATACTTACATAGAAATATACTACATACATATCATAAAATTTATATACATATAGGTACTACTTATATACCTACATAGGGACTCAGGTATGCGTAAGTGACAGCAGGACAAATAGTGCTCTTTTAACAGTGTTTTAAAGGTTGGCAATGAAATGACTTTAGGGTGTCTCCAAGAAGCTGTGCGATAATGTGTACTGTCACTGGGTAGACTGGACCTGTGATGTGAGTGGCAATTGTCGGATATTTGTTGAGATGAATGCTGCGAGGCGCTGCTCTCATCTCCGCTCATCTCTTCTCGTCTCCGCTGCGTGACGTCGCCATCTTGCTTAGACGACCGATGTGGCGCGGTGGGCGAAGTGGGTCCGCCTGCGACGCAGGAGGTTGCGGGTTCGATTCCCGCCTCGGAACAATTGTGTGTACGATCTGCAGATATTTGTTCCGGGTGTTCTGGTCGTTTTCTATGTACAATAAAAATATCTTTCTATGTAATGTATTGTATTATGTATATCAGTTATCTAGTACCCATGACACAAGCTCTGCTTACCATGGGGCTAGATAATGCTGTGTGAATTGTCCAGCATTATTTGTTTATTATACCTACATCTGTACTCGGTGGTCTCCACTGAAGCTGAGCGGAGGTATGTAAATAATGTCGTTCTATTGGTTGTTTGAACCACATCTCTTCTCCGCTCATCTCAGCTTTGGC
The DNA here is from genome assembly GCA_943735965.1 of Eupithecia abbreviata. Lineage (NCBI taxonomy): Eukaryota > Metazoa > Arthropoda > Insecta > Lepidoptera > Geometridae > Eupithecia > Eupithecia abbreviata. Next base: position 8,064,538 of record OX030979.1, on the reverse strand, counting down.
GGAGTCTGACCCTAAGGATATAAAATGACAGGAGGCATAACCACCATGAGAGCAAAGTTGAATTTTGGTAAATATGCTATATGCTGGCTGATGTGGTTTTCTTTTATATAATATTTTGTGTACGTAAGTATAGGTTGTATGTACATAAGACCCAATAAATAAGTTAATATAATTAGATATAACATCGCTAATAAAAAACCTGTAATGATGTTCAAAGTCGCTCAGCGAGCTATGGAAAGAGCTATGCTCGGAGTTTCTCTGAAGGATAGGATTCGCAACGAATACATCCGACAGAGAACCAAGGTTATCGACATAGCTCAAAGAATTAGCAAGCTGAAGTGGCAGTGGGCCGGCCATATTTCGCGAAGAACCGACGGCCGCTGGGGCAAACGTGTTCTTGAGTGGAGATCGCGACTCGGTAAACGTTATGTAGGACGCCCTCCGACCAGGTGGGATGGCGACCTGCGAAAGACTGCAGGTAGATGCTGGATGCGGCAAGCTGAAGACAGGGCGCTAAGGCGCTCATTGGGGGAGGCCTATGTCCAGCAGTGGACTGATATAGGCTGATGATGATGATGAATGATGTTAATATCTCAATAAATTAATAATAAATTGCTTTTTCACGATAAATAAAAACTTACGGTGTAATGTCCATGCTGGGATCGTTCATTGATACGTTAACTAAATCATTGAATGCATCATAGGCAACAAACCCTGCTTTCTGAAATGTGAAAAGAATGGTTATTGAATATGTATAAGGGCCATCACCTCTTAGGCTCTAGACAGACGGACCGTATGAAATGAAATGAAATGAAAGTTTATTTCTTTAGGCTTACAAATAAGCACATAGACAAGTCATATTTTATACTATTCATTATTATATTGATGTTCAGTTCAATATTTTTGTCCACCAGTGGAAGAAGTGAGAAGAAACCACTAGTATGTTCATAACTTATGTGTCTAGTACATATGATTTGCTTATCTGTAAGTTGTTAGTTTTATATCAATTGCAATCCAACCGCAAATTTGCAGTTTGAATGCGGTTGACAAGACTGCAGTCGGCGTTAGTTTCAACTAACTTACCTTATATACATATTATATGTATAAGGTAATGTATTATATAACATATTATTTAACTAACCTTATATTCTGGAGATCTGTCGCTACAACGTTCTGACGCAAGAGCGTTACCTGTATTATAAAGTGTTTATTAATTTTATTTAATTTAATTAGTAGAAAATTGTTTATTTTTTACATTAAATATATTATTATTAATCACGGGGAAAATATTACCTTCTAATTTATCATTCTATTATTTTCATTACGTTTCTATTTGATTACGACACGAATCGCACAAGAATGAATGAATGAATGAATGAACACTTTATTGTACCCAAAATAACACCTTATATCTAAATCTTACATAATAACAGTACAATAGGCGGCCTTATCGCTTAAAGCGATTTCTTCCAGGCAACCAGGGATGGAGAAAAAGATATAATATACAAAGAGTTGGTAGAGCACAAACAAACAGTAATAGAGAAGTAAAAAACAATGAATACAAACTTAATACATAATAACTGCAATACAAAACTACTTAGGTAAATTAAAACTAACCTAAAAGAAAAAATACAAATAAGAATAACAAGGTACCGGAATAAATGCCTGATAAATAATCCTAACAATTATATTGACAAATCGCAAAATGTTTAAAAGTTTTAATTATGTTACTTTATATCCTAAAATCAGTTGTTAGAACATCCCTATATAAAAATATACCTACTTGTGCCATGATTATCCTGATTTTCCATACAAACACCTACATGGATTTAACATAATGAACAAAATTAATTATTATTCATATTCAAATACAAAAATAAACCCAAATGAACTTTTCCTCATACTATAAGTGTAGGTAAGTATTTTTTAATACATATCTATTCATATTTTATTTAATATACTGGGAGGCTTATGTATGATATTTTCATGCGAGCTTAGTTCGTTATCTAGCAGGGTGTACCACGTGCAGGTTAGGTTGGCTTGGGAGACGAGATGTTGGAGTCCGCTTACACCTCAACCGCAGAGGATGCTAGACAACAGTAGCTCTGCAATTAACGTGTAGGATTCGCGGCTCCCGGGATGCTGATATAAAAATCGAGTATAGAAACCTATATTATATCTAGATATTGGTGTTATCATCAGCACTGACTCCAAGGACGATATTGAAAAATTAAAAAGCACTGTCCAGATCACTAACTCGGGTCTTACAATTGATAAGCCGTCTAAGCGAAAGCCGAGAGTCGTTGTCATCGGAGTGCCGACTTCAATGCCCGATAAAAAAGTTTACTCCTGTATCAACCACCAAAACCTTGCCGATATTTTGAACTGTGACCTGGAAAAGTTCCTTACCTCTATACGTTTAAGCCACAAGTCGGGCAGGAAGGAAGCAGAGCACTGTAACTTTACAGTAACTTTTTTACGCAAGCAAGGGACCATCTGAACGTATCTGTTGAAGAACCGAATATTCAAGACTGCAACAGGCTACTGATCAAAATTGGATTAGATTTTGCCATACTTGCTCTGTATAGACCCCCTCCTTTAGAAATATAAGCAACTTTAATGATTCACTAAATGACACCTTGCAAAATCTATCATCATTCAAAAATATCATTGTTATTGGGGATATTAACATCAACATTTTTCCAGGAAGTAACGACCCTGGTGCACAGGACTACCTAAATCTATATTCCTTTCATGGCTTGCTTCCTGCGCATACGCTTCCAACTCATCAAGCTGGGTCTTGTTTGGATCACATCATACTGAAATCTAACTTTCCATCACTTTCGCTTGTTATAAATTCGTCCGTAACCGATCATAATGCTGTCCTACTAACCTTAAATTGTAAATTACCTAAACATAACAACATACGTACTTATTCTTAAGTAAACTGGAATAAACTTGAAGCTGATTTACGTAACATAGACTTTGCCCCAGTTTACGATTCCGCTGATCCGCAGTTTGCCATGTCGTTTGTTGTAGAAAATGTTCAAAATGCAATCATTAAAAATTCAAGTAATATTCGACAGAGTAAAAAGAACTCCAACATAAAACCTTGGATCACAGCTGGTCTCATTCGGTGTATGAAACACAGAGACAAGTTACATATGAAAGCAAATCCTACTAATTCTGTTCTCCAGTTATCTTACAAGAGATACCGAAATTTTTGTAACAACATTTTAAAGAAAGTTAAGATAAGTTACGATACACACAATGACACTAGAAAATGCCGGGAACAATAGTAAAAAGATCTGGAATTGTATTAAAACTGTAACTCATACCTCGAAGCAACATGAGTCTGAATCTGCTAACATGGCAAATAAATTTTTCATTGACGTAGGTAAGTGCTTGGCGGATAAAGTCAAGCCGCAACTACCTATTACCATACTGTTCTCGCCCAATTAGAGAGACTCGTAAGCGTGCGTTATTCGCTAACACTCCTTGCAAAACGAACGCAGGTGTGCGTGCTCCACTGCATAGAAAGACAACGGCATATAATAAGTACTTCTCTGAAACAGATCCATTTGCTGCATCACCAGCTTTGTATAAGACAGCCATCAACCTGATATTGTCAACTGATACTATCTTCGATTGTACTTAACTCTTCATGTGAATTACATTGTTGCAAATGCTCACTAACACCACCCCTTGTACAAGTAATAAGTGGATAACGGGGCTGGTTCACTTCTAGAATTACGTTTATTTAAGTTTAATAGTTTATAGTTAATTATAAGTGATACTGTTGGTTATCACTAAGAAAGAAAAAAAAAAAAAAAGATAGTTATACCGGTCTATAAATCTGGCCCTAAAGACCAAATCACCAATTACAGACCGATATCCTTGCTTCCTGCTTTTTCCAAAATATTAGAAAAAGTTATAAATAAACGGTTAGTCAAGTACCTAGATGAAAAGGATATTTTATCAAATATGCAATTCGGGTTCAGAGCTAAAGTATCTACTGCAGATGCAGTTCATCACCTTACTAACCATCTTGAACAAGAAACTCTATTTTTAATTTACATCAATGACCTTTTAATTTAAAATTAGATCATGGAAAAATAATTTCATATGCTGACGACACCGCTCTCCTTTTTTTTCACTGACTCCGAAGAAGAAGTGTACAAGTTTGCGCAATATGGATTCAATATTGTAAATAAATGGCTTCAGCAAAATTTACTAACTCTAAATGCAGATAAGACTAAGTATATAAGATTTTCGATGCGCAAACGGCCCTCTAACGAAATCATCCCCAGCCTGTTTGCGCATTATTGTGTAGGAGCTGACAATAACGTATGTATTTTACCATAAATAAAACAAATAAAATTAAATACCTTGGCGTAATGCTGGATGAAACACTCTCATTCAAACCCCATATAGAAGTTTTAGTAAGTAGAGTCCGCAAACTGATTTTGGTTTTCAAAAATCTACGCCAAAAACTACGCGGATCAAAAACTTATTATACAAGTCTACCGGGCCCATCGACTACGTAGTTGACCGGGCCCTATGCGAATCCATTTTGACCTACTGCATTACATCATGGGGTGGAGTGGGTAAAACATTATTACTAACTGTCGAAAGAGCACAAAGAGCGATACTTAAAGTATCAACTTTCCGTCCTTTTATTTTTTCTACAAACCTTCTGTTTAAATCATGTGGAGTGTTGTCAGTTCGACAGTTATTCATAATGAATATAGTGCTCAAACAACACGCAGCCCTTCCTTATGTCAATGAAAGCGCTAACAAAAACACCAGATCGGAGACACACCTTTTCAAATAAATTTTACAACATCCTTGGTCCTTTTTTATACAATAGATTAAATGTATTAGCCAATATTTATCCCTTAAATTATAATAGTTGTAAGAAAAAACTTAAGGATACACTGCAATGTATGTCATACGATGACACAGAAAATTTATTGAATGTTTTTAAGTAGACCTAAAAATCTTTTTGTACACCTTTATTATTTAAATTTAGTTTAGTGTAAGTAGCATAAGTTATTATCATAAAGTATACATGTTCGTCGCTATGTATAATAAGCAAGTTCAAATTGATTATTTGTTAGCATTATATTAAGTGTTATATGATTTGTTGTTAGCACTCTTTCAGCCTGAAAAACAGGTTTTCACCTAGTTCAGGCACCCACATTGTTGTTTTCATCAGAATTTAAGTAAGGTACTTTTTGTTACTCTTTAGTCCTAAGATATTTTTTTTTTATTTTTATTGTTTTTAAAACAACGACTAATATGATGTTAATGAGTGCGGTTTGAATGTCTGCTGGTGATGCACTGAACACATCTCCGTAGGCGCCTCGTCCGCGCTTGCGGCCCAAATGACCTACTTAGATCGAATTGCTGATGCTGCTATATGTATACCCCCGTGATCGATGTATCGAACACTCCAACCTATATCTAGATACATATAATTTCTCCCCTTTACATTGCATAAAATGGAAGCATCTTTAGATAGTATAAAATGAAGTCGTTAGCGCTGTCGGTTCGCTTAGATCTTTTAAACTACTCAACAGATTTTAATGATGTTTTCAGCAATAGATAGAGTGATTCAGGTGGAAGGTTAATAAACTATTTGACATAAAGATTTCGTGAAGAAGTGGACTCTAAATACCAATCACCGCGGCGCCTTTGCTTCTAACATTGAGTCGTTCTAAATTGTGTGGGTCAATTTATGACTACGCTGTATTTTCCCTTTACACATTGCGTCACTCAATGTTAACATAATGCATGACACATTAATATTTATACGTTCGTCCGTAATATTAATCATTTTATTACTCATGGAGGTACCTATTGATTGCTGCCACTAACAATTTGGATAAGGGCGTATTTTTTTTATTCTGTAGCATCGGTTTAACAGTCAATTTGGTTTGGGGGAAAAACTATTCATTAGTTAGACAAAGACTTTATAGATTCCCTGTGGACCTTTAATTACCTATAAAAACCGATATAATAACTTGGGCGTCTCAATTTCCTATTCGTATACGTGCATTTGTGTGAGTCTAGCCCCGAATACTGAAACGCAACTCAGATTTAAGCTCGTCTCAAGTAACGATTTTCTGACAGATTTTAATTGAAAACTGTCAAAAAGTTAGGCCTTGAGATCTGAGAGGCCTACCTATGAGTATCCGGGCTTAGCCGTGAAGTTATACCTATGCCTATTTGTCTACACACACATCATTTTCATCTTAATCAGGTTGTGATTTGCCTCGAAATTCACCCCCTGCCCTTATATATTTTTTGCGTCTAAACATACATATACATTCGATCATAAAATAAATTATACAATTCACCTCAAGCTAAACAGAGCTTGTGCTAGATAACTGATATCCCTACTTAATTAAATACAATATGGTACACTAGTGACTTCTCTTACTCATAGGTAAACAGAGTTTTTTATGTCTCCGCCAAATCGTAGAATCAGCCCGTTTGTAGAATAGCTAGACCTATTAAAAATCATCGCAATTCAGTTAATAGCCTATGCCGACAATGTTAAATAATATGGTTAAAGGTTACATAACCTTCATTAATTAAATACGCATTTCCAACAATTCAGCGTTCGCTTTGCATACGACTAAGCCATTCTACAATCGGGCTGATTCTATGATTTGCCGGTGACACCTACATAATGTATAATAACACTACCCGGTAACACTTACCCCAAAATGATATAGCTATCACCAACACGACGGTATTTCGTTGAATTCCAGACATCTTCTCTGTATAACTTTTAAACCTGAATGATTCTATGTATGGTTGTATTAGATTTAAATTAATTTTATTAAAATTAATTTCTTATGTTAATCCTGTTAGTAACTATATACAAATGGAAGACCAAAAGCTGGAACACGGCACAAATTGCCATAATTCTCGTAACCCGGGAATCGTTTGTGGTTTTCCTGTTTTTGATTTATAGGTACTAGGGAATAACACGTCATAATAAGGGAATATTTCCTGTCACTGGTTACGTAAATATCTATTGTACCAAGTTAATTGATAAGTATAACAAATCAATTGTTTTTCTTCTCGACTTTAGAATCTTGGTTATACATATAGATAACCACCAGAACACCCGGAACAGACTGCAGACCGTAGGTACACATAATTGTCCAGAGCTGGGAATCGAACCCGCAAACGCCTGCATCGCAGGCGGACCATCGCCTATCTCGCCACAGAGGTCGTCAAATTGACGTTTACTTGACGTTTTGGAATGTAACCAGTTTTTGCAAAACAAAAGTTGGTCACAAAAGCAAAGAAATATTTTATGGATAACATTATCGATATTACTTATATCATAAATAATAAAAAATGTAGTTAGGTACTTAACTTATGACAACTTTCATTCGTCTCGTGCGTTTTTGTTATTTAACAACAAGTGTTTTTTTTCTTTGTTATAATTTTTTTTTTCTTTGTTATAAACGTTTGGTGGTATTCTTTTTTAAGAAGGGAGATAAAACCCTTCTTAAGAATTACAGACCCATCTCACTCTTGAACCACGTCTTTAAGCTGTTCTCACGAGTGGTCACGAACCGTCTCGCCAGGAGACTCGACGAGTTCCAGCCACCGGTACAGGCTGGGTTTCGCGGAGGATATGGCACCATAGACCACATGGCCGCTGGTGCAAACGTGTTCTTGAGTGGAGACCACGACTCGGCAAACGCAGTGTAGGACGCCCTCCGACGAGGTGGGATGACGACCTGCGAAAGACGCTGGATGCGGCAAGCTGAAGACAGGGCGCTATGGCGCTCATTGGGGGAGGCCTATGTCCAGCTGTGGACTGCTATAGGCTGATGATGATGATGACCTATATAATTTCATTTGAATCTCCGCTAATTTCGACGATTGTTTAACAAAATCTTGTTTTCTTATCAATTTATAATCTGATAGCAGCGTATTAAAAAAAAAATGCAAGACATTGGATCAACAACGGTTAGAGAGTACCTAACCTATGTAGAACCTAACTTGAATACCAAATTGCAAGACATTGGATCAACAACGGTTAGAGAGTACCTAACCTATGTAGAACCTAACTTGAATACCAAATTGCAAGACATTGGATCAACAACGGTTAGAGAGTACCTAACCTATGTAGAACCTAACTTGAATACCAAATTGCAAGACATTGGATCAACAACGGTTAGAGAGTACCTAACCTATGTAGAACCTAACTTGAATACCAAATTGCAAGACATTGGATCAACAACGGTTAGAGAGTACCTAACCTATGTAGAACCTAACTTGAATACCAAATTGCAAGACATTGGATCAACAACGGTTAGAGAGTACCTAACCTATGTAGAACCTAACTTGAATACCAAATTGCAAGACATTGGATCAACAACGGTTAGAGAGTACCTAACCTATGTAGAACCTAACTTGAATACCAAATTGCAAGACATTGGATCAACAACGGTTAGAGAGTACCTAACCTATGTAGAACCTAACTTGAATACCAAATTGCAAGACATTGGATCAACAACGGTTAGAGAGTACCTAACCTATGTAGAACCTAACTTGAATACCAAATTGCAAGACATTGGATCAACAACGGTTAGAGAGTACCTAACCTATGTAGAACCTAACTTGAATACCAAATTGCAAGACATTGGATCAACAACGGTTAGAGAGTACCTAACCTATGTAGAACCTAACTTGAATACCAAATTGCAAGACATTGGATCAACAACGGTTAGAGAGTACCTAACCTATGTAGAACCTAACTTGAATACCAAATTGCAAGACATTGGATCAACAACGGTTAGAGAGTACCTAACCTATGTAGAACCTAACTTGAATACCAAATCGCCTTAAGTCCCACCGACAACCTCTTTCTCTTCGTTGATCAGTTAAATTGAAACGAACTGAAAAAGTTAGCGTTCGTCATCCAATTTGTTCGATGATAGTTTAAAATGAATAGAATTTATCAGAGTTAAATTTTTATTTAATTAACAGCCACAAATCAAAAATTTGGTCGTATAAAAATACACTATGAACGGCAACCACGTAATACAAGCCAAAGCGAAAAGAACTAAGCGAATAAATTGTTTGATTCTGACTAGAATGTTCAGGAAGAACGGATAACAAAGTGGACAGATCACATTAATACAGAAACAGGGCCCCTTGGGAAAAAAAGCGCAATGGGTTCGTTTATCTGCCAATTTACGGTACCATTGTATTAATAATATATATTCTAATAAATTCCGAACTCTCTTAATTACCGAAATACAAACTGTTTTCCACTTAATTATGCATAGGCATGTATTGTTGCCTTGCTGCATTATTTTGGTTTTACCATCCAAGCATTTAATTTTCTTTTCCAACATTTGCGTTTCCTTGATAATCTTTTTGATTGCACCATGCGGTCGTCTATCTCCAAAACTGAAATCAATTGCGTTTTTAGATCTTGTATCAAGCATTTTCATTTCTCTGATAATTTGTATTAATGCAGTATGCCCTCTATTGATATCATATTTGGTTTGCTTATTAAGATTTTTCATATCTTTAATTATTTGTCTTGCTTCTTTACGTTTGCGTTTTATTTGATATTTAGGTTGATTCCCCTTTTGCACTGTCTTGGCAAGTATTCCCATTTCATTAATAATTTGTTTTGCTGCTTGTTTTCGACTCTCATCAAATTTACAATAGTCTGCGCATTTTTCTTTCATGTCAAGCTTTTTCAGTTCCATCAAAATGTGTTTTGCTGCGCGTCTGCTACCAAGGATAAACTTGCATTCGCTTGAACATTTTGTTCTTCCACCAATCTGTCTATATTGTCTTTTTTTTCTATCATATTTGCTATTAAATCTACCATCTCTCGTTCTATCGTTTCCACGAATGCAATCGCTTGAACATTTAGGTTTATTTTTAGATTTCCGTGTAGATTTGGTAATTCTTAGCGAAGCTGTAAGTTTTTGATCTTTTGAAACTTCTTTTTCCTTCTCAGGTTTCTGCTTTGATTTAATTTTTTGTTTCGCTTCTCGTGCCTTTAGTTTTGAATTTTTTTCTTTCTTCTCAGGTTTTTGCTTTAATTTGATCTTATGTGCTGCTTCTCGTGCCTTTGCTTTTGAAAATTCATTTTTAGCCTTAGGCTTCTGCTTTAAATCGGATTTTATTAGTGTCTTTTGTGCATTTGATGTAAAAAGTTCATGTATCGATTCTGGTTTCTGATTTACTTCACTCTTAATTTGATAGAATAATTGAATCTTTCGTTTCGCCTCTCGTGTCTTTTTTAAAATACACGAACATAAATTTTTAGTCTGGCGGTTTCGGATGCTATCCTTATTATACTTACTTGGTATCTTTGAGTATGAACGGGTTATCTCGTTTGAACATTGACTTTTATTCTTAGCGAAACCATCGCTTTCCTTCTTATTCTTATTGAGTGTTGTTATCTTTGAACATGAACATAAGGATTTAGATATCTTCTTACATGAACATTTATTAGCGGGACTAGCGTAATCCTTATTAGATACACTTGATTTCATTATGTTCTTAGATGAACATTTATTAGCGGGACTAGCGTAATCCTTATTAGGTACACTTGATTTAGTTATCTTCTTACATGAACATTTATTAGCGGGTCTAGCATAATCCTTATTAGATACACTTGATTTCATTATGTTCTTAGATGAAAATTTATTAGCGGGACTAGCGTAATCCTTATTAGATACACTTGATTTAGTTATCTTCTTACATAAACATTTATTAGCGGGTCTAGCATAATCTTTATTAGATACACTTGATTTCATTATGTTCTTAGATGAAAATTTATTAGCGGGACTAGCGTAATCCTTATTAGATACACTTGATTTAGTTATCTTCTTACATGGACATTTATTAGCGGGTCTAGCATAATCCTTATTAGATACACTTGATTTAGTTATCTTCTTACATGAACATTTATTAGCGGGTCTAGCATAATCCTTATTAGATACACTTGATTTCATTATGTTCTTAGATGAAAATTTATTAGCGGGACTAGCGTAATCCTTATTAGGTACACTTGATTTCATGATGTTCTTAGATGAAAATGTATTAGCGGGACTAGCATAATCCTTATTAGATACACTTGATTTCATTATGTTCTTAGATGAAAATTTATTAGCGGGACAAGCGTAATCCTTATTAGATACACTTGATTTCTTTGTGTTCTTACATGAACATATCGTAGGGGAACAAGCGCAGTCCTTGTTACTCGCACTTGATTTTTTTTTGTTCTTAGATGAAAATTTAATAGCGGGCCTAGCGTAATCCTTATTAGGTACACTTGATTTCATTATGTTCTTAGATGAAAATTTATTAGCGGGACTAGCGTAATCCTTATTAGGTACACTTGATTTCATGATGTTCTTAGATGAACATATCGTAGGGGAACAAGCGCAGTCCTTGTTACTCGCACTTGATTTTATTATCTTCGTACATAGACATGAGTTAGGGGAACCGAGGCAGTCCTTGTTACAACACACTCTTGATATATTCTTACATAAACATCTTTTAGGGGGATTAGTATAGTCCTTGTTACTCAACCTAGATTTTGCTACGTTCATACATAAACATATTTTAGGGGAACCGGTGCCATTCTTGTAACTCACACTTGATTTTGTTATTTTCATACTTGAACCTGTCGTTGGGGTACAGGCCTTGTTACTCAAACTTGGTTTAGTGAACTTAATACCTGAAGTTGATGATTTGCTTTCTGGCACTCGTGCCTTTGAGTCTGAATTTTTTTCTTCCTTTTCAGGTTTTAGGATGTATTTGACCGTTTGTTTCGCCTCTCGTGCCTTTTTTAAAATACAAGAGCATAATGTTTTAGTCTGGCATATATGAACCCTGTCCTTATTAATCTTACCTGGTTTTGTTTTCTTTGAATATGCACTAGATTTAATCTGAGAAACACCAACGTAATCCTTGTCAAACTTACTTGGTTTTATAAATGATGTATCGAAACCTTTGTTACGCATTCTTTGCTTTGTTATCTTCCAACATGAACATATGATATTAATCTTAGGGACACCGACGCAGTCCTTGTTACACACACTTGTCGTTGGGGCACAGGCCTTGCTACTCGCACTTGGTTTAGTTATCTTAATACCTGAATGTGTTGATTTGCGTTTTGTTATCTTCTCACATATAGTCTTAAACACACTGCCGCCGTTCTTATTGCTCCCACTTGGTTTAGTTATCTTTGGACATGAACATATACTCTTAGGGACACCGACGCAGTCCTTGTTACACACACTTGATTTTGTTATCTTCATACATGAACATGTCGTTGGGGCTCGGGCCTTGCTACTCGCATTTGGTTTAGTTATCTTTATACCTGAATATGTTGGTTTGCGTTTTGTTATCTTCTCACATATAGTCTTAAACACACTGCCGCCGTTCTTATTGCTCCCACTTGGTTTAGTTATCTTTGGACATGAACATATACTCTTAGGGACACCGACGCAGTCCTTGTTACACACACTTGATTTTGTTATCTTCATACATGAACATGTCGTTGGGGCTCGGGCCTTGCTACTCGCATTTGTTTTAGTTATCTTTATACCTGAATATGTTGGTTTGCGTTTTGTTATCTTCTCACATATAGTCTTAAACACACTGCCGCCGTTCTTATTGCTCCCACTTGGTTTAGTTATCTTTGGACATGAACATATACTCTTAGGGACACCGACGCAGTCCTTGTTACACACACTTGATTTTGTTATCTTCATACATGAACATGTCGTTGGGGCTCGGGCCTTGCTACTCGCATTTGTTTTAGTTTTCTTCATACCTGAATATGTTGGTTTGCGTTTTGTTATCTTCTCACATATAGTCTTAAACACACTGCCGCCGTTCTTATTGCTCCCACTTGGTTTAGTTATCTTTGGACATGAACATATACTCTTAGGGACACCGACGCAGTCCTTGTTACACACACTTGATTTTGTTATCTTCATACATGAACATGTCGTTGGGGCTCGGGCCTTGCTACTCGCATTTGGTTTAGTTATCTTTGGACATGAACATATACTCTTAGGGACACCGACGCAGTCCTTGTTACACACACTTGATTTTGTTATCTTCATACATGAACATGTCGTTGGGGCACAGGGCTTGCTACTCGCACTTGGTTTAGTTATCTTTGGACATGAACATATACTCTTTGGGACACAGACGCTGTTACAGACCCTTGATTTAGTGTTCTTTTGTGACCAGTTTGCTAATAAGTATGAACATATATTTTTAATGATATGGATTTTGACGCATTTACAGTCTTTTGACAGAGATTTCTTAGTAAACTTCCTACGTAATGCAGAAGTACTTTTTGAAGACTTAGCTTTTCTCGATGAACATTCTGCGGTACTAGAACGATTTTTTGTACTTGTATTGGTCTTAGAGCAATAACATACTATTTTGTCATGAAATATGTTTTGAGTAGACATAGACCAGTTATTGCTAGAACCAGGAACAATACTAGGTTTTATCTCAATCTTTATATAATCATGATGCATTCTTTTAAAATAATTGCGATTGCCAGTACTAGAAGTTTTTGTTGCCTTTTTAATAGACTTATTGTATCCCTTTAGTCCACTTTTTGAATCACTTGAAAAGGCTTTTTTATTTGTCATGTTTGCACTTTTCCACATATTTCTTTTAAAACAATGACAAGAAGTTAGCTTCCTATCACTAGATACTTTTGATTGTTTTTCAGATACTATTGTATTTGTGGATTTTCTTTTAATAATATTGTAGTGTTTTTTATAAGTTTTATTAGGTTCATCATTAATGTGACCACGCGTTGCAACAAATCTATCAAAGAGTTTTGTATTCGTTTCATGGCTAGAACGTGGTAATGTTTTGGTATCCAGACATTCACATTTAATTGTTCTTGCACTGGAGAGATCATCAGAACGTTTATTTCCCATATCAGTAAATTTTATATATTTTTTCTTTTTCCTACCCGCCTCACTCATTTGTTTATCTAGATTGTATCTTGATTCAGTATTGAGATTATTATAAAACGAGTTCTCGTCATATTTGTTTCTGGTATTATTGAATCCAAATACATCTTTTATTTTATAAACTCCACGCCGTTTATCTGTTTTATTAGTTGAATCTTGATCATACTTACGATCGTTGTAGTGTTTTTTATAAGTTTTAGTTAGTTCATCATTTATATGGCCAGAAAATAGTACTGATTCCTTATCCAAACATTCACATTTTACAAGGTTTTTTTTACCTTTCTGATTTGTTAGTTTCGGTTGGTTTTCATACTGTTTTGTAGGTGTGCGTTGTGTATCAACAAATTTATCATAGTGTATTACATTCGTTTCATGGCTAGAACGTTGTAATGTTTTCATATCTAGACATTCACATTTAATTGTACTTGTACTGGAGAGATCATCAGAACGTTTATTTCCCAAATCAGTATTTTTTATATTGTTTTTCTTCTTTTTCCCACCCACCTCACTCATTTGTTTATCTAGATTTTGTCTTGATTCTGTATTGAGATTATTATCAGACATGTCCTCGTCATATTTGTTTCTGGTACTAGTCAATCCAAATAATTCTTTAATTTTATAACTTCCACGCCGTTTATCTGTTTTATTGGTTGAGTCTTGGCTATATCTATCCAAACTCGATTTACTTTTATAAGGCTCTGATGGTTTTTTACTTGCTAAATTTATATCAGAAAAATATTTTGTTTTACCCCTTCTACCAAGTGTGTATTGAGATTTATCTTCACGATATATGTTTTTTGAACTAAATATTTTTTTGAAGCGCGTTGGATTGATTCTACTTTTATGTAATGTAGTTCCATTTTTCACGTCATTGTCTGAAAAATAAGTAGAAATAACTTATTTGTATATACCAATAAATAAATGAAATAATTATTTATATCGTGTTATATTATCTAAATGGGAACAGTTTGTAATAAAAAATGTGATGATATACTTGCGATCGTCTGTAAATTCTGTGTTTGTCTTCTAGCTCTTTATTATTAATTTGTCCAGCATTATTGATTTACTTATTCAAAAATTAAAATGTGTTTCTATCTAAAAAAAACAAACTTAATCATATAAGGGGGCTCACCTTTTTGATTTGTTAGATTCCGTTGTTTTTCATGCTCTATTGGTAATGTTGTCGTTTCCAAACATTCACATATAATTGTACTGGAGAGCCTGTGTTTTTTTCCACCTACCTTACTCATTTGTTTGTCTGGAGTTTTTCTCGATTCTGTATTGAGATTACTATCAAACAAGTCCTCGTCATATTGGTTTCTGGTATTATTACGTCCAAATATTTCTTTATTTTTATAAATGCCGTGCCGTTTATCTATTTTATTGGTTGAATATTCATCATATCTATCCGTATTTAGATTACCCTTATTAGGGATATATCCAATACCTGACTGTTTTCTGGGCAGCTCTGATGGTTTTTGACGTTCTAAATTTCTTCTACCAAGTGTGTTTTGAGATCTAACATCATCATTTTTGTGTTTAGAGCTATTTTTATCATCGACTAAGTCCTCGTCATATTTGTTTCTGGTATTGTTACGCCCAAATATTTTTTTAATTTTATTAATTTCGTGCCTTTGATCTGTTTTATTGATTGAATCTTGATCATATCTATCCGTATTCAGATTACTTTTATTAAGGCTATATTCAAGACTTGACTGTTTGCTGGATAGCTCTGATGGTTTTTTACGTTCTAAATTTCTTCTACCAAGTGTGTTTTGAGATCTATCTTCATGATTTATGTTTTTTGAACGAAATATTTTTTTGAAGAGCGTTGAACTAGCTCTCTTTTTATGTAATGTAGTTCCCGTTTTCACATCATTGTCTGAAATAAAAAAAATAGGAATAAATTCTTTAATTTACTGGTACCAATAAATAAATTACATCAATTGTTTAAATCGTATTATATAAACTTAATGGGAACAGTTTGTGATGAAAACTGTGATTATTTACTTGCGATTGTCTGTACATTCTTTTTTTGTCCTCTACTTATTGAATAATTATGTTTTTATGGTATTCGTTTAAAGAGATGTGTATATGTATAAAAAATCATGTATACACAAATCAAATTAAAAAGGGGCTCACTGTTTTTATTTGTTAGATTCCGTTGCTTTTCATACTCTTCTGTACGAGGGCGTTGTTTTTCGACAAATCTATCGTAGTATTTTGTATCTGTATTCGTTTCATGATAAGAAGGTAGTAATGTTTCCGTATACGGACATTCACATTTAATTGTACTTGTACTGGAAAGCTTATCATAACGTTTAGTGTCCAAGTCAGATTTTTTTTTATTGTTTTTCTTAGTTTTACCACCCACCTCACTCATTTGTTTATCCAGATTTTTTCTTGATTCTGTATTGAGATTACTATCAAACAAGTCCTCGTCATATTGGTTTCTGGTATTATTACGTCCAAATATTTCTTTATTTTTATAAATGCCGCGCCGTTTATCAATTTCATCGGTTGAATATTGATCATATCTATCCGTATTTAGATTACCTTTATTAGGGATATATCCAATACCTGACTGTTTTCTGGGCAGCTCTGATGATTTTTGACGTTCTAAATTTCTTCTACCAAGTGTGTTTTGAGATCTAACATCATGATTTTTGTGTTTTGAGCTAAATATCTTTTTGAAGCGCGTTGGACTGAATCTATTTTTATGTAATGTAGTTTCGTTTTTCACATCAATTTCTGAAACAAAATAAAAAGGAATAACTTCAATAATATACTTGTTAAAACCAATAAATAAAATAAAAAAATAGTTTTTTCTGAATCGGAGAGGGGCTCACCGTTTTGATTTGTTAAATTCTGTTGTTTTTCATACTCTTTTTCAGAAGGGCTTTGTTTTTCCACAAATTTATCGTAGTATTTTATATCTGTATTCGTTTCATTGTCTGAAACAAAATAAATAGAAATAACTTCAATAATATACTTGTCCCACCTCACTCATTTGTTTATGTAAATTTTTTCTTGATTCTGTATTGAGATTACTATCAAACAAGTCCTCGTCATATTGGTTTCTGGTATTATTTCGTCCAAATATTTCTTTATTTCTATAAATGCCGCGCCGTTTATCTATTTTATTGGTTGAATATTGATCATATCTATCCGTATTTTGATTACCTTTATAAGGGATATATCCAATACCTGACTGTTTTCTGGGCAGCTCTGATGATTTTTGACGTTCTAAATTTCTTCTACCAAGTGTGTTTTGAGATCTAACATCATCATTTATGTTTTTTGAACTAAATATTTTTTTGAAGAGCTTTGAACTAGCTCTCTTTTTATGTAATGTAGTTCCCTTTTTCACATCATTGTCTGAAATAAAATAAATAGGAATAAATTCTTTAATTTACTGGTACCAATAAATAAATTACATCAATTGTTTAAATCGTATTATATAAACTGAATGGGAACAGTTTGTGATGAAAACTGTGATTATTTACTTGCGATTGTCTGTACATTCTTTTTTTGTCCTCTACTTATTGAATAATTATGTTTTTATGGTATTCGTTTAAAGAGATGTGTATATGTATAAAAAATCATGTATACACAAATCAAATTAAAAAGGGGCTCACTGTTTTTATTTGTTAGATTCCGTTGCTTTTCATACTCTTCTGTACGAGGGCGTTGTTTTTCGACAAATCTATCGTAGTATTTTGTATCTGTATTCGTTTCATGATAAGAAGGTAGTAATGTTTCCGTATACGGACATTCACATTTAATTGTACTTGTACTGGAAAGCTTATCATAACGTTTAGTGTCCAAGTCAGATTTTTTTTTATTGTTTTTCTTAGTTTTACCACCCACCTCACTCATTTGTTTATCCAGATTTTTTCTTGATTCTGTATTGAGATTACTATCAAACAAGTCCTCGTCATATTGGTTTCTGGTATTATTACGTCCAAATATTTCTTTATTTTTATAAATGCCGCGCCGTTTATCAATTTCATCGGTTGAATATTGATCATATCTATCCGTATTTAGATTACCTTTATTAGGGATATATCCAATACCTGACTGTTTTCTGGGCAGCTCTGATGATTTTTGACGTTCTAAATTTCTTCTACCAAGTGTGTTTTGAGATCTAACATCATGATTTTTGTGTTTTGAGCTAAATATCTTTTTGAAGCGCGTTGGACTGAATCTATTTTTATGTAATGTAGTTTCGTTTTTCACATCAATTTCTGAAACAAAATAAAAAGGAATAACTTCAATAATATACTTGTTAAAACCAATAAATAAAATAAAAAAATAGTTTTTTCTGAATCGGAGAGGGGCTCACCGTTTTGATTTGTTAAATTCTGTTGTTTTTCATACTCTTTTTCAGAAGGGCTTTGTTTTTCCACAAATTTATCGTAGTATTTTATATCTGTATTCGTTTCATTGTCTGAAACAAAATAAATAGAAATAACTTCAATAATATACTTGTCCCACCTCACTCATTTGTTTATGTAAATTTTTTCTTGATTCTGTATTGAGATTACTATCAAACAAGTCCTCGTCATATTGGTTTCTGGTATTATTTCGTCCAAATATTTCTTTATTTCTATAAATGCCGCGCCGTTTATCTATTTTATTGGTTGAATATTGATCATATCTATCCGTATTTTGATTACCTTTATAAGGGATATATCCAATACCTGACTGTTTTCTGGGCAGCTCTGATGATTTTTGACGTTCTAAATTTCTTCTACCAAGTGTGTTTTGAGATCTAACATCATCATTTATGTTTTTTGAACTAAATATTTTTTTGAAGAGCTTTGAACTAGCTCTCTTTTTATGTAATGTAGTTCCCTTTTTCACATCATTGTCTGAAATAAAATAAATAGGAATAAATTCTTTAATTTACTGGTACCAATAAATAAATTACATCAATTGTTTAAATCGTATTATATAAACTGAATGGGAACAGTTTGTGATGAAAACTGTGATTATTTACTTGTTATTGTCTGTAAATTCTTTTTTTGTCCTCTACTTATTGAATAATTATGTTTTTATGGTATTCGTTTTAAGATATGTGTATATGTATAAAAAAAATCATGTATACACAAATCAAATTAAAAAGGGGCTCACTGTTTTTATTTGTTAGATTCCGTTGCTTTTCATACTCTTTTGTACGAGGGCGTTGTTTTTCGACAAATCTATCGTAGTATTTTGTATCTGTATTGGTTTCATGATTAGAAGGTAGTAATGTTTCCGTATACGGACATTCACATTTAATTGTATTTGTACTGGATAGCTTCTCATCATAACGCTTAGTGTCCAAGTCAGATTTTTTTTTATTGTTTTTCTTAGTTTTACCTCCTACCTCACTCATTTGTTTATCCAGATTTTTTCTTGATTCTGTATTGAGATTACTATCAAACAAGTCCTCGTCATATTGGTTTCTGGTATTATTACGTCCAAATATTTCTTTATTTTTATAAATGCCGCGCCGTTTATCAATTTCATCGGTTGAATATTGATCATATCTATCCGTATTTAGATTACCTTTATTAGGGATATATCCAATACCTGACTGTTTTCTGGGCAGCTCTGATGATTTTTGACGTTCTAAATTTCTTCTACCAAGTGTGTTTTGAGATCTAACATCATGATTTTTGTGTTTTGAGCTAAATATCTTTTTGAAGCGCGTTGGACTGAATCTATTTTTATGTAATGTAGTTTCGTTTTTCACATCATTTTCTGAAACAAAATAAAAAGGAATAACTTCAATAATATACTTGTTAAAACCAATAAATAAAATAAAAAAATAGTTTTTTCTGAATCGGAGAGGGGCTCACCTTTTTGATTTGTTAAATTCTGTTGTTTTTCATACTCTTTTTTAGAAGGGCTTTGTTTTTCCACAAATTTATCGTAGTATTTTATATCTGTATTCGTTTCATGGTCTGAAACAAAATAAATAGAAATAACTTCAATAATATACTTGTCCCACCTCACTCATTTGTTTATGTAATTTTTTTTTTGATTCTGTATTGAGATTACTATCAAACAAGTCCTCGTCATATTGGTTTCTGGTATTATTACGTCCAAATATTTCTTTATTTCTATAAATGCCGCGCCGATTATCTATTTTATTGGTTGAATATTGATCATATCTATCCGTATTTTGATTACCTAGAAGGGATATATCCAATACCTGACTGTTTTCTGGGCAGCTCTGATGATTTTTGACGTTCTAAATTTCTTCTACCAAGTGTGTTTTGAGATCTAACATCATGATTTATGTTTTTTGAACTAAATATTTTTTTGAAGAGCTTTGAACTAGCTCTCTTTTTATGTAATGTAGTTCCCTTTTTCACATCATTGTCTGAAATAAAATAAATAGGAATAAATTCTTTAATTTACTGGTACCAATAAATAAATTACATCAATTGTTTAAATCGTATTATATAAACTGAATGGGAACAGTTTGTGATGAAAACTGTGATTATTTACTTGCGATTGTCTGTAAATTCTTTTTTTGTCCTCTACTTATTGAATAATTATGTTTTTATGGTATTCGTTTTAAGAGATGTGTATATGTATAAAAAAAATCATGTATACACAAATCAAATTAAAAAGGGGCTCACTGTTTTTATTTGTTAGATTCCGTTGCTTTTCATACTCTTTTGTACGAGGGCGTTGTTTTTCGACAAATCTATTGTAGTATTTTGTATCTGTACTCGTTTCATGATTAGAAGGTAGTAATGTTTCCGTATACGGACATTCACATTTAATTGCATTTGTACTGGATAGCTTCTCATCATAACGCTTAGTGTCCAAGTCAGATTTTTTTTTATTGTTTTTCTTAGTTTTACCACCCACCTCACTCATTTGTTTATCCAGATATTTTCTTGATTCTGTATTGAGATTACTATCAAACAAGTCCTCGTCATATTGGTTTCTGGTATTATTACGTCCAAATATTTCTTCATTTTTATAAATGCCGCGCCGTTTATCAATTTCATC
This sequence comes from Eupithecia abbreviata, assembly GCA_943735965.1. NCBI lineage: Eukaryota > Metazoa > Arthropoda > Insecta > Lepidoptera > Geometridae > Eupithecia > Eupithecia abbreviata. The sequence continues at coordinate 8,043,509 of OX030979.1, read as the reverse complement.
GGTTGAATATTGATCATATCTATCCGTAATTAGATTACCTTTATTAGGGATATATCCAATACCTGACTGTTTTCTGGGCAGCTCTGATGATTTTTGACGTTCTAAATTTCTTCTACCAAGTGTGTTTTGAGATCTAACATCATGATTTTTGTGTTTTGAGCTAAATATCTTTTTGAAGCGCGTTGGACTGAATCTATTTTTATGTAATGTAGTTTCGTTTTTAACATCATTTTCTGAAACAAAATAAAAAGGAATAACTTCAATAACATACTTGTTAAAACCAATAAATAAAATAAAAAAATAGATTTTTCTGAATCGGAGAGGGGCTCACCTTTTTGATTTGTTAAATTCTGTTGTTTTTCATACTCTTTTTTAAGAGGGCTTTGTTTTTCCACAAATTTATCGTAGTATTTTATATCTGTATTCGTTTCATTGTCTGAAACAAAATAAATAGAAATAACTTCAATAATATACTTGTCCCACCTCACTCATTTGTTTATGTAAATTTTTTCTTGATTCTGTATTGAGATTACTATCAAACAAGTCCTCGTCATATTGGTTTCTGGTATTATTTTGTCCAAATATTTCTTTATTTCTATAAATACCGCGCCGTTTATCTATTTTATTGGTTGAATATTGATCATATCTATCCGTATTTTGATTACCTTTATTAGGGATATATCCAATACCTGACTGTTTTCTGGGCAGCTCTGATGATTTTTGACGTTCTAAATTTCTTCTACCAAGTGTGTTTTGAGATCTAACGTCATGATTTATGTTTTTTGAACTAAATATTTTTTTGAAGAGCTTTGAACTAGCTCTCTTTTTATGTAATGTAGTTCCCTTTTTCACATCATTGTCTGAAATAAAATAAATAGGAATAAATTCTTTAATTTACTGGTACCAATAAATAAATTACATCAATTGTTTAAATCGTATTATATAAAATTAATGGGAACAGTTTGTGATGAAAACTGTGATTATTTACTTGCGATTGTCTGTAAATTCTTTTTTTGTCCTCTACTTATTGAATAATTATGTTTTTATGGTATTCGTTTTAAGAGACGTGTATATGTATAAAAAAAATCATGTATACACAAATCAAATCAAAAAGGGGCTCACTGTTTTTATTTGTTAGATTCCGTTGCTTTTCATACTCTTTTGTACGAGGGCGTTGTTTTTCAACAAATCTATCGTAGTATTTTGTATCTGTATTCGTTTCATGAGTAGAAGGTAGTAATGGTTCCGTATACGGACATTCACATTTAATTGTACTTGTACTGGAAAGCTTATCATAACGTTTAGTGTCCAAGTCAGATTTTTTTTCATTGTTTTTCTTAGTTTTACCACCCACCTCACTCATTTGTTTGTCCACATTTTTTCTTGATTCGGTATTGAGATTACTATCAAACAAGTCCTCGTCATATTGGTTTCTGGTATTATTACGTCCAAATATTTCTTTGTTTTTATAAATGCCGCGCCGTTTATCAATTTCATCGGTTGAATATTGATCATATCTATCCGTATTAAGATTACCTTTATTAGAGATATATCCAATACCTGACTGTTTTCTGGACAGCTCCGATAGTTTTTGACGTTCTAAATTTCTTCTACCAAGTGTGTTTTGAGATCTAACATCATGATTTTTGTGTTTTGAGCTAAATATCTTTTTGAAGCGCGTTGGACTGAATCTATTTTTATGTAATGTAGTTTCGTTTTTAACATCATTTCCTGAAACAAAATAAATAGGAATAACTTCAATAATATACTTATCAAAACCAATAAATAAAATAAAAAAACCGATTTTTATGAATCGGAGAGGGGCTGACCTTTTTGATTTGTTAAATTCCGTTGATTTTCATAATCTTTTTTAAGAGGGCTTTCTTTTTCCACAAATTTGTCGTAGTATTTTGTATCTGTATTCGTTTCATTGTCTGAAACAAAATAAATAGAAATAACTTCAATAATATACTTGTCCCACCTCACTCATTTGTTTATGTAAATTTTTTCTTGATTCTGTATTGAGATTACTATCAAACAAGTCCTCGTCATATTGGTTTCTGGTATGATTTCGTCCAAATATTTCTTTATTTCTATAAATGCCGCGCCGTTTATCTATTTTATTGGTTGAATATTGATCATAATCTATCCGTATATTGATTACCTTTATTAGGGATATATCCAATACCTGACTGTTTTCTGGGCAGCTCTGATGATTTTTGACGTTGTAAATTTCTTCTACCAAGTGTGTTTTGAGATCTAACATCATGATTTATGTTTTTTGAACTAAATATTTTTTTGAAGAGCTTTGAACTAGCTCTCTTTTTATGTAATGTTCCCTTTTTCACATCATTGTCTGAAATAAAATAAATAGGAATAAATTCTTTAATTTACTGGTACCAATAAATAAATTACATCAATTGTTTAAATCGTATTATATAAACTTAATGGGAACAGTTTGTGATGAAAACTGTGATTATTTACTTGCGATTGTCTGTAAATTCTTTTTTTGTCCTCTACTTATTGAATAATTATGTTTTTAAGGTATTCGTTTTAAGAGATGTGTATATGTATAAAAAAATCATGTAAACACAAATCAAATCAAAAAGGGGCTCACTGTTTTTATTTGTTAGATTCCGTTGCTTTTCATACTCTATTGTACGAGGGCGTTGTTTTTCAACAAATCTATCGTAGTATTTTGTATCTGTATTCGTTTCATGATTAGAAGGTAGTAATGGTTCCGTATACGGACATTCACATTTAATTGTACTTGTACTGGAGAGCTTATCATAACGTTTAGTGTCCAAGTCGGATTTTTTTTCATTGTTTTTCTTACGTTTACCACCCACCTCACTCATTTGTTTGTCCAGATTTTTTCTTGATTCTGTATTGAGATTACTATCAAACAAGTCCTCGTCATATTGGTTTCTGGTATTATTACGTCCAAATATTTCTTTATTTTTATAAATACCGCGCCGTTTATCAATTTCATCAGTTGAATATTGATCATATCTATCCGTATTTAGATTACCTTTATTAGGGATATATCCAATACCTGACTGTTTTCTGGACAGCTCCGATGGTTTTTGACGATCTAAATTTCTTCTACCAAGTGTGTTTTGAGATCTAACATCATGATTTTTGTGTTTTGAGCTAAATATCTTTTTGAAGCGCGTTGGACTGAATCTATTTTTATGTAATTTAGTTTCGTTTTTAACATCATTTTCTGAAACAAAATAAATAGGAATAACTTCAATAATATACTTATTAAAACCAATAAATAAAATAAAAAAATCGATTTTTATGAATCGGAGAGGGGCTGACCGTTTTGATTTGTTAAATTCCGTTGTTTTTCATACTCTTTTTTAAGAGGGCTTTGTTTTTCCACAAATTTATCGTAGTATTTTGTATCTGTATTCGTTTCATTGTCTGAAACAAAATAAATAGAAATAACTTCAATAATATACTTGTCCCACCTCACTCATTTGTTTATGTAAATTTTTTCTTGATTCTGTATTGAAAGACACAGTACCAACTCTGATTATCCTAATTAGAGGGATAGGTTCGTAACGTAATAAAACGTCCAACTCAGTAGAAGTTATTTATTCAAAAATCAGAACGGACGCCGTTCAAACCTGTGCGTTATCGTCAGCGCGATCTAGCCGTCGCGCCACTTTACTAGCGACATCTAGTTATAAAATAACGCACTTCTTAACTTACGTCACACTGACGTCATACATTGAACATGCCACCCGCCAAGAACGACATTGACAGTTCTTAACTCTTCCACCCGCCATGAGGCTGGGGTACACAATATTTTAACAAACTCTAGAAAGCTTAACCAAAACAATAACAAAATGTAACTTAACAAATTAAAAGTATCCTCGATAGCACAGTAAATACATTAGAGCTAGAAATCCTTACATAGAAAATAACAAACTAAACAATACATCAGTCAGTGACCGGTAACAAACACAATTTTGAAGCAGGTCTCTTTAAGAGAGTCTGGCCACACTTCAAAGTCACAACACGTACAACCTGGTCTGAACCAGGATGTGTAAAAACCACTCTGCCTAACATCCAGCGAGCTGGAGGAAGATTGTCTTCCTTAACAAGAACCACATCGCCAATTTTGGGTTCCGGATTGAGCTTTGACCATTTATATCTCTGCAAACAATGAACTAAATACTCACTGGACCACCTTCGCCAAAAGTCTTGCACCATCTTTTGCGTCATCTGCCAACGTCTTAACGAACTGACATTGCTCTGCTCGTAGTCACGTTCAGGTACAATCACCAAGGGTTCACCAATCAGGAAATGTCCTGGAGTAAGCGGGGTTGCATCGCTGTGATCGTTAGGCAACATCGACAACGGCCTCGAATTTAGGCATGCCTCTACCTGCGTGAGAACGGTAGACAACTCCTCATATGTGAGCGTAGATTCACCAATAACGCGTTTCAGATGAAATTTGGTTGATTTCACGCCCGCTTCCCAAAGTCCTCCGAAATTCGGAGCATGTGGGGGTATGAAATGCCACGACACACTATTGGTACTTAACCATTTTCTTATTTCCAGAGCTACTGACGACTCTTCAGCGGCGACGAGCTTAACAAGCTCCTTGGACGCTCCTACAAAATTCGTCCCATTGTCGCTCCACACGTCACTTACGTGCCCTCTTCGAGCCACGAATCTTTTGAAACCAGCTATAAAGGCTTCAGAAGTTAGGTCACTAACGACTTCTAAATGTATGGCCTTGGTTGCCATACATACAAAAACACTTATGTAGCCTTTATACGACTTATTGCCGCGTCCCTTTGACATTCGAACATTTATCGGGCCACAGAAGTCAACACCACTGTGTAAGAATGCTCTCGCCGGTGTGACTCTACTCAGGGGAAGTTGACCCATAAATGGAGGTTTAGTGACAGCAGCGTGTCTAACGCAGACAACACATTTGCGTACATGCATCTTAACAAGGCCTTTAGCCGACACAATCCAATATTTTGTGCGCAATGTAATGGTTTCAAATTGTAATGGTTCAGCATCAGGGTTGGGCCACCGTGTAATGTCTTTCTGTGTGCTTCATCGATAACCAACTTCGTAAAATGGCTATCGTGTGGAAGAATTATGGGTTGCTTGGTGTCCTCGGGCAGGTTGGATTTCTGGATCCTACCACCCACTCTCATAATCTTCTTATCATCAAGGAAAGGGCTTAATGATTTCAACTTGTGTTGACTATCTCCCAATCCTAGCTGACTCTGTCTTATACAAGAGTCTAAGGCGTTACTCAACTCTCCTGATGTCAAGTACGGTTGAAACTTAAAGTCCTTCTTATACTTCAGGAACCTTCTACAGTAAGCTACTACACGTACTAGCTTGTGCAAGGAAGAGTATTTCGTCCATAGGCTATCGTCAGCTGAAGGTACGTCAGCGGCTGCAATATGGACCTTAATCTTCCTTTGCTCCAGCTCAGTTGACGACGACATCGGCCTCAGATACTCAATATCGGTCTCTTTTAACCAAGACGGACCTTGTAACCACAAGGGGCTTTCTGCTAACTCTAAAGGGGTGCATCCTCTGGACGCGATATCTGCTGGATTCTGGGCTGATTGAACGTGCGACCACTGCGTGTTTTCTAGCCTTGACAAAATGTCAGAGGTCCTGTTGCCAATGAACGTAGACCAACGACTGGGATGACTGCTGAGCCACGCCAGCACAACAGTCGAATCGGTCCAGCCATGGATGTGACGGCGTTCGATCCCTAACAAGGTGCCTACTTCAGTGATCAACTTAGCCAACAGAACCGTTCCCATCAACTCCAGACGGGGTACTGAGATCTGCATGGTAGGTGCTACCTTGGTCTTAGCCGCTACAAGGTTAACATGTACGTTACCTTCTACATCAATAGTCCTCAAGTAGACTACTGCAGCGTAGGCGGTGATGGATGCGTCGCAGAAGCCTTGAAGTTCCATGCAACTGTCTTCAGTTTTAGCTTCAAGCCACCTGGGAATTCTTATTTCGCAAACATCGGTAAGATTAGACTGGTAGGTAAGCCATTCTGTGCGCAGCTCTTCTGGAAGCTCATCGTCCCAATCTATTCCTGCTAACCACAACTTCTGGATCATCACCTTCGCCACGACAACACATGGTGCGACCCATCCTAAGGGATCGAATAGACGGGAGATATTCGAAATTACCTTGCGCTTGGTTATGGGATCTTGCAACTCCGGAAGTTTCACTGAGTAGTGAAATGCATCAGATCCTTTATCCCAGGAGATACCAAGTACTTTCACCACCTGGTCCATCTTAATATCTACCTTTCTTTCCTGAGATCCTTGACTGTCCACTTCTTCCGCTAAATCTTTATCATTTGTAACCCATTTCTGTAGTTCAAATCCTCCCTTAGATAGCAACTCCTTCATTTCCTTAAAAATCCTTTTTCCCTCTTCAACTGTCTGACATCCAGTCAGCAGGTCATCTACATAAAAGTCCTTTCTTACCTTCTCAGCTGTTTCTGGGCAGTATTTGCCTTCATCAGTCGCGACTTGCTGTAGGCTCTTTACTGCTAAGTATGGAGCCGGTGCCGTGCCAAAAGTTACTCTTACTAATTTATACTCTTCTGTTTCAGCTTCCGGATCGTCTCTCCATACTAGTCTCTGAAAGTCTGCATCTTCATCCGCAACGACTACCTGACGATACATTTTGACGATATCTGCGCTGAGGCAGATTGGATGCATACGCCATCGGATGATGATGTGGCGTAAATCCTGCTGCAGCGTAGGACCGATCATCAAAGTATCGTTCAGAGAAACTCCATTCATTCCCTTGCATGACGCATCGAACACTACTCTGACCTTGGTCGTGGTCTTGTCTTCGCGTATTACGGCATGATGCGGCAGATAAACCGCGTCTGTTTTCTTACGATCCTCGCCAGTAATACGTACCATGTGTCCAAGGTCCAAGTATTCATGCATGACTTCGGAATATCTTGCCTTGATATCGGGGTTCTTCTTAAAACGATTTTCAAGAAGGTGAAATCTTTTCATGGCGATTTCTCTTGAATTTCCGTACTTACACTGAGGATCAAGATCTCGAAATGGCAGTCGCACGACATACCTACCTGAGGAGTCTCGACGAGTTGTTCTACCGTAAAACTGCTCACACTGCTGTTCTTCTTCGCTGAGAATCTTTACACTGAGGGTGTCGGATTCGAGTTGCCAGAACTGCTTAAGCAGTTCGTCTGTACATAATTCCTTACTTACTACATTGTGAAAGCAATGTTGATCGTCATCAGCTTAAAACTGATGTGTAGGACCTGATAAGATCCATCCCAATGCCGTGCACTGCGCTGTTGGAGTGCCATTGGGTCCTTTGATCAACCCCTCTCTAATTATCTTACTGTACACATCGGCACCGAGCAAAATGTCAATTCTGCTGGGCGTGTGATATTGTGGATCTGCCAGAGTGACCTCAATCAGCTCTGGCCAGTCCACATAATCTGCCTTCTTTGATGGAAGGAGACCCGTAATTGCACGTAGAACATGTGCACGTACCTGCAGTTGGAAGCTCGGGTCATGGCGCGATTCTAAGTTCATCACAACAACGTGCTTAGATGCTAATCTTTCATCACCGCCTAAACCCGCAATGCTATTCTACTAAGCATCTTACGGAGACCTAGCATTTGTACTGCTGACTCTGTTATAAATGACGCTTGAGAGCCCTGATCTACGAGTGCCCTGAGCAGACGAACGTTTCCGTTGTCTGTCTGAACTCTTACCATCGCCGTAGCTAACAGAACCTGATTGGTTCCCTGATTCTGGGATAAATGTACCTTAACATTTGACGACGACGTTGTTTCGTCCAAAGACGCCTTAACGTCGTTGACAGCTGACTTGACTTCTACTGCTAAATCAGAATTGGCAGTATCTACTAACTTTGGAGAAGTCTTTTGACTTGGGTGGAGCAGTGACAGGTGTTTGTGCTTACAAATATTACACCTTGTGGGAGCTCGACATGTGAATGCAGAGTGGTTTTTACCTAAATAATTAAAACATAAGTTGTTCTTTTGAACAAACGAGTGCCTGTGGTCATAATTAAGTTTTGAGAATTCCTTACAGTTCGAAATCTTGTGATCATTGCCTTTGCAGCATGGACAACATACCTTGGACAAAGAATCGGACCCGCCAGCCAAAGTTGCGTGCATTGCTTTGGTTGAAGAATTTGGTTTACATCTTGGCTTAGGTTCCATGAACTCGAGAGACCGGAATCGTGTCTCTAAAAACTCGCGTAGTTGGTTCAATGCTGGCAATTCATCGGAAGTACTTATCTTATATTCCCATTCCTTACGTGACTCTGAATCCAGCTTTGAACAAACTACGTATATCACGATAGCATCCCAGGTACTTACATCAATGCCCAAATTCTTCAGACCATTCAGAGTATCATTTGTTATATCCAACAAATCTTTGACTGCGCTGCACGATTCAGCTGTGGTCTTGGGTTGGTTCATAAAACGCCTCAATAAACAGTTTGCCAGGTACCTTTTATTATTGAACCGATTATTCAGTGCCGACCAAGCATCTTGGTAGTTGGAAGCTGTGATGGGCACATGCCTTAACAGCTGTTCAGCTTCTCCCGACAATTGTCCCTTCAAATAATGCATCTTTTGCACATCGTCGATTGAGGCGTTATTATGGACCAACGAGGTATATAAATCTTTAAAAGTAGTCCATTCTGCATAAGAACCCGAAAAAGTAGGTATGGATATTTTGGGTAATTTAACATTCAATTCCCGCGAGACTGAAGAGCGCGAGCTTGCCGGCGCAACCGACTTAAGCAAGCTTAAAGCCTCCCGCAACTCAGACTTATGGTCAATGTACGTCTCTTCAACATCCTCAAACACATTCTCTGAAATGTACTTAGATTGACCAATGTCCTCACTACTCATTAAAATCTTAGCATGACTGTCCGCAAACATTCGCCACTTCTCATCCAAAGACTCAATTCGCGTAAGTAGGTAAGATTCTTTACTTAATCTGTCTTTGGAAGATTTTTTAAAATTAACAACAGACTTTTCTATCGACGACTTAATATTTAATTGACCTTTGATTGCGGACGACATATTGAGTAACACTAGAAACTAGAAGTACAAAACAAACAACTTTAAAACCAATAAAAATTCCTAAAAATTTTACAAGTTCAAAACAATTCCTAAAAATTTTACAAGTGTTTGAAGTTCGGACCAAAATTGGGCATAGGTTCCCCGTCGGTTACGTTTTCGCGAAATTATTCTAAGTCTTAATTACCATGCATTAAATTTTCTAAGTCTAATATTTACTTTACGTTAATGTTCAAATAATCTTCAATTTTTACAAGTCCAAATAATCTTAAAATTTTCTAAGTCCAAAATTATCTTCGAATTCTTCAAAGTTAAATTACTTCAAAACAATCACTAAATGTACACTGCACCACAAAAAGTACTCACGATTCACAACTGCAAACCACTGCGATACGTCACTGCTATGACGTCACCGTGACGTCACTGATGCGCGCTGCCTGCCTCGTCACTCCTGTGACGATACCCACTGCCAGTTGCACCCGCTGCCCGCGGCGCTGCTGCTGATGGTGGTGGTGATAGCACCGTCGGCCGACGTTTCGCACACTTTGCTGCTCCTCACTCTCTTTTTTCCAACAAATGACCGGCACACTTGGCCAGGCCACTCACTTCTCTTACCGAACCAAGGTTTGGTATCGGTTGCACTGCTCAGTGGAATCGCCACTTCACGCTAGTGCTGCTTGCCAACTACTCAAAAAACTCTATCCGGCTCGAAGGACCATGAAAGACACAGTACCAACTCTGATTATCCTAATTAGAGGGATAGGTTCGTAACGTAATAAAACGTCCAACTCAGTAGAAGTTATTTATTCAAAAATCAGAACGGACGCCGTTCAAACCTGTGCGTTTTCGTCAGCGCGATCTAGCCGTCGCGCCACTTTACTAGCGACATCTAGTTATAAAATAACGCACTTCTTAACTTACGTCACACTGACGTCATACATTGAACAGTATTGAGAATAATATCAAACAAGTCGTCCTCATATTTGTTTCTGGTATTATAACGTCCAAATATTTCTTTATTTCTATAAATGCCGCGCCGTTTATCTATTTTATTGGTTGAATATTGATCCTATCTATCCGTATTTTGATTACCTTTATTAGGGATATATCCAATACCTGACTGTTTTCTGGGCAGCTCTGATGATTTTTGACGTTCTAAATTTCTTCTACCAAGTGTGTTTTGAGATCTAACATCATGATTTTTGTGTTTTGAGCTAAATATCTTTTTGAAGCGCGTTGGACTGAATCTATTTTTATGTAATGTAGTTTCGTTTTTCACATCATTTTCTGAAACAAAATAAATAGGAATAACTTCAATAATATACTTGTTAAAGCGAATAAATAAAATAACAAAATTGATTTATCTGAATCGGAGAGGGGCTCACCTTTTTGATTTGTAAAATTCCGTTGTGTTTCATACTCTTTATTAAGAGGGCTTTGTTTTTCCACAAATTTATCGTAGTATTTTGTATCTGTATTCGTTTCATGATTAGAAGGTAGTAATGTTTCCGTATACGGACATTCACATTTAATTGTATTTGTACTGGAAAGCTTTTCATCATAACGCTTAGTGTCCAAGTCAGTTTTTTTTTTATTGTTTTTCTTATTTTTACCACCCACCTCACTCATTCGTTTATCCAGATTATTTCTTGATTCTGTATTGAGATTACTATCAAATAAGTCCTCGTCATATTGGTTTCTGGTATTATTGCGTCCAAATATTTCTTTATTTTTATAAATGCCGCGCTGTTTATCTATTTTATTGGTTGAATATTGATCATATCTATCCGTATTTAGATTACCTTTATTAGGGATATATCCAATACCTGACTGCTTTCTGGACAGCTCTGATGGTTTTTGACGTTCTAAATTTCTTCTACCAGCTGTGTTTTGAGATCTAACATCATCATTTTTGTGATTTGAGCTTAATATCTCTTTGAAGCTTGTTGGACTGAATCTATTTTTATGTAATGTTCCCTTTTTCATATCATTGTCTGAAACAAAATAAGTAGGAATAACTTCAATACCTACTTGTCAAAGCCAATGAAAAAATCGATTTTTCTGAATCAGAAAGGGGCACTTCACCTTTTTGATTTGTTAAATTCCGTTGATTTTCATACTCAATTGTACGAGGGTGTTGGTTTTCAACAAATTTATCGTAGTATTTTGTATCTGTATTCGTTTCATGATTAGAAGGTAGTAATGTTTCCGTATACGGACATTCACATTTAATTGTATTTGTACTGGAAAGCTTATCATCATAACGCTTAGTGTCCAAGTCAGATTTTTTTTTATTGCTCTTCTTATTTTTACCACCCACCTTACTCATTCGTTTATCCAGATTATTTCTTGATTCTGTATTGAGATTACTATCAAACAAGTCCTCGTCATATTGGTTTCTGGTATTATTACGTCCAAATATTTCTTTATTTTTATAAATGCCGCGCCGTTTATCTATTTTATTGGTTGAATATTGATCATATCTATCCGTATTTAGATTACCTTTATTAGGGATATATCCAATACCTGACTGTTTTCTGGGCAGCTCTGATGGTTTTTGACGTTCTAAATTTCTTCTACCAGGTGTGTTTTGAGATCTAACATCATCATTTTTGTGATTTGTGCTAAATATCTCTTTGAAGCGCGTTGGACTGAATCTATTTTTATGAAATGTTCCCTTTTTCACATCATTGTCTGAAACAAAATAAATAGGAATAACTTCAATGATTATACCTACTTGTCAAAGCCAATGAAAAAATTGATTTTTCTGAATCACTTCACCTTTTTGATTTGTTAAATTCCGTTGTTTTTCATACTCAATTGTACGAGGGTGTTGGTTTTCAACAAATCTATTGTAGTATTTTGTATCAGTATTCGTTTCATGTTTAGAAGGTAGTAATGTTTCCGTATACGGACATTCACATTTAACTGTACTTGTACTGGAAAGCTTATCATAACGTATAGTGTCCAAGTCAGATATTTTTTTATTGTTTTTCTTTTTTTTTCCACCCACCTTACTCATATGTTTATCTAGATTTATTACTGATTCTGTATTGAGTTTATTATCAAACATGTCCTCGTCATATTTGTTTCTGGTATTATTACGTCCAAATATTTCTTTATTTTTAAAAATGCCACGCCTTTTATCTATTTTATTGGTTGAATCTTGATTATATTTATCCGTATTTAGATTACTTTTATTTGGGATATATTCAAGACTTGACTGTTTGCTGGATAGCTCTGATGGTTTTTTACGTTCTATTTTTCTTCGACCAAGTGTGTTTTGAGATCTATCTTCATGATTTATGTTTTTTGGACTATTTTTTTTTGTTTCAAAGCCTGTGTGACTATATCTCCTTTTATGTAATGTAATTCCGTTTTTCACGTCGTTGTCTGAAACAAAATAAGTAAGTAAGACTTTTATAATTTACTAGCTGCTCCCCGCGGCTTCGCCCCCGTGGAAATCTATGTGTCAAATTGTTTAAATCATAAAAAATCCTATCCTATGTTAGACTCCTGGTTCTAAGCTACCTCTCCACCAATTTTCAGCTAAATCGGTCCAGCCGTTCTCGAGTTATAAGTGTTGTAACAAACACAACTTTATTTTATATATATCTGACTGTAAATTAATTATTTAAATCGCGTTAGTTTCACTTACTGGGAACAGTTTGTAATGAAACATGTGACGATTTACTTGCGATCCTCTGTAATTGTTTTGTTTGTCTTCTATTTCTCGACATTCTTTCTTTGCTTTGCGTTTTACAAATATACTTTTCTATCCATTGTTTTGTACTGGAAATACATGATATATCGCTATTGGTTTTCGGAATTGCCTTCGATGGGGTTTTTCTTTTGTATTTCTCGTCTAGTTTCATGATCTTATATGGATCAGTTTGTGACGAAACGCTAGATGCTTTGCTTGCGATCGTCTGTAAATTACTTTGTTGTGTTTTATTTCTTGATCTTCTTTGTACGGCATTTTGTTTAGAAGTGTATTTCTTTATCCATTTACTGAAACATTGACATTTACCGTCAGGTTTTTTTAATGCCCTCGAATTGATAATTGTTTCATCTCCCTTATCTAATTTCAAACACTTATTGCAGGCACGTGTTGATGAACCACTTGATGTTTTGCTCAAAATCGTCTGTAAATTCTTTATTCGTCTTCTATTACAACATCTCTGTTTTATCCTATTTTTAGACATATTTTTAATCCATTTATTTAAACAGCATATATTCGAAGTGATTGCTCTTTCATTTCTATCGTATAATTTTATAAGCTTACTGGGAGCAGTTTGTGATGAAGCACTTGAAGATTTACATGTAATCCTCTGAAAATTATATCTTTCGTTTGCTTTCGTAAGCTCATTGGGAACAATTTGTGATGAAGCGGTTAATACTTTGCTTGCAATCGTGTGTAATTCTTTAGTTTGCCTTTTATTTTTAGGAAATCTTTTATTTTTATCGTTTATTTTAAATTTTGAAAGTTTTAATCTTTGTTTCTTAGCATTCCGATGAGGTAAAAACATTTGCAATTCACTGTTTCGCGGAGAAGAAAGGTATTTACATACTTTATTTGGTGACTCTTGGACATATGAATCTATTTTTTTATTTATTTCATGCCTAAAATTACTATTTCGTTGACATTTAAGAGTGTTTTCAGTATGATTTCCGCGGCATCTGTCGTTGCATTTAACTGGATCTTTTATTAATGTCCTGTTCTTAATAATTTGCAATGCATTGCGTGCATCATTCTTTACATTTATTCCTATCAATTTACCAATAACAGAATCGCCTAGAACGTGTAAGTGGTTAGGTCGATTAGCTAAAACCGGTTTGGTATTTCGCAAATCAGTGTCAGACTTCCTTCCTCTTTTGTTTTCTTTCTGTGGGCACCCTTTTCCAAAGATAACTCTTTTCTCTCTTAATTGCAGGTATTGCACGAGTGGTTGGTTCTTTTCATATTCTTTCGTTGTAGACCCACTTCCCCGCAATTTAAGATCACGTGGCGTTAATAGTGCATTGCTCAGTTTCAGTTTTGTCAGAGTGCAAGTGGATTTGCTTTTGTTAGGAATGTCCAACTGGATACCATAGCCTCCCATTCTCCTGTACGATGCGATGACACCTACTCATAATGGTTTTACCAAGTTGTTATTTCCTTTTATGTGCATAGGGAATGTTGATAAGTACCTTGTTCAGAAAAGTGATAGGTAATAAAACAGGTAATTTTATATATTTTAAAACCCTGTCTGTACCTACTGAAATTTTATGTACATATATGTCGATTCAACCATAATCTAATAAAATATATGTCCCTTGAACCTGAAACATAAATAAAGTTATCCAAGTGCACTATAATGTGAAAAATATCTTTATTTTTATTTTTAGAGCGGTCTACTGTTACAGTAGACCGCTGGATTCACCTGGGTGTATAAAGTGACACGCACTACAGTAGTGCGTGTCACTTTATACACCCAGGTGAATTTAGTCTACCAGGTAGGAGGTATTCAATTAAGATTTTACTATAAATTATGATCTAGTAAAACATTTTCAAACACAAGGCTCGAATTTGACCGTTGCGATTTGGTCAGTAAGTATATTGGCGATCAATAGCATTAGATTCAATCAAATCAATAAAAAAACTAGTAAGTAGGTATCAAACATATAAAAGCTTGTAAGCTTTCTGACAGTAGGTACTTTTAATTTCTTATTAGAAAGAAATATTACAATGTATGTATTACATTTTTATTAATGAGTATTTTTGTTCACAGGCAAGCTAATAGGTATAATCTAATGAGAATATGGCTCTAGACAGACGGACCGCATTTCCGATTACAGTTCAGTTGCTGTCGGCGTGCTGTTCACGGACTGCACGGTTGGTTTGCAGTTCTATTCCAGTCGTGTCAACTGCATTCAAACTACAAATAAACTGCAATTTGCGGTTGGATTGCAGTTGAAATGCGGTCCGTCTGTCTAGAGCCTAAGGCGACAACTTACCCTATCGTAAACATTGACTATATGTAGGGTAGGTACCCTTTCTTATAATCTAAAGGACTTAATTAGTATCGTATCTAAAGCATTTGTATACTAAACGTTTAGCATATGCATAACAAAACTACACAAACAATAATCCATGCAAAATCTTTATATAAAATATGAAACTTCTCTATCATAATAGACAATGACGAATGAATGACAATAATGACAAACAAGAAAATTTTGGGGTCCATGCTTCAAAAGGGCAAAAGATAAACCTATAGCGTCACTTTGTAGTCCATCTGTCAACCCTCTTTTCTCAGAAACTCGCGGAGGTAGTGAGTTGAAACTAACAACAAATACTTAGGTCAGTAACTTCTTAGAGCCGCGTTATAAATCAAGCTTCTAAGTCAACGCAATCAAAAGGTACAGCCGTTTAAGCCCGACTTTTTTGAAATATCTGAAGAAATCACTTACATACAAAACCTCTAGGATACTTCCCGCTGACCTAGAATCATGCAGACCAGAAGCGTTACCGATACAATTTGGCATGAAGCGTTACGGAACCCTCTCGGTGAGCGAGTGACTCACACTCGACCTTTTGCTTATTTTCGATGAAAAATAATAATATGCCCTATTGACCACAGAGTTCCTTGACGCTACAAAGCGTGGACGATAGAAATCACCCTGCTTCCTGTTTTAGGGTTCTAAGGAACCCTCAATTGTCAATAAGGTAATACCTTATTGACAATCCTCGCTGTCTGTCTATCCGTATGTCAGCGGGCTGGACGGACATTCGCAATTTGTTCACAGTATGTATTTCTATTGCCTATGAGATAATAACAAATACATATGTATAAGTAAAATCTATAATATATAAAATATATATTGTTTTTTTTTTAAATGGGACAGTTGGGGGCACCCATAACCAGAGGTGATACAGGTGCAGTTTATTTAAAAACAGCTCCTTTTTCGAGAAAAATTTTTTGGCATTAAAACATTTTGCCCATAGCTAAGCAGAGCTTGTGTCATGGGTACAAGATGTACCCATGAATATTATTTAATACAATACATTACTTACATAAATCAATATTTTTATCATACATAGAAATAACCCGAACACCCGCAACAAATATTTGCAGATCGTGCAAATATTTGTTCCAAGGCGGGAATCGAACCCGCAATCTCCTGCGTCACATCGGCCGGGTGATTATGTAACTCGCGACCGGTTTGCGACAGGCGTAAATTAAGCAATCAGTGCTGTCAAACTTCAATTTGTATTAGTTTGACACCAGCTACAACTTCAAAATTGGTCAAAATTGGCGTTTGACAGCATTGATTGCTTAATTTACGCCTGTCGCAAACCGGTCGCGAGTTACATAATCATCATACGGTTTTAGATCGGAATATTTAACTAGGTACTCAAACAATACTCATTCCTCTACTAAGTATTATAATTATGCGCGTCACAGGAGTTATAACTACTAGTGTAACTCCAGTGGCGTAACAGGTTGGACACACCTGAGGAAAAATTATTCCTCGTAGCCAAATATAGGCCATCCAGTTTGGTCACGAAGACAATGGTCACCAAATGAAAACTAAAACATTTTTGAAGGATCCAAAAAAGATGACTGATAAGATAATATACATTTTGTATATCATCGTCATCATCTAGTACCCATATAACACAAGCTCTGATTAGCTTGGAGCTAGATGATACTGTGCGGATTGTCCAGCATTATTTATTTATTTATATGTGAGTGAGGTAAATATAACTAGTCATCCAAGAAATTAAGATTAATTATATATTTAATAAAATTATTATTAATAAAAAAATATATAAAATTTATTAATAAAATTACCCCGAATGCAAGGGCTTACGCTCTATTAATAACATAAAATATATCTTGAAACTAGTCATGTCCTTCCATTGATAAAGATTTTCAATACCTACTTATATGCTTCTAACCTATCTCAAAGATGATGAGTATTGCTTTCTTCTGTTTTGGTTACATGGGGCATAGAGTCTGTGCAAAAAGAGGTCTCGTGGCGAAACGGTGAACTAACGTATTAACGCAACAAAAGTAGTACATTGGCATACTAGCGCCCTCTATTCCTAGGAGACTTCTCTTTTTGCACAGACTCAAGCGGCAATTATTATAGTACACGCCATAGATAAATAAAATAAATAAATAATGCTGGACAATTCACACAGCATTATCTAGCCCCATGGTAAGCAGAGCTTGTGTTATGGGTACTAGATAACTGATATACATAATACAATACATTACATAGATAGATATTTTTTATTATACATAGAAAGCGACCAGAACACCCGAAACAAATATCTGCAGATCGTACACACATTTGTTCCGAGGCGGGAATCGAACCCGCAACCTCCTGCGTCGCAGGCGGACCTTCGCCCACCGCGCTACATCGGTCGTCATAAAGGGAGTCTGTCTATGGCCCCTCCCAATGCACAACTGGGCAGCGCTGCAGTGTGGCTGCAGTGTAGCTAAGCTTCATCACTAAAGTCGCTTCCCGCTGTCTGTCTGTCCCTATGTATGCTTAGATCTTGAAAACAACGCAACGGATTTTGATACATTTTTCTTTTTTTTTAAATAGATAGAGTGAGTCAAGGTTTATAAACCATTTGACACATAGATTTCCACGCGGAAAAAGCCGCGGGGCGCATCATCATCAGCAGCCTATAGCAGTCCACTGCTGGATATAGGCCTCCCCCAATGAGCGCCTTTTCGCTTCCCGCTGTCTGTCTGTCCCTATGTATGCTTAGATCTTGAAAACAACGCAACGGATTTTGATACTTTTTTCTTTTTTTTTAAATAGATAGAGTGAGTCAAGGTTTATAAACCATTTGACACATAGATTTCCACGCGGAAAAAGCCGCGGGGCGCATCATCATCAGCAGCCTATAGCAGTCCACTGCTGGATATAGGCCTCCCCCAATGAGCGCCTTTTCGCTTCCCGCTGTCTTTCTGTCCCTATGTATGCTTAGATCTTGAAAACAACGCAACGGATTTTGATACTTTTTTCTTTTTTTTTAAATAGATAGAGTGAGTCAAGGTTTATAAACCATTTGACACATAGATTTCCACGCGGAAAAAGCCGCGGGGCGCATCATCATCAGCAGCCTATAGCAGTCCACTGCTGGATATAGGCCTCCCCCAATGAGCGCCTTTTCGCTTCCCGCTGTCTTTCTGTCCCTATGTATGCTTAGATCTTGAAAACAACGCAACGGATTTTGATACTTTTTTCTTTTTTTTTAAATAGATAGAGTGAGTCAAGGTTTATAAACCATTTGACACATAGATTTCCACGCGGAAAAAGCCGCGGGGCGCATCATCATCAGCAGCCTATAGCAGTCCACTGCTGGATATAGGCCTCCCCCAATGAGCGCCTTTTCGCTTCCCGCTGTCTGTCTGTCCCTATGTATGCTTAGATCTTGAAAACAACGCAACGGATTTTGATACTTTTTTCTTTTTTTTTAAATAGATAGAGTGAGTCAAGGTTTATAAACCATTTGACACATAGATTTCCACGCGGAAAAAGCCGCGGGGCGCATCATCATCAGCAGCCTATAGCAGTCCACTGCTGGATATAGGCCTCCCCCAATGAGCGCCTTTTCGCTTCCCGCTGTCTGTCTGTCCCTATGTATGCTTAGATCTTTAAAACAACGTAACGGATTTTGATACCTTTTTCTTTTTTTTTAAATAGATAGAGTGAGTCAAGGTTTATAAACCATTTGACACATAGATTTCCACGCGGAAAAAGCCGCGGGGCGCATCATCATCAGCAGCCTATAGCAGTCCACTGCTGGATATAGGCCTCCCCCAATGAGCGCCATAGCGCCCTTTCTTCAGCTTGACGCATCCAGCACCTACCTGCAGTCTTTCACAGGTCGTCATCCCACCTGATCGGAGGGCGTCCTCCTTACGTTTACCCAGTCGTGGTCTCCACTCAAGAACACGTTTGCCCCAGCGGTTATCGGCTCTTTGCGAGATATGGCCGGCCCACTGCCACTTCAGCTAGCTAATTCTTAGAGCTATGTCGATAACTTTGGTTCTCTGTCGGATAGTTACCTAACCATTTTAAAATACATGTAATCTAATATAGTTCTATGCTCTAAGTCATTACAAAGCCCGTATATTGAGTTTATCTACAGCGCGAAAAGCAAGGTTCTGTGTTGTATCAATTTGAATGGTGCAAACATAACTAACCATTTACGTCTGCACCATTAATGGGGCATTACAAATGGTGCAAACGTAACCGCGGGGTCACAACCATGGGAGAGCTGTGCTGAAAAATCTATTTCTTAACTTTCAGTAGATAGTTACATAAACATAGCTGATGGTTATAATCAATCTGAAATGTATTATCCCTTGGTTCGATTCACTCAAAACTATATAAATAAACTATACAGTAAATTATGAATCACGCATTTTCTATTTTTCGATAACATCCCCATGCTAAACGGTATCCATATATTGTTCTCCATTTGACACATACATTTCCACGGAGGCGAAGCCGCAGGGCGTAGTGAGTATTAAAAAAGCGAAATTTGGGATGGCTGTTGGTCTACTCATGACGTCAAAACTACTGATAGGATCGGGCTGAAATGTATGAAAGACTAGATGCGCCCCGCAGTTTCACCCGCGTGGTGATAGATATTTTGGATAATATACAATATATCTTTATAAATTGTAGCATATGTGTTATTCTGATGTATAAGCTATATTATTGTAAAGTTTTATTAAAATCCATTCAGTAGTTTTTACGTGGAAGAGTAACAAACATCCATCCATCCATACTTACAAACTTTCGCGGTTATAATATTAGTAGGATAGTAGGAAGTTCTGCACCTGATATCAGGTTAGGTAATCTATCTGGTCTGTACACATAAAGTAAAACTACCGAGGTAGGTACATATATATGCAAGGTAGATAAATAAAATATAACTCTACATTATTTATAAGTAACATGATCAGTTATATTAAATAAATAATTGCTTTTAATTTACTGGTACATAAAAGGAATAAAACTATTTAAAGTATAAAACATAACAAAATAATTCACAATAAAATGTACACGCATTAAAAAATTAAAATCAATAAAGTTTTCTTTCATAGTTTCTTGAGTCACCGATAGAGATTTATTTTTCATGAGAATTTAGGTCAGTCTTTAATATTGAACACATAATTATAGTCCTTTTTTCTAAGAAGTATGTATACATATTAACAGATAAGGAGTGATTTTGAACCTATGATAAACTGATAAACCTTTGAACCATTGATAAAGAAAAATCTAAAATTTCTATATACGTTTTCTAACAAGAAAAATATGTAGAAAAGTATGCATACGTAGATATTTTTTCAAAAAATTAAGAAATAGTATCGAATTGAAAAAAATATTGATCATGCTGTTAGATTTCCAAGTTGACCCAGAATCGAATCATTGTTTACCTTTTCACTGGGTTTCTGGAAAATTCTATATCGAAATTTAACTTTGTTCCTATACTTGCAATCCTCGGTGCGGTCTCAGCCTTAGGAGCAATAATTTTCTGTATTGCAGTTACTTTCGCGTTATTAATTTTCTTAATTTTTGGACCTAGTTTCGTTTTACGTTTCTTTCTCACGACAGCATTCTTTTTGGTTTGGGAAGACGAACTTTTAGAAGTCAACATACTAAGTTCATTGCTAGTATTCGTTTTCTTATTGATGCCATTTGGGAAACATTTACATATTACATTTGTATATTTAGGAGTAGGTGCGTTAATTTGTTTTTTTTCTTGTGATTTTTTGAATTTTAATGTGCAGAAGCATCTCTTTATGGGCCCCGTGTAGGAAGATAATGATTTTTTCTGTGTGAGAATAGTTTGAGACCCTTTTTGAGTCGTTTCATCACTTGGACATTTACAAATGACTTTAGAATTTGTTTTGTTAGGCTGTACATTAGTCTGAGGTTTGTTACGCGTTTTGATTCTTTCAATACACACATAAGGGTCACATTTACCTGGGGTACAGAAGCCAGGTTCGCACTCGTATGGTAATAAAACAGGTGGTGGTTCAGAAGATGTAACGTTAACTGGTTTCACATGTTGCTTTTTGGTTTGCGCAATCGCAGTTGACTTAGGAATTTCATCAGCGGTGTCTGATTTTTTATTATTATCAACATTTGTATATTGAGTAGTTGGATTTTTAATCTGCTTACTTCGTTTCATGCGCGGTTGTTTCTGAAATTTTAATGTACAAAAGCATCTTTTTATGGACGCCGTAGAGGATGATATTTTTTTCTTCTGTATATGAATTGTCTGAGACTTTTTTGTACTCGTTTGATCACTTGGACATTTACAATTAACCTTATTAACAACACTTTTTGATTTGTTACGTATTTTAATTCTTTCAATACAGATATAAGGGTCACATTTTCCTGGAGTACAGAAGCCAGGTTCGCACTCGTATGGTAATAAGTCCGGCGCTGGTTTCAAAGGTGAAACATTAACTGGTTTCGCATGTAGCTCCTTGGTTTGAGCAATCCCAGTTGACTTACCCATTGCACCAGTAGTACCTTCCATTTGTTTTTGATTTTGAAATGTTATGGTACAAAAGCATCTTTTAAGTGGCCCTATGAAAGGAGATACATTTTTTTTCGGTTTGTGCACCGTTTGAGAAACTTTTGGAGGGGCTGTTGGTGCACTGTTATCATTTATTTTATTTTTTGTATTTTTATTAACTTTCTCTATTGGAGACCTCTCTGCTCGCATGGAAGTATCAACAATATCTGAAGGAACTTCTGTTTTGGAAAACTCAATATTAAAATCAAAACTGGAACTGATTTTGATTGTCCGTTTGGGACGTGTTTGTTCAGAGGTTTCTGTTGCATAAACATCTGGTTTGCATAAACATATTTGATTAATAGATACTTGCTCTGGCTTTTTGAGACTGGTCATTTTTGATTTTGTACGGTGGCGTCTCGTCTTACTACGTTCCCTCAATTCATCAGTAGGACATTTACAAATAATCTTAATGTTTGTTTTAACAGCCTTATCACGTACTTCCATCAAATTCGTGGTCTGTGGAACGTAATGCTTAGATTTGTTGCGTATTTTAATTTTTTCAATACAGATATAAGGGTCACACTTGCCTGGAGTACAGAAACCAGGCTCACACTCATATGGTAATAAACCAGACGGTGGTTCCAAAGGTGTAACATTAATTGATTTCCCATATTGCGCTTTGGTTTGGGCAATCGCCGTTGACTTATGAATTTCATTAGTTGTGCTTGATTTTTTTTTTGTGTCTTTTGGAAAACATTTGCATATAACATTTGTGTATTGAGATGCAATTGTGGTTTTAAGCAGCTTACTTTCTTTCATGTTCTGTTTTTTCTGAAATTTTAATGTACAAAAGCATCTTTTTATTGACTCCGTGGACGATGATAATGTTTTTTTCTCAGTGTGAATTGTCTGAGATAGTTTTTCACTCATTTCATCACTTGGGCATTTACAAATAACCTTAGAATAGGTTTTAGGAATCTCGACACGTTTTTCCAATGAATTGGTAGACTGTATTTCCTCATTCTTAGGTTCGCATTTACAAATGACCTTAGCATTTGTTTTGGGAATCTTGTCACGTTTGTCCAATGAATTGGTAGACTTTTTTAGATCATTCTTGAATTTGTTACGAGTTTGTTGCTGAAATTTTAATGTACAAAAGCATCTTTTTATGGCCTCAGTGGATAATGATAATGTTTTTTTCTGTGTGCGAATTGTCTGGGATTTTTTTTCACTCATTTCATCACTTGGGCATTTGCAAATAACCTTATCATTTGTTTTAGGAATCTTGACACGCTTTTCCAACGAATTGGTAGATTGTATTTCATCATTCTTAGGTTTGTTACGAATTTTGATTCTTTTGATACACACGTTAGGGTCACATTTGCCTGGAATGCAGAAGCCAGGTTCACATTCGTATGGTAATAAGTCCGGCGCTGGTTTCAAAGGTGAAACATTAACTGGTTTCGCATGTTGCTCTTTGGTTTGGGCAATCGCAGTTGACTTAGGAGTTTCATTTACAGTGTTTGATTTTTTATTGTTGTCGTTTGGGAAACATTTGCATATAACATTTGTATATTTAGTAGTAAGTGTATTTTTAGACAGCTTACGTCTTTCAGTGTGCGGTTTTTTCTGAAATTTTAATGTACAAAAGCATCTTTTTATGGCCTCCGTTGAGGAAGATAATGTTTTTTTCTGTGTGCGAATTGTCTGGGAATTTTTTTCATTTATTTCATCACTTGGACATTTGCAAATAACCTTAGAATAGGTTTTATTAGGTTTGTTACGCGTTTTGATTCTTTCAATACACACGAAAGGGTCGCATTTGCCTGGAGTACAGAAACCAGGTTCGCACTCGTATGGTAATAAACCAGGCGGTGGTTCAGAAGGTGTAACACTAACTGGTTTCACGTGTTGTTTTTTGGTTTGGGCAATCGCAGTGGACTTGTGAATTTTATCAGTACTGTTTGATTTTTTATTTTTGTCATTTGTATTTATCATTTTTATTTTCTTTTTGGCCTGCTTATGCCCTTGAGTGTGCGGTGGTGTTTGAAACTTTAATGTACAAAAGCATCTTTTTATGGATCCCGTGGATGAAGATAATGTTTTTTTCTTTGTGTGATTTGTCTGGGATTTTTTTTCAGTACTTTCATTACTTGGACATTTACATATAATAGCAGAATTAGTCCGACCAGGTGGTGGTTCCAAATTTGTATCATTAACTGGTTCCAAAAGTTGTTTTTTGGTTTGGACAATCGCAGTCGACTTTTGAATTTTATCAGTCTTTGTTTTTTTATTACTGTCATTAGGAAAACATTTGCATATAACATTTGTATATTGAGGAGTAGGTACGTTTTTAACCTGCTTGCTTTCGTCCTTATCCTTAATAGCCTGAGTCCTTTCAGGCACTGGAGAGTCAACAATTATTTTTTTTTTACTTTTTATCTTTTGTATTATTTGTTTTGGGTAAAAGGTTTCGACAACCTTTAAAGGAACTTCAGTTTTGGAAAACACAATATTGAATTCAAAACTCGAACTGACTCGAATTGCCTGTTTGACAGGTGATTCGTCTGAGGTTTTTGGTGGTGGCACGTTGTCAGAAATAGCAGTTTCAGTAAAAGGAGTTTCTCTAATCTTTATATTATCTTCCAATTTTCTAGCATCTTTGCCACTTTTCTTTGTATACTGATGGGTGTGAATCATTTTTCTTTTTTTCTCTTTTGTTTGTTTATTATCGTAGGCATCCGAATATTGCTTTTTTTGCACAAATTCATTATCCGTTACTCTATTATCATAGGTTGACCTACTCCTTATTTTTTGTCGTTTTCGTACACTGGGGAGTGTGTTAGTCGATTTTACAAGTTCTGGTCGGTGTGTATGTGCTGATCCCATATTTTTTCTATCATGATCAGATTGGACTTTTCTAAACAGAGATTTTGTTGACGATACAGAAGTAATTTTAGCTTTTTGTATCGCTCTTGTAGTTTTTAGGGATTTATTTTTATGTTTGACTGTTTTAGTATCACGCTCATTCAAAGACTCAAAATCAGCTTTATTGGCGGTGCTCGTAAATTTTTGTTGTTTTTTAAAAAGTGTTTTCGTACAGAAACATCGTTTAAGTTTATAGCTTGCTTCAGGGGAATGCGATCTTGAATCTAAAAAGTTTTTCATTGATGGGGATTGGCTTGGCTCTTCACACTCACAACTTACTTTTTGTTCTTTGCTTTTAGAAGATATTTGCGTTCCTTTTCTTTGTTTATTTGTTTTGCGTGTACTTTGGATACCTGCCTTCTTTTTGTTTGCTTCCCTAATCTTAATTTTTTCATAACAGTCCTCAGGTACACACTCATACGGAATGCACCAGTCCGGATCACATGCCCATGCTTCCATTTGACTTTTGTCTAATTTCTCTTTATACTTCATAATGGAATCCTTCCTGATTTTATGCAAGTGAAAGGCCTCTTCAATTGAATGGATACTAGCTCGGATATTTTCGTTAAAAACGCTTTGTGCGTTTTTCAGTGACGATTTTTTTCTCAAGTGACGAGGCATTTTTTTTGTTTTTTTTGTTTTTGATGACTCAAATCCAACGCTCTTTTTTGTTAGATTCTCTTTCTTGATTCTCAAATTCTCATTCTCTGTCCAATTTTTTTCTGACTCTCTTCGTGCAATCCTTTCTGTTTCTAAAGTTTTTGCAGATTTCATTCGTCGTATGTGGCGATCTTCGAAAAACTCGTTTACATTTTCTACAGCTGGAATGTGCGCGTGAATTTTTCTAGGTTGTGGCAGGTTATGTAATTTTGGTAATTTATCAATGCATCTGCAGCATCCACAACATTCACCATGCAGATTGACTAAAGAGTTTATTGAGGGATGTTCTCCTCTATCAACAAGTTCCACAAGTTTCAGAACTGTATCGCTATCTTTTTTATCAGATACGCATTCACATTCTTCATTTGGCGGAAGCGGTGAATTGACATCCAACAAGATTCGGTTTCTTATATCATCGTAAACACCACGGGTTCTGACAAGCTTCGCTAATAGTTTCTTTTCTCTAAGCGGCAAGTATTCGTCGTAGTAAAGACTATCGATTCTGCTTCCACCTCGAAGGCCATCTTCATCTGTCTTTAAACTTTTGTAAATACAATGAGTGCATGAACATGTCGAGTGGTGTTCTCTT
Source organism: Eupithecia abbreviata (assembly GCA_943735965.1). Lineage (NCBI taxonomy): Eukaryota > Metazoa > Arthropoda > Insecta > Lepidoptera > Geometridae > Eupithecia > Eupithecia abbreviata. The sequence goes on along the minus strand of OX030979.1, from coordinate 8,017,664 downwards.
AAACTCATGAGCTTGCTCTTTTATTCACAGGTACCACCAAAAGGCCTTGAATTAAAATTATTAAGTAAGTACCTTATCAGTTTACTTATATAGTTTTTCTAGTTCCCTAGGTAGTCAATTAGAATTCAGTTTATGTATCTGAATCCACAATACTATGTCAGTAGGAACGTGTCATTATATATCTTTATTGGGCTCTAGAGGCCACATGGGAAACTACAAAATTCATTAGACTTGTGTTCGGCATGATGATGAGATGTGCTGCTTACCTTGCTTTCCCCAGGGTATATTCACATAATAAATTAGTGAGCCTACAAACGGCACTAAAAGCACCATTGTACGTTGTAACAGAAACTAGGGAGTCGTATTATACGGGTTCATATTTTATACCCACTTAGTTAGCCATTGGTTACATAAAACGAAATAAAACGAAGAGTAAGATAAATTAACCGTAAAAATTAAGTCATGTTGAAAAAGTACCTCACACGTAAATATTGTATTCTCTTGTATTTTCTGGAATTCTCTTTGGTACCAAACTCGGGCGAATGAAACACCCCCTCCCCCTAACCAGAGAGGAAGTCTATAGTCGAATAAGACTATATAATGTTCTAAATCGACACTGTAGCTATGGGTTGTGTTAAACATTCAATAAATTAGCACGATCCTAGCAAGTTCCCCGTGTAGCCAATTTTATGGAGTCGTCCACTTACGTGCAAATGCGAATTGTGGAATTTCATTGCGATAGTATAAAAATTATAGTTACAAAACATAGTTTATAATTTGTTTGTCTCAATGTTAAAAAAAACACTTGTAAATGAGCCAAACGTGCGTCATGTGCGTATGAGCTTTTTACTCCATGATTCATTCGTGGGTCGTGCACGTAGAGTTAGTTGTTACTTGTTACTACTTGCTTTAAATAATTAAGTTGGCTTATTGCTATAAATCCTTAACTATAATTTATTTATTTAATATGTAATGCGCAACTAAAGCTTGCATGTAGTCCTATTAAGATAAAATGTTTTTTAAATGGTTATAGGTATATATGTATGTATGTATATACGTAATTCTTAACGCCCTAGTATAAAAGTTTGGAACAATTATTGTAAATTTAAGTTAATATTATCTAGGAAAAATGTACACTGGATTTGTATTACTATTATATTTTGTTATGTTTATAAATAAAGAGATTTAAAAATTGAAAATTGAAGTGTCTAGAAAAAAAATCCTGCGCCTTCTAGGCTTGAAGCAGTCGCACCTGACCACAAAGCATTTTGTTGTTAAAATCGCATAATACATGCATAGGTCTATGGAACATTTTAACGAAATCTTAATTTACAACATCTTTGTCCACTTCAAGCCGACCGTATCTACCAGCCCATATCGGTGACTTTAGGGGGTAAAGTGACGACCGACGCGACGTGGCGCGGTGGGCGAAGGTCCGCCTGCCACGCAAGAGGTTGCGGGTTCGATTCCCGCCTCGGAACAAATGTGTGTTCGATCTGCAGATATTTGTTCCGGGTTTTCTGGTCGTTTTCTATGTATAATAAAAAATATCTATCTATGTAATGTATTGTATTATTTATATCAGTTATCTAGTACCCATAACACAAGCTTTGCTTACCATGGGGCTAGATAATGCTGTGTCGATTGTCCAGCATTATTTATAATATTAATACATCAAAGTCGTGACCCAGGTTAAAACCATCCCCTTTTTGGGATTTACGATAGACCAAGGGCTAACGTGGGAATTTCACATTGACCAACTGTGCGAGAGAATAGATCGAGCGTGTTTCGCCCTGTGGAAGTTGTCGGAGACACTGGAGACCACTATGATGAGGACCTGCTATTCCGCATCTATGCACTCGCTTCTTGAAACTAATTTTAAAAAAATCACAGGCCATCTGAACCTCGTGAGCCTTAAAGAAAAGCACGTATGAGTCATGTATGAGCCTTTATTTTCATTCTAAATAATAGACTAGCGTGGTCAACAAATCTTCAAACATTCTTCGTTCAACAGGACCAGATATTATTATTTCTGGTGTTGTTATTTCATCTGTTGTTGGAGATTCTTGTGTTGTAATTTGTATTTCTTCTTCACTGTCACTGTCGTCGGAATCTGACTCGGAATCCTCGTCCTCCCGAAGATCTGGTGGCTCTGGCGACGGTGGCTGGGTGGTAGATCCGTATTCTTCGTCAGTTTCATTCGTCTCGCGGGAACACTCCGTGATGTCCCCCGGCGTAGGAACAAACCTGGTGAAAGGCTCTGGGGTGGCTTTCGCGTAGCCAATCTTGTAAAAGATCTTGTCCAGCAGACCTGTTGCTCGGAATATGAAGAATAAGATCATGATGGCCACAGCTGACATGAGGCAGTCGCAGGTCCCGCCTCGGTTCACCGGGCAAGGTCCGCCTCCGCCGCACATAAAGCATTTCAATCGTGAGGTTAGCAGAAATACGCAACAAATCGGTACGAGTGATATCATTTGAAGCATGAAAGATATGAAGTTGTAGAAGGTCTGCAGGAACATCCTGATGAGGTTCTCCACCATCAGGATGACAGTCATCATGACGCGGACCAACATCTGCAGGCCGCAGATGAAGGTCCCGAGGATCGAATGCACCGTGCGACACATCTTGACTGAGATACCTGAGGGAATAAAGAGTCCTTCAAAACTGTGTTTGTAGTGCTTAGTCGAGGAATCTGTCTTTTTTTGATTAATTAAACAGCAATAAAGATAGCCAAAACCTTTTCTTTCTGGTGGTATGCAGGTATATGTTTTAGTTTAACACTTTTCTTATACTGGTACTTTTTACAGGATCACTCCTGCCGCTCCTATTCGTCAACTGCTGGGCGCAGGCCTCCCCCTGATAAGGGCCATATTTTGGTTTCTTCTCTTCTCTCTCTTCTTAGTCGCCTCTTACGACAACCGCGCGCCGCGGAAGGGAGTTGGGGTGGTGCAAATTCTAAGCCTAGCATAGGATTACACGACAGGATCACTCGGTGCAACGATATATAAAAATCTATATATATACAGTTTTTATTTTCTCTAAAATTGAGCCCATGGTACGTAAGGTACTTTACCTTTGCCTTCTTCCTAAGATACTGGTACCCACAAGCTTCAAATGAGACCTACCTAACGAAGTAAAAACTTCTAATTTATATCATAGAAAATAATTCTAATTCTAATGATGTCATAATCACGATACTATCCTACATAATTTAGTAAACGCCTTCCACAAGCACTTTATTTTATTACAAACATAAAGTGAACTTTAAAAAAACATTATAATTCCTAGCAATAAAAAAAATACATTATTGACAGAAAACCAAATACTCTTCTCTAATATTATTTTACTCTTTGAGATACTCTTTCATCTAGCAAAAAGTTGAGATACTCTTCGGCGGAAAAAGAGGTTTAGATTCGAATAGAATACCATAAACTTCAAGGGGGTTGCAAAGGCGTCTTGCGTTTTATCACAAATGAGCACTTGCTTATTACTGAACTAGCTGTTCCCCGCGGTTTCACCCGCATTAAACTCGAATTTCACTTTATTAGGTGAATTTTTACACCTTGGTTACCACGTTATATTATTGGAGTTTTAGTAAGAATCCCTAACTTTTTGAAAATATAATATAGCCTATGTTCACCGGGGATAGTGTAGCTTCCCAACGGTGAAAGAATTTTTCAAATCGGTCCTGTAGTTTCGGAGCCTATTCATTACAAACAAACAAACAAAAAATCAAACCTTTCCTCCTTATAATATTAGTATAGAAGATTACATAAATCCGGTAAAGCTGAAGAGAATTTAAAGTTGTTCTGTGAGAAGAACTTCTATATTTCCTTGATGCAGTACTGGATTGCAATTAATATTGGTTAACTATTCACTGTTCACTTATTCACTTGACGACCGATGTGGCGCGGTGGGCGAAGGTCCGCTTGCAACGCAGGAGGTTGCGGGTTCGATTCCCGCCTCGGAACAATTGTGTGTACGATCGGTAGATATTTGTTCCGGGTTTTCTGGTCGTTTTCTATGTATGATAAAAAATATCTATCTATGTAATGTATTGTATTATGTATATCGGTTATCTAGTACCCATAACACAAGCTTTGCTTACCATGGGGCTAGATAATGCTGTGTGGATTGTCCAGCACTAATTATTTATTTAAATCTTAACACTGGAGTATTCACTCGATAGTTTCTAAAGACTGACTACATATTTGCTCGCTTTGAATACTCGGCGAGCTACGCTCTCACCTCCCTTTTAAATCGTTCGTAAATGGGCAGTGTGACAAGGCCTTGACAATAAAAAACATTTACGGACAGGCAGTGCGTACAGGCACATAATTATGTATGAAAACTTGTATCAAAAGTTAAGTTAGTTAGCATAAAGCGTTTAGGTTTGTTGGTGTGGTACCAACAAACCTAAACGCTAAGGGATGTCTGCTCCTTCTACATACTTGTAGAAACAAAACACAGATAAGTGGGTTAAGTTCGGAACCTTTTAAACTGACCTTCAAATTAAGGAAACTACGATTGCCTATAGAAGTAAAAAGTCAGGTAAATAAAATAAATTCTATTTAATTTTATAAATAAGTATTCCTACGAAGAAATTAAAAACTACAAAACTAAGACAAATAACATCTAAATTCTTACCAGCCAGGAAGGTCAGCACCGTGGGAAGTAAAACTACCATACAAGCTCTATAAACATTCAAGTAAACACCAAGAAATTAAATAATAAAGGTACCAAAAAATGTCGATTACCTATACGCAAGAACACATAAGAACAGAAAATATTTCTGAATTAATCGCGCGAATCCGGATTCCGATTCTTGTAGTCGGAAACCAGATTTAGAATAGCCCTGCTAGACCAAATGGGTTATTCAATTCGATCATTCGATGCAGTAAATGGCAAAAAAAGCTAAATTGCTCTTTACTACCAAAAAGAGCAATTCTGCATTTTGTACCAAATCAAAACTTAACTAATATTTGATAATTCCTACTAAAAGCGTATGTACCTATTAAATCATATAAATAACTACGTGGCGGTGCAAATCGTTTGCTGCGTAGGTATTTTAAAATATATTGATGACTGTCATTATGGTGTGACTATACAATCATTACCACCGCACTAAGTGCACATAGTCTTCTTATCGTACACACAAGTCGCTAAGTAGTATATTGACGCACATAGTCAGGGGATTCTGACGTAAACCCTTTAAAGTAGGTACTGTAGAAAATGGCTGCTTATGAATCTGGGACATGTCCTAAGTAGTACAGTATTGTCGACACTGATGCCTTTTGTGAGTGCGCTGCTAGGCGGACAGGGAATTCATCATCAACGACTTCGCTTTCAATCGGGATATGGTGTGGTGACATTCTCGAAGCTCGCAAGGCTGATACGTTTCCAATGTATGTGTTTCTATTCGACAAACGACTCTCAGGTACATAGCCGAACAATTTAAATACGTTCTCTAGATAACCTAAATTTTTTAAGATGTAAAACAGACTTACAAGTGTTAACATCATTAATAAACAGTCACAATTGTTACCCCGTTGACCTGGGCATGGACTCATTCCACTACAAAGGAAACACTTTAGTTTAGATGTGATAATAAACACTAGGCAGACCGGTATCAGTGATAGAGCTTGGAGGCAAAAGGAGATCAGATTGTATATGGACTGTAGGATCATTCTTAGAATATTTTCGAGCATGAGGATTATAGTCATGATGATCCTTAATAGCATTTGGAACATGCATATGAATGTTTGGAGTAGGGCGTGCAGAGTTCGACACATTGTGGCAGGGATTCCTGAAATGCAAAATAATACTGATTACCTAGGACATTTATCATTAGTTACAAATTATAATCGTTAACTATGTGATATAAATATAAAAGAATTATGACCCAGAAGAGAGTGTAAACTAAGAACTAACCAGCATTACATTAGTTGACTTAAAAGATTAATTTGTAAAAGCAAGTACGCAGGCAGCCTACCATTAGAAGCTGGCTCTTTTGAAATGGACTTCTAGAAACTACCTTACAGTTTCCTAAATGAGTAGGCTAGTATCGCATCTTACCACCATATCTTTAGATCAAGACGAATGTGGAGTCACACATGAGGGCTAGAAAACTGTGGAGTACACATAAATACTCAAGATAATGATGATGGCTTGAAAACTATCCAACCAACCTGGATTTCTTCTTATTGAAAAGTATTTTATTTACGTAAGTTACGTGTAAAAACGTAGGTAGGTAGGTGTAACCAACGATGTAATTCATAGAAATTTGAAGGTAACTTCTTTGTTTTTAATACCGTACCAACTTTAACCAATCTTCAATGTTGAGTGTATCAAAATATTTATTTAACAACACAGATGTAAGATGCTGACGCATATGAAAAAAGAATATTCCTTTGATACACGGAAAAGCCCTATCAAGCAAAGAGAATACAACAACTCCGCAAAGAGAATATAAAGTATTATCTACTACATTAGAAGCTCTATCGTAGAGTTACCTAAGCGTGGTTTTCACGGACTCAGTAGCGTCAAGACAGTAAAGGACAAACTACTGGGTCCGTGAAAATAAAATTGACTTGAGCTACCTACCGTTGGACCACTACATCATATTTTTTGATTTTACTATCCACTAGGGTCCAGGCGTCCAATGTCCTTCCTTCGGCGCTGACCGGCCGCGACTGTCGCGTTGTTGTTCATACGTACGGAGCAATTGGACGGCCCAGTAGTTGTCCTTGTGCGAGTGGAGGTGAGGTTAGTAACTGATCGAAAGTAGCTAACTTCACAGTCCGGCAGTTAGGTACTGGGCCTGTGAAAACCAGGCTGTAGTGAGAACACGTTAGGAAAGTCAAAAAAGAAGACAGTAACTGTCCATCTGCTACAGTTACTGTCTCTTTACAGAAAAGCGTCCAACTGCCATTATAAAGAATAATCGTCATCATTATAATCAATTGAGGGCGTAAGGAGACCTAACCTGCGGTACACCCAGCTAGATGACGAACTAGCCTCTGGTGAAAATATTAAACTATCTTAATAATTATTTAACTCAGATAATAATAATAATTATTTAACTCAGATAATTTACGTTTATTTTACATTACTTGACACTGGCAGAAAAGTGTGCAACCAGACACGTGTTGCCATCATGATCATATTCTGTTGTTCAACATGGGAGGTCTACCCACTTGTGGAACTAACACTAACCGACAGCTTTTGCGAGCTATTTCAAAGCGAAGCTATTGCGAAGCGAGTTCGCAGCGCGGCGCTAATCGCAGCGAGCTCGTAGCGTTGCCTCGATTTGAAATCGGGTGAACATAAGGCTCGCTAAGATGGTTTTGAATTTCTCAAACTACCTACACAATTAGGCCATAAATAATATGGAGAAATTAAACTTGATTCAACACTATTGGTTATTATCTTTACTCACAACATCCCAAGAAATCAGAAACGAGCAATTTTTTTGCGACTTTATTTGGCGTTTTTTATATCTGTTACCTACGGCTGGGCCTACAAAGGCACTACTATCACCTACTCAAAAAAAGTCAGGAATAATAAAATAATAATTTATTTTTTTATAAGTATTCCTAATAAAAACTAACGAAGACACAAAAACATCTTAATTCTAGCCAGCAAGCATTACCTACCGCGAGGAGTAAATGCAATCAATAAACTTCTACAAAAACTCGAGTCGGTAGGTACCTAAACACGAAACAATAGCAGTAGGCGAAGCTGAACCATTAGAAAATAAAACGTGAAGTGGGGTATTTGTATCAACAGCCTGCAGTGATCATTATTAAAATTATTCCTACACAATGGGTCAATATAAAATCTGCCTAGTGTTTAATTGAAAAACTAAGTGGCGAAAGTAGTTGTAGTTTATTTTCTTCACAAAGGTTCTCATAAATTAGATACAAAATAAAGCCATTTAGATTATATACTAGATCGAACCTGGATTGTGAAGACTGGTGCCTGTAAGTGATGACTGAAGGAAATAATGTGACTATCACTAGGTCGGTATAAGTACTATATTAGTGTACCGTCCCTTTTAGGTACGTACTGTAGGAAATGGTTATGAATCTGGGACATGTCCTAAGTAGTACAGTATTTTCGACACTGGTGCCTTTCCTGAGCCTTCTGCTAGGTGGACAGGCAATTCATCATCAATGACTTCGCTTTCGATCGGGATCCGCTGTAGTGGCATAGCTCTAAGGGCTAATACTATTGAGTCGTTGTTAGTGGTGGTGCTCTCACTGCTATCAGGTGTATAACCACTGCTAGTGCTATCAGGTATATAACCAATCCTATCAGGTATATAGCCGAACGTTTTGAATATGGACTCTAGATAACCTAAATTTTTTAGGATGAAAAACAGACTTACTAGTGAAGTAATCACTAGAAAACAGTCGCATGTGTTACCCCGTTTGGGCGGACATGGATTCAGCCCACTACATAGGCAGCACTTTAGTTTAGATGTGATAATAAACACCAGGCAGACCGGTATCAGTGAAAAACATTGGATGCAAAAGGAGATCATATTGTATATGGACTGAAGGATCATTCTGACAATATTTTCGATCATGAGGATAATTGTCATGAAAATCCTTATTAGCATTTGGAACATGCATAAGAATGTTTGGAGAAGGGAGTGCAGCGTTCGACACATTGTGGCAGAGATTCCTGAAAGGCAAAATAATGATTAGGTAATTTATTTATTACTTTAGAGTTGTTCATAAATAAATAAATAATCGAGAAGTTCATAGGTAACCTAGCTTTTAGAGGCTGACTCTTGGGATGTGAGAGTACATAATTAGGTAGGCATCTAAATGGGTAAGTAAGTAGTTACTTACCTAATTTATCTTATTCATTAAGCAAGCAAGGTACATGTAAACACATAGGTAGGTACTTAACAGACTTTAGCGAACCAACCAACGTTGTAGTTACGGAAATCTGTACCTTTATAACTTTGTTTATTTGTTTCCTTCTTAAACTTCAGAATATCCTATGGTCTGCCGATTCAACTTCTTATGTCTCAGGTCGCTCGCGGAATTTTTATAGACCTCAATGCTATTTGCGTCAATGAAGTAGGCATTATACCTACCTACTTAAGATACAGTTAGCTACATACATCGATAGATAAAATACAGCTAAATTATGGGAACTATTTAAAGGGTAGTTATCGCGTTGATTTCATATAAAAGTTACTCTATGCTTCCTACTACTTACCATAGACTAACAAAACACAATAAGTCTAGCCTAGTTACATTTAAGTGCGTGTGTTTTGGTACCATGAAGTTTGATATTCTAGTAAACAGTATTAAGTAGTAGCTGTAGAACATGAATCGTGTAGGTAGGTAGGTACCTCTCGTCTTATATAAAATATTCTGTCTACGAAGATAGGTTTGTACCTAACTTCTTGTTGGTGTCTCTGGTCCCGTCATTTGAATTGGAACCGTAAACGCACACCCCCTACATTTTCATTTCGACCCTTTTTTTTAAATAAAGTTTATTTTTAAATATAACTTAAATTAAATTAAAGTAGGTACACACTGTTAGCTTCCTAAAAACCCATAATGCCTTGACCATGAATGAAAAAAATACTCGGATGGAGTCTCAGTCAACCGAAGAACGAAGTACTCACTGTAGTACCGATTTTGAAATTGTCAATTTATAGACCGCTCGTCCGCCATTACCTCTTTAAACACCAACAGAGTGACTTAGATCGAAAAATGAAAAATGTCTTCTTATGTGGTCAGATGTTGCCGAAATCACACTAATTTAGTAAATAATAAACACAGAATCACATTTCACACGTAAATTTCGAATTACATCCACTTATTTCTTCGATTGAACGCAAATAACTATCACCAGAAAAATCAAATCACTATCACCAAAAAACACAAATCTTGCCGGTGTTACCAGCACGTAAACTTATAAATTTCCGAATAATGTGGAAGTTTATTAAAAATGTTTGAATCTTTGTATATTATATACATTATAATGCTTAAAATTGGAATTAGTAGGTAGTAGGTAGCCTACCTAACATACATAAGAATTTAAATAGATATTGTAACAAACCATATAAAAGTGTATCCAAATTAGTTCGTAAAATTATAACTAGGTGTCGCCACGCTATCGAAGCGTTTCACGTTTATAGTGACTTGTGAACCCATAATTTTTATTGTCAATCCTGTCAGTCTCATCTGCTACAATTCTCGACGTGGCATGAGCACTACTTCCACCCCAGTTGGGATAGTGTTCTGAAAGCGTTCGACCTCCTATTGTAGTAGATAGCAGTTATTCAATACAGTGTTCATCCGCACCGCTGCTGTTGTTTCACTTCGACACCTCCCTCCCCGCGCTCCTCCGTTATAATATTTATCAAATATTTATAATATATAAAGCTGTTTTATTATATAAATCTAAATTAACACGGACTGATTTGACTTACTGATTGTCATAATTGTTTTCCTTGATGGACGTATGTTTTTTTTTACGGAATCGTATAGAGGGGGTTGACCTTTATAACTTTGTTTATTTGTTTCCTTCTTAAACTTCAGAATATGATGTTTAAGAAGGAAACAAATAAACAAATGGACAATATGGACATTAAACAGATTAGACAATAAACAATATGGACGTATGTTTTTTTTTACGGAATCGTATAGAGGGGGTTGAGGTGACCTAAGAAAAATTCCAACTTTTTGACATTTACTCCCCCAGAACACCCCCCCTGGCCCCTACGCGGAGCCATATTGCATAAAAATAATAGTGGGGGTGTATAGAGAAGACCAGTGATTTTAAATGCAAACTAAATGTAGCTCCCCCCTGCCCTCTGAGAACTCCTCTTTTGAGTGTGCTACCAGATGCCGCCGTCGCGACTTAGGGGTTCTGATTACAGGACCGTATAGATGGTTTCTTTCGAGTAGAAAAACCAGCCAGTCGTTCAGAAGGAAAATAATAATAATTATAGGTTGGTATGTTACGTAGTAGGTAGCTCTTATAAAAACTATAACATTTATGTGACTAAAGCATTACGCTACCTTTTTTTTAAATAATAGCTACTTATTTGATTTGTGATCTGTGATTTGTAGAAACTTTTATGAAAATTATCTGCATTTTTTTTTTTCATCAGTTGGCATCTCTCACATATGACAAGTCCGCCATTGCTGTTCTTGACTTGTGATTCCGTAGGATAGCGTCTGGAAATTATTACTAAGTCTATGGCCTTGACCTTCGAAACCTTTACAGTAGCAACATAACAATAGAATGACCCTAATTTGCTCGTTTAAAATACATCATTTGCAAACTAACTCGCAGTCAGAAAGGTCTTGTATCGAATACGGCATCTGTCTAAGCAAGTAAATGGATACCTCAACGAAGAAATATGTAGTAGGTAGTAGTAGGTAGTAGGTAGGCTATTTTACGCTTGGAATGGTTTCTGTGACGACTTACGTTACTACTGTCATACATATCAATAACAGACAGCTTTTGCCAAAAAAGAAGTTGAAGTTGAGTAATTTGAAAGCGAAGCTCATAGCGAAGCTATTGCGCAGCGAGGCAGAAGCGCACAGTGGTTCCGAATATACAGTGGTGGACATATAATTAGAAACACTACCCACGGAACTTAACATTATACAAGATATTTGACCTTAATAGTTTTTATTTGGAAATGAAACCACAAATAGCGTAAAATAAGTTCAATAACTAATCATTTATTTAAAAAAAAAAAAAATCAACTAGACAAGTACAGATTCAATATTACATTTCATACAAACAACTAAATGAGTTTTAAAGTACCAACAGTAATGGACAACTAATTAGAAACAATACAAAAAAATAAAAGATAAATCATATTTAATAGGTTTAATTATTTAGAATTATATAATTTAGGTAATAGGTAATAGATACTTTGTATAGGCTACTAAAACTTATAATTAATATTTTGTTGCGTATCCTTTATTATCAATCGCAGCTCTACAACGACGTGGCATTGATTCAAGCAATTTCATACATTTTTCTAGGGGGATTGAATTCCATGCTTCTACAAAAGCTTCGTAGAGTTCGTTGTGACTGGAGTTACGTTTGTTTGAGACTTTCTTTTTTACGACATGCCACAGATTTTCTATGGGATTTAAATCAGGGCTATTTGCAGGCCAGTCTAAGACGGAAATACGCTGTTCCCTAAGAAAATATTTTACACTGTTGGCAGTGTGTTTAGGGTCATTATCATGCTGAAAGATCCAGGTTACAGGCAAATTGTCGTCAGAGTAGGGAATCATTGTCTCTTCTAAGATATTTTTGTACTGCAGTTGATCCATTGTACCTTCAATCTTACGAACGGGTCCAACTCCACATCCAGAAAAACATCCCCATACCTTGATATTGCCGCCTCCGTGCTTGACTATGCTTCTAGTGTATTTATAATTAAAAGCATGGTTCATTGGACGTCTAACGTAGCGCTTTCCGTCTGAATTTACCATGTTTATTTTAGTTTCATCTGAGAATAAGACTTTTTTCCAATCTCGGACCATCCAATTGATATACTTTTTAGCGAATAATAATCGCTTCTCTCGATGTTTCTTGGTAAGAAGCGGCACCTTTCGAGAAACCCTCCCAAACAATTTTGATTCCACTAATCTACGACGTACTAGTCTTGACGAGACATTTCTAGCGTCATCAAGCGAAAAAACTTCATTTTTAATCTGGTTGGAGCCTTTAAACGGGTCTTTCTTAATAAAACTTTTGAAACTATCATGGTTATCTACAGAGTGAGTTGACCCACGTCAGAAATGTTTTAGTGAAGAACGGCTATGTGGTTCGAGCATTGCCAGCTCGTTCCGGCACCATCCATAAACCACACAGGAGTACAGTGGAACGTAAACCAGCATTCTTGCCTTATATAAAAGGAGTGACGGATAAAGTTGCAAACATCCTGCAAAAATCCAAACGAAGAGAAAAATCAAACGAAGCGTACTATTGCCTGCAGGGTCAAAGAACACATACGAGCAGTTAAGAATCGGGCAACCGAGAAGTCTGCCATAGCGGAACATCTTCTCGAGTCTGGTTCAAACCACTGGATCGAGTTGCACAATCCACAAGTAATCTCAACAGAGCGACACTACATACCAAGAATGGTACAGGAGGCCATTGAGATTACGAAACATAGGAACTTCAACCGAGAAGATGGCTGCCAATTATCGGGAACCTGGAACCCTGTTGTGACAATGTGCAAAAACCAAAGAAGTGATGTACCAACCGCGTCGCGTTCTGATACCGTCAGTGTTGTGTGTCGTGATCGAGCTGCGTTCGATAATAATGAAACCGGTGGTAGTGGTAACGTTCGTAGCAAAAGACAAAAAATGAGGGTAGATCGGTATGTCTGCCCATAAAAACATACTCGCAGTCGCAGTGCCTTCAGTTATTCCGTGATCATGGCGCATGAAACTGTGCCGAAATATTGGATAACTCAAAAATCAAATCATGATAAATATCCCGTTTTAAATGTCTTTAGGGTTTTTCTTAGCAATACCAGCAATACGTACGATTAGCTTATCTTCTCTGGGCGAAGTTTTCTTCGGTCGAGCCTTTCTAGGAATATTTTCAATAGTTCCGTGTCTTTTGTAATGGTCAATAGCATTGAAAACTTTCTTTACCGAACATTTTAAATTATTAGCTATTCTCCTGTACGTCCATTCTTGGTCGATTTGCAAATTAACAATTATTTGCCTAGTTGACGCGTCACAACTTTTATTTTAGCCCATTTTGAACAAAAAATTGTAAACGGATTTTCAATTTGATGGTCAATTGCCGCCAAAACGATGGAAAATAGCTAAGAAAGAAGTTTTATTTTTTCAATTTCAAAAATGGAATGTGCCGTGGATGTTTTTCTAAAGTGTTTCCAATTAGGAGTCCAAGAGGCCCGTAACAGAAAATAAGCTATGTATGCTTTAAACTCTTTTTATGATGTAGATAGTTTTGTTTTTTTAATGTATTCTATGAGTATTCTAAATTGAGTGGCTATATTGTTGCATGATTATTAAAAAGTGAATTTATAAATTTTTCAAGAATGGATGACATGGACTTCAAACTTTCATAATTAATATTAAGTGTTTCTAATTATATGACCACCAGCACCACTGTATATATAGATACATATATAATGAAAAACGCATTAGGACATGGAAACATGGATATTTGGTCGAAAGTCGGAATTTTTAGTCGATTTTTTTACGGACAGATCTCGGCTAATTCTGGCAACTTTTGTTCTATGAAGAAAATTCGTAGCAAGAAGGAAATTCGAGCAGAAGGGAAACAAGAATAGGTACTATAGAAGCATTAAAAATAGATGATATAAGGGATAGGTATTAAATGCCTGGGAGTGATCATTATTAAAATTATTCCTACAAAAAGCGTCATCATCATCATCGTCATCAGCCTATAGCAGTACACTGCTGGACATAGGCCTCCCCCAATGAGCGCCATAGCGCCCTGTCTTCAGCTTGCCGCATCCAGCATCTACCTGCAGTCTTTAGCAGGTCGTCATCCCACCTGGTCGGTGGACATCCTACACTACGTTTACCGGGTCGTGGTCTCCACTCAAGAACACGTTTGCCCAGCAATTATATTTGAAAAAATCTAAAAATATATCCTAAAAAGGCGTACTCTATGAATCTAATGAATCTGGGACATGGCCTAAGTAGCAGAGAATTGTCGACACTGCTTGGCGGACGAGGAATTCATCATCAACGACTTCGCTTTCTGTCGACATCTGTGGCATAGCTCTTAGGGCTAATCCTATTGAGCCATTGTTGGTGTTGGTGTTGGTGCTATCAGGTATATATCCAAACGTTTTGAATACGGACTCTAGATAACCTAAATTTTTTAAGATAAAAAACAGACTTACAAGCGAAGTCATTACTAAAAAACAGTCACATGTGTTACCCCGTTGGGCCGGGCATGGATTCAACCCATTACATAGAAAGCATCTAAGTTTAGATGTGATGATAAACATTAGGCAGATCGGTATCAGTGATAGAATTTGGAGGCAAAAGAAGATCAGATTGTATATGGACTGTAGGATCATTCTTAGAATATTTTCAATCATGAGGATCATAGCATAGATGAAATTTTATTCGTCCATGATCATAGTCATGAAGATCCTTATTAGCATTTGGAACATGCATATGAATGTTTGGAGAATGGAGTGCAGAGTTCGACACATTGTGGCAGATTTTCCTGCAATGCAAAATAATGATTAGGTAATTTATTGCATTCATTATCTACATTACAAATCATAATCGTAAGTCCTTTTCGGCCATGAACTCGGACGCAACCTATCTTTCAGTAGGTAGGTCGGTACCTACCAACTATATTTTAAAATAACTTGTGTTTTGAGCTTATTATTATATGAAAGTAAATTTTGTAGGTAAGTATGAGTTGTTCCTAAATGAATAAATAATCGAGCAGTTACTAGTTACAAATCTTGGTAAAATACCTTTTAGAGGCTGACTCTTTGGGTAGATTTCAGGAACAAGTAGGTAGGTAGGTAGGTAAGTAAGTAGTACCTACCTTAGATACTTATCTTAATTACCTATATCCTAATTAGAAGTTTAGTGCAGGCAATACTGTGGAGTGGAGTGATATGATCCTACCTAATTATAATGATGACTAGAAAACTGGTACTTAGAGTAGACTGATACCAACCTGGATTTTTTCTTAATGAAAAGACTGTTATTTTCTTCTTAGGCAAGCAAGTTAAAACAGGTAGTAACAGACTTTCGCTAAAGTCGACGTGTGTCCAACGTTGTGGTCACTGAAAACTGTAGGTATTACGAATATAACTTTGTTTATTTGTTTCCGATCTTTTTAACTTCGGAGTATTCTGTGGGTCTATTCAACTTCTTATGTCGCAGATCGCGGCATTTCTATTATAGACCTCAATGCTATTTGCGTCAATGAAGTCGGCATTATACCGTAATACCTCTCGTCTAAACAGAGACTATTCTCAGTCTACGTAGGTACCTAACTTCTTGTTAGTGTATCTGTAGAAGTTTAGTTTGATTTTTAGTTTGTTTTTTTCTAAGGCTACCACGCTATTTAGCACGCAACGCAACATAACGTGTGAAAAAGCGCTATTTTCTTTGAGTAATGAAGTGAATTATCTAATTAATATATAAAACCCTCTTATGTCAATTCACGTTATATTAATATGTCTGTCTGTCTATATGTCAAAAAAGTGCTACTTATAAGCTTTCACATGTTAACTGTATTTTATTCCTACTTCCTTGTGGATATCGTTGCTAAATTTTTTTGGGTTTGATATTTTTGGGGTAGATAAAAATAACGCTCAATACAAATATGGCCGCGCATGAGCTAGCGACAAACACGGTATCTTATTTCTGTGTTTTCGGACTCATTAATTTTCCTTGTTTATCGTAACTAAGTATTCCCGTACGTTTTAGGAGTCTGTTGCGTCCGAGTAATCGAAATTTGGAACATGAGGGGATTATTCTGAATTAGGTACTTCATCATCATCATCATCATCATCATCAGCCTATAGCAGTCCACTGCTGGACATAGGCCTCCCCCAATGAGCGCCATAGCTTAATTAGGTACTTAGTTGAAACAAAACACACATAGAAATTAAAACAGCAATTTAATCTACCAATAATCACTTAAGCATAACATACAAAAGAAATTTTAATAAAGTGCAAGGTACATTCTTTACTTGAATGATATAGCCGAGTCATTAAAATAGAAAATAGAGCATTTAGGCTTTGAATTTATGAATTTCCTAACGTTCATTGTTTCGTGCTAATATTAAAAGCAAGCGTTTTATAGGCCCACCAAGATTTTTCTAGAGCGTTATGCTCTAGCGTTTCCTCCGGTACACCGCTCGTACTTATTTATTTAGTGCTGTAGAAACTTACCCCTGACACAAAAACTTTTTAAATTTAAACAACCGCTTAAATTAAAACCGTCTAGGCACATCGAATATACACGTCGACACTCGGAATTTGACAATAAACTGCTTAGCCATTATTATCATTCTCGTTATTTTTATACAGGGGTAAGATCGGTCTCAGATTTTCTTGGTGGGATTATAATAATCACGCGAATCTCGGCTCAGTTAGTTAAATAAGTATGCAGAGTATATGAACAGAGCCTCCTTTGTTCTTGATGTGCTCATTAATAACCCGTCTGAAATTTACGTTATTTATTACACTTATTACGTCCTAAGAAAATTGCCATGGAAATTTAGCTCAGAATGAAAATCGTGTGGTCAGCTAACTGAGCCTAAGATCGAGTGGTTTACAGTTTGAAGGCCTGACGCATCATCAGGTCGAAGTAACAATCGTTGTCGATGGAGACGCTCAGACCGCTGTAGTAGTTCATAAACTCCTCAAGCGTCACCTGAAACAAGTAAAATTATTATAAATGACGGGTATTATGGGAATAACTATGACTGCGCTCATTATGGGAGGCCCCCATTTATCTAAATATTTATTAAAGTACCAATCCCGTCCCCGTCTTTGTTCCTTCATATCGTCCTTTCTAAAGTGGCCGGGAAGAGATCGCTCTTAGCAATAAAGCCGCCCTTTATACTTCCTTTATTCTTAGAATTTATTGCTATTGGTTTACACTACCTTTAGTGTAATGCTTTATGTTTTTGCCATAGTGCTTCCGGAGGTTTCTTACCTTCCCATCCACAGTTCCGCCATTCTCGAAGGTGGCGAGGAACTTTGTCATAGTAGATTCTCCGGACTCCTCTCCGCTCATGTATCTGGAGAAAAAAATACTTATGAAACTTCTTTGTACAGAAAATCCGTAACGATATTGCTTCATTAAAAAAGACATGTAAGAATAAGCAAATTTCAAACAAGGTGGCACCTTAATAGGCTAGTGTCTTAAAAAAATCCACTAAGTCCGTCAGTTAGATTATTAGAAGATATTGGACACGTGTTTTTTCTTTCCGTGTCAATTAAACAAAAAAATATGAAGATATAGCCAGTTAAAGTTCCGCGTGACGTCACGTCTTGCTACACTTTTTAGCAAGTTGTGACGTCACGAGCCCCCCCACTTCTAAACTTTGACGCGCTATATTTTTGTAAGTATTTACACACGTAAGTATTGTGTGATATACCAGTGCAGTGCTTCTGAATACACACTTCCCAGGCTGTCTTGTCACAGACACCAACACATGGGAGGAGATATCAGAGCGCACGTCCACCGACCAAGACTGGATAACAGCCCAGAATATGATAAACCGTGAAAAGGTAATCTGGGCAATCAACAGCTTCCTTCCCTTCAAAGCACCAGGACTGGATGGGATCTTTCCAGGTATGCTCAGCTGGTGCAGTGGCTTACTAGCAGACCACCTAGTGAAGATATTCAGGGCATGCATTGCCCATAGATATATACCTCACATATGGAGGGAAGTGAAGGTAGTATTCATACCTAAACCAGGAAGGAGTGACTACACCCAACCTAAATCTTTCAGACCTATAAGCCTGACATCATTCCTTCTAAAAACACTAGAAAGGCTTTGTGACAGAGAAATAAGAGACACCACACTCTACCACAACCCTTTACACTCTCAACAACATGCCTACAGCAAAGGCAAATCAACAGAATCCGCCTTACATAGCGTAGTCTCACGAATAGGAGGTGGATTATCATCAAAACAACCTACACTGGCTGCCTTTATAGACATTGAAGGAGCTTTTGACAAGACCAACTTCACCAGCATATACAGAGCCCTTACCAGATATGGTGTAGCGCCGACGCTGGCCGAGTGGATAAACAACATGCTCCAACACAGAGCCATACAAGTCAAAATCAACGAAACCACAAGAGGTGTAGTCGCCAGAGGCTGCCCCCAGGGGGGCGTCCTTTCGCCCTTGTTATGGAACATAGTTGTAGACGAGCTAATTCGCAAGCTCAACGGTCATGGTCTGGTCACGGTAGGATACGCGGATGACCTCGCGATCCTCGCGACCGGCTGTTTTGAGCACACACTATGCGACCTGATGAAACTCGCCTTCAAAACCATTGAAACATGGAGCAACGATCACGAACTGACAGTAAACCCAACAAAAACGGAACTGATCATGTTCACAAACAAACGACAACTGGGTAATATAAAAATCCCAAAACTATTCAACACAGATATAACGCTAAAAACAGAAGTCAAGTACCTAGGGGTCATACTAGATAGCAAACTGCTATGGAACAAACATCTTGACTACAAACTCCAGCGTGCGACCGCTACTCTCTACCAATGCAGCAGAATGCTAGGGAAAACTTGGGGACTTTCACCGAAAATATCCAAGTGGCTCTACACTGCTATCATCAGACCAACATTAACCTACGGAGCGATAGTTTGGTGGACTAGAACGGAACTGAGCACCGTGGTAACTAAACTACAACGCTTTCAAAGAATGGCATGCTCCGCGATAACAGGATGCATGAGATCCACACCAGGCGCTGCCCTAGATATAATTCTAGATGTAGCACCTTTAGACCTCTACATACAACAAGAAGCCACGATGTCGGCTCTAAGACTACACAACACAGGCCTCTGGGGAATCACAAGTAGTCCTCATGCGCAGATCATGGACAGGGCCATAACATATGAACCACTCACAGCGGCCCCTTGTGACAGAATGGCCAACAAACCAATACTAAACAAACACTACCAAATACAACTATACGAGGACCAAAAAGATGAATCAGGTACCCACGAAGTCAGAATTTACACAGATGGCTCCAAAACCGAAACCGGTACGGGTGCCGGGGTTCACTCACTGGACCTCAACATTAACATATCAATAACGCTAGGAACGCATAGCTCTATATTCCAATGCGAATGCGTAGCAATAACACAGGCAGCGACAGCCGTACAGAAGAGAGGAATCAAAGACCAACGTGTACGCATCCTCTCTGACAGCGCAGCCATACTCAGAGCCTTGGAAGGAAACAGCTGTAGCTCCAAGCTCGTTTACGAATGTCACTCTGCTCTGGAAAGGATATCCACTGAAAACCGGATCATCCTACAATGGATCAAAAGACATAGTGGATCGCTAGGAAATGATGCTGCGGACGAACTGGCACGGAGAGGATCGGCGACAACCATAGAAGGACCACCGCCATTCCTACCCCTGCCATTTTCTCTGCTCCAGACATGGACCAAGCTCAGAACTAGAAATACACATAACGAACGATGGACTAGCCAAATCAATTGCAGACAAGCAAGGACGGCACTCCCATCAACATCACCGAAGCTAACAAAACGCCTACTAAATCTGAATAGATCGGACCTACGTGTCCTTGTGGGAACACTAACAGGACACTGTCCACTAAACAAACATTTATTCACCATCGGAGCGACGGATAGCCCTCTCTGTAGAGGATGCCTCAGCAACGACGAAACAGCCTCCCACGTAATCCTGGAATGCGAGGGAGTACTAGAACAACGTATAGAAATCCTCAACTTGCCGAGGTCGCTCCGCGAAGCCTGTGAAGACCCCAGGAAGATTCTGCGCTTCTGGACGGAGCTAGGCTGGCTATGCTAGCAAACTCTACGCATAAAGGACCAACTGGAGTCCAAATGCGGAAAATGGAGTACCCCCACCTGAACCTGAACCTGAACACGTAAGTATTTGACAAAAGAAAAAATACTTGTCCAATATCCTTTGATAATCTAACTGACGGACTAAATAGAAAAATATATTTTTTACCCAGGATACTACCCTTCTACTACATCAAGGCCGCCCAATAGATTTGCCAGGTGGGCTATTTTTTTTTTATATGTTACGCCGGTCCACCACATCACATTACATTGTCGTGGTCACAGAATTACTCCTGTCTGATGACTCTGTCATCTCGTGACCACGACAGTGTGTAAACCTGTTGATACGTCGGGTAAATTGTTAAATAAACGCGAAAAATAAAATACCGGTTGTATTAATACTTATAATTATGTGTTCAGAACGCGTAAGTTTAAAAATATTGAGTAAGTCCATTATGAAAGCGTAACTAACCTCGGGTTCGAAGTGACGGCATAGACTCCCTTGATATCATCGATGGTGAGAAGCCCATCTCCAGTTTTGTCCAGCTTCCGGAAAGCCTGCTCGACAATCGATCGGCGGGATTCGGACATTGGGGGCTGGAAACGAAACAATATTCTTGTTATACAATAGTAATGCTAAACACTACTTGTAATTTGAGCTCTTTATAAAAAGATAATTCAGAGTTATTTACAAAAGTTGTACATTGAGAATGCCTAGAGATACAGATATTCTATTTCACGAAGGTTTCACCGACGAATTTTCTGCGGTTAGTTGCCTTGTGCTGACATTTTGTGCGGACGCACTCGGAAACACTAGTGACTCGGACCGCGTCGCGATCAAGAGTAGACTGAGTGATCGAGAGTGCTCCCATGGTCACGCCAACTAACTCAATGTGCTTGTGCACGTCTCAACAAAGATCAAACCTTCTTAGTGAAACAGAATATCTGTATTAAATATTGTTCTTCAGCTGGCTCCGCGTGCGGAGCGGACCCATTTAGGACTCCGTTCAACTCGCAAGAATAAACTGCATACCTACTTGTCTTTCCACCAGCAAATAATCGAGCAGAAAGGACAGAGCACGCAGAAATCGGTGATATCGACGCTCCGCTTACTCATCTCTCATCTATTTGTAATGGACATTAATAGACTAAACTCTTTGTTGGTGGAAACTTAAACCTATTTCCTTTAAAGGAGTCTGCGGTGCGGAAATGGTAGGCGGGACCTACCATTTCCGCACCGCGAAAGGGGTTTCGCGGCGGAGACTTACTCAACTCACACCTGCAACACTGTTATCGCGCAACACAAAAATAAGAATTCAATTATGGGCTTTAACTAAGTGCTTAATGCAGATGTATTTTATTTTCAGGGCATTAGATAACAGACAGCTCGCAGGTCACTCGTTCGAAGCTTGTAGGAAGCCATTGTCAATGTATTTAAAGATAACTAGTTTCAGGCCTTATTTTTATGTCGTACGGTAGCGGTGTTGGATATTTGTGCTCAGCCTTAAGAGGAGAAGGACGAATTCTCCATACAAACGTAATACCAAAATTATTTTTAATTAAAGCATATTTCCACTATAATATTTCATGATTTATATTTGAATAGTATTTATCTAGGTATCTGGTTATTTTTTTTTCAATTTACGTACCTAAAATTCAATGAAAGCCAATCGCATTTTGCACATTTTTATGCGAAAATGGACAAGTTTTCTTCTTATTTGTTTCGTTTTAAAAACAACAATATGTTATGCGTTGTTTATTAAGGAACATAGCTTATATTGCCTAGTAACAGAATAACAATACTATGTGAAGAATACAAAAAGTTTTCTGTCAATGGAATCCAACCAAATTCATACCAAACTTTGAACGGGTAATATTGCTATCGTGCACGCATGGGGCGGGGCGCCGCTCCATGCGTGCACGATCAAAAATCGCTCCGAATATCGCTGTCCCTGTAAAGGTTAAACAGGGACAGCGATATTCGGAGCGATTTTTGCAAGCGCCTCGAATTGAAGTTGGGAGCGAGGGTCGCAGGACCCTTAAGCAGTAGGTGCACTGTGATGTTTAATCTCAAGGTACTTACTCTTATCGCCTTGAGAAACTCATCGAGGCTGATCGAACCGCTGTCGTCCACGTCGAACGAATGGAACAACGACTCTGCGTCCTGGAATAAAGAGATTTACAAGGTTACATTGTATCTTGAAATATTATTATATATTTTATTTTAGGCCAGCTAATTCGATAATAGATAGATAATGCTGTGTGAATTGTCCAGCAAAAAAAAAAAACAAAAAAAAAACTAAGGCTGTAGACAGACGGACCGCATTTCAATTGCAATCCAACCGCAAATTTGCAGTTTGAATGCAGTTGACACGAGTGCAATAGAACTGCAATCAAACTGCGCAGTTGGTTTGCAGTTCTATTGCAGTCGTCGTGCAGGTCACGTGCACTGCACGCCGCCTACTGCAAATTAACTGCAATCGAACTGCGCAGTTGGTTTACAGTTCATTTGCAGCGTGCAGTTCTGAAATGCGGTCCGTCTGTCTAGAGCCTAAGTGGCTTCGCGCGCGTCACTAAATGACACCATTCGTTTCGGATTTCTGAGAAATAAATGTCTGAATCATTTTCAAAGTAACGTCACCGAAAGAACGGACCGACCGTCCTTCGTCTTGTGCGATGCGACGTCAACCGCCTACTTCGTTCGTTTTTCGAAGTAGACCTCCAGCACCAGCAACTCGCATATTGTCGCTTTACTTACTTTCAACATATAACAGTATAGGAGTCAATTTCGCAATTATGCGTCGGAGAATTAAAATGGGCGACCAAGCCCTAACCATTCCAACTTAGGTACCGGACTACGACATTTGGTGATTGACAGCTGAATTTCTATAGCTGTGGTTGCGTGGTCGGGGTTGATCAATGGGAATCATCAATCCCGTCTTTTATCTGATATCCTGAGTACTTAATTAAACCATTATTTCGCATACCGAAAAGCTGTTATTAATCGAATTGCGCGTCAAGAAATGTGGTCACTCGAAACTGGAGAATATGCGTCTTTGTTTTGACTTATGCTACTGATAATGTTAAACGGAATCGAGCGAACTCAAATTATAACCTGCGTACTTAAAGAATGGGATAGAGAATGACGTCATCGCCTAAGCTGTCCTGCTCAGTTTGAATCCGATCTAACACTAGTATAAGTTGTGTTATGGTAAAGGCAACATGTCGTGATATTTTATAGATAGACATTTATCTGGGCCCTAATTACACTAAAATAATCGCTTCACCATAACAATGGCATCGTCTCAAGATGTCACATGAAATGCATTTTACTGTTGATGAAAGAAATACAGATTGAGGGACGCGTGCCAAACGTCATGGTTGAAACCATTCATCAATCCCTCCGTGCAAATAGAACCCGCACCTACTATCTATGAGGCTACCATGCTATTTAACACATAACGTAACGCGAGTTATCAGCGTTATTACGCAAATTTTAGTGCCGATAACGCGTGTTAAGGCGCATTTTCACTATCTATGCATGATTTTGCGACGATACCATTGTCATAGTAAAGCGATTGGTTAGCAGAGTTCGGTCTTTGTATAAATACCTACCTCTGGGATCAGATCTAGTCCAGTTTCTTTGATTCCATTCAGGAACTCTTCTTTATTCAGGAATTTGCTACCGTCGTCGTCCATTCGACGGAAAACCCTAAAAATAAAAACGTTTTTAGTAAAGTTTTTAGCAAGACGTTAAAACGTAATTTATTACGTATGATATATGTGATATTAGCTGCGCCCCGCGGCTTCGCTCGCGTAGATCATCTATGTATCAAATGGTTTATAAATCTTCCTCTTGAATCACTTTATCTATTAAAAGAGCACCAAAATCCGTTGCGCAGTTTTAAAGATTTAAGCATAAATACAAACGTACGTACCTAACGAATACATCCGACAGAGAACCAAAGTTATCGACAAAGCTCTAAGAATTAGCAAGCTGAAGTGGGCCGTGGGCCAGCTATATGACACAAAGAACTGACAACCGCTGGGCTAAACGTGTTCTTGAATGGAGACCGCTACTCGGCAAAAGTAGTGTAGGAAGACCTCTGGCCAGGTGGGATGACTACCTGCGAAGGACTGCGGCAGATGCTGGATGCGTCAAGCTGAAGACAGGGCGCTATCGCGATCATTGGGGAGGCCTATGTCCAGCGGTGGACTAACGCTGATGATGATAAGCATACATAGGGACAGACAGACAGCGGGAAGTTTTGTTTATACTATGTAGTGATACATTACCTCGCAAGTCCCAGAATGCCCGCACAGCCGCGCGACAGGCACAGCAGGCGGAGTTTCTCCAACGGGTCCGTGGTCCCGGAGACGGCTCGGGCGCTCTTCTGCATCAGCTCCTCGTCCACCCTGGAGCTGGCAGATTGGGGTCTGTGCCATGCTACTGCAATGTAGAAAGATACTGTGTAAACAATACATTTTGTGTTCATCGATATCTCCGTCAATTATAAACCGAGATTTTTAAAATGCTTTCACTATTGTCCTACTAATATTATAAACGCGAAAGTTTGTGATGTATGTAAGTACGTTTGTTGCTCTTTCACGCAAAAACTACTGAATTGATTTTGATGAAACCCTACAATAATATAGCTTACATATCAGAATAACACATAGGCTACAATTCATTAAGATATATTGAATATTATCAAAAATATCTATCACCACGCGGGTGAAACCGCGGGGCGCAGCTAGTATATAATAATCTCCAATTGGTCCCATAAAAACATAATTTCCGAGGGATTAGGTTTTTATCCCGTCAAACTGAAAAACAATATAATTCTATAGAAAAAATCACAACTAGCTTACAACAATTTTGCTGACATATTCGCCTTTAAACAATTTGAGGTGGTCCAATAAAAGTTTGATCCTCGAGGAATTGATATGTGCGTGGTTACGGTATCATACAACATACCAAAGTATTATGACAACATAATATTCACATCACTTGCAGAAAATGGTTTCCATGGCAACGGGCATAAACAAAGAGGGCTTTTTCATTTATGGTTCACATCACTTGCAGAAAATGGTTTCCATGGCAACGGGCATAAACAAACAGGGATTTTTCATTTATGGTGACATGACATGTTTTATCCATGTGTCATTCATCACTACAGAAGGTACCTTCCTAAATACTTTATTGTAGATCATAGTTAATTCTAATGTAACTATGTAGTATGTAGTTATGGTACATTTTGTTTTTACTTTCATATAAGGTTTAATTAGTTCAATTCATAAACTAATCTTGAATCTCTGATCTTGGAGGTGCGCTGAGAGACATCCCTTTTAGAATTACAACTTTTGAAACTATCATGGTTACTAACATGAGGGTTGGTATGTTTGCCAATAAAAACTTACTCCTGCCTAGTAATGCCTATAATTATTCCGTGATCATGGTGCCAAAATATAGGTAAACTCATCATCATTCATTGATTGGCTTTCTCTAAACAGAACTTGTCAGACAGCTTGGAATAATTAACATTTGTATCACAAACTGCAGAGCCCGCAGCTTTCATAGTGTGGATGCTGCTGAACATCATTGCAGTCATGCCACAGCAGTGAAACCATTCTCATTATGGGTTTCACGCCGTGTTCCGATGTTCCTACAAATGATGCGGGGAAACAGCTCTCTGATAAAAGCTCTATTGCGCGCGGAAAGCAGCATTGCGCAGTCTAAGGGTGTACCAACCAACACCAGCAATAAGAGAAATAAATCTACAAGCAGTATCTATCTATGTTTTTCGCGTAAATCATTGATCAAAACATCTTCATCATGATCTTTATCTGTAAATGAACAAACGGCAGCACCGGCGCGGCGCGGCGCGCGGGGGGCGGTATGTTTATGTTTAGAAAATGCATGGGGTAAAAAATGTACCCCTATTTTTTGTAGGTAAAGCTTCAATAGAAGATGTAATTGTTTATAACCGTCTTTGTATTTATTATTATAATCTACCAACGTTAGAATAAGCTATGTAAACACTGCATTGCGTTCCGCAGATAAACAAAAAAGTTTAGGATGATTGAAACTTTGTTTTTTGTAAACTTAAGTTATTTTTTGGAGAAAATGCCATTAATTGCACATTTGCAATGCTCATGCAAAATTCAAATAAACGATTGGGTTGTGAATAACATCAGGGTCTGTCAAAACGTAAGTAGGTACCTACATAAATCGGTTTTTGCGCAGTGAAAGGTAGTTCCATGAATCAAAGGATTCTCGACTTCAATAATGTTCAAATTGCTGAAAGCAATGACTAATTTCTTCACGTATTTCTGAATGTTGTAGATAATTTCAACAAAAGAATCATAAGTACTGAGCAAACTTACCATAAGAGTTCGTGTTAGGCTTACTGTGATACATTGTTCATAGATTCACTATCACAACACTTCTTACAAAAATAATACAACGTGCGTCCGTTTCAGCAATCCGGCGGCGGCGTTTTGGGAAACATTCGGCACGTAGTTGAGCCTTGAATAATGGACGTCAACTAAAGAAAGTTGTGGGGGAGGGGAGGCAGGGAGCCGAGCAAGGAGGGAGGGGTGACAGGGTAAGGAAGGGTAGGGAGGGGAGCCACTTGAGGCGGGGCGGCGCGGTGCTGCCAACTCAATATTCAGAGAAATCTACATGCTGCTAAATCCAACAATTATTTACAAAAATCCGGATTTAGGAATGAAGTTTGCGCTCTAAGTCCTATTATTGCACCAATTTCCAACCCGGCTTGGGTTGGACAACACATGGGCTCCAATTTAGCTAAAAAGTTTGTTTATTTTACTTATTAGTTCTGATTAAAGAGTAGCCTAGGTAGGTAATTATTTGGCGACGAGCGAGATGAAGACTTTTCATTAGAGACTTTTCCGTTCAATTTTAATAGATTTATGAGGAAAGTCTTTACACATCATCATTTTTCAACCTATGGTTTCTTTAAGTAAATAGCTAAGGATTAGTAAATTCTGGGGTTGAAGTGGGTGGCGCGGGTCAAGGCTGTGCGGGGTCGGACGTGGACGAAGCAAAAAGATTCAGGGCAATAGTCGAATTAATAAATGAATCTACCTACCTGTCACATCAGTAAAATAATGTAGGTAGGTAAGGGGTACCAAGTGTAACATAATAGTGAAAATAATGAATAGCAAGGTTGCAATTTTTTTAATGCTGTAGGCTAGCTACACCGAGTTTTACGGTCAGTTTCTTTCTGCTGCTCTTTATTTTGCTGCATTTCTGTGTCCGCAACAACATGCAACACCTTTCCGAAAAATGAGCAGAGGTAGAATAGAAAATCTAAGGCTAGGTAGGTATCTAAACTACCCAAGTAAAGTAACATTATGCACTGTGAACCAACCAATAGGTGGGTACCGGTCAAAGATCCCGAAAAATATTGGGGGTTTTTCTTCTTGGATCGCATCCAGATATCGACCAGGATGGCATACTGCAGTTAGTAAGGTTAGGTAGGCAGTGTAGGTACGTACCTACCTATCATTAGCAGTATGCAGCGTGTTTACGTAACTGTTTCATCACGATCTTGGGTGTCATTCGAGTCGCACTGTCCCATTTGTGCATGGGCACAGTAGACTTAATTTTACCTACCTATGTATGTACTAGGTAGGTACCCTAGTACCGTACCGCACCGGACGAAGGCAAACCGAACAGAAGAAGTGGGTTAAGGGCGGTAAGGTTATCAGTGACTCAAATTGTTTTCTTTGCCTTTCAAGGACACGGATTTGTACCTTTTATATTCTGTACCCTCTAGCATACTACTCTACTACACTAGCTAGCTCAATCGCAATAGATAGGTATGAATATAAATATTACCAGGTTTCAAGTTGCTATTTTTCACTACTATTTAACACGTTTACTGCGTGAGGTTTCAGAGATATATTTTAGCCAGTGCTATATCAGATGCGCATATGACCTGATCACCTGATGCAATGCATGTTGGTCCTGTCCTGCCGTGCATCATCGGGTCAAAAATATATGTACGGTAAACACGTAATTAAATTGTTTTTTAAAGGAATTATATATTTAGCACAGAAGTTACAGCCGATTGCTACTTCGAACTGCGACCTTTATTGGAGAAAGTCAGAACAAACAAGTGCTTACCTACAGCTAGAAGAAGAATGCAGATATAGCATCGATGAAATGATGGTAGCCTACATAGGAACCAGAGCCGGGAACAGGCGTCAGTATATGCCGAAGAAAGTAAAGAAGTGGGGCATCAAGCTTTTTGTTCGAGTTGGAGTTTCAGGAATTGTGTATGATTTTCAGTATGTTGATTGCAAATGGTTTTTTATAATATTTCTTTTATTTATTAACTAAGCTTAATAAAAATTTATGAAAATATACAAAATTTTGTTATTCTGCTATTTCTCTGCATGTAACTTAGGTGATACAAACTTTTGAATCGCTACTTCTCTAGATGTTGCGCAATATAACATCTCAGAAACATACAATTTCCAAAAACCTACCTACAATAGTTGGATTTTTTAAATACTTTTTTGACATCTTTGGTTACCATAGAAACATACTTTTAGCTGAAAAACATAAAAACTAATATTTTCTAAATACTAGTCATTTAAAATTATATTATATACATATATAGGTATCCGATCAAATAATAATAAAGAATGTAATTCAGCTACTAGGTATGTATTAATATTAAAGGTAGGTCCTTGAAGACCGGATGGAAGACGCACCTTTGTCTCTCATAGGTAGGCATAATAATTGGTAATTCTTATGATGGAATCAGAGCAAAACGAGGACGCAATAGAACGTGGAAACGATGTGGGTTGGGTAGGTTAGGTGTAGGTAGGTAACATTGGTATATTTGCTATGCTACACTTTTACAATCAATGGATTAAAATACGTTAAGTAGGTACCTATACCTACCTACAATTTGGAGGTATTTAATAAACAAACTATGTTGAAAAGATAAACAATACCTATGGTAACCTAGTCAACGACAAATTTTGCTAGACATTCATAATTTTTGTACATGTACCTATGTAGGTACATAAATAATAAAATAATAATAATCATTTTACTAATTTTAAACAAAATACCCCAATAAATTAACAATATAAATAGCGTTGCCGGTTTTTGTAGCTTATTTGACTCACTAGCTAGTACGTGCCTCGACTGCCTACTATAATGACATGTGATGTGGTAGTTCCAGCCTATACCTAACTATGTAATTGATTATAGAATGATGTCAGGTCGCGTGTTGTCCGTATGTGTACCAAAGTAGCGTGCTAGATATCCAATCCCTAATAATATCTACTACACCACTAGCGTGACGTAGCGTAGCTTCAAAACATGCTAATTTTAAATATCATTGTAGGTACCTACTACTTACCTATTTTGTGTATTATTACCACAGAACAATAATATCCTAACGGAATTATTACAGTTTCATAACATAATTATTATTATAAGCACTGTACAAAATTTATAATTAATAGGTTTACGTTTCATACGATTCATCCCATTTACTTACAGTTGATACCTACGATACTTTGCTACGTTGTTGTTATAGCGGCTAAACTAATATCCTTGTGTGTCAAGAGCATTTAAACTTTTAATAAAGTATCATTGATTCTTACATATAGGTACTCCAATACTTAACAACCACTACCTCTACTTGCTAACCATGGGATCGCCAAATTAACAAAACTATCTTATCATTTATCATAATGAAAATGAGATGAATAATACGAGTAAAGTTATTCTGTTCTGTATATCATGACGAAGTGAGAACGACGACAGGACACCAACGCCGCCGCCGCCGCACTGCCTGCCTGGCTGACGATACGGTAAGAAGTATAAGTGAGTGATTTTAGTTTACTTATAGGTACCTACCTACTTACACTTAACGAAAAGATCAAATTGTATTGTTTTCTTGACCAATATTATTTTGCTTCGCGCACCACATTTCTATTTTGACATTTATTTATAGAATGTGAAAATACCATGACTTGTATCGTTAATAAGGAAATCGATTAACCCGCATAGAGCAACCAGCAGTTTTTACCATATTAACATAAAACAAGAACAGCCGCGCCGGTTCCATTCAATATTATCACTAAAGCCAATTTGATGACAATAATTGACTCAATTTTGTGGATAAAAGTTTAATAAGAGCCTTCTCTAGCTTATTATAATAGTGGATAATATCGTGAAAGTAAAATCGGTTAGAATCTGACATTAATACGTACATCAGTGAAATATAACCAATGGCGACGATAGATAACGTTAGTTGGCTATATTGCATAACCGAACAAATAAAATAATAAAACCGACTCATGCAAAATTCAAATAAACGATTGGGTTGTGAATAACATCAGGGTCTGTCAAAACGTAAGTAAGTACCTACATAAAACGGTGTTTGTGCAGTGAAAGGTAATTCTATGAATCAAAGGATTTTCGGCTTCAAAAATTCAAGCACATTCAGTGATAAAAGTGCCTTTTGCAGGGTATTTTTCTTTAAACAACATAGTCTCTGAATCAATGGCAAGAAAAACCAAAGACAGAAAGGTGAGTGGAGTGGATAGTTTATGTGATGTAGCCCAACATCCAAACATGCCAGCTTATTTCGGTAAAATGTAGCTTCCATTTGATCGAAATAAGATTTTTGCCAATATGGAGCATGCTTGTTTACCTCATACTGCGTGGTTTACCTTCATCGGGCAATGAGCCCGTTAGACACGGTAATAAATATTAAAGTTTTTTTTATTGCACGTTCATGTTTTACAAACCAAATCTTACCTGAATCCATGTTAATTTTTTCACCTTTTGGGGGTTCAGACGAGTCGTAGTTGAAGCAAGCTGTAACAAAAACAAATAAACTTGTAACTTTATATGTAGGTATAAACATATTATACTATCTATACTCATACGCACACATAGGATACGAATTATATAAAAAAAATCAAGAGAAACTCTAAAATACAGTGATCAATTCAATTTTTTTTCATTGAAAGTGATCGGTGTTTAACTTGGTAAGAGAGTACCTTGCCCCCCTTAAATAGGTGTTAGGTATAATGGTATAATATATAATAGTATTTTATTTACCATGATCTCGGGCCATAAAGTGACCCGGTCCTTTGGAAGGCTTGCGTGGGGCCGAAGCCAACAGCACAGAGGCCCTTTGAGAAGTTAATCTAAAGGCGATGGCTACACATAGCGGGTATCATCCTCGGGTGCACAATATGATACACCCAAAGATGGTATCCACCAGGTGTAGAGACTATTGCAAATAAAAATGAAAGAAATAAAACCAGGCTATTGTGATGGATGGATGGACTGGGTAATCGGGCTATAGGGGAGATTGCGGACGTCTGCCATAAACAAGTCAATTATAATGTTAAGAAGAGTGGCAGACGGTGGCTTGCCGAATGCTGGATGGGTTCCTTAAAAAGCCGGAGTAAATTACCGGAGAGGAACAACATCGGCGCAAACGACTGAGGGGTGTCGAGAGGTGCGGCCCCGATTTCACCATCACGAAGACTGCTCGTGAGCGGGTTTCCTCGCTATTAGGTACGCCATTAGACACTTCCACCTCCGAGTCTACATCCTAAGATGCAATATATATATATTATAGATAGTATATATAGTTTATTATAGATAGTATTTTTATTATTATTTTGGTTATAGTGGCAATAATATTATATATTATGAAGGTATCATCATAATTATAGCACACTCTGTGTAATTTTTAGCCTTGGTAAACATAGACCATAAAACTACAGAAAATATGTTTTTTTACATGGGCTGAACTTTAATGTTTTATTTTATACTAGCTGCGCCCCGCGGTTTCACCCGCGTGGTGATAGATATTTTGGATAATATACTATATGTATATTATCTTTATGAATTGTAGCCTATGTGTTATTTTGATATGTAAGCTATATTATTGTAGTTTCATTGAAATCCATTTAGTAGTTTTTGCGTGAAAGAGTACCAAACCTCCATCCATCCATACTTACAAACTTTTGCGTTTATAATATTAGTAGGATTTTTTTATTATATACTATAACAACTTAAACTGAAACACCTTTCAAACTATAAAGTTGGAAACCCCTGTTGGTTGCTCAAATTACACACCCCCAAAAGCACATGCCAAAAGGCAGCCATGTTCAATAAGGGCACTACACCTAAATCAACAATTTAACACCATTATTACTTTCACACCATTTAAATTGGAATAGGTGTGGTGTGGTGCGTTGGAGGGTATAATCGGACGCGGGGTGAACGCCGCCGTGTGAAATTAATTCTATAAACTACTCCAACTGACCATTTGCCTACTATGAAAGCATAATTAATTAAAGTTAGGTAGATAAGTTACCTAGGTACATCTATAAAAATAAATAAAGTGGAGGTGTCTGTTGTCTAAATGAATGAATGAACCCAGGCAACCTAGGGATGGAAAAAAATTATAAAGTATACCTACCAAGAACTGGCAGAGCACAAACAAAGGTAGGTAGGTAGGTAGGTAGGTAGGTAGGTAGGTAGGTAGGTAGGTAGGTAGGTAGGTAGGTAGGTAGGTAGGTAGGTAGGTAGGTAGGTAGGTAGGTAGGTAGGTAGGTAGGTAGGTAGGTAGGCAAACTTGACGGGGTTCGTTGAATTTGTCTTGGATTTGCACTTGCACAATGTGCATAATATTTTTTTTGGGAAGACTGTTTTCAAAAAGATTTATATTTATATAGATAAATAATCTACACGAGTGTTGATGCCGCGTGCACTACTACTCTATACAACTCGAGTCACGCAAAGTAGACAGCAACGTAAAGAAGATAACCATACCTACATTATCATACCTACCAATTGATTTTTGCTTGTACGAGTATGTGTGCGTGAATGTAGTATAACAAAGACTAACTGTTCAATAAAATATTCAAAGCATGTGTTGTGTAGTAGACAAGCTACCTGATGGTATACCTGGCTGTATAATTAGCGTGAGAAGGTCGAACGAAGCAAATCAATAAGGGTGTTGGGGTGGGGGTAAACGCACAGAAATCAATCTAGGTAGAGGTAGGTACTTTACAAATAAACAAAATTGAAAATAACAGCTTTACCAACTTGTAGCCCGTTGTTTGCAAATACTAATTATATCATTTTTTTATTATTATATTATAATTATAAATAATGCTGGACAATTCACACAGCATTATCTAGCCCCAAGGTAAGCAGAGCTTGTGTTATGAGTACTAGATAACTGATATACATATTACAATACATTACATAGATAGATATTTTTTTATTATACATAGAAAACGACCAGAACACCCGGAACAAATATCTGCAGATCGTACACACAATTGTTCCGAGGCGGGAATCGAACCCGCAACCTGTGTCGCAGGCGGACCTTCGCCCACCGCGCCACATCGGTCGTCAAATAAATGAATAAATTTACTAAATAAATTTCCATTCTGCCTACTCTCGGGACGGGAACGGGACTAAACGCAAAAAATAAAAAAAACTGATAAATTGTTTATTCCACGCGGGCAAAGCTGCCACAGCTTTGAAGGTTATACTTATTACGGTAAGTATAACAAAGACTTAACTGTTCAATAAAATATTCTAAGGATGAAGGTATTCTATATTATTAGCCTCAGAAGGTCGAAACAAATCAATAAGGGTGAAAACTATTAAACGTAATTAATAAAGTAAGCCGAGGACATTATTGCTTCACGTATTATAAATTTAAAACTAAGTAGGTAGGTAAGTACAAAGTAGGTACACTACCTTACCTATCTCATAATGAACTCCTAGCTGAAATTTCGACCGATGACAATGACAATCATATGTAATGTACCTACCTACAATGTACATTCTCGGAATGTATGTAGGTAAGTGCGTACCCAGGGACGAGCTGTGCATACCTATGTATCTCGGAAGGCAATTTTCGAAGGCTACCTAAACTATTATCTTCCTACGCGGCTAAACAAACACACAAACAGAACAATAAAGCCGCTCTCCCACTGCGCCGCCGCGCCGCCCGACGACGCCGGCGCCGCCCCGCCGCCGCCTAAAATTAGCGTAATAATGCTGATAACGTAATGCGCGTTGCATTAAGTTATTTGTAAAATAGCGTGGTAGCCTTGCTGCAGTGGAAACGTAGACCCACGTTGCAGCGTTATTGTCAAACAAAGAAACCGACGACACGCTGCAGCTGCTAAAATTCGGCGGCGGCGGCGGCGGTGGGACAGCGGCCTAAAGTCATAGTCTGTGACATTTAATTGGGATTAATTTAGGTCTGAGTCTGAGTCAGCCTACAAAGATTACGCAGTCGAGGAAAAAACCTAAGGTGTGATTGAGAGTCATCTGGCTGGATGGACTGTATTTGCTAGCTTTACCATGCCATGCAACATCTTGCGAAATTCCAAGTAAATTTTGACTACACATTTTTTTTTCTAAATGAGAAAACTCTAGCATAAAAATGATGCCTCTGTACGATTTAATATAAAGGTAACAGAGTTAGCTTGGGTTATAGTGAGATATCACTTTTTCTACTAATGAAGCAAGAAGCGCCGCGGCCGCGCCCCGCATCCCATCCCATCGGAATAACCCTTTAGTTGGCCCTACTAAGGAAGGTAGATAACTAGTACCTAGTACCTACTTACAGCGACAGCCATCAGTAATCTACACCCCAAAATCATAAACCTCTTTCGCTGTCGGATAAAAGTATCTGCCTGAGGAAACGTGTCAATCTCTATAGTTCATCCCTAAAATACTTAAATGATAATGGTATTGGTTCTACTTGCTGAGCCTTGCTTTGAAAAAAAAAACATTTTATAGGCAGTTAAGTTTTTTAAAAGATGAAGACGTGCAGCGACGCCAAGGCAGGCCGAAGAGACGATGTCTTGCTATTCCACCCAGGATGACTGTAGGAGGCAGCTGGTGACCGCAGGTAATGGAACAAGAGGTTCAAGAGAACGCAAATGCGAGAGGCCTTTGCCCACCAGTGGGACTCATTAAAAGTTTAAAAAAATATAGGTATACCTACTATGTACTTGCACTAACCTGTATTTTATTTCAGACAATTGTTTTCCAAGATTCGAGGAGTCACCCGACTGTCACCGTTCGCCCCTGACTCGGCAATGATGACCAGACATTATTACCAACACTGTCACACGCGTGAAATATCGATCAACTATCCAAAAGCATGGCATTTACCGTTTAATTATTTATTTCTATTCAAGCAATCATGGGTCTAATTTTCCTTTAAAGAAATAATACAAAGGCTGGATAAGTGCATAATATTATTTTTTAGGGTTCTGTGTGAAGTGTTTTGGAACCACGATGAGAATGACCATGAGTTATTGGTAAGAAGAGGAAGCAGGGGTAATGGCATGGCGCTCCGCTCACTGGCAAGTCTGAATAAAAACGGGCCGTAGGTAGGTACATTATGTAAGGAACAAGCGCATAGCATTATCCGGCAGCAAAAAGCAAACTCAGTCAACTCGCAGCCCGAAACAGTTGCGCATACGTAGTCAGTGAGTGACTCATATTTTTGCAGTTTTTGTGCTCTTGATTTGGTTATTTTTTTTTGCCTCACCTAAAAATTGATTAGTTTTTATTTTCTTATTGTATTTGTTTGTTTGCCCTTTATCAGTGTCAGTTTCTTTAAATCTGTATCGTTAACGTTACCTATATAAACAGGCTTCCCGCGACACAGGCTTGTCTCGTGCGGGGGTCGCCAGAAATGTGTACATAATAATTACATTATATAAGTGAAATGACAAATAAATAATTTTGTGTTTTTTTGTATTTGTATTTTTGTGTTTCGGCCATTTTGGCCTTATTTCCAACAAGGTAAGTAGCCCCCCTACCTCTTTGTTTTGGATGACTCTTAATGGGTACAACTTTGAAGGATAATTGATTCAACTTGTGATCGAGAATTTTAATTTAATTTAAATTGGTAGCTTACCTAGTACCCACACTACCCATATATACTTACAGTGTAAGATTGAAAAATCCTTTGTTTATTCAATAGAAAATAGAACTGGATTTCACGTCTTATATTCAAACTGTATGCTGAGACCCCTAGAAAGGGGCAACTTTGTAGAGGCTATGAACATGAACCTATACCTACAAAAACGAACGAAGTACATACACCTATATACATTTTTATGGTACATGTGCAGTTTAAGGTTTGAGCAACGAACAGCACTAATTAATAGTGCAAATATTTAGCCACCTAACATACGCGTATCTATGTGGCTGTTATGTGTAACAGCCTATTTAGGTAGGGCAATCAAGCAACCATTATCCAATTTAATGATTGGTAGAAATAACCCACCTGGGTATAGTTGTCCTCCATAAGCGATTATCGATAACTCGGATGGGCATTGTTGGGAAACAGATTGGGAAAGTAGGTGGGTATAAAAATAAAATGTTTTTAGTATTTCGTCGAATCTTACCCGCCATTCCGGCGCTGCTCATTCTTCCCCGTGTAAAATCAATTTTGAATAGAATCAGTCACTATTAAAATAAACAAAAAATACAGGCTCAAACCTGTATTTTAATTAGAGCTTTTTGAAATCTATCACAAAATATTTCGAAATGGATGGGACCACAAATGCCAACGCAGCGATCATTTTTTTTATTTTGGGATTGGAATGCCACAAACATATATAAAACCTCATTGTCTACCCAGCAGACCTAACTACTTACAATCTCAATTCATAGATTCAAAAATGTAGACATCGAGGTATTTTTAGGGTTCCGTCTTGTTTTGTGTCCGAAGTGTGCCTCGTCTACCACTACTATTATGGTTCAAGAGAACGCAAATGCGTTATTGGCTTTCTCTTGAACCTTATTAGACACTTTAAAATTAAATTAAAACTTCGAAATTAATTTAACTTTCATCCATAGCCAGTTGAAATGTTGACAGAATGTGTAGGTAATTCTGAGCCACTATATTACCAATGAAAAAAATGAAGATAAAATTGATATAATTATTGATATAATTATTGATATAATTATTGATATAATTATTGATATAAATATTGGTTGTTTTGCTTGGCCTTCATTATTGTTGCACCTAAACTTGAACCGTACTTATAACCAAATCGAAAGTCTAATTTCGACATCAGTGGACTTTATGGCAGTTTGATATTTACCTACACAATAATATTTTTCTCCCTGTTGACCTTTTAACGTCTTAACGCTGAATCGATCATGGCAGGGAATAGGCGGTATCACGGGCAACACCATAATAGGTACCACAACTTTTATCTCGGAAAAGCACTTTTAACTCGCTGTCTAACATAAATTGGTACCTAGTAGTGGTAAATATCGAACTATGCCACGACGACGATGACGACGACGACGGAACCATTCATTTGTGCATGCTGACACGCACTTGTCCAGCTTTATTTACCGGTAACTAACGATAACCTTAAGTTGATGTCCGTTTTGTTTTTTTTTGTATAAATGTCATTTTCAATCAGTTTACTAAATTAATGGTGGTGGTGACATAGATCCACAGATCCACATATTATGTTTTATGTGGATCTATGCCACCACCACGAATTTTGCTTAATTTCGTAAACTATATATTACAAACCAAAATCCGCTTCTTGCCCTACACTCAAAATCGCTAATCATTCGAAATCCAAAAATCCAACGAAAAAAGTTTTAACTGCCGACAAACTAATGTCAAAGCCACATAAATGTCAATGTCAAAATAAAAATTGACTTTATGATGTATCCACCTTGTTGTATTTGTGGTCACTTCTAGCTTTTTTGTAAAAGGTCCGGTGTCAGATTTATTTTGCTGAATAAACGCAATAAATTGATGTAAAAGTTAAGTAAGTACCTAGTTATACGTCAGTCATGATGATGAAGTTGATTTTTAGTCAGTCTCATCTCAGTGGAGCTTTGCGATGTCCACTTCCTTTAAGGTTGTTTTTTAAACAATGAGTTCATCAAGAACTATGATTGCCCCCCCCTACCTGTGATTTTTAATAACTATGAGGGCCTACCGTATATGCCTATGGGATTCGTTACCAGTCTAGTTTCCTAGTACCTTGCCATTAAATTCCACCTTAACAACGTTAAAGAGAGCCTTTGGATTTGGAGTGTTGTGCTTGTGCAACGCCTCCAAAAATTGTATTACTTATTTAGCGGACGAACAAAGTTATTTCACAATATTATTACTTTATTGAAAAATATTTAGTAGGTGGGGTTTTTCATTTTTAGAAAAACGCCACATTGCGAAGTGGCAACACAAGTTAAATCAATCCAACCAATCCAATCCAACCTCCCAACCCAAATAAACATTGATCAAATTCTGTCAATTTCAAGCAAAACAAATCCAACACGTTTCATTACGTTACGTACGATTTGTTTATTTATCTCTTCAAATCTCTTGTACAGCAAAGAGTAGATATTTACCTTATCTATATAAACAGGGTTTATAGCTAAAAAGGACTGGTTCGTAATTAAATTAATATTATTTTAGCAAAAGGGACCAATCCAATTCAATCTATCTAGCAAATGTATATAATGGGTGGATAACAAAAGTAATTTATCATTTGTAATCTGTTATATTTCAGAAGCTTATTGAACCATGGCACCAGGCAAAAAAGGAGCCATCCATGGCAAACGATCTAATCACCATGTAAAGAAAGACTATGCTGAAACACTCAATGATTTGAGCTTGCAATCATCGGAGGACAGTGCTAGCGAAGGTAGCAGTTCTGAGGGTGAAGGGACTGAAGCCTCATTCCCTGTTAGCATGTGGGACTTGAACCATTGTGATCCCAAAAAATGTTCTGGCCGCAAACTTGCAAGACATAACCTCGTTAAGAATCTGAAACTTGGTCAACGGTTTCAAGGATTAGTGCTGTCACCTGTAGGCACTCAGTGTGTCAGTCCCAATGATAAAGAAATTATAGAAAAGTTTGGACTCGCTGTAATTGACTGCTCCTGGGCTAAAATTGAAGAGACACCATTTGGGAGAATGAAGTCTAACCACTCAAGGTTGTTGCCCTTTTTGGTAGCTGCGAATCCTATTAATTATGGTAAACCTTATCAATTGAGCTGTGTCGAAGCTCTGGCAGCTGCTATGTTTATTACTGGCCATAAAAAAGAAGCACAGTTTTATTTGTCAAAATTCTCATGGGGTCATTCATTTTTAGAGTTGAATTCTGATGTGTTGAACTTGTATGTGGCATGCACAGACAGCAAAAGTGTAATTGAGGCTCAGACTAAATTCTTGGAATCTGCACAAAATGAAAAAGATGATAGACCTATGTGGCCACCAAGTGAGTCTGAAAGTGAATCTGAAGAAAACTAGTGTCTTTAGAAGTTGATTATTACCCTAAAAACATTTTATAATAATATAATTAATAAATAATGTAAATACATATAATTTACGTGAATACATTTGATTTTGTGATAAGATCTCCTAGCCAACTAGCTTTGTAGAGTCTCTTCAAAAAGAGAACCATCGTAGGAATTGAGGTTGTGCATGTGCCAATTTACTACCTACTTTTGTTGCGTTGACAACACTGTTCTGTCATTGCCAGTGCGACTAAAAGTTTTTGATACTTGGTAGAAAGAAATCATGCATAGACACCAATTTTTGTCATCAATAGGTACTTGCTATTAATTATCTTCGCATAATGCTGATTAAAATTGGCTACCATAGCACTGCACAGGTGTTATGTGATGAATGTGATGAGCCAAAAATAAATGCATGATTCTACTTTGGTTTAAGTGCTAGCTTTAATCAACATTATTAAATTACGGACTTAAAAAATAAAACATGGAGACATTTTATCATTTTATTAACATTATCTTAATATACAGTAAAAATTTAC
Organism: Eupithecia abbreviata; assembly: GCA_943735965.1. NCBI lineage: Eukaryota > Metazoa > Arthropoda > Insecta > Lepidoptera > Geometridae > Eupithecia > Eupithecia abbreviata. The sequence continues at coordinate 7,977,199 of OX030979.1, read as the reverse complement.
AATTATAGATAATAATTTAATCAGTACCATAATTAAAATCTGAATCTAAGTATTCAAAGCTTATGTTTGAGCTAGCTTTGGAGCATTCACTATCGGACTCATCTGTTTCATCTTCGGATTCTGATTCTGTTACATTTATTATAAATTCTTGTAAATTGTCCACCAAATGGTCCTGTTCCCAATATTTTTCTTCAACATGTTTCACTTGTTCACATTCTTTTTGCCACTGAGCAGTAGTAATATTATTGAAGCATTCATTTATTATGGGCAGCAATTCCTTGGCTGATACATTAACATTCTTTGCTGCAACATCTCGTTTAACTAAACTCCATATTAATTCTATTGCATTCAAATCGCAATGATACGGCGGGAACTTGACAACTGTGTGACCATGTGCTTCAAGTAATTTATTTATTTTGTACACAGGATCACCTTTGTTATTTTTTATTAAATCGAATAATTCAGCTTTAAGTGCATTTTCTGGGAATGATATTCCTTTATCGTTTACCCATTCTTTCATTCTGTCTTTCTTGTCACTGTAATTTGGAGGTTTATTTAAACATACACTGTGATAAGATGCATTATCCATCAAAATCACCGATGGTTCGGTAAGATTGGGTATAAGTTTTTGTGTTACCCATTTTGTAAAGTTCTCATCATTCATGTCGTGATGATAATCTGCTGAAGTATTTTTACCCTTGTATGCAAGTAAACAGTTATCTACAAATCCATTCCGGGTACCAGCATGTACGATAATATATCTTTCACCCAGGGAAATGGCTTTAGATACCCCAGGTTCATTTGGGCCTTGCCAGCACTTGTTGACTTCATGCGCAGTATGGATGTATGTCTCATCTAAATAAACAATTGGTTTTTCTGTTTCTCTCAATCGCTTCATGGTCCGCAAATATTTGGCACGCCAAACCACAATATCATGTTGCTCTATAAGTATTTTTCCTTTTATCTGACATTTTTTATATTGATATCCCATTTCTTTCAAAACACTGTGCAGACTAGAAATTCCACCACCAAAATTTATGTCTTCTTTTAGTACTCTATGTAGCTTCCTCAGAGTCGGTACCTCTTTTTGAACAGTATAAAACTGTCGAATTTTGCTCCGTATGGCACATTTGTCAAAATCGTCCAGTATTATTGTCTTGGGCCGGCCTTTGCGTTTTTTCCCTGGAGTGCACCACACACCTCTATTTACAGCACCTTCTTTTTTAATTTTAGACACCGTGTCTCTACTAAGACCTGCAACATAAAATGTACATAATTACCTAGTTTAATATCTAAAAACGCAAAGTATCAATATGTGTTAGTCGTACACTACAAAAATAGGTCAGCTGAGGCTAGAATGATTACATTTCGTATAAGAAATCAATGTACAGTCCAAAAAACACCACAAGAAAGCTATTACATACCTGTCTTATTACTCTGAGTACATACCAGTCATTGCGGCTACTCGTTCCGTAGCTTTGTTCAGGTCGATGATTGGGCTTTTTGACGCTTTTTCGCGTTGACAAAACTGTATAACATTTTATATTATTTGCCTCACAGTGCTGCGTAACGTTTTTCCTCTTTTCGACATAATTATGCAATAATTTCCACAAAAAAAACAAGATCAACAATAATTTACCGAGTTGAAGTTGGCATATGACAGTTACATGATGAGACAGATGACACATCGATTGGGTTGCCATATAAAAATCTTAATGTTAGTTCACCGTAACACCACGACGGTTCTCTTTTTGTACAGACTCTACTCTCAAATACCCTCAATTTCCTTTCAGTCTCTTCTAGAATGTAATGTGTACATGTTTTTTTAAATACTGCCATGCCATCTATGATGTTTTCGTTAAACTCAATCAAACTTGGAATTACCTACAAGCTTGACACGCCTCAACCGCTCCCACACGCTCCGCCGCGCCGCCCACTGCCGACTCTCCCATCATCCACACGTACGTTGTGGGCCTATCAGTAGATGGCGCTATCGCAGGTTATGTGTAACCCACGCTGTAGTAGTGGTTGCTTTGCTGTGTGTGTGCTGCGTGCGGATTCGACAGCCACTAGCAGCCAAGCCAAGCCAAGCCAAGTCCACCGCGACCAGCCTCACCAGCCTGCCTGCCAGTACTCAGTAGTGCCAGTGTGCTTTTGCCTCTCGTGAGCGTTGGTTCCGTAGCGTTTGTTGTGCGAAGTGGAGTTATTAAACTCGCGGAATAACTTATTCTCGCTAACTTCTCTTGTTGTGTTGGTAATAATATCTACTGATTAGTTGTGCAGTGTTTGTTTTAGTGTTGAGTGTGCTTTGGGAACTTTCAGTGAAGGAATAATTTCTACGAACTTTGAGGTAAGGTTGCCGTTGGATGACTTCTTCGGTGAATCGTACGTGCAGGTAACCTGTCTCGCAGTCGCATGTCATGTCACTAACCTCTATCAGAACGATGTCCTTAAACGATGTCCTAATTTTATTGTAGGCTTACATACCTTCTAATAGTTTACCTATATAAAAGTCAAGCTTTCACTTTGCGCCGTTTTGTCGCCTTTGAAAACTTAGTAAGTATTACTTGGTTCTAGAATCCAATTTATTTTAAACATTTATGATTAAAAACTTCCAAAAAACACAAGTTTCCTATGTAATATAAGTCATTAACTTCAATATCACTTAAATAGTTAGAATCGCAGCGAAAAGGTCCAGTTTTGAGTTTATCGGAAAACGGACGAAAAAAATGAAATGTTTTTTTATTTACCTTGCACCAGTTTTTATGAAGTTTTCGTTCATCAATGCCTTTGTTGACATAAAATATCTTTGATTCTATAAGTGAGTACCTACCTACCTCGGTTTAGGCTGTTTAGGTAAGTTGATTATTCTGCGCCTATGGCTATACACACAGAATGGGTAAGGTAAGGTAGGGTAGGTTACCTACCTATGCGAGGTATACATCGTTCGTAGGTACCTATCGGTTTATAATATACTGGCTTTTGCCCGCGACTTCGTCCGCGTATAAGTCGAAAATGGTTCTAATAGGATTCTTAATTGGTTTTTACCTATGTTGGTAGTTAGTAAACGATCGTAGGTGACACAGGATAACTTGTATTGTTGTAGGATTCAAGTAGGTACATAGGTACGTTAACTACACTACAGTAGATTTAATCTACATAATATGTATGTAAACTAAGAGAGAACAAAGTGCTTAGTCAAACCCAGTGGGTAAGGGCTTTAAGTCACTGTTAACTAAGCTAAAAAAGGTAGGTAGAGCTTTGGATATCCATTAGCCTTGCATACGAAGACATGTCTTCGTACATATCCTCCACTTACCATCCGAGTGTGTCGAGGTCGGTGCGTAAACCTTGAATGATCTTCATGCTATACCTTTCAAAGGATCAGGTACACTACCCTGGTCGACACACTGGAGATTTCTTGGACGCTGTTAGAGAGGGCCTTATTGACGAGGAAACCTACGCCACCCTGGGATGTTTTATCACCCGCGCGAAAGTAAACAAGATGGCCCGAGTCTAGGGTTATGGTGTCCTCCCCTTCTCTACGGACTTTACATAAGTTTAGACTTTACATTTATAATTGGACACAAGTAAACTTGTGTCCAATTATATAGGATAATATTATAATATTATATTACAATAATATTATCCAAACACCGCAAATGAATCCACGCGCCTGCCGAGCGCGCCCTCACTAACTATGGGTGTCCGGAAGGTCGATGCAAAGCCGTGAGGGGGGGTAGGTCACCCGTTACGCATCTATTCAGGCTAGATTACCTTAGTCCAATGTCGACGAACTCCGAGTTATCATAATATACCATGATTTTTGAAAAATTTACCAATTAAATTTACTTTTTTTTTTATTCGTTCATAGTGTTCAAACAGACAGTTACTCATCATCATCATCATCATCATCAGCCTATAGCAGTCCACTGCTGGACATAGGTCTCCCCCAATGAGCGCCATAGCGCCCTGTCTTCAGCTTGCCGCATCCAGCATCTACCTGCAGTCTTTCGCAGGTCGTCATCCCACCTGGTCGGAGGGCGTCCTACACTACGTTTACCGAGTCGTGGTCTCCACTCAAGAACACGTTTGCCCCATCGGCCGTAGGTTCTTCGCGAGATATGGCCGGCCCACTGCCACTTCAGCTTGCTTGGACAGTTACTAGTGCCTAACAATTTGTTTGCGTCCTAGCATAATGTGTATTCAATCGATAAACACCAAAACAATCATCTGTATCCACATAACTGACTAAATGGGAGGTGTTTAATAATGAAACATTATTCAAACATTAAAATTACTTTTTGAAATATTTTTTTTTTTTTTAAATAGAGAGGACTAAAACATTCAAACATTTTTAAAACATCCAGTATTATTGCCCTTTCGATTGGTGTATCATACACATGGATACCTGACTAATTCTCAGAACTAGAGTACATAAACCCAACATAAGTCCGGTTTCAACAAAAAAAATAAAAAAGTCCTAATAATAAATTAAACATTTTATTAATAATCAAATCGTTTATTATTCGTTTTCAAAATGTGAACCTTGGTTTCTTATACATTTTCGGACCCTATTTCGCACTTCAGTGGTTGTTGTTTTCACATCTCTGTTTTCATTGTTTCAAAGGCTTGTACTATTTTTTCCACTAAATGCTCCCGTGACGTTATTTCTTCAGTATACACGAGTTCCTTGGCTCGACCCCAGACAAAAAAATCTAATGGGGTCATCAGGTGACCGAGCAGGCCATGGTATCGGCCCAGCTCTTCCAATCCATTTGTCAGGGAATATTCATACAATTATCCATATGTTCCCTAACACGGTAGTGTGCTGGGCAGCCATCATTTTGAAAAAAAATTCAAAATTTCTCTTTCACTTTCCATTATTGGTATTCCCTCTAGAAGGTTCGGAAGTTCATTTTGTAAGAACTCCAAATAGTTGTCTCCGTTTAATGTTTCTGGGAGAAAATGAGGTCCAATCAAATGACGGCCAATTACACCTGCCCAAACATTCACCGAAAACTTTCTTTGGAAGGAAACTTGTTTTTTCCAATGTGGATTTGCTCCTTTATCGGCCTATTTATGTAAATTATGGAAGTTTGTAATACCTTCTCTGGTAAATTGTGATTCGTCAGTCCATAAATGCTTTTCAGGAACCAAGAGTCTTCAATGTCTGCATTCAACAAAAATCGACAAAATTGTACTCTGCGGACAGGATCTCCGTCTTCCAAACCTTGTACTCCCGTGGCATGAAAAGGATATTTCCCTTCACGATGCATGACTGTCCACACTTTCCACTTGGATATGCCGAGGTTTCGAGACACTGCTCTGACGCTTGTCGTAGGATCATTTTGAAATGCTTGTAAAATAAGCTCTTCATCTTGAACAGAATGTCGACCTGGATTTACTCCGGGTTCAGAGTTTTGGACTCTTCCAGTTTCACCAAGGCGACGATACGTATTAGAGAATACCCTGACGTCAGGCAATCGACGATCAGGATAACGTTCTTGATACATTCGTCGCGCCAAAGATCCGTTTCCATCGGCTTTACCGTACATGAAAATGATATCGGCATACTCTCTATTGGTAAAAGAACTCATTTTGTCAACACTTAACACTGTCAACACACGATAAATGCGCGAATATTGGAAGTAAATGCGTCAATATGCCCGAGCAGTCGTAGCTAGACTAAAGAATAGTCAAATAGTATTATTAAAAGTCGCCCGTTGCTCTTGGGCACGCTACCTGAGTCCTTTGTTAACAAGAGCCTATTGTTATTGAGGCTCGGGGAGTTTGGGTTTATGTGTTCTAGTTCTGAGAATTAGGCAGGTATCTACGTGTATGATACACCAATCGAAAGGGCAATAATACTGGATGTTTTTAAAAATGTTTTAATGTTTTAGTCTTCTCTATTTAAAAAAAAAAAAGAACTATTTCAAAAAGTAATTTTAATTTTTGAATAATGTTTCATTATTAAACACCTCCCATTTAGTCAGTTATGTGGATACAGATGATTGTTTTGGTGTTTATCGATTGAATACACATTATGCTAGGACGCAAACAAATTGTTAGGCACTAGTAACTGTCTGTTTGAACACTAAGAACGAATAAAAAAAAAAAAGTAAATTTAATTGGTAAATTTTTCAAAAATCATGGATATTATGATAACTCGGAATTCGTCGACATTGGAGTAAGGTAATCTAGCCTGAATAGATGCGTAACGAGGTGACCTACCCCCCTTTTTATACTTTTTTTTTACTCTTGACTTTACTATAATTGACTTTACTATACCCAAACTGTAGGTATAGAATAATATTATTATGTTTTCTCTTCTAAATTTTATTATTGTAATAAAAAGTTGTTTTTCACTACAATCACTTCGTATTTTATTTTATTTTTGTCGTGCGTATGACGCTTTTTCCACGATCAATGTGATTACACAATCTACCATACTAAACACATAGAGCAAAACAACGCCGTAAACGAGATGCCTTTATATAAGTCGCAATCTGCGTCTCGCTTCCAAAACTTTATCAGAATTGTTTTAAGAGCTCATGGTTACAGCCCATGTTTAGTATGGGAGATTATTTAATCACACTGATCCTCTAAAAAGCGCCTCATTTAAAAGTTTGAATTTAGCGCTTTATTGACTCGTTTGAGCCGATTTAGCGCTTTAATGGCTCGTGAGTGAATATATTCGAATCTAGCGCTTAGTAAGCCGCGCGCGCGGTGTCTTAAAAAGCTACTGCTTGCATGTGAGGGTGGCGCGGCGCGGCGCATCCCCCCGCAACCCCCAGCGCACCCCGTTGCCCTGCGTCTCCCGCGAGCAACACGCGTTTATTTACTATTCTTATAATTAAACATTTAATTCTACGCGTCGCTTACACGAGCAATATTTCACTTTTCAAAATTCGGCAACCGGACTTCGGGACTGATTTTTCGCAAGCAAACCTATACCATTGTGTTCATAATAAAATAATCTTTATTTTCATATAATTTTCATTCAATAAGCAGACCGGTGTAAAATGCTCTATTGATTGACCTGTTTATAGCTGGCAACCCGAGACTTGTGACTGGAAAAGAATAGACAAACTAACGTTTCCATATTCTATGGGCTTCGTACTTTCGATTGGTATATAGAATCTAATAAGCTAACCGGTGAAGGTGGTCAAAATTTTAAATTTTAAATTAATCATATCCTGGACAGAAATTTGTTAAGCAACTGATATGCAATGTATTTATTGATATATTAAATTTAATATAAAATACGTTTCATCAAATAAACATCTCGGTGGAGGTCGTTCTTCACGGGATCCTATACTATATTGAAAACAGGCTTGCTAGAATACACCAAAGAGAATACAATAACTAAACTACGGAATACACGACGGCTGTACCACAACAAAACATAATAAAACCATAGACTATAGTATTTACCACAAAACCTGAGCTCGCCATGGAATACGAAGTTTTTGTACTAAACTTACTCTACGATAGGGCTCTTCCGTCATGCTTCCGTCTACCAAAAGGTTTTTTTTTTGTAATTTTTTGTGTCAGTCAATAAACGTCAATTGCTTTCGTCTGTAAACTCAATGTAAACTGAAAAGCCAAAGAGTAAATCAGTAAGCCTTGAAAGTATGTAATATGCTCAGATTTAAGTCTTTGCATGAAAACATAATGTGATTTGAAAGAGAGTAAAATTTTAGTATGTGCTTATAATTTGGAATGAGTATACTCAGCATGGCAAACACTGCAAGGAAGGCACCTTTCAGGGATTGAAAAGCAGGAAGAATTTCTTGAATCCGTTTAGTGAAGACTTGTTTATAATGTTGTCAGTTCTTTCTCAGAGTATTGACATGTCTGACTGGACTGAAGACTTGGTCATGCCGTGAGAGTCGGTATAATCATTGTGTGTCCTTGTGAGTTATCCTTTACTACTCGTTCTACTGCTTCAGCAAAACCTGCGCGTCAAAGATGCGAGACGCGAAACGGGAGTGTCAGCAAACCTTAAAAAGATCACGCGTCTCAGTCGCGTAGGTGACTAAAGCTCCATTGCTTCGCCGCCATAGACACCACTTATTCTGAGTGGTGCCTCAATGGAGAGCTGAACGCGCACCTGTCCGCGCCGCAAGAGCCACACTCGATATTACTGAAATGCGGCGCGTTCGGCGCGCATAGAAATACAGAAATATAGAAATACAATTTACTCATAAAGCCACTTTACAAGTCAAAAATTCGTTTACATTTTGTATAAATTCAAATAAAAATAAATCATATTAAGTCGAATAAATAAAAATAATGTCATAGAATGGCTTACAATTGTAATAGTTCGTTTACAGAATAGAAATTCTGCTCGACAAGCCAACGTTTAAGTCGTATTTTAAAACACGATAGACTGCCATCAGCTGTTACAGAGTCTGGTAGTTTGTTGTATACTGCCGGACCCATCACATGAGTTAACCTTGAGGACTTCGTGAGGGAGCGGGCGATGGTCGTGAGCTTTGCTACGTTCCGCGTTCCGTACGAGTGGGTGTCTCCGTTCTTCATGAACCTGCTCAAGTTCATGCGAACATATACTGCCACTTGCATGATCACAATACAAGGCAGCGTAAGTATCCCAAGCTCTTTAAAATGTGGCCTGGCGGAGACGTCCCGCCGAATATTATCTAGGGTGCGTATGGCTCGTTTTTGCATCCGGAAGGCGCGCTCCCAGTCGGCAGCACCGAGTGGACTGTTGCGAAGTAACAGCTGCGAGCCACCTCCGCCGGCACTACGCGCGCCACCCGACGGAGCGCGTAACACGCACTACCTATCTTTCCGCACAGCTTATCGATATGGCTCTCCCAGGTGAGAGCTTTGTACATTTAGAATCCGAGGAAAGTAGTTGACTCACATTGGCTGATGACCGTTCCATATACGCTGACTACAAGTTTCCTCACTGCTTTCCCGGATAGCCGAAAGTGTAGTAAGTGGGTCTTGCGTAGATTGAGTACCAACCCGTTTTTGCCGAACTATTCTGAGAGTAGGCCGGCCGTCTCATTCAGCTTCTCCTCCAACGCGTCCACTGTCTTTTCGGTGACGATCGCGGCCACATTATCTGCGTACATGAGTGTCTCCGCGGAGGTCACCGCTCCGGGCAAATCGTTTAGGAGGAGGGAGAACATTATTTTCGAGATGGATGATCCCTGCGCTACTCCCATGGTGGGAGATAACGGCTCCGAGCCTCCGACTGTTCACCACCTCCAACAACTATTTGTGAACGGTCGCGCATCATATCCGTGAGAACGGCGTATGCTGGTCCCTCGATACCGTAGTGGCTCATCTTACTGGCAAGTACGGCGTGGCTGGCCACGTCGAATGCTTTGAACAGGTCTCAGCACAATACGGCCACCTGCAGCTTCTGCTCACGCGCGGCCAGCACACGCGGCACCACCTCGCGCGTTAGCAAAGTCGTGGAGTAACCGGCGCGATAAGCGTACTACCGGGGTGACAGGGCGTCCGTCTCCAACAGGTACTCCATCAGTCGACTGCTCAGGCCATTCTCGAAGACTTTGGCTATCGCCGGTATAATCGAGACTGGTCTGTAGCTGTCCATGCTCTCGCGTCTTCCCTTGCCTTTGAAGATAGGTGATACCTTGCTTACCTTTAGCACCTGGGGATAGACACCTTCTTCGAGGCACGCATTGAAGAGGTGCACTATCACCGGGGCAAGGGGTCCTATCGCACCTCTCAAGAGTTCTATGGAAAGCCCATAAATATCCCTCGACCGCTTGGGGGGATGGGCTTAGTTACAATGCTGGCCACCTCATCAGCACCAGCGTAGTACCAACCGGCGCCAGCATTCGGCCGCACCGCCGCCAGCGTGCGGATGGCGTCCCCGACATCCGCGCTGGGCGCGCCGCACGCCGCCGCTGCGTTCAGGAAACGATGATTTATAGCATCCACAGCAAGTTTTGGCGTAAGAAACCTAGTACCCACGTCGTCCCTCAATATGGATGAGAAATCTATTGGAATTGTATTTTCTTTTCCCCTTTCCTTATTAACTATCTTCCACATGACCTTGGAATGATTATTACTATTTGAAATTAATTCTGAATAATATACGCGATAGATACGCGATGTTGCATATTATTTCATATAAAGATTTAGATAATGCGATGACTGCGGCGAGTGCGGCTCCTGCGACGCGGACAGGTGCGCGTTCAGCTATGCACAACTATGTACACTACTGAGACGCGGGAACTTTCGCGGCGTTGACGTTCCTACTTTGCGTCCCGCGTCTGTTTGACGCGCAGATTTGGCCTTACGTTCAAGAATCCTAAATATTTTTTGTAAACAAGGGAGTTACCAAACCAAAGGAATATTGGTGGAAAATTTTAACGGCATTGGTAATGCAAAGCACAGCAAGTCAAAACATTTGGTTTTCAAAGCTCTCATTCATAATTTAAGTAATTTTAGATTCAAATTTAAGCATTTTTCGCTCCAATGTGAGAGTATGCGTTGTTAAAGTTCGTGTTTTACTTTACTGTGCTGCTGTTATTGTTATCCGTTTTTGTTATGTTTTCAATCATAAATGTCTTTGTTGAAATAAAATATCTTGGATTCTAAATCAGATTAGGTATAGGTAACTTTTATTACAGACAAGCAGTTCCCCACGGTATCACCCGCGTTAAACTCGAATTTCACTTTATTAGGTGATTTTTTTACACCTTGGGTTACATTATTGGAGTTTTAGTAAAGATCCCTAACTTTTTTGAAAATATAATATAGCCTATGTTCCGCGCCGGGGATAGTGTAGCTTCTCAACGGTGAAATAATTTTTCAAATCGGTCCAGTAGTTTCGGAGAATATTCAATACAAACAAAAAATCAAACCTTTCCTCTTTATAATATTAGTATAGATAGTAAGGTACAACACGCAGAAATTAACTTGGCACCTGCGTGGATTGCCCTTCCCTTCCCATCACACCTCACCTCACCACCTACCGCTCTCGCCCTCGACGCGTCAGCCCTCGATGCAGTTTTTTGAAAATGAAAAAAGAGAATAAACGAGAATCAGCGTCAGTTAGAGTCACACATTTGTCATCTGTCATAGTGAGAATGAGACAAAACATATTTTAAGTACCTAATCAATTTAGTAGGTAGGTACGTACCGCACGCGAACCGCCCGTGAACTTAGCTTGTTGAATTTTTTATGCAGTTAGTACATCACTATGACGTCATTACAGCGAGGTGCCTAGTTAACGTCTGTGGGTAGTATGTTATTTTCCTTATGAATCAAATGAAGCCAAGAAAAATTGTTCTTGGCAGTAATCATCATGCAGGTAGGTAAGTCGTCTAACCTTCAATCCATTTTTCAGGTGCATTGTCATGTGGATGTTGATGTTTTGTCTCATACGTTTGTTATTTTTACAAAATTGTTTTGAAGAAATATAATTTGTAGTTCTTTAACATTTCCTACGAAAATAAAGTAAAACCGTTTTTGAAGAACAATGAAGATCAAAAACAAGGTGAAGAGGGTCAGTCGAAGATGCTCATGCAGTTCATGCCTGTTCAGAAATGACTCACAGCGATCATCGCGATCAGTCAGAAAAACCATGTTGCATGGTTCAAATGTGGAAAAACGATTCTTGGAAACGTTTATGCCGTTACGAGAACGAAAACTTCTTGATAAAATAGTGAAATCGAGCGCTTACAATGATTTCGTACTCTTGCTAGCAGAAGGCAATACGGAAAACAATATCGTTTCAGACTCCAAATCCGGAGAGAATCTGCTACTCAGTAAAATAGAACGTAATGCCAGTACTTGTCTACGATATGATGCTTTGAATATTAATGACAATGTGAAACTGGAGTCGAGAAAGAAATGCGAAAAAAATGAAGAGTGCTGCAGTTACGGTTCCACAATACCCCTTCATGAGAATCGCAGGGAACACAGACATAGAGTTTGCAAGAGCTCTAGTAGTGTAGTTCCTGGGAATAGAACAAATGCTCGCAACAAAAAACGCAAACCAAAACACGTCCTCTCAGATGTTGGTACTTGCATTTCTATTTATAGTTTTGCTAGGATAACAACTGATTCAATAACTCATATGAAAAAGTTGCACGGTAAAAAACTTAGGCCAGCAGCGCTTGATCATCCTTTTAAAACATTTGATGAAAATCAAACAAGTTTAATTATGCCAGATTCAAAAGACAGGCAAGCAGGCATGGGCGAAACTATAACTCAATCAATAAATCCATCAAACAAACTTCGTGCAGGCTCTTATTGGTCATCTGCTAAGGTTGGAGATAAGCATGGCATAGTTATAACCAAATCGGTCGCCAATCTAAACGTATTCAATAGACCATCATTTAAATTAAAGGTTGTACCTAGAAAACCTACGAGAAATATAAACTGTAGTAAAATTCAAGTTAAATCGAAAGAAAAAGAAGTTGAAATTGATACAGCTAGTGACACTGAAATCGGAACGGTAATAGAAATACACGACCCGTTGGATGACTTATCTGAACAAACCCTAAAAAGTGGCTTAAATCCATGTGAAGGATTTGTTTTAAGACGTTGTTTATCTACCCATAAAATAAAACTTCTCGATAGTAATATAGATCTCAGAAAGGCTAGTAACACAGTTAAAAAGCAAAATGAATCAACAATACCAACGACACAAAAAATGTGTAAAAATAACACCAGTCGAAATTTTGCGGACAGGCGACGTAAAGTTACAAATGAAACCGTACAAACCCATCTAAAAGAAAAAAATTGTATGAATTCGAATTTGTTTAAAGCTACTGAGGAAACTACAATGAATGAAAACAATAGAACTACAGAAACAAGTATGAATAACCTGACTGGGATTAGTCTTAAAAAGCAGTCGCAAATAAGTTCTCGTGGTTTATCTTTATATTCTTTAAACAAACATAATTTAAAAAGGTGCTGTAAAACCCATCTAAAAGAAAAAAATTGTATGAATTCGAATTTGTTTAAAGCTACTGAGGAAACTACAATGAATGAAAACAATAGCACTACAGAAACAAGTATGAATAACCTGACTGGGATTAGTCTTAAAAAGCAGTCGCAAATAAGTTCTCGTGGTTTATCTTTATATTCTTTAAACAAACATAATTTAAAAAGGTGCTGTAGCATAATCAAGATAAACATTTGTAATTCAAAAGAACCTGTTTTGGAAAAAAGTTTATACAAAATAGAAGTAAACAAATATAAACCAAATGTCATTAATAAATCTACAAAAATGAATGAATCCAGAAATAACAAGGTAGAATGTTTATCTCATCAAAAAAATAAAGTCCGCGATAAATCCACTTTATTCTCACATGAGTGCGAATCTGGAGTTTGTGTTCCTGATGAATGTAATCCACACTATTCTTTAGATCTAATAAATAAAGAACACAATCAAAAATATAAAATCCGAGATACATCCATTTTACTACCATATGAATGCGAACCACGAGTTTGTATTCCCGGAGAAAGTAATCTGCATATACACAAACTAATTAAAGAAGGAGAAAAAAATAGAAATTGTGTAAAGACAGGTATAATAAATCAATACGCGCAGGCAAAAGTCAAGACGCTTAACAAATATACATTACATTCTTTTGACTTCGAACGTAAAACGCGAACATGTGGGATTGACAAATTTAAATTTGAGATATCTCAAAATACATCCAATAAAAAATGTAAGGCATTGAAAGCGTTTCCATTTAGACATGATAAAAATGAATATCATGGAACGTCTCAAGATAAAAGCGATAACATATTCCGATATAAAACTTGCTTATGTGGACTTGACGAATGTAAATGTCATAGAAAGTCTCCAAATATGACCAATAAAAAATTGCAAAAGGGCGAACCTGGATTTGGGTTCGTTCCTGTTGAATATATTTCTAACGATCAACGGCTTAAACAATTTCATTTAGGATATACAAAAGATCGCCAATTAAAGTGCCATAAAAAAATACAGGTCAAAAACAAAAATACTTTATTTACACATAAGTTCGAACTGGGAGATTACGTTACCGGGTTCAAGGTAAATAAAAAAGAACTAAATAAACTCCGATCGACTCAGTCTAAGAATCTACATACTCGACACTCTCAAACAAAGTCGACTAAGAGAAAATGGAAAACTGTTACAATGCAATGTAGTTTGACAAGCATTTTAAAAAAAAACCTTACTCAGAAACCAAATCAAGCGGTACGGGTCAGCACATGCTGTCCCTTCGAAATCGGATATCTAAAAAAAAACGCGCATTTCTCCCATAATCCAGTAATTTATCAATATACTAGGCCTAAACAAGCTTGTTTACAAACAGCTAAAAACATCCACGATGTTCAAGGGCTATCAAGAAAGTCTTTGGGAACCTACAGTAATATTGAAGAAAATATTTTGGTTCAATCTTGCGATACACGTGTACAATGTTCGCTGCATAAGACGGGCATAACCAAAAAAGTTACTCATCTAACTAAAGTTGATGCTACTTTTAAAGAAAAGTATTCGGGAAAAGGCATGACTTCAAAAGGAATAAAAATGAAATCATTTAATCAACAAACTGTTTTGCGACGAAGAAAGATATCAACACCAAACTTACCCACGATGTTTAAGAAAGACGATGATCAATTCTACATAAATAGAAAACCTTTCCTATTTAGCTCGAGTATCGGTTTAAATATAAAATATTCTAATTGTTTTAAAATTCAAAGCCATCGTAAACATCCTGCACTGCCATTTCTGGTACATGATTTAACAAAACCAAACAGTGAAGAATTAAGTCGGATGCAAAATTTTATATGTGAATGGCCTAATTTTCAAAGGAGTGCAAGTAGCTTTGTTCCGATAATCAATAATGCGACTACTAATTACTACGATTTCAGCAATTCTATTCAAAGAAATGTATTTGACAACTACCAGCAAAATAATGTAACAAAATATTTCAAAAGCAGTTTTTACGCGTTTCGTGTACAAGTACGAAATGCAGAGCATAAATACAAAACATGTAAGCTTAAACCATATAAATGCGAGCCCAAAACATGTTTTCCTGACAAAAAAAAATGTGAAACGAATGTGTGTTCCGGAAGGACACCTTCATCAACGTCTAGTTCTACAGATTATAAAAGTCAATTTACTTCAAGTGATACACACGATTCTGCACTAAATGATATGAGTGTCAACCCAAGACGAAACTTGTCCAAAAAGGCTTCTGTATTGACACGACGCTTCCGGCTCAGAAATTTTCCTCCGAAGAGAGCTAAGGGCAACAAAAAAGACATTCGTATTGGTTCCTCGTTTAGTTTTAATTTAGAGTTTTCTAAAAATAATCATGCTAATGAAGACAATGCAACAAAGAAACGAATTCCAAAAACAGACAAATCTACTGGGCTAGATAATGAAAAAAATGAAGAAGACAATGCAACAAAGAAACGAATTCCAAAAACAGACAAATCTACTGGGCTAGATAATGAAAAAAATGAAGCAACGAACACACTTCCACAAAACGAAAGTATTCGCTCACGTAATGATCATGACAAGGTACTAGAATATGATACAGAATCTAATAATGATGTAAAAATGAAGCACTCAGGTATGAATACTCGCTCAGATAGATGTTTCTGCGCATTAAAACTGCTTAAATCGGCAAAAATATATGCAGATAAAGCGGTCGGATCAAATAAATTTGAACAGAAACCTACAGTTTTGAAAGATTTTGGTCAAACTGCCAAGATTGGTTATGAATCAAAATACAATAATATGGAAGATAATCAAAATAAACGATATCACTTGTCGGAGCTCGAACCTTACGAATATGAACCTGGCATTTGTATCCCAGGAGAATGTGATCCACACAAATGTTTCGAAATAATAAAAATGAGGAGCATTGGATTCCACATTAAACCGAAACAAATGACAAGATCAATTATGAAACGAGAGCGCCAAAAACAGCCGATAGCTGTACAAACAAAAGAAATCATACCGATTGAATTCAGATGCAATGCACCTGCTACTTCTACAGGAAGTGCAACCAAATTACCGATTTTAACTAAGAATGATACAGCGCCAAAAAGAGTTACAAGAATTGGTTCCAATTTTAGTTTATGTTTTGAGTTTTCGAGAGTCAATACCGGTTTTGACCAAAAAAATATAATACTTTCAATACCAGCACCAGTTAAAATACGCGCTTCTAGGAAAACTAGATCTATTGGTCATTCAAAGCAACTTCGTCAGCAAGACTCTCAAGGTACAATGCCTTGCAATTCACTGAAAAGATCATGTGGTACTGCAAAATTATATGCCAAAATAAGAGCACAAAATTCAAAACATAATTCGTTATATAAGAAAATAACAAAAAGAATTGTCCATGTATGCTCACGAAAAAAAAAATTCCCATGTAGACCATATTCAAATCAATGTATGCAAACAGAGGGGAAATATCGATGTAATGTTATTAAAATGAGAGAAATAGGTATTAATACAAAAACAACACACACCTTACCGAATTGTAAACCTCTTATCTGTAACCCAAATGCAGTTGGTCTTTGTGGTTGTTGTGATCCTATTATTTGTAAGAAAACGCAACTAATGACAAAAGCAACATGCGAAGACCTAGATCATATATTTCGCAGTCAAGCAACAGAAATGGACTGTAACTTTGTGCTCAGTCGATGTTTTTGTACGTTATCACTCCAGAAACTAATGAAAGGAAAACTACCTCATGATAAATTGTGTTTCCGTTCAATGAAAGATGTGAAACGGCCTAATTTCCCTAAACAGAACCAGAAAATATTTACAAAAAATAAAAATATCGTTTCGTATAAATTAAAAGTTCCAAACGCAGATTATATCTATCCCTCGTCATTTATCGGTTTGAAAACATATGGTGCTTATGGTGATCTTGATGATTGGTTTCAAAAACTTAACCTTAAACTCGCCAAGGGTATAACCAAAATTTCCAAAACTGCGTTTGCCTCTTATGTAAGATTAGAAGATCAATCACATAAACTTAAAATGAAATTAAAAGACTGTAAAAAAAATCTAAATGTACGACCATCAATTTCTAGATTTACATCCGGAAAAATTGGTCCGCACACAGGGTTAAACCAAACTTGTAAAATTCTTCTACCATATAGACCAAGAACATATAAGACGAAATCATTAAATAATTTAAGTACAGCAAATTTTGTAAATGCAAATACTTATTCAACCGGAGAAATTCCTTCTAATGTCAAACCCAAACTAAAAAATACAAAAAAAATCGCAAAAAAACAATCTAAAACATCATTAACCCATAGAAAATTGCTTTTAGAAACCAGACAAAAAGATGATATACGCACACGAATTCCCCAAATTCGTCAAACTTCAAAACAGTCAATACCTGAATACGTACACTTTATAAATAAGAAAATAGAACCCATAAAGCGCGCACATGGTGATAACAAATTGAATGTTGAAACCGTCGAATGTAAACCATTTGGTAAGAACCATATTGCTTATCCTACCTATATTTATGAAGATAGAAAAAAACAGACAATACCTACAAGCGTTGACCATGAATATTCATTTAACAGTGAATTATTGCAACGAGACCGTAACTTGTTTTTGAAGCGGTGTTATTGTACAATATCACTCCGAAATAAAGCATTGGAAGAAAAAAGATCTTGTGATGAGTTATCTTATAGTGTTGAAGGTAAAGTCATAGGAAACATTAAACAAGTGTCTTTTTCTCCAAAAAATAAACATCATAAATTATTTTCAAATAATAACAATACTTTAATACAAAAAAATAATGATATTCTTACATATCATGTCAAGGTACATAACACTCAAAATAAAATATTCTTTCCCTTATCGAAATTAAAGGATTGGAAAACAAATGGTCTTAGTTGTGATCCTGATGAGTTGTTTGAAAATGTAAATCTTGCCAAGCGAATAACCAAGAAACATTCCGAAATATCTGTGTTCGCCTCTAAAGTAAGATTAGATAACTTTTTGCATAAATCTAAAGAAAACGTATTAGAGAACACAACCTTTATTCAATATGCACAAAAATCGTTTTCAAAATTAACATCTGCAGATACAGGTCAAGACAATTTGTTGGCACTAGACCATCCCCACAATATTACTCGACATCACAGACCAAGAAAATTTAAGAAAACATTTACTAATTTACGTGACAAATTCAGTGAAGTTATATTACATTCAGATAAATATTTTATTACAAAACGTCCTTCCGATGCCCAACATAAACAAAAACACGCTAAAAAAATACCCAAAACAAATTCAAAAACGATATTTGAATTGCTATTGGAAAGTAGAGGTGATAATGATATATTCACACAGATTATCCAAATCCAAAAAACATCAAAACCATTTATCAATCTTCATAAGGTATCTAAATACGTTAGTCCAAATAACGAAAAGCAAAAATATAATAGCGAAAAAAGTAAATCGTTTCACAAAGAAAAACTTTTGAGGCGGCTTAGCGACTTTTATTCAAGGGCCAAAAAATCCCTTTCTAAAAAAGTACATTCTCTTTCACACGCGAATTACTCGACAAATCTGAAAACCACTGACACGATAATTCCCGTTGAAACAAAGAATAAAAAAAGTCGTAATCAAATTTGCAAATTTTGTCAAAATAAAGCAAAAAGAAGTTTTAAGGGATTTTTTTTTCGAACTGCAAATGCAAAGAACTGAAATTGTATGTACTCTAATTTATAAAAAAGGTGCTTTATTGTATTTGGCTTGTTCATAAACGATGAAAGCACATACAGTTACATATCTAAATGCCAAGTTTAATATAAATATATTTCTGTAATTGTATAAAATATGGAACCTGACTTTACTGACGAACCTGACTTTACTTTTCTGTCATAAGAGCCCGAATGTGGTTGACCTGTGTATTTATCGAAGTACCTACTGAATAAATAAATTGATCACATCTACTTAGAGGGAAAAAGACTAAATCTAAGAAACCAAAGATTTTATAAATTTTAGATCAGACGAAAATAAGATGTCACATCACAAAACAGAAATTACCGGTGTTGCACCGAAAAGTTGTAGTTGAATTGAAAGAAACAAGGATATAGCTTCCGTTCTACGAATGTTTTCATTAATGTTTTTACTGCCCATGCATCGTTTCTTGTTACGCCTAACACCTACGCCGCGCTGCCGCAGCGTAGGTGTTAGGTATTATATGTTGAAATTGAACTTAAAATGAACTTTGAGAAAATTGGGCTACATTTCGATCTAAGCTATATTGTGTACCTAGTTGTTGTTTTCTATAATAAACTTTTTACTTTCTTATACATTATTTACAATTTATTTACGAACTCTAGGCAGTAGGGGTGAAGGTATTGGTTGTTTGTGGGTGAAGCTATTAGTTCCAAAGAAGCTTTTCCATGGGATAGAAAAAACCTAACCTCACCTTTTCTATAGAAACAACGGCTGCGGGCAGAAACTAGTAAAGTAACTACATGCCTAGTATAAAATAGTCGCTTACCGCTCTGTCTGTCTGTCCCTATGTATGCTTAGATCTTTATAACTACGCAACGTATCTTGATGCGTTTAATAGAGTGATCCAAGATGAAGGTTTATAAACTATTTGAAACATATGTAGATTTCCACGAGGGTGAAGTTGCGGGGCGCAGCTAGTTACTAATAAATAGTGGTCGACCCGACCGTCCAAGGTGGCAATAGAGTTAGAATGGTACTATAACCTCTGAAGAAAGAAGTAGAACTTTTCGATTTTCTAGCTCCTCACGCTCAGTCTAACTTGCAAGCAGGCACGCCCGAACCAGTTCGCGCAAATTTAATTACCACGTGTTTACTTGAGCGTGTGGCCGTTCATTCAAGCCGGGCTTCAGTCCGGCAAAGTTTTTTCGGATGCGTCGTCGTCGCGTCGCTTGTTTGTATGTTGCTTACTATTTATAAACAATAAAAAAGCTCAATATAATACAATTTGCACAGCATCGGAATACAAAAATTAACAAGCATAAACACTTACGCAATTACCTAAATTTGTGCAATTATCTTCCAACGCCGTTAATGTATACTTGCGCGTCTTTATTTGCGCCAATATATCGTTCAGGTGTAACCGACATTACCTTGCCCTTAACTTGTCAGTTGTCGAATTATATCAGTCACTTTCTTACGTAGTTATTGTATTCTCTTTGGTTTAACGATACCTACGTTTGTACTAGTGCGTTACCCATAAAGATAGCTTGCGATACTATCATGAGACGGACACTGACAGAATTGCGTCAATCCAGACGCAGAGCCATATAGCCAGAAGATGGCCAGAAGTTTAAGTATTATCTTTGACTTTCTTTTCTAAAATTAATATCTTGTATTATTTATTAGTATTCAAAATTAACTTATTTAAACAGGCATTGAGTACTAAATGATAATTTGGGGAACTAAATGATGATTCGGAATTAGTTATACTTCACAGGGAATATTAATAACGAGTTTATAATACTTGGTAGGTATAAATGTCGTCACGCGAAGAAGCGAGTAAAATCTCAGACCTCTCTGAATGTGAAGATTTATTTATTAACTAAAGTTGGTGATTTGGACTGTAACTATGTAAGACACTTAAGCCAAAGATCGACGCAAAGGCAAAGTTTTGGAGAAATTTAGTTTCAAGACATTTCAATGATTGATAAAATCACTTGATGTTCATCGACTCCCACACACAATGAAAGTCCAACACGACGTGGCCAGGTCTAATCGAAGTTGCGTATGCACTTCTTGCCTATTTAGAAGCGATTCACAGTTATTTTCGGTTAGAAAACCTCATCAAACTGGTCCAAAAATTGATAAAAACTACTATGGAAAGTTTATTTCGCTGCGAGAAAGAATACTACTTGGGAAGCTATTTGGAGCTGTTTACGGCGATATTACCCAAATGCTTCCTGTACGTTATGCAAGAGATGATATACACGATGAAAGAAAATCATGGGAAAACTTGCCACTAGGTGCAGAAAATATTAAAGTTGCTAAGAGCAGTCTCATTGGTCATGCTTTGAAAATTATTGAAACTGATAAAACGATGCAATCGGAAAAGTTAAGTGAGTGTTCGAATAGCTACGATTCCATCCCCTTTCGTGAGCACGATTTTATATTACATACACATGGAGTCTCCGCGAGCAGTGAGGCTTCTGGATGTAGAGTTGAAGCTGAAACACAGCTGGGAAAACAGCAGGCAAAACATGTAAACTCAGACCTATGTTCTTCTAAATTTAGGGATTGGGAAAGAAAACAAACAGAACTTGAGACGAAAAAAATGATTGAGAAAAATTATGTAACCAGATATGATCATCCGTTTAAAATATTTGATGAAAATGAAATTAATTTCTACAAAAATGACTTAAAAGTGAGACAGACTAAGCTGGCTGGTGAAATTATACCCGAATCTTTAATGAAAATACCACCTATCTTACATGCGCATAAAATTGAGACTGGCTTTCAAGTACCTTTGGAAAACATTGTAAATGGAACGAATGAAACTTTCAAGCAATTATTTACCAGACCAGTCTACCAGTCTCCTGTTATCCATCGTCCACCATATAATTTTATGGTTACTCCTAGAATAAACTCGGACAACATAAATAATTCCGAGCTAAAAATTAAAAAGAGAATCGACAAAGATGCTATTGGTGACACCACTCACAAAACAGTCATTAATAAAGTCACGAATCCGTATGGTCGGTTTTCCTTGAAACGTTGTATGTGCACACTGACATTAAAACCACAAAATAATAAAATAGACCTTTTAATGGTAGCAAAAGCTATGAGAAAATTTGCGTCAAAGCTAAGCTTACAATCAAAATCAGTAAGTGGGAAATCGAAAAAAATAAAAAAGTCTATCAAAAAAATTGACGCTAAAGTAAGACAGAGATCCCTTAACAACAGCTGTGACATTGTCAAAGAAGAAACAAAAGTACAAAAACAGGGGATCAACCTCAGTTTTCATTTCAACCCTGCTGTCGAAGTTAGTAAAGAAAAACCAGTAAATAATATAAACAACCTCATAGTCAGAACATGGGAAATGGCAAATGCTACTGAGAAAGGCGAAAATAATAGAAATGCTTATAATGTTGAAAACTTGCCACCAACCTGTGGAATGTTTATGAACTCTGTGACTAATCATTCTCTGCGAAGATGTCTTTGCACATTAAAGCTAGATAAAACACATACAAAAAATGGTTGCAACTCAAGAGAACCATTTACATCTAGGCAAATTACTTCGCCAGTAACTAAATATCAAACGTGTGACATAAATAAAGCATCAGCAATGAAAGAATGGAAAATAGACAAACGTGATATTTCACCAGGTCAGTGCAATTTGTCGTACAATCTCATATCTCATAGGTCACTCGATTGCAAGCCAGAGATCATTGGATTCGACAAACTGGGATCAACATGTCAAAACGTCATTTATAAAAAAACTTCCTATTATGAATGTAAGCATAGAAATGTTCATGATGAATATAATCCCCGAGAAAACGTTGAAATAATCAAAAGTCACAACTTTAACATTTTTGAGACTGACCACCCCGATATGAATCCCACTTTCATCAACATAAAAAAACCTAGTAGACACGTTATGACAGAAACTGTGCAATCTAAAAAGCAAGTCATGAAGGGGTTTAATGTAAAACAAATTCCAGTTGCTCCAAAACAAAATAAAGCAGTTCAAATTAACTCAAGTTGTAGCTTTGCAATGGAGTTGTGCAAAGAAACAAGTGATGCAAATATGTATACATATAGGCGACCATCTATAGATACTAAAAGTCGAGAAATCCAGAATGAAAAGCACAACAAATCTTCGGAAACAGATAATGATTTTGAGAAAAATGCATTTGCTCAATCAAATTTTCAGAACTGTTTTTGTACCCTCATTGACAAGAATACATTAAACAATACTCTTAAAAAAAAGTGTACTTTGTTTTGGAAAGAACAGAACCCCAGAAAGGAGCAAGGTACAAATATAGAGTCATTTTATCAAGATACTATCCTACATCGCGATACTTTAAACCATTTTAACCTCGTCAGTGATGTTTCGAGGAACGAATCGTTTTCTTTCACAACAATCAGAGAAAATATGGATAAAAACTTCAACAAAAAACATTCAGCTGTTTCAACCGCGAAAAAACAACAGTTATCAAATAACACTAAAAACATGGTTTTCTCACGTCAACCTCAGAGCCAAAAGAAAGGGACCCTGTATGCACTCAATGATAAGACATATCTAATCCACGGTGTCTCAAATCAATACAGACATGATAATAGTATTGACAATTTACTTCATGAAAAGCCTATTAAATGTAAAACTAGCTCAAGTAGTTTTTCCTCGATGATTGGGGCTACTACTACAACTACAACTGATTCTAGCCATTCCTTTCCACGAGAAAAATATAAAAACTATAGACAAAGCACCTCAAATGGAGCAAATCATGGATATTACAAAAGTAGTTTTTATGCACTTCATATAAATGTAAAAAATACACGTAGAAACGAAAGAAAATACAAACTGGAAACATATGAGTGCGAGCCAGGTTCTTGTGTTCCTTCCCCTGGAAAATGCAACCCTATCGAATGTGATAAGTTAATAAAAAAACGATTAATGAGGAGGACTTCAAAAACATCTACAGACGACGGAACACAATCTGTTTCAAGTGGTCAAGCTATTAAACGTAGTAATAAAGCTGATGCAAGTACAAATCGACAGCCGAAGTATGTTTCAAAACAAGTTTTGCAGTACAGAACTTTCCCTCCTAAAAGAGCGAGGAGGGGAGCCAAACAAGCAGTTCGCATTTCTTCCTCGTTTAGTTTTAATATTGAGTTTTCAAAAAATACTGCACCGACTCATGATATAAATGCAGGAAGAGAAAAGCATTCAGGAAGAGAGCAGTACGCAGGAAGAGAACAGTACCCAGGAAAGGAAAAGCATCTAGGAAAGAATCGTTCAAAGCCTATATTCTCTCAAACATCAACCGCAGGAATAAAGCATCCCTCAAACAGAAAAAGTTTGAGGAAAAGTAGGGCTACTGGAGAACCACAATGTAGTGATGCGTGCATTAAAACGTGTCCAAAATGTTTGAACATAGGCACATACTGCCCTTGCCCAAAACTTCAACACACAGAATCTCAATCTGAGCCAGAGACGCAGCACGTGGGTATTAACACTCATTCGAAAAAATTCACATTAAAGTTGCATAAACCGGGAAGGATATATAGGGATAGAGCTGTCAAAGCAAAAAAATTTAGCATACAACCTAAAGTTTATAAAGAGAGAGGTCAGAAAACCAGGGCTGGATATGAACCAGATTATCATACTATTACAGTTGCTGATAAAGAACAAAATAAACGACAACCCATGTCTGAACTCGACCAATGTGAACTTAACACTTGTATCCCAGGTGAATGTGACTCATATGTATGTTTGGAAAGAATTAAAAAGAGACGCTTGCAAACTAAAGATGATAGACAACCCATCTTATCGACGAATACTAAAACTCAATTAAGAGAAAATAGAAACGATGAACAATCATCGAAACAAGTTACTCGAATCGGTTCAAATTTTAGTTTTAATGTAGAGTTTCACAAAAATCGTACTGGTTTTGTCAATACCAAATATAAGGGTAAAGCAGCGCCTTCAAGGAGACAACGTGGTCGTGTTATTGAGACCACTTCCGTGGCTCATGATACCGAGGAGGATAGAGGCGTTTCTTATAGAGGAACGCAGAACGCCAGAGATGATGTTGTAACTTCAGATAGGGGACAATCCGCGGGCAGACCCCGGAATAGGAAGAATATATCTATCATGATGGATGGCGATAACGTACGCGACAGTGGCATACAAAATACGAAGGGAATTCGCCATCAAGATTCTCAAATAAATACTCCAGCGCGTCATCAAAAAAGTACAAAAACTGGCGCACTTCTGCAAAGATGTTTTTGTACTGCAAAATTATATGGGATCAAAGTACCAGATAAATTGCTTCAAACTCAGCAAGAGAAAAAGAAGTGTAAATGTGTACTTTTATGATCCAAAATATTTATTTCTGAACAATCAAACCGTTGATGAAAAAATTTGTTGTGAAATGTATCAATGTCTACATAATTATTAATTATATAAATGTTAGTAAAGTGTCTGTGTAATAAAATTAAACTGAAGCGCATAGCGGACGCAGTTTGTTATTCATATGAGTAGGTAGACTGCAAAGTAAGGCCCCTTCCTCACCGGGTTGATTCGTGCGTTTGCTTTTCGGTACCGTCTCTGCACAGTCTGCACCTAATCGTTAAAAGGCTTTTTACAGTACTTATATGAGAACTTTCGTACGCGTATCTTTAACTTACTGAGTCAGTGAGAAAATGTTTTTCGGGTGAAAATCTGCGGGGCGGGGCTACCCAGCCCAAGATGAATATTCGCGGTCTAATCCTATGGCCGCGACATAGCTCGTAGTAGTAAGCGAAGCTCTTTGTAGCATTAGCTTTATGGCCGTTGTTCACTTTGTTTTTTGCCTTGCTTTTTATGGATGGATATCTATCGAAGGACATTCTACATCACACCAACGAGGGGGCGGCGTAAGTAACGCATAAAACGCCTTATGTGCCGAGTCTGCTCCTCGGCGCACCGCGTCTAAGCGGCAGCGGGGCCGCCGCCGCTTAGTTTCCATGGCGGCATAGGCATTTTCAAAAAAGAAACTTGACCATTTAATCAACTTCAACTACTTTATTAATGGCGCGTGCGGCGATTTTAGCGTGTCCATGAACTAAACATGGGCAGAAAAGTGCTGCTGCCTGCCATGCCATCAACCTACGATCAAGGACAATAGGTTTTTTCTCGATGCCATCAACAAAGAAGTCAAGTCAATACGCTACCTATTAACTATATCAGTCACTGTAGTAATACTTTATACTCTCTTTGTCAGTCACTTTGGATTTTTTTAAATCGTTGTTTATACTATTATACTATTTAGATTTACTAATGATTTGGAAGTAGTAAGAAACTACAGGGAACGTAATGATAACCTCTTAAAAAACTTAAAAGATCTGTAAATGTCTTCCTTCCGATAAGCTTATAAACTTGTTGTCCGGTCCGAATCGACAGAATATGCGGCTGGCATTGCCTTCTAGTATTGAGGGGCCAGTATAAATACTGTTGTCCATGTAAGTTGATTAGTTCTCTCACTATTACAACTTTATTCATGATCATTCTAGTCCGGGATCACCTGCTGGGTAGGTTAGGCATGTGGTACTGGAACGATCATCTGTACTTGTCCTTCTAACGTCCAAGTACCTTTGGCGATGTCGTCAGTGGCGTCAGTCAACCGATGTAGGTCAACTTTTGCAATAAATTTTAAAATACTTATCATAAACCGATTTCGTTGAAATTTGGCATTATTTTAGTTCGGTGACTATGCAATGTTATCGAAAAATCGGCCTGGTCTGATGATGGAGACAAAGTTGCCATAAGAACTCCTTATACTAAACGACGTAACCCCATTGAGGTCGAATTCGTTGGATTTGTCTTCCCAAGCCCTTTGGTCTGACATAATAATGGCATGTTTACAAAAAAGTTTTATTAATGTTATTAGATCTAAAGCCTTGACATCAGCATCGAACGTTGCGAACGTGATCGAGATATGAGAATGGCTTGCTTGATGGACTGCAGTGCGAGTATTTAGCACTTAGGTATAACGGTATATTAACCATGATGTAATTGTTTTTGACTTCTGCTAATAGAGTCGTACCGATATGACATGGAAGTCGTTTTAGACAGTGTAGTAAGAAATGATAAAGAATTAAACAGTGGGGCAACCCTGCATACTGTTTGAGGCAAAAAATCCATCTCTAGAGTATCAAATAAAGTGGGCTTTGTTTAATGCTCTAACGTTGAAATTGATATTAGAATTTCAAATTTTCAAATTTCTGTATCAAATAAGAAAATATTTCAAAATTTTAAATCTCTTTCAGGTGCAAAATTGTAATGTGGAAATTGAAGTCAAAATTGTTATGTTTTGTCTTTTATAATCCTTTTCAAATTCATATGAAGATCAATTAAACCCCTTTCTCAAGGAACAATAACAATGAAGGTCAAGCATAACACGACGAGAACCAGTCGTAGCTGCTTATGTTTTTCTTCAAAACGTTTTCTTTATGATGCGAGAATTGATAAAGAATATTATGGAAAATGTATTTCGCTGAGAGAAAAGCTAATTCTTAGGAAGTTATTTGGAGCTGTCTACGATGATATCACCCAAATGCTAACTGTAAAAATTACTGCTAAAAAATCAATTGAAAACATGCGACTTACTGAAGAAACTATTAAAGCTGCAAAGAGTAGGCTCATTACCCACGCGTTGAAAATAATCGATATTGATAAACCAGCAGGTTCGAAAATATTGAGCGACTCTTGCAGTTGCTGCAGTTACGGTTCCACAATTGCCCTTTGTGAGCACGATCGCAGATTACACAGGCATGGAGTCTACAAGAGTAGGAAGATTTCAGGATATAGAGTGGAAACTGCGAAACGAGTAGGAAAACGGCAAGTAAAACAAATATTGTCTGACATTAGTATTTATAAATTTAACGATTCGAAAGAAAAACAACGGAGAACGGAGACGAAAAAAAAACTCGACAGAAATTATATGACAGTATTTGATTATCCGTTTAAATATAAAACATTAAATGAAAATAAAACTGCTTTCATCAAAAATAACACAGAAGACAGAAAAACGAGACTGGTCGATGAAATTGCAAATGAAAATTTAACCACATTTCAAATATCTACACCGATCAGCCAAGCATATAACATTGAGACTGGTAAAATACCATTTGAGAATATTAAAAATGGATTGAATGAACCTATCCACATACTTAAACAATCTCCTCCAGTCACCCATCGAGCACCATATAAGTTTATGGCTAATCCTAGAATATTCTTGAATCAGATGAAGAATTGCGAGCCAAATAGATATCAAGAAAAAAATGACACAAATCTGGGGTTTGCATTGAGACGTTGTTTCTGCATATTTACAGTAAAATCCCATAATAACCAATTAAATTTCATAACGGCTAGTAAAACAGCTGTACAATCTTTGCGACATATTATACGAACTACGTTAAACTATCAATCTAAATCTGTAAGTGAGAAGTCGAAAACAATAAAAAAAACAAACAAAATACAACATATTGCCAAAATACGACACAGATCCCGTAAACCCATTGTTAAAGAAAAAACGAACAATAATATACCAAAACTAGAGGTAAATAATATTTCGTATTTGAACTTCAGTGCGAGAGGAAATAAGAACCATTCAAAAAGCTTTTTATATGGTGGTAATAATCTACTAGCCAGAGAAATAAATAAAAACAACGTTTCCGTTGAAACTACACCGCAATTGTCTCTGAACTCCAAAAGATTACTAACAACGAATAAAATCGAACCAAATGAACTCCAAACAAGTGATTGTAAAAAATTAGAGACTCAACTATCTGAGCCGAAATCTACTATCATCATAACAAAGTACATTCTCATGAAAACAGCAAATGTGCAAACTAATTTGAAAAGTCACATCAACAAGATATCAATAGCTTCGAAACAGAATCAAGCAGTACAAGTAAATTCAAATTTGACCTTTGATATGGACTTTTATGCAAAAAAGGCACCGCTTCTACATGATGCGCATATTTGTCAATATTGTCAGCAATATAGAGATCGATTTCAAACAATTGACACACATCGAGAAGGTGAAAAACCACAAAAAACAAAACAAAACTTCTGTATCGAGTCTGATGCGCAGACTGGTTTTTGTACATCAAAACTGCATGAAATAGGTAAAAATATAGTTGGTACTACTATAAAAGAAGTATCTTTTATCTTCTTTTGGGATCTTTTAAAAAAAAGTATACATCTGAATTCATTTCGTCAAGATAATGATCTTATGCATGAGACATGATTTTGTTTTTTTGCAGATATTTCATGCGAAAGACGGATTCCATGCAATTCTAACAAAGAAAAAATGGCTACAGACTTCATTATTCTGTCCGAACGTATTATACAACGAACCAAAAGCAATCAGATATTTTCTTCCCCATTGATAAATAAATCTCGTCAAACTAAGATTAGGCATCAAGCTGCAGGCTCAGGAATCATGAACATCGAGTTTTCTCAGAATCGAAAAGTAAGGCATAACTATG
Source organism: Eupithecia abbreviata (assembly GCA_943735965.1). Lineage (NCBI taxonomy): Eukaryota > Metazoa > Arthropoda > Insecta > Lepidoptera > Geometridae > Eupithecia > Eupithecia abbreviata. The sequence goes on along the minus strand of OX030979.1, from coordinate 7,947,981 downwards.
TACGTAATGGTAAGCCATATCTAATGCACGATCGTTCAAATAAATATAGACATGATGACAGTCCTATTGAGTTACTTCGTGAAAGAGCTGTTTCATGTAAAACTAGCTTCAGTAGCTTGTCTTCCATCATTGGGAATACAACTACCAGTGATTCCAACCATTCTTTCCTATCGGGGAAATATAAAAAAATCAAAGAAAATACATCACATGGAGTAAATAATAAATACAAAAGCAGTTTTTATGCCCTTAATATAAATGTAAAGAATACTCGTACAGACAAAAGAAAAAACAAACTTGAACGAAATAAAAGATTAGCTGGAGCTTTCATTGACAACAATCTGTGTGTCTGTCCTAGTAGCACTGACCCAAATGAACAAAATTCAGTTCCATTGCGACAGGCAGTTCGGATTAGCTCAAATTATAGTTTTAATGTTGAATTTTCTAAAAGTACTTTACCTGCTCGTGATTTGATATCTGAGAGAAAACAGGATGGAGGTGCTGTTCCTGCTCAGGATTTTATTGCTGAAAGGAAACAGGATAGCGGAACTGCATCTTTGCAGACAAACTCAAATAGAAGCGTAAACAAAGGTACCCATACCGTCAAAAATAAAAAACCTAACCACGCGATATCTCAGTCCCTTGCTGAGACGCAGCATGTAGGTATTAACACCCCTAAAAGATGTTTTTGCACTTTAAAGCTACATAAAATGGGTAGGATTTATAAGGAAAAAGGTGTCGCAGCAAAACGGTATCAACCAAAACCCAATGTTCTTAAAGAGACTGGCACAACAGTTACAACTAAAGAAAATAGTCGCAATACTGCGGTCGTCCAAATTGACCTTGAACCGTACGAATGTGAACGTGGAACTTGCATTCCGGGCGAATGCGATCCACAAAAATGTTTGAAAATAATAAAAAAGAGAAATAATCAAACTAGAGCCGTTGGAGCTCACATGGCACCTGGTCAAAAAAGAGATAAACAATCAATTACGGTAACAAGCCAAAAAAAAGAGATATCACCAACTATGGCAACAGGTCAAAAAAGAGATAAACAATCAATTACGGTAACAAGCCAAAAAAAAGAGATATCACCAACTATGGCAACAGGTCAAAAAACAGATATATCATCAAAACAAACCTGCCGCATCACATCTAATTTCAGTTTTAGTATCGAGTTTGTTAAAAACAAAACAGGGGAGGAAAATATTGCAGGATTTAAAGGATTATTTTGTAAGACAATAACTAAAAAATGCCAGTCAATTCTCCAAAAGTTAGTTGGCTATACAAAAAAAGATTTAAATATGCAAAATCAGACAAACCTATCAGATCAGGCTATTAATACAAAAAGATACAAGGAAGTCGTTAAATATCGATTGGAGGATCTTGACCCGAACGAATGTGAACCTGGAACATGTATTCCGGGTGAATGTGATCCGCGTGTATGCATTGAAATAATTAAAAAGAGAAGTATGGGAACTAGTATGGGAACAGACGTTAAACCGAAGCACACGACAGAAAGAACAACGGCTACTCATACAAAAAAAGACAAGAAACGCAAAAATGTTAACGAAGTCGTTAAATATCGTTTAGAGGATCTTGACCCGTATGAATGTGAACCTGGAACATGTATTCCGGGTGAATGTGATCCGCATGTATGCTTTAAAATAATTAAAAAGAGAGGTATGGGAACAGACGTAAAACCGAGGGCCCTTCGTGATCATGATTCACAAGTTATTACAGAGCATTACCAAAAACCTTCTAAAACGGGTGCTATTTTGAAAAGATGCTTTTGTACTGCAAAATTACAAGGCATCGAACATCCGCTGGTACTCTCGAAACCGACGAAAGTTAAACAAAATGAGATCAAGAAAATTACAAAAAAGACAAAGGTAAAAGGTCAAATAGAAAAACCTTCTAAAACGGGTGCTATTTTGAAAAGATGTTTTTGTACTGCAAAATTACAGGGCATCGAACTTCCGCTGGTACTCTCGGAATCGAAAAAAGTTAAACAAAATGAAATTACAAAAAAAACAAAAAAACAAGGACATTCACAAACAATCAAGCCCGCTCGTGAAATTAACTTATTAAATCTTGAACCGTACGAATGTGAACCGGGTGTATGTATACCTGGTAAATGCGATCCCAATATTTGTTATGAGAGAATAAAAAATAGAAAAGATATTAATTCAAATATTTCAACTCAACCCAATCATGACAGCAAGTCGATTAAAGTGGGGAAACACAGAACAGATCATGGCAGCAAGTCAGTTAAAGCGGGGAAACACACAGCGGATCATAAAAGCAAGTCGGTTAAAGTGGGGAAACACAGAGCAGCGATGAGTGAAACAGAAAAACTTCAGGATGGAGATCATCGTACATCCAAAAACCTCATCAGATCAAAGAGTAAAGAGAGTATCAAAGAGAGTATTCGTATCGGCTCTAGTTTTGATTTCAATATTGTATTTAGCAGAGAAATTTCTGAAATGGTTGGTGATGGACCTGATAACGAAAGGAAAATGGTATCTGGCACCAAAGTACATGTAAATCCAAAGACTAGAAAACAAAAAACGGTATCCAGCACCGCAGCAGCTGCAAAGACTAAAGCAAAAGGTAGTGGCCATCTTCGGCCTCCTGTGCTGAGTCAAGATTCACAAGTGGTGAAGGGGAAAACAATAGATCAATCATCCGGGATTGGCATTGTGTTAAGGCGATGTTTTTGTACATTATCACTACAGGGGAAAAATGAGAAGCTAAAAGGTAATGAAATATGATATTATTTAATAAAACTACTTTATGCCCACGGATTTGCTCACGTGGTATGTCGGTAATGTAATGAAAGTCTATTAAAAATTCTATTTTATATAAGCATTTTGAAAAACCTTTACTTGTTCCGGAGTTGTTTGCGTTTTTAAATATCAAATGTAAGATAACATGAATTATAATCTACTGGCTTTCGCCTGCAGTTTTGCACGCGTTTTCCAGAATTATAATTTGGCCTATATCCTTTACATTTGTTCATCATTCAGGCGTGTAAGGTACTCGTAAAAGACAGAGATATAATTTAAATTTTTAAATGATACTTACTACCTAAATCACTATTTTTAAACGACGTCATAATTTCCATCTTATTACAGCAACAGAAAACACCACAAAGAAAGTGAAAAAGAAGCAATGATTTCAGAAATAAAGCTATTATACATATTATAAGGTTTATGTTAACAGATAGACCTACTGACAATGATAATTTCAAATTGACGAATCTGGACCAATAAAGAAATAAGCTAGATACAAAAGAAAGAAAAAAACATAGTACTTGGGTTCCTAACTCAGTACAAAAATGTTTTGTGCAAAACCATAAAGCTATATAATTACAGTACATACCTATTGTACCGGTTACTAAGTCTCACCTGACTTTAAACGATATAATTTACATGTATTATTTTCTAATTATAGAATACATTTCTTTATTATGTTTTTTAATTCCGTCCATTATGAGTGCACCAGTACGATTTCTGTCTTTATGGGCATCTGTCTTTTTGATAATGTGTCCTTTTGAGAACAAACTTGTTAATGACCGAAATATACCTACTATTCATCTTAACCAACCTTTCAGATCAATAGCATATGAGTGCGGAGTGCATGGTGCGTACCTACCGAAGGCAATGTATACGTACCTACGAGGGTTCTCCCCTCTGACTCATAAATAGGGTGGCTGGCTCCCTTTCACTTGAGGGTTTGGTCGATACTGCTCTCTTGTTTTCGCACTTTGAACGTACTGTTTAGTTTTCTGATGCCCAGCTTTTTCACTAGATAGTATAGTTATAAATAATTTGGTATAACATTGCCTTAACAATTATTATTATAAACGGTATTAGGGTAGGTATGTAGTGTAATTATTTGTTTTATCTTATTTATTAAAGTGCCAACGTCTATATGTCTACTCCATCCTAAAGTTGCCTGGAAGAGATCACTCTCAGCGATAAGGCCGCCCTTTATACTTCCTTTATTGTTTATGTCTATATTGTTTTCTGTTTTGTGTGGTATAATAAAGTGTTTTATTTATATCTATCTAACAAATCGTACTGATTAGTATAGGTATTTTTTGGGCCAATAGAGCGTAATTTTTTGAGTTATTCTTTCAACAGAAATTATTAAACTTTTTGTGTTACCCTTACCGATTAGCAAAAACAGACTTTTGTTTAAAGCAACAGATTACGAGGCACAGTTATCGGCGGCCAGATGTGTCCTTTCGATATTTATACCGACTGACTCTGGAGAACTGATGGTTACACAGGAAGAGAGTTTTTGGTTAATTGTCTTTGATAGATGCTCAAAAATTTAACTCGTTTGGTCTCAGTCTAAGTTACGTGGGCGAGTTCAGAAATGGCGGAATCCTTTGATAGAAGTACTAAAGTCATTTAAAACGGGATATTTACTATGATTAGATTTTTGAGTTATCCAATATTTCGGCACAGTTGCATGCGCCATGATCACGGAGTAACTGAAGGCAATGCGAGTTTTTATGGGCAGACATACCGATCTAACCTCATTTTTTGTCTTTTGCTACGAACGTTGCCACTACCTCAAAAATCAAATCATGGTAAATATCCTGTTTTTAATAACTATAATTCTATAATCTATATATTTTAAATAAATATTAATAACCATGATAGCTTCAAAAGTCCTCTGGAAGTAAACCACATCGTTCCAATTTAAAGTGTTCAGACAGGCAGGTGAGTAGATTGAAGTAGGGTGACAGCCGCTTTAATTTATTATTAGAAGGCGAAGATGTTTGTACGCGATACGTGCAGATAAAACGGAGCAACTGAAGGCGCTGCCGCCGAAGGCAACTCATAGTAAGAAATCCGCAATTTATTTTCTAGCCTTCGAGTGGCGGCTACCGCACGAATGGTCTATCTATGGTTCACGTGGTGCAGAATTAACGTTCTAGTACGATGCCATTATAATGAGCTCCGCGGTTGTTCCGCGCGGATTTTTGAGTGTCTAATGCAGGGTTCAGTATAGCCAGCCACGTCGAAAGAAAAATAAAAATAACAGAGGACCACGAGATACATTTGCGACGTGGGCCATGAACGCGTGGGCTGTCTGTGTACGTACAATGCCATTAGGTAAAGGTTTTCGTGACGTTAGGACTGAATTTCAAATCACCTTGTTTTCGATAAGCCTGAATCCCAAAAAAACCTTTTACCAAAATGCCTGAATACTGTCCGAAAAGTTGAATGATGTCAGGATTTTTGTACAACCAATGAAAAAATAATCATTTTTGATTAGGTATACCTATATTTTATTTTCTATAATGTTCTAAAGCGGTAGGTTAAGAAATCATCAAATCAAGTCGTCCCCTCTTTGTATGTCAACTCCCGCTAAAAGATATACCTACTACAAAAGTTTAGATATATCAACTGAACATTTACTTAGTGAGTGAGTGGGCTTTAATTCGTTCATGAACGTGGCTGCTAATTTCACCAAAGATTCTTACGATGCCACATAACACTAAGTTACACATTAGTCAAAACCTTAGTAGGTAGAAGCTTATACATAGAGATATTTTTCGTACTTTAATCGCCCAAGGTTTCCCGCCAAAACATGCTATTTCCAACATGGCCGCGGCTTGCTGAACGCGTCTCTTTACGACTTCCGTGAAAATTATGGGCATGTTCGTACGTTAAACTTTTATACCGGATCGTGTTAGCTCTTACGTTGGAATAATATTATTATTGCTGCCTAAAAGCACAAGCTCGTTTTTATTAGTTAGCTAACTTTGAGAAGTTGATTTGAAAAAGGCGGAACAAGCTCAGTGTGTGATTTTGCTAAAGGTGAGCTTTAGGGAGGGATATAGAGAAGGGGTACTTTACGAATGGTAGATTTCTTGTATTTATCGGGGGGTCGAGTTGTACGAACGACATCCACGGACAGAGTTATCACGTTGTCAGGTGTCGAGTCTTATGCCGGCTTTTTCTTCATAGCCTAACTATTTCGCCTAACTGATTTGGCTACAAGGACTAACATATCCTCATGGCCGAACTCGTGTCAAAATAGGCAAAGTACTCTGCCTCGCCCGCCATAGCAAAGCCTTGTGATATGCAGACAAATTCTGTTTGCATTTCGTCTGATTTTATATAACTGCTTTCCCTTAAAAAGCTTTACGAATGGCAAGTAATATAGATATAAAGATGATTTATTTGGTTCATAAAAATAGACAATGCGAAACAATATCAAACATAGACGTACATATTATGTCTACTATACGAGTATTCGACGACCGATGTGGCGCGGTGGGCGAAGGTCCGCCTGCGACGCAGGAGGTTGCGGGTTCGATTCCCGCCTCGGAACAATTGTGTGTACGATCTGCAGAAATTTGTTCCGGGTGTTCTGGTTGTTTTCTATGTATAATAAAAAAAAAATCTCTATGTAATATATTGTATTATGTATATCAGTTATCTAGTACCCATAACACAAGCTCTGCTTACCATGGGGCTAGCTAGATAGTGCTGTGTGAATTGTCCAGCATTATTTATTTTATTATTTATTTATTCGTATAGTAGGTAGGTATCGGTAAGAAGACTGTAATAATACATCTTAGCTACACACAATAGTAAAAACAAACTAATATTACAAAATTACACAAAATTTAGACCGAGGAGCACGTACAAATAGCTTAAATAAGTAGGATTGAATAATTGTCTCTTACCAGAACTTCTTTCCATGAATAGCAGATGAGGCCGCCTACTTTCTTCAAGATCACGGTGTAAACTTGCGCTTAAGTCTGGCTAAAGTTTACAAAGGTCCTCGTAATGAGGTGCAAGCCGGCAGACTACAGAATTATCTTGATGACAATCTGTTTAGTCTTGGGGTACTACTGGTAAGAAAGAAGGAACCGTAAATTGATTATCTAGCACCACCCAAATCAGTTAACCGAACGAAGTTGACTTCGAGTACCTAAGTATTTTATTTTTAGCTGTGTTGTTGTATTGCTTTTGTGTGTCCACTAAAATATTAACTTCTGAACTTGCTTTGGTATCTAAGAATAATTATATAATATAACTAGCTGCGCCCCGCGGATAGCCTGCGTGGAAATCTATGTATCAATTTTTTATAAACCTTTCTATTGAAACACAAAAAACTGCATCAAATTCCGTTGCGTAGTCTTAAAGATCTAAGCATAAAAAGGGACAGACAGACAGCGGGAAGCGACTTTGTTTTATACTATATGGAGTGTTTAAAATATCTAAGCATTAGTTACGATACTTACCGATGTTAATGTAATGACTAAGAAAATAGATTACATATCTACATTTTATGTGATAAAGTAAATATTTTATACTTAAACTTAACTTTAATACGGGTGCACTTCAGTGGGTGAAGTCAGGTGGTGGGTGATAGATAGATAGCAACACTTTAGAAGTCAGATAAATATGTTTCATCCTGAACATAAAGCACGGACGCCCTCTTCCGAGGAGGATTCCTTTGGACCTGATTTCATTTGTAAATGGATGGATTTTAAAATTATTAAATCTGTTATCGAGGGACGAGGACTTTTATTATTATTGTGTTTAGTCGTTTTACTAAAATAAAAACTTCAAATTAAGATCCTGTCTATTTTGTATTTGAAATGGTACGTATAGTATTAGATAGTCACAAAATACAACAGAAATCTTAAAAGTGACAACGTGTAAAAAATGATTTTCTTTTTAACCTCGCTGTGAGGTATCCTTGCCCTAATACAGTAATTATAACTAGCATGGAAGAACAAGGCATACAACACCTAGAAGCCTTAAAGTAGGTACTGAGATTTATAGCCCCTATGTATGTATACCGTATATAATATTTTGAGGACCGATGTGGCGCAGTGGGCGAAGGTCCGCCTGCGACGCAGGAGGTTGCGGGTTCGATTCCCGCCTCGGAACAATTGTGTTTACGATCTGCAGATATTTGTTCCGGGTGTTCTGGTCGTTTTCTATTTATAATAAAAAATATCTATCTATGTAATATATTGTATTATGTATATCAGTTATCTAGTACCCATAACTGTGTGAATTGTCCAGCATTTTTTTTTTTTTTTAATATGTTTCTACTAAGTTAATTTAAAGTAAACATACTTAGCGGCACCTCACTCTAAAAAAAAATTAAGGCTACCCTATACATTTTGAAATAAAACATTCTGATTCTGCTATACGATTTTGAACCTTTGAATCTCATGAACCCTAACTAATCCCAGTAGGCTACGGATAATCCATGCCTCACCTACTCCGGCAACATCCAGAATGGCCGACACGATAAAAGGATTAAATTTTATAAAATTTATAGCCGGGAATGAAATCGGGGGATCCGCATTAGGAATGCCCAGGGATACAAAGGGTTAGGGATAATTCTATCAGAGATTCTCTTTGCGTGTTTGGGTGCCTATAAATAAGTACTGAATGTATGCCTAATGCCTACGGTATCTGCCCTTTGTCCTTTGCGATTGCTTTGGTAATGCTGTTAGTATAGAAAATGGATATGTATTTTATGTTATACTTAGATTATGTATCAAAAATAAAATCATGGTAAATATCCCGTTGTAAATTAAGTAAACCTAAGGCTCTAGACTCTATACAGACGGACCGCATTTCAGAACTGCACGCCGACATTCTTCTTCATTTGCAGTCGGCGTGGCGTGCAGTTCATTTGAACTGCACGACGACTGCAATAGAACTGCAATCGGACTGCGCAGTTGGTTTGCAGTTCTATTGCAGTCGTGTCAACTGCATTCAAACTGCAAATGAGTGCAAATTTGCGGTTGGATTGCAGTTGAAATGCGGTCCGTCTGTCTAGGGTTTGGTTGTCAAACTAGGCCTCGATTTCAGTACCCACGGGATCCCCGTAGTAAAAAAATGGATTAATATAAAATTCTACATTTTTTCTATGGTTTGTTGATAGGCAAAATACGACTGAGAAAAAGAATACGAAAAAAATCGTTTATGTTTCGCACATAATTTGCTCGCGATGTCTCAGAAACAACTCCGGTCTATTGAAATTACTTATGTTTTAATTCTCAGGTTATTACTAATTATTTGGTTCGTTGAACCAAACAAACCTTCCCTCATACATAAGTTGTGTAGTTTTCGCAAAAACTTGATTTTTGTGCTTAGACCCGCCACCGCTGGCGGCGGCGCCGACGCGCCCGCGCGCCGTTACAATAATGTATGCTTTGTCCCAATACTATGAACGCGAAATCCTATGCCTATCATTTTCATAAAACGACGACGCACATTAAGATAATATGTATTTTCTAATTAATGTATAATGTTGTTTTTTATTTTTTCAGGTAAAATTGGTCTTGAAAGTACTTTACACAAAGACGGAACCTTCTACCTACATAACGTTGAAGGTAAACCCTTATACCGATTATTTTTCTTTTGTCATTTATATTTATAGAATTTTACAAATTTTCTCTACGAATTTTACGTTTAAAAACAGTTATGCCGTTCCTCATCTATGAAAAGCTTTTAAGTTCCCTCCAGTAGCAAATTATCCGAGTTTTATTGACTAGTAAAACAAGTTTTCATACTATATAACCCTCCTATTTCGTTGCAATTGAACTCTTAAGTAGTGGGTGTTAGGTATGGTTTACCTTGCACCTTAAAATCTGTTTTCTTGAGCCGCCTGATAGACTACAGTACTGCATAAGAGTTATGACGTTGTTCGGTAAAGATACTACGGTTTTCATAGCTTGCAATAACTTTACCTATTTTTTCAAGCAACTTCAAATAATATTAATTTAAGTTTTTCTTTTAAACAAAACCATTTATTTAAATATGTTGTCCAAATTCGATAGAAGCTTTGTTTCGATTGTGTTGTGTTCAGTTCAGTTGAGCGTATAAAATTCAGTTCAAATGAAAAAAGAATTAGAGTGTTTCCATGTGTTTTGCGGTGTATCTCTCCGCTCTCGAGATAGTGTAAAACATAGGCTTTACACTCTTTATAACCTCGCAGCATCCAAACGGCTGAATCCATTTTGATAAATGAGGTATCAGAATACAGTATATAAAGAATGTTAAATAACTATGTTTTGTTACATAAGGCACCTTACGAGAAACTAAACTAACACAAACTCTCCCTGTTTAAAATTCATAAACTCGTTAACATCCCTAAGAACTAATTAGTGATGCCGGACAGGTAGACCTCGACGAGTCGAATTCGCCGGGATTCCCGCGGCGCCGCGGGCATCCGCGCGACTCGTTCGAGTTTCTCATGCGATAATAAGTTTTATTGTAATGAAAATAAAGTTAAAATTCATATGACACTGAAACTGCGCTCCGCTTCGCTGCGCTTCAACGCTCTTTTGGTGTGAGTTGAGCCTTACTGCTTGGCTTTAAATATACTTAAGACTATTGAAGACTTCAGTGGCGCAATGGTGAAGGTCCGCCTGGCAAGTTCGATTTCTGCCGTGGGATGAATGTTTGTACGATCTATAAGGTATTTGATCCGGGTCTGGCCAGACCACCCAGACCCGGGTCAAATACCAGGCCTGACCCGCACAGCGGCTGAACTTGATGCAGCAGGCCGCAGTATACGTAAACAACCAGTCGCAACGGCACGCCATATTCCGATTAACCGTATCATCTCAGTTCTATTGCGGCCGCAATCGTCAGTGCTAGAAATATTGGACATGATGGACTGATGATGCGAGACTGTTTGGGAGGTAGGCCGCAAGTGCGGCTAACAACGCCACCAACACAACCGCAACCCATAACAATGCAGCCCCAAGACAATCAGAGCAGTTGACGGCTGGCCTTCAATATCCCGCCGGGTTCTTAAAGATACTATGCCAAAATGCACTGACGGTCCAAAGGAACAAACGACAAAATGTGCAACCGGCAAAACTTTCAGTTGGGACTATTGTCAAAACTTGAAAACGCCCAAATCTTCTAGCGTCAAAATGTGCAATGAGTAAAATTTAAAGGCAACAAAAAGTCAAAACGCGCCATAGACAGAACTTTTCAATGACAAAATGTGCAATAGCAAATATAACAACACCTCCTTGCATTGTAATAATACTCATAGATAACAGATAGATAACGTGCGTTGATGTCATGCGGCGGCAGGCCACACGTTTTGTACATGAAAATGTACAAAACGTGTGCCCTGCCGCTAGTGCGTTAAGCCTAGTTCGGACTAGGCTACTACTTTAGTAGAGTAGCGAGTATTTTAGTAGCTAAACTACTCGCTACTGCCCAGAAATCGTTCGCATTACAGTCGAGTACAGTACATAAGTGAGTGGTGTTTTGCAAGATGAACGGGCTGCAACGTAATAAAGTAAATAAACTAATTAAGCTAATCGTAACGGCTATTTTAGAAGAGGTGGATGAGGAAATTTGTGTGATTAATAAAAAGAAGTTGTGGGTACGAAAAAGATCGATAGAAGAGATAAACAAGGAGCTACTTATTGTCTTCTGAAGGAATTATATTTATGTTCTACATAATTGGCAACTAATTTTAAAGTTGTATCTTCGCTCCAGCGAAACAAAACAACTAATGAAATGAACATGACTAAATCGACAGGTTCGGACTTGTTTAGCCGGTGAACCAGTAAACACGGACGCGTGGTGGTAGGTGCTACTCGCCCGATAAAAATAGAGTAAAATGAATCGACTCGACTTAATCGTTCACTAAACTACTTGACTAAATTGTTGTGGTTCGCACAGTTTTAGCCACTAAATTACTCGCTACTCTACTAAATTACTAGCCTAGTCCGAACTAGCCTTTACAGGCCCAAGATAACGATAGTGGCGTTTAGATAACTTATGCAAATGAAAACAATTATAATTAGTACCTACCTACTACACTACGTACTATATATCAAGTATAAAAGTCATTTATAACGGGTTACCATAATTTGATTTATGATTTTCAAATTATTCGACACAGTTTCATGCGCCATGATCACAGAATAATGAAGGCACTGCGAGTAAGTTTTTATTGGCAGACATACCGATCTACCAAATTTTTTTGTCTTTGCTACGAACGTTACCACTACCTCTATCTATGTATATAAAGTAGTTAACTACCAATAATATATATTCAATGGCCTCATAAAGAAAGGAAAACTATCTAATGAACTCTTACTTGTGGGAATTCTGATAAGTTTCAATCGCTTAACGATCATTTTATTCATCTAAACGTCCAAATTTTAGACAAAATTATCTGAGACCAGTGGAAAGGAAAGCCATTCAGATGCTTTAAAATTCTTATCTTTAGTACTTTGGAAGTCACTTTATTATCTGACAATCGAATTAATTTGAGAGTTCGTTTAGTGTAGCAGCTACTCTTGAACCACGTGACCTTATGCGAGGTGTGAATGGTAAAACGCCTGACGGTATGATACTGATTCCTTGGAAGATGGGTCGGCCTTTAGTTTGGGATGCCACGTGTTGATATACCTTTGCCGATGCTGTGTGGATTGACCAGCATTATTTATTAAAATATTAATATCACAATTCGCCAGAATGCCATAGAAACACTTTGGTCGGAATTTTGAGAACACCGGTCCTTAATCAAACTCCCACTGTTATTAGTAAGCTTCAATTTTTTTTCTTCTGAATAATTATCTAAAAGAATGCAGTGCCGGACGCCCCGTTTGTACACTTATCGACAGAAGTATCTTAGCAACTACAGTTACAAAACTTTTACTCTTCCTGAAACCACGCTAATAGCGCACGCCACAGAATAACTACGAAGTATTAAGGTAATATACAAGATACTATATAAGTAATGTATAATGATAGCTAACATAATCGTGCAAAAACCCATGGACTTGACTTCTTACTGATTGACGTTTTGGCAGACTTTTCATACCTAAACAAATAAAGGTGTCTGTAAAAATAACCAAGTTTTACCAAAGTTGTTGTTCATATACAATTTAAAAATAAAATCTGTAATTTATTCTGAATTTATTATTATTTAATCTGTAATTATAACTCTTTAAAAATAATCCCATAAACGAGTAAAGTTATACTCGTTTTTGGGGTTATTTTTAAAGAGTTTATTATAAATAACATGAATGATCTAATTTCAAAAATTACTAAAATAATGACAGTTCCGAACATACGAAGATAAAGTGCATGATTCACTTGAGTGTACAGCTACATATGAAGGCAGTTTTGATAGCGCGCTGTAATAACCAATTTGACTACAGATTGATATGCTCCCTCCGTTGTTAATCTACTTTTGACGCTGGTTGCACAAACGTTAAATTATTGTGGAGAGGTAAAAAATGGTTCGCTTTTATTATTAGAATCAATTATGGACCTCAGTTGCATCTTGTATGAACCGGTTTGGGTAGCCCCTTGGGCTTCTAGCTTTGAGCCTCTGTTAGACTTTATCTCGAAACGTTTGCTTATAAATTGACTTATTCTGAATGAATCGCTCAATTATACATAAGAACATTTTAGTATGAAAGTTATGGTTATTTCATTCGTATTTATCTCTCAAGTTATTCACTGAATACTTATTATTAGATACTATATTGAAGAAGAAAGAAAGAAAGAAATAAAATAAATTTATTTTCAACTACAACCAATCACACAGACAAAAACTTAAAATTATAGGAGAATATACTTAAAATAAAAATTATTAAAATTAAATAGAATATTAAAATTGTACTGGTAGATCCAATAAATATTTTTAAACATACGCGATCTGAACACATACATAATTATAAGTATTAATACGACGGGTATTTATCGCGTTTATTTACCTATTTTTCCCGACGTTTCAACAGGTTTACACACTGTCGTGGTCACGGGATGAGTCGTCCCTTGACCACGACAGTGTGTAAACCTGTTGAAACGTCGGGAAAAATAGGTAAAATAAACGCGATAAATACCCGTTGTATTAATACTGGTAGAACCAATACACGCAGCGCTGATCTTCCGCCGCTTCTCTATTTACTGCTATGTGAAAGTTCAGATGGATGTATGTTTGTTACTTCTTCGTGCCAAAACTAATGAACAGATCGGGCTGAAATTTTACATTCAGGTAGTTCTAAACCCTGAATAAAAGAAAGGCTTTTTATTCCATTAATCAGTTCATTATATTCAGGACACGTTTCTATCCCATGTCCCATGGGAACTGATTAAGCGTGCGATTCCGCGAGCAGAAACTAGTTTTTAATATTAGTGTGATGTGATAGGTAGTTACCTAAGAGTGTCTGTGCCTAAGACAAAGTTTCCTAGATTGCGTATCAAACCGGTGTTCTGCAGTATCCATTACCTTCTGGTTTCCTTTTAGGGGCATATACCTTTACTTACATATGTATGTAAAAGGTATTAGGGCACGCGGCAGCGTGTCCATCCAAGCCAAGTTCGAGCAAAGGAACGCGCCGAGTGTGTAGTTTTTATCAGAATTAAAACGTTGAATAACTTTATAAAATGACTGATGTAAGGAAAACTGGCCAAGTCAAATCTAACCTACATAGATTTGACTTGGCACTCATTTAGATCTCCATTCTTTTTGCCGCGAAGCCCACAGCCGATCATAATTTTTGTATTGAACTTGGCTCTCCTTTTTTACATTTATGTTTTTGATGGGATAATGGAATACAGCTATTCCATCTTACTTAGACCCGTTCAGCCTAAAACAAAAGCCGCTGAATACGCACAATCTTTTAAAAGTGTTTATTTAGTCATCTATATTTCCACACGCATAATGCGTCTCAAGAAATTCATAATTACAAAAAAAAATCTAACGGCGCTAGAGTCCGTAGGGTGTCCCAGATATTTTTGACTCGGCGGTGCAGTTACATGATTTCGTAGCTAAGTTGGTTAGAGCGTTCCCGTACTGAGGGAAGTTCTCGGGTTCAAGTCCCGCCTAAATTGTTTTTATTATTATAACTTCTCTAAGAGATTGCCCCGAGTGCGAGGGCTTACGCACTATAATAACATAAATCTTTCCCAAAGGAAAGAATAATTGTTTTGGCGAGTCCATAAATATTCACGGCTCCTGAAAATTGCCGTAATTCCTTAAATTACTACTTTTCTGTTGTGTGCAGGAAAAAGGGGTTATTCCCATTCTCCCCTTTATTTCTAAAACAGTTCAATTAGTCAAATACTTACGGTCGCTCGGATTAGCCGGAGCCCCGACGCTCCATCCCAAGAACGCACATAACACGAGCACTGTAACACCTGCCATGGTTGGACACTACTTACATTGCAGTAATTCAGTCAAATAGCTTTATATAGGGTGACCCTGGCCGCCCACGGCCATCATTAGCCTGGGCCGTTCTTGATGGCTCCAGGGTAATCAAATGAAGTGCACAGATCGGCCGTTTTCGGAACAACAATAAATTTGACTAGCAATAAATTGAGTCAATAGAATTACTATCTTAAAATTACAGTCAAATAATGCTGGACAATCCACACAGCAATAAAAATAGAATACAACTAGTGTTTACAATTGAACTGTTTAGCTAACTGTATCTCATTTAAACAGCAACAATCAAAGCGTCATCGTCGTCATCCCCAAGACGACGACCAACGACCGAGGAAATGCGTGAACGCCACCGTGTGCGTTCCATTGTCTGATCCTTCTGGTAGTTTTCTATGTATAATAAAAAAATATCTATGTAATATCTTGTATTATATATGCTAGAAAATGCTGTGTTGAATTGAGTTGTCCGGCATTATTTTTTTTGATCCTAATCTACTAAATCGCAGTGAGCTTGGGAATGAACCGTTAAACACCGACCTTGAGACTGATCTGATCTGTCATTGAAAACTACTGCATTGTTGTGGCGTCCACAATAATGGAGGTACCCACGGGGATAAACAACAATGGGTTTTGTGAAAATTACAGTTCAAGTGTAAAAAAGACTGCTGACTTTCGCACTTTGCCGACTTTTACATTATGTATTCAATACAGGTAATAGCGGAGTGCCGACTTTAGTTACGTTTATAGGAGAAGTAAATAAACATTTACTCTATGCCTCAATGTTAATTAAATACCCTGTATAAAACTCTTACCTATACTTGTTTATACACTAAACGGCACAGAAACTGGTTGCGAAAACGTGTCTATAAACTGCACATAAACCGTTCCATTGAAGGGGCAAACTTAACGGGCCTGGTTGTCCGGAATCCCTTTGGAAAAAACTCGATTTAAGTTAAAAAAAAAACTTAATATTTTGTTAATCTACAGGTAGCTCATCTCATCTATATCGATACCAGTCGGAAGCATACAGTGTAATCTTGAAATGTGCAATTTAAATGTATGTTTTCTTTTTACAACACTTTTCGCGTAGCGTTCTCGCCAAATGGAAATACAATCGCTTAAAGATGGTACCACTTAAGCCATATCTTGAAACTGTATCAAAACGGTTTGAAAAACAGATTCACTTAGTACTTGAAAACTAAAAGTGATACGGCAACGTGCCAAGAAATGAAACTCCGTGCATAAAACTGATAAGCCGGAGGTTTAGAAGGTGTGGATATGATACAGGCACTAGAGTTAATATAGATACAGACGACCGATGTGGCGCGGTGGGCGAAGGTCCGCCTGCGACGCAGGAGGTTGCGGGTTCGATTCCCGCCTCGGGACAAATGTGTGTACGATCTGCAGATATTTGTTTCGGGTGTTCTGGTCGTTTTCTATATATAATAAAAAATATCGATTTATGTAATGTATTGTTATTATGTATATCAGTTATCTAGTAACCATAACACAAGCTCTGCTTACCATGGGGCTAGATAATGCTGTGTGAATTGTCCAGCATTTTTTTTTTTTTATTTTTTTTTTTTTTTTTATTATACTCTTCAGGGAGCTTAGTATCGTGTGCAAGCTTGAAACTCAGGGTACCTACTTTTCCACCAGAGTTAAGCTGTTTAGCGTAGCGATGAATCTTGTTAACACTTTCACTGCCGCGGCTGAGGCTGGTCAGTGAATGCGATATTTCTAATTCTTTCATTGTCTAAAAAGCACATTCCCATCTCCGGCGACGAATGGCGGACGAGGCTATAGGCCAAGCATATATATTTGAGATAATTATTACGGTGCGTCATATTCCTCAGCACTCCGTCACGTTCCTTCAATTTACAATAAGTAATTTCCAAAATGTATTATAATTTTCGAATTTGATTTTATTTATTGATCAACTAATATTATTTATCGATGTCATTTTTGTCTATTCTATCCTAGACGACAATCCGTATGCTTATCCTACAGGATATAGATAGGTAAGCGATTTAACGCATTCACGCGTTAAATCGCTTACCTATGAAAATCGAGCGTGCCTGGTTTGACTCATTCTACCTCACAGCTCACTAGTTTATCTCTAGTGGAAAAATCCATTGTGCTGTGCGCCCTAATCCACTCTGCAGCATCCTGTTGAAATATTTTGTTTCACGCTACACAATGACGTTTCTAAATTAAATGAAAGAGATAGAGATCTTTGGCACAAACACCCCTAACTCCTACGCTTTCGCAGGAAAACTCGTGAAAAACGGTGAGTCACAGAACTACAGCGTCTGTTAAATTCGCCCAATGAACCGAATATATTTCAGAATTAGCTTCCGGTTTCCCTCACAATAAATTAGGTTCTCTCCCCTCTTGCAGTAAACTTGGCCCATAACTCTGGGCCCGAAAGCCTTTGCAAGTAAACGCAATGTTTTCCAACTCCAAAGTTTTTGTGCTCTTTACGACGACGTGTGATATTGAAACAGCTAGCTCATCAAGTTCGGAAGAAAAAGGGGAAAATATTTGATTACTAGTTGTTTGTACACGCGTTGTTTCTATGGAAACCTTCAAAGGTTATTTCCATCTCATGGCAACTGTTCTACATGATTATGATAATAGCCTATTCAAGGCTTTGGGCTACATCAATGTAAGTTTTAACAAAATCCATTTAGAACTTTTGGCGTGAAAAAGTAACAAACATCCATGCATAACTGAGAAATTAAATAATATCCCAAAAAGATGATTTCGACGGGACTTGAGCCCGCGACCTTTCCCTCAGTACAGGGACGCTCTCACCAACTGAGCCAGGAAATCAAGTGAAACGACTAGTCGAAAACCTTTGATCTGTCTGCATAACTGGTCTAAAATTTTGTTGCTAGATTTGTCCCACACAAACTAACAGGACAAAGTAGAATAAGTAAAAAAGGTTGTAAGAAAGCTAAGCAGTGAGCTAGCTCTCCCTCAGATATTGAAAGGCCTGACTCATGTTGAATACCCCTCAGTTATATTATGGCCAGTAAAATTCATGGACCAAAGTCGTAGTAAATGTATATAACTGTAATGTTATGTACTAAACAGTTACTTTGTAAGTCTAGTTGGTAGACGGTAGTGTTAAATTGCGAAACATCCGAATGTTTCTATTTTTTTTTTCGCTTCGCATTGGCTTCATCTTTTCAATTGTCTACATGCTTCATTCCTATTCTTGGAAATGAAATGATTTATGTTTTCAAAAAGATTAGCATTATTACATTAAATGTAGTATTGCACTAACTAGTTTCTGCTCGCGGTTTCGCACGCGTTGCGTCAATGGAAACGTTATATCTATCCCATGGGTACTGATTTACGCACGATAAAACGTAGCCTATGTATGTTTGATTCCAGGCTTAGAGCTACGTCTATGCAAAATTTTAACCAGATTTGTTTCGTAGTTTTGGCGAGAAGAAGTAACAAACATCCATCTAAACAACCAAACATTCGCATTTATAATATTCTTGTGTGACCTCTGCCTATAAATATAATAGCGATCGATTTCTTGGCAAATAACGGAGTTCTTATAATAAAATAAAATAAATAAAAAATGATGGACGATTCACACAGCATTATCTAGCCCCACCCAAGCTAAGCAGAGCTTGTGTTTTGGGTAGATACCAGATAACTGATATACCAATATTTGACCCGAGGCGGGAATCGATCTCGCAACCTCCTGCATCGCAGGCGGACCTTAGCCCAACGCGCCACTTCTTAAACACCAATTAAATACTCAATCTCCATTTATTTTATCGCCCGTCACGACGTGCAAATCTTTGGAAGCAGACGGTCCAGCCTCCGCCCGACTCGTTAATTCTAAAGCACATTGCACATCGGCGACTAATCTCATTACCCGTGTGCACTCGCCCTAATGGCGCCCCCTGCAGACTCAGACAAAAGACAGTCGTTTTGTATAAGTTCCGCTGGAAATCATGAACCGATCGCGTGGTGTAGTTTAGGGTGCTTAGGGGAAAGGGCTGGCTTGAATAGATACAGCTATACATTGTTAAACTAGTTTCTGCTCTCGGATTCGCACGTGCTGTTTCTATGTAAACGTTTTGAGGTTATTTCTCTCCCATGGGAACTGATTTATACGATAAAAAGTATGCCTAGTTAGCAATTTAAGCTGAATCCGTTCAGTAGGTTTGGCGTGAAGAGCTAACAAACATCCATACATTCAAACATCTAAACATCCGCATTGAAGTAACATTGAGTACTGAAGCATTTATTCCCAAGAAGCTGGCTGCGTCGCACACTTAGTCGAATTAAATTGATTGAAGCGATATTTTTTAGGGATCATGTTTTCATGACTCATATATATATATGTATATATATTCGTAGATTCGCTGTACACTCAATCACAAAAATCGCTGCGCGCACACATAGTCCGCATGCCAAAAGCATTTTTTTTAATGTTTATGGTAGACTACCAGATTTTGATTAAAGTTCGTGTTCACCAATTTTTATCGTTGCTTGTAATTTAACCAAAAATGTTTTGTTTGGTTTGTAGATAAAAAAAAAGAGTTTAACATTTTTACAGAAGAAGCTACATCGAATATACAAAGCCACGGGTTGAATACGTTTAACAAAACCGAGTCTCCGATTTTCCTTTGAATATTTGCCAGCCTCTGACGCGGCAGCTATAGTGATGACGTCATAACACTAGTGCGCGAGGTTTCACCGAGACCCGCACATTTGTCTCGCGATTGCTTTGATCTTTTATGTCATCACATCAGTCACCTGAGGCGTAGTCATTAACCGACGAAAAAAGGGGGAGGTTCTATGTTTGGCTGTACATATGTTTTACTAGCGGTTTAACCCGCGTTAAATTCAAATTTCACATTTCTAAATTTTTATATAGCCTATGTTCACCGCGGATAGTGTAGCTTCCCAAGAATTTTTTTTAATCGGTGCATTAGTTTCGGAGCATATTTAATACAAACAAACAAAAAATCAAACCGTACCATTTTATAATATTCTTTAATACTCTAATCATTTATGAACCGATTCGGACGATTATATTCAGTTGTATGTTTGCATATTTTTTTAGTTGTATTTTTTTTATGAAAATAACTAATAATAATAATTTGCAGTTCCAATAATGTAGGCGTGTAGGCTATAATTCGATCTTAAACCATCCTATAACATATTGACAATTAATAAATGAAACCAATTTTGTGTAACTCTGATAAATTCCAGTATCCAAAATAAATTAAACCGAAACAAGCAAATAAAACTATTATTATAATCTTTGTAGTGTTTCGTACTGCATAGACAACCAACTGCGCGGTGACTCACTTTACAATTATTGGGGGTGGTAGACACAGGGGTCAAATGTAAGGGTGTTCACCCTACTCTCCCCCGAATTAATATTAAAATGCGGACCGTGACGTCAAGATAGATGATCTAAAATTTAAATATATTGCGCCTTCAATGATTGCGTAGTACAAGTCGTTGAACTGTGATCGATGTGTGATTACAGATTACATTTCGTGCCATTTTGTGATAGACAGATAGATAAAGCATTTATTCGACACTGCAGCACATGATATAAAGGTAACAATAGTAAAAGTAATAGTAAACAATAAGTAATAGTATAAAAAAATATTAAAAAGTGGAGATTTAAAAATTGTGTGCGTGCTGCAGCCTGTCAAAGGTAATATACCTCAGCGAAAAGCTTTGCTCTAAGAGCAAAACACAGATTTTCGGTATTACCCTTTGAGGCGACCAGGAGAACGATACACTGACATGACGCGACGACCGATGTGGCGCGGTGGGCGAGGGTCCGCCTGCGATGAGGGAGGTTGCTGGTTCAATTCCCGCCTCGGAACAATTGTGTGTACGATCTGCAGATATTTGTTCCGGGTGTTCTGGTCGTTTTCTATGTATAATAAAAAATATCTATCTATGTAATGTATTGTAGTATATATATCAGTTATCTAGTACCCATAACACAAGCTTTGCTTACCATGGGGCTAGATAATGTGTGGATTGTCCAGCATTATTTATTATTTTATGATAATGATGTGTGATTGCATAATATTTTGGATACAATCGAATGAATGACTGTGCAGTGTAATGTTTGTGTCTGGTAACTATTTTAACTATATAATTTACTAGTAGTTTCCCGCGGTTTCACCCGCGTTAAATTAAATTCACATTTCTAAATTTTAATAAAGCCTATGTTCACCGCGGATAGTGTGGCTTCCCAACAACGGCGAAATAATTTTTCAAACCGGTCCAGTAGTTTCGGAGCCTATTGATTTCAAACGAACAAACAAACAAAAAATCAAACCTTTCCTTTTCATGTGTTTTGTGAACATATTACTATTTTAGCTACATCTATCATAGCACCTATCCGAATCATCAGTAAGTTAATTAGAAACTGTACTTTACGATCCTGTGCTTTGCGAGACTCGTTATTACCGCGTTTTACAGGAATTGCTTTACGGTAACTGCGATTTCGCGTGTAACTGTGGTCACTGCAATGTAATGCGGGGTTTGGTTCTTTTATTGTGTTTGGGTGTTACAATCCGTGTGGTCAGGTGTGGATGGGGCCTATTCGAACTAAGACCTTACTTAGACCAAAAAATTACTGTTGGTATTGTCCACACGACACACGAAATCGGTAGTGTACCTAAGTAAACTCTTATAAATGGTCGTAGAAGAACCCAACGGCATAACGTTTTTTGATTCTCTGGAGAACTGTCGCCTGTTTAACTTTTGACTTCCTTATGTTTAAAACCCATTTTTTTTGAGTAAGAATGATTAACAGGTTTAGATAGGGATAGGTAGCGCATCCCGTACCGAGAGAGGATTGCGGGTTCAAGCCCCGTCGAAGTCGAAAATTTTAGGACATTAATAAATTTCTTAGAAATTTCCCTTAATGTCAGGTTTTACGACCTCTGTGGCGCGGTGGGCGAAGGTCCGCCTGTGACGCAAGAGGTTGCGGGTTCGATTCCCGCCTCGGAACAATTGTGTATACGATCTGCAGATGTTTGTTCCGGGTGTTCTGGTCGTTATATGTATAATAAAAAAAATCTATCTATGTAATCCATTGTATTAAGTATATCAGTCATCTAGTACCCATAACACAAGCTCTGCTTACCTTGGGGCTAGATGATACTGTGTGGATTGTCCAGCATTATTTTTTTTTTATTTTTTTTTATTTTTTTTTATTTTTCGCAATATAATAGGAAAAACATTTCCTTATATTATCTACTATAATGTTTGCTGTTCACCTATTATCTGTAAACTGCTGGCGTAATGTTGAAAGTTGAAGTAAATAGCATGTATTTTCAGAATGTTGTGTAAAATTACCATGAATGTCCGATTTAACCCTTTGACCATTCACCTCGAATGTTCAGTACAACTCTCCCAAACATTGCCCAAAAGCAATAGCATTACCCATAGAGGTCTGTGGGTATTACCCATTGGCGCGTTTGCGATTTCCGCCCTCAAAAATCACGCTCTGCTGGACTTTCAAAACTCCTAACTCGAAGTGGGCACAGGTGACGGCTTTTGTTCCGACACTCTTGTAACACAGAGGGTAGAGTAGGGTTTCCTCTAGGGATTCTGTTAGCTATAACTTTCGTAGCAATGTCAATAATGGCTTTGCCGAACATGGTCTTCCGTGAATGCCATTTTGTGATGTCGATTACTTACAATTTATACTTACAGTTCAATGTCGCAAAGTGTGTCTTAGCTTCCAATTTCCGTAAAAAAGTTAAGAACATCGGGCAATTTTAAGAGATAGATAGATAGATATATTTATTTATTGATACAAATTTGATACATTTTGTTTATAGTATCTTAAATCCTAACATAGGTTTATCTAGATACTAGAGTTCTCTTAACAATAATAAGGTTAAAAATTAAAATTAAAGTAATTAGCGCGGTAGGCAGTCACGCAACAAGCACAGTGACTTCGCTGTCCGCTGCATGGCTTGGCAGCCGCGCAGGCGATCCACCAATCACGAGCGAGCAGCGACTCCACTGCGCCTGAGTTCAGCTACAGGATGCTCCTTGATGGTTAAATATAAGTTTAAGTAAAGATATGCCAGCTTGAAATATGAAAATAATGAAATTAAGATAAATAATATTTTATTAGTACGTTTTTAATATTAGTTTGTTTAATTTTATATTTAATTTCTATTGGTAGGTTATTTATTAAATAGACCATCAGGATCGCCCGAGTACTTTGATTTTATTTTATGGGGCACTATTAGCTTAAGTAGTCTATACTGTATATTATGGATCTGATCAAGATATGTTTTAAATGTCCTGCCGTAGCTACTTAGACCGTATGATATAATGCTAATAGATTCCTAACTAGATGACCAACGACGCCATTTAAAATAGCCTAGAGTAATTTATTCTATATCACCATAATAACTGTCCACTCTGGTCAATAGTGCTAGTCACCGTGCCAGGCTGAAAGCCGGGTGCGAGGGTGAGCTGCCAATATGGCGTCTAATTGCTCCGATTCAGTTCAGCCAGCGAGCCGAGACGCCAGACTTGATTGATTATTACGTACGATATGGAAATCAGTTGACTTACTGCCATTAGCGCGCTTGATAATATAGAGCTGATTGCTGACTAATTGGTAATTAATAATACTGACTATTGCGCGTATAAATTCTGTCGCAAAGAGATATGCCGTTTTCTGCTAAAGACTTCAGTATGTAAGTACTTCTGAGTTCTATAGGTTTACGAAATCATTGCACGCTGAAAGATAAATTAAATTAAATTCGTTTATTGATTCAAACTTATTATATATCCATATTGTGATTTATTATAGAATTTAAAAATTACATCATCATCATAGTGTTAATGTAAAGAATGCAATGCAATTTGACTGAAATTACATTACATTCCTTACACTAACACCTACAAATCAATTTATATAATAAATTTGTTTAGCATAAGGGTTCATTAGACTTGACATCAAGTGCCTTTGCAGGCTACTGCAATGTCTGTCCACCAGACAGATAACTAGCAAGCAATCCAAATCGCTTGAGGTAAGTTTTTAGATTATTGGTATTGAGCAATAATCTAGAATTATGCTGATTTGTCTAGAAGTTGGTTGTTATGGGTAGGTACTAGATAATGCGTACTTACCTATTGAGCTACGTATGTATCTATCTACTACCTATACATAAGATTAGGGCTACATAATGCTGTGTGAGTTGTCCAGCATATTATTATATTATTTGTAGTTGGTTAGTCTTTTATTAATTTATCCCGCGAATTATCGTTTCGCGTGTTCTGTCAATATGAGAATTTAAAAAAGTCCTTGAGTGAAGCCTTAATATACATTTCTCACCGTTGCAGTTGCAGTTGGGGTAAACGAGTTCTTGAGTGGAGACTGGTTCTCGACAAACGTAGTGTAGGACGCCTTCCGACAAAGTGGGATGACGATTTGCAAAAGACTGCAGGCAAATGCTAGGACGCGGCAATGGCAGTCATTATGGGAGGCTCATGTCCAGCGGTAGACTTCAATAGACTGATGATGATAAGCCATTTCAAAACTTTTTTGAAACTTAGCCGTTTTAACTAAAACCATAAATTTAATGAAACAAACGAGTTACTCAGCCACTTTAGACAATCCCTATCTTATCTTTATCTCTAGGTATCGATAGCGGCGGCGCCTTTGTTTTATGTTCTAGCTGAGTGCTTTAATCTGACTTGAATTTGCTTATCTACCCCTTAGTAGCAAAAGGAGGTTTACCTGTTTATTTGCAGGCGAGTGAAACAAGATTTATGAAAATTTGTTTCACTCGCACTATAGATAAGTTTTGTTACTATCTACTTAATTTTTAAAGAATTTCATTTATTATGGATGTGCCAACCACTATTGATGGCTCTTGGGGAAAAATGGAGGCAGAAAAAACGAGGGGGAAAACTGGAATAGTTTTTTTTACGTCCAGTTTTGCAGGATTTGTCAAGGGGGACAACTTGGTATAGCTTTTTTATTCCAGGTCCCCCCCAAGCAGCATTTGTTATGGGGGAAAACTGGAATAACCCATGGTACCAACCGGTAAAGTGTTGTTTATTTTTAAAGGCTTAAAAAACTAGAACTTTTTAAGTTACAACGCTCTCTTAAAACTTTAGACACCTTAAGTAATTTTCACCGGACTCAACCAAGCATACATCTTAATCTACGGAAGAAAATATCGCTTCCTTACTTTTCCCGCCTTATCCCGGATTAGAAGCCGGATCCCATTCCCCATTAAAACTTCCTTAGCTTTCAACACCTTCACGTTGAGGTAAGCGTTGAGGGATAGAACCAAAGAATTCCGAGAAGATTAGAAGTAGGAATTAGAGCCTTGTGCAGCTTAGTTAAGATTGAAGTTTGATAGCAGTTTGGAGACGAAGTAACTTCCCAAAGCTGAGGAGTAGAGTGCATCTTTCAAGTAGAAGGAGGACTAATATGGGAACTTATTTATAGGATAAAAAGATAGTCAGACCTGGAACTACCTATATGCAAAATTTCATCCCGATCCGTTTAGTGATTTTGGCTTGAAGAGATCACAAATTTATTTATTTATTTATTTATTTATTTATTTATTGTAATAAGTTTACAAAGCAGTTTACAATCACATTTATGCATTAAATAATAGAGTTACAGTATTGAACCAGATTGTAGACCTAGATGTAAACATAACAAGTTTAGAAAAGTGTTGCTAACATAGCCAAAACAATTTCCGTATAACTAAATGTTTTTATTGAAGTTAAAGTTTAAGTTTTAGTTAAAGTTTCTATTATATATACCTACAAATATCCAAATGTCCAAACGTTAGCATGTTGTCATATTAGTGTCATATTCTCGGGTATTTATAGCGTTTATTTAACGATATTTCACGACGACGTTTCAACAGGGTTACACTCTGTCGTGGTCACGGTTATAATAAACTGTTCAGATCTGGCAGAGCAGACCTAGAAGCAGCAAGTTTTTTTCCGTGGACCATTATTTGTAAAGACCCGTATTAGTATTATCAAATATATCGCTCTGATCTTACTTAAGCGACGTTTATGCCATAAAAAGCATAGCCTACTCAAGCATAGATCGACGACTGAGCAAGCTTTTATAATACGGGCCTCAGCATCAGGTGGATCTCTGATTTACCTTTTGTCTCCAGCTGCCTATCGAATCCATTATCGTTATCTTATTCTTATTTCTCTCTGACTTAGCTTTCGTCCCCAGCTGCCTATGGAATATATATATATAATATTAGAAAGAGGAAATGTTAGATTTTTTGTTTGTTTGTAATGAATAGGCTCCGAAACTACTGGACCGATTTGAAAAATTCTTTCACCGTTGGGAAACTACACTATC
The DNA here is from genome assembly GCA_943735965.1 of Eupithecia abbreviata. Classification (NCBI taxonomy): domain Eukaryota; kingdom Metazoa; phylum Arthropoda; class Insecta; order Lepidoptera; family Geometridae; genus Eupithecia; species Eupithecia abbreviata. The sequence continues at coordinate 7,921,385 of OX030979.1, read as the reverse complement.
CCCGGTGAACAGATCCTTACTTAAACTCCAATACAACCCAAGGTGTCAAAAATCACCTACATAATAAAGTGAAATTCGAGTTTAACGCGGGTGAAACCACGGGGAGCAGCTAGTAGAATATAATGATCGTTGTGTCCCTTCTAAAATATGAGCATGAACAATCACAATTCCTACCATGTTCGAGGTGGAGTAACGAACCAAGATTCCTGCAAGGACACTGTTTAGCTTGCCGCTCACGTACTGAGGCATACGGCGTCAGATATGCATGCGCGGAGACCGATAAACAGAGATTTTCGATATCTGTTGTAGACAAGATATTGTCGACATATGTCGCTCCCGTACAGACCTTACAAGTTATCCGATTACTATGTTCATCATCATCATCAACCTATGTTAGTCCACTGCTGGACATAGGCCTCCCCCAATGAGCGCCATAGCGCCCTGTCTTCAGCTTGACGCATCCAGCATCTACCTGCAGTCTTTCGCAGATCGTCATCCCACCTGGTCGGTGTGCAGTGTATTCCACATTATTTCTTCCTAGAGGAACCATAACTATCTATACTAATATTATAAAGAGGAAAGGTTTGATTTTTTGTTTGTAATGAATAGGCTCCGAAACTACTGAACCGATTTGAAAAATTCTTTCACCGTTGGGAAGCTACATTATCCCCGGTGAACATAGGCTATATTATATTTTCAAAATAGTTAGGGAACCGTACTAAAACCGTGCGAAGCCGGGAAGGTCCGCTAGTAATTAATATCTTTAATTGAATTATTACCTCCGATTATGGGTTACCTTATTTTACAGATAGACGTGATATGATTATAAGTTACAACATAAGATAAGTCAATCACAAGTTAATCTAACTATAAACATTTTATATTAAAATTCATTCTAATAATAGCAATTGTCAATCTAATAATATTGTTCTAGTAAACAATATTATTAGATTGTGAATTTATTAATTGTGAATTTATTCACGTGGAAGGCCTAGGCGGAGATGGCGGGATGAGCTCGACCTATACAATAAGGAGTGGGTTCTCCTTGCTGAGGACCGAGATGAGTGGAAGAAGGGGAGGGAGGCCTTTGCCCTGCAGTGGGACACCCCGGGCTAATATAATAATAATAATAATAGTAAACAATCCTAAGAACGACCGACCGACTAAATCAAAAGAATAAGAATAATGAACACGTACTTGAGTATCAGATTTATCATGTTGAAAAAACCTTTCGCATCATTTATAAGTACAACCAAAGGAAAATCCAATAACTATAATAATATATCAACCCACACAAACCGTAGGAGGGTAGCATTACACCATTTTTTTGGCAAATAAAAGCATGTCTATATTGTCTTTGTTTCATTAGCTTTGGTTTTATTTTTTGCGCAATTTGGTAGTATATAGTACTAATCCTTTCCAAGAAAGATCTTTTAGAACGGCCCTCTGGCCAATTATACTATATATATAGTATAGTATATTAAATAATATAATATAGTATATTAAATATTAACTTTCTGTGATTAGTAATCACAGAAGGTTAATATTTAATATACTCGTAGTTAGACTAGGTAAGAACACAATGATCTAAAAAGTTATACAGTTAAATAATCAAGCTTAATTAAATTACCCTAAGAAATATTAAATTTTTCCGACGACCGACGTGGCGCGGTGGGCGAAGGTCCGCCTGCGATGCAGAAGGTTGCGGGTTCGATTCCCGCCTCGGAACAATTGGTGTACGATCTGCAGATATTCCGGGTGTTCTGGTCGTTTTCTTATGTATGATAAAAATATATATCTACGTAACGTATTGTATTATGTATATCAGTTATCGAGTACCCATAACACAAGCTCTGCTTACCATAGGGCTAGGCTAGATAATGCTGTGTGAATTGTCCAGCATTATTTATTTTATTTATAATTACATATATTTAAGTCAGCATAGGTCCTCGTCTAGTAACACCCCTGGTTTGAGCGGCTAGACCAGACCAGACTAATACCCTAATATATATGTCACAAGCCTAGAACAGGCAAGTTGCAAAGGTGAGAGAAATATCTCTCCCGGGATTGTCGTTCCGGCTTGAGAAGGTTTACTTTAGATTTTAGTCGGATTAACTTTATAGACGCTGGGATATATATTGAAGGTAACTCTGATGAAAATATATGCTTTTCTTTATTGCGATCTAGGAAAGGTCGGTTATACGTGGACATCCTCAGAATAATAAAATAAATAAAAATAAAAAGTTTCATTATACATATTGTCCATACACATAAAAAATTACAAAAATTCAATAAAAACCAAGCATAAAAAAATTTATTACTTAAATGAAAATTAACATGTCACAATATTAATTGGAGCAGTCATTTAAGAGAATCCCAACCCAAGGAGTCTAAAGAGTAACATCATAATAAGCCCGTATAAGTCCACTGCTGAACAAAGGCTCACCCCAAACGACGATGACGACGCCATGAATAGCGGTCCTGAGCCACCTCCATCCATTGACTCCCTGCGACCACTACAATGTTGTGAGTCCATCGATGTCTTCCCACACTCCGTTTCGCATTGCATCGCGGTCGCCACTCGAGAACCTTTACTCCCAACGTTTCTGTGGGGTTTATGGCCTGCCTACGCCACTTCGTCCTGCTAATTCTGAGAGCTATGTCGGTTACATTTTGTCCTACGGTCCCTAATGAGCGCCACTGCGCTATAGTTTGTTAAATATACTCGTAGGTTGATACGCGGGACATTGACATTACTAATACGCACCGGTAATAAAAAGAAGGTTTGATATCGTAGATTATTTATTCCGGTTTGAGTTCTCAGGCAGCGGAGCGAGACTGCACCTTTATCTTGTTACATCGAGCTCCTTTCCCTTTACAGGCTCTTGTTTAACTTTACATTATGTACATTGCACATTTTATATTAAAATTTCATTTATATTAGAAGCAGGCTATATTAGAGGCAAGGCTTATTATTTACAAAATAGAAAATGTAAGCCAACGGATATTCCCTTAAAAGAGACCAAGAAACCTCAAGATATACGGGATTTTAAACCATGACTTGTGTTCTTTGAATTTTCAAAATTTTGGCACAGTTGCATAAACCAATGACTGGCGTAACTGAAGTTACTTCGAATGAATTTAATTAGCAGAAAACAATATCAACCTTATCCGTTGTCTTAGAAACTTATGGCGACAAACTATACTCCAGCAAAATTCGATATGTAATGTTTGCAAACAAAGCCCAACGTATAAACTTAAACGCATGATTGGAGCTGAGTTACAGACAGTTTTTTGCATTTATTATTAATTGAAGTAAATACCTATCTAAAATCGATAAGGAATCCATGTTGCATGTAAAATACTCTGCAACAAAAGGAATTTAAGGTAAATATGGGCGGTTCGTTCACAAACATTTCACATCGAATTGGCTAGAGTATAAAGTTGCCGTTCTTGTAATAATTAATTATGTTTTCATTACGTAGTCACCCACCCACGTAGGTCTCTGGTAAAGTTTAGGAATTTGTTCCATAATGACTCTTAAACAGTTTCCAACCTGGATAATTAAACAGCCAGTGCAAATCAAAAGCTTCAATATTACATTACTTCATAAAGTTCGCTTCCGAAATTGCTTCTAATCCTCGCATGTTTGATCTATGTTCATGTTGCGCTGCGTAGATAGCTTTAGCTTTGGTTCTGTATGGAAACTGTTCCATACAGAACCAAGTCCTGTATGGAACAGTTTCCGCTGGATTCTATTCTATTCAAGATAATAATTAGGGATAATAAAGGATGTTTCGAAAATAAATTCGGTAAAGATTTTGAAGGTCCCACTCTGAATTAGATTCTATAATGCTAATAAAATAAAAATAAAAATCGCTGTTAGCGATAAAGCCGCCGATTGTGCCACTAGACTTAGTTAGTATAAAGATCCTTTAACACTTTGACTGCGATTTTTTTTCGACGACTGCGATCTTTTTTTTAACTTAAAAAATTCGTGCTGCCGCTCTACACAGCGGTTGTGTTGCGCCGCACATGCGTTTCGTTTGAAAAATATTACGGCTGTGCTGAGTCACAAAGATCTGTATTTTCTCAGCCGCTGCGCTAGTGTGGATTTACGCATATTAGTCACTTGTAGAAAACTCATACCGTGCGTTTTCAGCACTCAAAGTGTTAATTTTTTTTTTTTTTGTATTGATGGTGCAATAAAGATATATTGTATTGTATTGTAACTTTCCTCGGGAATCGTCAAATGTCATCAAATCCTCACATTTGAGGCAATTCGCGAAATTGTCAGCATTCCCTTGGACACGCACATTGTCTGCGAAACTCGACTGTTGAATACAAATGTGGCTATTCTGCGTAATGACACGAGTGGCCACACGGTGGTAGTGATGTGCCAGTGCCACATAAAAATCACTACATAGTGTAAAACAGAGTCGCTTCCCGCTGTCTGTCTGTCCCTAGGTATGGTCTTTAACCCTAAGTTACTCGCGCATAAAAAGATACATAAGTACTCACGTAGAAAAAACTACCAAATACATACAAAATCAGACTTCTATTTATGATTTACAAACACAATTAGACTTTTATTTATGATTAAGATTTAAAAATAAGCGTTGTAAACTCGACACTCCAATAATTAGAGACGATCAAACAGTAGCTGGGGTGTTAAACACCCCACGCGAGTAATTAAGGGTTAAAACTACGCAACGGATTTTGATGCGGCTTGTGATTCAAGAGGAGAGTTTATAAACCATTTGATACATAGATTTCCCGAAGCCAGCAGAAGTAAATATGGGAAATCCTATTTAATTTTCAAATAGACTAAACTATTTTAAGTTTTAGTTTTAGTTAGCTATTGAACGATAAAACGTGAGCGCGTAAACTAACACATAATTTAGACCATCGTTTATATTTCTTTGTGGTTCTAATGTTTGTTATTATCACGGTAAGTAATAAAACAAAATAAAAAAAGTTTTGAAATAAACCTTCTCAAAACTTATATCCATAGGCAGAAATACACAAATTGGGGCGTTTATTGCTTTAAATATCATATTTTATGCATTTTGCTGTAATGAAGTCACTTTTATGTCATTCGACTTAAATTTAAACTTCGTAAATTAAAAAAAATCGTAAATTTTTCGACTTACCATACCATCATTGCAGCGCGTTAGAAGATTTATCGAGGTATCTGAAGATTTTTGTAGTGTAAACTTCTTTAACTTTTTGGGGTGAACAAAAAGCGAAGAAACTCGCGTCATCGTCACCGCACGCTTCCCAGTACCTATACATATAGGTAAATAAATAAATTATGCTGGACAATTAAAACAGCATTATCTAGGCCCCATGGTAAGCAGAGCTTGTATTATGGGTACTAGATAACTGATATACATAATACAATACATTACATAGATAGATATTTTTTATTATACATAGAACACGACCAGAACACCTGGAACAAATATCTACAGATCGTACACACAATTGTTCCGAGGCGGGAATCGAACCCGCAACCTCCTGCGTCGCAGGCGGACCTTCGCCCACCGCGCCACTTCGGTCGTTAAAAAATATAATATCAAATTACTTACTTTTCACTTCTATCGGCAGTCCCCAAAGACAGCCCCGCATTTTTCTGTTATAATCAGACAGTGAAACTTTTTGTGCCTCGTCCCTACGATAGAGCTATGAAAAGCCAACGCAGACACATTTGCGGACATTCTGCAACATTATCGTCAACTGTGTTGTGGAATGCCCACACTGCATGTTTATTCGCGAGTTTCCAAGATAAAAACTCAGCGGACATAAAAAGTAGTGTGTTTACCATCCTTGCTTAAAGTTATTATGGATTCTTACAAGCTCGAATGAAACATAATCTCTCTCACGGTCAAACTCAAATGTGATGTGAATACGCATTTTTAATGACTACTTATCTATGTAATCCATGGTTGAAGTGAACAGTAAAATAGTTTTATTTGATAATAAATAGTATAAAAAATTATAGTATTAAATATGACTTGTCTAAGTGCTTATTTTGTAATCCTCAAGAATAAATGCTATTCACTTTAGTTAACGGTCGTAGGTCTAAAATAAACTATGATGAAACCTTATGAAAATTATAACTTAAAAAGAGATATATATATATATATATTATAATTATTGTCTTTAACAATATACCCATACATCGCAATGTAGTACTATAAGCATAGTCCTGCTGTTACTGCTCTACATGTTTATGTTATGTTTTTATTTAGCTGGATTACTCTTGTACCTACATTTAAAATTAGTTATAAGATATCCTTAGTTACTTAGACATAATTGTATTATGTAAATATTAGTTGGAGAAGCTATTGGTTCCTGAAACACAGTTTTTACTAGTAAAGTAAGTAAAAAATCATTTATTTCTTTAGGCTTACAAAATAAGCACTTAGACAAGTCATATTTTATATACAAATTATTATCAAATAAAATTATTTTACTGTTCACTTCAATTTTTTGTCCACTAGTGGAAGAAGTGAAAAGAAACCACTAGCATGTTCATCTCTTATATGTCTAATACATGGTTATTTGCCTATTTTAAGTCTAAATATAATATGATAGTTCAGGAGCATATGGATTTGTAGTGCCTGTTTCACTGTCTATTTTGTCAATAAATAACATTTTTACTTTGCTTTACTTTACCTAGGTGTCTATACCATGAACCTAAAAAAACTGCCTCTTGTTAACTTTATGCGGGTCTAACAGCATTGTTCATCTAGAAACCCTAATAATCACCATTATTCCACGTAATTTTTATTTTTTGTGTGATATCTCATGCTATTTTATGGGTTCTGCGCTAGCAATTAAGTAGACACTTATTTAACTTTAATAACTAATCGCTTTTGACAGGGCAATTATATTTTGGGTCGGCTCATAAAAATGTGAGTCCATTATTAAAAGATTAAGCATTTATCAGTTTCGTGACTAACATTAGGCGAAGTTTCAAGAAACTGTATTATAGATAGAGAGAATGTAATAATAGGAGATTATAGATATACTTTTAGCGCATTCAGTGCCCGTACCTAGCCGCCTGGAGAAACCGGAGATGGACATGTGCGTCGTGGGCGTGGGTCATTAATTTATTTTTAATTTATGTATTTTTTTTATCAAAACTGTCATGATAACCACTTAAACTAACTATTAAAAATTATGTTATAAACCGAAAATACAAATGTTGCATAAAAAGTAGCAATAAAATTTGGATTAGGCTTATCGTTATCTATTAAGAAAATTACAAAAACAGAATAAAACAATTACAACTTGTATTTACACTAATATATATTTCCTTAAAATTAATTAATTAATTAACATAAATCTGGATAAAGTTAATCAATAAAATTAAATTGAAGCCATGAAATTGTCAGTAACATACATATATTTTGTTATATTTAAGTTTAGTATAAGGCGATCTCTTTCTCGCCCTTTTTTACTCCTTGAGCTACTAAATGTTGTATTGTACCCTTACCACTGATTTGATAATGTAACTTCGCCCATACTCACATAATTAAAAAAATCTTGCGCTAACTAGTTCTACATCTTAACAAAAAAACCTGTAATATTTTATCAATTAAAAACGAGAAACCTCTATAGATTTGCTCATCCAGAAGCTTCCTAGTGCCTCTAAAATAAAAAAAGAACAAAGTAGAACTGTTACGAAAGCTTTTAAAAATTCACGCGGCTAATTGTTGAACAAACTTAGTTGTACTTACTGGCAACTTGGGACATTGTCATCCAGTTGTGCCCAGTTGTGGAACAAGTTTGTCTAGTCCGCTATTTCTAGACCCGCTCCTATCATTGTCTGTCACGTTCAGGTCTTGGCGCATGATGCTTGGCGTGGCTTCTTAGTTTGTGGTTTTCGTTTCTAAGTTTCTTGCTGCTTACGTGTCTTCAACTTGACACGTAAGCAGCAAACAAACTGTGTTTAAACCTCTTGGCTACATTAATTCCTTCTTCATTCATTCTGCTAGGGTTTTAGGTATACCTAAATATTTCAAGATATTAGTCGCTCTTGTTAACCGATTAAAGTTTTTAACATTGTTCAGTTACCACCCGGTATACCGGCCGTTTATTTTGCTTTTTTTAAAAGATGATTATCGGTCCCTTCACCGTATAATGTGAGATCAATCTCTGTATGTCTTGTTCTCACAACAGAGTATTTTCTTTATTAAGTTGTTCAGCTCCATCGATATAATCATAAAAGCCTAGCTGTACCGTTTCAAAGTCCAGCAAAACACTTTGATTTTTTAAAACAAAACAACTTTCATCAATGTGTCTTTATAATGATTTGCGTAAGCACCTAAACCACAAAGATCACTGACCGGCGAGCAATCTAAAGAGCGAGTTAAAAAAAAAAACAAAGCCATTATAGACTGATGCGATACGCCTCAATGATCTCCGTAAAAACTCAGACCCTATCACGACACCTGCCAGTTTCTGGACAAGAATAATAGCAAATTTTACACACCATTTGCTTCAAAAACTTGTCGTAACTAATAATAAATTATTGCTGTAAGCTTTAGGATACGAGTTGACGCGGTTATCAAGGCAGATTACATTTTTGTAAAGATATCCGTTATAATTATGGTGGAAGCGAGGCTGCAAAGTCGAAGCTGCGGCTTTCACTGTAATTCAATCAACTTTTACAACCTATTAATATTGTTTACAATCGACATACATAGCTGATATCCAATTAACCCTTAAAGCTACACTGCCATAAATATAACAAATTCCCGATAATGTTCCGAAGTGTCTCGTCTACACACTTTTACTTCATAAGTAGCAGACTGTGGCTCTATCGGTTAAAAGCACAGAGCAGCTTCTCCGGCTTAGGGTTTCAACACATTTATAGACGCGGAATCAGCAGAAAATCTTTTTGTCTACGAGTGTGAAACTGGCATCGTGTCATCGGAACCGAGAGGATGCGTGTGTTTAACATTTACGACTCGTTGAGTCGTAGATCTAAAGCAGAAGGCCTACCATAATTCACCAAAATACGCAATCGATTTGTTGTATTGGAGTACACCAATTGGCCGAAATGAATCATGAAATTTCGTGTTGGAGAAAAATTAAAATTGGCTGTTGTTGTGTTTCTGACCCAGCAAAAGCCGATTTTGCGTCGATATAATATGTATGTAGTATGAGTCATAGTACCCATTCCCGGAAATTCCAACAAACTTGAGGACTTAGCGACTGTTCCGCTCTGGCGAGCTCTGGCTGCAAAGTTCCTGGATTCGTCTGCAAAAAGAATATGCTTTGTGGTTTTGACTAAATAGGCGCAGCCAGCGTCAAGTTCAAATCCACTGCGCCTCCAAAATATATTAAACAAAATTTAAGCCACTAGCTCAAAATCGTTTCTGAACTCCGATCAAAGCATTTAATTTTTCTATGCCCTGTATCTGGCTGGTTGCTTATTATAAAAAAAACACAGAGAACTGTTACAGTAAAAGGTTGCGCATTTGCACACTTCGAAGACCGAGCTTGAAACCTTCAAACAAAGAGGTCTCGATCTTGCTTCATTGTAGCACTTTTGTAGCTTCAATTCGGACAAACTTAAAAGTTTAATGAATAAGGCTCTGTTGGTAAGCTGGGATATTTGCTTCCCGCCACGCCGTCGCGTCGTCAGTGTTCCGAACGTTGCTAAATGCATTTGATTGTGTTGCGAAGTTCGGGGTGGTTTTGTTATGCTTCCGTCTTGTATACTTATGCATCTAGCGAACAGTAAAGTTACATAATTTGAAAAGCAAGTTTCAGATATGTTTTCGTGAGACGTTGGTTTGTGACTTTTCGTGAGGAGCTGGGAATAGGCGCATCTCAATCTAGTGAGCCGTTTAGAATCAGTTTAAACAATTTTATTACTCAAAAGAACAAAGTTAACTTAAACGAGAATGTATACAATATACTTAAGCTTACTTACTTCTTAACTAATTATAGAATAACTCCATTTACCTATCTGTGGTAATTAATACCTGGTCTCAGATTTCACTAGAAATAACTAAAAGTTAGTAATGACGATCTTGATTTATGTAACGGTTTATAACTTTAACGTAACTTATGTAAAGTTATTATGTTTTTAAACTATACAATTAAAGCTAGGCAGGCTAGGAAAAAGAAATAGGACGGATGCGTGGCCAGGCAAGGATTTTTTTTTAAATTTCTGCCCCTTTGGCTTAGAATTTGTATCAAGTCTGTCACATCGTATTATGAGATTAAGGGAATAGAGAGTGTACCTGTCTTTGCGCACACATTAGTGCACTACAATAAATTACCTGCGCGCATGGCTAATCTCCGAGATTCGAGAGTCTCTGAGATTGGCCACCGTGTCCAAAAATTCTGCTATGACGACATCATCAGCATCTAAATATTCGCCGCGATAATCAAACTACCTTTTCTATGTTACTAAGTAAACTATAGACTTCATATTAAACTTTGTCTCCCTCTGTTCCAGGTAACCAGCACCTGCTATCTTCTTCACGGTAATTGAACTGTTCACTTCCTCTATTAATTCCATCACACTATTCCCAGCCGCAAGCCTTGTTATGTGAACTCTTCCCACAATAGAGTGAATAAACTTACAAGTTACGAGTTCAAGGGTAAAGGCCAAAGATACCTTTTGTTATGCTACGGCAGGTGGCTTTGTTGTGGCAATAGGCCGAGGTAATGGTGCACGCACAGTTATTTGTCGTGCGTTTAAATCGATGTGTGTTTTGTATGTGATTGCTGATGGATGTATCCACCATTTACTTTCTTCAGAACAGATCCTGATCCACAATCTGAACGCAAGGAAAAAATTATGCTATATTGTTGCATCTTTGATTATTATTAATAAGTCTAGCTAGATAGACTGCCAGCTACATCTTAAAAGCGTAGAAGAAACAACGTCCAACTGTTTACCTCTAAATATTCAACCAGCGCTAAGTAACTTTTTTTTTGAGCATATTTTTGTGGACATTTGACCCTATGGTAAATTAAAAAAAAAAACCGTTAAAATAAAGAATTTTAACGGTTTTTTTTTACAACTGGTATCATTATGCCAAAGAATAATGGGTAGCGCGAGTTTAAACCAAGCCGTCGCGCGAAAGCCAGCCGGCATACTATGTTTTTCTGCTGGCTTTGCAGTACAACGCTCTATCTAGACATATTAATTATCAAAGAGTAGGATCGAAACAGTAGCATCTAAGAAAAAATAATAATTTATCTGTTATCATATCACCCGATTCGACCGGTCTACGGGTTATTACTCGCCGCGTTTAGAATTTAAAATACCTCTCAGTAATAGAACCTGATAGTCAGAGCTTTGCCGGCTTTGAAATGAAATTAACAATTTTATGGTTTTTAGAGCGCTATGGTTATTAGTTTCACTCACGAATTTCTGTTGGTTTATTTGCTTGATGCTATCGATAATTAAGTAAGAATACATTTTACGAAGAAACCCGAGATTATGTATAAAATGTAAAGAAAACTTATAAGGTCTTAGTTTACAAAATTCAATTAACAGAATGTTTAATAAAACCACTGGTATTTATTCTACGAGTACATCCATTCCAATCTTCATATATAAACATTAATGTAAATTAGGTTTATCCGTTTATCGCAGACCAACTGTAAAAGCCTAGAGCCAAAACGCCTACGTTATTTCTTAGAAAACTGAAACGTATCTGATAGTATCGCTTACAAGACAATTTAGTAACACAATCCGCTACTTAATACCAACAAATTCCACCCAGAGGCACAATTAAAATTACACTATCTAAGGTTTCATCCAGGGCTTCTTTAATCAAGTGACACCCAACTCTTTAATACAGTACATCGTGTTATATACCCGCTTGATTTTAAGTTGTAAGCTGTGGTGTCTAGGTCGGAATCCGCTTATGGGGTGAACTGCGAGAGGCCAGAGTCGATTTGCATGCGTGTAAGCCCGTTTGGCGTGTCTCCACTGCATTAGGTAGGGTTGGCATTGCGAAATTTAAGTGCAAGTGCAAAGCGGAGGGTGAACTCTTATTATAAACCCTTTGATATAGCGGTGCAGAAGTTATAAGTTTAGCTATTCATGTTTACACCCCAGACGGTTAATCTGTCTTCATTGCAAATTTGCAAACCAACAGAATCAAAATTTTGCAAAATATGTTATATTATCTGCCTAAGTTTCAATACATACAATAACATGTGTTGCGTTTCACATAATTATACCTATATACAGAAATTCAACGTGATAGAATTTCCTCCAATATGAACTGATTTGCCAAAAAGTCGTATATCAAAGGAAACAAGACCAGCAGCTATTGGGTCCTATTTCTTTTGCTTTTGCAGGACGGACGCCTCTTTGTGCCGTCAGTCCTGTACCATTTGGTAGACAGGCTATTCGCCAGAATGAAATTCCCAGTGTTGCCAGAATGGTCCCATTTTGCGTCCGTCCTGTTGCTCGGCTGGAACTCATCGTTTGTAATTGAATGGATTCATAATGAAGAACCAGTTGTTGGTTACATTAATTTGTAATTTATTAGCTAACATTTTAGCATTTTTTGCTTTGATTTCTTATGTTAGTTTTTCCTTATCAAAGATAATACAAAAATTAAATATAATTTTTAAGAAAATAAAAAATCTCTTACTTACTTTTAACTATTTAATATCCTTCCTGAACATTATATTATAAAAGTTTATTTAAGTTGCATAACAGTAATCTGAGACAAGTTCCTGTCTGGCAAAGATAACATGCTTTGTTCATGACCCTTCCTCGTTATTGATCTTATCTATTGTCTCCTCTCTTATAATAGCAAGCTGATTTTTGCACTGATTGTTGCGACATTAATATCAACTACGCTCTTCAATAAAAATTTTGGACGCACATCTGTTATTATCATAATACAGACTGGTATATTAAATTAACTAATCTTATTTCTTTATTTTTGGTCGACTTGAAGTAATTGTTGAATGAAAACCCGCAAGAGTCGGAGGTTGATGTAAGGCGGCACTCAATTTGCCGGGCGATGGCTGAGCTGCCGTGTAATAAAGGCTGTGGTAGCAAGCTTAACAGGCTCTCGAAGCAAGTATGCTTGAGATTGGCTAGGCTTCAGACGTGAAAGGAGTCGTTAAATCGCTAAAAGATTTATTTCTGCTGAATATGAAGCTGTCTTCGGATGGTTTCATAAAATTATACTAGCTATTGTGTAAACCAAACCTTAAATCTTCTTAATTTATAACTTCCCGGGACTGTAGTACCTTTTTACTAGAAGGAGGTTCTCTTCCTCTTTGCTTTATTTTATTGCTTACAGATCGGATTTCTTTGTGAACTCTCTGATAAAGTGTTCAGTTTACCTTTGCTGTATAACTTTCTCAGTGGCGAATGTGGCGATTATTACCATAAAGCTCGATGAAAGTTACATAAGGCAATAGTTTAGGTCCCTTTTTGTAACTAATGGGTTACGATTAGCTCGAACCGTTGGCTAACCATGCGTGTTATGTTCGCTTTCATTAATTTATTTGGGTTTGAGAGATTACGAGAATTAATTACTGAACAGTCACAGTATTATTTACCTAAATCTTGATGGCTCCCCAATTCATTGCTCGAATAACGGAGAATTTATGGCTTTGCGATTCCTTATCTATTGGGAACGAAGTGGCTAGATGGTTTCAATGAGTTATTTTGTTTGGTATTTTGAGACAAAGGATAATATTGCTCTGCAGTTCTAAAGTGAAGTTCATTCCATCTAAAAATTACCGGATTTCACTTTTATAGTCTAAAAACAAAACGTTTATTTTCAAAAATATGTGTAACAAATGGGAAATGGGATTGGACCTCTGTCTGGCTTCGCTAGGTATTAAAGAGTAGTTGAGTCTATTAAAGTGTAGTTGAGATTGAGACTGACCATAAATCTACCAATTAGGTAATATGGCTTCACATGTATCTACTATTTCAGAAAATAAACGTTTTATTGATTGTTTGTTTGTTTATTCATTTCCACCGTAGGTACACATGTTACACTTGATGTCGTTAAGTTCTAGCTTTAAAATTATATTACAATTTTATTATATACTATAAAAAAAGAAACACCATAAAGGATGCGTTAAAAAAAAGCAGACAGACATGCCTTCTTTAAAAATTAAATAAAAGATTCAGAGAAAAACACAGTACCTAAAATAAATAATAAATTAGTTAAATTGTTGAAATTATATTTACATAGGTCTTATCATGTTGTTTTAGCATTAAGTTTAGTAAAACCTCCAGCTCGATCTCATTCATCACTCGCTAGATCTGCAAGAGCCCCCATCAATGACGTGCAGTATCCTTCTGTCTGGTAGCTGTCTGCCTGCACCGTGGCGTCGAGAGTGAAATGTTCTGGTTCAGCGGTCAAGCGGACCATATGCCACGTGATGTTATGGCTAGGCAGGCAGACATTCGCTGGGTGTGTAATAATACAATACAATACAAATACGCTTTATTGCACACCAAACATAGAAAAAAAAACAGTAAAGAACAAACAAACAAAGATACAGATGCACAATGGGCGGCCTTATCGCTAAGAGCGATTTCTTCCAGGCAACCTTTGGATGGACACGTAGCTGTAGTATAAGTATAGACGGTGGCGTATTCTAGGCTAATGTAAATATAAATTATATAAGTACAAAAAAAAACACACAAATACATAAATACTTGTATAAACGTTAATGGAAATAAATACTGATTATAGACACTGATACATAAAATATTAACTATTTGAGGAGGAAGAAAGAAAGTGATCAAAGACCATATGTTTAAATACAGGGAGGGATTTAGCTTGTCTTATTGGGGTAGGTAATGCATTCCATAGTCTGGTGGCATGTACGGTGAATGAAGAACTGTAGGCATGGAAGGGGCGGGGAGTTTGTAGCAAAAGGGTATCGGTGGAGCGAAGGGAGCGGGTATGTGTTTGGTGCAGGTACTTGAACCGTTCTTTGAGATAGCGAGGAGTATTTGGGGCGTAGAGGATAGAGTAGAGGAGGGAGAGGAAGTGTGCGTCCCGGCGAAGACGGATTTGATCAAGATATATCTGTTTTATGGCTGCTTGGCGATGTTGGTTCACATCATCATCATCAGCCTATATTAGTTCAACGCTGGACATAGGCTTCTCCTAATGAGCGACATAGCGCTCTCATCTCAGCCTTTATCCATAGCTTGTCTACAGTCTTTGGACCTCCTCATCCCACCTGGCTGGAGGGCGTCCTACACTGTTACAAGCTTCGTAATAATTGCTTTATCAATACATCTGTTGTTTTGCTTGTTAGGGATCACATATTTGCTGCGTTGTGTTTTCGAACCTATAGCCTGAAGGCATTCCTGTTTACGCCGACTAATGATTAGGTATGTCGTACTTTTTGCTATTCTATTTTATTATTTGTACATTCAGCTTTTTATAGCCATTTTATTTCCTTTGATATTTTCTGAATCTACAGTACAAACATTGGCTCTCAAACTAACGGTATTTTTTATGTGAACATTGACAAGCTCGTTCGTTACAATCCATTCAATTTCTTGCTCTTGAAAACCTGTTTGTAGCTCTAGTTTATAATGCTACATATATTTTGATACGATTACACGCCCGGTAGCAGAACCACAACGACTTATCTGCGATGATGGGTTGGCTTTTTAGTATGTTTACAATTTTTTACTTTGCTTAAAGGTTTGATAAAATAATTAGTCATCATTGCTATAATATTTTTTCCTAAATTTGTCTTATTTTAAGAACTTAAGGTTTGTCAAAATAAGCCTAAAGCTCAGTAAATATATAAAATTGCGCATAATTTCTTTGCTTCCTCTAAAAAACACGCATGAGAAACAAAATAACGATAAAAAAATCATGACACGTACACAATTTTGTCCGAGGTTTACTGAAATGACTTATGTTTTGATTTGAAGGTAATTACTAAATATTTGGTTCATTCAAGCCAGTTTTTAAATTCATCATCATCACATAGGCCTCCCCCAATGAGCGCCATAGCGCCCTGTCTTCAGCTTGCCGCATCCAGCATCTACCTGCAGTCTTTCGCAAGTCGTCATCCCACCTGGTCGGAGGGCGTCCTACACTACGTTTGCCGAGTCGCGGTCTCCACTCAAGAACACGTTTGCCCCAGCGGCCGTCGGTTCTTCGCTAAATATGGCCGGCCCACTGCCCCTTCAGCTTGCTAATTCTTTGAGCTATGTCGATAACCTTGGTTCTCTGTCGGATGTATTCGTTACGAATCCTATCCTTCAGAGAAACTCCGAGCATAGCTCTTTCCATAGCTCGCTGAGCGACTTTGAACTGGTGGACCAGCCCTATCGTGAGTGTCCACGTCTCAGCTCCGTAGGTCATAACGGGTAGGACGCACTGGTTGAAAACTTTTGTTTTCAAGCATTGCGGTATGGATGACGAGAAGAGTTTTTAAATTGGTTGTTGAGATTTCTTGTATAATTCGATTTTTGCGCTTACGCAAAAAGGTACTCTATTCCGCTCCCACGACAACGAAATCCTATTCCTATCCTATTCACGCAAAATGGCTGTAACGTGCTCCTGTAAAACAATAAAAATATATTAACTTTTGCTTGGTAATGCGCAATAATGCGCACACAGTGCGAAGCGAGCATATAAAATTATGAAAACCGCTGAAAACAACGAAGCATGAACTTTAAGTAGAGCGCAGGGTACGCTTGTTACCCGAACTTTTGAAATTTCACTCGATTTATTACAGCCGGAGTAATTCACGACAACTTTAGAGAGTTTGAAAGTACTTGTAATTTCAAGTATTATGAGGTGAGAATTAAAGTTGAGTTATTATCAGCTGACTTCAATTTCTCTGTCTCATCTAATTTAAACTTCTTGCTTACTAATTCAAAGTCTCTTTGCGTGTTGAAGTCGCTCTTAATCTCAAGTAAGTCTTCTCAATCTCTGCAATTACTTGCTCAAATTGAAGAATATTTCTAAGCTCTTGGATTCTTTTCTATTCGATTTACCCAATCCTGTTCAAAGGTATTAGTAAAGTCCGAGGCTAATCCACAAAATGCCTACCTTCTAAAACAATCAACTCCGGTGGCTGAACGTAATCCGCTAAATGTATCTTATTGAGTTTCGCTAATCGTTTTATCCTAGTCTATTATCCCTCGATGAGGAAACCTCTATTTGCACTCTCGATCCAGCTGATATGTGAGTAATGAACCGGTTGGACCGGATATCCGGGAATTAGAAGTATCCTTGAAAGGGTTGGCTTGTCTTGAAGCCTTGTCTTGTTTACATTACTTATGAGTTTTTACTGTACGGTCTCTGTTTTTATAAAGTAACAAAAATACCCTATCCGTCCATGGATTTATTTTATTTTTGGTAGTTCGCCTGACATAATAAACAGATCTCTGTAAGTACTTATTTTCTCTATTTTCATCTCTAGATTCACGTTATATTTTTCGAACATTCTCCATAGTATTGAATTAGATACCGTTCCTTACTAATGAGCAATATTCAACTCAAGCTAATTAGTTCCCACTGTTTTATTAGATTCATATCTACACTTGCAACATCAACAACATTTAACAGTCTACAACTTCATTAAAACCGTTTTATTCAATTACAAACATCTTTGCTTTTTCACTCGTACTGCCCAAGTTAAATAAGTCTGTCTCAAAGATCTTCTCAGGTCTCATTATCTCTTATTAGCGGCTCGCTGTTTATTTATACATGCAAATCGGATGCCGACATTTCGACCATTTCAGTTAAGGCCTTTCAACCATCCTCTTCGATATAATCGCCGGTCATTCGAGATATCGGCTTATCTTAACGAGTATTTCTCGCTAACAACATAATTAGAGTCGAAGTATTTCGATGCGACAAGTTGGGAGCAAATAAGGTTATTCCCAGAACTGGTTCTTACGAAATTTAATAAAGTCGCATTTTACGAGTGCAATCGTAAAAATGTTGTGATGCCGTAAGTGTTTTACGTTTCTGCAGATACGACTTCATCAATATTTTTGTAGGTAGACAATGATGTTAAATATACGTCTCATTGTAGGTAGATGTGTCGGTTTAATTGTGTGACATTGTACAGCACTAAAGTCATTTAAACGGGATAGTGACCATGATTCGATTTATGAGTCTTCCAAGATTTATCTTACTTGAGTGTTAATAACCATGATAGTTTCAAAAGTTAAATTGTCCTCTAGCCCCAAACAAAGCCAGTGTTACTTGTGTTATAGTTACTTGATAACTGAAATACATAATACATTACATACATATGTAGATATATTATTTATACTGAACACCCAGAAAACTACTTATATCCGCAGATCGTACAAACATTTGTCCTTCAGGCGGAAAACGAACCCGCAATCTGCAGGCAGACCTTCCGCTGTTGCGCCACTGAGGTAGTCTTACGTTATAAAAGCACGGAGTAAATAAAATACAATTCAGGTTTCAATAAACTAATACATTACCGCAATCGCCCAGCAAAGAAGATAACTGCAATACCCCAGAGACATCTACCGGGACTGACTAGACAAGTATCCAATACACGCTAAAATATTCATCAATGCACTTACAGAAGAAGAAGAAACGAACAGTTTTTCCGAACTTGCTATTGCTATCGTAGGGTGGGGAAAGGGCAAACAAAAGAAGGTCTCGTCCGTGTCCGGAATAAAACTATACTCCCATTAATAACCTGGATATTTTTTGTATGAGTTATGAACCCACGTCATTGGTATCATCGAAGCAAAGTACAGAAGCTCAATTTTTATTTATTTATTTAAACCTACTTCTTGTACGATAAACCATATTACAAAACTTATTCTAGAAAATTAATACAAAGGCGAACTTAACCCTAAAAAGAGATTTTTGGTATTGAAAGCTTTCATTCATCATTTAATTAATCTCTCTTTTGTTTTCGAATATACATATACATATATGTTCTTTTCAGGACCAATGCCTTCAAGAAGACTGATGTTAAATGTAATAGGTGCCAGTTATAATTATCCTTTGCCTATCATATTCCTAAATTCTGACATCAAAGATGCCTCTTTCAAGGTCCGGTTTCTGATTTTGTTGGTAAACAATTGAAAAACTTTGGTCGGACAATGTTGCCAGAAGTCGGACTCTCGCATCGCAACCTTTCGTAGGGTGGAATAACGTGAATTTTATACAATATCGAGGGGCGCACGGTTGTCTGCCCGGACATAATTCAAATTAAGCTCGTGACAGGAGGGTCAGACGAGAGCTGCAGTGAGGTCCGGACCTCGCTTTTGTGTATTTTTTCGAGCTTTTTAGTAGTTTTAGGTCATGTTTAGGTTTAAACATACGTGTTATCAAACTTTATCATTGCTGTGTAAGAAAGTAGATCGACACCAATACTCTGCAGGGGCCGAATTCTGCCAATCGCTTTATTATGACAGTGGTATCTCCGAAGAATCGTCCATAGATTTATTTATTTACACATTCACAAATCAGATCACAATAGATTATAGAAATTCCAGATAGTACGTGCGGTACTATTTGTATGGTGAGATTGATAGTTTGGTTTCAACCTTGACATTTCATGACATTTATTAAATAAATAAAGGTAAAATGCTAAAATGTTTGACTCTTGAGACGATACCATTATTTTTGTGTAGCGATTAATGTAACGGAGTTCGGGCCCAGATCGCGGACACGTCGCTTGCGTTTGTACATTTAATTTGTTACTGAGAACTACTGGTAACTTAACACGCTCGCATCCTGCATTGTTTTGTACTGAAATTAGGAAAGTACTAAAATAATACACAATACCTGTCTGCGAAATAAGCATCATGAACCCTCCCGGAAACGAAATCATCAAGAAAGGCATCTTACCAAAAAATTAATATTCTAATCATTTCTTTACCATTAAAACAATACCTTAGGTACTGAATTGATGAAAATTAATGGTATATGTCTCGAGTAAATTCTCCGCCAATATTTCATGGAAAGTAAGCTTTTTCGAAAGTCACCCTTTCAATTTAGGGGATTTACGCCATTATCCGATCGAGACAAGGAAATGGAAGTGAATCGTAAAATCGCGTAAAAATAAAAACAAAATTGGTTGGTAAGCAAAATTTTTTGGTAAGAAATAGGATTTTCGAAATTTCGTTTCCTTTACAAGGCGAATTTCTATTCTCCTGTTACTTTGAGTGAAATAAAAGTTGTGCAATATATTCAAAATACAAGTGTTACGTACCTTATATCCTATGCATTTCTACTTTCCTGGTACGTATACTCCTGCTACTTTTCGTTAGAAATGTTAAAATGGTCGACCCATTTTCCACATCTACTACTCATCTACCACATCTGGAATAAAATCAGCATTGAATTAGATTTTTCGGATTCAAATAATTTTCGGCCGAAGCCAGTAGGATTTCTGAAATAACTCTAAATTTTAATAACATTGAAACTAAATTGAATATAATCGCCAACATAATATCTATTTGTCAAACACTTATAGAATAACAAGTCACTTGTTGTAGGTATATAATTTTGTAGTTTATATAACTACAGAAAATGCTTCATTCTGTCTTTTCAAAAATTACTTACACAGTTTTACTCAGTGAAGTGGTTACTGGTTCCTGATTTCATGGATAAATGTGTAGGTACTTACAGAAAAGACAATAATTCAAATTACACAAAACCTATTATTACTTTAGTCCCACACCCTCGTCTCCCTGATGATTACAATGCGAATCTCGTCCCTAATGGAATTGATTATACGAATTGTGAAGTGGTCGCCTTCTCTGAACTTACTATTCAGAATACATGGTAATTATTACAAGTGGTATAATGAGGTGGTTTGTGAAAATTATGGCTTCTATTCATAATGTCTCAGTCTCCAACACAGTCTTGAAACTGTCGAAACTTAACGATAAAGTTCGCAAACAATTTAACGATATGGCGACATTGTTGGCGGGGTGGGCGAAGATAGGTTCGAGAGGCAAAAAGCTGCAGGTACGATTCTCACCGCAGTAGGCCAAGCACGGGCATTGTTCTCTAGGATAGAAGAGACAATAATGTCATACATCGTCATACATTGCGTACATTATTAAGTTGAAGGAATGAATCACAATATAAAAAAAACACAAACTCGCTTCCCGCTGTCTGTCTGTCCATATGTATGCTTAGATCTTTAAAACTACGCAACGGATTTCGATGCGGTTTTTTAATAGATAGAGTGATTTGAAGAGGAACGTTTATAAACCATTTGATACGTAGATTTCCACGCGGGCGAAGCCGCGGATAATTTACGCATATGATGACAAAGTGACGTAATAATTCCCTATTCTACCCTAAATAACAATGCCCGTACTTGCCCTACGACAAATGTTTCATTCATAGCCGAATATTTGTCTTGGTTTTATTATTATCTACATATAAATATTTGTCAGATGTAAAGTGTAACTATCTGTATAGCAAAGATTATAGTCCCTAACCAGTCTAGCGTTTCTTTTACAATACC
Organism: Eupithecia abbreviata; assembly: GCA_943735965.1. NCBI lineage: Eukaryota > Metazoa > Arthropoda > Insecta > Lepidoptera > Geometridae > Eupithecia > Eupithecia abbreviata. The sequence continues at coordinate 7,899,896 of OX030979.1, read as the reverse complement.
CTAGGTATCTACCAAAGAGGATACAATAACTACGTAAGAGTATCTACAAGTACATACATATTTTAATTGGCGTTTGTCGATTGTCTCTTCGAATAAATTGTAGTTCGTATCGTACTTCACAGAACCGGCTTTGCACCTCACGTTGAATGTTTTAAAAGCTCTCATTGCGTTGATGAGAAGCTCCGGCCATCAGGAATGCTGAATATTAAACCGACGAGTTCGTCATACGCGGCTTTCATACATTATTCATGTTTTGATAACGAATACACCAGATTTTGCTTTTCAAGGGCGCTACGCTACGGTGTCGAGATGAGCGCGAACTTTTGGGAGAACTTAATGAGAATTTACTTGAATTCGTTTGGTAGAGTGGTTTTTGGGCTTCGTTTACTGTATATTGTTGTTTTGTTTCGTTATAGTACGCAAACAGTTTCCCCGTTTTTGCTGTTACGAGATTTTTATGCTGATGGGATTGTCTCTGTTGTCGCAGAGCAATTATTTTGGACTCTTTTTTGCGACTCTTTTTTACTTTCTTACTCGGCATAACCCTTGCAGAAATGATCTAAATTTTTTGTGAATCACCACACACAATCACCTATGGAAGGCATCTATTATGATATCATCTGGGTAAATCCATACTTATATTATAAGGCTGCCTTCACATTAGGTCGCAAGCAGAGCGGCAGCCGCGCGACTTGTTTGGATTAACGGCAGCGCGGCAGCCGCGTGTGATCACTTATCGATACAAGTCGCGTGGCAGCCGCTCTGCGAGATATAAAAGCGAAAATAAGGCGGTTAACACATTGCCACGCACCACGCTGAATGTTGCGTACCGACGCACCTACGCACGTACTTACTCACAAATAACGTGGCTTACTATTAGTAAAATTATTTTCAAAATCGTTTCTGTAGATCCAGAGATTACCTGCAACCTCACAAACTATACCTCTTTATAATATTAGTATAGAAGTATAGATATAACTGTGTGTGTTATATAACTGTATTTTGTACAAGCAACTTGTTAGCTAGCAAGTTAAATAAAAGCAACAACCAAGTGATCTGCTATCTTTATTCTGCCGAATGTTTCTGGTTTAAAATAGTATCATAGAAATTGACTTTAACACTTAAACAAATATTAACGGCTAACAATGAACGCCACTGTGCTTTCGGCTTTCGCACATATCAGTCTGTCGATTGATTAAGGTGCTAATCTCCCGGTCACCTTATCGAGTTTCTGATAAATGAAGGACCCTTCTCATGTGGGCCCTGACAGTCTTTGATGGCACACGGTCAGACTAGTTAATCATTTTGGATTGTTAAACGTGCGTTAGCAATGTAACTGTAATCAGTGTTAGAACCAATCGCTATTAGGGTTCTATTGGTACCTAAAGGGTAAAACGGGACCCTATTACTAAGATCCTCCGCTGTCCGGCCGTCCGTCTGTCACCAGGCTTTATCTCATGAACCGTAATAGTAAGATGGTTGAAATTTCCACAGATGATGTATATATATTGCCGCTATCACAACAAATACTAAAAAAACGTAAAAATAAATATTTAAGGAGGTTTCCAAACAACAAACGTGATGTTTTTACTCGATATTGATAACGGCAACAGGTAGACGATTGAAATATTCACAGAATATTTTGGGTACGGAACCCTTAAAATACCAATAAAGAATAAAAACAAATTGGAAGTTATAATTGCAGCTGAAACAGTTGAATCGACTTCAGACTCTTGCAAACAATCAAGAGGTAGCTCAAGTGAGCCTTAATAAAATCAATTGGCACAAGTGAAGAGTATTTCAAACTAGTCTACAGCAAAAACTGGCCTTGAACAAGACTGGCTTCATCGGGGGCTGCTTAATATAACCCAAACTCGTTTAAACTGTTGTAATTGCTTTTGCATTGTTAAAAGGGACCCTCGCGCTATTTGCTCTGTTTTGATCGGGACCATTCGTATATTTGATCAAGATAGTCGCCATCTGTGAAAATTCCTGTTAATTGTAGCTCTGTGCGAAGTAACTTCATTAAACTTCTGCTAGAAGACTAAAATTTCTGAAAAGTTTAATACATGTTTGTTTTAATCTGAAATAGAATAAATAATTATCAAGCATGAAGTACTACGGACGAGGTAATGTATCTGTATATTCTATCTAATATTCGATCTCTTTAAAATTTTAGTCGACTTCGTCATCATCATCAGCCAGCACTGTTATCCCATGGGAACTGATTTATAGGATAAAAAGAAAAAAACTATATATAAACTAGATATGTTTTATTCCGGGCCTGTATGCAAAATTTCAGCCCAATCAGTTTAGTAGTTTTTGCGTGAAATAGTAACAAACTTCCATACATACAAACGTAGTATCATCATCATCATCAGCAGCCTATAGCAGTCCACTGCTGGACATAGGCCTCCCCCAATGAGCGCCACAGCCCTGTCCTCACCTTGCCGCATCCAGCATCCACCTGCAATCCTTAGCAAACGAAGTATAACGTTTAAATATTAGTAGGATGTATGAAATAGCGGTATAATGAACGTTCAATATTTTCACTTACAGAAACTTCGCGAGAAAGTAAAATTTCTCGATGTTGGATCGTTAGCAAGGGTGATGCGGGTGTAAACTTTCCTATTGAATGTAATTATGGACTTCGGTGCACAATCAGCCAGCCATAGAATTCGAGTTGATTTGGTGTCTTGAGACTGAGACGATAGAATGTTTAGAATCAGTGCTTTATGCTCAGAATTCTGGCCTGCATCCTGGTACACATTCCATGATAAAAATAAACAAATAAATAATAATACCGGACAATTCACACAGCTTTATCTAACCCCAAGGTAAGCAGAGCTTGTTTATGCGTATAAACAAGCTATATAGGAATGTGTACCAGGATGCAGGCCAGAATTCTGAGCATAAAGCACTGATTCTAAACATTCTATCGTCTCAGTCTCAAGACACCAAATCAACTCGAATTGTATGGCTGGCTGATTGTGCACCTTGCTTACCAGATAACTGATATACATAATATACACAAAACTAATATAAATAATATAATATACATACTTAATATATAAAAAATATCGTGAATATCTATGAATACATAGACAGATATTTTTTATTATACATAGAAAATACCCAGAACACCCGAAGCAAATATGTGCAGATCGTACACACATATGTCCCAAGGCGGGAATCGTACCCTCGCAACCTCCTGCTGCGACGACGGAAACCGCCTGCCGTCACCACGTCTCGGTAAAATAATGATAACTATCGATTGATTTCGAAAGGCATCGACGTCCGACTATCGGTTTTAAAATTAAAGCATTCCAAAGAAGATGACACGCACGTACCAATTTGCGTGGAAATAGAACATCTTTACTGCTGCGGGTTTGGTGCGGAAGGAAGCGAGTTGAATTATTTAGTAGTTTCGTTCAAAAAGGCTCGGTTATATGTGAGAGAGAATATGTAACTCAACGTTGCAACAGCTGTCTTGTAAATCGTGGTTCGCTAACTAAATATAAACAAGATGGATGACATTTTTATATCGCAGTTTATACTCGCTTAGTGACGGCCACCCACATAATATCGTTTTCGATCAACTCGTATAGGTACGTAGATTACGAAAAAGATGCAAATTCATTTCCAAATCCAAGATAGCTGACATTTTCTCATCGCAAAAATTTTAAAAAAATCGAGGGTGTAGGTTGCGATAAGGACAAACTAATTTTAAAAATAAAACATTTCACACCAATGTACTGCACGCAGCTCGCGCACACCTTGACAACTAGTAGGTATATAAAATATAAAGTGGTAGGTACCGCAACAAACGAAAATGCCAAGAGCTTCGTGTCATAAGAAGGGTGGGGGTTCACGTCCCCTCACAACCGATGAGATAAATTAAGCGTTTTTATTTCACTACTGTTTCTGGCTTGATAATGTCTGTGCAGAAGCACCGGCATAGGGTTCTACATCCATAAAAATAAATGGCTAAAACAATACAGATAAAACGTAAAACGAACAAGAATTGAAAAGACGAACAAGGAAAATGGGGATGATTTCATCGTCTTTGTAAACGGGTAATCTTCGGAACTACGTTTCCGATTCATAAAACGTTGGAGTCAATTCAGATTGGTGTCAACTAAATTGACATAAATGCCCTAAGTATCACGAGAAACGTCACGCGTAGAAGTTTGGAACAAACAACGGGTTCTATTCTCAAAACTCTTTCTCCAATAGTAATTTCTAGAGCCTTTCTAACTAATATTATAAATGCGAAAGTTTGGATGTTTAGATGTATGGATGTTTGTTACCTCTTCACTCCAAAACTACTGAACGAATTAGACTGAAATTGAAATATGCATTCAGATAGTTCTGGGCCTAAAATAGAATAGGCTACTTTTAACAATGCTTGCGAAGCCGCAAGTAGAAACCACACAACAAGTTATTCTTAGAATAACTTATATTGGTAATGAAAGCCCTAAATAAGTGTCATGTACTTTTTATGCAATAACGTTTTTTACTAGTACATAATATAATACTACGCACTAGAGCTAATACAGCAAGACATACGAGCTAGAGACCAAAGGTATTGTCTCAGTGCCTAGCACCATGTGAGCATAGCCTCAAACCCCAGCCTCAGTTCTCGCTCACGCTGCGCTGGTCTCAGCTCACAGCCTGCCGGAAAGTGGAGCGTATCGACAGGCTAACCAGTTCTGTACGTTCTCTACGTGATAGTTAGCCCACTATTATTACCCTTCGGATTATTGTCTCTAGGCGAAACGGTACTGATTGCCTAGTGATGATAGCCGACTGAATATCGGTAGATAGATGATGCCTTATTTGCGATAATGCAATTCAAAATAAAACTCTAGATAGTGCGTGTAGTGCTGCATTTGCAGCGATTAATTTAATTAAATTCGTAAATATTAATTCTGGGTATTTGCTATGTATAATAATAAGAAATACCTATCTGTCTATGTAATGCATTCTATTAAATATATCAGTCATCTAGTACCCATAACACAAGCTCTGCTTAGCTTGGGGCTAGATGAAGCTTTGTGGATTGTCCAGCATTATTTATTTCTAGTTTCCGGTCATATTGTTGTATATACATACAGAGTCACCTCTCTATATACATTTCTTGCCTACGATATTACCATGCACACTTCAACGATATGAGCTTGGATACGCTACGATATTAAAGTTTTCTTGTTTGTATTCAAGATTAAATTTTTGTTCCTACATTATTTAATATAATACACTCACAATATTGCTGGCTGTCTTTAAACCTCCTTAACCAAAAGAAATTAAAAACTGAAGTGCTACAAATTGTTTTAACGAGCTCCGTGAACCTACGGACGAAGGTTCGCCTGCGCAGGAGGGTTCGATTCCCGCCTTGAGACAAATATTTTTGCGATGTGAATGTATTTGTTCTGGGTATTTCGTCTGGAGTGCCTTCTTTGTAAATAAAAATAAAATCTCTTATAAGTATATCAGTTATGTATGCCTATGTAGTGCCTACCCATAACACAAGCTCTTCTTTATTAGCTTGGAGCTAGATGATGCGTGTGAATTGTCCAGCATTTTTATAAAAATAAAATAAATTTAGGTTATTAAACTTCGGAAAGCCTAATACCCTACCCAGCAATGTAAATCCGGTTAGGTGTTAATGATGATAAAGCCAGATTCCAAAGTAATGCCTTATTAATTACCAACCAACGTACGCTTTATAGAAGGCACGGTGATGATGAAACTTGATGGAAACGCCTTGATTGAACGTTGAAAATGGTTTGCCTTTTTATTCGAATTAGCTTCCCAATGAACTATGTCTACCTTCAACGATACAGCAACAAAAATATAATAGTTTCATAAAATAACATTTTCAATGAAAAGACAAAAAACTAAAAGCCAGCGTCTCCATAAATTCCCTCGGCTCCCGCACCAAGATAGATGTTAACTGACAAAAAGTCGGCTTATCGGTCGCGCGACTTTTATCGACATTCGAAGTTGCCCGACTTTATCGGCTTATTTCGATGGGATTCAGTCAACATTGAACTTTTAAATTGGAAACGGCTCGGGTAATGTTTTTCTTTTGCGGACTTTTATTTGAGTTTAGTAAGTTTGCTTAAAGGTCAAATCTTGAGTATAAATTACAAGCCCTTACGAAAGGCCGTCCGTAGCGTAGGTACCTAATTTCCGTAGCGAATCGCTGTATGTTTGGCCTTGGCGTGGTGTTCGCGGCGTAAGAATCGACCCCTCCAACTCATCACACTTGTACACGTCATGCGCACATGACTAGTCTACCAAATTTCGGCGGCGTCAGTAGTAATCATAATCATCATCATTACCAGCCTATAGCAGTCCACAGCTGGACTTGCCTCCCCCAATGAGCGCCATAGCGCCCTGTCTTCAGCTTGCCGCATCCAGCATCCTGCAGTCTTTCGCAGGTCGTCATCCCACCTGGTCGGAGGACGTCCTACACTATACCGAGTCGTGGGCACTCGAGAACACGTTTGCCCCATTGGAAAATTATATTACGTTGCTCTATGTTTAGGTTTAGCATTATGTTACAACAGCTCGAAATACTAAAGTTCCCAAATCGAATACTCTCCAAGTCTCCACAGACGGAGACGTTTTGGCCAACAGCCTAATGGCGAGATGGCGCAAGTTGTTTAGCGAACATTCTGCAAGCTGCTGTACGTATTACGTGATCTGTGTGGATTCAGTGCTATAATAAAGCCCAGTGTCTTGGGATTGGGAGTGAGGAACTACTTGGATATCTGTAAATAAATAAATAAATAATATTATACTCCAGGTAGATGCCGGATGCGTCAAGCTGAAGACAGGTTGCTATGGCGCTCATTGGGGGAGGCCTATGTCCAGCAGTGGACCCGGGTATTTATATTTTATATAGTATTTATCGCGTTTTTTTACCTACTTTTCCCGGAATTTTAACAGGTTACACTGTCGTAATCACGGGATGACACGTCGGGAAAATCGGTAAATAAACGCGATAAATACCCGTTGTATTAGTGCTCATAATTATGTATTCAGATCGCGTGAGTTTAAATATATTTAATATTTAGCTAGCCCACCACTACTTACCTAACACTGCTAAGTTTGACACTTGCAGCGAGAATAAAAACGTTTTCGCTGGCAGATAGGATGTCTGAAATAGATTAAGGCTAAAAACATTGAGACGTTTCGATTGGAGTGCAGTGAGCGAAGAATAGTGCGCTGGAGATTAATGTGGTAGCTGGTGGAGGCAGGTGCCAATAGACTTGTGCGATTTAGTGGAAACGGGTCTCTGAATGCGAGATTCAAAACTTTCCTTGCGTTTTATTAATAGAGTCACTGTTACAATCGCTTGAAACTTTTTTAAAAAGGGATGCCATTTTTTTGTCACAATCTCACCTTTTGGTCAGTTACGTTACGATGTGGCCGACGATGTATCACGAAGGTCTAGAAAACACCTATTCACTCTTGTCTTGAAGAGACCCTCTCGTTGAAATTGGCTCGAAAACTAAGAGCCTTTTATTTATTTACAGGTACTATCATCATGATGATGACTATCATCATGGCTTTCGAAATTGTCGCACAATAATCACTTAATCACACAATAGTACAAATCATGGTAAATATTGTGGCGGCGTAGCGGGAAACCCTTCGTTAGTCAGATCTTCACTGTTTTTCGCGGTTAGGAAATAAACGCCTAGGTCCCACTCAGGACTTAAATCAAACCTACTTCAGCCCTTTCCTAAAATTACACATTCTAAGTAAAGTACTACCCACCTCCAACTACATATCTATACACTTAACATTATCACTAAAGTTTATACCATTTTCTGCTAGTCTGCGTCTGAGCAAATTCATATGAAATGGAATATCCTTTGTAGAGTTTGCAGATACATATATTACAAACACTCTTGACGCAATTAAAGCATTTGCATAATTAAACTCACCAGCTCCTGTTACGTAAATAATAAAACCTACAAACATGAGAGGCTTCCACAAAGGAACTCGTAAAATTATTTCCCTATTACTGCCAGCACTGCACCCTGCAACAAAGGCGGTAGGAACTGGGGCGGACCACTTGTATGTTACCATCCGCTATACAGTTGGTTTATTTATTTATGTTTAGCTGCGGTTATAAGATCCGCTTTATAAGTCAGCGGACGCACCTTTTATATTTTACTGTGATAAATATTATCTATGAATGTTGTATCAAATTTTTAAAGAAGGCATGTCTGTCTGCTTTTTCTAAAACAATCCCTTATTGTGTTTCCTATATCAAAATTAATGTGTGTTTTATAATAAAATTGTTATATTATTTTTATGTACAACTGACCGAGATCAAGTGTAACATGTGTACCTACGGTGGAACTGAATAAATCAAATGAAATATTAACCTTTTGAGGTACCTAGTTAAAATAGTGTAAGGGGACAGCTCTTTCCTAAAAAATGTTTTGACTACGCCTAGGTAGGCGTCGCAATACGTCACGATTTCAGTTTATTCTGTACTTTACATACTTACGTAGCAGTGACTTGACCCCTACTCTACTCGGGTTAGATGACATCTCGACTCAAAAACTGGCCCTCGAACGAGTTGGCCCTTTTTTGAAAGGTTTAGCAACTCGCCGAAATAAAAAATCAAGAAGGGGACAGTTGTCTCCTAACCCAAAGTGATGAGGACAAGTGGCCTACTCCATACTCTTGTTTTTAGCACTGGCATTGCTTTTCCGCTAAACAATAAGTACACATTTGTACAACATATACATCTAGTGTACAATAAAGTATTGTATTGTATATAAAGATAAAAGTAACCATTATCTAGCTACAACAATATAGATGGCGTTAAAAACACCCGATAAGTCTAGACTTTGTAGAGCTCCTATGGTTTTATTGCTTGTTCGTACAGTGTATTTATTTTTATGGCCTAGCGCCATGGTTGGCATGGTTCAGTTTCACAATTATTTTACAGCAATACTGCACCTAGCTGGATTCCTGTTTAAGAATGGATTAAATATTGCCTATATATACTACTACGTGCTCATTGGGGGAGGCCTATGTCCAGCAGTGAACTGCTATAGGCTGTGATGATGATGATACTACTACAGCTTTTCTTCTACCGTCCGTTGAGGGGGAATTCTGTAGTTTTTAAAACATAAAGTTTGTAATCGAAACTTATTACGTAATTTTTTAAGGTTTTTACATTTCAAAATCCCAAGAGGTGTTACCAGAATCGACTTTGCGTCTAAAAGAAACAGTAGCAATTTAATTTAGTCCACTATTACCCCACGTTTCACGGACGGTAAACGCGAGATTACAATCGTAAAGGCGAAAAAGACAAACTACTTCGCAGATTAGGGTTGCCATTCCCAGAGAAAAATGACAGTTTCCCCATTTGCGGCTAGTTTTGAGCCTAGCTTCACAACAAAAAGGTTCACGATGTGGGACTTTTATGTCGGGTGTCTTCTTTGTGACAAATTGAGCGCGATATTTCGGGGGATGAAATTCTGTGTCATAAAATGTTTTTATTAAAAGTGTTCAAGTAGGAATGACGAAATGATATTCCATTTATGGAGTACGTATTTCACATTTTAATAAGTTTGTTTTTCGCAATAACAAACAGTAATATGTTTTTAAATACCTACATTCGTATTTCAAGACGCTGCTGTTCGGTACGTGTTCTCTATTAAAAAGGACTACAAAATCTGACGCAAACAGCTGAAAAATGTTAAGCGGGAATTCAGGTTTGAATTCAGAATTCAGTTTAGGTAAGTATCAGTCTATGCCTAGCCTCAAACTTACATTTGGTTCTAAACTAACTTTCCACCAACACAACCTCAGAGCAGAGAAATGAGGGAAGATACGCAGAACCTTTTTTCACAGCATGTCAACCCTACGTCCCATTAGTATTCCGAAGGCGTATGATCCGGCGATATACACGCGGGTCAATTGCTATTACTATAAGACACTTATACTAAAGCATTATCGACTCTCTGAATAAGATGAGATGGTGGTAGATAGGTGGTAGAGGTACTCAGTGGTAGGGAGTCTTTTGAGCATTTAAGTATTTTATTCACGAACGATAATGGCGAAAAAGCTGCAAAAAGCCCAACCAGACAGATCAACTCGTTTATTAGTTTTTGGTTGGTATTTTATACGTATTTTTATACTCCAGCGTAAAATCCAAAGATCAGGAACACTGAGTTTATAAAACGAACCTCTTTCTAGATTTTCTGAAGTAGCACAGGGTTGCCAGCTCGCTTGCGGCAGTTACCCATGATATTTTACCAAAACAAAATACCTAAATCATTCCTTTAACAGCCAGTACACGTGTAACTAAGTCTCGCAGCACCCGGCCTCGGGAGCCCCAATACCTTCATTATGCGGGCGGTGGATACTGCATGAAATATGGCGTTCTGGGACGGCCTATAAGGAGACGATAACGAGGGTACACACAGGTGTTATGTTCAGAGAACCATCATTAAGATTCCAGCACGGGACCATTCACTGTTTTGTTTTAAATTAAATTTAAAAAAGAGTTTTTAGAGAGCTCTTGTAGAGACGAGCTCTACGCGTTGCTTATTCTATTTACTAAATTAAATTATAACCTAATTTCCTATACAATCATTCGTTTACGCCAGCGGTTGTCGGTTATTCGTGATATATGGCCTCATTATCTTATGTCACTCCCGCTCCACATGTTAGCCGAAGTCCAAAATCCTCTAAAATTATAATGAAACCACAATCGAAAGTAAGTATGCCTAAGATTTTTCATTCTTACGATCCGTGTGTCCTACAAGAAGATGCTACGTTGCGATTACCAACGACTTGATAAAGGCATTAAAATATGCAAGTAACAGTTCTCCAGCTACCCAAGATGGCCGCTAATTATAATTACAAGGGATATTGTTATGGCGGAATAATTTGGGAGTTGTCTCGTTGGGAATCAAGTTTATCTGGTGTGCTAGTGTAGTTTAAATCACACTAAAATTAGTGTGATTTAAACCACACCATGGATGGATGGATGTATGGATGGATGTTTATGTGTTTTTTTTACTTATTCACGCCAAAACTGCTCAACGCATCGGGCTAAAATTTTGCGTACAGGTAGTTCTAGGCCTGAAATAAAACACAGGCTATTTTTAACCCATAAATCAGTTCCCATGGGATAGAAATATCCTTAAAACGTTTCTATAGAAACAACGCATACGAAGCCACGGGCAGAAACGAGTTTATAACAAAAATGTCACTTCATTTCTTTTTTTTTTTATTTGTTCCGGGTGTTCTGGTCGTTTTCTATGTATAATAAAAAATATCTATCTATGTAATGTATTGTATTATGTATATCAGTTATCTAGTACCCATAACACAAGCTCTGCTTACCATGGGGCTAGATAATGCTGTGTGAATTGTCCAGCATTATTTATTTTATTTTTATTTATTTATTTCGCAATCGTAACCAGATAACTTTAACGTTTTTATAAAATCAACGTGGAATCAGCTAGGTACTAAAAAAAATAAAAAACGGTTAGTACTTAAATTTTCAGTAGCATATTTTAACCAGTAATGTTACTTTACGAGGGAAAATAAAAAATTTAAATGAAAGGATCATCGCCACTAACGTATCCACTTTGAGATAAAATAAATATTCCCTGACACATTTTAAACGAATACCTATCTCGTTATCGTGCGCGAATTGTGAAACTCGTTCGGTTTTTGTAGAGAACGTGCCGAAGGATGAAACGGGGTAGGTAGGTATTTTTGTAATGGTGTGCCTTGCGACAGATAAATTGCTATTTTTGCTCTGAAAAAGCTTATTTTTATAATTTTTCAAACTTTTCCTTGACTGCAAAACTGCATTAAATTGGAAGCTAGAATAGCTTGTTGACGAACAAAATGTTGAGTTACCAGAATAATTACCTATTATTATATAAGATTTAAGTCGTAGTTATGATTTCGTATTTCATCGCGTTCAAAGCTTATAATTTAGCTATGATTTTTAATAAAACAGCAAATCTACATTAATATCGAAGCTAGAATAATTTTTTGATGAACAAAATGTTGAGTTACCAGAATAATAATTATTATAGTAGATTTAAGTCGTAGTTAGATTTCGTATTTTATCTCGTTCAATATTCAAAGCTTTAAATTTAAATTTTTGTGTAATAATTTTAATATTAATTTGCAAGAAACATAATGTGCATACAAAATAAGGTCTTAATCAACTAATAAGTTAATTCTTAAATTGCTTGCACTTGTAACAATATATCACAGAATTCTTAAGATCCCCCAGTGTCTCTGAGGTAAAAGCCCGTATCCAATACATTCACCTCCTACCGAGATTTTTCTCCAAGCGCGAATACTACCGGTCGTTCATCATTCGATCCGACATATCGAGTCCACCTTCCGATTGTGTTGCCACTGCCATTTTCGTTTTTCCTGTTTAACTGACTTTCTGTTCGGATTATCGGCAATAGTCCTCACACTTTCACTCGTTATGACACAGGTATTACTTTTAAGTTCTATTCCATTCATTCTAGTTGTAAGTATTTTATTCATTTTGTTATCTATTAAGCGTATAGGTAATCTGTTTATGGCAAATAATAGTAAATTGTTTTACAAGGGACTAAACCATCCCATTATATACTAGGTTGTTATACTCCCGAGCGTAGCGAGGGAGGATGACAAGACCGAGTTATAATGGGTGGTTTTGGCCCGAGTAAAACACTCTACTTTTCACTTCGATTGCGAGAAAATAAAACAATTCAAAATTAGACAATTTTCAGAAAATTCTACCGTGAAGGGAAGAATCAACCTTCATAAAACATCACCAAGACGGTTCTATTTGCAAAAAAAAAGATTGACGGAGCACCAAGAAGTCGAGTTTTTATGTAAGAGAACGAATGCTTTGTACGGGCTGATGATTTTAGACAAAAATTAAAAAGAAAAAATACTTTTTAGCCCGAGGTATTAAACTCGAGTTTTAGGCCCGCTAAGCTACACTATTATGATACACTTTTTGAGCAAGAGAAGTGAAAATGGATAAATATATCTTTTAATATCATATCTTATAATAAGTCAACAGTAGACGATCTAATCAAACTGAAAGCAGCAAATCAGAGAGAATAATAATTACGTACCGCAAATAAATAAATGTTTATGTCCAGTATATTCCAGCTTTCCTAGTTTATTTTGAATTACGGTCGATTGTTTTGTCTATGGTAGTCTTGTCGCAACTTAATTGCAAATTGGCTTGAAACTCCGTGGCTGTTATCAATAAACTGCTGATTATGAATTACCAGATGTTAAATTTCCCATCAGAGAAACACGACTAGCTGATGCTCCCTTACTCTTTGTCTCCGCTCGATAGACGTTGACAAATGATGAGATTTGTAAGGGGATCCGGGTTCGATTCCCGCGTGTCTCAGGTGCTGCTTATACTTGGTAAATTAGGGCAATTTAGATGCCTGTATCACATTAATCAAAGAATTTGCTTAAAGTGATGTTTGAGCTTTATTTCCGACTTGTATATTTTACATTAATTTGGCGATGTCTCGATACTGGTAACCATATTTTTTTATATGGTCATCAGACTTTAGTTTGGCCACAATCTCACCTGATGAATAGTGATTATGTAGCCAACGTTAATGTAATAATAATAAATAATGCTATACAATCCACACAGCATCATCTCCTCACCCTCATGCTAAGCAGAGCTTGTATGGTGGGTACTAGAAGACTAATTAAATTTCATAGATAGAGATTTTTTTGTATTATACATAGTTAACGACCAGAACACAACAAATGTCTGCAGATCATACACACAATTGTCCCAAGGCGGGAATCGAACCCGCAACCTCCTGCGTCGCAGGCGAACCTTTGCCCACCGCGCCCCATAAGTCGTCATATATCACGAAGGTCTAGGTCTATAGATGTATTTATTTTAATGTAATATTTCTTATAAACATACAATACCAATGTTATTTTTAATTGCTTATGCCTAATTGGTTTATAGTACCTACCTCGAAACTACTCTACTCTATATTTTACAAACAACAATCTGGAAAACTAATTTTACAGCAGCAAATTTAAAAAGTTATAACAGAACTCCAACGAAACTCTATTTCCCCGCTTCAAAGCAAATACCAGCACAGTTATGAGCTCTACAACTTACTCTACCTCCGCATTTTTACTTTCTTCCCACTGGAAATATAATAAGTTACCTTTACAAAGTACTGTCTTGGTCTTGCTAAATTAAGTACATTAATTATAAAGGGAAAGTGTCCCTCAGAGCAAGCAAGATAAGCAAGCTATGGATTTGAGCTTTCAAAGTTTATTTAAGCACCAGCTGTTCCCGCAGCTTCTTCTGCGTAGAATTCACATTTTCATGAGTTTTAATTTTTGTAAAGAACACTTTTTTTTTTGGAAAATGTCCTAAGTTACCCCCTGTAACATCAACGATCTGATAGTGAAAGTTACATCGAAAACGGTCCAACTATTTCAGAGATTAGCTAAAAAAACGAGAGATCATACAGGCAAAAATTATATCAAATGTTTTTTTTTTGACATAACATAGAGACACTTTTTTATTTTATTTTTTTGTATAGTATATCTATAGAAATACATATTTGTATTATACTGAATCGTTATGCAGCATCACCTAGCCCCAATCATTATAGTTCCATCTATAATGCTTGGTGCTAGATGATGTTGTGTGAATTGCACAGAATTATTTATTTAAGTATTTATAAAGAGGTTCATAATGTATGAAATCCTACTAATACTATAAACGCGAAAGTTTGTAAGTATGGATGGATGTTTGTTACTCTTTCACGTAAAAACTACTGAATGGATTTTAATGAAACTTTACAATAATATAGCTTATATATCAGAATAACACATAGGCTACAATTTATAAATAAATTGTATATTATCCAAAATATCTATCACCACGCGGGTGAAACGGGGCGCAGCTAGTTTTTTTTTTTTTTTGCAAACTTTTAGGACCACTGGATCTGTAAGTACGCTAGTTTTCGGTTACTCTTAAAATCAATAAAAAACTATTGCTATAAATGCAACATCATTACAGCTAGTACACAATAAAAATAATTTTTATAATAATATAATAATGCTGGACAATTCACACAGCATTATATAGCCCCATGGTAAGCAGAGCTTGTGTTATGGGTAGGTACTAGATAACTGATATACATAATACAATATATTACATAGATAGATATTTTTTTATTATACATAGAAAACGACCAGAACACCCGGAACAAATATCTGCAGATCGTACACACAATTGGTCCGAGGCGGGAATTGAACCCGCAACCTCCTGCGTCGCAGGCGGACCTTCGCCCACCGTGCCACATCGGTCGTCGAATAAAAACACCGCAATATACATACAGGCTGGGTTAACTTTTAACGAAATTTTATTATTCTTACTCTGTGTTCTAGGGATAAGCATTACAACGCAAGGCGTATTGCAGAGAATATAAATATTCAAATTATGTAAATTCCACAATGTTAGTTACCCGTAAATATGGGTTAAACTAATTTCAGAAAGATATTTGCCTTGTAATCTTCGTAATATCCTAAGTCCCACTTATTTGTGACTAATATTTAACCCCGTTATTAATTAAATACTGAAATACAAAGGGTTTCATGCGAGCAAAGCTTCAGTGTAATATAATTTATCTTTGTTTAATTTATCTTTCTTTGTATATTATTTAATTTTGTACAATATTTTTAGTATAGTTTGACAATGCCCTTATACAGCAGAATACTTTGACATTTTATCTTATTTATTTTTCCTTTCAACTAATTTATTATTTGTTCTATAGTGACTAATTATTAAATGAATTTATTTAAATTTATAGTATTTAACGACATCAAGTGTAACATGTGTACCTACGGTGGAAATAAAAAAACTAAAACTAAACTATCATTACGTGAAGATTTTAATAATAATTTAAACTTAATCTATCTAGAGACCTAGTCTTTTCACAAAGGAGGTTTATAGGTATAATGTTATGAATGAGGTTGGCAACCTACACCATTATGTCGGAGGTTGTCACTCATCATAAATACCTAATATATTATTATATAGTACCAGTACGAACAAAAGCCCCCGACTACCTAAGCAAAAATATATAGAATTGACTATAGATATACATTATATCAAAAGAAAACCTAAGTATCCAAAGAAAATAATAAGTTGAACCGTTGTAGACTTTTACGTAGATAGTCGGGTTTTCGTTATAAACCTTATTTCTTTGCGTAAGAAATTAAATAATATCACAAAAATTCTAACTGGCTTCTTTGTATTGTTCCAGGGTTTGATGCACCGTATCCTTGTTTCGAAAGTAAGTAATCTACAATATTACAGTTTTAACGATCTCCTAAGGGGTGTGGCGCGAAGGACCGCCTGAGACGTCACAGGTTCCTGGTTCGAGTATGGCTAAATAAAACTGTTAATTATCCAACATAATTTCTAGCCAAAAATATAGCAAAATAGTTCCCTAACACAGTTCTAAGCGCTTTCTTACACGACAAAAACACAAACTTTCGTCCGTACCTTGTGTTTGCCATTCTTTGAACCTTTCTCAAGTTTTATTCCCTCAAACTGTTCGTGTCCCTGCCACAATTAAACAGTTTATCGATCCTGTAAAGACCAGGCAGACATGGAATGAAATGTGGCGCCAAACGGTTCAATGCTTCACCTACATTGTGCCTTTTACCCACTCTTGTATGCATGTGGTTTTTTATAGTAAGGAAAACATTGAACATGCATTATTCATTGGCTTAGTATCGGTCTTTAAAGATAGATATAGATATAAAACACTTTTTTATCAGCACAAAACAGAATACAAAATAAACAATGGAATAAAGAAAGTTTAAAGGGCGACCTTATCGCTGAGAGCGATCTCTTCCAGGCAACCTTCGGATGGACCGGACATGAAGAAACAATATAGACTTCATTGTTGAAAACAGGGGCTGATGTAATCAGCTAAATTAGGTTTAAAAAACTTTATTTTTCTCATAAAAACATTACGATTTACTTAAAATGAGATAAACTTAAACATTAAATGTGTACTAAATAGTTAAGTAGGTATAATTCCTGGGCTCTCCAAAGTACTGGTAGTAGTAGGTACTGTAGGTCACTCACGACTTTTTTTCACTTCTTCCACTAGTGGTCAGTAAAATAATTTTATTTGATAATAATTTATATTTAAAATATGACTTGTCTAAGTGCTTATTTTGTAAGCCTAAAGAAATAAATGATTTTTTACTTTTACTTTACTTTTACTTACTGGAGCTGTGTGACTTTTTCTTAGAAAATCTAATAAAGTTAATCTATATGACATTAGACCCGACCAGAAAATCAATTACTAGGTACCTAATATTGTACATATCTATGCACGCAAGTATCTAATACGATAAATTGGACCGCTTCTGCGAAATTCTTTATAACGACTGCGAGACTATTCTCTTTATTTAGTGTTTCATAGTAAATTCATACAATCTCATAACGAGATCTCTCTTCTTACTTTGTAATTCCATTAAAAACTAAAAATTATTTTCGCTATTTCTTGCCTTTCAGCAAAAGCGCTGGATCGGAACAAATTAAAAACTAAAATGCTTCCAGCTTCACTGAAATTTTATTGAAATCTTACCGGGAATTTAGCAATAAGCAGGTTCTTTTCTGTAAATAAAAAGCTTTGATATCCTACTTTAAAAGCACTTTTTAAACCGACGAAAGGGGAGGTTCTTTGTGTATGTGGACTGTATGTACATACGTACATAATGTTCGTCGATTTCTCCGTCAATTATGGACCGTTTTAAAAATTATTTCACTTTTGTATGGAGAATAATCTCGAGGTTTTATTCTCCATTTTATTCACGCATTGTGCCGAGAAACTTAAAAACCAGATAATACAACGGAGTTTGAAGTATTTTTTGTTTTGTTTTTTCTAAAAAATTATATAAGTTTGAAAAAACTAAAAACCACTTTCGAATCTTTTAATTTAACTCTGTTCAGTTCAGTTCTTTATTAATAAAAATATTCTTATATGTCAAACATTACTACTACATTGGTAACATGTTTTTCAGTATCGCGGAACAAATACTTATACTTCGGGAATGGGACATACTCGGATTCATTCTCCATACATAAGGTACCTACAATAGTGAAAATCGGTCCAAAAAAATACGAAAAAATCGACGAACATTACATAAAAAACATATATAGAATGTCCTCCTTTTTCTAAGTCGGAGGAAAAGACTTGAAATTAGAATTTTCTTGTTGAATAAACAATTTTTGCATACAAATAACCTGTCGTTTGCCTACGCCTTGTGTTTAATACCCTCGTTGATGTAATAGGGGTGTTGACATTGGCGATAAACATAGGGACGGCGAAATTCTCGTTAATCATACAAAAGGTTTCGTGGAATTTTGTTGAGGGAAAAACTAAAGACCCTTAATTTTTCTGTAATTTTTTTCTAAACAGTAGATCAAAGTGCGCCAGTAGAAATTCGTGGTAAGCAACATTATTATAATAGCATACAAGCGATAAAGCCCGTGAGGTGGTACCCCAAGGCACACTAGCGCCGCCGCGCCGCCACCTATTTCATCTTATTATTACATTGAAGCTTTTTTAATGCGTCTGTAATAGTTACATTTTGTAAAGAGGATGATAGAGATAAGATAATAGAGTTTGGTGGCCACCGAGAGCAACTTTGTATCTCTGCCTAAACTATACAAAATAAAACTATTAAAAAAGCTTACAATAGGTTTCACCAACTGACCTTTGAATTTTTAAAAAAATATGTATAGTAAATAAGATAACATACTAGTTGGCGGCGCTAGTGTGCCTCGGGGTACGGCCTTAATAAAGAATAAAAAAAAAAAAAACACATTTGGTTGAATGCCCAACTATCCCCATCACGATGACACAAGCACGACAAGACGCTACTAAACTGTCAAATCAAACCCTGGTTCGCTGTCAAACCGTCATTCTCAACGAGTTCCTTACTGAAGAAAAACATCCTGATCAAAGAACATTCAACGTAATCGGTCTATTAACCGGTCATTGCGATCATTCAAGGCGAATAGATGCGGGCATTGTATAATTGCAGGATATGCTAATAATTGGCTCAAGAGTCCAAGATTGGCTGAATTTGTTATTCTCAAGTTACATGACATTTTAGGGTTAAGTTTGTCTCACGGTACTTAAATAACCGCGGCTGGCTCAAGAATGCTCCAAGATGTGGCTATTTGTTAATTTGCTTAGATTTTTCTGCTATTTACTAATTATGGATCACAGTAACAAAAGTTTTTTTTTCTATTATTTAAAATCAAGGTCCAGGAAGGCAAGTTCAGCTGTGAAAATAAATAAGGATTAGGCTGGTACAGACTTATAATGCCGGTAAACACCTAATACAAAAGCGAAAAACGTTTCAAAACTAAAAAAATCTTAAAAAATGCTCAAGTAACGCAAGAATCAGCATACAATTTTCTTCCAACTAAAACTGAAATGTCCATAAACGTTCCCCTATTTACGAGTATACTCGTATACTCAAAGTGTTTCTAAAACTTCCCAACTAGCTTATGCTGTTTCGGTCCAGAGTCTCAGCATCTTGCTATAGCATGGCATTTGCGTGTAAATGGTGTCTGTTACGACAGAATATAAACTCCTCTTGAATTCATGTATGCCGTTTGGACGTTAAATGATAACTTTGGCGCCTTGGTTGGTTGCGAAACTTGGTAATGTCCTATGTACCTACTGGTCCTCTATAAACTCTGAGGGTATGGCATAAGCAAATTACTTGTTGTGAAACTTTATTGAGGCAACTCAATAAATTCACGGAAGGACCTTCTTACTTCAGATCCCCTTCTCATGTGCCTAGCTTATGGTTAATGTCTTCGATGAGTAGTCACACAGACAAAACAACAAAAGATTTAGAAACTGAGTGTATCTTTTTAAAATAAATTTATTTCAACTTTTGAATAACTAAACTATGTCGGAACGGACTTTGTTTTTGAGTTTTCTTTGTTCCTATGTATATAATTTATTTTCGCCCAAAGTTGGGCTTAAAGCAAATAATGCTGGATAATGCTGGACAACAATTCACACAGCATTATCTAGCCCCAAGGTAAGCAGAGCTTGTGTTATGGGTACTAGATAACTGATATACATAATACAATACATTACATAGATAGATATTTTTTATTATACATAGAAAACGACCAGAACACCCGGAATAAATATCTGCAGATCGTACACACATTTGTTCCGAGGCGGGAATCGAACCCGCAACCTCCTGCGTCGCAGGCGGACCTTCGCCCACCGCGCCACATCGGTCGTGAAAACAGTGTTGAAACACTAAAGTTTAGAAGCTTGTATTTTGCAAATGTATTATTCACAGTTTTAGGAGTATACAAACATAGATAACGACAAGTTAAATTGACATTATCCTTAGTTTCGATGGTCAACATCAACCAGTGTAGAAGTTACCCTTCCAAATTTGTATGGGAAGATTATACAATACAATACAAAAATGCTTTATTTGACATTACATGCGACAAGTACAATGGGCGGCCTATTAGAATATCGACTTGTTTAACCTTAAGATCCTAAACGATTGCTCGGAAGGAATAAACGCCACACGGATATTTATTACTTCATACGGAGCGTCATATTTTACCGTTCTTCCGCCGAGTAGCCTTCTGGTATTTTTAATTTTCGCTCCGAAATAGCCTGCAGCTGTCGTCTCGAGCTCAGTGGAGCTCAGACGTCGATATGCCTTGTATTTGCATCGTGACGCATTTACAATGAAAACTGGGGGAACCGTCTATAAAGACGCGAGGACACGATGACAGTGCTCGGACCGCGTGGACTCGATAACGACTAGATAACTCTACTAATGTATTGGAGCCATAAAACCAGACGCACACTACACTGACGCGATCTGACCGACAAAGAAATACCTAATTATTGAAGTAAATGATACCGTACTATTATAAAAAAAAACAGTTTAATAAACAAAATATAACATCTACATTTAGATTACTAAATCGTTAGCTTTACGTGGATAGTGTAATACCCATAATTATAATCATTTATTTCAGACCATAGAAAAAACCTATGCATGCCCTGCATGCACTATAAAAGCATTTGTTCCCGCAAATAAGATATATTTCCCCTTATTTTCAAAAATCTGTTTGGTATATAAATGCGCCCTAGTCCGATCGGAAACTGATACCAAGCGGACACAGGGTACGGAACGAGATTAAGTAATAGCAAACACATATATTTATACACATTAATATATCTGAACTTACCTACTAAGGGCGCATTCACACAACGGATTCGTTTTTACACGGTTCTGTAATAGATCCGACATACTGTCGGGTGTGTGAACCTCTTGCAACTACATACGCTATCACGGAAAAAAAACGTTCCTGTTAAACGTATGCTGTGTAAATGTGCCCTAATGTTGCATTATATTCTACTCGCTCGTATTAAAATTTTATACGAGCGGTGATTACAATGCCATAAATATGTAGACATTCTGAATACAGCTGATATTTTTCATGGGTCGATGTAGTTCTAATTCTGAAGCTAAGTTAGCAAAAGCTAGTACTAGTATAGAATCTTATTGAGACACTTTTCAATTTGTGTAATAACCTATTATCCACTCTGACGTCACAAATCCAGACCTCTAGAATAGGAAAAACAAAAGGAGATCGCGCTAGCTTTAAAAAAATACTTGTTTAAGCCACATAGTTCCCCTATCACAGGATACGATCGTGTCAAGCGATAATAAAACGGTCTCAATCGATTCTGTGGCGTGAAGAAAGGTGTTGTGGTCATTTTAGTGCCTTGAACTTACTGAAGCGTGTGCTGCATTTGCGTGTCCGCGGAGTCTTTGTCTGGCCTCGCAGTCCTTGTCATGTAAGTCTTATTTATTGTATGAGCTTATTAACTTTAACACGTTCCTTTTTTATGTATGGTATACTGAAAGTGGTAAGAGACGTACTAAAGATGAGATGAATTCTTCATGTATGGTATACTAAAAGTGTTAAGAGACGTACTGAAGATGTCACAAAATTAAGTAGGTAATAAATAAACACTGGATGGCTGAAGCCATCGACAGAAACCAACAGAGAAATCTTGAGAAGGCTTCGTTTACTACAGGGCTCAAAGAATTTATCTTAAAAAATACGTAATAAATAAAGATTTATATTTGCAAAAACATGTTTTATGTAAAGTAACAAATATGTACATTATATGAATCAATATGCTTGACCGTTAGTTTGCAAAAATGGCTAGAATTGGACTTGATTTGATTATTATTTCAATAAATTGTTATTGGTATAGATACTATGACAATTATTACTCTTTAACTTAGAATGAATGTATTAGGAATGGCAATGAAATAAATACTTTTATTCTATTTATTTTATTATACTGAAAGTGGCAAAGAAATGACAGAAAATGCTGAATGGCTTTTGGTTTTTATAGTGCTTAAGTGGTGCTTATCCACTCACAGGGGAAATTCTAAGAATTTCGACTAGTCGCGAACTTGACTTTGTGGCGTACCGTACGCAATTGGTAACGCTGGGTAACGCATTCCCGCACTGAGTGACAGGTTGAGTGTTCAAGTCCCGTCTAGGTCGTCTGTGTTTGGGATATTAAATAAATAAATAATGCTGCACAATCCACACAGCATCATCTAGCCCCAAGCTAAGCATTAGATAACTAATAAACTTAATCTATTTATCTTTATGTAATGTATTGTACATTACATAAAGATAAATAGATAGATTAAGTTTATTAGTTATCTAATGCTTAGCTTGGGGCTAGATGATGCTGTGTGTATTTATCTTTATGTAATGTATTGTACATTACATAAAGATAAATAGATACTTTTAATTATACATAGAAAATACCCAGAACACTCGGAACAAATATTTGCAGATTGTACACTCATTTGTCCCAAGGCGGGAATCGAATCCTGCTGTGCCACATCGGTCGTATTTTTTTATACAATACATTTTTTTTTTTAAATCTTAGAGAAGAGTTTCCTACCAACCAACAGGCTAACTCTGCCAGCATAAGTTATTATAAAACCAATAGAGACAATCACTGATATGTTCTTATAAAAAACGACCCTTTCATCAAAAAAACATTACAATACATTTTTATTACCAGATAACGTCTTTGTCATTCGTCCAATTACGTGGCTCCTAGAGAACATTGGTTTTATTTCATTAATAGTCCCAAAATACTGATGTAACACGATACGAGCCAATACGAAACCGTAACTAGATTCTCTTTCCATGTTCACATTACCATGAAGCAGGCTTAGTACAGCTGAACTCAATAAGGTTACGATAAATGTAATCGAGAACCATTGACATTTTAGACGAAAAAGGGTTACGATACATAGACACATAAGTACATACAAAAGAGGTGTGGCCAAAAAAATGCGATAAGTACAAGTTAAGTACAACTCAGTTTCCTATTCGCATTCGTGCGCTCGTTTTATAACATCAGTGAAAGCACTTTTGTTATAAAGCAAATGACTAAAAATCATTCGAAAACAATCATCCAGTTTGTAAGAAACAATCAGATCGTCTTCATACTACGAAAAGGAGTACCTCTCGATCAGGTAGGGGCGCAGCAAGGCTCTCTAAATGTATAGGAAGGACTCGAAAAAACTATGAAAGTACATATTTGTAAGATAATATTGCACAGCCCATAAGCACTATTCGGAGATTCCATGTCGTCTACACATCGTCTACCGTAGTAAGCGCTGTGCAAAGCCGCATGCTACTTAATTATAGACGCGGCTCGTAGAGAGGCTTTCACTCTAATTCTGTCGGATGCCTGTACGCTGTCCGGTGTAACTAGAGCCTTCGCAAACATGCCCCATCAGTACACTACACAATAGAATAGACATTATCGCCGCCGGATCATAAAATCAGCCTGTTTGTATACGTAGAATGGTTATGCGGATAAAGGTGGAAAATGACACATTGCAGATGAATGCATAAGCCGATTTTTGAACGATCAACGTTGAATGGCTAAACGTCACTTAGCCATCTCGTCAAAAGAATTTCCGAACAAAGCTTTTTTACAAACGGGCAGGTTCTATGATTTGGCGGTAACACACATAATACTCGTTTACTTCTCATTTGGCTGACACTTTCGGTTTGGGGAGATAGGCTAGGTGGTTTAGAATTTAATTAAATGGTAATAAAACTTATCATTATCATAATAAACTGGCAATAACTTTTTATAGCTTATCATTATCATAACTATCACTTTGGTTCATGAGATAAGTAAATATGTGATAATTGCTGCGTTATATTATGTATGAGTTCATAAAATTATATAGGTACATTAAATAAATGGTATTCGGGAACTCTGTCGGGACAAGGTTTAATAATAAAGCCATGATGTAGTGTATAGGGCCTCTATAGTGAGGCAAGCACGGGGTTTGGGCTGGGTAGAAACGAGAAAAATTACGTAAAGTCATCGAATGCGTAAATTATTATGAATATTATTCCTTCAACTTCAATAATGTACGCAATGTATGACGATGTGATGCTATTAGGTATGTCTATTAAACAACAGCCCCAAGGCCAAGCACGAGATTGTTGCCTAGGGTAGAATAGATACAGTATCTACAATCGTCGATATGGCGGGACCACCTATACTACAACATGGAATTTATTTGTAAGTTTGATTAAATTTTGTAACATTGAACACAGAGGACTTTCTAAAGCACAATGTTTGTTTTAGACAGTCGTTAATGAAGATTGCCGGCGTCGTCCCCTCTCGTCTAGCTTAGGAAAACTTGGTTGGTACTGTTAGCATCAATAAAAACATAAACTTCCTATTAGTGCAGTCGGGAAAATTTACATAATTTCCTGCTTAATAGTTTGTGGATGATATGTTGAACTGACAAATGTCATTGTACAAAAAGCGAAGATAGGGGGCAGCCCGGATGCAAAAGAGAAAAAAATCGATTGATAACAATCATACAACATCATCAAATCTTCAGCTTGACGCATCCAACAATGCCTAATTTTCGACCACTAAATATCGAATTTGCTATTTAAAAGAGCTTATTTATTTATGCGTACAGATTATTATTATTATATACCTACATAGATGATCCAGGCAGGACCTCCGCTTTAATTTTTCCATCCACTAAATAATTGATATGACATTAGTGTATGGACAAATTAAAGCTCGGCCAACATGTGGATGAACTAAAAGCTTTCGAGTAAAATAACCAGCTGTTTCAAACGAGACTGGATTAAAGTGTTCTCTGTTTGATACTACAAAACCTGTAGTATCAATAGAGATTGCAAACTTTATTAAACGTATTAGATCTTCAATTGGATAACGAATTGATTCTTTTGATACGTTATATTGTTTAAACACTCGATAAAGCTTTCTAAGAATATCATTCTTTGATATCTATTTTGAAGATATCATTATTCCACCCTGGCACGTCGAATGCTTACGATACCAATATCAAAGTATTTAGATCTTTAGACCTCACAGGACTCTTGAATACGTCGATCGATATTGAATCTTAGTTCATACGTTCAGAGTAGCTATTAAAATATTTAATAGTAGGTTTAGAGCTCATTTTCCGATCAAGAAAGTCTTCGAAGAATTTTTAAAACAATATGCCTAAATGTTGCTACTGCGTTGTTTTTGTACTGTTCTACAGTTTCATACAATTCATACGATTGCGTTGACTCCCACTAAGCAGCATCACGTACAAGTATCTTTTTCATAACCAGTGTAATCATGATCAAACAAAATCAATATTTTTTTAAAGCCACCACTTTTCACCCTAATGGAACATCCGTAATAGTCTCACGTACACAATCCAAATAAAGCAAGCCACAGTATAAAGTAGAGGATTCCGAAAGGTGTGTTTACTGAAAAAAGGTTAAAAGTCTGGTAGGCTGGGCAAACGTGTTTGAGCAACGAAGTGCACTGCAACGTTCATTGTGTATAGTAGAGTAGACCGTAAGTGAATGAAAATAACGTTTTGAATAAAACAAACTAGGATCTGATTGCAGCACTCATGTGCGTTTATAGGTAATTGAGGTATGGATTTAATTAATGGGATCCTAATTAGAGGGGGAAATTTTAGACTGATGTGCGGGTAGTTTTATTTAGGTTTGCTTCGGAGAAGGAGAGATTCCTTACAAGAAGGACCACTCTATTAACCAGTAGCTTTCGACTTAGGTTCGATTCGTAGAATTAACCCTTTTTAGAAGCAGCTTAGATATAAATCGTTACTTTTTGTCATGAATCGTTAATCCACCGTCTATATATATATAAGGGGATATATATATATATACATATATAAATATATAATATAAGGGGTAATCAACATTAGATTCTTCAAAAAAGATATTCAAAGACAATGAAAGGGTTGACAACTCTCTTTTAATGTCTCTGATATTTCAGGCGTCCATTGAAGTAACAGCTTATCAAGCAAAATAAATAAAGAATCTGAATTGATGTGGCGGATGATACTCTCAAGGTTTACCACTGTTAGGACGTATGGGATGGAATGGACCATAAAGTTCCATAGGTGTCAACAAATACTGTACGCTAAGTAAAAACTTCTAACCTTTTGAAGCACCATGATCTAGTTTACCCAAGTTAATCATTAAACCAGTTACAAGACCACCAAAAAACAAGTCCGTACGGAGCCGGGTGCGTGCAGGTAAACATGGGCAACCGGTCTCATAATACCACTGATTGCTTTCAAATTACACCTGTTCCCATAATCAATCAAAACTATCCCTTATTTTATGAGTAAGACAGTTCAGTTTATTATTTAAAAAAGAATGACCATAATTCCATGCAGTAGTTGCTGCACCCAGGGAGTTGAAAATTCTAAATGCTAATGCAAGAATGGTCGCGTGCAAGAATATATTATGCAGATATATTTACTACTTAAACGTCTGGGTTATTTCGGAATTCGTTTTGTAGCAAAGAAAAATACAAAGTATCGCTGCACCTAAAAAATAAGCAACGTACATAGGTAGGTTTTGGGGAAAAGTTCGGTGCATTCCATACCAAAGAACAAGGATCAGTTCAAAGATATTTATTTCTCATTTACAACATACATGTTACTTACATGAGAAACTTAAGCAAATAATAAAAATTAATATTATGTTAAGGATGCCAGTGATAGGAAATCAGTCAGATTATTCGAGTGAAAAAGCGTTTCATTTGCTTATTATGAAATACAACAATTAATACTGTCATTTTATTGCCAATAAAAAGGTAGTAAATGAGTTTTCTGAATGTCAAAAATGTTTAACGACTGAAAACATGAAGTTTGAAATTAAAATGCTACAGACAGTCTGCTAGAACGATCCCCACCATCATCGAGTATTACGGTAAATAGAGAATCTTTTTCGGAAAACGCCCAATTAAAATTTAGAGCATCTAGATTGATTGCAGACTGTTGCAATCAACCTACAGAGCTACCTGAAGATTCATTGCAACAGTCTGCAATCAAACTGATTCATATCAAACTAAACAGAAACGTTCCCAAGACAACAACTTTAACCTGATAATATAACTACTTACCACTGGAGAATGGAGATATCGCCCTACGCATCCTCTCCCACTCCAGCTAAAAGACAGACTGGCAGGCTTGCAAAGGTTAGAACAAAGACATGTCATTCAAACCCATTTGTTTGGTAAAAGCCTTTCTATTGATGTCTGGAAACGGAGGCCGGGAACAGAAATATTGTTAGGATTTTTATTGATCGTGAAAGTAGTCGGCCATTTATTAAAAGAACTTGATGGATTTTGTTTTAACTTGTCACTTCCCGTTTGTAATTCCCGTTTTAAATTTTATATTTTCAGTAGTTTTAAACTTTTAACCTGCCGAACACTACGTATACACTCAATATGGAAAACTTTACAACACTTAACACTCACTTATAAAAGCCAATTTACATGTCACATTTATGTATTACATTTATGCGAATTATAACTTGTATACAAAGTGTATATAAATTTTTATAATAATTCGAATTACACACAAATACAAAAAAAAACACATTTAAATTGTAATTTAATAAAAATGAGTAGGCTCTATACTACATTCGACTCCATAGGATAGTACCCAGTTGAATTGTTGAAGTAGTGGCTCTTTTTTTTTTTTTTTTTTTGCTTTTGGGTGGCTTTCGTATCCCGGCGGCCATGATAGGCCTATTGTGATCTCCACTTTTACATTTCAGTCCCGAAGCCGTGGCGTTCATAGTTCGCCACTGACCCTTGCAGCTGCTAGGAACTGTAGGATTTTCTTCGGGGTGATGTCTTTCAGCTCGTCTGGGCTATGCAGATGCTTGCCCAGATGGATGCTGCGTTTGTGCATCAGTGCTCCACACTCACTTAGCAGATGGAGGGGCGTTTCATCCGTCTCCTCACTAGTGGCTCTTGGACCCTTTCTAGTTATATAAATGAACTTTTCCTGCGATTTCCGCAACAAAAGTTAGTAATTCGAGTCTGTATGATGGCCGTGCCAGAGCTTGACAAATTGGGGATCCGGATTATCCCAGAACGCTCAATTACAAGCTTCACCCGAATTATACTGAGATTTTAGGCCTTGTACCCAAATTGGCTTTTGGAAAATTAGCTTAGATGGGTTTGTTTTTAGGTTCTAGGTTGTTAGCAGAATTGACGTTCCAGGCTATTTTAAGAATTGTTCTTTTTTACAAGCTTTTATTTATCAGTCCCGTATGGTGATTATGTAACTCGCGACCGGTTTGCGACAGGCGTAAATTAAGCATTCAGTGCTGTCAAACGTCAATTTTGTATTAGTTTGACACCAGCTACAACGTCAAAATTGGTCAACATTGGCGTCTTGCATGTAAACATTTGTGTTTTTCCTGTAAAATAGTTGAGGATCTATCACTATACTTATGTGATAATAATTTATAGTATGACTTGTCTAAGTGCTTATTTTGAAAGCCTAAAGAAATAAAATATTTTGAATTTTGAATACATGGGACCTACTCGAGTTTAGATCCGTAAGGTAAGACCGTGCAGGACCATTTTATTAATTTAGCCTTTACCGCATCGTATCGTCACACTGCTGGACAAAAACTTCCAAACATCGCGCTCATTCAGTTTGTTCAACAATATTAATTTAATAATAAATTATTATTATTTGTAGCATTGTACCATTAGGCAATTGACTTACTAAACGTTTATAAAGATTTTTCTAAGAGCTATACTAGTGAACTCAACGGAAAAAAGACAATTTGATTTTAATTTTTACCGGCTTACACCTTTTGTAATATTACTAGAGCTACGCAATTCATGTCCATGATTTTCTCCCGGAATTCATTTGGTTTTTACTCCGCCGTCTGATTAAATTTTGATTAGCCCCTGTCGGCGAATAAGCAAATTTTATTTTGGAGATTGAATTTTTGCATTATAAAATAACGCCATTTATTTAAAGTAGAATTGCTGTGTACAGCTTTAATAATCCAGTTTCATCACACTTTATATTGTGGAGTTATAAAAGTTTGACATGTTTCGGCCCATTTCAACTTTTTTAACGCGTTAGCTGAAACTCTTACACTTTTGCACGCGCAGCACGTAGCTATATTTTTTAAAATTTAAACTTTTTATATCTGACTCTAATAATGGTACATAATTAAAAGATGTTGGGCTAAATGATAGAAGGGTCAAGCAAGGATTTTGATGTATAAGGGTGACTAATACATTTTGATAATAAAACTACCAATCCCCAAGAGCTTATAAGTGAAGCAGGCTCTTCACTTCAAAAGACATTGGAAACCACAAAGCTAATAATGTTAAACCTTAAGAAAGCTATCTGCTATTCGATCTCAAAGGAAGTCCTCATTATACTCAAAATCCGGTTAAGTAAGGCTTCGGCATAAGCGACCTAAAAACTCGTAATATGGGGTAATCAAATTATACATGGTTTTTGTAACAGGATTGCGTTGTGACTGATGGTTCCATGAGGGATTTCTAAGGGATATACAGCTAAAGATTTCCCACAGTAAAAATGAATACGACATTCCGATATGCAACCGCACTACCTAAAACTGAGCCAGTGTGGGAGTCCACTGAACTAATAAATGTAACCATCATACTTGTGTGATGATTGCATTTCGTAAACCATCGCCTAACTAGTCTACTCCTGTACCTTGGCTAGCCTCTAACAGGAGTCCTCTGATAAGCGTCTTATAGATTATTTATTTTTTATTATTATACTATTATTTATTTTACTTAATTTGTTTAAAAGTCATTTATTTGCAAGCACGAGTCATAAAGATGTAAAGTAGACAAGCTACCTAAATCCAGGGCATGCAAATATAAGACAGTGTTTTTTAATAAAATAAGAATCAAATAAGTATATCATCAATAAAAATTATAGAAAAGCGAGAAAACAAATTAAATGAACTTGGTAAGTACTTCAATGAATTGTCCTTATGCATTAGAAAACCTTTTATATTGTAATAACATTAATTGATGTGAATAAATTGAAATTCAATCAAGTCTATTTGGTACATACTAGCTAGCTAGCACATGCTGGACAAACCCAATACTGGAAGTCGATATAAATCATAAAATTCACCATGGTAAATATCCCCAAATGTCTATTTTGTTAATAACTATGATAGTTTCAAAAGGTATATATCATGCTAACTGCGCCCGAGTGTAACTCTAGTTATGTGTTAAATGGTTTATAAACCTTCCTCTTGAATCACTCTATCTATTTAAAAAAACCGCATTTAAATCCGTTGCGTAGTTTTAAAGGTCTAAGCATACATAGGGACAGACAAACAGCAGGATGCGACTTTGTTTTATACTATGTAGTGCTAAGCTACCTAGTAAAAGCTGGAATTTACCTAGATCCAAAATTAGAAACCATTACTTGAATACTCGCATCCTCGCATGCAGATCGAGTTAGGATCTATGTGTGATCCTTCCGGTAGCTTCCGGGGAGTCCTTTTCATTTCCGGCACTTTCCGGTTCGGCCCCCGTTCAGTTATTTGGAACGATCGACCGTTTGACGTCTCTGTGGAGGTATTAACGGTCCCATTACAGAGATCCTGAAGGATGGAGGTCATATTTTATGGTCATTTTTATGTCGGTTCTTAGCGAAACTAGCGCACACCCCTCGCGACAAAAATCGAATTGTATTACCACTATATAGGTTGGGTAGGTAAGGTTCTATAGTATGCAAGCATCGACTAGGCTATTTTTAGTATTTCAGTATTTTGAAATATTACAGAGATTTTTGTATCCTATGTAGTTAACTACATCGATACCATATCTGAATAGGGTATGGCAAAACGTAGGCTATCCTAGTAGCCTACATTTTGTGCCATACTTTGGGGTATGTCAGTAGATCTTAATCTAAGACTTAATTTAAGTACTTAATGAAGAATGTATTTTGTATTTTATATACAGATAAAATATTTTATTAAAAATAATATAAAAATATAATGTATAGTGTTGCCTTGGTACATGCTGTATGATTTACTCAATGCATTCGTGATAAATGGAAAACGAAGGATAAATGAAGCCTGTAATTGGTAGGTAACTTTTTCTGCATTTCCAAAGAAACGAAAAGGATTTAACTATACAAACGTATCTTCATCTTTCGTTACTTAGTCTGCTTAGTGCTAGAAAAAGATACACAAAAATAAGAACTAGAGCTTAGGTTATGTATGAATACTTGAGAAAAGAGTGGCGTAAATAAATAAACGAGTTGTTTCATAACGCTCTAACAATAAACTCGCACAAATAATCTCCACTAAACCCGCAAGCGGGGCCGAGCGCGCCGAAAGCTCCTCAAAATTGTTTTCTCAAGCAATATCGAAGGATCTTAAAGGGGACGACTCACCATATTTTGATGTTTGGTTGTTTAGAAGGCCATGGACATGTAACCATACATACTATTGACGACGTCAGAATTTGACGACCGATGTGGCGCGGTGGGCGAAGGTCCGCCTGCGACGCAGGAGGTTGCGGGTTCGATTCCCGCCTCGGAACAATTGTGTGTACGATCTGCAGATATTTGTTCCGGGTGTTCCGGTCGTCCGGTACAGTACATACTACATACAGTTCCAGTGTGTACACCGTTAAAATAAGGTTGCTTCGCAAACCGCTTCCTCAATAAACACTTGTATCAAGAATTCATAATCCAGGGAATTTGTCACGTGCCACGACCCTTGGAGTCGAACCCGCACTTGACTGTGTAAGGGTGCTTGTACTTCGAAAACCCTCTTATAAAAATCCCTTTCATGGTGTCTTGAGATGGAGAATGTTATTTTTGAGTGCGGTTGCAAGTCTTTAAGTATTTAGGAAGGGTCATTTTGTATTGTTGCTAAATAATTATACATTCTACAAAAAAATACGAGGAAAAAACACACAAAATATTCTCCTAGATAGATTCCTAGATTATATTATTTACTATTTTCTGCACGCGGCTTGCGTTGTGTCTATGGTAACGTTGAAAGGTTATTTATATCCCATGGGAACTGTTGGAGTCCATCTATCCAAATATCAAAACTTTTTCGTTACTGAATCAGACAAAGCCTTATTTTCCGTGCTAGTTTATAATTATAACTGTGTTATGGCAAATAATCTACTTAATTATGAGTAAGCTCAAGGTGATGTTTGTAGGGAACGGGGGAGAGGCCTTTGTCCAGCTGTGGGATGACCAAGGCAAATTATAATTTAATAAAAGTACCATGTGCCCGCGTAAAATTATTTCCGAACATTAATGACGCTCTATTTGTACGCTCTATTTGTCGCTCTATCGTCGCTCTATGTCGCTCTATTTGTATGTAACATAATCATATGAAACTTCATGTTGTAATTAACTACATAATAACGCACACAGATCCCCTTTTTCAATCCAACGAACCTATCCATCCACGGTTGTCTGGTAGAGATCGCTCTTGAGCGATTAGACCGCCAAATTGTCACATATCTTGTATTATTATTGTTTACCTTGTTTGTTTTATTTTTGACGACCGATGTGGCGCGGTGGGCGAAGGTCCGCCTGCGACGCAGGAGGTTGCGGGTTCGATTCCCGCCTCGGAACAATTGTGTGTACGATCTGCAGATATTTGTTTCGGGTGTTCTGGTTGTTTTCTATGTATAATAAAAAATATCTATCTATGTAATGTATTGTATTATGTATATCAGTTATCTAGTACCCGTAACACAAGCTCTGCTTACCATGGGGCTAGATAACGCTGTGTGAATTGTCCAGCATTATTTATTATTATTATTATTATTTTTAAGTGTGCTATAAAAGTATTGTCTATCTATCTATCTATCTCTATCGCGCGCCTCGATACTTTTATACTTTATACTGATTGTATAACATTTTATGAGGTATTAAAACACTAGCTTTATACTCATATGACTACAAAATTAGTAGAATAACCTAACATAGCAGTTATTGTTTGCTGCTGGCATCGAAATGTACTAAATTTTAAAATCACTGAACCACGTATTATTTATCTACCATCGGATGCCAAACGTCGCGTTTACTTTTTATTTTCTGTTCGATGAATTATGAAGTTTTCAGTGCAGTGAACGAAAAACTATTTATTTTTACGATGGGTATAATTCGATTACATTGTATGGTCTTTTCTTCTTTACGCTTAAACGGCTACGTCGTCGTCGCGTTGTCGTTGGGTCATCAGGATACGTTCACACAGAAATAGAAATAGAAAATATTTATTTGCGTTTCATATAAAATAATACAAATTAAGAACTAATAAAAATAAAGATAACAAATTAGGAACGAATAAAAGAATTTAAATACGAGAACAAAGAAAGGCTACCAGCTCAGCATTAAATGCTACATTGACACAAGTGCTAATGCAGCGCTGGTTTTCAGCGGTCCCTCTTACCAGGCTCGTTTTATCGTCAGGGTTGGCATGATTAAAACAAGTTGTTTTAAAACACGTGTTTAAAACAAGTGTTTAAAACAGTTTGAAATAAAACTATGTTTAAATTAAGAAAAAAACAGGGTTTAAAACTACCTTTAATTGCAAATGAATGTGTATAAATACCACAGACAGGCTGTGGTATTTATACACTGCATAGGTAACTCCCCGCCAGTAAAGTCCCGCAGGGAAAGTCCCTATGTCGGCCGTCGAAAGAAAGTAATTCACTGGATTAGTGGGTAAGGTACCTATTCCCCGCTCTCTCTCTAGTTCTCTACCTACCTACAACACTACATACAAGGTGTATGTAAAGTGTTTTCTATTGATTAATAATAATAATTATTTAGAATAATTAGATTAGAGGTACGGTAGATTGCATATCTACCGTAACCGTACAAAAGTAAATATTCATCGTTTTGTTAATTTTTACTAATGTGAATTAGGAAATAGTTTAGAAATGGATTATTTTATTATTCGCTATAATTGATTTGAAATTGAGAAGTAAAAAAAACAAAAAGAACACTTGTTTTAAACATTTTGAACTATTTGTTTTATAAAATATAAAAAAACTGTTTTTTTTCCAACCCTGTTTATCGTGTACTTTTTGTTAGTAACAAATATCGATACGACAAAATATATGCATCTGTTTCATCGGATCGAAGCTGCGCGGGACAGTTACCTCCAGTCGTCACGGATCTATAAAAACGGTCTTGTAAAGTCGATGAAAATGAAAATGAAAAGTTTTTATTTCTTTAAGCTTACAAATAAGCACTTAGACAGGTCATATTTTATACTATTCATTATTATCAATTAAATTATTTTGATGTTCACTTAAATTTTTTGTCCACCAGTGGAAGAAGTGAGAAGAAACCACTAGTATGTTCATAACTTATGTGTCTAGTACATTTGATTTGTTTATCTGTATAAGTTGGTAGATTTTGAGTTGGAGCAAAACTCGTTCCAAGCTTTTTTATCTTCTAAGTAATCTGATATTTTGTAATCAGCTTTTTTACAAATAATATATTTCACAATTTTTTTAAATTTATTTATTGATAATAAATAAAAATAAATAATGCTGGAATTTTGTTGTAAAAGCGTATACCGCCCATTAGAACCAAATTAGAACTAGAATTTACTTTTGAAACCGTTGAGCTTTCTGCAGACTGTTGCAAGCAATGACCGCTATGTTCTACGTTCATTGTTATGTTCGTTACGTTTATGCGTTTTTGCCTTCGATCAGGTATCTGCCGCCGATCGATGTTTTTTTTTTGCGAAAAACAACTACGGATATATGTACATACATATATTATTGCATTAGTGTGGTCGTCGTACTTAATTTACTAATATACTATTTTGATTTATGACTTACACTTGGCTGTTTTATAGCAGGTAACGTTTGATCTTTTGTTTTAAATATTATGTTTTATATGGTAATCAATCGGCCATAGGATCACAAAGGTATATGTATGTATGGATTCATTGCACATAAAACTAAATATAACTATTAAACCCACCCTTAAATATAATATGTCAATAAAAGCGATATAGCCCATAACACAAGTTTTATAGCAGCATTATACGTCGTGTCATATAAATCTTTAAGTACCCGCAATGATTTGTCAAATTACTTGGCTATGTTGACTAGTTTTACTTGGCCTATGTGACTGCAAGTGTTCAGTTTAATCGAGCGTCAATTTATGCTGGATGGTTGTGGTAGTTAGCATATGAGAGCGGACAATGCACAATAGATGTGCAACCGAAATTCAGGAAGTGCTTGGCAAATTATATCCTCTCTATACTATATAATATCTCGTATTAGAAATTAGGCAGTATACAGGGTATCCCCCGAATCACTGCATTCTCCAAAAAAAAAGTAAAACTAGGGTTAGGTATGCTCGCTCGTACTTAAAACGTTCGTCCCTCCGGAGGCCCCTTAATACAATACGTCACATAGGTGTTGTAGTCTATGGTCACAGCTATGGTCTTAGTGTCTTAAGTGTCAGTGTCAAATGTGACTGAGCTCTCATTATTTACTGCTTGTTCATGTCTTGAGCTAAAAAGTAGGACGAACAAAGATTTTTTGAAATAAAATATATTATGGTCCGAATGCATATAATGTGGGACAAAAGCAGATTTTTTAATGTGGGCCGAAATTCCTAGGGACGAATCTGGCATAAATCGAATAAACTATGGTCTCCGAATAATGTCTGTCTTTCTTTAAATGGAACGTCCCAACCTAAAGGCCTCAGCCAACGACGAGACAAATAAATAAACATGGTGTCAGAAGTGGTCAAGACAAAGAAATTAACAATAGGTAGATATTTTTTTATACATAGAAAACACCCAGGACGACTGTAACAAATATTTAAACAAACATTCAACAAAATTCATTTGTAAAACTATTTAATAAATACACACATACTAGAACATTTCTAGTATGAAGAATTTCTTTTCAGTTTTTTTCTGACTATCGAGTGTATTAAGTTTAAAAGATTTGAACTCGCAACAAAGTTTAGTTATAGAACGTAACATAAGTTGGGTAAGCTCACGAACATGTGTTAAATTGTTATTTTATTAGTTTTCGGGAGTTGCTTAATCTTTATTAAATCTTTCTTTATACACCCTCACACAGCTTTTACACAGTTCATAATTTATCTTCGTACTTTCTTCTTCTTTAGGCATTCTCTGCCTTGTAAGATCCGTCGACGCCTTTAACAATTTAAATTATAATTTTTAGCAATAAATATTTTTAAACTTACGCTTACGATCATCATCATCAGCCTATAGCAGTCCACTGCTGGACATAGGCCTCCCCCAATGAACGCCATAGCGCCCTGTCTAGCTTGCCGCATCCAGCATCTACCTGCAGTATTTCGCAGGTCGTCATCCCACCTGACAGAGGGCGTCCTACACTACGTTTACCGAGTCGTGGTCTCCACTCAAGAACACGTTTGCCCCAACGGCCATCGGTTCGTCGCGAGATATAAAGATCTAGATTAAACTGGATCATCTGATATTTCCTTGATCTTTTGGAAGTCCCGATCCATCCAACAATCTTAAATATCATTATTCTTATACATACCCTATATCTACATATTCATCTAATATTTCGAGATTATCACCTGTCATATCCCACCTTTATGTGGTCCCATACAAAGCTCCCCTGTAGGTTGAACTGAAGGGATGAATGGGACCCAACCCTCGTTCCTTTCAGAGGTTCTCCCTTATGAGATTTTCACACGGAATTGCTTAACACAATGGAAAACGTTTGTGGATTTTCTTTGTTGTTTATGGAATATATGTATTTTTATGTGTTTGCTGATATGCTTTTATTATAAAACTAAATAGTTTCTTTCTCGGTATAATGCGCTTAATTTTGACGTTATTAATGTGTTGTTGTTAACTTGTTCAAGAGATCAGGCTGCGATTCGTCTTGCGTGGCAATTTCCTGTTCTAAATTCACACTCCACCAAATATGACTTGGCTAAGCTATGAACATGACATTCCCTAATGCTGCAAAGCTAAATCCCTACCCGACAACAGCTATTCTGCAATCTGTACGTGCACTAGCACTAATAAAGCAAAAACAAAATACTCAGCAGAGCAAGAGAGAAAACACTCGCCCAGTCTGAGTGACGTTCTTTGTTATTTCTCGACAAAACCGCGTTTTACCTATTCGTATTTTGTAGAGTATGCTAAAACGTGGTCTAAAAGAAAACGTGGGGCTTTGAAAGTCAACCGTCGCGTTTTCCACGCGAAGCGTTCGCTTTCTAGAATAGAACAATAACCGCGCTAAAATTCCGGTAGGCTTTCATTGCTGAAAATAAAACAGTGCAAGTTTTGCGATGTGTTCAAAAGTCGAGACAGTTTTTTAAACAATAAAATGTTTTTATTTTTGCCAAACCCTCTTACTGGATATTCGTCACGGATTGGTTGTTTATAGGTATAGTTATTCTGTGGTCAAGGCCGCCCATTGTACAACATATTTTGTATGTGTTTTTTCTTTTCCCGTCTTGTGTATCTGTTATTTATTTGGTGTGCAAAAAAGAGTTATTGTATTGTATTGTCACGGTAAAAAAATTACATAAAAAAGGGCTTTTCTATTTTAATTTATGTTACTATAGAAAGTATATATAGTGCAAATTTTTCATTCATTTAAATTTTCCCTATACGGTAGAGTACAGGTATTTCTTTCGACAACCCTTTCATACCAAAATACCGTGCTGCGAATTCTACTTTTTAAAGTTTCCCCTATTCTGTGATTCCGCCAGTCAGACCACTCAACCTTCCCCTTAATTAAGGGGGGCAGTACTCAAATGCTTCTGGCGTCGAATACCCAGACGTGTGCTGTTGAGATAACGAGCCTCTCTCGCTTATTAACACTACTTTTGTTGTAATAGACTCTACTTAATTCGCATAAGGTACCTAGGCTAGGAGCCAAGTAATATTGTGACTCATCTTCCCTTTAAAATATACAGAAAGAAAGAGTTCTTGTTCATTTTATTAGAGGATTTTGTTTTTGATTCGCTGGTTGTTTCTACGCTGTTTATTCATTCATTATCGATCAAGCCTCTCGTTATTAAACATTTATTATGATTTGATTATTGATTAGTTAATTAAAAAAATAATCAGCGTACGAACAACCACAACAGCCGGTTGTTCGTACGCACTTTTCGGTGTTTATAATTACAATTCTATTGACCTTTATTTCCACCTGCTTATAGAATTGGTTGTTTCTATGGAAACATTTAAGATTATTTTTATCCTGCTTTATAGGATCTTATTTATGGGATAAAAAGTAACCTTTGTTTTATTCCGGGCCTGGAACTACCTGTTTGCAAAATTATTGCCCTATCCGTCCATTACCTACTTTTTGCGTGAAAGAGTAACACATATAAACTTTAGCGTTTATAAAATAAGTAGGATGATATGGTTCTTTCATAGTTTGTTTTATGATCAAACTTGGAGATGTCATGATAAGCACTCTCGTTGATCTGGTTTCTATCCAATGGAAATGAACCTAATTGATAGAATCTTATGTGTCACCATAAATGTGATGAAACGGTTTGATAACAGGAAAACCATCAAAATGCTATAAATGTTCTAATTGCTTTACGAGAAGGTATAAACAGGACAAGCTCAAAACCTTAGGTACTACACCATTAAACTTTCCACAGTAAGCTCTATCTAAATCGTGCTAAAGTCTAGATTGCAATGCGGCTAAATTTTCCGAGGTAGATTGTGGGGTTTAGAAGTTAGTCCCGTTATTTTGCCCAGTCTTGGTATAATTTATCATGTGACCTTGGTGTCTTGGCAAACCGGAAAGTAATGGGCGTTTTGCATTTTGTAACTGTTTAAGCTTTTTCGAAGGTATTGAAAATCCCTGGTTACAATGTACTGCTTAGGCACCTAAGAACCATACCCACAACACATGTAATGCTTATTTTTGGGGATAGATGATGTTGTGTGTATTGTCTATATTTATTGTTAATTTATATTGTGTGTATATGTAGTGACAAATAAATGAAATGTCTATGTCTATTAATATAAGTACCTACTACCTATATAATTTTATTCTAATTATATCGGCAAACGTAGTATAGGACGCCCTCCGGCCAAGTGGGATGACCACCTGCGAAAGACTAAGTAAACGCTCAGTTCACTTCCTGCAGTAAGTTTTCTTTTTTCTTTAAATAGTAAATCTGATAGTTAGTCCTTGTTGGATGCATCAAGGTGAAAACAGGCGCTATGGCAGCTGTGGCCTAGCACAGTCTGAAAATGAAGTTTTTTATTTCTTTAGGCTTACAAATAAGCACTTAGACAGGTCATATTCATTATTATCAAATAACATTATTTTAATGTTCACATCATTTTCTTGTGAAAGAAGTGAAAAGAAACCACTAGTATGTTCACATTATGTACATATATGAGTGTTCTGATGACGATGATAATATTAGATGTATAATACAAACCATGGAGCTCCAGAGAACGTAATATTTACATATAATATTACACTTTGAGTGCTGAAAACGCACGGTATGAGTTTTCAACAAGTGACTAATATGCGTAAATCCACACTAGCGCAGCGGCTGAGAAAATAAATAAAATCTTTGTGACTCGTGTGTAATTGTGTAATATTTTTCGAACGAAACGCATGTGCGGCGCAACACAACCGCTGTGTAGAGCGGCAGCACGAATTTTTTAGGTAAAAAAAAAGATCGCAGTCGTCGAAAAAAAACCGCAGTCTAAAAAAGTGTTTTTTTTTTCGACGACTTTATGCAATTAGATCATAAGGCCTCTTACAAAATGGCAGTGAATATTGAACATTCTTTACGAGACTTTAATTAAATGCCATTCTTTCCGATCTTTTATGCCCAAATTGCCTCTGTTCTATTTATTTCACAAATTGTCAGGAACGGTCTGTTTTCAATAGAAATTCAAA
This sequence comes from Eupithecia abbreviata, assembly GCA_943735965.1. Taxonomy (NCBI): domain Eukaryota; kingdom Metazoa; phylum Arthropoda; class Insecta; order Lepidoptera; family Geometridae; genus Eupithecia; species Eupithecia abbreviata. Next base: position 7,859,430 of record OX030979.1, on the reverse strand, counting down.
GAGACCAATTTAATTTTCAGCAAGTATTTTTACTATTTCGAGTGATATTACGTTTTCCTGTTTATGGGAAACGGGAAAATGCGAGGATCAAAAGGGAAGGCTAACGATCGCTTACGACAAATAGGAAAATGAAATAATGATCATTTGAGAGATCAGACCCAGTAAAAATATTGTTATAAGATATTGTTGGAATGGTTGTAACACAATCAATTCACGCATTGATGAACACCTGACATGTAAAATGATTTTACCAATAAATTGTATTTCTGTATTTCTGTATTTCATTGTTTGGTACTGAATTTTGATATATGTAAGTAGATCAGTTATCATCATTATCAGCTTATTTCCTAGGCTCATATCTACTTAATTAAATATTAACAGATTTTATGACGCTTATGCGTTGTACCATATGTATATTCATTTATTTTATTTTAAGCCATTATTGTCCCACTGCTGGGCAAAGGCCTCCCTTTTCCCCTTCCACTCCTCGCGATCCAACACTGCAACAGGCCATGATGGAAGATGTAACTCGAGCTCGTCACGCCATCTCATCCTGGACCTTCCACGTCGCCTCTTAGCGTTCTTCATTTATTCATACACAAAGTTAATTGTTTTTCTGTACTAATTTTATAGAGGACAGGTTTGATTTTTTGGTTCGTATTGAATAGGCTCCGAAACTACTGGACCGATTTGAAAAATTATTTCACCGTTGGGAAGCTACACGCTATCCCTAACGCTATATAGGTTATATTTTAGAAATGTGAAATACGAATTTCACGCGTGTGTAACCGTGGGAAACAGGTAGTAATAAATAAACTGAAACTATACTACCATCATCATCATCAGCCTATAGCAGTCCACTGCTGGACATAGGCCTCGCTATGGCCCAATGAGCGCCATAGCGCCCTGTCTTCAGCTTACCACATCCGGCATCTACCTGCAGTCTTTCGCAGGTCGACATCCCACCTGAATCTATACTATAATACCTACAAATATATTACAAGGCCTGTGTCAAGCAGTCGACCAGTGGGCTGAAGATGACAAGTATTTTAGAGACCAACCTATACCCTCAGAGCCATCACCCCGTCTCCAAAGCAACGATGTCAACATCTGTCAACGACAAAAACGACAGAGAGACGAATCTCTTCTAAAATAAGGTTGAAATCGTCGTCTCGGAGTTTACCCTTGGTTTTTACGGTAACTTCAACCTCACCGGATATCTCGATAATTTGAAACGTGTGTCGGTTAAGAAGTAGGTAAAACAGACTCGAGAAGTATCTCGAACAATCCGGGCAAAGTTGCGCGATTTGATGAAAAACGGGGGAGTTTTGGGAGATATTCAAATGCTATGCTGCCTTTTCTTGTTGTATTAGAACGGTATGTGTGCGTCTAGAATAAGAGTACACAAAAATATTATCGTAGTTATTCCGGGGTTGTCTGGAAGAGATCGCTCTCAGCGATAAGTCCGCCGATTGTGTTATGTTATCTCTCTTTTCCTGTACCAACGTTTGTATGTTCTTGACGTGCAATAAAGTATTGTGTATTGTATTATTATAACTACAGGTAATCCATTTTGGATTATAATAAGAACAAATTTAAAAATATCATCATGATAGAAACTCTTCGATTAGACTATTGGTTGTAAAAATCACGTCAACAGTTTGCCTCTAGCTCTCCAACTCAAATTTTTGACTGTCTTTAGTTTAGGAACAATTCCGTGAACCGTTTCATTAGCACTAATTAATTAAAAATATGTATGGTTTCATTTCAATTTTGCGTGAAACAGCTAATTATTACAATTAAATAGATTTGATAGCAATATAGCGTGTTTATGACAGACAACATGATAAATTCGCTACAATGATTAATTCCATTCCAAACAAAAGCCATAATTGAATTCCATTGCGCGAATAGTTTTACAAACCGCCGTTATTTCCTCCCGATAAGATTGAACATTCATTGAAGTTTTCCACCTTCCCATTATCGCGTTTCCATTTCGCGTAGAACTATCGCTCCTAAAGTCTTGAAACGTACGTAAGTACGTACATATTGTACGTACACTAATATTGTTTGTAGTAATAGTATTATTGTTGGTGCGAGTACAGTGATATTGCATTTGGTTTGGCTTAGCACCTGCATCTAGCTCTTACCTTACTCGTGTTTGTTAAGGTATTGCTTTTCCTCATGTACTGTAGGTATTTACAGAGTTAACCTGCAAACTATGAAAATACTAGTATATTCGTAGTTTCGCGAGAATTTTACCGGAATAAAAAGCACGCATTGGGAGTGTATTTATTCATATTAAAATGTATAGTAATATTTTTCATGGACCCATTGGGAAATAGAAAACAATAGAATCATGGACCTCTGGGAATAAGCCATTCCATACATTGGATTCTCGCTTAGTCATCATTACATAAATATCCTAGGAATAGTGTACAATTTCCTAACGGAAAACTGGTATAAGCCGTAAACACTAGTTATATACAGATATTCGACTTTTCTGCGTTTAGTTGCCTTGTGCTGACATTTTGCGTGGGCCCAGAAACACCAGAGACTCGGACCGCGTCGCGATCGAGACTGAGTGATCATGAGTGCTCCCGAAGTTACGGCAACTAACTCAATGTGCATGTGCACGGCTAACAACCAAGAACAAACCTTCTTCGTGAAATACAATATCTCTTAGTATGATGTTACATGCATTTCCATATCGTAACAAGATAGGCGTTACTTTCACACATTTTGTCTACCCTACGACCACACCGCTGTAGATAAATAGAGAAGTAACGGTGAAATAGTAAGCGTAGCGCAAATTCGCTCGATACTTAAGTAATCAATCTTTATTCAGACGCCACGGATCGTGATGTCTTGGGACTTTACCCACAGCTCTAATGCACCCGTTTTTAACTTCTTCGCTAGTATACATTAATATTTTGATGTTTTTACAAAAACTAAAAACCAAACATAAATGGCACACCTATAATATAATTTTATGGGACAACCCCGAGATTTTTTTTAAATTCATAATTATTAAATGGGATTTTTATTAATTTGTAGTATCTACTACTATGTCCCGTATTTAAACCAAACAAACTAGGTAGGTACTTAAAACTAAATATACCCTTAAAATATAGTCGCTTGAACAAAAACAAAGGAATTATCAAAATCGGTCTACAACTAAGACGAACATAGTACCTCCTCCGTTTTTCAATGGCCGCTGTTCTAGGCTAGTGGTTGGATTAGCCTTTAGTAATGAATGCATAATACTAAAGTTGAACGTGCACCTGTTCTTGCCACAGGACCCGCGTTCGCCGCAGTCATTAAATTTTATAAATCTTTATATGAAATAGGATGCAACAACGCGCACCGATCCGCGCTGAACAAGAACTGAAAAGTGCAACGCGTTAGATGCTTGTGGCGAGTGCGATGCGGGCGGCGTGCCATTATGCCAACTCTGTATTAATTCATTCACGTTAGTTCTACATAAACTGAGTTACTGTTAAAATGATGAATACGATTCGGATCGTTCGACGAGTGCGGCGCATCCGGTGCGGACATTTGCGAGGCTATGAGGAAATTCGATGTCTGAGAGCGTGGCTCTTTCGGCGCGGACAGGTACGCGTTCACCGTTTGATTTGTGTTCATGGCATGAGTCAGTTTCTATGGCCACTACGTATATTATTAGTATTATTAACGTAGGTAATATTTATCGATATGTAAGTGAAGTTATCTACCAACACTAACTCAAAGTATGACTTTATGCTATGCAGCTTTATAGTGTAGTGTTCTGTTCATGGCATGAGTCAGTTTCCATGGCTACTACGGAAACCTGTATTATGGAGCTGACTCATAGCGTATACGAATTTCTGTTATAAGTATTATTTACATAGGTAATATGTAACCATATCCTAGTGAAATTATCTACCAACACTAACCCACATAGTACGTAACGTAACTTTAAGGCATAAAAATGCGAAAGTTTTGATTGTTTAAGACGCGCGCGGCGCGGTAAATCGTAAGACAAGTTCGGAAATTATTACCTCTTCACGCCAGATCAATGAACGGATCGGGCTGAAATTTTCACATAATTGTAGTTACCTGGATTAAAATTATAGACTATTTTTTGTCATGAGAAACGCGTGCGAAACCGCGGGCAGAAGCAGGTTATTTAAATAAAACGGTCTATAAACTTTATTAACAGGCAAACAACGCCTCCACATTTGTGGTCTAAATTTGGCGGGAACTTTTCCACAAATCGTCGAGGCGCTGAAAAGGCTGAATTTGCTTCAGCTTTTTTGAATTTCAATTTTAACTTGGTAGAAAACTCGGTTTTGTTTTCCAGCATAAAAATAATTTGAAAATCAAGTAGAGAACGAAAATGTAACGTGATTCTGATTTCACAGATTTATACGTCTCTCGTTATAATGAATACTTACTTACACTTACGGTTGAGCGTGTTCAGCTTTTTTTATAAGGGACCGGACATATGTACATATGTTATGTCCGGTCCCTTATTCCAGCTTTTATGTTTGTTTTATGTTATATTATGTCACATAATATAACCATAGAAAGTCTCAACTATAAACCCGCAAGTCCGTCCAGCAAGTCCAAACAACCAGTCATTATCAGTAATCAGTTGAATTCACAATGCCGTTGGCAATCATAGGACGGCGACCTTGTCGGTCGATACTTATACCGTTCTGCCTTTCTTTACGTTTATCTTCATCATCGTAATCATAGTTGAGGAAACTGGTATAATTTTCTTTGGTTCAATAATCGTAGATATATGTTTATTCTATCTCTACAATTGAAATAAATAAGAACTAGTATTTCAATTAAAACATTAGAGCTTACTGCAGACTGTTGCTGATAATTCAAAGTAGATCAACTGATCCATATCGGTCGCAAACGTCCCCAAGACGCTGGTTGCATTGCCCCTGTATGGCAATGCTGATGCGTTGCGCCAGATAATTCACAACCCAGAGATTTTTTTAAAACCTGGTCCTATTTCTTTTTATTATAAGCAATCGACTCCCTGTATGTATTATTAGCAACTTCATTATACTTATGTAAATATGACTCCTTTAGGTCTATGTTATATTTTTCATGAAATTGTACAAAGATTTTGGTTTAGTGTCCTCTAATTCGACCTGATTTTTATGTTAAACCATCGCCACTTTACCAAAATATGCAACTTTAATACGAGCTGTTAAAATACTTCTACGTTCTTAGAGGATTAAGAAGCAGCATCAATTCTAACATCGTTTTATAAATTTCTACACATTCCTAGATATGTATCGAGATAGATACAGATATAGCCTATCGCAATAAACTGTCTGGGGGCTCTACAGTACCCCGGCGGGCTGCAGTGGTGTTGTGTTGTGAAATTAATATAATAATGCTTCTTTACGAGCCCTGTCCTACCGCTTCTCGGCTTTGTTGTTTATATGGATTAAATTGGTTAACGTGACTTTTTTAAAGTAATATTTATGAGACTGCAATCTAAAATAACAGTATAAAATAAATATTTAAAAAATTAAGAGACACAACAAGGAGTGTAGTGTTAAAATCTAGTATTGGCTATCTCTAGACAGTTTGCAACAGCAATGAAATTTTGTAGACTCCGGGCTTTATGTAAAAAGTTCTAGTCATACTGTCGCGTAAAAGTATATAAAAAAACATGCCTGAGGAGCGTTGTTATTGGAATATTCTTTTTGCATTTGTTTTTCATAATTGTTCTACTTGTTCACATAAAATCTGTACGATTTTAAAACGTTACCTATGTTACGAGAAACATTCAGAAGCAGGAATAAATCCGCGTATCCGGTTTTAATTTAACTGTCGCCGTTGTAAAAGAAAAATAAAAGCTAGAACATTTGAAACTCGTAAAAGATTTTACTGTAAAAGCAATTCATAGTTGAGAAAATATGAAATTCACCAAGATGACGATTTTATACTATAACTAGCAGCGCCCCGCTGTTTCACCCGCGTGGTGATAGATATTTTGGATAATATACAATATAACTTTATAAATTGTAGCCTTTGTGTTATTCTGAGGTATAAGCTATATTATTGTAAAGTTTCATTAAAATCCATTCAGTAGTTTTTACGTGAAAGAGTAACAAACATCCATCCATACTTACAAACTTTTGCGTTTATAATATTATAAGTAGGATATAACGGACCAAAGTCCTGCAGATTGACAATCTGAGACCGCTTCATTTGACCCCTCTTTTTGCGACGAAGGACGGTCTTGGGTTAAAAAACATATTTCACTGCCGCAATTCCCTTTTTGAATTAGAAATTCTTTAAGGGAAAGTTAATTTCCATGGGAGATATCTGTGCTAACTCAGATTTTTGCTACTGTTTGCAATATTCACTTCTTCTGCGACGGAGCTTGATCGTTAATTTCGTGATAATCCGATTCCCAAAAACGTTTAAGACAAAGTTCTTTAAATTAGTCTTTCGTATTCATGTCCAGCTGTGGACTAATATAGGCTGATGATGATGATTCAAGCATTTCATTAATTATTGCAGTTCACATTTTCGATTTATATTTAAAGAATACATTCTGGGTAGAAGTGTTTGTAACTGTTCTGTGAAGCTGAAAATTGGATGTTTTTGTCGAAACCACAAAAACTAACTTATTGTTTGTGATTTATTTACTACAGACGGAAACATTACTATAACAATAGAAACAAATTAGAACTAGTATTTACAATTGAAACAATTGAGCTAATTTAGATAAAAATACCTATAACAACAGAAACAAATTAGAACTAGTATTTACAATTGAAACAATTGAGCTAATTTAGATAACAATACCTATAACAATAGAAACAAATTAGAACTAGTATTTACAATTGAAACAATTGAGCTAATTTAGATAACAATACCTTTAACAATAGAAACAAATTAGAACTAGTATTTACAATTGAAACAATTTGGCTAACTTAGATACCAATTACCGGTTTGTGTTTAAATTAATCTCTCTATTGTTGATATATTCGCCTAAAACTTTTCCCGGACAAGCCTGAAAGCAACTAGTGAAATGTAGCGTCGTAGTCCGGATATAAACGAGTAAATCAACTTAACTTCTGTATAAAGCTCTGGTACAGGATTGGTACTTTTCCGCCAGATAAACAGAAGTGACACTGATACCTATTATTACAATAGGGTATGATATTTGTATGCTCTAAAATTATATATTTTTCTTATTAAGTGAACACATTAAATGAGCCAGCTATTGAACGACCACAAACTATGTAATCTATACTTAACCTAAGAACCCTGTTCTCGTGTAAGTGACTTTATATAATTTGTCTTTTTGAAAATAAATGAATATTAAACTTAATCGTAAACATTTTATAAACACCTTGATACTGAAAGCTTTAAGGACACGATGTTGTTTGGTTCCACAAAAAATAAAAAATAATATAAAAATAGAAAACTCAGGAAAATAAATGTTTATTTATTTTTAATAATAATAAACCGGTTGCTGATAATGGTGACAGCAGAGAGACTTTTTCGTACAATTATCCCGTGATTTTAATTTTAAAACCTTTTCTTTCACTTCTGCCTATTACATCACCTCTCCCGAGGTTGGATGCTGGAAAATGTCCCTATTCATCAACCTCACGTGAGCCAATTCGAATCCATTTCGATTTGAACCCCATCGCACGCAGGGCTTCTGCGTGACAGGGATGCAAATGTACCGACAAATCCTTTCTGAAGTCATCCATTCTATTTTGGCATTTGTTGATCTACGGAATTTGCTTGATGATGATTAAATTACGGCAAGAGCTTGCTGCTTGTTTAGATGCTGCCTATATTACAAATCTGTACAGATTTCCCTTGTATCCCTTGTATTATCCTCCTCAATCTACTCGTATTTATATTTTTTTTAGTTTTTTATCTCTGAAATTAATTAATGGCGAATAAAAATAAATATCCTAAACAAAGTTAACTGGCTTGTTTATGACTTTGGACTATTTGATACGATATATAAACGATAAGTACGCTTAGACATTTGCAGCCTTTTAAGAATACTCCATCTTTTCAGCTGTAAAAATTTTAAAGAAACAATTGCCACCACCGTTCAGAAGTCACTATAAAAACCGAAGAATCTAAACAATCACGCCCACAAAGAACTCTCAAACTTTTCAAGTCACTCCCTTCATTTGAAAGGGATAACGGAGGAAATAACTCAGCGGAAACTTTGATTTTTTCGATGAACAGAGCCCGATGAGACAAGTAGATTGGTTCGAATTCAGAATGGGGTCGTTTATCTTCAAATAAGCGTGCCACACATGCAGATTGTCCTTTGCCCTTTTATTTTTGGGCATGACATCCATCGTCGACGTGTGGAGAGCTTTTATTAAATTCGTGATTGTTGGAAAATGTAAATTTGATCTGTTTTAGGCGGAGCTTTATGGATATAGGTATTCTATTCTTTGTCTCCGGTGAGTCATGAGTTCTCCAACAAAATGGTATTACTCATATCATAATATAGTATGTTATGCATACAAAATTTACTTACCTATATTATTATTTGTAAGTAAAGTAGAAGCTTTCATAAGCGTACCCTCATCTGGATAAATCTTAGCATAAATTGAAATCTAGAGCTCTAGATTGAAGTTCTGCAATGGTATAGAATGCAAAATGATTGGCTCAGTCAGACAGAGAGACAGCTTTCTCTGATTGCCCGATTTCAGAGTTTCAATTTTAATCGAATATCTTTACCAAAGCTCTCTTTACTAGTTTTTACATATCTTTAGTTTTATTTATTTATATTGAAACGAAATAAAGAACACATATAAATTACTATTAGATATTGTTGAAGAGTAACATGAAATGTATCCTTGTCTAAAAAGACTGGTTTCAATGTCATTTGAAGAATAGATTTTTGTTTTTTTTTTACATTCATTGCACCAAAGTACTAGGATATCATGAACGCAAGGCACGTCCTCTAACCGGGACGAGAGACGTCTGATTCAGCGTCAGTGGCCACCGAGTGGCCTCTCATGTTAAGTGCCTGCTCCCGAGACCCCGAGAGCTCGGGCGTTCTAACAAAATGATATTCTCACTTGTTATGCGGCCCTGGTACTTCAAGTTTCGTTGCTGTAGTTTTTGTCGTAAATTATTTTAGATTTTGCCGCTGAATTTAAACAAACAAGCCTAGGTAGTGTATTTATTTAACGACGTAAATGAGTGCGCGTGATTTTAGCTTAACCACAAATTTATTAAAGCCAGACATGCGTTTGGATTATGCATAACATTGCATTATGCCATTTATGAGAGAGGCGTGTATATTATTCGTACCTTTTATGCTAATATAGCATCAATTTGATTACCTATTTTGGTAATATAACACGTCACCGTCTATACTTATTCTAACTTTTCATGTCCATCCAAAGGTTGCCTGGCAGAGATCGCTTTAAGCGATAAGGCCGCTCATTGTACAACACATTCTTTATTTGTCTTTTTCCTGTCTAGTGTATCTGTTTTTTATGGTGTGCAATAAAGAATTATTGTATTGTATTGTAATATAGGCAGTGAAGGCTTCAAAGGGTAGAAACTAGTTTTCAATATTTAGGTCAACACAGAACCTAAAACTTGTGGGACTGAAATGGCTGTGCCGAATAAAACTTACTACCTACTTACTTACGTCACAGATCGTTTAGGACAAAGTATGAAAGAACTTTATAGGTATTTTCTTCGTTATTATTCCAATCTATATCATATTTAAACGGTGCTCGGGGTCAGTCAGAACCCCGAACAATTAAATGTTTTCAATCTCAAATTAACAACTTTGAATCGCTTCATAAAATTATTAGCCCTTGAAAACTTTTTGATTGTCCTGTAACTCCGCTCAAGTTTATTTAGGTCCCATTAAGTTTTGGAATGCTTCTAAACTTCCATTCATTTGTTTCAGATGTTCAAGTGATACAAGTAAAACTGGAATAATGGTGAGTTATATGAGTATGACGTCATCCTTTCAAAAAATAAACTTACAAACATTTACTCTTTAGTCGCATTATTATATCAACGATACAATATGAGGAAAATATTGTTGCTAAATGCGTTTTAGGGTTCCGTACACATATTTTACGTTTCACAGATGATGTATTTCTGTTGCCGCTATAACAACATATACAAAAAAATTGAATAAAATAAATATTTAAAGGGGCTGCTATACAACAATCGTGATTTTTTTGCCGTTTTTATAGATAATGGTACGCTTCGTGCGCGAGTTCAACTCGCACTTGGATGGTTTTATTTATTATACATAGAAAACGAACAGAACACCCTGAACAAATATCTGCAGATCGTACATAACATTTGTCTCGAGGCGGGAATCGAACCCGCAACCTCCTGCGTCATGGGTCGGTATGGGCTGGAGCCTGACCACCGGGAGAGACGAGTTGAGATACACTCATTAGAGGTAATGATGATGTCCTGGTCGTCATTAGTAATAACTATTACATAACACTCTGTCGTACTTTTATGGATATTTGGAGTGAAACTATGAAATAACATGCTCTTGCTGGCGAACCAATTAATAAAATAACACATAATTCTCTCAGCCGCAGCTCCATTAGCTGTGAAGTTCTTGAATGCAATCATTCGCCAAATTGTGCGCCAAATAAGCGCTTGAATTCCGGAGTAACATTGCAGTTAGAACAAATTTTCATTGTAAGCAGCGGCTCTTTCCTTGATCATTGAATAAATCGGCAGAGCAGATTGAAATCTATATTTAAATGTTTTTATTTTCTTTAGGCTTACAAAATAAGCACTTAGACAAGTAAAATTTTATTATTATCATATAACATTATTTTAATTTTAATGTTCACTTGAAATTTTTGTCAACTAGTGGAAGAGGTGAAAAAGAAACCACTAGTAATCTTCTAAAGTTCCCTGAAAACCCCAAAGGAAACGAGGATATATACTAATGGTACGATGAGACTGACGAGTTTACCAGCTTTTGGTGTAAGTGTGTCTCATGCAGCCTAAGGTATCTTAATTAAACCCCATACTGACAAATACGGAGGATAATTACGACCACAAGCAGTCTTTCTCGTTCATTTCTCAGTCTCGTTAAATAAATTGCTACTAAACCATACTGTAACTTAAAACTGGGGATGTAGAGTCGCGTTTTGGTTGACCATGAAGAGAATAAACTCGTAGTAGCCATGGAATAGACTAGAATTTTCGTGTTGGATAGTAAAAAGTTACAGGCGCCGTAAAAAAGCGCTTTTATCCAGAAATTGATGATAAAATATGTGCGGCTCTAGGATACTTTTGCTCATGAAACGTGTAAAAAAGGTTTTTATTCATTAGACATGAAAATCGTTTTACGTGAAAGCGCTGTCAAACAAAAGCTTTATTTACCACCCTACGTAAATTTTCACACTATTTGTGGTCTAACGTCTAAACTGCCATCCATATTCAATATATCTCAATTATTTCGTACACGAGCAGTACATAATATACCACAGCCATTATTATCTATCCGACCTATTATAAGTAAGTACTTACCTATTTATATCTATGTTTTTGACTTCCAAGAAGCAAGGAAACCCAATCCATTATTTATCTCCTCGGCCCCAGACAATGCGCTAATGGTGCTATCAATTAAACTTGTCCGGAATCGCCGATCCGATTCCCATCGCTTCCCTTTTCCCTCCACTCCGGACATTAGATTACGTTATGTCTATGGGTATTGTATAGTCGACGGCGGCTCTAAGATGTACACAATTTAAGTACTATGGCGCACTGAATTTGACTTACAATACTCGGTTCTAGAGGTAGATACCTAGATATTTTTTGTAAACAGGGCCTTACAAAATCAAAGATCAAGATTAGGTGGATAAAATTTTACGACGTTGTTGGTATCCTATGAGCAACTTACAACATTACTTCGACGCAATTTATTGAATTTACCTGCTTTTAATTCGTCTCTAAACTAGCATTTGCTATTTTACTGCGTGTGTGCAATACTCAATATTTTTATTGCAAACTTGTATCAATTATTCGTTTGAAGAACCTATTTGTTTTAAATGGTTAAATAGCAGTTACCTTGTTCTTTCTGTTATTGTTTTCAATGTTTGCTAAAATTTCCTAAAATGTCTTTGTTTATAAAAAATATTTCAGTGTCAAGATCCAAGTACCTATGGAAATGCAGTGTGCCAATTATGTTGTCGTCGCTCGTTAGTATGACAAGGCTACTAAAGTGTAAACCTTAGTGCAGCCGACTAATGCAGGGCAAGCAATGGGTTTGTTGTCTAGGGTAGAATAGAGAAAGATTACGTCACTTTGTCAACGAATGCTTGAATTAAATACGACTACATATGTTATCATTATCAACATTTTACAAGCAGAACCCCATTTTTAAAAACAGCACATTCACCAAAATTAATTATTCATACGAACAACAGAAATTCTCGTTTTCTCATTAACGCCGAAACAAATGGACGACTCGTACACACGGTTATTTTTTCCGTAAACCAAACCCAGAGCAAATGTAACTCCCGCAATTAGTCACCCTTCTACTCTCCCCCTCACCCACCCGTAGGGAATAGGGATGTTCCTACATTTATTGGGATTTAGCCGGATATGGCCGAACCAGAATCTCTGTCGAACAACAGCGACGAACGGCTTACTGACTGAATATCAGAAAACGCTGCATTATAAAAACAGAATAGAATATTAAAAAAACATTTATTTGTACACTGGTACAAAAAACAGGCATAGAATAAACAAACGGCAAACAAAGAAGTTTATTTTGAAGGTAAGTGACACAAAAGGGTGATACTAAAAATTAAGACTACCTCAATGACCCTGCGCTGAAATAGGGGTTGGATCAGCGTATGCTGAACAAGAGACGTTTAACATCACTCTCTTCTTCTCTGTCGTATTATTCATTGCTGAAGGTCGTCCTGGAAAGCTTTCACGGAGACGCTGATAAACCACCTTCATACTACTCTATCTTCAGCCTAGCTCAGAGCTGCAGGTAAAGTGAGTCCCGTTATTGCCTTAATTTGGTCAGACCAGCGGGCTTGTCTATATCTTGCTTAGTACTGTTTTTTTTATCAGGTATTTCTGTTGTTGCATTCGGCTAATATGGATTGAATAGCTGAGTCTCGTTGATATCGTTAGCATCAATAAGCATTAGTTTAAAGTCCAATAAAGAAGTAGCTCCATCAAAGTTATGTTAGATAATCATCTTTTTAATAGCAAGTCAGATTATCCACTTTAGAGTGTATTTAAATCATAATATTCCAAAAATAGCTAAACTCACTTAATATAGTAAAGATCCCAAAACCTCTAATTTTCAAATCCTGACGGTTTGACCGACCTTTCCAACATTATTTCCCGGCTTTTCCACACGTCAATACACCACTAAGAGACTAGTTGCTTCTCATCTGGCAAGGGTTAGATGGCTCCACTCCGGCCATCTTTTCAAAACACAATGACTTTATTCGGCGTTTTACCAGCGCGGTCCGAAGAAGTAAATTTTGACGACCGATGTGGCGCGGTGGGCGAAGGTCCGCTTGCGACGCAGGAGGTTGCGGGTTCGATTCCCGCCTCGGGAACAAATGTGTGTACGATCTGCAGATATTTGTTTCGGGTGTTCTGGTCGTTTTCTATGTATAATAAAAAATATCTATCTATGTAATGTGTTGTATTATGTATATCAGTTATCTAGTACCCATAACACAAGCTCTGCTTACCATGGGGCTAGATAATGCTGTGTGAATTGTCCAGCAATATTTATATTTAAATTGCAAAAATGGCTCTCTAGAGAATGAATTGATTTGAATCGTAAAATTTGGAAGCGATGACCACTTGTAGGTTTTCGTGTAGAGTTGATTTTAGAAGGATAAGCCTACGATAAGCCGATTATACTCTCAAACTACAAATAATCTGGGATCATGTATAGTAAAATCATCAATTGATGCTTGGAGACATTACGTCTACTTTTTTTATAGTCAATTGACTACTTGGGCTTATTGCGTCTCGAAAACAAAGAGTAAGTTTATTTATTATCATATACATAACACGACACATTACATTAAGTATACAAACAAGAAACATTTATATGAAGAAAGTAGATAAAACAGATACAAATAATTATTGTATTACAAAAGAGGCCAAAAAGGTCTACACTCTAATACGTGTACCTACTTATTAAGAAAAACGAATTGTAGTAAATCAGTAACTCTGAATTCATACATTTGGCAGATGATCAATTAATCAATTCAGTTTGACTTGTTAAATCAATTTACTAACAGGCTGAAATTAAATACCAAAATTCTAATCGAGTAGAAAGAATCTGACAAGAGTCATGATGAGACTCTAATCCAATCCATTACATTATTCTAAAATAACTGCAAAACATGGACATTACGAGATCAATGGTGCTTGCCAAAGTTGCGGGTATCTTTAGACAGTTTTATGTTACAGGTAAAATCCTCCACATAAAAGTCTTCGAGCTTTATCAAATAGAGAATTCGGGCAAGCCTTTTCACGGTGGGGGATTAAACGATTTGTAACGAACCGTACCTTACCTACCTATCTCAGGTATAGGCAGGTATAATACAAAGGATCTCATACGCGTACTTACCTAAATGGAACACATGAAAAGCCACCTTTATGCTGAAAGGTAAAATGTTCAGTGCAAAGTAAAATAAGCGGGTAAAAACGTAGGTACTTAATTGTTTTAGGACTCTGAGAACATTTTCAGAGGTAAATATTCCTCCTATTTCATTTTCATTTTGTAAGTGGTGAGTTGGTTATCGTTGCGTTTCCAAACTTTAAACGATGCTTCCAAAAAAATGCTACTGTATTTTAGATAGTGCCACCAAAAACCCATCCTCAATATTCCCAGCAAAATAACCAATCAGTAAAAAGCCCGCAGGCTGTACAAACAACCCTTGTTTGTTGAAAACAGTGCGTAAATATTATCGAAACATCAGCCCGCCCGGTCCAGGTGTAAAATGATCCCAAACCACCCTCGCGAAATTGGAAAACCGGGAATTGGCACGCTATGGACCTGCTAATTGGTGCCATTAATCTTTTGACCGTAACCGAATCTTTCCCGGATGATCACGGAATTTTCCGAACATGTCCGACTGTCCATCTCATATAAATCTTGTGATAGGGTATCACAAAATTTAAGTATAATATTTCACACTAACGCAAATTTTATTAACCTGTTACATTACAAGTAATCAAAACTTTTAATGATATGTGTCTGACATTTAATTAGACCCTACGGTACATATATAGGCATATTATCTCTGCCGTATAATAAGATCTTGTGCCATTATAACTGTTATTTTGACTCAGAACCACGTCAGGGCGTAAGAGCATAATCAAAACTGTAAACACATCCCTATGATCACGGAAACAGCTGAACACATTCAGTTATAACAAGTGATTAGATTTTGGGCTCGCAATCCTGAATAACGATCTTTGTTTGCCAAACTGTTATATTAGGATTGTATTTGGTGATTCATTTGGATAGGTATTTGGATACCTATAACAATTTTGGCTATTTTAATTTAACAATTCTAATATACTTTGTGGTAGATTTGAATCTCAGTAGTTTTAAAGAACCTCTGAGTATTGGCGTTCCTAAAAACGTGTCGTCTCTAAATGATAGTTCTTCAATGTCATTTTATTCCATTTTCTACTAGTTTCTCTCTTGACTGAGTATTTCCATTTTCTTTCCGATATTCATCTAAACCTCGGGGCCTCGGATACTGCAGATACATTTTATGATAGTAAACAATGCGTTCGAAGCAAGCAATATCTCTCGAACGATTTACCCCGAGTCTGGGAACATGCTTTACAATAACTCTCCGCGAGGTTCATACTTCGCACCGTAAAATTCTTCGTGTACATTTTATTTGCCATTTTATGTTCGCGATACGACAGGAGTATCCTTATTATGTATCCAATTTATATCTTTTGTGGAAGATTCCTCTTCGATGGCGCCTATACAATATGCAATAGTTATTCTTTTCAATATCTTGTATTGTTATAGCTATCGACCAATTTTCTAACTAGAACTACCTTACTGGCTTTCTTTCTAAAACTTATAAGTTCACATTAGCTTGTATCAGTTTAATATATTGTTCAATATACCTACTGTAGCCATTGAGTATTTGTACCTGTATGTAATTGATGCCTTACGTATGTTTTCTTTGTTCTAGATGTATGGAAAGAGTAGTTGGCGGCTGCGGCGGCGGTGCAGGTGAACAGTGACCGCCATGGCACGGACATGGGCCCGCGTGGTGGCCGCAGCCTGCATACTGGCGGCCGCCCGCGCCTACCTCATCCTTGTGCCCGACACAGCCCCGCCCGACTACGAAATCCTCGACTCCGCCGTCTATAAACTCGGCTCCGAACGCACCTACAGCATAGACGTCCACAGAACGGCCAACTTCGTCCACCACATTCTCCGCGTCAACAGGACTTCGGGCGTCGTCAGTCTGAGGAAGAGACTACGCTGCGATGGCATCTTTTACCCCAACCTCTTCACTTTCTACGTAGACTCTACTTCAGAACGGATCAGAGATATCGACTACTACAGTTTACCTATCAGAATCCTCGTCATAGGCGAGGATTGTGAAAGGAGACACGCTGAACTGTACGATATAGATTTCGATAGAGTTTATGATCAGGATGACGCGGCGCTTCAAGTTGAGGAGGATGTAATCCGGGATAAGCGGGAAGCACCACAGCAAGAGAGTATAGACTGGCGATTGCTAGAAGCAGATGAAGATGTATCTAGTCAGTATCACGTTTTATCCACGGCGTACCCGTGGTCTGTTCCCTTGTTCGAAGACTACGCGGCAAGGAACAGAACTAGAAGAAAAAGATCTCATGAACCAATACCTTTCGATATGGCGATAGACGTGAAAATCGCGGAAGCGAGGCAATGGATATCCGAGACATATGCCAGTTTCTCGATACCGACAACCGATCGATGGCAGGGGATTTGTTTGAAGAAGTCTCAGTTTATAAACTCCCTCGTCGCGTTCTTGCCAAAGACAGTGCAGAAGATGTGCAAAGTGCAGTTCCTTGACGTGAGCGATCCTCGTTTTTCGATCGAGAATAGCCAAGGAGATTTAGTAGCAAGCGATGACGTATGCATTCAGGAACCTATGTGGAAAGTTTCAATACTGTTTACTTTTAACTGCGACCGGACGAACATCATTGACTCGGACCATCGTCTGAAGATAGTGTACCACCACCAGGAGTTGAATGATACGGATATAGCGAGGCGGGTGAAACGTGAGCTGAGGAACCAGTCGCCGTACTTCGAGCAGGCGCTGTATGTGGCCTCGGTGGCGGAGGAGCAACCGCCTGGAGTCGTCGTCACCACTGTCCGAGCTCGGTATGTATATTTACTACATATTGATTGCCTTATTTTCGGCTAATGCTTATAGTTTTCAAAGTAGTAAACTAGGTAGGTAACTTTTCTTAAGTGATTTAAGAAAAGCTACCTACCTAGTTTACTACTACAACTTATTCTTCAAAGGGATTCCAAACACCTCGAATACCAACAAACAGGTAGGTAGAGTACGGAGTAGGTAGGTATACGGTTGACTCACTCTACCTTTCTTTGTCTCGCACTTGGGTAATATTCTCTCTAATTTCCGGATGTCCAGTCACTCAGGATGCTTACATTATTCCAATCAGGGTTTATTTATACGGCACCATATTATTTAATTTGCATTGGTCGTATATATGTTCGTTCACTTACGAACATATACGACCAATGCAAATTAAATAATATAAAAAAAAACTATTTTGGCGATGATATATTATTGGATTATTTTATTTTATTTCAACTATAACGTTTTCAACTTTTTTTTTGCATATACATATATGTATAATAACAAAAACCTAAGACCAATGCAGTTCTTATTGTTTGGTATAGACATGGTTGTGGCTGATAAATAAATCCTACTAATATAATAAATATTGAATAATTAATGCTGGACAATCCACAAAGCGTCCTTTCGCCCCGAGCTAAGCAGAGCTTGTGTTATGGGCACTAGACGACTGATATACTTAATACAATACATACGAGAAAATACATATTTTTATCATACATAAAAAATTACCAGAACACCCGGAACAAGAATACTTTTTGTAAGAATAGATTGTTTTTATTCCTTAACGTGCCACGATAACAGTCGTGTACTATACTAGAAGCCATCTGGCGCTTAATTAAGCGTATTATTGTATGAAGTGTGTAGCTTTTAAGAACCTATAAAGTTTATGTGCCTCTAGCTCAAACCTTTGTTAGGAGTCACCGCACGCTTCAATAATAACCTTAATGTTCAACTTACGAAGTCTTCATTGTATGCAAGTTGCTTTTATACCTACAATGTTTCGAAAGAACAGGTTTTTATTCATATATAAATAATAATAATATAATAAATAATGCTGGACAATTCACACAGCATTACCTAGCCCCAAGCTAAGCAGAGCTTATGTTACGGGTGTACTTGTAATACAATACATTACAAAGATAGATATTTTTTTATTATACATAGAAAACGACCAGAACACCCGGAACAAATATCTGCAGATCTTACCCACAATTGTTCCGTCCCGCCTCGGAACAATTATTGTGTGTACGATCTGCAGATCGAACCCGCAACCTTCTGCGTCGCAGGCGGACCTTCGCCCACCGCGCCACAATCGGTCGTAAGTCACTATCGATATGGATACTATCAAGCCATATCGATAGTGAATTAGGACCTGAGTGTGAGTATGTCATAAAATAAAATAAATAAATGAGATTAGACATTTATTTTATTTATTTATAAGTAGGTACTAGATGGCTGATATACTTAATAGAGTACATTCACAAAGATATATATTGTTTTAGTATACACAGAAAATAACTAGAACACTCTGAACAAATATTTGCAAATCGTATATACATTTATACCAAGGCGTAGTATAAATTGCTATTTGGAAGAAAATATCGTAAATTATTAATATTTAAGTCTCAATCAGTTTAAATTGTTTAAACTGATTGAGACTTAAATCTTAATAATATTATAAACCTCCTGATAAAAAGCTTCTACAATCAACCCATCTGTAATTAATAAATCCTCACGGCTCACAAATACAATGAAGATGTTTTTACCAACAATAGTTAAACCATTATTAAGATACACAATGTAGAGAAATTGCCATATCAAGAGAATGGCTTTCTTTTCACGGCACTCGCTACTTTTATTTCCCGTAGACGTATCAGATACTTTAAAGACTCATTTCCTCTAATAGCGGTTAATCTACTTATAGTGATTGCGTGGAAGTCCAACTCAGGGTGAATTAACTGCATTTTCTCGATGAGTCTGGATCTCTGTTGGTTTATCTATCTGGATGCACGTATTTTATATGTGGCTATAGATGAGAAACTCGTTGAAGTAGAGATTACAAACTTCACACTCAATAGTTAGTCTAGTCATAGTTAGTGAATGAAATGATAAGTAACTAAGGTTTATTACAAACTTGCGCGATTGTATTTTGTTATTTTCTCCAATTAAAAACATAAGACGATCGCACCAGCTTTGCAAGCAGCAAATACTTAATCACGCGACATGTCTTCAACTAGAAACGGAATGAATTGCATCGTCATTAAAAATGTTTCGTCGTTGATCTACGAGTTTCATATCTCTAAACAAGAACTACTTGAGTTTCGATCGCTATCAGAAAAGTTTGTCACGTAGCCGTAATAAGGATAATAGCATGTGATTAGGAGTAGTAATGTGAAGTGTCTTTACGCAGTCGATTAGGTAAAAACTGTTATTCGTTTATCGGCTTTTACGTTATCTCCACTTTCGGAAGTCAGCCCAAACATTTTCAACGAAATTCACTGCACTTTAGTTTTCTACCAAGTTAGGTAGTCGATGGGTTAGAAATTTTATTTATCTTATCTTAGGTATCACGGAAGATAACCAAATACTGGTTCTAAGTATTTTCGTACTAGGTACATACATATGTATGTAGTTTAGGTAGCTGAGCTAAGACATCCTCTTTGGCTTAAATTCACTATCTGTTACCAACCCGATGATTTTAACGGAGTTTCCGTAGAATTAAAGCAAATAATGCTCATTACATAATAGTCGAAACAACGCGCAACGGTTAAATGGCCCGTCCACATGTTGGCTGCCTTATCACTTATCACGCCGTCATTCGGAAGAAAACAGCATCCCTGATGAGCAGGACGAGGGCGAGTCACAACAGCATCCTACAAACTGTGGCCGGACGTATGTCCCCTATATGGACACATTTTGTCCAACGTGTTGCTCCAGCGTGTCGATATAGCAGCACATGATTTAGTCTTAATTATTATTTAGTTTATTGTAAGATAATTTGTATACTTTTGAACTTAATTTTGTATAATTTTATTTGTGACCCTAATCTAATTTAATTTTAATCCCATTCTTATTTATTCAATGTATTAATGTTTTATTATTTATTATGATTTAATTAATGTTATAATGTTTAATTGAATGTATGCTATGGATTTTATTATCTGAGATAAAAAAATAAATAAAAAATAATAAAAAAAATATCATAAACATCTGTATTGGTTCAGAAAAACACATTTTGGCATTTTATCTTTGATGAAATATGCTGCAGAGCGATATTTAAGCAGGATTCGGCATTTGTTCTATTTCTAGTTAATTAAGACTCACCATGTCTCATCTTATATGTGAATGAGCTATTAGAAGTCTCAATACTAATCCTGATCTCTTCACCTCAACAGAGACCCAGAGAACAGTCCAGTAACCTATTCCATGTCAAGCCTGCTGGACTCTCGTTCATCCGGCATGTTCGCCGTGGACACCAGGAGTGGAGTGGTGACCACGCAGGCCCGGCTGGACCGGGAGCGGCTGGATGTACATTACTTCAAGGTGGTGGCGCAAGATGACACGTTTCCACCGAGGAGTGGAACCACCACGCTGCAGGTAAGTTGAGATGTGCTAGGTATAAGGCTAAGCGGTAGAATGTATCAAAGTAAATAAATAAATAACAAATTAAATAGTCGAACTCAGTTTTGCAATGCCTTTCCACGGCATGTACCTAGTGACTACAAAACTACTATTTTCTTAGACCAAATAATTAATGTAAGGTACATGCAAGCAATAATACATTAATATCATATTAATATTACCTAATTGCTTGATTTTGATAGCTACACGGTTGCTTCGACTTTGGATCCATTTAGAGCTGTACAAATCTCAGATGGAAAATCAGAAAGAACTACCTCAAGACATTTTTTCTGATCAGTAAACTAAGTGTCTTTTTGATCTTGGTAACTTCTCTTTGAATAGTCCCTTAACTCTCCTCTTTTTGTAAACTTCCAAAAAAGATGCCCCAACAAAAATACAATAGCACTCAACAGCAAAAGTAAAAGTACTCTTCAAATCAATATTAATCACTTAACAAAACAGAAAGGAAAAGTCGAGAAAACATTCAGAAATACTTATCCAAAGTGAAAATTGTGTTTTGTAGGGACATCGAAGTAATAAGCAAACTCGGATTACAACAGAACCCTTTTCTGAAGCCCTAATTAAGTCATAAACACGAGAGGAGCAGGGTGGATAGGTATAAAGGGGCTATAAAGGTCCGCGATCATGCTATGATTACAAACAATCCTGACGGTTATGAGGATAATGAGCTTATCTAATTAATAAGTTAAACAAAAAGCGGGCTTCTATGGCCGGCTGTGGCCCATAAATTTTTATTTATCTTGACTTATAAGCCTTATATATAACCCATCCAAGCTCCATTAGGTAGGTAACGAAAGCTTTTACTGATAAACAAAGTATAAAATTTTATCGAGCTGTTTCTAGTAAATGTTAGTGGTCAAGTCATAATAGAACTTAACTCGTCATGGTGATAATTTTCTTTTTTGTTTCTAGATCAACGTCCTAGACTGCAATGACCACTCGCCAGTGTTCGAGATGCAGCAGTACGAAGCCTCGGTACGGGAGGGCGCTAGTCCTGGCACCACGGTGCTGACGCTGAAGGCCACTGATCAGGACATCGGGAAGAATGGCGAGGTAAGATTCTAGATCAACGTCCTAGACTGCAATGACCACTCGCCAGTGTTCGAGATGCAGCAGTATTACGAAAAATTATGTCGGTCCCAATACCAAACACCCTTTATATATGTAGGTATCTTCTAAACCTTCGTGATGCATCATCGGCCATATCTTCTCTCGTGAGATAGTGGTGCAAACGTAAAAAAATCTATTGACTATAAAAAATTTAATATAACTTTCGAAATATAAAGCTTTTCAAACCAAACGCCGCCGTCTACTAAACAAAGGACTTATCTACAATAGCACTATATAGTAATTCTGTGCCTACGTCTCAAAGTACCGTCTTCGGTACGCAGTATTTTGGAAACAGATCATTTAATAAACTGACTACTCTCAAAGCCCCTACAATTTTCAAACTATTCAAATAAGTTCACGAGCTCATCATATGAATAGAAACAATATTCCAAAACCGAACTTATATTAAACCAGTAGGTTAAACGGTGTTAACGTAAACATAAGCAAGTTCTCTCGAGTTAAGTACTTATATAACCTAGTGTATTAAACCTAGAGCTCCAGGTGAGACCCGAACGAGGATTATTCAGCTTAAAATACGCATCGGGGATGATATTGTGTGATCAGCAAACAGGCTTGGACGGTTTCCAATTACATAATTTATGATACGGACCTTTTATTGCAATAAATAGGCTGTTTACATATAATTAGATGCTAATAATTGTATGTAAACAAAGGTACCTAATGTATAGGATAATAAATAATTTATCTATCTACCTAAGGTAAATAAATACAAAAAAACGTTAGGAGGTTACAAACTAGGAAGATCTAAAAGTAATCTGTTAAACCATGTCTTTCAATTCCATAGGTGGAATACTCAATAGAATCAGTAACAGCTGAATCCCTGAACCCTGAAGATCTGAACGACTCCATGGAATCCAGCCTGGACCAGTCAGAGGCCCAGGATGTGTTCCGAGTGGATGGTAGAAGCGGCGCCCTATTGACCAGAGCTCCCCTGGATCGAGAGAAGGTGTCTCGGTATACCGTGATTGTGAAGGCTACTGATCAAGCTAGTCCGGTGGCTGATAGATTGTCAAGCACGTAAGTATTATAAATTAATAATGCTAGACAATCCACACAGCATCATCTAGTCCCAAGCTAAGCAGAGCTTATGTTCTGGGTACTAGATGACTGATATACATTTCATAGATAGATATTAAGAGACAATTTCCTTAAACGATCTAGATCGATGTGAAAAGCTAGTTTCCGTTAGACAAAAATATATATCATAAGGTCCTAAATCGTATATTACATTTCAGTGCAACAATCCACGTGAACATTCAGGACGACAACGACAACTACCCTCAATTCAGCGAGAAGACGTACACAGTGGCTGTTGACGAAGACATCAGTGTCAACGACAATCCGGTTATAGCTAGGATAAAGTAAGTAGTCTTATTATTATTGTAATCCTGTATAATTTTTAATTTAAATTTTTCGGAGTTAACTGAAAGCTTTACCACTTAGGAATTGTTTTAAAAATAAATAAGTTCTTAAGTATCTTTACATTATTAAAACCAAGTTCGCTAAAAGATCCGACGCTGAATAAACAGGCTGTCGGAAATGCCATGGGAATGGGATTTTTCAACAAAGTTTTCTAAAAATGAACACTAAAATAGCAGCACTCACGGGGCATTTCAACTTAGGAGATAGCAAATAAAACAATAAACTTCAGACTTGGCAGGCTTACTAGACTCCCGAGTCTTGTAGGGTTGTGTGTACAGCTGATATGTTTAAAGGGTTTAAAAAGGGGGCACAACTTCCACAATAAACCTTTTGTGAGCAGTCCAACGATACACATACGAGTACATGTTTATTTATTTATTCATTTATTTAGACTTGACTTACACAATAATATACATTCCAAATTGTTAAGCTGATATGTTTTTATAGTGAAGTTTTATAGGGTTCTAAAAGGGGTTACTAAAGGGGGATACACATACGTCAAAATTAAATATGAATAGCGCTTAAATATACATCTAAAAATCTTTATGCAAGCGGAGCTTTAAATGTATAGTTAGAGGTATCTCGTCAGTTTTTGTTTTTAAAATATTTATTATTTATGAAAAGGTGCAATAGGTCTATACAATTAGATTAGTCAGCAATCCCATTTATATTTTTAAATATTTGTTTTTGTACTTTTCTAATAAAAGTGTACTAAAGGACTGTCCAAGTTAAATTATCCTTGCGGTATCCGTTTCAATTTATTTTTAACAACATTTTACCATTGCTTGTTCTCCTTTGTTCTGAGATCTCGTTTAGGGCAGCCCTGGTTACTAAGGTGCCATGAATAGGGTGTTTCATATTTGCATGTTCATAAATCTTTATTGAAAAAGCAGTAGCCGCGTGTAGTATTTATTTCTTCGCTCGCCTTTTGCGGGTCGCTATCGTAAAATAATGAATGCGAAGGAATGATGCATTAAAAAAACCCTACTATTCTGCTGTGCCCTAGCCTGGTCCATTAGAAGAGACTGTTAAAAGTTAATATCCAAAGTACATTATGTTTCCAATAAATCTTTGATTTGATTACTAAAAACAAAACAAATGGTAAGTCCGTTATTGAAGAACCTCTTTTATTCTTGTAAAGGAGTTTCTATTAGAAATGACGTAAAAGTTTGTATCATTCAGAGTGCGACCTCTTCTTAATTTGATCACGAAACTTTTTCCAATAGATTGAATGCTCGAAATATGAAGTTTTGAAAAGTTATGTGCAAATTAATGATGTTCAGAAATTATTTACATAACAGCGTCTTACTTATATATATTTATGCGATTTCTTTTTCACTTTCCCTTTTTGTAAATGTTTCTTACACATTGCCGATTCTTACAGAGCAACGGACGCGGACATCGGTGCGAATGCGGCAATACGCTACGCCATTATCGGAGGCAACACTCAGATGCAGTTCTCAATAGACAGCT
Source organism: Eupithecia abbreviata (assembly GCA_943735965.1). NCBI lineage: Eukaryota > Metazoa > Arthropoda > Insecta > Lepidoptera > Geometridae > Eupithecia > Eupithecia abbreviata. The sequence goes on along the minus strand of OX030979.1, from coordinate 7,834,351 downwards.
TGAGCGGAGACGTGTCTCTGGTGAAGACGCTGGATTATGAACAAGTTCGGAGCTACCGGCTGGTTATAAGGGCTCAAGGTGTGTTTTACTTATTCTTCAGCCTCAGGAGAAGTGTCAGCAACAGCGGCTCATGTTAGAATAAACAATAATGACATCGCATCGTGATACATTCCACATAAAAAGATGCACCAGAACGCGGGGACTACTCTTTGGACTCTGGAGTCACGTCGATTCATTCATTCATAGTTTTTGTTTCAAACATTGAAAGAGCGAGACAGAGCTATACGAAGCTATCAATATACTAATATACCTATCAATATCTTTTGTCTGATGCGTTGTCGGCGGCATGTGAATTATATCCGTGCAAACTTAACATTCTTGCTGCCCGTCATAGGACAAGATATTTGCCGGCAACTACATAATAACTTATATTGTACTTTCTCTATTTCAGATGGAGGCAGTCCCTCCCGCTCTAACACCACCCAGCTGCTGGTAAACGTCAGAGATGTGAACGACAACTCTCCGAGATTCTACACGTCGCTCTTCCAAGAGTCTGTCAGCGAGAATGTGCCCGTTGGATACAGTATTGTCAGGGTGAGTAGACACGACTCGGTAAACGTAGTGAAGGTCGCCCTTTGACCAGGCGGTTATGTGTTAGGTAAATAGCGTCGTAGCCTTACTGATATGATGATCCTGGCGAGCCATATACATAATGTAAATACTAGAAATAATAATAAACACGCTGTACCCACAACTAGACTACATAAGATTTGTAAGTGTATCTTTTAAAGGGCAATGTATACGCTTCTACAACAAAAATCCAAGTGAGTTACAAAAATTATCAATAAATAAATTTAAAAAAAATGTGAAACATATTCTTTGTAAAAAGGCTGATTACAAAATATCAGATTATCTAGAAGATAAAAAAGCTTGGAACGAGTTTTGCTCCAACTCAAAATCTAACAATTTACAGATAAGCAAATCATATGTACTAGACACATAAGTTATGAACATACTAGTGGTTTCTTCTCACTTCTTCCACTGGAGGACAAAAAATTGAAGTGAACATCAAAATAATGTTATTATATAATAATTAATAGTATAATAAATAAAATATGACCTGTCTAAGTGCTTATTTGTAAGCCTAAAGAAATAAACTTTCATTTCATAAAAAACCTGCCGCGACTCACACTAAGAAAATATAATACCTTGTTTACCTAGATAGAAATTGTTTTATATATTCTAATTAAAAGTCTGTTTACATACATTTGATAAACTTCATAAACTGTATCCAAAGTTTTACCTAAATACTTTGCTTTGTTTCTAGGTCCAAGCCTACGACGCAGACGAAGGTGTGAACGCAGAACTAACATACACACTTATGGACAAGGAGTATGGCAACAACGACCTGCCAATCACGATAGATCCCCGCTCCGGCTGGGTTTACACCTCTGGACAGCTGGATAGAGAGGTCCAGGCCAAGTATCAACTTCTGGTGAGTTCTATTCTTGAGACATTCACAAACCTAACTAAATAAACTCACGAAATTGACACTTATGGACAAGAAGTATGAAACCCAAACGACTTTCCAATCACCTTAGATTCGCCTCCCATGACCACGAACACGCAACTTTTTTCTACTACTTATATTTTTGAACTCGTGATATCTTTCGAATGGAATGCCCGAATTGAATAATTCAAAAAGTAAAATAGTAATGGTTTTTATAAGTTTAATAATAATAGTAGTTAAAGGTATTGAAGCAGTCTTAAATATCAAGTAATTTATTTTGATGAGGGTTCATACCAAGGTACAAATAAAAAGCCTTTTCTGGCAGCGGCATTTCAAATAAGTTTTTAAAATAAGTAATATAAATAAATAAAGGATTTTATTAGGTAGTGTTTTAACACACCTTGGGTTACAATTGGAGTTTTAGTAAGGATCCCTAACTTTTTTGAAAATATAATATAACCTGCATATGTTCACCGAGGATAGTGTAGCTTCCCAACTTTTCCAACAATATTAGTATAGACAAAAACGTGCCCGTACACTCTCTTCTAGACCAGCGACCTATGTAAATCTTGAAAACAATAAACAATCTCAAATGTTACTTACCCAATCAATGTACCCTTCCAGGTGACAGCAACAGACGGAGGCCAACCCCCGAAATCCGCAACAGCATCCGTTGTCGTAGTGATACAAGACGTGAACGACAATGACCCTGTGTTTGCGCCGGCGCAGTACGAGGTGGAGCTAGCTGAGGACGAACCGCCGGGCACGCCGGTCGTCACGCTCACTGCTACTGACGCAGATGAGGATAATAGGTGAGACGATGAGGATAAGGTGAAAAGTAGTTTAAGAAGCCACAGGTTAATAGGTGAGATGATGTTGGCTTGTCGATCAGAATTTTAAAATTTTATGCACTACTAGAACAAATTTATAATTGATTTTAGTAAATTTATAATTTATTTTATTTGTTAACTTTTTTATTTTTTATTTTAATTTTCATTTATGTTTTGAAATTTAATTATGCTCACTGATTGCACAATACAATTTGTATTATAATTAGGTATAACTATATTTTTAAAAAATAACATGTAAATTGATTTTATCAAATCACCTAAGAGTATTTAAATCTACTAAATAGTATACCTAATTTACCTAGGTGAATTAACCCAGGTGAATTAAGTCTACGGCGGGATAAATTGTATTTCTGATGACATGGTGAAAAGTAGTTTAAGAAGTATTACTATCTGAAATTGATGCCAATCGATTTCAATGATTCTTTTTAAAACTAACTTTCAAATTTAGGAATTTAAAGTCGGTTTATAGTTTTTTAAAACAAGCCAAATTATTCTTTCAGGCTTCACTATGAGATCACCGGTGGCAACACCCGAGGCCGTTTCTCCATCACCTCCCAGAACGGCCGAGGTCTGGTCACCGTGGCTCAGCCTTTAGACTTCAAGCAGGAGAGACGCTACGTCCTCACCGTCGCGGCCACCGACTCCGGAGGCAGGTCTGATACCGCCATGGTGCACATCAATATTACGGACGCTAATAACTACGCGCCTGTGTTTGAAAATGCGCCGTATACTGCTTCGGTAAGTGTTATTAACAAATCAAGAATCTAAGCTAGAGTAAAGAATAAATAAAATATATTCAAAACATCTTAGCACTCAAGAATAACAAAGAAGTACACTGATTAAATTGTAATGGAAATTAACTGAAGAATGTGAAGTGAAGTGTTCAGGGTTGATAAATCAAACTGGGAACTCTTTATCTACTTAGGATTTTTATACGCTACTTTTTAAAATCACGTTCTGGGAATCTGAGCAAATGAATTTTCATTCACACTAGGCAAAGCTGACTCATAACTACTCAGAACACTTAGTGAAACCGCGGCTTTAGGATACCCCACCAATCAATATCAAATATTACCTGTGTGGATAAGCTGAACGTCTAGAATTGGCAAAACCCATAACTCGACTCAACGGAAAGGAAACCTATAGTTTTTATATATGCTCATCTTTCTAGGTGTTCGAAGACGCGCCCGTAGGAACAACAGTGTTAGTAGTCTCAGCGACAGACAGCGACGTCGGTATGAACGCTCAGATCACGTACAGCCTCAGCTCCGAGATATCCAACGAGGCCGTGGCGCATCACGACCAGGAGTTCATCATCAACCCTCAGACCGGAGCCATCACTACCAACAAACTACTGGATAGAGAGACAATGAGTGGTAAGAGAACATCTAACGAATAGTTGTTGATGATATTGTCGGGTGGCGGGCTAAGGTCCGTCTACGAAGCTAATGGGTTCGATTCCCGCCTTGAGACAAATATTGGTACGATCTGGAAATATTTGTTCCGGGTATTCTGGGTATTTTCTATGTATAATAAGAAAAATCTATCCATTTATTGCATTTTATTATGTATCAGTCATCCAATAATACAACCCATAAGACAAGCTCTACTTAGCTTGTTACTAAATGATACTGTATGAATTGTCCAAAATTATTTACTACCTAGGGTTTCGTCCGACCCTACTCCTAGGGAGTAGGGTGGGACCTACAAGATAAGACGAAACCCTACCAAAATAACGGCGATGATTACTTAACGACAGTTAAGTATTTGCTGAATTTAAGTAACTTCGTTATTCTAATGAATGAACAAAATCAAATACCGTAGCCTATAATTGATGATCTTATAAATCAGTGATTCTACGGTTTGCTTAACTTCAAAATAAGGCATCGCATAGAAGAGTCTTGTGACTAGTATATATTCTAGCATTCGATTTGATAATCTTGAGTTTTGCTCGTTATATCAGACCACTATTTTGTTTTCAGGTTACCTGCTAACAGTGACAGCAAGAGACGGAGGCGTGCCGTCTCTCTCCGACACGACAGATGTGGAGATCTCCGTAGTAGACGTGAATGATAACGAGCCGGTCTTCAAACAGCAGCTGTATACTGCCAGTATTATGGAGGACGCGCTAGTTGGTAAGAAAATTTGATTGGATGACTCTTATTAGATCCAATCAAACAAACAAAAGCTTTTATGTACATAATAAAGACACCAAAAAAAAATTCTTTGTATCAATTTATACAGAATTAGATCTTAATGTAGACTAAGTTCTCGAATCCTCGCTCGTACCATGGACAAATATCTATGCTCGTACTAATAAATCTTGTATGAAGATGCGAGGGATCCCATTGCCTAATTCCACCAATCATCTATTCTAATTGAGAAAGAAAGTTCTCTATAGAAACACACATTCAAAACTGTATCTAATGATAAAAACAAATCTCAATAGATCCAACATGGTTCAATACAGCCAAACTCGATATAGAACGTCACAAATAACTAAAACTCACTTGCTTGGCGTCAAATTTCTGAAATATTTCTTATCACCAATTACTGAAGAAAGGATCTCAGGAAGTAATCTAAATAGCGTATAAAAAACGCGGCCACCGAGTGAATTATCGTTTAAGTATCGGTAGTTGGTTTCTAAACTTTCTAAACATTCTACATCGAGTTTGGCTATTGTATAGAACATGGATCTAATAAGAGTCAACCACATTTAAATCTCCCGACAAAAGAAGAGTGGTGTTATTATCAGCTTAATGTGTACATATCTGTTTGTACACATTAAACTGTGTGTTGTTCCATCGTAGCTTTGAATATTTGGTTTGAAATTAGACTTTTCGAGCGTTATTTTATAACAATCAGTAAATCCGTTATTTCTATGAGAATATATATAAAAATGTTTGACAAATAGAACACCGAAAACCCAAGATCTTGACTCTCTAATAACACACTTCCATCTGTTTTCAGGCACCTCAGTTACCCAAGTTAGTGCAACCGACGCTGACGTAGGCCTCAACGGACGAGTGCATTACGAATTAGACCCTCGGGACAGGGAAGAAGGTTCATTTATGATCGACCCCGCGTCAGGCGTCATCAGGACTAACAAGGCTTTGGACAGAGAGTCAGTCGCGACGTATGATCTGAAGGCGCTGGCTATTGATGGAGGGACGCCTGCACAGAGCTCTACTGTAAGTGACGTTTATTTATTTATTCAAACTTTATTGCACTACAAAGGGTGGGCTTAATGCCGATGCATTTTCTACCTGCCGACCAGCAAAACACATGTTTATATAGAGGGTTGGCGTGCAATGAATAAATGCCGGAATTGTTCCTACACATATTCGTTCATAGTGGTCAAACAGCATGTAACAAAAATCGACAGAATTGTACTCGGAATTCTGACGATTTTTGTTACATGCGGATATACTAAAACGCAAAAAAGTTTTTAGATATACTTATAATTGTCTGTTACGATGTAACCATAACACATCTCTACTGATGCAAACAATGTCGTTGGTTACGTTGCTATTGATGTATAGGAATAAGATTAGGATGATTGTGGCTGTTGATGTTTAGGGCGTACCCTACTGGTTTGGAGGCCCTAGCCTCTTTTTTCATTAGTGGACATCTACGTTCAGCTGAGATATTGATGATGATAGATTTGTTATAGTATTTTGCTGGTAAAAAATAGAAGGAAATACAGAAAATAATTACTATCCAACAGAAAACCTAAGTATAATATCTAGATACACTATGTTTTGAAATTGACCATGCTACTAAATGTAATCCTTTCTATATTTCCCCAACAGGTGATAGTCCACATTAAAATCGAAGACATCAACGATTCACCACCGGTCTTCGAGAGCGACTGCCTCACCTTCTACATTCCCGAGAACAGTCCTGTGGGGACAACAGTCGGACAGATTTACGCGCACGATCCTGACGAAGGCCCTAACGCGGTTGTACATTACTCTATCAAAGGTGAGGAATATGTTGTTTACTATAATAAAATAATAATGCTGGACAATCCACACAACATCATACAATCTAACCACAAGCTAAACATAGCTTGTTTCATGGGTAGTCGATGATTGATATACAGAATACAATACTATATAATATAGAACAATATTACCTCTATACATGGATATTGGATACATGTCTTATTATACATAAAAATACCCAGAACACCATAATATTTGACTACAATATTAAAATGTAAATAATGTTTTAAATAGACAAAGCTGGAAATCTATAAATATTGAATAATTCTGGATAACCCTCATAGCATTTTCCATACAAAGCATAACATAATAATTATTATGTAGGTTCCTTTTTTATATAATTGACGCACTTGGCTGGGCCTGTTTCGCGGGGATTATAAACCCAGATAATATTTACAATTGTTTCTTTATTTTAGGTGGCGATGACTCCAACAGCTTTACACTAGAAACACGTCAAGGCTCAGACAAAGCCGAACTAGTCACAATGGTAGACCTAGACTACGAAAGTCCGCGTAAGAAATACGAGCTAATTATCAGAGCCGCTAGCCCGCCTCTTTGGAATGACGTCAGAGTTGAAATACTGGTCACGGACGTCAACGATAATGCTCCGATGATGAAAGATTTCCAGATCATTTTCAATAACTATAAGGATTGTTTTCCCGTCATCATAAGCCGGAACTCTCCCAAAGGGTCCCCCTTTGGGAGAGTTCCGGCTTATGATGCTGATGTTACTGACAAGGTACGAGTATAAATAGTTTTCTTTAAATTGTCGAACATGTTGTATTCAATATATAATATTTTATTAGTATAACATTTGTGTACATTATGAGTGTAACCGGGTTAACTACGTACCTAAATTAATGTTGGAAGAACACCTACGTTTTATACTTGAACGAGGAACAAGAACACCTTATTTCTTATTTGATAGTTATGTATAGTACTCATTTATAATTTGACTTGAATTAGTGCTTAGTAGTTTTTGAAATCTGGACTTCATTTTCGAGCTTTGGTGTTCTTGCAACTCAAATTAGGTTCGAAGTTAACCCGCTTACATTGATCATTTATTCGTCAAACTACGAAAGTTTTTATAGTTGAATAAGATTTGTGTACCCTTCTTACTGCGCCTAATTTTGAATTGGTATTGACTGGTTAGTATTTTGTTACAGCTTCAATATCGGATCCTCTCAGGAAACAATGCGAATCTAGTACTGTTGAATGAAACGTCTGGATCCATGACTCTGTCACCGCAACTCAACACTAATGTTCCTAAGCTAGCGACTATGGAAATATCTGTAACAGGTTTGTACCTACAATATCTTCACCAATTTCTTTGTTATCTTCTACATTATGTTTATTCGTTTCTACGGTTTACATACCATACGTTACATGTTTCCGCGTGTCAGCATTTTATTTACACTTTGATTATTGAGACAGGTAAATAATCAAAGTGTAAATAAAAAAGGCCAGTCTCAAACAACTGTTATTAGGGCAACACTCATGATTATTATTATTAAACTATTGTGAAGAGGAAATAAATAATTTTTATTATTATGTCTCTCATTTACCATGATCTCGGGCCATAAAGTGACCCGGTCCTTTGGAAGGCTTGCGTGGGGCCGAAGCCAACAGCACAGAGGCCCTTTGAGAAGTTAATCTAAAGGCGATGGCTGCACATAGCGGGTATCATCCTCGGGTGCACAATATGATACACCCAAAGATGGTATCCGCCAGGTGTAGAGACTATTGCAAAGAAAAATTAAAGAAATAAAACCAGGCTATTGTGATGGATGGATGGACTGGGTAATCGGGCTATAGGGGAGATTGCGGACGTCTGCCATAAACAAGTCAATCATAATGTTAAGAAGAGCGGCAGACGGTGGCTTGCCGAATGCTGGATGGGTTCCTTAAAAAGCCGGAGTAAATTACCGGAGAGGAACAACATCGGCGCAAACGACTGAGGGTGTCGAGAGGTGCGGCCCCGATTTCACCATCACGAAGACTGCTCGTGAGCGGGTTTCCTCGCTATTACGCCATTAGACACTTCCACCCCCGAGTCTACATCCTAAGATGCATCTCTCGCGACTCCACTCAGACCGGCCAATGAAGGCAAGCAAGAGGTGGGGATCTGGTTCTCTTGGGATGCCACTCCGCAAGCGGAGACGAGAACCAGGAACTTCCCCGGGAGCACTCGGTACCCGTGGTGTCGCTACTCACCAACAGCTCGCCACAAGCTGCCCTGCGGGTTTAATTATTATTATTATTACAAATGATTAAACCATTAAACCTTGTAAGGTTTGAGATTAAAAAGAATTTGATCTTTCAACACTCGAACACCAATAACTAACTCTAAAAACACATAGAGTTCGATTCCCGCCTCGGAACAATTGTGTGTACGATCTGCAGATAATTGTACCGGGTGTTCTGGTCGTTTTCTATGTATAATAAAAAATATCTATCTATGTAATGTATTGTATTATGTATATCAGTTATCTAGTACCCATAACACAAGCTCTGCTTAACATGGGGCTAGGTAATGCTGTGTGAATTGTCCAGCATTATTTATTATTATTATTATTAAACATAGGATTGTGGGAGGCACTCTACATAGTTTTCGTATTTATTCCTTAGAAAACTCCAAATATTGACGAGTTTTTATCTTTACCAGATGGAGTGAACGAAGTAAAAGCTATGATGCAACTATCAGTCCGCCTCATCACCGAAGAGATGTTGTTCAACTCCATCACAGTGCGGCTCAACGACATGACTGCGGAACAGTTCCTATCACCTCTGCTTGGGTTCTTTGTGGATGGACTCGCCGCTATCATACCCTGTCCTAAGGAGAACATCTTTATTTTTAGTGTTCAGGTAAATATGATTACATTTTTTAGACTATTTTTAGTATTCAGATGAGAATTGTTAGTACTCAAAATCGTTGTGAAAGTAATAACAATTCATTTTATGAAGTCATATAGCTAGACATACATTAAGGGTCAGCTCACACCAAGATGTGACGCGACGCGACGCTGCGCGCAATTTAATTCAAAATTTAGTTTCGCTTTATTTACTACCCAAACAAAATTTAGTTTCGCTTTATTTATATTTTGTCGATGTGTTTTATAATAGGTACATAAGTAGGTACTTTGTAGTCAAATATAATTATGTGTAATTAACCTTGTTTGTGTGTTGTGTTAGTGTTTAATAAATTTCTTTCTTTCTTTCTACCCAAAATGGTACAAATTTTATTGATATACTCGTAGTAGGTGTCTCGTTGTGAACTGGCGCAAGATTACGTAGGTACACATTACATAATTAGAGTAATTTTTTTTTATTTTATCATGTCTATATCAGGAGGACGTTAAGTAACAATTATTTATCAGCAGGCATAACTATCATTATCACTGTTATTAGTCATATGCCTCCCCTAATGAGCGCCATAGCGCCCTGTCTTGCCAGCAGATGCTGGTAGCCTGCCGCAACTGCCTGCAGTCTTTTGCAAATGATCATCCCATCTGGCCAGGAGTTATGTCGATAACTTTGGTTCTCTGTCGGATGTATTCGTTACGAATCCTATCCTTAGCCATAACTATAGTCCGGCCAAACTCCAGAGAGCATATATTAGAAAAAGTAAATGGTCCACTTAAATTCGAATACAATGGAAACTTATAAAATAAACTATTTGTTGTTCCGTTTCAGGACGACACCGATGTAACTGGCAATATACTGAACGTATCATTCTCTGCGAAAAGGCCAGACGCGGAAGTTGGCTTCGCTGGAGATTCTTCGCAGTTCTATTCGCCGACGCACTTGCGGGAACGGGTGTACTTGCATAGAGCTACATTAGCTAGGCTGGCTACTGTTCAGGTTGGTGTTTTACGATATTTTGTATGACAAGTCAGTTTTTTATCAAGAAATCTCTAGAACTGCAACACCTACGAGACTAATATTTTATCTAGGTTTCTTTTAGGAAGTTAGTATTTAAAAACGGATTTTTGGAAATTCGATTTATAAGGATGGTCAAAATATTTCGGGGCCAAAATTGTCGTGAGCTCCGCAGCTGAAATTATTTTTAGGGGTACCTTTTAGGCCATAGTCAACCACTATGAACGGATTTTCAGAAAATCTACCCAATAAACTTCATTTTTTAATCTAGTAAAAGAATGTGCTGTATTCAGAGGTTTCTGTGTGTGCGTATGTATTGAACGTTGAATGAAACGTGATAAAAAAAATCATGAATTAAGTATAGTTACGAAAGGCAAAACTTTAGCGATGATGCATGGAAACAAACATTATTTGGGGTATATTTTTGAAGTCCGGGCGAGTGAAAAGGGTCATCTAGTTTTTTTAGAGGGCGGGTCAGCTAGTTAGCCAGCTAGTAAAATGTTTTTTTTTATTTACTAAATACCTATTTATAATTTCAGGTTCTTCCATTTGACGACAATATCTGTGTCCACGAACCATGTCTGAACTTTGAAGAGTGCCTCACAGTTCTGAAATTCGGCAACGCCTCTGGTTTTATAAACAGCGACTCGGTGTTGTTTCGACCTATCTACCCTGTTACTTCTTTTACATGCCAATGTCCACAAGGTTTCACGGGTAAGGGTTTCTTAATTATCTTAATTATATTGCTAAATTTTTAGATTTTCACCAAGTTTTTGATAACTACATTGCATGTTAGTAAATTTCCCTATTGACTTAAATCTATTGAGTTATATTTTATTTTACTCTTCAAATATTATAAATATCACCTGTTTGTTTCTTAGAATTATGATTTTACGTGACAGTGCGAAAAAAAAAGATAGATAACACTTTATTACACCACACAAAACAGAAACTAATACAGAGATAAAAACTTAGAATAAAGGTATAAAGGGCGGCCTTATCGCTGAGAGCGATCTCTTCCAGGCAACCTTGGGATGGACTGGACATGAACGAACAATATAGATGGTGGCACTTTAATAAATAATTGGTATCAAATACACTAAATACCTACATTACAAACATTATAATAAACTTACATAGACATAAGATAAGGCTATCAATATTTCATATGCATAAATAATGATGCAGCAGTTTTTTGAAAATAGGGAGTGAAGATATGTGTCCCTAAGGATTAACTTTGGGCCCATAAGAGATATATGAATGTACTAGTGGTTTTTTTCACTTCTTCCACATGTGGACAAAAAATGGAAGTGGACAAAATACCAAAAACACCTTTTTTCTTTGTGCCTCTGACTTCTAAGTGCTTATTTAGTAAGCCTATGGTAATAAAGGATTTTGAATTTTATATAATTCTCAATCTCTATAAATCTTAATCGTAATAAACTACAATATTTTCACAGGATCGAGAGAGCACTACATGTGTGACACAGAAGTAGACCTGTGCTACTCTTCTCCTTGCATCAACAACGGCACTTGCGTCCGGCGAGAAGGAGGGTATACTTGTGTTTGTTCGGCCGGTTTTACTGGTAAGTTCTATCAATGTATGTTTTCTTCTAAATTAGCTGATTTTTTATTCAACTAGTTTCTATATATACGACACTAGTCAGTGGTCATTTATTAAGTAGCGATCCGTCCATTATCGGGCGGAAATAATAGACACTACCCGAATTTGACTTGTAAATTGGTTTTATCAATAAATTGAATATATGTTCTTCTGATCGCATGTTTTCCGGGACAGGCAGGACTGACTAAAGTATCCTTTATGATAATCCAGATCCAAAACTACATGAGCACAATATATTGGTCTGATCCGTCAGTTAATTTTGTTGTCATTTAGTGACATACAAACACATATTATCTGAAGTCATTTAAATCGGGATATTAACCATGATTTGATTTTTGAGTTATCCAATATTTCGGCACAGTTGCATGCGCCATGATCACGGAGTAACTCCGTGATCATGGCGCATGCAACTAAACTTAGAAATCAAATCATGGTAAATATCCCGTTTTAAATAACTTTAGTATTAATAACCATGATAGTTTCAAAAGACATATTATCTGCACAAAAATTGCCTTTAAATTATTATTTATTTACACCATTTTATAATATACGCTAGATAAGATAAATTGGGATTGAAAATGACAGCTTCTCTCATACTAACGCTTGGACCCTATTTGATCAAATATAAGTTAAACTTTTGGATTAGATTGGGAGGATTTTCAGTCCAAAGCTACGCGACTTTTAACATACCTAATACTTAAGAGACTTACATATCCATTTCTAATTTAATCAGGTGTGAACTGCGAAACAGTCCTTACCAAAACCTCGTGTGACTTCAATGGCGACGGCTCAATCTGCCGCAGCGGCTCTCAATGCGTGGCTCGGAAGGAAGGCGGTATCCTCTGCCAAGGCTGTTCCATCGACCCCGCTTATACCACTGATATGTGCGAGCTTAAGGCCAGAAGCTTCCCTGTCTCTTCGTTTCTTACCTTCCCTGGGTTGAAGAGGCGGAATCGGTTGCATTTGAAACTCAAGTGAGTGTTTTACAGTAAAACTTTTCCATTTAAATTGAATTGTTGTTTTTTATTCTTTCGCTCATTAGGGGAGGCCTATGACTATTATAGACTGATGAAGATGATAATAATTCTTCCGTGTTATTGGTATGTATTTTCACATCAAGTAGTGGCCTTGTTGACCTCACTGCACCAATTCTTCAGGTCGTGTGTTTCACGCACACAAAAAGCTACTCTACTTTGTCTTTTCAACATAAATAACACTACATTTTATGACTCAGTGTCAATATTTTTTTTCTTTATCTATTTTCTTGTACCTTGGCCGGGCTTGGCTTTACGATAGAAAATTACGATTAAATAATTTTCTACAGTATCTATATTTCTGACTAATGATGTTAATTTCAAAATTTACTTCTCTAGATTATTTATTTCTCAAAGAACATACACATTTAGTTCACTTATATGATAAAAACAAAACTTAGTATCTGCTTACATATTTATTTTAGTAGTTCATTTAAAAAAATATATATCACTTAAACCTTAACAGGTTCGCCACCCAAGCCACGACAGGGCTACTCCTGTACAACGGTCGCTACAACGAACGCCACGACTTCATAGCGCTTGAGATCATCAGCTCCGGAGCCGGCAGGGATGGAGGGGAGGGGCTAAGGTTCACCTTTGCACTTGGAGGGGGGAAGGTAAGTGAATGAATGAATGAATGTACACTTTATTGCACTTAAAACATAACAAATAAAACCAATCACAAACAACCAATCACCAATCTAAATTTTAAACATTAATAGTACAATAGGTATCCTTATCGCTGACAGTGATTTCTCCTAAGCAACCTAGAGATGGCGAAAAGATATGTCTACTACTGTTGGTAGAGCACAAACAGTAAAGGAAAAGTTCAATTACCTTAATTGATCAATGCAGCCAGTGTCTTGGGGACGCTTCCGACTGGTATCGATATATGGATCGGTTGACTACTTGTATTAGCTCAATTGTTTCAATTGTAAATAATATTTCTAATAGGTTTTTATTATTTGATTGTAACTTTCTTTATTGGTCAATATGAGAGAAATGAAAATTCCAACTAGGTGAAAAAAAATATTGGTGGGTGATATTTTTTATTTCTGTCGCTGATGGAAGATGGGAGACAACTGGAAACCTGGAATGACAGTCATTCAACCAGCTGGAAGAACATACATAACTTCCATCATTTACATTAGATAATCTCCAATTTCTAACTGCTAGAAACTTTAAACTTTTTGGAATTTAAACATTATAAACAACACGGGCAAGGCCAATTATATTATTTAAAGGTGTCGTAACTTATTGATTTCTCATTTTCAGGTCGAAGTCACCGTTCCGGGACGAGTTGGCGATGGAATATGGCACACTGTTGAAGTGGAATACTATAACAGGGTAAGCTAATGAGTTTTTCCTGTGAGAAGCAAATTTTGCAATATAATTTGTTTACTAACTACCGCTGAAAACCAGCGCTGCATTGGTACCCGTGTCAATGGAGCATTGAAAATCCGGTAGCATATTTGTGTTCTCGCCTGTAATTTCCTAATTTATTATTTTTATTAGTTCCTAATTTGTATAATTTACACTAAAGTCAATTAAAACGGGGTAGGTATTTACCATGATTTGATTATTGATTTTATAAAAAGGTTTCTAAATCCCGTTTTAAATGACTTTAGTGTTAATAACCATGATAGTTCCAAAAGTTTTATTGTATTATTTTATACTTTGAAACGCAAATAAATATTTTCTATTTCTACTCTTAATTGTAAAATAACTTTTGTTTTATAGACTGCAACAATGATGCTTGACGACTGCGACAAAGCTCTATCACTAGCAGGCGCAGCCAACTTCGGTATCAAATACGCATGCGCGAACTTCACGCGGAAAGTGCTGCCCCCAAGATGCGATATCCCCACAGAAACCTGCCATCGGTTCTTGGATCTCACAGGGCCTTTGCAAGTGGGGGGACTGCCCAACATTCCAAGTAGTTTCCAAGTCAAGTATAAGGATTTCGTCGGCTGTATATCGGACTTCCATATTGATCATCGATTTGTGGATCTCAATAGGTAAGCAAGTTTTTTGTTTAATATAATATAAAAAGGTGGATTCCAAGAATTCATACATCTCAAAAATTTACGACGTGGTTGAACCCGCAACCTTCCAATCTGTACAAATTTTTCTACCGAGTCAACCAACAAAATATGTCTAATTGTTTTTCGATAATCTGAAGCGAATCATTACCGCCCCAGATCGAGCCATTCCGTATTTTTACTTTCAATTAAACTCTTTTAACGTTCATACATACATCTACGTACATATGTACATATATATAATATATCTATGTACGTAACATAAAGTCATCGCCTCGTCTCTTTTGTTTATTTCACTTTATACCATGACGGTAACCTTGACAGTATGATAAAGGGGAGGAGGCTATGCCAAGGAATTCCCAGTCAGTTTCCAAATTGATATTTTAACTATCCCATTGTTTAAAAACATCTTTGTCTTTTTATATATGTCTAACTTTGATATTAAATTCATCAGTTACGTAGCAGACAACGGTACGCTAGCCGGTTGTCCTGAAAAGCGTTCCCAGTGCAGTTCAGCCCCTTGCTACAACGGAGCAGATTGCAAGGATCTCTGGGACACTTTCCTCTGCGACTGTACGGAGGGATATACCGGCAAGGATTGTTCTGAATGTAAGTATTATATAATATTATATCCAAAGGTTGCCTGGAAGAGATCGCTTCTAAGCGATAAGGCCGCCCATTTTACTTGTCACATGAAATATCTTTCATAATGTTCTGTATATGGTGTACAATAAAGTATTTTTGTATTGTATTGTATTATTCAAATAAAAACATAAATGGCATTTGCCAAGTTTGATCAGATAGTGGCTTCAACGATAAGTTAGACCGAGCAGTTTCATAGTCATTGCAATTTTTTATAATGTAATAATACACCCATGTAATGTATTGTGTAGTTGACCACCACCACCAGTTTTCCGGAGCTTTGTTAATCTCACTACATTTTCTTTTGTCTTTAAAAAGTTCAAACCGATAATCATTGCAGGTCTAAGTCTATTTTTACGGTAGATCACCTCTAACACCACTTCAAAGTCGCGGGCAACAGCTAGTTATAAGATATTAGTAGGTATAAAAGAAATAGGCAGTATTTTCAATTCAATACGTTTATTTATGGTTATTTCAGACATCATTATAGTAAGTTCAAGTTATGATACAAAAACATTTAAAGTGTACATATTCGAGCTACCATATTATATACTCGTATATTTTGATCCCCATCTTTTTTTCCAGCCACTGCCGTGCCCTGGCGATTCAGCGGCGACGGGATGCTATCATTCAACCCGCTGCTGCGTCCCATACAACTGCCGTGGCTCAACGCACTCTCGATAAGAACGAGACAGCAAGACGCCTTCCTAATGTCTATACAAGTCGGACAGAACAGCAGCGTTTTGATTAGTGTGAGTATTTTTGATTGTCCAGCAATATTTATTTATTTATTTGACTTCAAGGATTATACGCAGATTAGGAATGTTACTACGCCTTCCGTTAAGGTGGGATGACGATGACGACCTGCGAAAGATTACAAGCAGATGCTGGAAGCGGCAAGCTGGAGACAGGGTGCTATGGCGCTCATTAGGGGAGGCCTATGTCCAGCAGTGGCCTATTAAAGGTTGTTGATGATGAGAAATGTCGAAGTCTCTACATGTAGAATCTCAAAAATCTAAAATCGTAGATTTTATAGACCTTAGATAAGATACATTTATAACACCGACGAAAAGACGTAGCTCCCAAATGAATCCACGATTTGAATTACCTGCTAGTATCATTCTGTTTATGGGTTTATCAAAAATGTGCTTTAGAATTTCTTAGAAATCTTTTTTTTTTATTAAATTAGCTTGTTTTATATTATAGTTGAAAAACGGCCTTCTCCACTACGCATACAACGGCGAATCAATGTTCCTACCCTCAACATCCCTCTCGGATGGCGAATGGCACCGCATCGAGATCAAATGGCTCGGCACCGACATAGCCGTCAGCATTGACTATGGACTAAGGAACGCACTGCTGCCGATGCTGGCCAATATGATACAAGGACAGTATATCGGGAAGATCCTGATTGGTGGACCTGATACGACGGCTGGGCTGTTGGCGTCTGAAGTTGGGTACTTTGAAGGCTGTATTCAGGTGAGAGGAAGTTCAAATTCCGACTTATTTCGTTCAAAGATCATGCTTTTACGGATTTATGAAATCAAGCCTCAAAATCTACATGACATGCAATTGGGAGTGAATTGGGATTATTTCTGATTGTGATACAAAATAATTTGATGCAGGAAATAAAGTGCTATTTGATTCTCATTATTTCGAATTTTTTATGCTAGACTTGATTAAAAAAGTGAAAATAAAGTTCACACTGAGTCTAGGGACTTTTCCATTTGAATTTTCAGGAGACATGAAAAATATCTCGTAAATTCTTATAAATACTTCTGTGAGGTATGACTTTCGATGATAATATTTAGTACCCTTATTAACGAAGAAAATTACAATGAAAGAATAAAAACAAATCAGAACTTGTATTTACAATCGAAACAATCGAACAACTGCAGACTCGATCTACAGGTCAAAAACCTATAGATACTGTATCAATTGACTTTCCATGGACTTAACACTTTGACTGCGGTTTTTTTTCGAGGACTGCGGTCTTTGTTTTTACCTAAAAAATTCGTGCTGCCACTCTACACAGCGGTTGTGTTGCGCCGCACATGCGTTCGTTCGAAAAATATTACAGCTCTGCTGAGTCACAAAGATCTGTATTTTCTCAGCCGCTGCGCTAGTGTGGATTTACGCATATTAGTCACTTGTAGAAAACTCATACCGTGCGTTTTCAGCACTCAAAGTGTTAACATTTTTAATTGTGATTATATTTCTAAATGATTTTAACCCCGTCTTTGTCATCAGGATGTGAGAGTGGGAACAGCCCAATCGCTGTTAAACCGTCCAACCGTCCGGGAGAATGTTCGAGACGGATGTCTATCTAGAGCTGACTGTATGCTCTCTATTTGTCCTCCATATGTGAGTATGAACTTCACTTTGATTCTCTTTATTAAGTCTTCAAATGTAATGGGCGTTTTAACACTGACGCTTACTTTTTTAGCAATATTCCAATAATATGAAGTGATGAGCAATTTTCGATACTGGTAAATATAGGACTCGATTCGGTTGGTGCGAAAACTGTTTCCTTTCGTACCTTGATTTGAATTAAAAAGACTGCGTAATTTTTTGAGCCCTGTTAAATTAGTTAAGTTTAGTTTTTGTAACAACAGAATCAACACCCTAGCAGTACTAAATATTAGGTATCATATTGCAAAACGTTTCTCAACCACTCAACGTCATTAGAGAATCCCCTACTGCCTATTTTCAGTAACTTCACTACATAGTATTAAACAAAGTCGCTTCTCGCTGTCTTTCTGTTCCTATGTATGCTTAGATCTTTAAAACTACGCAACTGATTTTCATGCGGTTTTCTAAAAATAGATCTAGTGATTCGAGAGGAATGTTTATAAACCATTTGACACATAGATTTCCACGCGGGCGAAGCTACGAGGCGCAGCTAGATAGATCGATAGATAAAACATTTATTTGGTACTAATACAGCTAGTATTACATAAATTCTTGTCACTAAATCTTTTTATGACACGACGGCATTTGAATTTACTTTCCGGGTACAATAACCACTTTCTTCTTTCTCCAGAGTAAATGCGAATCATCCTGGGACCAGACGACCTGCGAATGCGAAGTCGGTCGGGTCGGACCACAGTGTTCGTCCGCTTGTGAACTACAACCGTGCGGCCAGGCGAGATGTACCCACACCAACACACAGCGCGGTTATGAGTGTAGCTGCGACCAGGGGTATATGCTCACAGGTACGACCTTGATATTAGTTAAATGTCGTAGTACGAGATACACTGCGTGCTAGGTAATCAGTTACCTACCTGTGCTAATTCCAAAAAGTAAGGTGAATAATTTTTGAAATATATAAAAAACTACCGGCCTATCAATCAATTCTAATCTTTATTATAATTGATTGAATGTATAAACAAGATTTCTTTATTTTCAATATATCCAGAGACAAACTATCTCATAAGGTGTGCAAAATTGTTAATGTCTCTAATGTCACGAATAAACAATATATGTATCTATAATAAAATCGAATCTTTTTTTATAGACACCGGATGCATTGAAGCTGGCGAGGAAGAATGCCCCGGCGGGTGGTGGGGACTGACTTCCTGCGGACCGTGCGCTTGTGACGTCAGCAGGGGGTACCATCCACACTGTGACAGGAACACGGGGCACTGTCATTGCAAGGTAACTTGATGCCAAATCTATATACACTGTTTATAAGTCAAGAACTTAACCGATTTGCCTGAAAATTGGTGGGGCTTAGCTTAGAACCGGGAGACGGACATAGGATACTTTTTATCCAGTTTTTTTTTTGCCCATTTATTGCTTCCAAGGCGGACCAAAGTTTGCGCGAACTTTAGTTAGCTTAACGCTAGTAATAAATAATGTTGGACAATGTACAAAAGGTTATGAATTTAGATGGTGCGTCCATTCCATTATGAGTGGTGTTGTGGTTGTATAGCCAACCTAACTCTCATCTTCCTGGGATCTTCACAGGCTTTGCAGAGTGACCTTCGACCATTGGTGGGGAGGTAGCTCAGAACCAGGAGACGGATATAGGATACTTTTTATCTTTTTTTTTATTGCCGCTAAGGCGGAACAACGTTCGCGGGGTCAGCTATTTACCGATAACAAACTCAACAACGTTGTTTCAGGAAAACCACTACAAGTCCGCGGGTTCGGACGACTGCGTGCCCTGTCAGTGTTACGCAGCTGGGTCACTGAACAGCTCTTGTTCTGCGGAGGGTCAATGCTACTGCCGCGCCGGCGTCATCGGCCGGGCCTGCGACGCCTGCGCCAATCTCTACGCAGAGGTCGCTCCCAACACGGGCTGTGAAGGTAATTCATACGAGTATGTCGGTAATTAGTACGAATAATGTCCAAGAGTCGTGTAAGGTCTAAGCTCCGTCGGGGCCCGGTTGACTGAGGCACGTTCTAGATGATCTCGCTGACTTAAACACCGCCGCTAACCATTTACGTGCAATATTGTGGGTGTGGCACGGAAACGTCTTGATATCTTGTGTGTGATCGCTCGAGGTGGTGCGTGTGCGTGAATGATACAGCATACAGAATCAATTACAAAACGCGGCTCGCTTTGCTCGCCGATCTCAACATTCCTTAACTGACCGGCATGAAAGACGCTTCAGGTCAAAACACTGTGCAGTTCATAATATAACATTCATACATAACTGACCTCGCTGTCATCGTCGAAAAATCTCCACTTCCACCTTTAGGTGAAGATTTGTACCGAACGGGAGGTAGGTGCTGTTCTATGCGTCATATCTGTTTTCACTTATAGAACTCACTACTGGTTTTCTTTTTAGTGGTGTACGATGGATGCCCCCGTTCATTCTCCCAAGGCGTATGGTGGCCACGAACTAAGTTTGGAGTCGAAGCAATAACTGATTGCCCTGCAGGTAAAACTTACACAATTTCATAATTTGGCGTGTTTTAAAAAACTATAAACCTAGTTTAAAAAAAGAACATACTTTATGCAAATTCATGTCTTTTTTGAATTGGTTTTCTCATGGATGCCATTGTCACTGGACCAAATTAAAATGGGACCACACGGGAAGCACCAGCTTTCAAATAAAAAAAGAATCATAAAAATCGGTTCACCCAGTCGAAAGTTAACACTTTGACTGCGGTTTTTTTTCGACGACAGCGATCTTTTTTTTTACCTAAAAAATTCGCGCTGCCGCTCTACACAGCGGTTGTGTTGCGACGCACATGCGTATCGTTCGAAAAATATTACAGCTCTGCTGAGTCACAAAGATCTGTATTTTCTTAGCCGCTGCGCTAGTGTGGATTTTCGCAGATTAGTCACTTGTAGAAAACTCATACCGTGCGTTTTCAGCACTCAAAGTGTTAAGAGGTAACAAACATAAAAAAAAATATGTTTGTTACATTTTTTTAAGTAGGTTAAAAAAGATAGATACAAAAAAATTGAGATACTGACTGACTAAATTGATGTCAATAATATCTACATCAAAAATTTTTTTTTCCTTCAGGTACTAGTGGTAAAGCAACAAGGATGTGTGACGAAACCCAAGTGGTTCCATGGCAGGAACCGGACATGTTCAACTGCACCACATCTACTTTCTACCAGCTCAGGAAGCAACTACATAAGATAGAAACGGGAGAGCTGTCCGTCAATACCTTCGTCGGCGTGCGGTTAGCTGCCGACCTTACCTCGGCTTGTGCGAACACACCCAAGTTATATGGAGCTGATGTGCTGGTGTCTGAGGGGATTTTACTAGAGCTGCTGCAATATGAATTGAAACAAGCTGGATTGAACCTTACGCATAGCCAGGATAAGGATTATGTTCGGGTGAGGGATGGTTTTTGTATTTATGTGACTTTCGATATTGTTGATTATCTTCGTTAAGATTCACTTTAATTTCAGCCTTTATTTCAATAACATAAAAACTTTTTGTTATTTTTTTTTTTCCATATACTTAAGAGAAAATCACATTAAAATAAATGAATGCTGTAAAAAATAGTGCTGACAAGTCACACTGCATCATCTAGCCCAAGCTAAGCAAATTTTGTGATCACTACATCTATCAGTTAGCTATAAAATACTCTACATAGGTAAATATTTACATATTTTACATATACATAGAAAACATCCAGAACACCCTGAACAAGTCTCTGCAGATCGTACAAAGATTTGTCCCGAGTAGGGAATCGAACCTGAGCCTCCAGGCAGATCTTCGCCGGGCCACAAAAGTCGTCGAGAAAGTAATGCTCAGGAAATAAAGACAAGACTTTTTACTACATACCTGTCTCAAGGCACTTTAATGGGCTTCATATTTTATTTTATTTTAATGGTTGTCACGTTTCTACTCTAAACCGATTTATTTTATTTCAGAATGTAATAAAATCAACAAACACAATCCTATGCGAGCAATACGAGAAAGAATGGAAGCGAATCAAAGAACTAACGGGACATGGAATCGACCTTCTTCTGAACAAGTTTGATAAATACATTGCGGTCTTGGCAGAGAGCCAGCATGATACTTACACGAGTCCTTTTGAAATCGTCGCCAGTGATCTTGGTAAGTTCTTCCTTACTCTTATTAATCTAGGCAGATGAAAATCTAGGGCAAAAATACCCTTTTTTTTATCCACTTAACTTTGCTTACGTACTGTTCAATTAAGGAGATCAAATCTATAGCTCTATTTTTCTTATTTTTAATTGCGATCAGTTAGATCTTTGGTTATTCTAAAATATTTCCACAGCAACAGATTTTCTGTGCGGTTATTGCATGATATTTGAATGTTGTATTTATTTTATATACAAATTAAAAGTGCATTACAGGTAAGTTTCTGCTAAACTATACAACAGTTTGTCGGCAGTACTATCAATTTTTGTATCATTTCAGTGATTGGAGTGGACATAGTAACAGCAGAATCGATATACGGCTTCGAGCCGACTCAACTGAATCACTACAACATCGAATCATACACAACAGAACGAGTTGTTCTGCCAGATACATCCGCATTCATACATTCACCCATACAAACTCCATACAGCTTGAAAACAATTAAAAATAAGAAACCGACTAGTCCCACTGTTTCCTTCCCGAAGTATAATAACTATGTGAAGAGTAAGAACAAGTTTGATAAAGACACGAGGGTTTTACTGCCTTTGGATCTTTTGGGGATAACCAATAATAATTTACAAGGTAAGTTTGGTCTAGCTTATTATGTTGACTATGGGGTGGGTAAGTATAGGTTTTTAAATGTCATAATTACTAAAATTTCGCTATCACACGTCAAACAAATTTCAAGTTCTTCGGCCGTCGTCGTCTTTTTCTTATTATTTGTTTTAGGTTTTATATTTAGTCTACGTTAATTTTACCGAATTTAAGTTAAATTCTGTAAAATGGTAATTCTTTTTGGTTGTCTGTTACATTATCAGTTTTGTATGATTTCGGTTTAAAAGCTGTTGATTTTGTTTCATAAATAAATGTAAAGTACCATCATCGTCAGTATGTCATCCGTAAGACTTCCACAGATGCATTATTTTATAGTTTACTAAGCAGGAATTATAGTGTAAATTTAATATACTGTAAAATGTTGGTAAATAGTATAGACCTTTTATAATTTTACAGAAAACCTAGAATCAAACTCAGAATCCCGAGCAGTTTTCTCCTACCTCCAATATTCCCGGAACACATCAAACCTCATGCCTTTGAACATGGACGAGTCTGTATCCAGGAGGTGGGGAGTGAACATAACTATTGGATCTCCGATTATACAACTGGCTCTGTTTGTGCCCGAGTATGTTTGGATGAAGGAGTCTAGCGATGGCGAAGATAACTCTTTGGAGGGCAATATGGAGGATGTTGAAGGTAAAAATTAACTATTTACTCCTATTTTGTTCTTCCACAATCACTACATAGTATAAAACAAAGTCGCTTTCCGCTGTCTCTCTGTCTCTATGTATGCTTAGATCTTTAAAACTACACAACGGATTTTTAAGCGGTTTTTTTATAGATAGAGTGATTCAAGAGGAAGGTTTATAAACCATTTGAAACATATACACGCGGGCGAAGCCGCGGGGCTCATCTAGTTTATCCTTTACTATATAGCTTGCGGCTTTGCTTAAGCCGGGTACTGACCGGCGGTAAGGGGCGTAATGTACCACTCGCAGAGAGCATGATACGTTAACCCGTATGCTAAAACCCGTCTCGTTGCTCGTACCTTCTTTCCCCGTACTGACTGCATGAATGCTCGCTTTGTAACCGTGATATTGCGCCCCGTCACGTTGACACCTGAATGTAGCCTGTTGAAAGCAACATAATGGGTCGAAAGCAGCATTAGCAACCCTGGGTGGGTTAATGTTGCTTTTTATTAGTAAAAAAATCTTCCAAAATAGACCCATTAATATCCTAGATTACGAAAAGTGTGTGTATGGGAAATACACTTTACATCGTAGTAATTATTAAATTAAATGACCTATGGTAAATAATGATTACAATAAATCTACAGGCATTACCTACGCAACAAAAGGGAACCACCACAATACACAATCGAATCATCTAAACGTAAGCCCTTTAGCCAAGAACTCATGGCCTCAATCAAACGACGAAGACCACGCTAACCACGACTCTCACGGACCAATCCTCATACAACCCGCTAAGAAACAAGACAACGCTTTTAACGATGACACTCAAGAAAACGACTCAACGTACGTCGCGGAAAAACTACAGAGCCCGCAGGCTTTAGCGTTAGTCAGTGAAGATTTGAAGAAAGAAGCTAATGTTAGCAGCAAAAAGCAGAAGAAGTTAGTTTACAAGAGTATGAGCGGGATAAGACTAAAGCGGCCGATTCGGCTGCAAATGTGGCTGGATATTGATAGGGAGACGTTTAGCTCCCGGACTAACCCGCAGTGTGTACATTGGTCTACTATCAGAAGGTAAGAATGGCTTAATTTTTCAGATTATTAACTTGTTTCCTTTATATACTGTCTGATTTCACCCAAATTTCTCTCAATGATTTTGTTTTTCTACAGCAATTTAACCCAAATTCAACGCTTACAAAAGTTATTTTGATTTTGTGTTTTTAATCAGCAATTTAAACACTCAATTTTAAGTTGCGTAAGCCAAGGGTGCTTCCCGGTCCCTACTATTTAATACTATTTATCCGCCACACACTAATAAGTAATTCTTTGTACAGTATCCAGTCTATCCTTCTCCCGAAGGACAAGAAAAAAAAGCACTTTAGGCGGGTTCATTTAAACTGTTATTTTCGTTTTTTTTTTACTGTATTATGTTTTAAGTGGTTCTCCATTTCGGAATCTTATATGTGAACTCTTTTTTCAGCTCTGGCGAATGGTCGCGCGTGGGTTGCCACACTGAGATCGACTACGACTGGTCGCCGTACTCTGCAGACCCTCTTCTCATCAACTGTACCTGCAACCATCTGTCCACCTTCGCTGTGCTGGTCGATGAAGTGGATATTGAGGTAAGGCATATTAGTTCAATGGGACCCAGATAGAAAATCCGATCGATTTGTTTGGACAATGTTTCAAAATGATAAACCCTCACACATGAGGTAATTTCTCAGATTTTTAAATGAAAAAAATAACTACTTCGACGGGGCTTAAACTCGGCGCAGTGTGGGAGTGGGGCAACTTGCCGGTTCAAGTCCCGTCGAAGTCGAAATATTTTTGGGAAGGTATTATAAAAAAATCTTAGAAATGTTTCGAAAGTTAAAACTTTCATAGGTCATGTTTCAATTTTGTTAAAACTGGCCGTGAACCGTTATGAATGCTTTTCACGAGACACTAACGTCTCACGAAAAATACGCGCTCTCAAGTGAGAAGTTGGGAATAACTCTTAAACATACCTGTATAGTCAATGTATATGTCGCCACTAGATGGACCAGTCTATCTAAACTTAAGTTATTTGTTGTTAATATATACACATTTTGTTACAGTTTATCCCAGAGCCATCCCTCCTAGAATCAGTAACATCATACACAGCATTCAGCATCTCGCTCCCTCTCCTGGCCGCAACGTGGCTCGCTCTCTGTCTGATGCGCGGCGGCGCCTCCACCGTGTCCAACTCCATACACAAGCATCTCATGTTCTGTACCTTCATGGCTGAGCTGTTATATCTCGTGGCTTTGAAGGCAAGGGTTACGCTGGTTCAGAATGAGGTAAGAACCGTTATAATTATATGTTAATTAGGTGTTGTTTCGTCCAATTCTCAATATTCTTAAGCGCCAGTTAACAGAGCAGTAGATATCTAAATTGTAATTTATTCCAAAAATTTAAAAAACCGACAGATGTGTCGGTACTTTATTAATAACTTGGCTCGCGAAATATAAATAATGCTGAACAATCAACACAGCGTCATCGACAAATTAAAGTTTTATAAAGACTAGTTTCAGTCCCTAGAATGAGTCGAAGACCCAGTAGAAGACTTTATATACTATTTGGAGTAATACACCTCTAATCTTAAAAAGCGCATCCATATTAATTTGTTCCGAGTATTCTGGGTATTTTCTATTTATAATAAAAATATCTATGTTATTTATTAAATTGTATTAAGTATATCGTCAGTCATCCATCACATCACACAAGCTCTGCTTAGATTGGGGCTAGATGATGCTGTGTAGATTGTCCTTAATTAAGAATTTATTTATATTCGTAACAATCAGTCAAATTACTTTCACTCACCACGTCACCTTTCCCTCCACAGTTCGCATGCAAACTAATCGCCATGTCACTCCACTACTGGTGGTTGTCGGCACTCGCATGGATGGCCTGCGACGCGTACCAACTGCGTCGTCTCGTCAGAGAACTCCGAGATGTGAACCACGCAGGCCTATGCGCGCATCTAGCGTTCGCGTACGCAGCGCCCGCAGTGTTACTGGCACTTGCAGCCAGCCATCATCAGCATCAGTATGGAAACGCACTGTTGTGAGTATCGGACACCCTTCTATCTCATAACCACGCAGGACTCAGAAGGTGTCATTATCTTAGACCCTAAAAGGTTTATTACAAGTAGGTATGTACGTAATCAGAGAGCAAACTAGCCTTACTACACCGAACAGGAAATAGAATGTAAGTTTCTACTTTATAAACTCATCTCTGTGAATAAATATATTTTATTATTATTATTATAATTCGTTCCAGTTGCTGGGTGAGCTGCCACGAGCCGGTAGTGTGGTGGGTGGTGGTCCCGGCCGCCCTGTACGCGGGCGCTGCCTTCGTGTTCCTGGCGGGCGCCACGCGGGCCGCCTTTACTGTCAGGGACCACGTTACTGGCTTCGGGAATCTCAGGTGAGAGCTCACAGGAAGTGATGATGATGATTCTTTGTTAATGGTAACTGTGTCTGGTTGGACACTTTTCTGCCAGTGTCAAGTAATGGAAAATAATTGTAAAATAAATGATTTATCAAATAAATGAGATGAGATGTTGGAGTCCCCCTTACACCCCTGACAGGAAGTGATGCACGAGTCAATCAAATGATGTGCCATGTCGTTGACGCGGTGAAATCGACGTTGTCATGTTTATGAGGCTATAGAGCAGTGTTTTTCAATCTTTTTGTATACGCGACCCCTTTACAGGATGAAAAATTATCACGACCCACTTAAGACATATACAGACAAAACTTTATTCATTTAAATTAGTATGTTTACGATTTTCTCTGCAAAACATTATATTTGATTCTTTTCCGTGTGTTCAGAAGACTGTTGATGATAATGCAACAACCCAATCACTTGTTACAAAGGCTCACATTCCTTCTATGATACAGAGCTTATATTATTTGCAAGAGAAATTATTAACATACTTTCCAGACTTGCACTCTGAAGCTGACAATGGGCGTACGTGGATTTTGGTCCCTTTCTTGGATAAGTCAATAGAATTGGCAGATCTCGCTATAAATCTGAAGGAAAAACTTGTAGATTTAGCTTCTGACGGCAACAATAATATCCAGAGCTGGCAAGGGAAGCTCTAAAATCATTATTACCATTTGCCACCTCATACTTGTGCGAACTAACTTTCTCCTCAATGGTGGACATTAAAACTAAAAAGAGAAACAGACTACTACTAGAAAATTATTTAATCATAAACTTTTCTAAAATAGCACCACGCTTTGAGAATGTTTTGAAAAATAAACAAGCACATCCTTCTCACTGATATTGTATTTTTATTGTAGTGTAGAACCATGTCCTTTCTCTTTTGCGGTCGATCACCCGAATAAGGCTTCGCGACCCCCTTAGGAAGGCTTCGCGACCCCCCTAGGGGTCGCGACCCACAGATTGAAAAACACTGCTATAGAGTGTGATGGCTGAACTAGACGCTAGACTTTCATGAGGTTTATGCAGACGTCCGCAGCTACGGCCGT
The DNA here is from genome assembly GCA_943735965.1 of Eupithecia abbreviata. NCBI lineage: Eukaryota > Metazoa > Arthropoda > Insecta > Lepidoptera > Geometridae > Eupithecia > Eupithecia abbreviata. The sequence continues at coordinate 7,806,420 of OX030979.1, read as the reverse complement.
CAGCGTGCGTGATTCGCCTATAAAATTTTAATGTATAAAATTGATTATGATGACTGATCTCTCGTATTATGACATGCCTTTCATATTGTGACCTTTGTATCATGTGCTGCAGTGTCGAATAAATGTATTTATCTATCTATCTAACTTTGCAGAATGCTGCTAGCTGTCAGCATAGTCTGCCTACCGCTACTCTGCGTGTGCTGGGCCAGCGCGCTCCTGCTGGGCAGTGAGGCGGGCGACCGACGCGGCCTACTGAGCACGGTGCTGGCCTGCGCAGTCGCCTTGCATGCCGCTGCCGCCGCCTGCGGATATATCGCCTTCAACGTGCGCGTCAGAGACAATCTGCGGAGGTAAGGTTACAACGACTTGTGCTTCCACTTTTATGGCGATGTCTTAGGCTAGTTTTAGGGGGATATTTACCGCCAATTAAGAGACCATCTACCGCCACTTTAGAAACGTGTACGCAAGTGAGGATATTGCCTTCAACATGCGCGTCAGAGACAAGCGGAGGTTAGAGACATTTATTTTACGGCGACATCTACTGCCACTTTTATGGCGACATCTAACTTTTATGGGGATATTTACCGCCAATTAAGAGACCATATACCGCCACTTGAGAGACTATCTATGCAGGTAAGGCTTATTTATTTTATCGTGACATCTATCGCCATTTAGAGTTTAGTCAACCCTTGTTTGGCTTATTTCTTTGGGGCTACATCGATCGCCCCGTATAAACTATACCAAATAATCAACTATAAAGAGAAATAAGGGTGCAACATTTATGGTTCCGTCACTATAACTCCGTAACTTAAGGACACGTGATAAAAGACACAGATTAACTTTAAATACGAGAAGCCCTTAAGTTGTTATAACTCTTGACGCATTCTTTTACAGAACTGCACTACGCTGCCTCGGAAAGAAAGTGCCTTTAGCTGACACGTCAGTAATCATAAGCAGCAGTGCTCAAAATATCTCACAAATTAACAGGTAACATAAACTTTATCTGATCGTTCTGAATCATATTGAGTTTCTTCGTAATTTTAACTTTATTCTGATGATTCCTAGGTCGGCATTAGCATACCATAGTAGCACGGAGCCAGGAAGACAGATGCGCAACATTGGAATATCAGCTTCCTCCACAACGTCGAGATCTACTAATAAGACCAGCTCTAGTCCTTACAGGTGAGAAAGTTTTTTCTTTCTGTGAATACTTCTATGTAACACAGCTGAGTAGACTACTCTATCGTGCCAACCTTGGCGGTAAAGTGTTAGCACACAACATCTAATTCCTTTACAATGTTGTCTGAAAGACCGTAGGACAGACGGTTATCCTCGAACCACATAACTCTGTAACATATAGTCATCTACAATAGTTCTAATACCTAGCCCAAGAACTGTTATTTGCAGCAAGTGTGTGAAATCATTACCATTTTTTATTTGTTTCCTTCACTAGCCGGAGCGACGGTCAACTTCGTCACACGAGCACATCAACGTCTAACTACAACACGAGCGCCAGCGACATGCCTGCGTATCTCAGAGGTTTCGACTCTTCACTGCACACGAGGAAGGATGGTGAGCTCTAGATATAGTAGCTGTAGAGATATCATTGTGAGGAAATTTTTCATGGCTAAAGAAGCTAGCAAAGTATAGTCGATTATTGCTAATAATGCTTATCGAATATTGGCAACGTTATGATTTAGTTGATTTTGGTACAAGTTTTAGATTCCACGTTTTTATTTTTTTCAGCGCTTTAAAGTAGATTAGGTTACCTACTCACTACACTACATACACATGAGTTTGGCGCTGTTGATACTTTGTTACCAAGCACAGTGCCTGATGGAGGGTGCGTTTTCTGTCGACCGAAGATGTGCTTTGCTACCTAGCTAAGTTAAAGCGGTGAAAACTCCCTACCAATAGGACCTTAGTGAACTTCAAATCATACGCCACGCACCACTAGGGTAATTTTCCAGTAGAGACGTGCTCCGTCCTAAGCGTAATAATGTGTCAAACTACTTATTCGAATAGGATCATCACTCTATTGGTTTGGTTTGATTGACGCAGATAACCGCCCCAGTTACGTAAGCAAAGGACTCGCCCAGTGCGATTCAGCTCGCCGAGTCAGCTCTTGCTATATGCGCACTGCTGGGGGTAAACACATAGAGCGAGAATTCATGACTCGATGACTCTCCCGAAAAGCTCTCACGCTTACCCTATAGTACAGACACAGCATCACTCGCATTGCATACTGAACCCACGCTTTGCACAGACGAGCGCCGACGCCGTAAGGCCGCAGCAGTAACATCACCAGAGGAACAAGCGACGGAGGCGACGGACAGCGAGAGCGACGGCAGCCAGCGCAGCCTCGACCTCGCCTCCAGCCACTCCTCCGACGATGATGACACCTCGCGCCATCCGCCTTCCACCAACCGTGAGTACCTACCTAGTCTACTCTCAAATTACAGACTGCACAGCCACAGACTGCACAACCACAGACTTCGCAACCACAGTCTACACAGACAATTCCTTATTTTTTGGTCTATTTCTGTTGATAGACCCTACTAAGTCAATAAATCTTTATAGATCAAGGTCTTACCCTACCTAAGTTAAAGATGGACTTAATTATTACAATACAAGCTTTTATTTATCGAGATTTTGTTTGATTCTAGGCGGTGGGCAGAACGGCAGCAGCAGTGGCTACCTGCCCAATATAACCGAAGGTGCCCCGTTAGGGCTACCTCCAAGATGGCCACCTCATATCAGGGAAGGTAAGACAACCTCTGTGCTTACATTGTAAAAGCAAATTAAGACATTCTTCATCTTCATTCTTGCTGAATTTGCGTTATTAATGACTCATTTAGAGCAGGATATATAGTATAGTACTGTATTTTATTTTCCGTTCATAGTTATAACTATTTCCGTTAATAGTTTCGCTATTTCTGCTTCTAATCTAACATCTCATTCTTCAGAATCAAATCGCCCAGAAATGGGCAGATGGTCCCAGGAAACGGGCTCAGACAACGAAGGCAACACCGGCATGGCGTCGCCTTCGCCCAACCCACTGCCCAACCCTGACCTCACCTCGGATGTCTACCATCTGAGGCATCGCATGAAACCATCCATACTCGAAAATGTTCATGATACATACGTCGCTAGTGTCGATGCGTCTAGGCTGCCTTTGGATAATAGGTGAGTTTTTGAGAGGGCAACACCGGCATGGCGTAGATATATTGATCGTACAGGCTACGCCAGATGCAATCTATAGAACTATTTTAGAAAGGTAAAGTTCTTAGTTTGATTAGGTTGTAACTTTGCGTGTTCCTGTGACACGATTGATATAATTTAGATTTTTATCCAAGTTATCAAATATAATTTCTCTGTGTATATTTTTTGAAATTGTGTGATTTTTTTTGGGTAACGCTTGGGAAAACTTATATTTGAGTGGAGACCACGACTCGGTAAACGTAGTGAAGGACTCCCTCCGACCAGATGGGATGACGACCTGCGAAAGACTGCAGATAGATGCATTTGCGTGAAATAAACGAATATTTATTTATTTTTACAGATACGGAATGATGGAAGACGAGCTCATGTACGGAGTCCTACCCACCGATACAGAAAAACAAATCCCTTACGACCCCAACTACCCAATCTCACCCACAATGTACCGCCTACCAGGAAACCCTTACGGCTCCAAAACCTACCTCTCAAGCAGAACATCTGACTACGGCTATAGCCCCACCAAATACCTCAACGATAACTACGGATCGAGGGATTTCCGTGACGGAGTAACCACTAGGGAGCACGATGGATACCCTCCGAGGGATTTTAGGGATTCAGGCATTGCTACAATGCTGAAGAACGATTATCAGAGGAAGATGGAGAGTTATGGAGAATACAATGATCGGATGTCAGAGGGGTCCGAGAAGCATCATGATAAATACCTATTCCCCTATACGGGTAAGATTGTTTAAATGCAAGCGTTTTTGTGTGTTGAGAGTTCAAAATCACCCTGTTTGTTCCAAATTAAATTTTCTATATTAAATTAGAAACCCTGTAAATAAGCTAGACTCCCAGTTTCCTACTAAAGTAGTATCGTAATTGGAAATGGTCGTAATTGGCCGCAAGACCTTCTGAAATTCATTGCTCAAAAAAAACCTGTTTAGACGTTATGCACTAAGGCACCTCAGTAGTGACATCTAGCTAAATTCTGTTGTAAAAAAGTGTGTTCAATTTATTTTCCCCTGCTTTTGTCCATATGCTTAAAGTATTATTTTGCTTGCTTTAGCCGAGGAGGACCACTCTAATACTCGAGGCCGCCAGTCGCCGAGGCTTAGTGCGGAACTGAGGCATGGACCAGGTAAACACTCTTATTTAGCTTGTTTTAATTTTTTGCATTCACTTGTTTAATGCTGGAAATGTGTGCTGTATATCCAGTGGTTTAACTACAGAGGGTGGCAAGTCGGCCAAATGCTACGGGACCCCGGGTCAGAGGAGAATCCTAACCAAGTAAAAAAAATAGTTTTGTTTGTAATTCAACTTTTTTTTAAATAAATTAAAAACAAAACTATTTTTTTGTAGTTGGGATTCGGTTCTAACCGCAAGCCCCTTCCGGCTTGCTTGCTTGGGGGCCCGTTATAATATAAAAAATACTATTACTGTTGGTTCAGCTTCATATAGTGGCGGCATCCGATGAATTTGCCACGAGCCTCGAACGGTATAGTTACGCCACTACGTTTGCCAGACGGGTTACAGTGGACGAAGATCGCCTCTGATTGGTTCCCGGACGGACGACGGCCACGTGCAAGGCCGGCGGAGATGGCGGGATGAGCTCGACCTGTTCAATAAAGAGTGGGCCCTCGTTGATCAGAACCGAGATGAGAAAGAGGGGAGGGAGGCCTTTGCCCTACAGTGGGACACTCTGAGCTAATATAATAATTGGTTGCTGTGTTACTGATAGAAGAGAAGTCCTTCTTGCTGTTACCTTGTTGTTTTCAGTTATTGTTATGTTTTCAGTAATAAATCTCTTTGTAGACATAAAATTTTCTTGGTTTTTAAATCGGAGTATAAGTACTACCAACTACTTAAACTAAGAGATCTTTATATCTGGCACGTTTAAAGAATTAGGCTAATTAATATTTATTATTTAATAGGTGAAGCTCAACAGCCAATGGGGGCGCCACTAGCGAGTATGGGTGAAACGAGCGAGTAAGTTTCAACATTTAAATATATGATTAGGTACATTTAATATTTCTTTTAATTAATGTTTAGGTACTTTAATGCATGTTTATTATTCTTAATATTGTAAAATTCTGATTCAGGATGCTTTAAAAAGCCCGCTAAAATCGCTAAATACACCAAAATATTTTGTATCTTCTGTCTATTTTTTTAATATAGATTCGTGGTACTTCCATTGGTACCTTGCTAGAGTTCGTTTCTTAAAGCATCCTATTCCATTCAAGTACATCTTCATTTCCATAATAATTGTCTGTAGATGGTGGCGGTTGTATGAGAAACACTCATTGTAATCATCTTTTGCTTTGCTAACCGGTGCGGTGTTGCTGACTTGCCAACATCTTCAACCATTAGGGAGGAGGTATGATCTTTTACCATTTTCTGTAGCTTACTGATATTTATAACCTTTTCAATATTAAATAATAATTATGATTAAAGGCCTTATAGTCACCGGCCGCTTGAGCCTAGCTTCGCGGTCGGTGATCTACCGTTTTAATATATTTTTACTGTAGAATAGTTACATAATATTTTATTGTATTTTTTTTATATTAAAAAATGATTTTTTTAACGAGAATTAAAATATATGAATATGATCAATATGGGAATATATACCAATTAATTAATAATATTACATTTTAATAATTAATTGGCAGATAGGTTACTTGTCGTAAATAAGGGTCAAGCAAGACACACTGGATTTTTGTATCATTATAGATGTGAAATGTTTACCTTACATTGTCGAGACAGGGTTGAATATCCTATCAGTTTAAAAAAAAATCCTTTAAATGTGCCTTAGCCTTAAGTGGAAGTAGTATAAGTTATGCCGTTGTATATCTTTTGAGGTCACATTTTGTACTGGCAGTTAGGTAGTAATGCCGTAGAAACATTGGTGTAAATTCAGATGTCGCCAAAACTACAAGCACGAAAAATCTAAAATCTGAATCATGCCACCCTTTTACTCCGAGCATTATGAAAGTGTGAAAAACAGGGACCACAATATTTTTAGTGCTTTTTGTAATGGTTTTGTTTAGTTTTAGCGACATCTTAATTCTCCACTAGGTACCTATATGAGGCATTCCTCGTAGCGCACCCAAATGAAGCCTAAGTACTTCTGTGTTGTAAAATACCATTAAAACTCTTGACATCCTAATAAAAAAGAAACTCTTGCTTCTACACCAACAATTTCATAAATCTATCCATATAACGTTATGTGGATAGAAGAAATTACTTTCTTTGAACACTCATCAATCCTAAATTCATTTAATGATTATCATATCTCTGTAAAAACAGAAAACATCATAAGGTACAACATTTTATGATCCCACAAGTAAAATAAAATTAAATCTCCTAATATATTATTTTTTTATTTCAGGAAATCTACTACTGAAGACGATGCAGAAACAAGAGTATGACATTTAGAATAGGTACAAGATTTCCAATGAATCTCATAGTAAACTATTTTAGTTTTAATTTTATAAGTAATTTTTATTTCTGCAAAGACTGTAAGAAATCAGTACCCACTGCCATAGTATAGCGTTTATGTGCTTTAAGAATGAATTTTATTATTGAAATTATTAAAATTTGTTTGTAGGTATTAGAAAAGTGCCTGTTCAATATATGTACCTAAATATGTTAAAAGTAACTGAGTTCAAGTGTAAGAGATTGCATTAAAACTATGATTGAACATTGAAATTCGGGAGTCGTGCAAAATTTGTTTCATAGAATGGAAATAGCAAGTAAAATCCAAAGTCAAGTGTGTAAATAAATACTCAATACATTTTTAAGTTAGATAAATAAAATAAGATAAATTACAACAATTTCATCTGTACATTTTGGTTAAGAGTAGGCGCATTGGCTTTCTTAATCAAGCGTATTGTACTGTACATTCCAATAATTTATTTTTATTAATGTTAATAATGAGGTAGGTAGGTAGGTACCCACTTAGCTCAGCTCGTAACTTCTAGAATATAGGTATTTATTTTCGTGAATTAAAGTTGGTACATTTCAACATAAGCGCCCCTAGTGGATATAATTAGAATCTCAATAGGGCTCTCTCGGTAGGTAACACACTAGTAACGCAAAAGCATTTATAGTGTGTTGTATGTATTTTGGCTTTGGATTTCAATATTTTCGTTGTTTATGACGCCAAAAATGGGTGTTTAAAAGTACGCACTCGAAAATATATCTGTTATTTGGTAGGTACGTCTTTTTTTATATATTCTTGCAATTTAAATTATTGACACTTACTTAGTAGGTACTTAGCAAATGTGTCACAAAGCAAAATTAAAAGGGCTGGCCTGTGCGTCCTAGATTCGTTTTGTACGCTGGTATTTTTATATAGAGATGATTCTATAGATATCTAAGTAACTTTGTTTTATTTTATAAAAGTGATGGTTTAATAGCATTATGGATTGTGTATAGAGTGTGTGTGCGTTTTGAGCGTTAAACGAAGATTCCACCTATTTTGTAAATAAATATTTTTTACACTTTTATTATTGTGTTGTAGATCCTGAAAGAAAGCTTTATTTAGATGTTCTTTAGTGTCAGATTGCCATAATAAAAGTAAATTAAGTCTAGGAGCCATCGTTAAAACAAGAAATAGATAAATGCTCAACAATAGAAAACATGCTAATGAGACGTTAATTATGAAAATTAAGACAGGTCGTTATCATTAGGTACTGAGAAAAACATAATTCTGCTCAACTTTCGGCGTGAATGTACGAGCAGTCATTGTAGCAGCTTACATTGTACAACACATTTAGAACTGTATTTTGCATCAGACAAGGTATATTTTTGAAAGGACCTCAGATTGTTTTAACGAGAATAAAGAATTTTATTGCTATTTTTGTCTTATTATTTCCAGTCATCTCCCGTCGTTACTTTCCCTAGTTTAAGTGGGAAGGTTTCTTGCCTACTCCTATTATTACCTATGAGATAGGTAATACCTAAAAAGGCTTAGATTTGTGGCAGTAGGTACCTACCTAATCAAGATATTTTGTAGGTAGATAGTTGCTGCAGGGTAAGTATAAAAGCCTAGTCCACCTGTGACACCCACACTTACTCTTCGTCCTACGCACGCTTGACCTGACCATCTCGCATACGGTGGATGGTCAACCTCTTTCTTAGGCGTAGAGCGCGTCCATCTTGTCAAGTGCCCTGCCCATATCCACTTAAGTCAACTAAGTAGGTACCTTTATCTCGGCCCTCTATAACACAAGCTCTGCTTAGCTTGAGGCTGGATAATGCTGTATGATTTGTCCACTGTCCAGCACAAGTTATTTATTTAGATAGTAGTATTATAAGCATTTTTAGACCTAACACTTTTATCGCCTATCACGCTCATTCCTGTCCGCGCCGCCCCGTCGTCGTCCCGCCGCCACTGCCAGTCTGGATCGCATTGCGCCGAGGCTGGCAGTGAATGTTGATTAATATTATGAAGGTTAAGTTTTACCATTGAATTTAGTAATTTTAACTAAAAAAAACAAAAAGTTATTATAATTAAGTTACCTAATTTGCTTAATTCCTATGAAGATCAGATGAAAATCTGTCAGGTGATATAATGATATCTAACAGATACCTACTGATAATTTTTCACTGGCAATATCTTAGACAAATATTTGCTTATCACATGTTAGGTCATGCCTTTTCAATCAATGCCAAGGCATCTACAGATTTAGTTTTTCACAGGGTCTACTTTATATTGTTATTGAAAATAAAAACACATAATATAACTTTTATCTATTTATTCATCAACATACATAATATCTACATTTGCACAATTAAAGTATATTTTAACTTCAGTAAACTTACATCAGTAAATGGTAGTTAATGACTGATGTAATACTTTCTTCAATATTTTGTTCAAAATTTTTATATATTTCACAATGTGCCTACTTGATATTTCACACATTTACTTGGATAATCAATTTAATTCAACACCTAATGTTTATGTGATCATGGTCACTAGTATTTCTTAAATAATTTAATAAGTAAAGGAAAGCAAACAATATTTACAAATTGGAAGTTGATTCTACATTACAAATAAATAAAAAACATTTTTTAAAACTTTGCTGTAGAAGATTTCAAGCATAAAAATAAGATTGGTTTAACTTATCTTTATAACTAATAATCATGTTTTGTACAAATATGAGTTGATTTACGATACAAATGCTATAGATGGGTAAGAATAAATGTTGTCTTAGACACAATTCTAGAAAGTTTGCAACTCTTAAATGTATGTATGTACAGGATGATGATGTGACATACCAATCTATATAAGTTTTTACTAACTTGAATTGGGTTCATGGAATGTTTAAGCCTTTAACAACATGACTGGATACGAAATCGAATACCTACAAGGTGGACTGCAAGTGAAACTTTGTCTAAAGCTTTTTTTATTCTGATTTGCACCTAGCCAACTAATCATTAGGATACTGTAATAACTGTTTTACACAACACAATCTCTAACGGTTAAAAAGATGTCAAAAACACTCCAATATTCCAAACCTGTGTGCAAATATCTGAATCCTCAGCAATTGCAGTTTTTAGTTTGGTATCTCGCTTTTTCACATTTACGGATACAGACTACAAGATCATAAGTGCATTATGATCATGCTAAGGATCAAATACTTCCTAATCACAACATTATGACTAAATATAGTTTTATACATTAAATAGGTCAACAAAGTGTAAGCGATAGAAATATTCATAAGACCAATAATGCAGTAGATAATCTTGAAGCTTACACACTCCTCTGATATAGATCACATTCAACAACTGGACTTTTGTGTTATAGGGTCAAGGTAAGCTGGAATCCAGTGATGTTGTACACTGAAAATAAAACCAAAATTTAATTTTAAAACATTAATTTATTACAAAAACAAACTTTAAATTATTAGGGCTTACAGTATAACATTTTAAAAACTGACATGGTTCATTGAAGAGTTATACATAGAACATAAAATATAGCTGGCTGAAAACAAATAAATGTGTACTATGTTGAAAATATGAATCATTATTAATCGCATCACACAGCACCAAGGTAAAATGCTATCAAAATGAATAGTGCAACATAAACTTACAATACTTACACTTATATTCAAGTTTTTCATTTTCATAAATTACTGATTTCCCATCTTCACTCTTGACGTCATGTAAATTCCAACAATAAGTCCGAATAGACCGATGGCAGATCCAAAAATCTCAACGATAAGGATTTTGACGAACAGGGCAGCATTGGCGGCATCAGCAAGGGCAGCACCCGAGCCAACAATTCCGACAGCCATACCACAAAACAAGTTGACGAGCCCTACGGCCAGGCCCGCGCCGAACATCACGTAGCCCGCCATCCAGTTCTGCTGCTTGATCGAGATGATCGTCACCGGCTCAGTGTACTTCTCCAGCATACCCGACAGCACGATGGCAGTGATTAGTCCGTAGATGGCGACAGCTTCACAGAAGATGACGGATATCAAATTCTTGGTCTTGATTCTGGGCGCTTTGACGCCTCCGCCGACTATGCTCGTGCCCGTCGTATGGATGCCCATGGCTGCGCCCACCACGGAGAAGGAGACGGCGAAGGCAATCCCCAGTGTTCCCCACATGTAGGGGGATGTATTCTCGAGGAACCATCCGAAACTTATCTGCTCACCCTTCCCGTTCAGTAAGTAGTACAGCGAGAATATTGGGATGGCGCACCCCACCAGGAGCACGAACAGATAACTGAGGAAGTATCTCATCTTGAGATATTTTGTTGAGCAAATTGATGCTGAATTACCCGTTTATCCCGATGGGGACGGCCTTTTTTCGCCCAATTTTTGCCTTGACAAGAAAACTCAAAACGAAGAGGTCTTGTGATCACAAGATGTCATAGACAATAAATTTATTTATTGCCAGAAAGAAAAAAATAAGTGTCAAAATTCATTTTGTCAAAACTTTTCATAGATAATGGGGCTAGGTAATGGTGTGTGAATTGTCCAGCATTATATATTATATATTTACGTAGCACTTTTTTCTAACGTTTAATTTTCTCTCAGTTCCATGCTTTTAGATCGTACATGGTCCATGAGTATTGGCGATTCTCGGAGGCAACCGTTTAAGCAACCCATACTCATCCATCGTGTATCACTGTTCAATGTATCATTGTCAAATAAACTGGATGACTAATTTTCTAATTTGAAAGCATTTTGAAAGATCCAATACACTAAAAAAAAATAGCAACACCGTTATTTGATAAAAATTTGGACACTAGTTTCTGCTCGCGACCTCGCACGCATTGTTTCTATGAATAGCTAGGTAGAAACTGAAATTTCGTTGATTCAAAATTAAATTTTGTTTATTAAGTTTAAATTAAACTTGACACTTGAAACTTGTTTTATTTTAGGTCAACCTACACCTATGAAAAATTTTAGCCCGATCTGATGATGTAGAGAATTTATGTAAGAAGTAATCTAAACATAAAAAAAATTGATATTAGTTTGATTTCATTAATTTGAACACAACTTTATATTAAAGGAATCTTGGACATTGAAACTTGACGAATGGATCTGGCAAAGAAAGTTGATCAATCTCTTCTACTCAAAGCAACCAACATGCAACCAAAGCTCCATCTATCTTCTATTTCAATTTTAGAAGAACCAAAAACTGGTTCATTCTATCAATGTCATTTTTGTTTGATGTGTCAGAATAGCAAAATAATTCTATTAAAAATATTTAGGCACCTACAACACAACAAAATCTAATTTTTACAAAATGTGAGTCAACGAAGTATGTAGTCATATTTGAGTGATGTGTACTCTTTTCCATTTAATAACTAGCGCGACGAAGTAAAGCTAGCATTGCGCTATTACGAGAATACAATTTTAGATCAACTATGGTGGACCGTGAAGTAAACAACAAAAATGTTTACTGCCTACGCCAAGATCATCGTTCGATACTCTTACCTAGTTCTGTTTGCAGTAAGTGTGATTTCAACCGTTCTCACCGTAATCCCTTTGGTATGCCGTGATTTGCCGTCATTCTCAGACCCGATAGTTGGGTTTGAGACTCGTGGAACCACCCTAGCGCATCGCTTCGTAGCATGGCAAAACCTCATCGATGAAACACGGCCATCTCGCAGGCTGGCCGTAAATCCAAAAGAAATAGAAGATCAAATCCGCATGAACCAAACCTACTATAACAGGACACGGCAAGATAGACCCAGATCAGGCCGTAAACATCCCAAAAACAATGGTCATCACAAAAAGAAAAATAAACAGAACAGCACTGGATTCGAACAGACCTGGTCAAACTCTACAGAATCAAACATATCAACTGGCCATGTTCATTGGGGCTTCGGCAATAATGTGAGACATTTTGAAGATGAAAATGAAGCATTTCTAAAAAATCACACTAGGAGACAATGGCTGTCCCTAATCGATATGCAACTAAGACCTAATTTATCAATCCACCACAACTATGCAGCAGGAAAATGTGGGCCACCCATATCAGACTATGCTCATTTAGTCATAACTACTACTGACAACACAACATTACTATCATTTGAAAATATCCAAAAGCAATGTAAATTTCAATCTCAACTTGTAGAACTTGGAGGTGCAGAATATTACAAAATATGTCAACGGTCAGCTCATGCGGAGGATTTGTGTTGCCCCCTGTGGAGTGTGCCAAACTACATAGCTTTAATAGCTGGAAAGGATTCATGTGAAGCTCTAAATAAACGAGATGTGGAAAATACACTTGTTATTTTGAAGAAATGTGCTGGTTACTTCCATAACTTCACGCTGATGGCTTCATGTGAGTTGAATCAATGCAAGGTCCCAAAGTTCTGCTCTCAGTATGATGCTGTTTATAATTTACTTTTTTATCTCATTGATTCAAAAGCTTTCTCACCACCTGAATTGTCACAAACCTTTGTAGAGAATGTAATGTTGTTTCTGCCTCTAGCCAGCAGCAGTACTGTAATGCAATATTATATCAAACTGCAGACTTCCAACCTGACCTTTGACTCATTGATTATACCTGCTATAGATTTTGGGCTGAAAAATGCACTATTTGATTTGTGGATAATCCAAGATACTTGGCTAATAGGGCTAGGTGGTATTTTTGTTTTTGTAGGAGTATGGGTTTATACAAAATCTGTCACTCTAACAATTTTGCTATTCCTTGCGATCTCATACTCTCTCGGTGTTGCCTATTTTTTATACATTTATGTTTATAATTTGAACTTTTTTCCTTTCATGAATTTACTTGTGATAGTTGTAGTCATAGGAATAGGAGCTGATGATGCATTTCTTTATGTAAAAGTGTGGAAAATGGTAAGTAAGCAACTAATAAGAGATAATGTAATTAATGAAGACAATGATTTATCTGATATATACAATGTATCCAGTGCTGGTGAGACCATTCTCATCCAGATTTTGGAGGAAACTATCAAGCATTCAGTATTAACTATGTTCATAACTACCTTGACTACTGCTGTAGCGTTTTTTGCTTCGTATGTCAGCTATATTCCAGCCATAAACTGTTTCAGCATTTTTGCTGGCACAGCTGTTCTAGTCAACTTTTTTCTAATGATAAGTTTTTTGCCTGTATCAGTATATATTATTAATGTTAAAATGTGTTCAAATCAAAAAAATATATTTCAATCAACACACAAAGATGTGAGTAAACTTTGGAATAACTTAAGAGCTAATATGAGTAGATTTATTATAACTTGCATTACAAAATTGCACTTAGTGTTTGTTACAGTATTTGGTGCTATTGGAATAGGCAGTATTGTTGTAGTATTTTATTTACCAGGGTTGCAGCTTCCAGACTCTAGAGAATTTCAGCTTTTTCAAACAACACATCCTTTCGAGCAATATGATATTCACTATAGAGACAGATTTCTATTTGAACGATTTGGAAAAGATATAGGAACTGGTATCAAAATGCCATTACGATGGATCTGGGGTATCCAAGCCATTGATAATGGAAATCACATGGATCCAGCTTCAACTGGTCAATTGATGTTTGATGAGACATTTTCAATATCAGACCCCAATTCGCAAGTTTGGTTGCTTCAGTTTTGTTCAAGAATCAAAGCTCAAGTTTTCTATCAGCAAACTTTAGGGCCCCTTCTACCAAATTGCTTCATTGAGAGCTTTAAAATGTTCATGAGCCGAAGATGTATCGATAACATCGCAAAGATAAATAGAACGCCATGCTGTGAAACATCGGTATTCCCATACAAAAAAGAGGTATTTGAAATTTGCATTATTAAAGCGATGGAGACGCTTTATGAAACCCCTAGGGAAATTTTCATGCCTGGTGTTGCAGGGCCTAAATTTCTTCGCAGCACTTCTCCACCTAGAGTCTCAGCTATAGTTATAGAGTTTGAGAGTGTTGTTCCATACTCAATGTCTTACAAAGTCATGCACAAATTCTTCCAAACTGTAGAGAATTGGACTCAAGAAGAGTTTAAAACTGCGCCAGAGGGTATGAAAAACGGGTGGTTCTTATCTGATCTGCAATTCTACGATTTACAGGGCACATTAGCAAGTGGTACTGTGATGGCTTTGTTACTGTCGGCTACGTTGGGATTCTTAGTCCTCATCCCGGCAACCTTGAGTTTCGTGGTTAGTGCTTGTGCGTTGTCGGCTATGGCGTTCTCTTGCACAGTTACTATAGCCATATTAGTTTTATGCGATTGGAAACTTAACGTGCTAGAAAGTGTAGCTATATCGACTTCAGCAGGATTAGCCGTGGATTTCAGTCTTCACTATGCTTTAAGCTACACGAATGCTAGTGGCACTAAAGCTTCTAGAGTAAAGTACGCGTTGACGGCGTCCGCAGGTCCCACGGCTGCCGCAGCTCTGACCACTGGCTTTGCCGGAATATTTCTATTGCGTTCGCATCTTCTTCCTTATTCCCAGATCGGAATATTTCTAGCCTTGATTATGGCAGTAAGTTGGACTTACGCGACATTTTTCCTTTGTTCGTTGCTTTTTCTCTTTGGGAAATCTTCTTCAAAAGAATCATCTCCAGAAAACATAAAGTCGGTATCCCGAGTAAGTTCTATATGTTCCGGTGTGCCAAATATGGAAAGTCATGAACTTGAGCATTTAGCTGACAGTAATCGTACGAATTTGACGCATTCTCAAAGTCCTTCTAGCGTTAGTGCTACTACTATGGTTCTGCATGAGCATGACGATTACGACAGTTGTAAAAAGAACCTTAAAACATGTAATTCTCATAATTTAGGAAATGACTGAATGTTTAGAATTACTTTATATAGGTAGAGTTTATTGCCTATCATTATAAAATATAATCGCCTCCAATATTAGTTAAGGAATATTTTTTGGGGGAATTCTACAGATGTCTTAAATGTCTTTATTAAAATAACTCACTTCTGTAAACCCTTTTGCGTGAGGTAGCATAAAATATTGACTACCGGTTCTGTATATTTAAGAGACAGCTATGTTTGTCACGAATTATCAAAATCTCTTTCGTCTCCCTTCTGATATCTATCTTTTTCCGTTACAGGCGAGACACAGTTGAATGAGTACAATATAAAATAAACTCGATTTAGCGCCTTAAACGAACTAAGCATCTCTATTTTATACATTGGTACTCATTACTATATTTTACATTACTTATTTTTACATTAAGCAGTATTATTTTGATCTGTAATTATTTTACGGCTATCTTATTAGATTGCATACTTTACAATTAAACCCTTGTGTATATATATATGTAGTTATAAGAGATATTTGTGAATGAAACAGTTAAGTTTGGACATCTATAAACAAAAAATGTGACAATAACTATTTCATAATATTCTCATAATCCAGATTTCCACAAAAATATAAGATCTTTATTCATTTGCTTTGCCATCTCATTAAAATATGCCAAAAAAACATTATCAGTAACTGAAAACCTACATATGAAATATGTATTAGGTGGTTTTGTAACATACCTTTAACTTAAACTAATTTTTGACTTGTCAATGCCAACAATGATGCATGTTACTTAATGTGGACACAATCACGAAACCGATACGTCTTCACTAGATCTATCTGTAAATCTTTCTTGCTTTCGATTTTATATGAGAAATGTTAGTATTATTGATGTACTTAGCTAAGCTAACTTTGAATATGACTTCTATGTGTTTAGACTAGAATGGTATGTTGTTTAAGCTTAAGATTAGTATCACATTATTACATAAGTAAAAACAGACTAGCACAATTTTCTGTGCTAAATATATTTTTGTTAAAAATTAAATGTCTGTATCTTGGAATATTTGTAAATATTAAATGGTTGTTAATCAAATCACACATGTTTTCAAAAAGCTCAATTAAAATGCCGGCCTAGTTATTTAAAAAGAACGTAATCTCATCTAGAGCACAGAGGTATGTTAGGTATACTACCACTATATTTTTTTAGTTCGCTTGGTCTGACTCTGAATCTGCCAATTTGTATGAAGATGGTTTATTTTTTACAATTATATTTAATTTTATTTACATAATACGGATCTACAATTTTTTTTAAATATGTAGATCCTTATTATGGTTTGCGCAATTGTTAAGAAAACTCAAATAATAGTGTAGGGTTCCATCAAATTGTGCTTTTAAAAGTGCTATAAACAACACAATCATGATTAGTAGGTATTAGATAATGTGACAAAAATAAATCAAATGTTTTTATTAAACCTGCCTTTAACTTGTTTTACTTAGATGAAGTTATGTATTTTTGAAATGTAGGTACCTACTTCCCTCCTTCCAGCCAGACAAAGCTAATCTCAGTACCAGTACACCTACTAATTGGCACTGGCATAGGAAGTGTTATTTTGCTCTGTATGTAGATAATGTACTTATAATGTAGAGAAAAATGTTCTCTTTATGAGTTTTCTTTCGTCTGGTAAAAAGAGCTCTGAAAAGTCTTGTTTCTGTAATCCTACTAATATTATAAACGCGAAAGTTTGTAAGTATGGATGGATGTTTGTTACTCTTTCACGTAAAAACTACTGAATGGATTTTAATGAAACTTCACAATAATATAGCTTATACATCAGAATAACACATAGGCTACAATTTATAAAGATATATTGTTTATTATCCAAAATATCTATCACCACGCGGGAAAAATCGCGGGGCGCAGCTAGTATTATATATAACTATAAATATTATTATTTAAAGAGATATGTACCGAGACGGGGCGCTCATTAAGGGAGGCCTATGTCCAGCAGTGGACTACTATAGGCTGTTGATGATGATGTATGTACCGAAATATAAAATTGCTGGGCTCGCCGGGATTAGGATTAAATTAAGCGCCACCTGAGTGGCGCTGGCGTTAACATGTACTGGATTTCCGGTTAACAAACAAAGGCACGTCAAGCCATTTTTATGCTCATGTCATGTGTAAATTAAATATTCTATGTCAGTGTCAAACACCGAACCCGACAACAACAAAATGAAACTGAGTTCGACTCGCAATAGTGTGATTTAGTGATTCTTTTGATTGTATTTCTTCTATACGTATCCTGTTTCTCTCGCTCAATTATAATATTACATTAATTATTGTTCAAAATGTTTTCCTCTAACCCGAATTATTCAAAACTGAAAACACACCTTCGCCTCGCAATAAATCGACTAAAGCTTTTGGAGAAGAAGAAAACTGAACTCGCGCTGAAAGCACGTAAAGAAATCGCAGATTATATAGCTGCTGGTAAAAGCGAAAGAGCTAAAATTCGTGTGGAACACATCATCAGGTCAGTACATCTTTATCAAAACATGCATGACAAAATCAACTTAGCCTTTAATAGGCTATGCCATCATAGCCCATTATCTAGGCAACAAACATGCAAGACATGAGTCATCAATTCCAATAAACTGTATAATGCCTTACTCCTCTATAAAAATATCAAACTTTCAGATTACCAAAAGGAATTTTCAAAGTCAGTAGACAAATGTTTTATTATACAATTGGGGTTTACGGTTTACCTTGTATCTGTTATAGGGAAGACTATATGGTTGAAGCTATGGAAATAGTGGAAATGTACTGTGACCTGATCCTTGCAAGGTTTGGACTTGTGACTCAGATGAAGGATCCCGATGAGGGGCTCAGTGAAGCTTTGTCTAGCTTGATATGGGTTGCACCAAGAATGCATACTGATATTCAGGTAATACCTTTATGAAAGTATTATTAGTCACCTCTGAAAATAGCTTAGTAAAATGTGACTAATATACTATAAATATTACTTAATGCCCTATCTGTCTAACTAGGGCATTAAGTAAATCTATATTTTGCTGTCTACCTAGTAAATCTGTACTTTACTGTTTATCTGTTAAATTATACTGGAATATATGGGAAAGAGGGCAGGGAGAGCTCTGGTCCACCTTGGGACTCAGAAAGTTGATTAGAATAAAGTTTAGCAGTTTTTTATTATTATTATTATATTAGCCCGGGGTGTCCCACTGCAGGGCAAAGGCCTCCCTCCCCTTCTTCCACTCATCTCGGTCCTCAGCAAGGAGAACCCACTCCTTATTGTATAGATCGAGCTCATCCCGCCATCTCCGCCTAGGCCTTCCTCGTGGCCGTTGTCCGTCCGGGACCCAGTCAGTGGCGATCTTCGCCCACTGCTGGTCTGACATACGCCACACATGTCCAGCCCAGTCCCACTTGAGTTTGGCGGCTTTTTGGGCAGCATCGGCTATTTGTGTTTTGGAGCGCAGTAACGTGTTTCTGACGCGGTCTGTAAGTCTGACTCCCAGGATACTGCGCTCCATAGCCCTCTGGCACACCCCGAGGCTGAACTTTTGGCTCTTCGTTAATGACCAGGTCTGTGCACCGTATGTGAGGATTGGGAGAGTGCACATGTCCATGAGTTTCCGTTTTAAGGACAGTGGTAGCGTGCCTTTCATTAGGTGTTTCATGGACCAATAGCTCTTCCAAGCGTTTTCCGTGCGTCGTGCAACTTCTTTATCTTGTCTCGCCTGGAAAGAGACTATTTGGCCCAAATACAGATACTCATTAACATGTTCAATCGTCACACCATCAATCTCGATTATCCTCTTTGTGCTATTGGTCATCACTTTAGTTTTCGCCATGTTCATTTTGAGGCCAACCTCGAGGCTTGCCCTGCTCAGTTGTTGGAGCATTATCCCAAGCTCTGTCGCTGAAGACGAGAAAAGAACTATGTCGTCGGCGAATCGGAGATTTGTCAATCTCTTATTGCCGACGACTATGCCTTTATCTTCCCATCTAGGTGTAAGGGTTTTAAATACTTCTTCCAACGTGCAATTAAAGAGCTTTGGGGATAACGGGTCACCCTGTTTGACACCTTTTAAGATTTTGAAGGACGGCCCACTGTTGTGAATTTTAATTGAAGCTGTGCTATTGTTGTAGATGTTTTGAATCAGTTGAATATATGTGGTTTGTATTTCTTGCTTTTTGAGTGAGTTAAAGATTGAAGAATGGGTTATGCTATCGAATGCTTTGGAGTAATCAACAAATGCAAGATATAATGGTTGTTTGAATTCTAAATGCTTTTCTATTAGCTGATTGAGGGAGTGGAGGTGGTTAGTGGTTGAAAGGCCGCGTCGGAATCCTGCCTGTTCTGGGGGTTGTTTAGAATCCAATTGCTCGCCAATTCGGTATTCAATTACTTTTATGAAGGCCTTGTAAAGATGAGAAACAAGACTGATGGGACGGTAATTTCCAATATCAAGCTTGTCTCCTTTCTTGTGCAATAAAGAAATATTTGAATGACAAAAATGTTTGGGGAATTGACCAGATTGTAGGATACCATTAAAAAGATTTGTGATGTGTGGAAGTAGGGCTCGTTCTCCAACTTTGATGGCTTCTGTTGTTATGCCATCGTCTCCGGGACTTCGGTTATACTTCAAGCCAGCTATTGCGCGATGAACTTCTAAACCAGTGATCGGTGGTATGTCGTCAGAGCATGAGTATGCTTGATTGAAGTTTTGGTGTAACGAGTCATCGGAATATAAGTTTGAGTAAAACTCAGTGCAGATTTGAATCACTTTGTCCCTGTCGCCTTGCCTTATACCATGCGAATCCCTAAGAGAAGTGATTGAAGATCTACCCGTTTCAAAGCCTCGCATTGCTGATCTTAGGGACCTATTCTTGTCCAGGGCCAAATGGACAGCTTTTACATTAAAGTGTCTTACGTCATTTCGAATGCTTCTCTTGACTATTTTATCTTTTTCTCTGTATTCTATAGAATTGGGCATTAACTTTCGTCTTTCTTCAATCAATGTAAGGGTGGAATTAGTTAACTTTTTCTCTTTGAGCTTTAAGGATTTGTTATTTAGGCTGGCTATCTTAATAGAATCTCTAATCTTCTTATATTGAGATTCCACTTCTTCACATTTCGCCATTTCTAATAAGCTAAAACTATTCTGTAATTGTAGATTAAATTGGTCTTTGTTAATGATTAACGACTGTTTATCTAGTTTATTTATTGAATCTCTTATGATTTTAAAGCGATGGATTTTCATGTTTAAATGTAATTTTGTTCTTAGAGGACGATGATCGGAGCTGAATTTGATGTCGTTGATTGTATGTACGTTTTTAACAATTTCTTTGGATGAGGAAAGGCAAAAATCTATTTCATTTTTCGTGAAACCATCTCTTGAAAACCAGGTCCAGCGGCGATGTGGTTTTTTGTAGAAGAAAGTGTTTGATAAGGAGAGGTTTTGACCAAAAGCAAATTGCAACAACCGTGTGCCTCGCTCGTTTCTGACTCCGAGTCCATAAGGGCCTTGTATGTTAGGGTTATCGGTGTTTACCCTTGGTCCAACTTTTGCGTTGAAGTCGCCAATTACCATTGTCCAGGTCCCTCTATGGTCATCGCAGGCTTTGTTTACGAGGTCGTAAAATTCTTCAATTTCGTCGTCGGGGTGAGCTGATGTGGGTGCATAAACTTAAACAATGGTCAAAATTTTCTTGTCTCCGACGCGGAATTTAAGGACTGCTACGCGATCTGAATATCCTGCGAATTCCAATATGTTGTGCTTCCATTTTTTAGAGACTAGGAATCCAACTCCGTACTCGCTGCCACAGCCATTATGATAGAAAATGGTGTTGTTTCTTTCAAATGTTTGCTCTCCGATGCGTCGAACTTCTGAAAGTCCGACGATGTCCCACTTAAGATGTTGTAGAGCATTCTCTAGTTCTACTAAACGTTCTTCTGTGCGAAGAGTAGAAACGTTATACGTTACGATGTTTAAGTTTTCGGTGTCCTTTGTTCGCGCTGAGTTTGTTTGACAGGGAAATCCCACCCGGAGATTCTTACCACCCCTAGCCCCAGGGCGCACTCGCCTACTGTCATCAGCTACGCGCCGGCTGGGGCACCCGGGCACTTGGGGCGTGGGCTTGTTTTGAGTGTTCATAAGGGGAAGGGTTTAGACAAATGGTTGTCCACCACGCTTGTCTATTGCGGGTTGGTGGAGGTGCGTTTTAGGGGTTTATTTGACTCCCAAGGTCGACGGAACCTCATCTGATCAGGATTTGAAAAGGAGTGTGGATATACCGCCATGATCGGTCGCCATAGCCTTGTTTGTTGTCCAGCAGGGGGCACCACGTGCAGGTAAGGTTGGCTGGGGCGTTAATAGATGTTAGTTACGCCCCTTACCCAGTTTTTTATTAATTCAACTAAAACATTTTCTTTGTTTCAGGAACTTAAAGTTATATCTGACCTCTTAACAGCAAAATATGGAAAAATCTATGCTGACATGTGCAGAAATGAAAGTGTAGATACAATAAGTGAGAAGTTGAGGCATAAACTGTCAGTACAGAGCCCTCCAAAAATACTTGTGGAGCGGTACCTCATAGAGATTGCCAAGAACTACAATGTTGAGTATACTCCAGATGAGCAAGTTATGAGGGAAGAGCAAGGTAAAGACCTGCATTAATACATTTAAATTACATAAGTAGATGCAAGCATTAGGAAATCTTTGAAATTTACAAGTACACACATTTTTAAGTTGTGCATGAGTTTTATGATTCTTTAATCAAAATCTTTTATAATTTCCTTTGTTTCTCCTCCAATGTGCCTTGACCCTGGGTATGCCTATATTGTCTGCTTAAAAAAAATATTGGCAATAAGAGATAGCATGAGACTACTTTGGCTACTTTATCAAAATATAAGCATTGTTTAAATTATTATTAATAATAATAATAGAAGCATTTTTTTCATCCATAGATTAAAACATATTTATACACGGAATTACATGTTTAATGAAATCTTTTACATAGTATAAAATAAAGTCACTTCGGTGTCTGTTCGCTTAGATCTTTTACTAAACTAATGCCACAGATTTAATGCAGTTTTCAACAATAGAGTGATTCAAGAGGAAGACAATAGATTCCCACGCGGGCGAAGCCGCAAGGCGCAGGTAGTATATATAATATATTGTTTAATTAAATAGTTATTTTTTGTTGTTAGGTCGTGATGCGTTGTTGATCGATATAGGCGGACCTCCCGCCCCACCTGGCTTCATCGGCTACCCCCCTCAGATGCCGAATCTACCCCCACCACCGAATGTTACGCCTTTTAATTATCCCACCGTAAGTTAACTTTTTGTCTCTATGTTCTATTTGTTTGTTATAAAAGCATATTATTCATAATTTAAAATAGATGTAAGGCTGACCACACATTGCCTATCTAGCGCTTTGCATCTCGTACCGCTCATTGGCTCAAGCAATGACACTGATGCTAAAGGACTTTAAAAACCACTTGATAGCTTACACGATACACGACGGAAGGCATTGCCTAATTAAGCGAATGTGCGTTCTGCCTAAGACCTAACTTCGCCTAGCCTTCTCATGTCTTGTATGTATAGTCTGTTATATTTTATCTGATTTCAGTCACCATCAGGAGGTAAAGCTGGAGGGTTTATAGCAACCCCACCAAGTCACTATGGGGCACCCATTCACCCAGTAGGGTACGGAGGCACCCCACAGGGTTATGGAGGTCCCAGTCAGGGGTACAACTTGCCGCCTGGTGTAGACTCCAAGAATCTGTCTAACAGTTTTTTGCAGGTAACTAAAAGTATAATGCATGTCATATTTCTGATAATATTGGGAACTAGACTAAACAGTTGTTAGCAGTGTTTTAGTTTAATTTGGATCATGGATTATAATAAATGTTTGCACCCTACAGTTCAAAGGCGCGTAGCAAACCTTCGCCGTGAAATAATAGCAGGGAAACCGCAACGCGAGTTCCGCTGCTCATAATTGCAACATATATCACTTTTCGAGTTGCGCAATATAAGTTGTCGAGTACCACAAGATACATGCTAAAAAAACACGGTATTGCAGCGAAATTGCGGACCGAACGCGGAGATGTAGCAAGCGTCCGAGCATATCAGCGGAATCGCGCGGGAAAGGGATAGAATCATAGTTCAATCGGCTAATAAACACAAATTGACTAACACAGAATATGAACAGCCGCGGAGATAATGACGATAGCGTTATTATATGTTTTATTTCACTTCATTCTTAATAATTACTCTTTGGTTTTGATTATTTTTACCATCTCCACAGATCTTTATTATATGTGTCAACAGATAGTTTCGCCTGTTTCATTTGTCGTACAAGGGAAAAGTCATAGCGAAACTACTGCGGTTTCGCAGCGGAGGTTTGCTACGGGCCAGAATGTTGCAAGCTAAGCATAATTTTGTAAATGTTATTTTTTGTCTATCAATATGTTTTCTTACTATAGTGGTAGTCAGTGCTCTCTTTGTTTGGAATGTAATATATGCTTGAAACACGTATTTCGTTTTGCAGGAAGAGATGAGCAATTTACCACCTGCTTACGACAGCATCCATCATGACTTGGTAATTACATTTCTTGCATGCTAAAATTATGCTAGTGTATTTTAGAAAGGAATGCAGTTTGAGTTTGTTGCACTAAAGTTGTTAGACACCTTAAATCATTCCACCCACACGTCACTTATAATGTGTGAGCTACCAGTCTCTTGAAAAGGCGTTGAGGTTGAGGACAACTAACGAAAGCGTTGGCTTGGCAGGATCCAACGCTTTTGTAGCTAAGCCCGGCAATGTCGTAGTATAATAAACAATACCAGTCAGGGAGCGTAGAGGTAGAGTACTTGTGATAGCATCCATCATGACTTGGTAATTATATTTCATGCATGCTAGAAATTCTAGTGTATCTTAGAAATGAATGCTGTTTGAGTTTCTTGGTTCATTACTAAAACTATCGTAAAATTAACAGACTCTTAGAACAAGAGAAATACTAGGTATCGAGTGTATCGTTTAAAAATAAATTTTATTCAAATTTTTCCGTGATATTGTTTACCTCACTGCCAAATTTCATTAAGATCCATTCATCTGTTTAGGTGTGAAAGACAGACAGCCGACAAGACGCGGTCGGCTAGTAATACATAATGAAATCTTTTTTCTTTGTCTCCCCATACCATACCACACAGTATGGGACTAAGTCCAGTCCTAATCATAACAATCTTATATTATTATGTACGCAAAGTTTTTGTAAGGCATTTTGTGAGTGGAAAATACATAAATGTCTTACTTATTATTATTCCATTACAGCCGAACTCCCCACCTCATGTGCCGATGGCGCCGACCCCCCAGCCCCGCACTCGCTCCTCACCCCCTGGCCACTTTCCCGAGCTGCCAGACTTACCATCAGTGCCTTCCGACCTGATCCTGCCGTCAGTGCCTAACACCCACTCAAACTCAGCAGGCACGCCCGGCAGTGCGAACGCACCGGACGAGATCGACTTTGAAGACCTTAACCGTAGGTTTGAAGAGCTTAAGAAGAAGAAGTAGGCTGCTGTGGATTGTTACTGACTTCAAATGTTATGAACATCTATTGAATATACTCTATTTATCTATTGATTATTTAAGAAAGTGTCTAGCTTTGTAAAAAGTCATAAAAAATCACAGCTTTTTGCCAATTCCTGTATTTTGACATACAATATCATTTTTTAGTTTAATTAATGCTTTAAAACGGATTTCTTCTAATTAGTTACTTTTGAGATATATATATTTCAAATCAAATAAAAACCATTTTCAACAAAAGAAAATCTAAGTGGATTATTTTCACAAGAGATAGGTATTACACGACTGCCTTCATGGCAGATCATATATGTGATACTGATAAAGTAATCTTTTCTGTTTTATGTTAAGTAATATTATAGGTTATGTAAGTAATAAAAGATTTATTTTATACAATTTATTAAATTTAATGAATTATTATTTTATCATTGCTGTTGTTAAGAAAGACATGCACTAATTTGCAAATTACAAGCAATTGTATGTACCCACTGTAAAATAAATGTAAATTATAATCAACACTTGTTTCTATGCCACAAATAAAACCAGCTTCGTTATGAACTATGAAACGGTATTATGTTTCCACTTTTCTTAAGGCAGTTAGTTGTACTAACATTTTGTTGATATTTATACTAAAATAAATATATAGGTAAGTATACCATTAAGATTATATTACTAACTTTGAATATTTATTCTAAGGTGGAAGTTTAAGTTCCAATAAAACACATTCAGTCAACATGGCAGTATCAGAAAATAAAACCAGCCTTATGAGAGTATTACATCTCCTTATACTCAAGCTAGACTAAACCCAAGCTAGCTTGAAGTTTTTTTAAAAATAGCAAAGCTTTTACATTATACTACTTATCTGCTCATAAAAGGCTCAATAATTGTCGGGAGCAAATAGTTATCTTTTTGAAGTTAGCGTCGTAGGTCGAAGATGTGCTATCTTTTTTCAGTTTGTTGTGAAGTTGACTGTTGGCGATGATTTTCGATTTAATTTCCAACTTATTTGGTGTCTCGGCTAGCAATGTGCCCAGGGCAATTAGAGCTCTGAAAAAATAGAGTCAGGTTAGTTATGTGGCATATACCCTGTAAAATAAGAGATATGAACGTACTAGTTGTGTCTTTTTCACTTCTTCCACTAGTGGACAAAAAATTGAAGTGAACAGTAAAATAATCTTATTTGATAATAATTTATAGTGTAAAGTATGACTTGTCTCTCTGTGCTCTCTCTCTTATCTAATAATCAGAATTTTCTAGAAACCCGGCTCACTTCCACTCTCAGTACCTATTGCCACGCCGTGCTTGGGTACGACTGTGATTATTATACATAATTAACCTACATACTATGACCTACAAATGTACACAATGATGAAATAAAATAAATATCTTATGTAATAAAAATTTGAAATAAAGTGAATATGTTCTTAGAGTTTAGAATCCGTGCCTTCCACAGCGTTAGTCTAATACCAATTCAACCCTTATGTCACTTAGTTCCGTCTGATTTGTTAGAAAAAGGATGGAATAAACACTAGGCCCAGGTGTTGATTTTTAAGGACACTATAAAAAAGGTTTGTTTTGAATAAGTACCTAAAATACGCCTCGTTATCAGTTATCCTGCTGATCAGCTGGACGATACATTCGGCTAACTCCGCGCCCTCTTCTTGCTGAGCCAGCGCTACAGACAGATTCAGTAGTAACGATGCTGCCGCGATCTGGTAAATAAAAATAACAGTTAATAAGACTGCTTACAAATTAACGGCGTCAAAAACTTTGTCACCAAAGAACGAGGAACTCTTTTTACTTGGAAAGTAAAAAGTATTCCGGGAGTTTTAAAAATGGCTAATTTTATAGATTTCGATGTCTTTGCCGATAGCGCCGATATATTGGAAAAATGGCGCCTTATTTGCAGTTTTTGATAATAATGTCCTTATACACTAATTTTACGACAAACAACATGAATACCTAAACAAAATTAAGCTGGACAAAATTTCCTACAACTACCATATAAATATATATACTACCGGATAAAATGGACTAATCTACACCAAATTTGTTTCTAGCCGGTTGTGGCCTAATTTATTATGTCGTATATCGAGTAAGGAACTGGTGTAAACAGTAGCTCTAAAAGTTTTCACATAATATCAACTCGCAACATAACCGACATTTGTTAAGAACCCACCTGTGCGTTGTTATTGAGCTGCGTGAGACATATGATGGAGTGGATGATGCTCTCGCGCGCCGCTATCACCAGCATCTCTCCGGGAAGGTCGCTGAATGCGTTCACTAGCACACGCATCGCCAGCATTTGATTAGCAGGGAGATTATCTGTAACAATGTAATTGCTGATAGGTTAGGTAGGCTTTTAGGGTCTGTTGGATCTTTGGCATAATAGAGTAGAGAACACAAGAATAAGAATAAATTCTTCGTTGAAAAAACCCCTTACTAAATAAAGAATGCAGAGAAAAGTAAATTCTAAATTCATCATAACAGTCTCACAAATTAATTATTACGTAATCTAACTAATATTGGATGATTGTTTATTTATTCACGCCAAAACGACTGAACAGATCGGGCTGAATAGATTTGTTCTACAATCCTTAGAATAATAAATGCTAGATCGCTGAACATACGGGAAATTTCAAATTCAGTTCGAATCATGAACTTCAGTTCGAGTTAGATAGATAGAAAAAAATAAAACAAGCAAGATAAAAAAAAAATACAAGATATGTGACAATTTGGCGGTCTTATCGCTCAAGAGATCGCGATCTCTACCGTCTGGTAGATAGTTAGATAGTTATCCATCCACGTTGTACACATGGTGACAGGATTGTTGGATTGAAAAAGGGGATCTGTGTGCGTTATTTTATTAAGTAGTTAATTACAACATGAAATTTAATATTATGTTACATACAAACACCTATCTACTATAAATATATTATAATTAATAATACATACCTACATATATAAATATGTAATATAGTATATAGAGTTACAGGTAAAAAATATTGAATCACTAACCTGGCGTCAGTAAAGAAAGTAGGAATTGTACAAATGTCGGACCATTTGTAGTGTCGAATATCTGAGCGTTTATTTCCTTGTTCCTAACCGCTAGCCTTGTTATATCTAACACTGGGAAGATTATTTCTGAAAATAAATAAAAAATTATAAGTTATTAGTAATCTATTTACTATAATGTTGTTAAAGCATACGTTTGTGAAGATGTCAAGTTGCAGGATGTTAGAGCGAAATCAAACCTAATAAAAGAATTAAGCTGAAATTTTGCAGATGAATAGTTCTAGGTCTGAAATATATCATATATTTACATCTGGATTATCCGGGTAAAAGGCGTGCAAAACCGTGCACAGAAAAGTGGATCTTATCAATATCAAAGTGCTTTATCTCTTGGACACAACATAAAGTTCAAATTACACAAGTAAAACTAGGAAATAACGTGATCACTTTGATTTTTTGTTCACTTCAATCTTTGTTACTGTGCAGTGTGACTGATCGGCCTCGATCTTATGTGTATAAAAAAATGACAAAACAACGAAAAGAATAGAATAGAATAGTTTATTTGTAACTCAATACACAAAAATATAAAACAAACATGATTAAAAAAAATAAAGGATTAACAGATTTTTGTAATTGAGTCACAAAACGGACTCTATCTCAGCATGGGTTATTTGTAAGCATGTTACAACCAACGCTGGTCTTCCGATAGAGCCGTTTGGTGACGTCACGGAAGATAACACAATACAATATATAACAAAAAATAAAAGACATGACTAAAAAAATAAAATATAAACTATGACAACGGATAGCGGTTCTAGATAGAATAAAATTTATGCAGATAAGTAAGTTTGCGTTTTAGTTCATATACAAAAATTAAAATACAAAAGATAAAAATTGTAACAGGCGAAATCAAGAAGAAACACATAAAATTACACACGGATAACTACTTCAACAATTACATAGCATCATTATATGATACTTGTATCGTTTCTATGACATTCTTGTTTTCGACCTTGTTTTCTGACCTTCAAAAATAAAATTGCGTAGTTTAAATTTAAAACAATGAAAACTTTGCGGGTTCCTTATAGGAGGGAGGATATTATTCCAGCACCGCGATGCAGCGTAGCAAAAACTGCCTCGAAAAGAGTCCGAGCTATGGCACTGCATCGCGAGCTGTTTGGCACTCTGTCGGGGTCCGCACGATCTGGTGCTACAGTTCCATGAAAGTTTATCATAGAGATATATGGGTACACGGTGCTTGAGGACACCAAAGAAGCTAAATGAAGTTTTCTACGATGTCTCATCTTCATAATGCCATGTTGATTAAGAAAGGGTGTAACATGGCCTCTCAACGGGATATCAAAGCAAAAATGAGCACAGGCATTCTGTACTCTCTGAATCAACTTTTTGGTTATAAGCAAGCAGTCATGAAAACATTCGTTAGCCTCATTTAAAAACTAGCTTTTACGGAAAGCTTTCCAGGTGACCAGGATTATATATAAATCATATATATAAACCTGGTCTGTATATAAATAAAATAAATAAATAATGCTGGACAATTCACACAGCATCATCTAGCCCCAAGCTAAGATTGAACGAAGAAGACAAGAACATTACATAGATAGATATTTTTTATTATACATAGAAAACGACCAGAACACCCTGAACAAATATCTGCAGATCGTACGCACAATTGTTCCGAGGCGGGAATCGAACCCGCAACCTCCTGGGTCGCAGGCGGACCTTCGCCCACCGCGCCACATCGGTCGTCATATAAATAATCGTATATAAATAATCTGGGAACCCTCAATGGATGGGGACTATTTCCTTCATACAAATAATAGATAAGCAAAATATACATTACCACTGGGCCATTCCAACATTTTCTTCAACGAATGTATGGTTTCTGCATCAAATGCATTATTCTGAAACAAGAATGATGATGTATGATAGATTAGATATTTATTCGACACTGCAGAACATGACTGGGCACAATAATTGGGCACATCTTTACATACCACAGAGAAAATTTATAAGTTTTGATGGAACAAAGCCTGAGAACAATCAGTAATATTATGTGTGTGCCTCAATTACTTATCCTAGCAATCAAGATATCCTGAGATAAGACAATATATTTATTTTATGAACCAGAGCCCATTATGGTATGAGAGGGATCAGAGAGAATACAATATGACTTTATTGCACCATCAATACAAAAATATAATAATAAAAATAATAAAAGGATCTTAATACTAACTACTACTAACTAAATCTAGTGGCACAATCGGCGGCCTTATTGATAAAAGCGATTTCTTCCAGGCAACCTTTGGATGGAGAGTATAAAGATTCCTGAGATCGGTTTTATATTATAATATAGTAACGTCTCATTTGGGATTCACATGGGATTAGGTGCAACGCCTCTAGAGTGCAAACATGGAACTACGCAAATCACGACTACATCTTTATAATTTCATTAAACGGAACTCAGGGCACAGATTATACACCTCTCTTATTTTACATTTATTATCTGAACTATAAATGTGACTTAGATAACAATTGCATCTAAATCTTGTACAAATGGGTAAAAAAAACATATATTCAAAATCTACAACCACTAACCTTGAGAGGGATAACACAAGTGTTTGAGATAAATAATAAGCTTACCATTTCTCCTAGTTTGACTACATTCTGCAATTCCGGGTCAGTCATGGCGCTAAATCCGTCGCCTACTTTGCTGTTGAACTCTTTTAGTTTGTCGTATATCGCCTTTAGGTTTGCTTGGTCGAATCTACAAATAAAAATATCACATCTTTACCAATAATTAACAATGATTTTCATCAGTTCAAAACGAGGGCATTTAGTTTGAACTGTGAGTGGCATAACAGCTCCGGTATTAACTTTAATTTAACCTGATATTCCTGCCCCATGCTTCAGAAACCACATAAGCTGTTGGGCTTGCGCCTGACCTCTCCGTAGTCGTGTCGGACTGCCGCGGTCGCATAGGATTATGAGTGTACGGGAATAGAGTGGAAATGTGCACTATACTTAATATATTCTGAGCCATGGCTAACGATAAGGCCGCCCTTCCCATATCCCAGCGGCGTTTTCATCATTCGTACTGCTACTTTTTTGTCGTCATAATGTCTTGGACAGTATACCCACATATACTGTCCAAGACATTATGACGACATACATAGTTATATAGATTCAATAACGTTACCTAAGATAAGCATCATGTGGCAGCAGCGGTTTCTCAAGCATGTTGGTATCAGTGGAGGCAGCTTTAGCGGCCGCGGTCGTGTAGGCACCCTCGCCGGTGAAGGGGTCTGCAGCGGAGGGAGGGGGTAGGCCCGGGACGGATCCGGAGCCGGGCACGTAGCGCGACTCGCCGGTGAATGGGTCTGCTAAGCTGAAACAATACGATAGGGTTTTTATGCATTGTTTACCTTCCCACAAAGATACTAACACCTAAGAAAAATCTAACACTGAATTACTAAAATATGTCAAAAACCATTTAATTCAAAAATGTTACTATACAATTGACGAAGCTATGGCTGACACTTCTTTATTTTGTGAAGAAAATTCTGATACTTAATAATAAGTGAGATCTAGGTACATTGTACAAATTTTATGTAATTTTTCGACATGTCTAAGTGCTTTAAATAAGTTTAAAGATGAAATAAATGACTTTTAAGAAACTATCTGTATGCATGAAATCACAATAAATGATATGATATGAATAATGACATTTATTATCCATACGTAAACAAATAGAATACTGCAGCAAGGCTACCACGCTATTTAGCGCATTACTTGAAAATTAAAATTAAAAGTTTATTTATTTCTTTAAGCTTACAAATAAGCACTTAGACAGGTCATATTTTATAGTTCACTTCAATTTTTTGTCCACCAGTGGAAGAAGTGAGAAGAAACCACTAGTATATTCATAATGCGAGTTTATTCTTATTTCTAGTATTTACATTATGTATATCACTTATTTTAGTGAACCGATTGTTATTTTTATGAGTGTACAACAAGTTTTCATAAATATATTGACACGGTACTGTCATTATGTTTATTTCTTAGAATTTTTCACGTAGGGATTCTCTGGGACCCATATTATAGATCGCACGAACAGCCCTTTTCTGCAACACAAATACGGTGTTTATAACTTCACGCACGCTATCAGTGTTATTACGATAGTTTTAGTGTGGATAACGTGAAAAGGCGCATTATGCGCCTTTAAACGCGTTATTCGCGCTAAAATTATCGTAATAACACTGATAGCGTGCGTGAAGTTATAAACACCGTATCGTGCGTGCGCTATGTGCTAAATAGCGTGGTAGCCTTGCTGCATTATTTAATTTGTTTACGTATGGATAAAAAATTACATGTTCTTGTGTACAAACGCTTGCGCGTCTACCCAGGGTTCTTCAGTCTTGTTGGAGGGGAGCTTCAGCGGCGGCGCGTTCTCTTGGATATTATGTTATTTTTAAGTTTTGTGAGTACAATGAATTAAAGAAAACCACCTTACCCATTGCTGCTTGGCGCTGGCAAGGTATCCAGCTTCGCATTCGTTATGATAAAGTTGGCGACTTGCTCCAAGTACACCTGTGGCAGATTGTTCTTGTGAATAAAGGCCTGCGCGGCTACCCAGGGGTCTTCAGTCTTGTTGAACGGGAGCTTAAGCGGCGGCGCGTTCTCTTGGATATCCACGCTGAATACGAAGTCGTATTCCTGAAATTTTAATATTTTAAAAAACGTAGGGGATGTGATCACTCAATCCACACAATTCATTCTAAAAGCTTATAATGTGCGCAAATCTTATTAACTGTTACTAACGGGTTACTAATATTAATTAGTAACCCGTTAGTAACAGTTAATAAGATCATACAAAAATAATATAAATATTACAGTAAAATCAGATTAACTTAAGATTACGATTACATAATAAAAGTTTGAAATAATTATTATTATTATTTGCTACTTATACGTAAATTACTCTTCATCATCATCATCAGCCTATATCAGTCCACTGCTGGACATAGGCCTCCCCCAATGAGCGCCATAGCGACCTGTCTTCAGCTTGCCGCATCCAGCATCTACCTGCAGTCTTTCGCAAGTCGTCATCCCACCTGGTCGGAGGTTGTCCTACACTACGTTTACCGAGTCGCGGTCTCCACTCAAGAACACGTTTGCCCCAGCGGCCGTCGGTTCTTCGCGAAATATGGCCGGCCCACTGCCACTTCAGCTTGCTAATTCTTTGAGCTATGTCGATAACCTTGGTTCTCTGTCGGATGTATTCGTTACGAATCCTATCCTTCAGAGAAACTCCAAGCATAGCTCTTTCCATAGCTCGCTGAGCGACTTTGAACTGGTGGACCAGCCCTATCGTGAGTGTCCACGTCTCAGCTCCGTAGGTCATAACGGGTAGGACGCACTGGTTGAAAACTTTCGTTTTCAAGCATTGCGGTATGGATGACGAGAAGACTCGACGTAGTTTCCCAAATGCTGCCCAGCCTAGCTGGATCCTCCTTTTGGCCTCCTTCTCGAAACTGTTTTTACCCAATTGCAGAATCTGCCCAAGGTAAGTGTACTCGGAAACAGTTTCGAGAAGGTGACCATTGATCATGACTTTGGTTTTATCCAAATTCATGCCAAGACCGATACATCGGGAGGCTGAAGCTAGGCCGTCCAGCATCCGGTTCAGTTCCTCAAGCGACTCCGCCATTAAGACTATGTCATCAGCGAATCGCAGGTGTGAGATGTACTCGCCGTTTATGTTGATGCCCTTTCCTTTCCAGTCCAGCAACCTAAACATATCCTCCAATGCGCAAGTGAACAGTTTCGGGGATATGACATCCCCCTGCCTCACTCCTCTGCGCAATTGGATGGGATTAGACTGCTGGCCCTGTACTTGGACACTCATAGTGGCGGCCTCGTAAAGACATCTCAGCACCTCGATATAACGATAGTCTACTTGGCATCGCTGTAAGGAATCCAGAACAGCCCAGGTTTCGACGGAGTCAAATGCCTTCTCATAGTCCACAAAAGCCAGACACAGGGGCTGATTATACTCTTCGGACTTCTGTATAATCTGCCTCACAGTGTGTATGTGGTCTATGGTGCCATATCCTCCGCGGAACCCAGCCTGTTCCGGTGGCTGGAACTCGTCGTGTCTCCTGGCGAGACGGTTCGTGACTACCCGTGAGAACAGCTTATAGACGTGGCTCAAGAGTGAAATGGGTCTGTAATTTTTAAGAAGGGTTTTATCTCCATTCTTAAAAAAGAGCACCACCAAACTCCCGCTCCACGCCTTTGGAGTTCTCCCACTGTGAAGGACGGTGTTAAAGAGGTTCTGCAGCTCCTGTATTACAGGAGCTCCTCCGGCTTTAAGAAGCTCTGAAGTAATTCCGTCCTCACAGGGGGCTTTTCCATTTTTAAGCTGCCTTAGAGCTAACACGATCTCGTCTTGACTGATGTCAGGCAGTTCGTCGGTATAGTGGCGTGTCAGGGTGGCTCTGGAATCTCGGTCATCTCGTCGGTAACGAGGGGCATGTGCAGCGTATAATCGGCCATAGAAATCCTCTATCTCGGCGGATATCTCCGGCTTTGACAATACGGTCCCCCCGTCGTGCGTTTTAAGCTTTGTCAGGTGGCTCCTGCCAAGCTGCTGAGTGAATACTTTGGACCCTTGGTTTCGCTCTATCGCCTCTTGAATGAGGCGCGTGTTGGAGCTCCGAAGGTCGTGCCGTACCATCTTCGCAATCCGCTTGTTCAGGTCTGACCTCTCTGACAAAGTCGCTTGGGTGGTCTCCCGTCTTTTTGTCATCAGCACAAGAGTCTCATCCGAGAGTTTGGACTTCTTGCCAGTACGCTGCTTTAGACAGAATTTGATGCCCTCGTCCCTCAACGTTTCAACCAGATTGTGTAGGGTCTCGTCAGCGTCATCAGTGGGTTCCAAGGCAACAAATATATTCCCGAGAAGCTGCTGAAACTTCTCGGTGCCCGCCATGATTTGGATTGGGTCAGGTCGGAGCGTGGACTTCATCAGACGGTTTCTTTCAAGCTTCAAGTTGATATTCAGAGAGCCTCGGAGGAGTCGGTGATCAGATCCGGTATTGAACCTGTTGATCACTGAGACATCTCTGAATATGTGCTTGCTATCCGTCATGATGAAGTCGATCTCATTTTTAGTCACAGTGTCGGGGCTTTGCCATGTCCACCTCCTTTGAGGCTGTTTCTTAAAGAAAGAGTTCATTAAGAACAGCCCCTCCTTCTCAAGGAAGTTGACAAGCATTTGCCTCCTGTGATTCCTGACTCCATAACCATGCGGGCCTATTCGGGATTCGTTGCCAGTCTGGGTTCCCACCTTGCCGTTAAAGTCCCCCATAACAACGTTGAAGTGGACCTTAGTGGTGTTATGTAAGGCTTTGGATATGTCTTCATACATATCCTCCACTTCATCATCCAAGTGTGCCGAGGTCGGTGCGTAAACCTGAATTACCTTCATGCTGTACCGTTCAGACAGCCGAAGGATCAGGTACGCTACCCTGGTCGACACACTGGAGATTTCTTGGACGTTGTTAGAGAGGGCCTTATTGACGAGGAAGGCTACGCCACCCTGGGATGTTTTATCACCCTCGCGAAAGTAGAGAAGATGGCCCGAGTCTAAGGTTACGGTGTCCTCCCCCTCTCTACGGACTTCGCATAACCACAGAACATGCCATTTAATGTACTCTAACGCACAAATTACTCTTAAGACCTAGAAAATATTAAAAACCCGATTATTTTTCGCATGACATATCGGCCCTTCATCATCATCCTATGTTAGTGCACTGCTGGACATAGGCCTCCCCAATGAGCACCACAGCGCCTTGTCTTCAGCTTGACGCATCCAGCATCTACCTGCAGTCTTTCTTAGGTCGTCATCCCACCTGGTCGGAGGGCGTCCTACACTAAGTTTACCGAGTCGTGGATCACTCAAGAACACGTTTGCCTCAGCGGCCGTCGGTTCTTCGCGAGATATAGCCAGCCCATTGCCACTTCAGCTTGCTAATTCTTAGAGTTATGTCGATAACTCTGGTTATCTGTCCCCCTTAAGGCCGATGATTAGGTAAGCAGGTGCTAAAGGTCACTCACCTCTCCCTGATACATTGTCTTCCCTTCACTGGCACTCTTAGCGCCCATGACGTCGCCGACTTCGTTCCACGTGTTTTCGGCGATGCTCCACGAGTAACATTTCACGGTAGTGCCCCGCCGCACCATTCGGATTTGGCCGTCGGTTTTTCCGGGCTCCAAAAGCACTTCGGGGCCGGGTAATCTGCGAATAGCTTTATTTAATTTTGTACGAAAAGGGTTTGAAAATGAAGGATATTTTTAAAATAATAAGTAATGCTGAACAATTCACACAGCATCTAGCCCCAAGCTAAGCAGAGCTTGTGTTAGGGTACTAGAACTAGTTTAATGTAACATTTAAAAATACTTCACTTACTCAGATAATTTGAATCCGCCAATTTCCTGCTGATTGGCAGACACCATCTTTTCCACCTCCTCATCGAATACCTTCAGCGTGCTTTCATCTGCGTAGCGCGCCGGGTCCTTCGTGAACACTCGGACGAGGCCGTCGCTAGAGCCTGGACAAGATAAAAGTATGTTAACATGCAATACCTTGTTCACAGGTGTACATGCATTCGTAAAAGTGGTGTACACACACGTGGTGGTAACCGGATTGGAGATCTCAGAGAGGTGCTAAAATACTAAAAAACAAAAAATACAATATTTATCTTGTTTGTCGTATTTGTAAGTGTGAAAAATTCTATTTATCTCAGAAGGAAGCTGCTGCTTTTCGTCTGGTAGGTTCCCTTATTATGTAATTGAATAAATAATGCTGGACCGAGAGAGATGAAAGCGAGATCGAATGCGTGTGCGAGACCGAGAGCGATGATTCTTGGTATTTCCATCGTCAGAATATTTTCAAAGCTGATTTTGCATGCAGGGCAATTAAATGTTGAATGTATGTCGCACGCAGTCTCCGCTCGCACATATCCTGACACTGCCGTCTTCACCGGACGTCGCGAAGATACAACAAATAGTTACCAGTAACAATATCTCCGTTGTCCAGACAGACAACGCTCCACACAGAATGCACCGGCAGCCGGATATCCCGCACGCAGTCTCCGCTCGCCCATATCCTGACACTGCCGTCTTCACCGCACGTCGCGAAGCTGTCTGCCACTCCTGGGTTCATGCTTATGCTGAAAAATAATAATTGACTCCGTGGATAAATTTTTTACTTTTAAACTTATTGTTCTATTTCGTTAAAATATAGTAAAACAAAAAAAATAAAAAATTAAATAATGATAAATATCGTGTTATGACCTTATGAGTGAGACTTTTTTATGTGAAGAAAACAGCTTATTTTTACTTTTAACTAAAAAATGATTACCTATAAATATAATTAGAGTGTCCATAGTAAGTGTTAAGGCATTGTCCGTTATTGCTCCACAGTCTAATGGAGGCGTCATTGGAACAGCTCAGGAAGGAATCTTTGTTCGCCACAGCTAGGTCTCTAACACAGTCTGTGTGCCCTGAAATGATATATTGATATAAATTATTAGATAAACAAGATGAACAGAGGACCTATGTGATAGTCACTCGGCAGATTCACTAATAACACTCCTTTACAAACCTTTGTGGTCTTCTTAGTGTTATTGTTAAGATTTTTTGTAATATAATTTGAATTATATTCAGTTTCTTTTATTCACAAGCTTATTGGTAGCTTATCTTTCATCTTTGGGCTCTATTCTCCATTTACTAGCCCGCTCATCTAGAAATTTGGGTTGTGTAAATTCTATGCATAAATAAGGGGTGGTGGTCAAAATCAACTTACCAGTGAGACTAGTGATCAGTTCACCATTTTTTTTCCAAAGTTTGATGGTTTTATCAGCCGAGGCTGTAGCATAGTTGCCATTGCCAAGTTCAACAACAGACCATACGGCAGCCTGGTGTCCTCTCAGAACCGCGGGGGCAGAGGCCGGGGCATTCAGATTCCAAACCCGAGCTGTGCTATCCCAACTCGAGCTGTGGACATTTTAAAAGTGGTATTGGGATCTTTGATGATACATGATAAGGAACTTTGACAATGAGGGCTTATAACATTGTGGTGAATGATAGGAGTTATTTAGACATTTATCTTTTGTACATATCCTGTTTTAAGAGCACATGCAAAAAATGTATAGATTCTGTTTTCTGTTACTTTGCGGAAATCAAAATGATACAGGCTTTGTCCCTATTGTGACAAACCATAGTTGCAGACATAATTTGTAACATTCATAATGAAAACATGTAGGTGTGTCATTATGGATAAAAAAATTATTATTCTGAAAACATGTAATTGTTCCAGTTTTGTTTTGATAAGATTATGTAAATAAATATTACTATTTACCTAATAGTGGGGATCTATATAGAGAATGTTTTGTGTGGAATAATTGCTAAATATTTTGCGCATGCAATGTGATGAACCATAATAAAGAATTATCCTTATCATCCTATTGTATACGAAAATTTTAATTGCCAGTCTAGATCACAAATATTTTTTTCACAATTATGTAGCCACCTATAGTCTATCCATCCAGAATGTAGAATGTTTGTAAACATAAGAAATCAGCTGATTTTTAGGGTTATCACCACGAAATGATGCAGGCCTAATAGAATTCTAATGATTTCACATATACATTCTATTAGATTTATTACTTTTTATAATCCTGACGTCAATTCTATGCAGAATCGAATTATTTCAATTTACAAATCGACATTATGTGATCGTAAACAAAGATTAAAATCACTAGAGATTTTTTGTCTTTGTAACAGTGCCATCCCTAGCGAATATCAGTTTTGACGTCCCGTGTTGCAAACAGTTGGTTACTTTTTAACTATGATTTCGAATCAAGGATAGCACTTTGACCATACATATTTCTGACAGAGAGTATTATTTTAATTTAGCCGGATTATTTAACGTTTAATTTCACGCTGCATATTTGTTTAGCGACAATCAGTCCAAAGGTTATGAATTCTTCCAATTTCATCAATAATGTTTAGTGCTTCAAGGAAAATACTTTAAACAGGCACATTTACATTTAATTGAGTTGGCACAGGTGAAAAATAGTTTGAGAGCACAAAAAGTCTAATGATTTTTAGTCTTATTTCATAATCCTTTAGCTTTTATTCCATTCTATAAAGATAAATAATAATAAAAGTAGGCTGATTTCACAGGGATGCTTTGTTTATGCCATTTAATTATTTACATCAAATATCACCAGCCCAGTAAGGCACCCCCATCAAAGCTCAAGATGTGACCTAAATAAAAAAATGTTTTTCACCCTTACATCAGCTGATTGAACTGTCAGTGGCTCTGTTTACAAACATTCTACATTCTGGATGGATAGACTATACATAAATAATGCTGTGCCCTGGCAGGGTGCAAGTTTGAACAACTTAATCTTTAAGATACAACATGTTTGCAATAAAACTATGGAGTATGCAGCTATGGCTAGAGGCAATAAGACTGTAAAGCTGCAACTACTTGAACTCATGTTAATTTCTAAATATTTATATCAGTAAAGCTACAGATATGAGTCAAATGAGTAAATTATTTACCTCAGAAGTATGCCTGGAAAAGACCCCGGAGCCACACTGCAAACTGCGTTATCGTGGCCTTCCAGAGTAGTTTGCACAACGCCGTCCTGCAGATTGTACCCTAATATGGTATTATCGTTACTCCCGGTCACAACCAATCCATCAGGATACCGTTCGCAAGGGAGCAGCCAGCAAACGCAGGAAACAAAGTTCGTATGTCCATTGTATGTCACTACGTTGACGAAATCTTTAACTCTGTAGATGATGGTCATATATTAGTATTTTTATACGCAGTAGAAGTTTATAAGAGGCCAAAATAAAATTACAAACCCTTCAGGATGCCAAAGCTTCGCGGTCCTGTCTCGGGAAGCAGATAATATGCAGTATTCCTTGGTGGTAGCGACACAACGAACATCCATTGAGTGTCCAGTCAACACAGAGCTGAGCTTATAATCTGGCACAGCCATTTTATGTTCGTATTTTTGCCTTTTTTCGTAAAATTACAAAATGATAAGCTAGCAGCGGCGTTTAGAAGAACAAAAGCAAATGTTGTCATGTCATTTGATGTCATGAATGAAATGAATAAAGCAGCTGTCAGGTGTCATGTCAATTTAATGTCTTTTTTTGTTTTGTTGTAGCCTTGGAACATTTGGGCAGTGCTCAGTTTTATTCGTCCGATATTTGTCTGAATGATAGACGTATTCGATTATCCAAACGTTGCATTGTAAAGTGGAGTAACTACAATGAAATTTTACATTATGAAACCACATTGTTGTTTGTGAACACTCAGAAGAAATGTATTTGAAACCACTATTATTAGGCCCAGCTGCGGTTAAACGCGCGCGGTTCAGGGATAACTAAAAAAAAAACGACACACCGCGTACAAACACGTACCTACTGCGTGCGTCTGGCGTTCTGCTTAATTTTATTTCAGTAGGTAGGTATGTACCTACCTCTAGCACCATATATTTCTGTCGGACAGCGTGTGCGTGTCTCTTACTCACTCCTTCACTCTTTTGCGCTCGCCCAGTCGAGACTGATAAATTAAAAACCGAATGCGGATTAACCGCTTTGTATGCAACACCATATTTCTATGAGACACGAGAAAACCTTCAATGAAATAAAGCATAGCAAGTAAGTAGGTAAAGTTTTTAAAATCAGTCTCTTAAAAAAGATGGATAATGCGTGCTCTTGTTATAGGTATGTGTTAATTTTTCAGACCTATGATTAAGCCCTTAATTTACGTCCAGCTCAAGAGACGAGGTTCATTTGCCTAACTAATGCTTGAAGTAACATAATGTAACTAATGCATTTCGTTTGGGATCGACAGGAATATAGCTACGAATTTTATTAGTAATTTGTTTTGACGAACGATGTGGTACAACGCGTGAAAGGACTCCTTCTGAGTCAGCGTAGATGCAGGTTTGATTCCCGCCTTTCAAAAACGGAAGTACGATCTGCAAATGTAATATTATTTGTGTCTTATTTTGTTGTTGAGTTTCAGGATCGTTTCAGTTCAGGTGAAACTTTGAATTCAGGGCTCCAGTTACGGTGAGTCTTTACTTTATATAAGCATCACAGCATCATCAAGCCCCCAAGCCTAGCAGAGCTTGTGTTATGAGTACAAATGCAAAAAAGTAGACTACAGCCAGTTTAATTGACAAAAATGTAAGAACACAATTTGAGAAAGCCCCCGTCCCACCTTCTCCCCGGAACACAACAGGTTTTATTAATCGATTATTATAAGAATTTCTCATTGCATATAATCGAGTTTGGATTTTTGTATACAAGGCGAACAGCACTATGGCGAAATGTTCAGTGTTGACAACCTTCAAATAATAGAGCGGGCAAATTCAAATAAACATTTATGAGTCCCAAAATATTTTCATCCGAAATTTCACTGTAAATGTTTTTTTTTAGCATTAAAGTAGCTAGTTTTTGATAGAAGTGACTAAATATGATTTTTTAAATAGGCTATAGGCAGTCAAATCCTAATACAGTACATATATATAATAATTATTAAATATGAGGTAAATTGAGATTCCAATCGGAATGAGGCTCAGTAATTTATGTACTTATTTAATACGAATATTTTTATCCGACTTATTAATTACCCCAGACATAAATTATTTTTCTGGCTAGCCCAGAAAGAAACAATCAAAGACCGGTGGCGGCGGCGGCGCGGTGCTGTGCGGGTGGGTGACCGACCGATGCCGACCGATGTTCACTGTGGATATACCTATTTATTTTTATGTAGTGTAAAGATGGCGTCGACGGTGTGTGTTTCTAGGTGCCGATTGCTAACAAAATTAGATATAAATCGTGGTTTGTGTTTATCTCCTATTTATAAGGATTTATCGAATAGCAGGGTGAGTGTTATGTATTATTAGATACTTGTTGTAGTTATAACAAGCCTGATTTCAGTTAGAAATTTAACTCTTGCAGTCAGTTTCGTTCGGCTTGCCCATGTGTGTGTAAGTGGAATCTGTGTACAACAGCTGTCAAATGTCAAAATATTGTTTTAAAACAAAAAAAATCTAAAGCACAAGTTCTATCAGAAGTTTAAAAATTCTAATTATAACTGTAGGTAATTTAAACTTACCTTATCATTATTTAACTTTCGGGTCTTAGGCAATAATACTAAGTATAGTATACTTTATGGACCTACGCTGCCGGGCGGGAAATAACGTACCTACCTATAATCCCGGATACTACATATCAACGAAGAAGGCCGGTCGGTTTGGTAGGTACCTACCTACAGTAAAGCTCTACATAATAACTTTGATTTATTATAATGGTAGTGAGTAACTACATTGCCCAAACCCATATCTCTGCCAGCAGGGCAAACGCTGTTGAGGTTTTATGCTTACTGTAGGGAGAACAGTTCCCTTGGGCTGGTAAATATCCATATAGGATTTCTCCTGAGGAAAAAAAAAGAAAT
Source organism: Eupithecia abbreviata (assembly GCA_943735965.1). NCBI lineage: Eukaryota > Metazoa > Arthropoda > Insecta > Lepidoptera > Geometridae > Eupithecia > Eupithecia abbreviata. The sequence goes on along the minus strand of OX030979.1, from coordinate 7,763,774 downwards.
GGTACTACATGGTTTTTTGTTAGTTGAGTAGATACCTACTTATCCCTTAATATTACCTTACTTTGAACTGATGACACTGAACTCGTACAGAGCAAGTGTTTTTTATTATTTATATATTTGTTGAACAAAAGATACACCGTTAACAACTTACAGAAACCAGTAAGAATAAGTTTGTTATTTTTAGTATTGTATTGTTCCAGTTAATAATTTTAAGATAAAAGCTGTTAAACTCACTCATGACATCATGCTATCACACTAATGATTAGTGTAGCACTTAATGAGTAGTAAGTAGGTACTTACCTAATTATAATTAGAAAATGGTGTTTATGTTTACTATTTTTGAAGCTTAAGATTGACAGCACTTTTTTACCATACTTTAATTCATCATACTGTATAAAGTAATTTTATAATTGGTTATTTAGCATAAATAAATTATTTATTTTGTGTGGCGAAATAATAGGTAAACTCAAATCATGGTAAATATCCTGTTAAAAATGACTTGTGTTATATATAACAGGATGATTATAACAATAATATTGAAATGCTTACGGTACTTCTGTGTCCGAGCCACTTTTTTAAACTGTAAACCAGAAGGTTTGTCAAAATAACAGATTAGACATATCTGTTCCCTGCTCAATAATATGATTCATTGAAATGTATGTCACAAGGTTATAAACCTACTCTTCTACACAATCAGTCAGGGTCAATGCTCTCCCAACCTGTTCCACTACTGATACAAGTTTAAAGAACTAAGGATTAGTTTGGCTTGGCAACTGGGCTTGCTTATACTATAAAAAATTGTTTTTTTTTTTTTTTAGTTTTAAACCAATAAATAAAGGAACTATTTCTGTGAATAGCTGTTTTATGTGTTCGCTGGGTTCTCCATCAATTTTGGAAATATTTGATTGTGATTATTATTTTTTATATAGAGAATGAGCCGATAATAATTAATAATAATTATTCCTGAGGTCTGAGGAATTAGTATTTGTCCCGCAAAACTTAGAAACAGTGAGGTTAATATTAAGGATATTGAAGTTGGTTTTATGGTTTTTCAAAACAATCATATTATTTAGTACTTATTGGCTTGGGGAAAGGTACCAAGAGCTTAGATACTGCAGACTGATACAAGACTCTGTATTTAATGATAATCTTTTTGGCACACATCCAGGATCACCAAAAATATCACACACCATATATATTTAAATTACATTTGATCAAAACATTAAATTAAAGTAGGTATCTGTTCATGAACATACATATCAAACACACAATAAAATACAATACAAAAATACTTTATAGATCAGATAAAAAACATTACAATAAGACATACAATACGACAATGGGCGGCCTTATCGCTTAGAAGCACACCTCACCTAGGCATGAAGGTGGGGACCACAGGTCAGTGGTAAATTGTTCTGCAGTGAGGGCTGCTGCCCTCCCCTTGGTGGATATCCCTTAGTCGCCTCTTACAACACCCGCGGGAACAGTTGAGATGGCGCAAATTCTAAGTACCACACGGCTCAAGAAGCAAATACCCACATAGATAGCCTTTACCCATCCACTGTTCGACATATGCCTATGTCTGGAGTGGAAATGATTTACGGTTTCCCGTTTCTTAAACCAGCCAAAAATTTCGGGAATTCCCGGGTAATTAGGAACCGGGAATTCCCGGGTCCAAACCCTAGTCCGGTCCGTCCAATCCCGTCTTCGGTCCATCCGGTCCGCCTGGTAGGTCCAGTCCGTTCGATCCGGATCTCACGGCCCACAGTAAATAGAGTAAATTTTAGACACTGGTACCATGTGGGGAGGCCACATGGTACCAGTGTCTAAAATTTACTTACGGTAGGTAAAACTATGTGATTTTCGTGACAAACGTAAATATAACTTTTTCGTAACTGTCCTTATATTTTGTTCACAGGAATCATGGTGCCGCCGATGGCGGCCTGCTCGCAGGTCATTTTTCACAAGTGTATGTGCACATGGATCTAAAGCAACGCCGACCAAAATAGAACAGGATAAATTTGACGGTAAGGACGAAATAATCGCGTAAACTGATAAACATAGTTTTATTATTACACAATAAAGCGACCAACACCAAATATATCAGTACATTCGGAATGTTATAATTATTTATAATCTACGGTAAGAGAATTAACTTAAGACTAAAGTGGTTAAATGATTTTAATCAACAATATTTATATGATTAGTTAACTCAAGAAACGTCATAATTTAACGCAGTCTAAGAATACAGATCACATAATTTCGTGTAAGTAAAAAGCTTAAGGAGGTGTTAACTACGTTATTTTACTGACTTATTGCTATTTAAACTATCGTAACATGATTCTAAAACTTCGAATTCTTCGAATACCATCTCCCCAAATTTACCGGTGGTCGCTTCAGTTTGGTTTAAGTTATCGTTAACGTAGTAAAACTTTTTTTCAAATGTCTGCGAGTCAGGTGATAAAACTTTTTCTGGCTGCACGTTTGGCAAAGAACTCTCATTTGTATCAGTCTGAATTGATTGCAAGTTTTCATCATCGACTTTTTGTTCTGATAAAGACTGACTCTGTTTTAAACTATTTTCAATTTTGTTAACACTTATCTCGACATTTGTATTAGTTGTATACATAGGTTTTGGAACCACCTTTTTTTCATCAAGTTCGTTTTTTTCAAACGGTGTTTTGACAATACCCTTCGAATAACTCTCCAGCCTACATATTTTATTTTTCACCGAGTTTTCGTCATCATAAACAAGAGGAGGATCTTCCCTAGAAAGTTGCTTCCTGAATTTATTTGTGGAGTTTTTGCCATCATCGGTACCGGTAAGTTCAAGCCGACTGCTGCAACTGTTAGATTTTACTAGTTTAAATTTAAAACCTGGAAATCCTTCTTTGTTGCTATCTTGGCTACTGTGTGACTCAGTTCTTTTGATGATTTTTTGAGTATCTCCTGTCATGTGTTTATGTTTATCTGCTACAAGGCAAGAACATCGATCCCCTCGGCATTTAGACTGACAGGAATAACAGTCTCTGCTACAACTTTTCTGAAGACTTTTGATTTCATCCATTATTGCTTTTGTCATAGGACTGACATTTGAACCAGTTTTAGAATTTAGTACTTTACCCCCATAGTAAGTAATTGAGGTCCCGCATTCTCTTATCTTTTTCAAAATATCTGGGCTCACATATTGACTTTCACAACAAAAGTCTTGGCTCATGGAATCACATAGATATTCATCGCTGGAACTGTACGCATTATCCTTAAGATGTTTTTGTGAATAAGGACTGAGACCATCTGTTTCATACTCGTTGTTAGAACTAAGATCTCCACTAGAAACGCCACTAGATAAACTCGCGTTATCCCACTTTTTATTACCATAAGATGTATCTATTGTAAGTTGTCGAATGACTTTCTTTCGACCACCTAATTTACAAGTTTTGGATTCTTCGTTTAAGTTCCTGTAAGAAGTAGCTCGTCTGGTTAATCCAAGGGATTCATTAGTTAATGGTGGGTCTTGGGATACAGGAGTCTTCATTTTAAGGGTATCTTCGAATAAGTTCCGTACCTTTTTCACCGTATCAGGGTTAGGTAGCTCTTCTTCTATAATTTCTTTATTCACTCTAATAGGATGATAAAAGAAATGCCTGCGCATATTATTTTTTGATTTGTCTACTAGACTCAATGTGTTTTCGTTTTTCTTAAGCAAGTTTGATGGAATTTTACACGGATCCGTATTTTTTCTGGGTGATGGTTCTACCTTCGTTCGTACAGGTTCAATAATCACAATATTATTGTTAACAAGTAATTCTTGAAAACTATAGTCCTGCAGGTATTGCAACAATCCATCAAATTGAGCTTCTTTACGATAGTTAGCGATCATGCTGTTTTTGAAAAGTTCAGACTTCATGACTTTGTATCGCACATGATCAAATTCATCACAACCATTTTCGAACCCTTTGGCTTTTATTAGAGTAGCTTGAGTTTTCTGGTTCCGGTTATCGATATTGCTTAACTCAACGATTTCAATTTCTGGTGTGTCTCTTGATAAATCAGGATCTGTATTTTTGAACATGGGTTTTTCGTAAGTATTTCCTTCCGTCTCTTTAACTATTTTTTCGGTAGTTTCTTCAATTTCTGAATCACTTTTAACTTTTTCAGTCTCGTCCTTCCATAGATGTAACTTAGTTTGACTTATTTTACGAATACTGTCGACAATTTTTACACTTTCTAAAGACTTTACTATACTTCCCACTGATATTTCAGTTTGGATTAAGTTGTCTTCTTTTGTTTGCTCTTTATCATCATTTTCACCTTCAGTACTTTTGTTGTTTATAATGTCTGCATTGATTGTCGGTTCTTCTCTAGAAATGTCCAAATGCTCGGGTGATTGATCTATTAGCTTAGACCAGTAATTTTTGACTGAATTAATTTTTTCTTGATACTCAATGTCTGTTTTTATTGCAATATTTAATTTTTCTTTCGCACTAAAATCGATTTTACTTTCATCTTTTATTTCTTTTGCATCATCCTTTTTTGTAGCATTGGTGGAATTAATATTAGTCTCGGAAGATTTTTCCATTTTGGATGGATAACATTGTTTTTTGCCTTTGGAATCAATTACTTGAAGAACTTGTGGCCTTGACATGTTTGAACTGACTTTTCTAAATGAGTAAATAGGTGGTTCTACCAAATTTTTATTTGTGTCCTTAATAATTAATTTAAAAGGTGGCTTTTCAAATTTTTGTTGAACAAAAGCAACTTTATCGCTGGTTTCTTTTTTCAGTTGTGGTATTGTGGTTTTTACTACCTTATTTAATTTTATTGTTATAAACGGATCTTTAGGAGTGTAATAACTTGACGTATCAATTAAACTATCTACAGATTTTTTTGCTTCGGTACCTTTCTCAGTATTTGATTCCCGCAAAACTGATTCTTTTTTGATATTTTCTGGCGTTATGTTGTTGTTTAAATTTGAGTTAAGTGTTCCGGGAACAATATTAGATGAATGTTGTTTATTGCCGTTTAGTGTAAGTGGTGGATTTATTACAATTGTTTGATGGCCACTTAAGGGAACAAGCGTGATACTGGATTCTGCAGATGTTTTGAATGATTGAACACTTGAAAGTAATGAATTAGTCTTGATATCTCCGATGTGAGGACGTTTCAAATTGGAACTGTTGTTAGATTTTGCAACAACCTTTTCTACAGTGCTTGGGCTTGGAACACGAGTACAATCGTCATCCAACGGTTCACGTTGACGAAGTGAATAATGTTTTTTTATGTTTGTTCTAGGTTTTTGAATTGATTTTATGATGTTATCGTTAGATAGTGACTTAACTATTTCTGGCCTATAGATGTTATTGGACGCAAGTTTTAAACTTTCTGATTTGGTTATAACTTTATTATTCCGTATAGTACCCTCAATTTCATTTATTTCCCGTTCGTTTTGGTGGTTATCTGACCTAAAGGCGACCTCTCTGTCGTCGGCATTAGAACTTTCAATTGTTATGATAGATTTTAAATCGTCTTCAATTTTTGTGAAATTTTGAATTATTTGTGGTTCTGAATTTTCAGGTAAGTAGAAACAGTTACTTGGAGGTATTCTAGACGAGCTGTTAGACTTATACGTTTTATTCAGTTGACCATAATTTTCATTACCTTTTGATGATAAAATTTCTCGAAAGTGAGTTTGTGCTATTTCATAAGTATTTTCACAAGGTATATCTTCCGGGTCCTCTTCCCGAAGTTGTGCATCAATTCGTTCAGATTTCCTTAAACATTTACTTATGTTTATGTCTGGCAATGAGTAGTATTGATTTTCTATTAACGTTGTTACAAACGGTTCTGTTGTTATGTTTTTGGACGATGTACAGTTACTTTTGGTGGAATAATTATCACTCTCAATGTATGTGTTAGTAACATAAACGTCGTTGGTCTGATTTTTCAATATCTCATTAAATAAACTTCCATTTTTTTTTAGAAATGAATCTCTTTTTATGTCCGCAAATGTTTTCCTCTTATTTACTTTTGTATAAATAGGATCTATCTCAGGATTGTTAGGTTCTGTTACAGTTTGGGAAGTTACAGAAAGGTTTTCTTTGAATTGTAAATCACAATATTCATCGATCTTCTCAGCTAAAGAGTTTGCCAAATATTCTAGTTTGTGAGATTTGTCTGATGATGCGATTGAAATAGAAATATAAGAAGTAATGCTATCTGCCGGACTCGAAATAGTTCCGTCGTTTTCTGAAAGTAATGATTTTGTTTCGTGATCTGTTTTCTCAGCGTTAATTTGCAAAATATCATGTAAGTTAGTGTTTTCTTTAATTTCAGTTTGTTTACTTCTTATTGAAATTAAGTCAAACGTATCGGTATTTACTGGTTTCTCAATTGGGAGGTTTGGTTTTTCATTTTCACTAGATTTTTTGGATAAACTATCGTTCGTAAAGGATCTAGGTGTGTTGTTTTCAGATCTCCCTTTATCTTCGTTATCAGTAGCACGGTCGTCAGTGGTGACGTATAGTTCCTTATTTTGGTTCGGTGATTCAGCAAACTGCTCCGTATCAGGGGAGCTATCTTTGTAATTTTTTCTGTGTGCTTCGAAGTTGTAATGTTTTCTCACGTAATTCGAATCCAAACTATCAATTTCACTTGGATTACGCGAGTGCCCAATACTATCTTCGGAAAGATTTGTTTGTTTTGATTCGTCGTTTAAATTAGGCCAGCTTCCGCTTACAGATCTTGTGTGATGGCTTTCGTTTTGTGAAGCAGTATCTTCTTTATCGATTTTAGTATCGTTTATTTGAAGTTTGAAGTTTTCTTTTTGTGCGTTTATCTCGCCAAAGCAGGATGCAGTGCTGTCGATGTAAATGCTCTCCAAAACTTCTTCCTTTGTTTGATACTTTGCACGTCCAATCAATCTGTAATAGAAAAATCAATATTTTGAAGTGATACAACATCAATTACTTTGGTAAGACATCTTAGGGTAATTTATAATTTAGACAGCTACTGGTAATGGTACTGATAAATAGGTAATGTAGCTGTCTAAATTACAAATTGAAAAATATGGACAAAATTATAAAGTTTATATTGAAAACCAGGAACTATATCATTGGTAAACTTTAACCTTATTTTTGCTTTTAATAATACTAAGTATATACAGTTTAAGTCTTAGCTAATTATATAATTGAAAAACCAATGATTTGACAAATGAATTCTCGGCAAAAGTCCAACACAATATGTTTATTGTCAGTGGAATCTAGGTCGTAACCATAAACCGTAAAATTTATTAAGGTAGGTACTTTATATACCTACCAAAAATTTATAAAATATTAAATTACCTGTCTTTGAAGCAAGGCTTATCAAATAAGCGAGCTCTGGGTATCAGTTGTGATCTCTTGCTTTTCGCGTGGTTTTGTATCTGTAAATCAGTGAATGTTTCTTCCCTTATAACAGCTAAACTGCGACTGCGCCGTAAGTTTGACCCCTCGGGTTCTTTATGCTTGCAGAGTCTTCCGTAGCTACCACTAAACTCAGTGTCAGAATTCGCGAATCGTTGGTGCAGAAGTTCTTCTGCTGCCTTAGATCTCGTTAAGTGCTGATAAAACTCGTCCTGTGGCAACTGAACTGGTAGATTATAATACTCCGCTAGCTTACTCTGATATTTATCTTGTTTCTTGTTTTTGTTATCAGATGAGTCTTTCTCTTTATCTTTGCTTTTTGAAAGTTTTCGTTTCTTAGGACGTTCTTCTTGACTTTTCTTCGACTCCAGAGAATGACTCCGTGGTTTATCAAACTCTAACGTCTCAGTAGGATTCTCGAAGTACTGTATGTCACCAACGGTGTTTGCTGCGGATCTGTTTTCGTCGTGACTCGATTTCCGTTCGACAAATTCTCGAAGTCGGCTTCTTGTTGAGCTGGTGTTAGATGTGACGCTGTCAGGCCTTTTTGTTGGGAATTCCAAGTTAGATGAAGATCGTCTAAAGAGGCTTGTCTTGATCGACCCGAAGTCGCCTTCGTCTTGACAAGAAGCCGCTGAGAAATTCTGTGCCCTTATACGGTCAACGTGATTCTGGCTAGAATACGACGCGACCGAGTCCACCGAGTGCCTGAAATGAACAAAATCTTAGATTAGATTAAGCTGTATACAGCCCCAGATAGCATTGTTTGAACAAGATATCTTGTAGCTTTTGATGTTGTTAGTCATGAGTAATATCTGACGTTAAGACAAATATTGATATTGGACAACGGTATCGACTAATGCAAAGAACTTGTTCTGGTGAAAGAAATAATTTCGTTTACTGACTGGAATTTTGCTTTAGTTGCTACATAGTATTTGGCATATTGCCAAAACTCTTATCGTTGACGAAAGTTTTGATCTTACTAATCGTTACGTGGAAATGGAATGCTTGAACTAAGGTATAAATAATTCAAAACAGCAATCAGCTAACAAAAGTTTCAGGTTTTGCAATATCATAAATTCTCTACTGTAGTATCCAATTAACATCAATTTCAATCATATAAATAGTGATTATTGTTTACACATTCAATAATTCGATTAGGTACATTCCTCAGAAGACAAAGTAATTTCAAATAAAAATAACTATTGTCTATATGATCTTACACAGACTACAGAGACAACTATTGTCATCCTTGGCTCAATAGGTACCTACCTACCTAATGATATACACAGGGTGGATATTTGGACGTCGCTGTAAAGGCCGTAAAGGCCGGCTGTAAAGGTCTTTTTTGAGAAATGCTCAGTCCCGTTTACAGTTTAAAAAAATACAGTAGCAGCAAGATAATTTGATGCCCATCGATTCTGTTTCTTATACCTACTAATCAAAAACTTATAGGACCATCTGAGGTTGGAGTACTAAAACAATCTGAAATTCTAGAAAACTTTTAACATGGTTCATGGTCTAAAAAGTCCATCCTGTATAAAGTCGACACAGCAGTTTTTATAATAAACTATCACTTATCCACATACTAATGGCTGAAAAAAAGCCTCCCTATGTAATATTGTAATTCCCCAGCATACAATCTTCAAAAATGGGAAGGAGGCATTGAGCCGTTTCCGCGTTAAAAAAGGAAACATACAGATGGAGTTATTTGTGCATTCACAATATAATAATGTAGGGACGGGCAGCAACGCAGGAATGTAATGAACCTCTAATAATCATAAGATTCATAAGACAACAAGTCAACTTTGAAGTTCTTTTACAACTTTTGTCTGACTGAAGTCTGAAGTCTCCGTTCCTGAACTTTCGCAAATAATGTTTAGAATGAAAGTAATTTTAGCACATCGACGACGACTCGACTGATCTTGGTTGATAATAAGTGAGAATATTGTTATTCTATTAGCGTAATTTTTGTAGCGCTCTTCTATTTATTGAGTTATTCAATTAGGTATAGAAGATTTAAGAATTTCATTTCATCGGGAATACTGCACGATTTTGCAACATTGTATACAAAAATTGTTCTGCATTCTATTTTTATTTATTTAGTACATACTTCTGTTGAACATCGACCGTAAAGTATTCGGTAAAAGGCCAAAAACAAGTTAGGTGGCACAAGAACCCGCTAACCTCTGCGACTGAATATAAGTGTATTTTTGCAGCCGCCCCGTTGGTCTATAAATATTCATTGTCTCGTCACGTCATGCGATCCAAGTAGATGTGTTGACCTATCTTCCCGAGATCCCGACTCGTGAGATTCTTTCTCCACCATTTTGAAATAAAACACCTGCTTTTGGTTGTAAGAACTGGCACGGTTATAATCATTAAAAATACTACTTATGCAAAAATTATGACTGAAAACTTTTTGTATTCTTCACAAATTATTGTTATTCTGTAACTAGACAATATAAGCTGTGTTACTTAATAAATAAAACGTAAGATATTGTCGTTTTTAATACGAAACAAATAGGAAGAAAACTTGTCCATTTTCGCATAAAAATGTGCAAAATGCGATTGGATTTCATTTAATTTTAGGTAAGTATTTTGAAAAAAAAAAAAACTATTTAGGAACCTAGATAAATACTATTCAAATACAAATAATACAATATAATAGTGGAAATATGCTTGATTTGGAAATCATTTTGGTATTACATTTGTATGAAGAATTCGTCCTTCCGGAGGCCTCTTAAGTAATCGAATGGCCTTATTTGATAACAAAATATGGATCTTGTTATTCGAAATGATTTTATTTTATTTTTCTATGTATTTACCTAGTAGCGGTAGTTTCAGAGGTAAAAATATCTTGCAAATGAAAGCTGAGCAGAGACAGAGCAGCATTAATCGCCCACAAAGTGCAGGATGATCTCAATTTTCCCGAATTCACATTTGCTTGTGTCTAGTTACAAAACAATGGCCGGCTCATCCGTAGTAATAGGAAACATGGTTTTAAGTTAAATACTCTATGTTTCTGCATCCTTCATTCAGTAAGTATAAATGTGTGTTTCATTACCATGTCCATTAGTTTCGTCACATGTTTCAGAGAATAATCAAGCCTAAAAGGGCACATGAAATAAGTTACTCTTAAAAGTATTAACGACAGTGTCTGAGTTCTGTTTTAGAGCCTATAAAGTAACATTCTAAGCCGTAACTCCGCCCTGAAAGTCATTATCTGCGGACTTGCTTAGGTCCCACTAACGACTGAAACTCCGTCAAGCTCAGATATTTCAGACTATCAAGCTAGATTATTGCTGTAGTAATTCATTCCAAAAGCAGCCGCAATGGTAATAAAACGCGTTATATTACTCGTTTTTTTTTTCTCCGAAATTGGTCATTCAATTTAGAATATCTACCTAGTAGCCCGTACCTATCTGCAACCGAACAGTGCACGATCCTTAACCATTACAATTCTGGCAACTTCATTACAGAAAAGATCCAAATCTTTCCCAAGGGTCGCTCTTGCAGATAATACACAAAGATTTGCCAGCTCCTTTCATTCAGACGGTTTCCGATACTGCCGATAGATTGATTGTACTATTCTCATAATGAAATAATATACTTATTCGACAACCGATTATAACTAAATCGGACGAGCAGTGGCTACAACCGACTGAAAATGATGACAAGATATCTCGATTGTCACGAAAAATAATTATTTGCTTTTCTGTAGAAAAAACACAACTTGTTACGTCAGGAAATGGAACCCATTTTATTCGTTACTTCAGGACCTTATCACCTTACTGTGAAAATAGCATTTGCATTCGGAACACGTGTCTTGGCAGGTTATTGTGCAAGAATCTCCATGGCAGTTAAAACACGCTTCTAAAATATCTATTGTATAACATTCTCGGCCCGTGATCAATGCTATTAAAAGTTTGTTTTGATAACTATCTGGCGTCTTGAAGTTCGAGGTCATGGTTCATCGTATCATTGTCTTGATTGTTTACAAGCTTAAAGAGGTAGGCCTATTCGTAGGTACGGAACATGATTAAATCTTTATGGTTTTTATCGATCTTTTACAATAGGTTTTATTTATCTTCTTTCGTGCGTAGGTAGCATTCATCTATGAGTATGTACACAATTTGAAATGAATATGCACAAGGAGAGTGAAAGACTGAAGCGACGACGATGGCGCCGACGAAAAAGCTTAGGCTTTTAAACATAGAAATTATGTACGTAAGTCAATGTCAGACGTTCTAAGACTTTAAATAAAAAGTTATAGAGGCAGGTATAACTGAGTGGTGATTTATTCGTTTTGCTTTGAAATAAAAAGCACAACTTTGTGTCAATAAACATATCGATCTCTATCTTTGCTCTATATTTGACTTTGATGAGGTATCGAAATAACATGTCAGCGGGACACGTTCCTTTTGATGGTATTGAGAATTACGACGATGGACACGAGTAGTAACTCACCAAACATACGCTGTTTGGTGAGTTACTACTCGTGTCCAGATAGATAACCTATCCAGACGTAGAGAAACTACTTAACCCACAAGGTTTGAAAATAATTTAGTCACCAGCTCACCAGTCATGAGCGTAGTGATAAGACATTATCTCGACGTATAATTAGTTACTTAGAACTGCTAGTAACGTAGTACATATCGATAATTGAATAAACATAGAGTAAGCATAGATCGCAACTGGGGTGTCACGGCCGGAAGAAAGCGTGCGGATGTAAAAGCTGAGTTTATGTTCATATTGTGTCATACAGGTGGAAATTGTGCGTGATCCCATTGACGATAGAATGCGTGAATCATTATAATCAAAATTACTTCATGAAACTATTTTGTAATTACGTCAACGATGCGACTTTAGCCGCCACAAAAATAGCGCGTAAGTAGGTGCTCTGTTTTTAGAAAAATAACCCTAGATAAATAATTGAACGTTTCAGAGATTTCAGATCTTGACAATGAATATAGAGCTCTAATATAGAGCTCTAATAATTTAATAAAGTAAGACACCTGCTGGCAATTGAGACAGGCAGTGGAGCAAATGCAATCGTTCATATTGAAATAATAGAGGACTGGTAGCATCGTCTATTAAAATCTGAAATCATAATCTTGGATCAGAATTAAGCCAAAGTGGCGTCTTATCAACATCATACACCTGTACAGATTGGTCAATATCTGAAATAGATTTAAATGGCCCATGAATAGTCAGTCAACTTCGTAAAATCTGGCAAAACAAACTTTTTTTACGCGTTGAGTAGAGACAATTTGACGTCATTTACGCGTAAAAATAGTATCACGATGATGAGTGGATGGTATGTAAGTGCCTTTTCATACGTCCCAGTTGCCGGATAGCCGATGCTGGGTACCTAGCGTCGATGTGTAATGGACATGATAAAGATAAAAAAAAAGTTGCCCAAACATGTGTTATGTTATCTTTCACACGTACTGTCGGAATTGACCCGGCGGCATCTGGAACGTATGAAAGGCACTTAGGCGCACAACATTACATTGTAGGATCTAATACCGATGGAAACTCAATAATTTAGTTTTTGACCCCTGATACAAGGGGTGTTCGACATGTACTTATTATTAGGTGTGTTTGTCCTTGGGATTGTAGTCGGGGGTTTTCGAATTAAAAAAAAGAAATTTTAAATTTTAAATAGTATGTCTAGCTAGATTTTAGTACCCAATTAGCCGGCCATAAGTTGAAACTGACTATATAGACAGTATTTCCCTTTACTTTAAAAACATTAGAATAAAAAATATATGTGAAATATGATGCAAGTATTCTTCGTTGTCTCTTATGGTTTCGTATAATGTTGCGCGTGGAAAATTATCTAGCCTCACGTAATATTATAATAATATTATCTCTCTTGCTTGACTTTGCGATTTGATAAAGTTAGGTTGACAAATTAGATCGAAGATACCCGTAGGAAACCTAATTATACTGTAGATGAACCACTTTGAATGCATGTTGCAGAACCTACTCGTTTCGTATCTTACATACTAAACTCGAAAGTTAAATCACAAATTTTAGTGAAGCTGGTGACCGCAAGATGAAATTCAATTTACGTACTCCAAACTGACTGGAATACAATAAAGCAGAATACTGGCACCAGCAGAGTTAAAATAAAACAACTAGGGACAATATTTTAAGGATTTTTTTTTCTATTATCCCTTGGCAACTACTGGCTCTCACTGGTTTATTAATTACTAGCTGTGCCCGCGTTAAATTCGTATTTCACATTTCTAGGGGGATAAATAGAATGTAATTAATATAGCCTATGTCACCCGGGGATAGTTTAGCTTCCCAACGGTGAAAAAAAAATTAAAATCGTGTATCGTATATTAGTTTCGGAGCCTTTTCAAAAAAACAAACAAAAAATCAAATCTTTCCTCTTTATGTTATCATTATAGAAAAGCGTAGCTAATTTAATAACTAAGACTTTAAAGTCTTAGTTATTAAACGTTTTCCTTCCTTCATAGCGACATCTTTATTGTAGGTACAATTGCATACTAAATTATATCATCGACTCGACTCGGCCAACTGAAACAGAAGGTAGCCCCCAAACCAGTTAAATCACCCGCATCATTGGTTTATATCGCGGTGCCATTGTCGCACAAGTTCACAATAATGTCAAGAACGCCGAGGAGGATTGTGAAAGGCTTTTATTTTTTTTCGACAAATTGGTCGATACGAGCTGGAGTAATATTACGCATGTGGTAGGTACACACTTATTCGTTTGTTTGCATACACTCTGGTTATAATAGATGCCAAAGTTTGCATGTTTCGTTGTTTCTTACTTACCGCATACTTCACGCCATGTAAATCTAGGCCTGGACATAGTATTTATAGACTTTTTGTCCCGAACGCATGTGATGCCGCAAGTATATAGATAAGTAGTTATAGTAAATAAATTATTAAATAAAATGTTTATATGGACCGCATATATTAAAGTCCTTCACGTATCATTTGCTCATTTTTTAGCGAAAGCGTGTTTCGTAGAAGGTTGTTAATAAATCAATAGTCACGACTACAGTTAAATTAGATATGCACTACCGACCTAGGTCGCTTTTGTAAGTTCTTAGAAAATATTAATCCATATTATTATTTCTTATTCATACGTAGGTCTCAAACTATTGGCATAGAATTTCTTCAAGCATTTTGAATCCGGGTAAAGCTTTTGAATCTTGCCTGCCAGGCTTTACCGTACAATATTTTTCTAAATATTTTCCAAAAATATTGGCCTATATAATTTGGGCCTGGAAGTTACGTTACCTACCTAACATCCTACATAATTGTTTGGTTTCACTGAGGAACCATTTTAAGAACTACTTATGGTAAACCACATGAGGAAATCCCCAGAACTCACTATTGTCTTACCTACAAATATTGAATTTAGTGATCAATTAGTTTGCATGTATACCCAGTTTTTACGTAGGTGGTCATGACACTTATTTTGGACAGGGACTATGCAAAGTTTAAATGGGTACCTACTAATAACAAGCAGTCAATTACAAAGTTCTTCAACTCAGGCCGCATGATGGAGCTAGAACTACGACAGAGTATGTTAACATTTCGATTCATCGAACGTCCAAGTTCCTTAGTTTGGGATTAACGATTCGAGCGAATGAGTTTCAATTTCGATAGATCAAAAACGTGATCAGAAAGTTAGAAAAGAATCAAGGGATACAGGGTTTTTGGTACTTAATGGTATTGGTTTTAGGTGATGTAGTAGACCTCCCTGGATGTATTCAACAATTGTTAATTAGAGAGGCTTTATTACAAAGTAAACCTAAAAACGGATCTTACTCCACGAAGTCTTGTGCAAAACGACTGTTTGTAGAATGAGCAAATTGGCTGAAATGGCAATTTTCGTGTGCTTATCTATTCGTGGGACATGCGCTCGGAGGCATTCGTTTGATAGTATCTCCCGAATTGAATCGTCCTACAGAGTATATACCATTGCCATTTTGGAATATAGGTACTGGGTATTCTAACGGACGCAGGTTCTACCTAGGTTCTGAGACGCAAAATATTTCAAAACATTTGTAAGTTTTTACAAAAACTAATATGCAACTTTAAAATTCTGTTGTCTTTTATTTATTTAAGGTTTTGAAAGAAATCCTAAGCCCTCGGTAACAACAAAACTTTTATTGGACCACCTCGGGATCATTTCAAAATTAGTCATCATGCCTGTGGTTAGAACCCATCAGTAGCATGAACTCGTTTTCGGAAAGAGATTTGGAAAATAAATATGTTCATAGTCTTTCTTATGAAAACTAACTGAAACATATAGTAGATAGCAGCTCGGTCATCGCGATAGGGCACGGTGAGATCGTTACATAACTCTTTAGGTAGTAGATAACACTCTACATGATTGCTCTATCTAACCTCTCAAAACATTTGCATGGTAAAAAACATAACCCCTTTAAAACCAACGGCAAAAGGGCGATATGTAACATTTGGTAGGTATAATCAACCTTTTTCAAATCCAAATTTCCATTTCAGTTAAAATGAACTTTGTGATCCAAAGCGTTACCTGGAAATATTTTACGGTCTTGTCTTGTAAAACATCAAATAAGATTTAATATTCAGAGCCCTTGTATTGTGGGTTTATGCGACAGCGGCAGCCGTTGTTCTGAAAAACTTTGTTCGAGTTGAAGACAAAATCTTTGGCTGCGAAAATGTTAGCAGATCATTCACGGAAACCTTTGTTGTAACTTCATTTCATCGTAAATTATTATTGTTGTTCTTGTTTTTGTTTGTTTGTGCTTACAATGATTGACAGAGATGACAGAGACAGCTACAAATCCTTAAAAGCAAAATGTCGGGTAGGCTACCTATTCTTTCTAGATAATATATATGTATAATACATATACCTCCCTAGATATAGATTCCTGTTTTTTAATGTATGTGTATGGGTACGTTCTTAATTTATTTATTAACATAATGGGTAGATACATAGCTAACGAACCTAAATATTACCAATGTTAATAAAAGGAAAAAAGAGACTGCCAATTTTGTTTACGAATATTAAGCCACTCAGGCATAACCACTAGAACCACCAAATACAGCAATTTCGTATTCGTACTTAGTAGAAAGGTGAAACTAACAGTAGTTTTGTTTAATCCTTTTACTAGCCATTGAAGTTTTGTTGACCCACATTTGGAAAAGCAGGGGTGACGTCATTTGGAACATTTCTACTGACTTTGCCCTACCTATTCGAAAGTAGAGTAGATAAAAGGTTCAATAGAGTTGCATTGCCTTTATACAATGCACAAATCTGTCATTTGTTACTTTAAAAATAGACTCTACGGTGTAGAAATACGCGCGAAATCCAGAAATCCGTGTGAAATTGTGGAACATTTGACATGGCAATCTCTACCACCCGTGGTTCCTGTTCTATTGTTTCTGCACAAAAACAGAGAGATCATAACACGATAACTTTGGTTTTGTTCCCAATGCATGTTAATTTTCGTTGTTTAAATACGTTTCTGTTCGGATTGTATTAGTTAAGTGCTAATTCCTAAATGAATGATAGAATTCGCATTTGTAACAAATGCCTTGAATTTGTCTAATTTGTGTACAATGGAAAAGGTCATAGCCATGCCACTTTAAGCCTAGCTTCACACGCAACACATACCTACCTATGCGTGGAAAACAGGTACTTACCTAGGCACTGGTAATAATTCAACGTACCTAATTGTATAAACAATTACCTGAGTTAAAGGACACGTTTTATTTGTTAATCAAAAAAAAAAAGCAAACTACCGTACCCTAGCGTTTGCAATGTAAGTAACAGAGTACAAGAAATATATTGCTAATTGTAATACAGTTCTCTGGTTTTAAAATACTTGTTTAGATCATTAGCATTTCTTGTCCAATCCAAGGTCCCTTATTTTCATTACCATCCACTTTTTCTTTCATAAGTTACATGTCTTATGAAAGTAAATTGTCACTTGCTCAATCCTTGAAGGATTGCCTAACATTAAATTATTAAATCAACGTATTTCACAGATGACTTGTTTAATGCCAACACCATTTACATACTGCTTACACAATTTATCTAGTTGAGTACCAACATTTACTAATCTGATCTGGTTACAAGATTTTATCAGACAGCTTATGAAATTGTGACCATTACCAGCAAGGATAATGTTTGAGTTTACTTAAGAACCTCATTGCCAGTCGGTACCTATCTTGTTGACATGAGTCGGCTGTGACCCTCAAGATAAGTGCAAATACCCCATGCCCTAAAAATTACTTGAATATAAATGATCCTGCTTAATAAAGAGCAACAATTGAACGCGAAATTGGTTAGAGAACAAGCCCTTAGGAGTCAAGGGCCTCGCTTGAATATTAGTATGGTTTCTAGATTACATAATATAAAGGAAGAGTTAGTAGAGCCATGTTTAAAATGTAAACTGATGCATTATCTAGTTGCATAATATGTAGTTATCTGGCATTACCTGCGCTGCGCGTAATACCTAGCGTAGTACCTAATTACAAATCTACTTAAGATTCTGTTTGAAAGAAAGTGGGTTTTTAGTAAGTAAAAACCACCTTCGAAGTTTCCTAATTTTTAAATAACGATTCGATTTCGCATTTACATATGTGTCGTCTATCTATAAAATGTTTCTAATTCTAGAGAGCTTATGGGGCATTTGAAACTTCTCATGAGTATATGTGTGCTATGTATATGCACGGCTACGCCGATATTAGCAACGGAGTATTAATGAAATTATCGCAATGCTGGCTAAATTTGTTCTTCCTAAGGCCATCTGGACCCGTCAGGGTCTGTTGTAGGGTCACACGAACAAATAGCTGGCTTACATTGACCCTGCAGTGAAATTAGGGGATAAAACCAACGGTCTCTGCATTCAACCTTCCTTATTCAACAAACAAGTTTTTATCGTGACCAAGTTCTTAAAACGTAGAGATTTGCACGGAACCACAACAGTAGGTAAGTTATGTAGTAAATAATCGAAAATGATGTAGAAATTGCGTTTATTTATACCTTTCCACCTAAAGGTTAGCTGGGAAGATATAAATAAACGCGATTTAGCTTAGATAATTAATAATGTGTCTAACGAATTGGATCTTACTAATCGTTTTGAATGCATCCATCATCATCATCATTGTGCGATCCAATTTTTCTTCCTCCTCTCTCCTCCTAACTCCTCTATCAGCCGCCATCTCTGTATCCATCTTTCTGAACCATGTCCTTTTTCACACAATCCATCCCATCTTAAATGCATCTCTGAATACCTAAATACTTATTTGAACTAGATATTGAATTTAATTTTTCTGGTTAGATGGCTAGTGGTTTTGGAAAAAACCAATACGTTTAAGTATTTAAATTTTTCGACTTGATAATAAATAACGCGGCGTCAACCAAGATTCATTAATGTTCGAATTGAAGTTTGCCATGACCTTGCTTCATCGGCAAGAATAATTGCGATCCGTGACTTTAGCAAAAACGATTGTTAGGTTCTTCTTTGTATTTTGTATAGGTTAAGTAAGTGCCGTATTATATACCAATTGAAGATACAAATCATCGTACGAGTCAAGTACATCATCGATATAAATAAACAACATGTACGTACGTCTCCTATTGTTAAACAAAATCTGCTGATTTGTTATTAGTTATTGTCTTTTGAAGACGACTACTGCAAACAATTAAAATAATGTTCAGTAAAGTTGTTTTCGTCTTTCCTTTTGGTACGAACGAACCAAACTTGAATAACCTACATAATTTTAAAGATAAACTAACTTTTAGTGGGTACCTCCCTATCTACCTACTTAAATATTATCGAATGGAGTACAGTGAACTTTTGTTAGATTTCTATTCTTTTTTTATCATCGTTATCTTGTATGTTCCACTCAAAATTTGCGGGAAAATTCTGTACATAAATGTATCGTATGTATATTGTGTATCTAATTACTGAACAACACTTTGGCTTGACTCTGGATTCTAGTTTGATATACAGACTAAAGCGATCCATCCGTCGTCTTTTCTAATTATACTTAGTAGGAACAAATCAAAAATACCTACCTGCACATAATTAAACCAAAGGTAGAAAAGTAAACATATCTAGTACCTACCGGCTTAATAATATTTTTTTCTATGCATAATAATTAGCATAACGATGAATAAGGTAATTGAACTAACAAGTAATGAATTGAAAAGAAAACTATAAATAATCTATGTCTCCGCTTTTTCACTTTTTTTTTCACAAAATTTTGATATATTATTTATGAAAATCAATTCAGCCAGACGTTAATAAGTAATTATAGATAACCCCATAGAAATAATGGAAAAACATAATCCACCCCTCGCGGGCAAAAACATTACCTAATCCCAATTAGTTGTGCGAAAATTGCATCACTGCAGTTGATTGTTACGTGAACAATGTTTACTAATAAATCATTATCTTTCCACCTTGTACTTTCAAAGTCAAGTGCAGAAACGTAAAGTAATGTAACTTAATAACTTTACCTTCAGAAACATGCTGGTAAAAATCCCACAAGCACTAAAAATAAACTTCGAAATAAATAAATTTATCACTGTCACACACACGCGGTCACTGATAAGTGCAGAGGTGTTGATAGTGCGCGGAGGCTGTCGCGCGACGGAGGCGCGTCTGCGGTGCGCGCGCGCATGCATCACGTGCGTCGACTCCAGCGCCGCTCCGCCCGGCTCGCTGCGGTCGTTCGCGGAACTAACTGCGCTTTTCACGCACTAACAATTACGCACAGATCTCCCTACATTGACGAAATTAAAAGCTATTTCAAGTGTTAACGTAGGTATTTACGAGTATTGCGTATTGTTTATACCACGATACAAACATTAAGGTTTCCGTAATCGTACATATGTGTTGTGCAATGGGCTAATGGCGCAGGTAGATGGTCTGCTTGCTCTCGTTAATCATCAGTTGTGCAATTCGAATGTTCGAGGAAGTAAATAAACTTGCCTTTGCAACAAACGGTACAAAACCAAGACTGAACACGCAGAGCTGTATTTTCCGGGTAAAGGCTCTGTCAATAGAAGAAAGTAAATAGCAAGCAACTGTTTCTACCAAGGCTTTAAGCGAGCAAGGAAATCAAAAGAACGGCGGTGCTTATTGTACTCTCTAAATCGACAATCACGCAAGCAAAGTTTATCGTTCATCCTGTGTCTTTGTACCTATAGAGAAACACCAAAATTAACTAGTACGTCACCATGTGTGAAATATGCAAGTCTACTTCTATGACGTGCATAGATCATAAAGGATAGGCCTTTATGATAGTGGTAGAGGTAATTTCTGCAACTCATCAGTAAATGGTTTGACAGCTGGCTGTCGAAAGCCACCGTTTTTGCTTTCATTTGCAGATTGCGATCAATAGGGATTCTGTTTCCACGTTTGGGTCACGTTGTTCACAATAGTATCCAGTTGTCACGTGTACTAACATTCACGTCGCTACAATGCCACGGCAATTTTGCTTGACATATTTTACACAATGCACCTAGCTGCAGTTTTAAGGACAATATATTATGTAGTAGTAAATTCTGCATGGCTATTGCCTTTCTAAATGTGTTTGCATTCACACTTCACATCACACTAATATTATAAATGCGAAAGTTTTGATGTTTAGTTGGATGGGTGGATGTTTGTTATATTTCCACGCCAAGACTACTGAACTGATCGGGCTGAATTATGCATACAGGTAGTTCTGGGCCTGGAATAAAACATTTTTTTATCCCATAAATCAGGTCCACTGGGATATAAATAACCTTTAAAAGTTTACATATAAACAGAAACATATAGGGCAGAAACTAGTATCTATGTATCTAAATCCTCGTAGGGTGGTTTGGTTTGTAATAAAAGAGTATTCATTTAGGTAGTATTTTAAAAGTTGAACTCGACGAGCATCGTTATGTAACAAAGAAAAAGGATAGAATAGAGTCAAGCTAAACCTGCGGTGGAACCTTTCGTAAAACTACCTTCATAAAAAACTCAAAAAGTAAGATGAGGGTCAACTGAGACTCGGTGCGGATATGTGACCCCAAAAATATTCACGAAAAAATTACTAGTGAAGTGAAATACTCGTATGGTCCACATTGTGTACCCTGGAGGCTACTTCAAGTGTGGTGGCACGAGCTTAATCTGTTATTTATTATATCGCTCAGGAAAAAGGTCTAGGTTAGTTATGTTGATATAATGCGAACTTTACGAGACACGCTTTCAAAGTTGGCGCTTGTATTCACGACACGTTCTTATCCAGACCAAATAACCTAGCAAATTGAGTCATAATTTTGCAAGTATAATATGAAGTGTACTTTTGGTCATAAGTTTTCATTTATTTCTGCAGTAGGTACGTACCTAAGTTTTTGTATTTGGTGCTCTACCAATACAACTCTACATTTATTCATTTAAGTTCATGCGATTCCGTGTTATAGCTTTGCTCTACTTTGTCAACAACACTAAAAAGGTTGGGTTTCGTGTTCTACTGCGGTTTCACAGGGTTGCAGTAAAGTTCTTAATTGACTGTAGTGTAGCCCACAATTAGGAAGTTTACTGCTTCCTTTCCACAACCTGTTTCGTAGGAAACTCTACTTACACTACTTCGATGAAAAAGTTTATGGAGTTGATAAAGTAAAGGTACCGACCGCCCACCTTTCTTGCAAGTTGGAAGGTGTTTAACTAAGTACGTGTCGTGGTTTGTAGTTGGGTCTCGTTAGATTATTTGCAAGAACTAAGCAATAAACATTCGAGCAAGTAGCTTCTTCTTCTTCTCCCTGTATCATTTCCTGAATAACTTTCGAAATTACATATGTAAAAACCATTATGTAGGGTTCCAAGATATTTTAAATGTCGGGAACGCGCGTGTACTATTTCGTATGTTGCAGCCATCCATAGGCTACGGTAACCGCTTTCCATCAGAAAGGCAGTTTGCCAAATTATTGGTTTAAAAATAACGTTGAAAGAAGAGATCCTACCTACCTACAATAGCAGAATTGGAGAACCAGATTTACCTGGAGTTGCAGCGACTGGTTAAAATCCTACTAATTGAATAGTTAGGAATTAAGTAGGAATTAATCTTTAAAGTTGTACCCTACACCGTAATATATCGACATTTTAACAAAAGTTCGAATATTTTGAAGGTGTTTTAGTACTTTACCAAACTACATAAATACTTGGGAACAAGTGGGTTATCTAAGTATATAACACATACAATAAACATATATGCATTGATAGAATAGAATTAACATTGCAAAACTATTTTCGCACTTTCACTGTTTTCTAATGTGGGAATTAGCATAGTAAATTACCTAACTCACTACTTAACTACAATTAATTGGGTAATAGAGGAGATAACATTGTTTTGTTTACCTATCATATGTTTATCTACTCGAACAAATAGGTACCTACTTTAATGAGAGCAAAGACCGGTAGGTAATTAAACGTGATCGAACTTAGGATTTTTGTAGATAAAATGGTTCTTACTTATAAATATTAACCAATAGTAAATAAATATAAAACAAAACATAAACTAGCATCGGCCACTTGCAGAAGTATAATCTACAGATTGCTGAGCCTTTAGACATCTTCTAATTAGGTAAAGCATTATGCCGTTGCTCCTGCGCCTGTCCTCTCCCTAGTTTTGTGTTAGAGTGCACCTGTGTTTGCGTACACACTTGGGCATTATAATATGTCCTGCGCGCCTGGTTTAGTCTCCGTTTATAATGGCCGCCGCCAACCGTGTCCTAAGATTCTTATAGTCTAGGGGCACCCCAATTAGGTCAAGACCTACCTACAGTGATCTTGCTCCTAAACCCACAAGATTTGTATCAGCAGCGAGTACCTAACCTAGGGATTATTTCGGTTAGGCAGTAAGCCCGTATGGGATTAATACAAGACAACGCGAATCCACCACTAAAGGTATAATATTCGTGGTACTCATTTTAGTAAACATACTACGCTGCAAATATCTGTTTACTTTGCAGTTTTTGTGAAATAAAGCCGCTCGGTGATAAAATTAAAGGCCACTGTGCCAAGGCCTTAACTCATGCGAAAAATAAACAAAGTTAATCAATAATGATTATGTTGGATTTACTTACAGCTATTCAATTCAATCAGTGACTGTCTCGTGGGCTTGATAAATTGATGAATCAGTACTTAATGATTTTGTCCTTCCGTATTAATCAACCTTTAGTTTTTCTTCGTGGATCATAGGTAGGTGTTTAGATACATTTACAAAATCTACATATCTAATATGGCTATTATTACTGGAACTTACCCTTCTCTGAAATGTTCACTTAGAAGGTAGAACTAAGATAGCGTCAGAAACAGGTTCTCCCTTTAATTGTGAATTATTTGGACCGTTTACGAATCATTTGAAGCACTGTGTAGGTGCCTTTCTGTTTTAATAATAACCCTTTCCGTGTTTACGTAAATAGTTTAGGTACCTACTTTACAAGATGATCTTGTGATTATCGTGAGTATGTTTTGCTGTAGAAAGATGATCACTTTGCTAAACAAAATTTATTTGTCGGTCATGCATCTTTTGAAGGTTACAATTATTAGGAATTGCATTACGAACTCACAAGGCTCTGTATTTTTTTGTCGCTTTGGTAATAAAATATTAAGGACTTATACGAATTGAGAACCTAAGTGAGGAAAAACTGGTATCTGCACTAAAACTTGTTGTTTTACAAATAGCAAGTCTACCTATTATATCTACTTATTTGAAAGGATGTGGTGAGAAATGGATCCACCCTACTTCTGATATGATGGTGATTGTTCTGTTCTGTAAAACTGTCTGATCTGTCTCATACGAGTACCTCAGTTGGCGTGTTCTTGGCTGTTTGCTGATTCAGGCAAAATCCGATATAAAGGCATTCTAATAACTCGGGTTTGTAATTGACCTGCCGCCGCGCTGCCGCCAGTTTCCTTGCTTTTCTTTGATTTTTTTCAGGTAAGAGGTTAAAACCTGCCTGTCGTAGAGTCAATAAAGGTACTTTAGTCGTACATCATCATCTTTATTATCTTAACGATATCTTTGTAATTTGTTACGTTCTATAATCTCTTCGAATGTTAGAAGCTTTATCAATTATGTGCTTAAAATATACAGGATACTTGTGGTTAAAATATATTTTATGGTTAAATATTTAAACTTCTATAACTTACACATGTGTCAGGATTAGTAATATGTACTTCCTCGGTTTTTCGTAGAATAATTTACTTATGTTCTTATTGCAGGCCATATTTTCCGCTTCCAATCTTATCTTAGAAAGGCTAATTTAGAGCGCCGTCAGCAATTTGTCTGCTAATTAAGGAATCTTTTTAGAACTTACCATGGATGGGAACTTAAAATAAGGCTGAGGAGTGGCAAACCTCGCAATCCAGTTTTAATTGGCGCACCCTCGGGAATATCAAAGGGACCTTTGAAAATCACCAGCAGAGTCGAGTACACTACCTACCACAGATTAACTCTCGTTACTTTGAAAGAACCCAATCCCTAGTAATACTATGCCTCCATACCTACACATAAATTTAAAAGTTATTTTATCTGTCTTTCTATCTGGGCATAGGCATGGGTATATTTTAACGCCTAGACGGCTGAACGGATCATAATTAATTTTAGCAAGGATTTAGTGATGGTATCTCGGAGAAGGACGCTATTTATATGTATACTGAAAAACGCTTGTAAATCAGCAGGTAAAAGCTAGTTCAATAAATACCGTTCCTTTCTTTTTTTCTGTCCTAACGTACTAAGGTGTTTTTTTTGTATTGGTAACGGTAAAGCGAAAATTGAAAGTTTCTACACCAAATCTTGTTCTTTGTCCTCTTGCAGCTAAGTTATTTTTATGCAAATTTTCATTCATTCTCCATCATATGTGGAATAGAATTTACTGTTGTTGAAATTAGCTCAGAGTCAGGTTAAATGAATCGCTTTGGGATAAATTAATGAATCGAGTTCATTATCATTTGTTTTGGATGGAATTGTGTTTCAATTACCTGCTTTATTAGTATTTTAAACAGTTAAGTGTTTGCTAGCGGTTTGTTAGCATTGACGAAATTGTTTAACCGATATCCACAGCTTAATGAATTTTAATAGTTACTAAACTCAATGTTATAGCTGAAATAATGCTTCTAGCTTGAATGTGACCGGCAGCAGCGATGATTTTAAATATAACATAATTATCAACGTAAAAACATAATTTATAAAAATAGAATATTCTAGAAATAGAGAACATTTGCCTTTAAGTATGTGAAGTAGGTACAACCAGCTTGCAAAAAATATCTTAAAAATGTAAACACAGATTGGTTAGCGACCGACTCAGCTTATATGCTACACTCGAGTGCCATTACAGTTTTAGGTACACTTTACTTACTTTGTACTTTGCAGCTTTACCTACTAGTTAGGTAGGTAGGTCTGCTATGGAGCAACCTACTTAGTTAGTAAATTATATATAATTTTAATGTATTGCGAAAGTTTAAAAAGTTGTAGCAAATAAAAGGAAAAAGAAGGTTATGTAGGTACATAATATTACCCGCCCTTAGAAGCGAACATGGCCTCTAATTTTAGTTCTCCTGTAGCAGATGCCAAGTCGTGAATCGGCTGAAATTGCCTCTCCTTTGCCAATTCTTGATTTTACTTCTCTTTCGCCTTAGTTCCACAATTGAAACTAGAGACGATAATGAACCCGGTAAAATTGAGGCTAGAACGAGTATATACATACATATAGTATGTAGTTTTTCTGTGCTATTAGTACATAAATAGATGTTGGACAGTAGGTACCTAGTTTTTGGTGAATTTAACTTACTAGTGTGTAGCTAATTTCATTACGTTAATTTTAGTACGTTAATTTTATAATACCTGACAACGCAAAATAGGTAATTGTGGATATCTCTAGGGGAGGCCTATGTCAAGCAGTGGACGTCGATCATCGGACATGATGATGATGAATTTTATTATTATGTAGAATCTTGAAAACCTGCAGATGTCCAACTCGATCAGTCACTAAACATGCGGTTTACTTTTCGTTACTCGTGAGTCGTCTTTGTTCATAAGCCTACTTAATTGTTATGACTGGCCTATAATCAAATAAACTTGGTCCAACCAAACGCTTAAGCTGATTGCCAGTTGGCTCTTCCCAACTTCCAGAATGTTCGATTCCCTTTGATTTTTCGGATACCTACACAATACCAATACAAAAGGGACAACAAAAACAACCTTCCCGACTCCGATTCGTCAAAGCTTTGTCTGAATGCAAATTGTTCGGTTTTGCGGTTCTCTTTCCAAACACAAACTGATTGGATCCGTGCTGTATATCACGCGGCTCTAAGGTGAGGTTATAGTATTACTACTGAGCTTCTGGATTTCCATTGGGGTTGTAGACAATACCTTTTTGAAGTTATGCGATCAGAGCACAGTATAATTTAACTGTTCAGGTTTACTTTATCTTTGATTCTAAGAATTCACGGCATCATGTAATCTGCTGAACTTTAGGAATATCAAAGGACGGCAATTACCTACCTATTTAAATCTAAATAAGTTTATGTAAGTAACCAGTATGGTTATTTTAATAAAAAATTTGGTTCGTGTCTCTTAACTTTGGTACTTTCTAGTAAATTCCAAATTAGTTCCGATTTCAATTATCCCATTCAAAATCAATCTCACATAAATTAAGGCGTGATGCGCCTAAGCTATTGATAGGATAGCTTAGGATAGCTACTATCTCTCCAACTACTGACCTGAGTTGAATAGTAAATGCATAAGGACTTAACATTGTTGCCCACACGTTTGCTACCTCACCCAACTTATGTGCCCAGAACTCTTGTGTGTGTCCTAAGCTGCAAAGAGCATCTGATATTCGCTATCTTGGTGTGACACTTGACACCCGATTAGTTTTCGATCAACATATATCGACGCTTGTAGGTAGAGTAAGAAAACTCATTGCTATTTTTAAGAACATTCGTCATGTCACTGACAAGGACACTATTCGCATTATATATTTTTCCCTTTGTTAAAGTTTACTTACATACTGCATAGAGTCTTGGGGTGGAGCCCATAAAACCCTTTTGCTCACATTAGAAAGGGCACAGCGCGCCGTGCTTAAAGTCAGTAATTTCATGCCCTATAGATTCCCTACTACTACACTTTACAAAGAGACTAACGTCTAAACAGTGCGACAATTATTCATATTAAGACTTATAATAAGACAGCATAGATTTTGTCCAGCAGCGCGAGGAGGACGGCGTGCTTATAGAGTTTTTGACGGAATGCAGCCTTCCACTACTTTTATTCAGCATTTTCCTTGTTTTCTGGGTAGTTATTTGTACAATAAGCTCTCTAAAGAGGAACGCTTACGTGATCTTAACTTTTTTCAATTGAAAGCATATATCTCTAATATTCTTAAAAACCATTCGTATGACAGTACCGAGGACTTGCTAATTGTTATGAAGTGATTAAATCTACTTCACTCCTCTATCTCTATATAAATCGCATAATATTTAGCTGTTATTATGACAATTTAGAGTAACTCATAAGCTTAATCTTAATACTGTAGGTTAGTTTTTCTATAAAATTAGTTAAATCAATTAATTAGTATAATTTTAGTAATAATTATTTCTACATAGAGTCAATTTTATTTAATCAATCAAATTAAATTTTATTTATTTGTAATGTCTAAACAATCTGTAATAATTTATGGTACATCAATCTATTCACGCATCAATTTGTAATCAGTATTAGTAATCAAATTATATTTTTTTTTTGTCTGAATTCTTACTATTTATCTAAGTAGATTATTTGTAACATGATTAAAATAGTACCGAGCCAATTTTTATCATAATTCCATAATTTTTTGTATGTTAAATTATTTATTTTATCGTCATCTTTCAAACAATTTGTGTATCATAGTAGGGGGAGCACAGGTGCCTATAGTACAGACTTTTCAGTCTAGTTTAGGCAACTGAGGCTACATAATAGTTTGGACTAGAATCTCGATATACTGGACTTGTTTCTAATGTAAACTACAAATGAATTATGTTATGTGTTTGTAATAATTCTTTTTTGGCAATAAATTTTTTTTATTATTATTTATTATGAGGTAGGTTTGGCCTGGCCATTTTGATAAGGGTTGACGGATCCCTGAGTGTAATCTAGTTCGAGGGTAGCCTTAAAAGTACAAGCCTTTGTGCTTTTCTCAATCCAGTTAGAAACCTAGTATTTTTTCTGAGAATAGACGACCGATCGATACTCCCACTTATCTACCTCTATACTGCAACATGACGATAGCTCTAAATAACTCTCTTTTAGGTACATACGCTTTACGTATAAAAAAATATTTTTCTCTCAAATAAAAGCTTATCGATAAAATTTTGATTTGACTGTTAAAAACGTATATTACATACATATTATTTTTTTTTTCGGTAGAGATAAAAAATGTTTTGTTAGTTTACGTGTGATTTGTAAAGTTAACTTTCATGTTATTACAATGCTGTAAATTTATTAAATATAATATTATAATTATTAAACATATATTTGTTTATTTATGAATTATTTACGTGTGTGATTTGTAATGTTAACCTTCAATTTAAACTTGAAGCGAGAGTGAAAAGATCTCTCCAAGTTATTTAAATGTTGCAATTTAACAGAGAACATCTAAATAAAATATTCATGACTCTTGTTTATTGTTACAGGTAAATATTCTGATGAAATGAAAATGGAAGGAACCAAGTTTAGTCAAGTAACAGGTTTTATTCTTTGACTGGTGACAGACGATAACGTGAGCGGTACGATAAGCTTTCTTCCAACTATTGTGGTGGGGTGGCACGTGAGAAACTTTTTGGTTGCATCCATTATGTATAGTAAAGCATGCTGAATGAACGTATTAAAACTGAATGCTTCTCGGGATACATCAACCTACTACACACCACACCACAATAGTGTGGCTCTAGCTTTACCTTAACTACAAGACAAGAGAAGTATAACTTGGCAAGTCAAACAATTTAGAGTTGCCAATGTGTCGTCGTGGCCCGTTTCTTTCAGAACTTGCTTGACTGAAACTTTGCCTCGTGTCTAAACTTTCGTACCTATATCTCCCGATTGTCTTTTGTCTAATATTTTAAACATGAACCAAAAGTTACTTTAAACTTCATCTTCGCTGTTCACTTGTTTGTATCTAATAACGCCTAATTTGATTTGAAACTCGTCCATCTTATGTTCAATTAGCGAATAAACGAAATTTCGATTTAATCAATTTTGTTGAAGGGTACGAACATGTTTATTTATATATTATTTTTATTTGTTTAGGACAACAATAAAATAAAATAATAAATAAGTATTACAAGAAACATTGGAGAAATATTTTAATCCCTCAAAATCCCCCCTATTGTCCACTGCTGGATGCAGGCAGGCAGCCCCTGATCAGCGCCTTATTGGCTTTATCTCATGGGAGGTAATGCCCACAATCCCCACGCTGGACATGCGGGTTGGAGATCGTAGTTCGGTGGTAAATTGTTCTGCAGGGGGCTCTGCTGCCTGCCCCTCGGTAGATACCCTTAGCCTGTTACAACACCCGCGGGAAGAGTTGTGCAAATTCTAAGCCACCACAAGGACCGATTTTAACCATTGGTATTTAACAATAGTCTTTGAATATTGTTTACTTACAGAACATATCACGTATACCTTAATTTCTTCTAAGTTTACATTCTTTTGTTTATTTTGAAATTTACGTTGCTTGTGTTTTTCAGCGTAGGTTTTCTAAATATGTTGTTTAATCAAATCCAGTGTTTGTTTGTACGAAAGTTATTTGTGTACCGTGACTAACCAACACGCACATTTCTTTTGTAAATGTTTACCTACCCGTGCCGCGGCCGTAATACATGCTATCTCTGTCGCAAAATGTCGTAATATCCTGCTTAAAACCGCCCTTGCTTTCGGAGCGTATGTATTTTACTGAGGTAACCATACATACGATCTCTTTCTTACCTAACAAGTACCTAACAACAAGTATCTACTTACTAACAATTATTTGAGAACTATAAAAAACCCGATTCGCAGCGCTCGAATCGGTCCTCGCTTTTTCACTCTCTTTCGCCAAAATACGAATGCCTAGAAAATGTAGATAAAAATAATTATTTGATCATACTAAAGTTATATGTTATATTGTTTATTCATTTGGCCTCAGTAGTTTTAATGCTTGGAGGGTAGTAAAGAGCTGGCCGCTAACCACTTAGAAACATATTCTTAATTATGAATTTCCACTCCATTTTGTTTTCACATAATTTATGACCTTCCTGTAAATTTTCTTGACAGAAATCTTAAAAACAAGACAAAGCTTCAGGTTGATTAATTATCACCGCAATACGATTCTCTGTTTTCCCAATTATCTGTCCTCTAATTTAGGGCCGATTGTCTTTACTATAACCGAGAGGTAAGGTACGTTTGCATGAATTTAAATAAGTTTCCACAAATTCAGAGACACGATTTTATAGCACCTCCCAGTCTTGATTATAGTCCTGATTGCTGGCATTAAGTCCCTACCGACTGTAATTTTAGTACCTACTTAGGTTCCTATACCTCCCTAGACAGAATTTGTTTGAGCGGGTTTTAACTTTTGGTACCTACCTAGTTGCCTACTCAAGTTTTATTGATTAACTGTTCATTTCTAACAAAACTCTAAGAAAATGTACCGGCGTTTAAGTAGTATATATTTTTCCATCCACTCTGGCTTCTTTAGCTGGATGGGAAATGGTAGCGCTATGCTCTATATTGCATTGTCACCTTGTTTCACCACCGGAACTTCTTCTTAAATTGCCAAGTTTGTCAAATGATTACGTCCTTGGCATTAAGATACGGAAAACCTCGAACAAAACAAAATTTGTTTGCAACATTTGTAAAGTAATCACCCCTATTGTCTGAAGACGCGACAGGCCATGGTAAATGGTAATAGAATCATTTGCATAATCTTCTGTGGTACGACTTGGCACTCTGTTACGGGTATTGTTCTTTCTCCGGTTCTGTCAACGTTGGACGAATCTTTGAAAGCAGGGAATTATAAAATTATCTCTGATGCTATTGTTTTTTCATTTTATTATTTATCATTACCTTTTAGCCAGTCAAGGTGTTTGTTTTGCCTCGCTAGCCGCTCTAGCAGTCTCGCGTAGTACACGCGCACACACACTTCTCATGAAACTAACCAAACACTGATAACTTTAGTTACCCGCTGTTAAATTTACTAAGGCGCAGGTGGTTTGAAACCGACTTCAGGAGGAAGTCCTATGTTCGGATGTATGTATGTATATAACTTTTATATTACCTACATACTAGTACATAAAAAATCATTTTTTCAAAACAAAGAGAAAAAAACCCAAAAATCAAATCATGGTAAATATCCCGTCAGAAGTGACTTTTGTCATAAAAAAACAATTATGAGCATGTTCGTCGATTTCTCCGTCGACTATGATTTAAATATTTATTTCGCTATTGTATAGATAGAAAATAAATGAAAAATAAATAAATAAAATAGAGAATGATGAATACAACTCGGGATGAGTTGTATTCCCGAGAGATTTATTCCGTCAAGCTTAAGAAATCACGACAAGCTACAAAATTATTGTGATATCTTCGCCAATTAATAAAAGCTGATTCGTTTGTTGTTATTTAAAGGTTGATTTCGAGGTAAACCGTATCTAACACATTGTCACATGCTAATTTTCGTCACATCATCAAATGGTTACGATAAGGGGAGTAAATAAGAAAACTTTTCATGCGTCGTTTCCTCCATGTGTCATCCATCACTAATCACATCAAACTAAATTAGACTCGAATTTTAATTGGATGTCGCCACTTGAAAAATTTGAATGTGCTATCGAATTCTTCGTTCCAAACCCATTTTCAGTTTTTAAGAATTTTAAGTCGGTTTATCGTTTTTTAACAAACGCCAAATTAGTATGTTCTTTAGAGCATACTAATTTGGCATTGAGACAGACAGAGTGAGATTAGGTCTTACACCGAAATGTTTCTACAAATATTCTTGTGGGACGCAGGCAGACATTCTGACACGATCTTTCAGTGACGATGGCTGGCAGGAATGAACTCCTGAGAATGTGGTTCTGAATTCAATTTAGCCGGTGAAAAGCGTTCCTAATGTTCTAAGAACATAGTTGAGAAAATTCGTTTCAGACCTTTGAAATAAAATGTCATTCAACGCTCATTTCAACTCGACTAATGATTTTTTTTTCAGTGAGGGCTTAAAGCGCTCTACCGCTCGCCTACTATAGTAATATTTAACTGACATAGGTACTTACTTTTTCTCATATTTTAGATAGATTCCAATATTTATTTAAACTAAAAAACGATAAATTACAACTAGTTTTTACCTGCTCCTATAAATATAAAATTCCTCTAATCGAACACCAGAAAACACATACTAACCAATTTATGAGCAATACGTACCTGAGTTGCAAAACTTATTGCTCACTTTACATAAAGTTTTTATCAGACAGATCAGAAAAGGGCTCAAGGTCGATCTAAAGACTTCCATAATAATTGTCCACTATAAACTTGTCTAGTTATCAGAGTAATGCCTAATGGCATGTAATTTATTCTTATCATTCGTGACCGGAAACACACATTGGTGTCATAGAATAATGGCAAGGCGATGTGGTGTGGACCGTGAAGATTCAAGGAGAAGAAAACGGCTAGATTTGAGGTGATTCCGGACTTTTTTATCCGACTAAAATAAATGTATACCGACTGTTTGAGAAAAAAGAAACACTGTTAATTAATGACAGCGGGTCTACTAGTCATTAATAAAGGAAAAAATAAGTACGCGTTGTTAACAAGTTTAACCAGAATAATACTTTTCAGGACAGACACAGGCACGGCGTAACAAAACGGTCAAGTGTGTGTTTGGTGGGACCACGAAATAGTTTTGTCCCACCAGTGGGACATCGCAGTTGGACCACGGTTCCGGAGTGGCATTAAGGGGTTGAATGGTAGTTACACATAGGTGTACCTTCGTATAATATTTTAATCCGAAAAGTAAGGCGAACCGAAATTTTAATTTAACTGATAAAAACTTACGTAGTTCTAGGAAAAAGACATTTCCCAAAGGAGCTATGCACGGAATTTGGAATTACCCTTTAGGAGTCCCGAATAACCCTATAACGATATAACTGTTCACTGAAATTACGGTTTACCGCTACCGCTGAATAGCACGAGTGCCTCAACTTGTAGGTAAAAAGAAAAAGTAAGCCTTGAAGTTTATTTTAAGTTAGTATTAGTATCGATGCTGAAAACCCACCATCAACATTAGTCTGCAAATTGTCTACGCGAGATAATTTAGGTAGATTCAGTTTGAAACAACATAGTATCTTATGTAGTGTAGTATCTTATGTTATGTGTGTGTATCGATGCTGAAAACCCACCATCAACATTAGTCTGCAAATTGTCTACGCGAGATAATTTAGGTAGATTCAGTTTGAAACAACATAGTATCTTATGCCACTATTCGAAACATTCAGAATTAAACTTCCGTGTTCTAAACAGTCAAACAAACGCGAACTGCTGTTCTTTAACGACGGGACCGCTGAAGACTTCAAACAGTTTAAACATTTCAATGCTCGGTGATCATTACATTCACTTATTTAACAGATTTTGTGACAGAAAAATCAAAGTATCACCGAGACCTATAATTTAATTATAGGTTTTGGATGGCTCGCACGCGGGCTGAAATCCGCATGACAGGAAAAGTTCTATATCTCATTCTTATATCTCACATACGAATAGGTATTGAACTAAGTAAATAAATGAGAGTTTTAGCCGGCATTTTCGTACCTCTCTACGCATTTTCGTACAAAACCAGTATCACGTAATGTGAGTAAATGGTTTTGTTTGTGCTGATGAAACGGTGCGGTATCAATTTTCTTCGCGCTGCTGACACAGTGCTGACGCCCAAGGATGTTATTGAGGCGGGAATCCTCTCTGATATTGTATTATCTTGCCTTGTTAAATAATTATGTAATCGTGGTAAAAGCTATATCGGGTATTTATCCCGTTGGTATCTCAATTCTCATAAATTTTTTGCTTTCTGTTGGCATATAGATAAACATAGATAAACAGATCATAAGTTCTCTATCCTAATGGTTGAGACAGACTGGCGAGAAATATTGAGCTTCTTGCAGCGAGAGCTCGGGCAGGCTGATAAAGAAACTTTGCAAAGGTCTATCATGGATGGAAGCGGACGATATTGAACTCAACTTTTCAGATCTGAAAATACTGTTTAGACTCGCTCAAGATATCTTAAAGTACAAAAACGAGCAGATACATTCCACTTTTAAATACCCAAGTGACATTCTTTATCCTACTTAATATTATAAACGCGAAAGTTTGTATATTATAAGAGGAAAGGTTTGATTTTTTTATTTGTATTGAATAGGCTCCGAAACTACTGGACCGATTTGAAAAAATAATTCACCGTTGGAAAGCTACACTATCCCCGGTGAACATAGGCTATATTATATTTTCAAAAAAATTAGGGATCCTTACTAAAACTCCAATAATGTAGCCAAAGGTCT
The DNA here is from genome assembly GCA_943735965.1 of Eupithecia abbreviata. Taxonomy (NCBI): domain Eukaryota; kingdom Metazoa; phylum Arthropoda; class Insecta; order Lepidoptera; family Geometridae; genus Eupithecia; species Eupithecia abbreviata. Next base: position 7,728,787 of record OX030979.1, on the reverse strand, counting down.
AAAACCCGTGCGAAGCAGGGACGGTCCGCTAGTAATTTAGATAATTATGTAAGTGTCACTATAGACCATTACTTAAGACATTCCAGTTAGATTGGTGGGACCTGGCCAACGAACGCGACTCTTGGAAAAGTTTGGGGGAGACCTTTGCCCAGGAATAGGACAATAAAACAAATTTACCGTGATAGGCATACAATATAAAACTTTTAAAACTAGCATATTGTTTTAACATTGTTTGTTCAGTTCTTGGTGTATTTTTAATTAATTTTCCGAACAGCTGTAGTTGTTTGCAATAGCTAAATTTGTCTTATGCTCTCATTTATTTGTACCTGTCTCTTCTGCCTAGGCATACTTGATGAGTGCACCAGTCTCGCAAGAGTCATATGTATATCATATGGTCAGTAGACCGTACAGAGAAACATTATGAAACATTCATGATTTTATCTGTGTGCTCTATTAGTTGCAACGAGTTTACAATCATAGAATGCTGAGACAGAGACTGTTTTGTGGCTCAATGCAAAATTAAGTCTGTTTGTCTATCTATACTTACTTTTATTACACAGTATATTTATGTATAACTTGCAAATAAATATAAAATTCTAGTCTATTCTCCACTGAAAAGTGATCTGTTACGAGTAGGTACGACATTAAATCGAGATCGATTCCTCACCGTCACCCACAAACAAGACATAACCTATTTACCTTACCCGCGATTTATTAGCTAATTCCGAGAGTTCAACCTCACGGCAAATTGTATTCTGTCAGGGTGTATTACAGGTGGGTTTTGTTTGGGATTGATGAAGATCCGTTGAGTCAGGTTGGTTGTTTGTATCAACAGGTGATCGATTGGGTACGAAGGTCAGATTGTAATCTATTGGATTTAGTACAACAACATAAATGCCTTTACCGTTCCCAATATATAATATTTCATGCTATGTAGATGCCACTAATAGAAACATTAACATATCCCGATTCGATATTCCAGGGTTTCTTCGTATGTCTTGCTTAACGATTGTAAAATTTGGACGGTATATTCTTAAATAAGATAACTAAACGATGGAATGCACCGAGTGGATACATTTGATACCATCTACTGCCCTTTTTGGAATAAAAAGTACTTATATTATACAGATCTTTGTGTGCAGAAATTCGGTAGTTTTGGCGTTGTCTTCGGCCAAACAACTTCACAAATCACAACGGCATAAACTTCTTTCGCCTTCATAATATTAGTAGGATAGGATTGGGAATGGCCCTGTGGCTGTCGTTTTTCCGTGTCTATGCTCACTTCTCACGTCTTTCTTAACGTTCTTACATGTGAGGTCAAGGGAGGTTGAATTGAATCATCAACGTAGAGATTTAAAGATTGTATACTTAATGTAACTTTCGGCCTTGGAGTTAAAACATTACCGGTTACTTATGCACTTACATATTTGCTATGGCTGGTCATATATGTATGTATATGAACTTTGTTGTGTTACCGTGTTTGTAATTAATATTATAGAGATATAAAACACACTGTCCAGTCCAGTCTCCACATTTACTGTTCCATGGTCGGCTGGTATAAAGGGCTGAAAATTTCTAACTACCTACAAGCTGGTCACATCATTTTATACGTTTTAAATAACTGACAACACTCGTTTAATGTTTATGAACGGCTTTGGTGGGCTTGCAATTTTTTAATTTAATACTATGCAAAATATTTTTAAGCTAATTTGCATATAGGTAAAAGTACATCCAAAAGCATTTTTAGGATAGATTAAAGAGGCTTTATAAAATGTAAAGAGCTTGGCAAGGCTATTCGTTCTTTGACGTTACGTATATAAATATAGGTACTTAGAATGGAAAATAACTTGTACCGAGGTACTGTACCAATACCTACTACCTACCTACTGTATCTGTACTTTACTGACTACGTAAGCTGCAACACTATTAGCTCCTAGCTAGAGCATCGCGCTAAGTGCCTTCGCTAACATTTGATGAAAAAACTTTGCGCTTATGTTTCTGATTACTGTTTCTTCACGACCGATAACTCGGAACACTTCTCGTTAACGAGTTGGATCCGACTTGGGTAAGAGAACTCCAGAACTCCACTGAACTTAGACTCTTGGACTTACGTCACGTTTTCTTCAGAATGTGATGGTGAAGTTTCGATGAATCAGATCCGTATTTAATGCGTATTGATTTGTATTGAATGCGAGACAAAAAACCCTGGGTCAGCAGGATAGGTGGATTTACTGTTAGTCTTTAAAATTCATTCTGTTACAACATTGGGCTCATTGAAGTTATGCGGTGATAATAAATCATTGAAGTTTATTACTCATCATGTATTAGGCATGGAAATACTGAGAAAAAGTTATCGATTAATCCACTTCTTTCGAACTGGATCTAATGCGAAAAATTAATCTCCATAGATCCACCATGGATCTAACGAGAACCATCATGATTTATTCAATGAAACTCTTTATTTGAGTATTGTTAAGAGAAGCCTAGTGTCTAGATAAACCTATGTTAGGATTTAAGACGCTATCAACGGTTAACTGTGACAACTTTGTAACTTAAACGAAATATATCTATCTACTCGTATCTTTCTACCTACATTGGGGTTCTACAACCTTCAGAATGATGTGTCGAGGCAGCCTCACTAAAATGTTATGTTATGGAGCATATTCGGACAAAAAATGTCCTGTGTCACGCATTTATCTGTTTTTATATTTATTGTAGGTGCCGAAAATAGGCATTTTTATCTGTGCCATGTCATTTCAGACAAATTCATACGGCATATGTATTTGCCGTTCGGGTATTATTTAAATTACAGTGATTTTTTTTGTATACATTAAAGTTTTTTTATTGTTTTTGCTTCGTAGCTGTTAAATTATTGGTCTCTAATGAATAATATGTTTATACTAATCTAATTGCTTTACTATGACAATGGTATCGTTGTAGAGTCGCCACCATAGACACGATTTGGTATTTTACCTTAGATGGAAAGAACTATAGATGGTGGGCTGCACATCTAAAGTGTCGAGGTTAAAACCAATCTAGAACCGTTATATCGATATCTCCGTGCTAATAGCACCGCACGCTAGTGCGTCTGGTAGTCCAGAGGTTCCTTAAATCTAAGGATTTTACACGGTTATTCTGCGACGATACCATTGTCATAGTAAAGCGATTGGTTAGGAGAATTCGGGCCCAGTTGCGTTGTTGTAAACTTTTGGTAGTAACTATCTAGATTTTATTCTAATAATGACTTGTTAAATGGTCCGTTCTCGATTTATAAGATGTGTCAATAAAGGATCACCATAATATTTAACGCAATATTTCTTGGTCACGATTATGATTTTACTGCCATTTCTGAACAACAGACGACTACAATCACGACTGGCAACCTGCCAATGTTACCAGCTATTTCTAGATGTCTAAACTTATAGTAAGTAATATTGAGCTATTAAAAATTTCAGAAAAAGGTAATTAACTGTCCTACTCATCTTGCATCTACTCCCTAATTCCTCACTTCTTAATAAATTACGTATTCCGTACTAAAAAAAACGCTAATTAATCGAAATACTCATATTAAAGATGGATTTTAATTTTACTCTAGGTACCGCAACTTTCCACAAGCACTGCGAAAACCTTGTACATATTCCCTGATGTCGGCTTAGCAACTTTATCCTACATTTTCTTCAAAAATATGCCTTACATCGTTACAGGGGTTACGTGTAACCTCATTTTCATCTTACATGTAAGTGTTGTTTATGGAACCTCTGAAAATGTAACGAGATCTAACTAAAAGTATAAAAGTTGGCTACACCGTTGTACCCAACATGAATATTTATTGGGTTCTATGTCACTTTTCATCGTTTACACTTGGCACGGCGATGTTTAGCGTTGAATTTTATTGACTTACTACGACACCCATCCTGTTTGTCTAGATAACTTGCGATATATAGTTATTTCATTTTGGATTTAATTAATTTCAGGGCTACAAGGCACACTTAGAACTACACAAATATGTAGGTCTCAATCTTATAAAACATCTTTTTACTCAGGGGCTAATTTATAACACTTAACGCCCTCCGGCCAGGTGAGACTGGCCCCCGTCGCCAACAATTAGGGTACACATCAATAAAACTATATTAATAAAGAAAACTACAGCTAAATAATAGACACAAATTATAAGTTTTTATAATTGAAACAGCTGCGGCCCCAAGAGCTGCTGGCTACTCACTATATACGCACATCTTTTTAAAACGAGTTTTCTTTTAACTAACCCATAACTTCACTTGCTCAATGAATGCTTTGTTGTTTTGGAATGAATTTCCCTCGTTATAAGCAAACGCCTGATTCATTATGTAAATTACCGCCGCGTAACATTGCGTGCTGAGAAACAGTAGGCGTCCTCAAGTATTTCCACGTATATTATATTTTTAACGCGCTTGCTCTGATAATCAACGAAAAACAAAAGCTTTCCTGGATTACGTAGTCTTGATTATATTAAAACAAAACACTGAATTTTAATAGGTTCATATCGTTAGAAAAACGACGTTATACTATCTGTAACGTCAAAATAAACCAACCATAATTATCAATTATGTTGCAAAAAAGTTAGGACATAACTTCTCGTACTTTCTGAATAAAATTGTAAAACCGAGAACCTTATATTCCAATTATGCTGACGTGGTTTTTACAACACCTACGAGGCCTTTTTGCCCTTTGTTTTTATGATAAGAATTCTCCGGTCATGCCCTTCGCGACAATGTCAAACGACGACGATGAGATCGTCCAATCATAATTAATCCCCGGGGCTTAAAACGAATCTAGCACTCTATTTGAGAATATTTTCACAAGTCACATTACATAGACTTCATAAAAATGTCAAAATACCCAGGCAAGGTGTTGCACAAATATGCCTGTCATTTTTACACATATGCCAGACATTTATCTTGCTCTCTTTGTATTCAAAGTATGAAAACCATTATTTAGTAACACTATTCCACGTATTCGTAACCCTCAAAAATCTTGCATGTTCCGAAAAGGAAACAAGAATTTCCGAGCTGTGAAGTTTCAAAATGTTACTGCTTCACATTTTCGACAGGCCTAGTAGGTTTACTTGTATTTCCCAGTTCCAAGGGACAGGCTCGACATTTCATATGGCAAGTGCATACGTTTGCGTGCAGAAAATCAACAGGTGCATAATGTTCTTAGCACGTAACTTATTTATGAGCCAGTTAAGTAGGTATTATTGTGGCTTTTCCCGTTAGCTCTACTTAAAAGATGTAGGTTGTAATGGAATGCCTAGGTTTTAGAACGGTTATTTGTATATTACTCTTTTTTGGCTAATTAGGGTTGTGTTCATTCATCGAAATTCTTTTTATGCAAGTGGTGTGAATTATCGTCACGATTATTTGTTCCTATTTGAAATATTTGCTCATCGCTATTTGTTGACCCTGCGCTTTGTTTGATTATTACATAAGGTTGAATATTTGTGGAACTACCAACATGTTTGTTATTTTGATCTGTAATATTACAAGTTAGTCCTCTTTTATTAAATTCTTAATTAATATTGACATTGCGAAAGTTTCCGAAGTCGCCTCCATTTCTTCAAGGCTGTTCGATTATTTGGACCTATTCATATTGCTTTCAGATTAAAATGTCTATAGTCACGAAAAACCTGACGATTTTTACTCGATTAGTTAAGCATTTGGTGACTGTGGCCAGTTGTCACGCAATATCAGTAAATAATGAGTTTCATCACTATTAAATTAACAACGACGTGACTCGTCCTCATTTGGTTTTTTCGATAGTTGGAGCATAAATTATTGAACGCAAGATCGCAGACAAAACTAAACCAGTTAAATACTTCTGTAATAATGACTTTACCTTATATCCCCATCAAAAGTTCTACCGTAAAAAGTTTCGTTTTTACTTTTAACCGACTTCTGGAGGAGGTTCTATGTTCAGCTGAACGTATTTTGTTTTTATGTATGTATGTTTGTATATTTCTCCGTCAATTATGTAACGGTTTTTAAAATTCGCGCTATCGAAGTGTTTCTTCCACGTGACATATAATTCATGATATATTTAGGAGTTTGGTTCCGGTTTATAGTTTTTTCAAACATGCCAAATTGTTATATCAATCGAGTTGGTGGTAAAAAATTAAGAAAACAAATGCCGGTCGGCGGTTGACCTAAATGCATTTAACTTGCTCAGTGCTCCTGAAAAGCTGGCCAGCGGGATTTTTAGGTCAACAGATATCCTAGAGTCTATGGTTTATAGTTCACTTACTGCGCTGGAAAACCCGGTTAAAAATTCAGGTTAAATTGATAACTGACTGACCTATGTGTAACTCACTTCTACCGAACTAGAGTTACCTTTTAGGTCTTTTTGAAAGATAGTTTAGAAACCATTAATAACTGAGACAGTAATTTTAAGATTGCTTATAAAATCACGATGTTATTTTTATAGGTTGCTGCCTTGCTAACTTGTTATTATTGAAATCAGGAAAATCAACATTTTGTAAAATCTTATAGTTTCTGCTCACGGCTGCTCTCGCTGTACGTACATATCCGGTGTGTTAACCGGTAGTCTTTGTCAGCCAGAGACAAAAAAATTCTAAGTCAAATAATTTCAAAACTCTTAAACAACTTCTAATATGATACTCCTGAATTCTAGTTCCTGCGTTGCATCTTCTAACTTTCTAAAACAACTATTTCACCATTCATCTCAAATTTTCTATTGAACTTACGAAAACACAAAAAGCGTAGACTTTCGTAGCAGCTCTACGAGTTTCGTAGCGGCAGCGGGCAGGTTGTAAATCAGCGAAGTTGGTTCCACGTTTTCACAAGTTATTGGTGTAAACGCAAAAGTACTCGTCCTAGTGCTCGTTTGATAGCCACTCACCTCATACTGGAAGCCAACAAAAAATATAATGTACGTAAGAATATATACATTTACGGGGTCAGCAGTGCGTGTTACGTCTCTCATATTACAGACGTCCATAGACTACGTTGTCCCCCTTTAGGTAGGACGCACGCTTGTCTGCCACCTACGTGAGATAAAATAATTTGATTATTTAAGAAAACCTGACGAATCCTTTAATTTTACACTGCTTTTAAGTTTTGCGGGAATAAGATATTTATGGGACTACCTCGGGGTCATTATCAAGTACAATAGCGAAATAATTTTTAAAATCGGCATATAATTGACAGAGAAATCGACGAACATACATGCGGCCGAACATAGAACCTCGTCCATTTTTCGTAGTCGGTAAAAAGAAATTCTCAGGCTATGAAAACGGCCAGTATTTTCTTCACATCCTCCCTCCGCTTTCCGCCCATTTTACACATGACTGAAAGGAGATGGTTATGCGAGGTTATTTGTGTGTTTGTGCAAACCAATCGAATCTTACTATTTATCTGCCAAATGGATTAACCGATTTTGATCTACTTTTTTTTTATAAGAAAGCCATGTGTTTTCAGGTAGTTTGCTTTCTGTTGATGAAAATCGGTTCCGCAGAATAACCTTTTTATAAAGTCGCTTGTACGCATGGGATATTACTGGCTCTCGTGTGAGGAATATAGAATTCAGAGTCATGTGGCGTCTCGAATATGTTGGCGCCTTGGGCACGGTATGATATCATTTCTTATGCGTTGGTAGAATTCAATGCTAGCTTCTTACCGTGGCTTTGCGATTTTTAGATACTTGTATTGGAATAGTTTTTATTTGATTTATGATAAAATTAGGTGCTTATATGCCCATTAATACTTAAATAAGCAAATATTGAAGAAAGAAGGCCAGGCAAGACAATCCGAGGCGAGACAGAAATACATACATATTTGCAATTATTTCCGTAATCATTCTGGTTGTAAGACTAGATTTTCACGGTAATAAAGCATTGATTAAACCTACTCCTGAAATATTTTACATTAACTATAGATTCTATAATATTAACAACTACACAACTCTTGTAAATAGCCGGGGCGGGCGCTGAATTCAATTATTTCAAAAATATTTTCATCCAGCTCCAATTTTGTAACCCCTATATTACAGGGTTTGTTTATTCGACCCGATTCGCTGGGATGAGACCCTTAATTAAGCTCTGTGCCGTGTACGCGAGAGTATGTACCAACAAGTATTTTGACGTAGTAACGTGTAAGAAGTTTTTGAGCTAGCTATAACACTTTTTTAGGGGTTTTTCTAGGTTATACTGAACAAAACTGCTTGGGAAAGGTATCCTTAACCTCATCTGGATCTCGCTCGTTTTCCAAATCCACGACAAGGTTTTTTTAATAGCCTTAGATAAATCGTCAATCTATATTCGAGTTTGTATTTTAATATTAGTGTACCTTACCATATATTTCAAAGAGTGTGCATCTCCAAAAGGGATTCAAGCTAAATCTTTTGATACCAGATGTCTCGTAGCAAATGTAAATCCTAGAATAAATATTTGCAAAGGATTTTCGTGTTTGTACCATTTCGGAATATATCCGAGAGGAAGACCTAGCATATTCGATCTCTTGCAGAGCAGAAATGTATTAAATATAAATCGAAATATGTTTCAAACATCATTTTCGCTCCATAGGTTTTCACACAGTTTCAAAGACCTATCGTATCGAGGCAAAATAAAAGTAAAAGAGAGAAAATATTTTTACGATTTAGTGAAGCGGCAGTTACTTGGTAAGTGATTATACATTGATGTAAACGGTTATAATTTTGCATAAACAGTAGCGTACTGTGCGGAAACCAAGAAGTAGCGTTCGAGCGCTTTTTATGAGAACTGTAGTTTTGTTTCATATATGTTTTTTGTGATTTCTGCATTCGGACATACAACTGATAAGTTACAATGAAAAAATAAATAAATTATGCAATAATGAATTATTTATTTTATAGTATGCAAGGTTTTTAAAAGCTTCTTTAACTTCTTGGCTGACACACTGCCGCGCCGTGTTATTGTTTTCAGCTTTATTATGTCTTTTGAAAACGCTGTAATGCATTGAAAACCCATTAATTTTAGTAATATATTAGAGCCCAACCAAAGCTGCCAACTTAAAACGCTATCAAGCGTTCTCGTACATCGCAAAACATCTGCATTGCGTACACTGCGTATATGACTCGCACTTGGCCACTACCGACACATTTTAAACTTCCCTAAAAAGAAGCATTACGCCTCTTGTGTCTGCAAGTAGGTCGGTGCTAGTAGAACAACGACAAAGCTTCGTCCATAAATATCTAAAACCGGATGCGCGGCTGCTCTAACTGGGTTTAAAGTTTGGGAAATTATATCGTCCTTGTTTTAGGATTAATGCAAAGTAGAAAATAGAATTTATATATTCGTGCGTGAAATAAGATATGAGTAGAGCCTTGGTCTCTAGATCAGCGCGCAAGCTGCAGTATGCAGTGCCGGACACATAATCGTATGAATCATGACGTTCCTGACGACATGACCTTCCTTCAGTACGGGAACGCTAATGGCTTAGTTGGTTAGCGTTCGGTAGTAAGTAACCGACGAGTTGAAAATCTTTGGGATTTCCTACGGATTTTAGCGAGGGAATGCGCACTGTAATAACAAAAATGTTAGATGGTACTTATTTAAACGTGTTGCTTTTAGTATGGGATAAGGACAATAATCATTAACATGGTACCAAAGGTCTTAAGTCATACAGTTCAAACTTTCGGATATCCTTTTCTTAACTTTGAATAGAATCAACCATAGATCGGTAGTTTGTTTTGTTCATATATAGTAAACAAAAGTTAGTCTACAGCACAGTAGGACAACGTCTCGAAACTAGAATCTGAAACTATAAAGCTGCAGGCTGATACAACGTGCCAAGAATAAATAATTCAACTATCGCCCCAGACTTGGCCTTGGGCTAAATCTGAAACCAGCCAAAAATGCCTTTCACAGTCAGCATAATAATTAATACCAGCATAATTTAGGTCAACTTTATCACTGTTTCCTACTACCATTAACCTAAATTTAGTGGTTGGTCCAACATGCGATTTGATTTGGTTGACATTAAAGCTGTGAAGCAAATAATTAATGGGTCCTTACTTTCAAATGTAGGTATTATTATTATTCTATACATCACTGCGTTTCTTGTCCTTATCACTAACCACTTAATAATAGAATTTAATGTCTATTCCATTTTCTTCTTTAATAATATTTTTATTGAAGTAATTAATAAATCACATCTCACAAAACCCCTGTGTTTTTTTCGCCGTGTTTTTTTGTAAATGGTTTCTTCAAACAAAAGCACCGTTTAACATCCAATAAAATCTTTTCACGCACAAAATCCTTGATTTGCGAATAGAAAAATCCCTGAGCTGAAAATATACTTAGTTAGAGCGGTGCTAAAATTTATTCTAAGTGGGTTTACTTAGTTTTGTTCTTTAGCATTTTTAGAGTTTAGATTCAGCCTCTCGTACGAAATAAGATGATTTAGATATATATACGTATAATGTAATCCTATAAGTAATACGCACTGCACACAACTACTACACTGCTGGACATACATATGTATATGCCTCTCCTTACGAACTATAGCTATACGAGCTATAGCGCCTTATCTTCAGATTGTCGCATCCAGCATTTGCGAACAGTCTTTCATAATTATTCACAAGTCGTCATTACACCTAGCTAGAGGGATAGATATGCGTGTTAGCCTCTATTTTAACCACATTCCGACAGAATATCGGTATCCTGTCAATGCAAGCACTATAACATCTAATATATGAGTGTACTAGATTCTCAAGGTTCAATAGTAGTCGGAAAGTAACTCGTACAGACGTGTCCTGAAACTATAAATCAGCCTAGACGGGTGACAGCTACTATAAGCTTTATGGACGTGATCTTGATGCCACCCACTCTCTACTCTTATTTACAGAGCGTGGAGGAGACAATAAAGTTGAATTTTCAGTAACAGCTCGTCAATAAGTTGAGCTTGCTTAATTTTGGTATAGAGACGGTACTTATTTTAATCTGATAATTGACAGTGAAATCAATAAATATTTGTACCTACATAAAATACATATAGCCGAACCTTTTTGGAATTTTTGAAAGCGGGTAAAAAACATAAGTTACACGATACATATTCTTAACTATATGATACATATGAATGATACATATACGATACATATGAAGTATAGTAATAACGAACCGAAAAGTTCAGTATCACAGGTGCTGGCAGTGAAACGTAGTCAAACCGACATGAGGTGCGTATTTCAGGCTCTATATCCATCGTAGGCGTATTTTCATAACGAGCACGCCCGCAGGTCGACACCCCCGTTCATTCAGACCCTCTGAATGGGACCCCATTTATATTTTACAACACAAACTACGAGGCCGAGGTTCCGCTGGCTCTCGCTACTCACTTTAAAATTGCGAGGTTCTTAATTTAGTAGGCTTTCTAAGATGAATGCTTCCATGTTGGGTACCGCAAGGTTGTTTGGCCTACAATGGGTCCTTCGAAAGACCATATAACGGAAAAATATAAGGAAAACATATACTTTTCCCTCCACGTCAGCTTTTCAATAAACTTACGTAGGTATGGTATATCAATGCGGATATCACCAAAATAGCAGCAACAATGTCTTTGCATTCCACTTTGTAAGCAACCTTTTTGGGAACATTTGCATATTTAATACAAAACATTATGATGTTTGGCCTTCAGTCACCCGCCCTAAGTATGATACGAACGCGACGCAATGCGCAAGAAAATACTACAATGTTTACTCAGTAGGGTAGCTTAGCTCTGTTATTAAACTGAACCACACCCAGGCTACTTCAAGCCAATGTTGCCTAATTAATGGTTAGCAGCTAAATGGCACTGGCAATGGTCTTGTGCCACTTATTGAAAGAACCTACGTTTATAAGTGAAACTCGTCCATTGCCCGTCGTCCACACGTGTAGTTTACCTTAGTTGACAATGGAAAAAACTGGACTACTAGCAAAAAGATTTTTTGCTGGTAGCCTAGAAAAATTATCATACTTACGTTTTATGGATAATTTACTAGCACTATGTTGTCTATGTTGTCCAGGGGACTTTTTTTCCTGAAATGCGTGCGCAAATTTTCATACTTTTTCTGTTCTCCTCTATCACCGGAAATCGGAGTTTTTCTTTCTTTATTCCCCAAGCAAGAAATAATAATTTTGTATCATTAGTAAACGAAAGTGTTTTTTCTGTGCGAGCTTTATTTCCTGTGATTATTCTCCACTGTTTCGGTGGCAGATAAAAATAATGCGCATCCCGCGTGGCTTCGTATCTTTATAACGGTGAACAACTTCTTTACTCCTTTATTGCCTAATTTATACGTACCTTTTTATTTCGCATAAGGAATTGAAACTTTCACCTTGTAAGGTGCCCTGAATGTTTTAGAATAAGATTAACATTTACCTGGTAATTAAGGGAATAAAACAAACTAATTCCTTAATGTGGCTGTGGCTACGCATGGCCCTTACAAAATAAGATAGTTTTCTATACATTTTCTGTAACCACCAAAACCGACGGTACTTGACATAAATATTCAAGTAGCACTTCTTATACCTTAGAAGTAGCTTAATCCTTAAGCCCAGGAAAACTTACGAAACCTCCGCACGAGTTTCCCAAGCTTCGTCATTCAATCACGAACAAGGTCGACAAGCCCAATACAGGCCCTGTGTTTTGGCATTCATGTCTTATCGGACGTCGTCGTTTCCAAAGCTAGGGATTTAGTCAACAGGAAACATAGACTTGTCATGTTTCCGTCAAATAGGGTGTGTTAACATGATACAAAATTTGAAATTATTGTGTAGTAGAAGAGAAATTAGAGTATTATTGTATTTAAATCTATTCATCGCACGGTCTTTGCAGCGGGGCAGTACAGTGAGGTCAAAAGTATTATATTAATTTAATGTATTCTTAAGATCGTGGCTCTTTGTGGTATATTGGTCCACTGCTGGACGCCTTTTATCACATTTGTGGTTCAGTTGCACGTAAAATAAAATAATAAATGAACAAAAATAAAGCAACCAAATATTCCAAAAACACATTTGATCAACGTAACTAGTTTTGAATTCCCAGTAATCTACTTTCAGTGTACGAGAATGTTCCGGGACTCGAAAAAGCACTTTGAGATTAAACGACTTTAATTTAGCTGAAGGATCACGTACTTGTATTTTCTCTTCCTACAATACATGAATAACAGATGGGGGTCTGTTATTTATTCCTGCAAAACTTTTTGATCTGTTGATCAATCTGTTGCAAAGAATAATAATGAATAACGGATGGGGTTCATTTTTATTCTACAAAACTTTTAGATCTGTGGATGATGTGGTGAAGCGATTAATTTAGTGGAATACGGCTCCAGAAGGCGAGTGAATATTATTTCGAGCTAGAATTCCTTAACGATGTGTCTGTATTATTTCAGAATAGAGCTAACAAAGCACGCCGGGACATGAACTGAACTGAAACTAATTGCTCTTTTGTAGTCCCGGCTACTTCCGTACTGGGTTTTCTTTCAGAGAAATGTACAGGGTGAAAAACGATCAGTTTTAGTAACCTTTATTGCTACCTATAATGCTTCATTATAGTGATAAAGGAGTCCCGATATACTAATGAGACGTAAAGACTACCTGTAATATGCGATAAAAACACTTGATATAAATTTTGCTGGTTGCTACCAAGTCTCTGTAGAAAGGATTCCGTTTTTGTGAAAATAATGGGAATATAACTAAGATATCGTATGACAAATAAAGAAAACATGCCTGTGTTTGTTAAATTCACTGCGTCGAAGGTGGATAGTTTTACTATATGTACACATTGTGTACACAGTAGTTTTCCATGAGTGTTTTTACCCGATAACGTCAAAGAGCGGTTGTTCATTTTTCTTTTGTTCGAAAGACAAAGCTTTGTCCGGTTCGGTCGAAAATTAAATAGAACTGAAATATTTTTGAAAGTCAGGATCTTAATGAGTTTCCATTCTGTGTTTTTAAGCGATTATCAAACTTTTCCTTGGGGATTTCAAAGAGCAAAGAAAATAAATGAAACCTGATTCTCTTTTGAACTTTTATGGAAAACTAGATCTCCGCTACTTTGTTATTTTACCTACAAACGTTTGTATTACTCAAACACAAACATTTCACTCCGAAATATATTATTGCATTTCTCTTCCGATCTACTTAGGACTCATATTAACTCAGGCTGAGATAGAGTCCGTTTTGTGACTCAATTACAAAAATCTGTTTTGTCCTGTTATTTTTTAATCATGTTTGTTTTATGTTTTTGTGTATTGAGTTACAAATAAACTTATTCTATTCTATAACAGACTACTCCGTTGTAAATAAGAACTAAAAAAAAATTCTGCAATTTCAATTAAACCAGTGTTGTATACTAAAATACGAGTAAACCGTCAAGAGCTTTTAATTAGCAACGGGCGTGTTTACCACGTTTCAGGATAAACGAGCGCTCGTGCGTGGAAAGGATTTGTCCACAATGTGGTCGGTTAAGGGCGAATTGGCGCTGTTAAGGGGCGAATGGGGATAAGTCGCTAGAGGTGACGCTATTTGTCGACAAATCTATCATCACGACGTGGGTAACCTCATTTTATTGTTTTTGTCTGCGATGTTTGTTGACGGAATTGAACTGGATGAATTGTTTGTTGAGGGCGAATGTTTTGTATGGAATTTATTGACAGGTACCTACTCATTTATCAATAACCTGGAGTGGGCCATGTGTAGCAAAGACCCGAAGTGAATTTTTAACCAGGTCTAGCTGGCTATGTTATCAATTTTATCTAACGTGAAAAACAAATAACATACAGGCTTAGACCTTGCGACCGAGTTTGTTAATTCTGCATGTAACACAAACAAGTATCTGGGCCTGAATTCAGTGCTTAAATAGTAAAGCGATTGGCTTTACTATTTAAGCACTGAATTCAGGCCCAGATACTTGTTTGTGTTACATGTTGTAAGCCGCCAACAAACATGCACCGGGCTATCCAGACCAGACATCTCTATCGGTCTATATTTTCTACAGATTTTTTTAAAACCTGGCTGTATGTTTTTTAATAAAAATACATCGTACAAATCGATTATACTCGTGTACATAGAGAGGTCAGGGTTCGATTTACTCGACACGGTCGGACAAACAAAGTTGATTGAATTGCCTATCATATCATATTTGGGATCTCATATACAATGCCAGTTTCCTCATAATGTTTTCTTTCATAAGGGTAGGTACATGATGAAACCGTAGGTAAGTAGATAGGTACATTTACCTCATAGTTTCATTACAATCTTGATGCTCGCGCGCGCAATTAAGATTTGTGAAAGCGAAAATGTCTAACATTATGGAAATATGCTCACTATTTGCATACTCTACAATTAGAACTTATATGGTGGATCGGTGTTAAATAATGATTTACACGATTTGAATTAAAAATGTTATATGGTTTAGAACCTACTATGAAGTAAAGGAAATAAATAAAAGCTTCCGGCATTTGTGTATTGAGGTTTATTAAACGTGTGAATATACTGGGTTTGTAGGATGATTCTGTATGCCACCGCCGCGCCGAGGGGATCAACTTGTGAATAATATTGTTTCTTTTAATTTTTTTAACGTTGTCCAATTCAAAGTCTTCAACTAAGCAGAGCTTGTGATATGGTACCACAAGATTACTAAATTCCGAAAAAGGAATTTCTTACTAAATTCTTCATTATCGCCAATCAAGATCTAAATCATGTTAGAAGCAAGTGAAAACGCTAAGATAAAGATCCTGCATCGGCATAACACGCGCTGGAACAAAACATGTGTGTCATCGACAAGTATGCAGTGGAGAAACGCGAGCGGCCACCGCCACGCTTGGCCGCGCGGCTTTTTACTGCGGCCCGAGTGCGCGCGGATAGCCACATCAAATTATGCACCTGTCAGGCGTATTGACTACTTATCTAGCTATCGTTAATAGGATTCCGTCCCATCCCATTGGAATGCAAGCTGCATTCCAAATATGCAAGCAAATAGACAATTATAACAGCTTGTTTAATTATGCAAAAAGATTATTCATGCGAGACGATGAAGATTAGCTGTCTATGAAGTAGATGTCTTTAGTCAACGGGAGAGAGTTAGCTATAAAAAACATTAAGATTCAATAACATGATGGCCAGGCCATAGAATATTTGACTCGCTTACAGGCGGTGTTTGTATTCTACCAGCAAATCAATGTGGCTTCTTGAACAGATTTGGAATTCTGAATCAAATCAGAATAAGATTCAGGATTCCTTATGTAAAAAAACGCTTTTTTTTCGTTTTCGGGGGTCTTTTTCTATTTTGAATAAAGCCTCATTAGGGAATCTCTTGTCCAATGTTATTTTGCTTCCCGAATTGCCGTTGACAATAAATTTAATCATTGGTTATTTTTTTATATTATAGAGATTATCAGCGTACCTACGGAGACTGCTTACACAGGCTTTTGAATCTGTCATCACAAACATCGTAATGTGATGAGTCGACTTACGTGTTACGACTAGCTGGTTTAAAATACCTTAGGTAACGTTATCAGGTTAATAAAGTAATTTCTTGTCTTCTACTTTACTGTTACGCTTGTCGGATACAGCGGTTATAAAATTGTAAACAGAAGAAAGTTTATGAAATAAATTATGTTAAAAGAGCCATATTATGAAGTGTTGATTTAAATTTTGTTTAAATAAGCAACATATTTATTTTATTTCATCCGACAAAGAAATAATTTTGTTCGAAAATCCCATAGAGCGTTCAGTTCCTCGTTGTCAAACCTCGAAAATTTCCCCCCCTTTGAATATGAATGGGAGCACCAAAGAGGTAGGTTTTCAATCAAGACATGTATTTTATTTATACCATAGATTTTACCCGCTCGCAGTAAGGCCATACTACATCTGTTCTGCGCTGCGGTTTTACGCAGAATTACTTAGCTAATTAAGAAATTGCGACCGTCATTCACACCGGGTAACTTTGCTGGTGTACCTAGCTTTAATTTATTATGTCAGGTAAGTATACAATGTGCTTAAGCTATGTAGCTATATGGGATATTTAAGTTGGTAACATCATCACCATCTTCTAGAGAAAACTTGGGTAGCCTATACCATAGATAGATCAGACGCTGCCCACAGCCGGTCTTTTCTTGGGACTCGGGAAAATATTGGCTGAGGGTTACCAGGTCAGTAACTCCGCCATCGCACTTTGAGGAAAGTCTAACTACGCTGCACGTCACGTGGTCGCTACTCGAGAGCTTTATGGCGAAACCGCTATTGGTTCTGCGAGCTATGTTCTTGGCCACTGCTCGTATTTATCAATTCTAAGCAATTGCCATGCATGCCAATGTCCTTTATTCCTCCACAAATCTGCTGTTAACTGATTCGATCTCGTTAAGAGACTCCTTTCCATTGCTTTGTACTTTTATTCCGGGTCAACAATAATGTGACAGCAGTTTTATTATCATAGAGTCGTGTCGAAATTGCAACAAAATTGAACTCGTGATTGAAATGAAATTCGTCCTTCACCTGCATGCCTATGTAGGCATGCAGATGAAGGACGTATTGAATTTCATTCTAATAACGAGTCTATCCGGTATATAGGTACTCAATTCAACCCTCAAATGAATAATTGATTGGACAATGAAACATTCATAAGCTAATAGGTATCATTATTCATAAATTATACAGCAAACTGTGTTCAAACTCATCAATACATTCTCATTAGCTATATAGCGAAAGCTAATGCCAATGCTTTCGAAGTTGTAAATTTATTGAAATGTATTTACAATTGCCCAACTAGTCTAAATTAAACAAATAAATAAATGCTGGACACTCCTCATAGCATCACCTAGCCTCAAGCTAAGCAGAGCTTGTACTAGATAACATATATATTTTACAACAATATTACATTGATAGATTTTTATTATACATAGAAAATATTATATATACTCATAAATGCATCATTAATATTACTAGCAATATTAATTAGACTTTTTCTTCTTTACAGGTAAGGATCGTCTGCAGTTACAGGTAACTTTATTAAGGCAGTCACTGCAACCTGGATTTGCCGCAATATAATTTAAAACAGTTTTTTAAAACGGTTTCTATTGGATACGGTTTGAATAAATATTTCTGGTTATTTTTATAAAGCATATCTGAAGCTTGTGTTATGGGTACCTATGATGACTGTTCTACATAAAACCAGAGATCTTAGTAGCCTGCCACGCAAGGGATCTTTATCGATCTGGAAGCGATCTGGGAAGGGATCTTTAGAATCTTTGCATAAAATACTTACTGGGTAAAGTTGGGATTGTCGCCTTAGTGGTGATACTATACCTAATGTAATGTAGGAGACATTACATTAGGCTTCATTTTAAGTCTATCAAAATTGTATTTACTGAAGTAGGGTTTTTTGGCAGTTTTATCCCTCCTGGGGGCGTCATTCCGGAATTTACCCTACACCTAGCAACAAATATCTGAAGATCATACAAAGATATGTCTCGGCTCGCAGGCGGACCATCACTAAGCCACTGAGATCTTCAAAATTCTCAAACGAATACATTATTATTGTACAATATATTCTCTGCTAAAACGTAATTCACTAAACTGAAAAACATGTTACCATCTCGTGTTGTGTTAGTTATATGTGTTAGAGTAACAGCATTTTTCAGAATATCCCTTGCCCGTATCATATTTCAACTCTTCTTTATGACGAAGCTTGCACTTGAAACGAACCTCTATTCTTCGCTGTATAAGGTTGAAAACCAGCTGACAGTGATCGAGATCACCATATTGGTACAAAAACATTGATAACGGACGTCCAGTTAGGCTCCGCTCTGATTGTTCCACCGGTGCATGAGCATAAGATGGACGATGAGTGTTAGTAGTTTTATGGCTTTAACTAGCTTCCGCCATTTTCTTCTCGCGAATCCGCTCGAGTTTAACGCATTCGCTGCCAAGCTTCAGCGATGCGATCTGGAGGGGCGCATTGTCGCTGCTCTGCAGGCATCCATGTAGGACGGAGAGTGGGTCGGTGGCAGACAAAGTGTTATGTAGAGGAACGGGTGAAATCGAAAGAGTGCTCGTAAACCCGTCGGTGGGGCCACGGACTGAGACTCCAAGACAATAGAAATTAGCGCCGCGATCATAACGATTTGATGAGTGAGACAAGCCTATAAATAGTTTTATTTTTTATTTTTTATTAATAATAAAAAATTTGATAGAAATGATTCACAGAAAGTAGACCATTTATATTATTAAGCTAAAAAGTTGTCGTAATGTTCGTTAGCGATTCTGTTTTAAATGTGGTCTTGTCTGGTGTAAGATCATTCCCTGTTGACGAATAAAATCATTTGACCTTGACTCTATTTGACTCCTGGATTAGGGGGACCTGAGAACAAAACTTGTCATCATGTGTAATCCCGTCATGTTACCCGATTATATTAGTATGACGTATATCAGCCTCGTTATGGATGATACAAAATATAATATTTCGCCGTATTTCAATATAAAATTCATCTAGATAGCGCTTAAAATAAAACTTAATCATATAAGCTAAACATCCTACATAACTTCCACTATTTATAAAATGTTCTGCAATTCCATTTTCAATTTTCTCACTACTGCAGCTCTATTCTGTTTTGAGGACTTCTGAGAAGAGTTATGTATATTTAAACATACAGTTTAGTTTAGTTCCAATTTGCACACGACATTTGAAACATAAACTCCAGAGTACCAAGCACTAGAGATAATACTCGTTGCTTTCAAAGAGGTTCTTTCAAAGCGGAAATCTGAATCAATTCAGATTCTCTAATTTGGCGAAGTTCGTTGTAGTACGGGTAATACAACGAACTTCGCCAAATTAGAGATGAATACTAACCCTGTTTTTTCTCATTCTTACTCTTGACAACAGAAGCAAACAAATTTCGCTGTTTAAAGTTGACATATTTTTGTAGGTAAGAGTGTTACAGTAACTAAGAATTAAGAGAAACATAGGTGTCGATTTTATTGGCAACAAAACTTGAATTAACTAGCCTTAAAATATTGCCGTTGACGCCATGTTTTTAGGCTACCAATAGGCTGCCGTCACGTTGATGAAATACTGTCGGCAATATAATATTATTATATACTGAAATGTCTCGAACGCGCCGCCGACGCCGCCGCGCCGGGCTGTGTTGCCGTCTTTGTGTAGACTCCAAAGCCGCGAACTGACCGGTGTTACGGGGCGTGTACCATTCGCAGCGAACATGAAACACCAAAATTCCGTCTCGTTGCTCATTGCCAACGCCTTCTTTTCTCAAACTGCACGAACCCTTGCTGTGTGACACGTTACATTATGCCTAGTAACATGCGTAGCTTTACGACTAAGCTTCCAGTTAGCGGCGTTTAGCTTAATAAGCCGCTCGAACTTTACCCGGGTACTGACAGCTACGTTACGTACTACGTTACGTATGTAGGTGCCAGGCAAAGTTATGAACATGATAAGTCCTATGAAGTCTGCACTTATCCAATTTGCAGAAAATCGCCCGTGCAGTTTTATATTCATGCACTATAAAATTTTATCTTTAAAAGTTTTTTGATACCATTGATGTTTACTATTTTAGATAAGACTAGCTATAACCCGCGACGTAGTTTGCGTGATGGTTGTTCGGCTTCCTGCCCTGTTCCTCTCTCTAAATGTCATTTTTATTGTATGGCTATTCTCCGTTGAGAGTGGCCGCCGTATGGCTGTGGCCGAAAATTGGATACGAGTGTATCAACATCATCATCTTTGGTATTGTGATCTAACATATTATGCGTTAGCATAGAATTAAAATCAATATTTACATTGTTTTGGCGCAGGGGAGGCCTCGGTCCAGCTGTGGACTAGCATAGACTGATAAATATAAATTTTTACCAAACACCATCAAACAAGGAAAAGCTATATAATCCACTCTTAGCTTTTTTGTAGGTATCTAAAATTGATAAGTTTAGATTTATGGCCGCCAGAACCCAAAATTGGCCAATCCTCATTTGAAAACGCCGCTCTTTCCCATTAATTAAAACCCCTCAAGGGAAGGCTTCCCGCAAACTTACTTTTTACGACCCCTCTTTTAATTTATTTTTTACACCCCTAAAACGCGAAATATGAGCGTTTTATCTCTCATGAAAGTTTTCTTGTAATTTTTAACATGGAAAGTTTTACGGCGCTCGGGAGAGTTGTAGCACGTTGTAGCAAATAGTTGGTTGTTGAAGGTGACATCAATGTAACCAGGAGGGTGAAACAACGAAATATCTCTCCGCAAAATAACAAACATTTCATTCATCTACATGTCCGAACCCATCCACCGCACTAGCTCATGCTCATCCCTAGGCACATACAAGGTATAGTATTGCTGAAGCATGTATTCACTTAGGAAATAATCGTGGGAACTTTACATGTGAAGCTATTTTGACCTTTGTCTGAATGACATAAAGATCACATACATTTTATAGCTACGTTAGACAGTGGAAGTTATTTGATATACATACATTTTATAGATACGTTAGACAGTGGAAGTTATAATACATTATTCTTATTTTAGGTTATGTCTAATATTTTAAAGCGTAGCCAGGGTGCAGGTGCGCCTTACACTTAGTAAGTTATTCCCCTATGGAGTTTTTTTATTTAATAAAGTGCTTCAGTACATACATATTATCTTTTAATTACATCGGCTACCACTAGCATTCCAGCGGCTTCATAGTCGTTATAATTGAAACGCAAACTATATGCCAACAAACTTTTGTTAAACACCATTTTGTAAAATGCATTTGGAAGATATAATTGTACTAAGTATCAAAGTTTTAAAATCATGAGGTTTTATTTCCCAGCCTAATGAAAGGAGCACTGCCCTAAGCAATTAACGGGAGCGGAATTAAATTGACCATGGCCTGGATGGTCTTAGTAGCTATTTTTAATTCGACCTTTGATCTGGGAACACACATGACGATTCCGAGAAAATGTAATAAATCAAAGTACTGCAAAATACGGCAAATAATATCAAACAAGGGATTTATTTAGTTCTTTTTGCTACGCTACATCAAAAATCATCAATGTAGGTTCAGGAGTTTCTGCTATGTAAGCATATAATGATTATAAGTCGAAGCTGGATTTCATACAAGATGCTGGCGACAAGCCAAGGAAAAGGCTGCCAAATGTTGGTTTTTTGGACCTTCTCGACTGGAATTCTAAGATTTCTGCCCCTAAATTGCGTGGCATGACCGTGCCAGTAAGTTATCGTGTTTAGATGCGCATAATGCGGTCAGTGAGCTTAGAAAAATCTATGATCTTGCAGTACTATTTGGCGTGAACATATGAATAATTTTTTTTTCTGCGATTTATTTCTTCTGTCCATCCATTTATAGTGTTGCGCAACTTAACCGGGGCTATTAAACTGCTTCAGAACTCGTAAAGTTGGCACCTTAGTTATGTGATAGGGTATAGGTACAATACATAAGGACCTGCCAGTCCTAAGTTCCTATAGTCCTACAAGCATTTTCAGTATGATTACTTACCTCCTTCGTCTGCTGTGACTTTTCCTGCGGTCCCGGGCGGGCGGGTCGCTGGCGTAGGCGCCGCCTTCGCCCTCCGCGCTGTGGCCGGCGCCCATCCTCAACCCATTCCTCAACACACACCCTCACTGACAGGACGCCACGTACGACACCCGTAGGGTTACGACCCCACTTGCAAAGCGAGGGTATGAATCAAAGCTAACACACAGTCACATTCCAAAATTCTAAGGTTTTCGCGCTCGCTTTTGTTCTGAACTGTAAATCTCAAAATCCCGCGTTTTTCAGCTGTCACAAAGTACTTCGTCGTTTTCTGGCACCGGGTGTTCGATAAATAAGTATACGGGGTGTCGTGGTGATGGTGGCCCAGTGGCAGCGTAGTGCCCGGGCGGCTCGCGGCGCAATTGTGAAACGTACCGTCGCACGCGCAGATGCTCGCGTTGTCTTGACTTATTGCTAATTAGTTTATGTTATGAGCGCTAGCGTGTTGAGCGCTTTGATTATACGTTTGCTTAAATCAATCATAGTTGTATTAATACTCTCTCCGATCGAGATGATTATCTTTATGTTCTCGATTATTTTTTACACGATTAAATGAGCACATTCCATATGCAAACATAATAATAGGAGAAAACGTACTATTTCAGCTATCAGCATCGATTAAACTAAATAAATTATCGTTCTATTTTTTCTAAAAAAGAGGCGTGACTTTCAGGGTTCTACCATTCTCTCGTACCTTTACGAAATTACCAAAAATGTTGTCAGACAACTGTCTCAAAGCCTCTTACATTCTAATCGGCTTTACCTGCCTTCACTATTTCCAGTCACACGAGCAACCAATCTCTACAGGTAAAGAAACCTACGAGTCTTTTTATTGCTTCATTCGCGTTAATAATGTAATCCCTTCTAACCCTCTTCGAACAGTGATCGGATTACACGTATTACGGAGAGACATCCTTAAGAAACTGAACGAGCGATTGGTTGTTTCGATTCAGTTGTGCGGAAAAAAGATATAGGCATCAAATCTTATTATTTCGTCAGGCAAATTCATCCTGCTGCTTGGCAAATCTTTTTTTACAACGAATTAATGAAATGGTTCTCAAAGCGCCTAACGAATTATTTCTATCTGTTTCTGTTTGACCACGTTATATCTAATTAGATTGTTATAAAAAACTAAAAACCAACATCCTTGTATCACTACGGAATTTGATGTCGCTCGTTGTGGCGGAGCTTAATGTTTTCGGGACCAATACACTTATCCTTCGGGAATACATTTTTTATAGGACCACCTCGGGGTAATTTTCCATACAATAGGGAAAGAATTTCCAATAATTGACGGAGAAAGAGACAAACATACAGCCGAACATAAACAATCCAACCTAACCTCCTCCTCGTTTGTTTTTCGTAGGTAAATACCGATTTTGTTGGTTCTGTCTATCATTCAGCATAACTTGGGATGTGTATTCATAAAAATACGTTTCCGTCGACTGAAACTGTTACGAATGTCGGCAATATACTCTCTACTACGAAATGTCTCTGTAATTTTGCGTCTGAAATTTCACCGGCATCTAAATTTGTAACCAGAGCTCAATCCTTCACTGCTTGTCTACAGAGATTACTAAAGCTCCGAGATTTGATTAAATCTTAATACCCACCATCGTAACAACTCTTTGTGTAAAACAATTTTTAAAACAATGTTTTCGGAATACACCTTTGGGCCTCAAACACTCACAGTTAATTAAACAAGTTTGTTAGATTGTTGTTCGCTGAAAAGGTTCTTCCAAAATATTGTTGTAGTTTGTTTTACCGACCTCTTTCGAAACTATTCATTCATGAGCAATGGGCATCCACAAAATATAGTGTTCCATGTAATAGGAGCGTTGTAAATTGAGTCCAGAAACCTTGTTATTTTTGTGAGTCACTTTGTCGTAATAAAATATGGTTTACGGCAAAATTCCCATTTTATTAGATTACGTTATTTTAAAACTAAATGCGACAGCCTGAATTGAATTTGTGATATAAAACGAAACTGAAAGCTTTACGATTGATAAAACCGGGATGGACAGGTTAACGAGTAAAGTCATGTTTTCGCTCTGGTTTTTGAACAGTCTTTTATTTTCGGATTTTATTTCCTTTAAATAATGTACATTGGTCACGTAGGAACATTAATTTTCAGCTGTTTTCTGACGTGTAGGCGTTGGTATTCAAATCATGCATATACTCGCGATCACCTTAACAAGCCAAAAGAATAACCTAAATTGATTATAGACACTGTCTTTATAGCTCACTATATTATAGTGAAATAAGAAAACACGTTGAGAAAAAAGGGGGAATTCTGGAATTTTTAAAATTAAGTTTCCCGTTTTCAAGGGTGATTTGTCAAGGGAAATCTGTAATAAGCACCAAAAACCACAGTAGCGAAACAAATGTCTACCGCTATCTTTAGCTTTAAAATCGTTTTCCCCAAAAGCAGATCTCTTCTACATTAGGCCACCACACACGGACTACTAATTGTTGCGAGGCGACTCGGAAATCGCTTCGCTCTCGTTTCTACTAATTACACGAGCGGTTGCTTTCCCGGTGGAAACCTCGCGGAAGAACGGATGCTTTGGTCGAAGGAGTAGACGATCCACCTGTTGCGCGTTTGTAGACACTCGAATCTTATTGCAGAATTGACACCAATATGGTGTCAATTCTGATCAAAATAATAATGATGGCATCACTTTTAAGTGCTGTCAAATTAGTTTAGTTTTGGCCCCATCTGATTTGACACCATTATTAAATTATAGAGATCTCATATACCTTTTATGACTTTACCTCTATTGAATTTCTGCAGTTCAGTTTCAGCTTTATTTCATCAGTTTCTGCCCGCGGCTTGGCACGCGTTATTTCTATGTTAACTTTTAAAGTTTATTTATATTCCATGGGAACCGGTTTATGGGATAACAAGTTATGTTTTATTCTAGGCCTAGATCTACGTGTATACAAATTTCAACCCGATCCGACATGCAAAACTCGCTTTTTTTCTAGCCCTTTGCGCAAGACATAATTACCTAATCATAATGTACAAGTGTGTGCAACACCGTAAAAATATGCTAGATATGTAGATTATGAACGCTTAAACAAGCGAATTTTAAAACACCCTGTGTGAATTTAAACACAACCCGAAAACCACTACTAACCTACAATTTCTATAAATAACATTTTTTTCAATTTTATCACAAAAATAAACTTCGTAATAAACAAGCTAAAGCTTGCCTTTGTAAAATGCGACGAAAGGAGAATGAAATCAGCATAAACTTGATTGATTTTTTATAATTGATTTTCATTTTGGGAATACTCTGGGCCGAAGTGACGAACGCGGAATGCCGTACTTTCGTGGTAAATAAACTTCTAATAATGTAATTCTAAACAGGTGTTCATATTTGAAATCTCAGTCTGTTATTCAACATTCCTTGGCCAACAAAGCGCTCTGTTATTAAGGCTCCAAAAAATACAATTTGCTTTTACAATGAGCGAAGTGTTTCCCCAGTCTGTTATTCGTTATAACTTCGCTCGAATTCAATTGTATTTTCTTTATGAAACCCAATTTTCACGTACAATTCTATAAGGAGTTTCGTCTGAGCTCCTAATGATTGAAAGAAATTGAAAAGAGAAAATGAACATAGATCAGAAATAAGCTGGAAAAATAAAATAGGATAGTAACAAAGGGGAAACTTTGGGTTAGATAAACTTTTGTATATACTCGGCCGAATATATCGTTATGGATCAACATGATTGCATTAGAGCTACACATTAGTAAATAATAAATAATATTCATAATGCTGGACAATTCACACAGCCAATGCATCCAGCCCTAAGCTAAGCAGAGCTTGTGATAGATAGATAGATAGATAGATAATTCTTTATTGCACACTAAGTATAAAATGACAATGTAAAATAAAAACTTAAAAAGAAGAATTTAGATACAATTGGCGGTCTTACCGCTCAAGAGCGATCTCTACCAGACAACCATGGATGGATAGGATCGTGGACAGTACCAGGGGATCTGTGTGCTTGCAGGTTATACATATATTATAAAATAAAATAAAATACTTATAATACTTACATGGAAATATACTACATACATATCATAAAATATATATACTTATATACATAGGAACTCAGTTATGCATTAGTGACAGCAGGACAAATAGTGCTCCTTTAACATAGTTTTTTTAATTTTTGGTTGGTAGTGACTTAGCACGCCTCACCGAAACTGGTAATGCGTTCCATAGTTGAACAGCGAACAACAATGGGCGAAGAAAGAAGGAGATAGAGAAGTGATATGGGTGACTGATATATGTACATACATTATACAATACATTACATAGATAGATAATTTTTATTATACTTAAATAACGACCAGAACACCCGGAACAAATATCTGCAGATCGTACAAACTAGATCTACCCAATTACTAATTAAACTCATGACTTTAAATTAATTAGTTCCCACCCATTCCTAATCTTGTATGTAGATTGCGTGTGAAAGCCTTGTCAACTCATCCATGGCAGTGCTATAAGCAAAACTCTTTTGGCCCCTTCCCAAATACTACGTGTAGGTAACCTACATAAGTACAAACCAGCAAGTATGAACTTTGTTAAAAAGAAAACGAAACTAATAACGATATCTTATAATAAACACCAGTATTTTACTTTGTAATTAATAAAGACACACATACAAACACACATTCAACATAAATCAGTGCTATTTCTTAGAGGAAAAGTTTATTTATAATTTTCATTTAAAAAAAAGGAATTTTATTTATTAGCAAATCCATGTATTTATGGCATGTATGGCACAAGTATATTTACATACAAAAATGCCCTAACAACTGTTGCGAGTGTAGTAACATACGAGTATTTCATACAAATACACAATTTTCGATTAAAATTTTTGATTAAGCTATTAAAATAACTCGCGGTTGTAACAAGGCGCAAGAATGGTGTCGTACATTCTTCCTCGTTTCAGTAGCATGTCGCGTGTGGCTTGCTTGTTGCAATGGCTTGCATTTTCTTGTTGACATGGTACTTAGTAGAGTCGAAAATACAATATTTTTAGTGAGAAAGCATGTATTTATTACCGTTCGTTGCAGACGGTATATTTTGTTTGCACTGGAACGTTCATGCACGGCACAGCCTAGAGTAATGAAAATGCCTATGTTTTTCTTGTTGAAAACGTCTCGTACGTAACCGGGAACTACATAACTGCGACTTGATAAAGACGAAGCTGCAACAAAAGTAAAAAATTACCCTGCGTCTTGGAGACGTTTCCGACTGGTTGATATGGATCAGCTACCTGTAGATTGTTTGACAGTAATTGTTAATACTAGTTCTTATTTGTTTCTATTATGTGATTGTAATTTTTTTGTTGTTAATAATAATAATAATAACCCTACGCAAGCCCTCCAAAGGACCGGGTCACTTTATGGCCCGAGAAACACACATTACAAACGCACATTATAATATCTTTCTTTCAGGCAACACAGAAAGTGTACAAAAAGTAACTAAATAAGGGCCCATATAATAAATACCTTAGAGACTAACATAGATCAAAAACAAAAATATTAGCACTTCCCCGAAACCAAAAAGCAAACTCTTCGTCATCAAAAGGTAAAAATACTTTGACGAAGGTCTGGGATGACAAGGCCTTACCCGGATTTAACGGCGGGATCATCCCGGATAAGAATATAAAGTTTCAGAAAAAGCCCCCACTTGATATTGTTGAGTGGCCAATGGAGACACAGGACAGGCCCGTAAATTAGGTGTTGCCAATAAAAGTGCTAGGAAATTTACGGGTTTAATATTGGCGCTGAATTTAGTTCGATAGGGGAAAATTGGTTCGGAGAATGTAATTGTATATGTGATGAGATTTACGATGGAAGTAATATGTATTTAATATGTATTTATAGTACGATAAATATATTCGTACTATAAATACATTATTTATCATAATTTTCGTAGGAAAGTATAATTAAAATAATAGTTTATTGCTTTAAATACATGTAGGTAGATATAATACAAAGTTGATGTGCCATGTGCCGTGTGCTGTAGAGCACCATAAAAACAAATGACATAAAATCCCGTAAGTGAATCCATCACTAAAAATAACTTCGCCGATCATTTAATCGGCGAGCACATTTTTAGTGATCGACTTAGCGGCGCGGTGTAGATATAGCTTGGAATCACTCGAATTGATTGGCACAACCTCTTCAGCCGGGCCGAGTGCTGCGATGAGGGCCGTGACGAGTTTCAAGTGCGAGCTCTCCACAGCTTTGGCTATGCTTCGGTGCAGTTCAGAGCATGAACTGAGGATTCTACAGCTGGGGAGCTATTAGTGTTATTTACACAAACATCTCTTTAAAAGCTTTTATTAATAAAAATAAAATTGTCTTGTTATTTTTGTTTCGAATCCGATATGATAAACAAACCATGAATCATCTGACTTTATGTGTGCAATGAATCATTATCTTGTATTTTCTTGCAGTAATTAAGTTCAAGAAAATAGTACATACAAGGGCAGCTGTAGACAGAAGCTTTTCAGTAACAGACTAATAATTAACCAGAAAAAATGTAAACAATTCACATCAACACAACATCATCTAACTCCAAAGTAAGCAGAACATGTGTTATGTATGGGTTCTAATTTAGAACTTCTAAATAACTGATATATTAATGTTTTCCAAAGTGAGTTAACTGAGCTTAGAGCTTATAAGGTCGAGTTTACCTGAAAATAGCAGTCTAAATCCAATCTTATTGGGCGTTGAATGGTTCCATTGTATCCGTGCGATTCCCCATTGACTTGCAGTTTTATTGTTCTCACTTGCACATTGAATGAAATTGAATCACTGCATTCTGCGATAGAATACTAACGTGAAAAGTTTTATTAGGTTAGTATAGCAAAGGTTTTCTTTGCATCGATAGGAATTTCTTGCACGTGACCAGCGAGATTTTTTGTTACAATCGTTATTAAAACAAAAAAAAACAAGAAAAGAAAAATAAACATTTGAATCTTTGATGATAATTCTGGCTCCATTTTGGAAACAATCATAGTTTTTAAGCACATTGTGTGTTATGAATCTTGTATTAGCTTGTAGTTTTATTACAAGAAAACAGTGCAAACGCAGCTGCTTGTAGACAGAAGCATTTCAGCAACTGATTATTAATTTCATCACAACCATGATAAATAAATAATATAGGTAATATAAAAAATAAATGATGCTGCATAATCCACACAGTATCATCTAGCCTCAAGCTAAGCAGATCGAGTAATGAAGACTAGATGACTGATATACTTATAGAATACATTACATATGTAGATAGATATTTTCGATTAAGCAATGCTAAATCAAAACTGTTTTGCACTTGTTGAAGCTTAAAGCTTCAAGCTTTTTACCGAGATCTGATAATATTTAACTGAAACTACGACTGAAAATCATTTAAAACTCCATCAACTCTTCAATGTTTCATCTGTGTAATCATGCATTTTACTCTTCGATCTCGGTGATATATCGTGGAACGTGTTGTATGTAATAAAAGCGACGCATTTGACAAACACACCTATATCACGGCGCATCTTTATGAGATGTGGTATAATTCTGCAATTATGTTACTTCTGCTTTCATTTATGTGAAGTAATTGTAGTTTTTTTCAGTTATTTTACGTTTTTATCGGGCTCTTTAGTCAATGAATTGGTAGGTAACGGCTGTCATTGCGTGCAATCGATGGATCAGACCGCTGTGTTTTGTATTAATCTGCATTTGAACTCGTATTCCAATCACTATCATAAACATTTTTTACTGTGCATGTTCAGACTATGGTCCGTTCTAGTGTAGTATTTACACTACAACGGAACTTGTAGTGTTTAATACCTATATTTTTTGCTCTATTTCGGAATGCCATACCTTCACCCTCAAGAGTCCTTTTTGTTCTTCCTGCAAACCCTTTTTACCATCTAAGCCTAGCACTGGGATTCTAGGGTCATCATCATCAGCCCGTACACGTCCACTGCTGGCCTCCCCCAAACGCCGACACGAAGGTCGTGAGCCGCCTCCATCCATCGACTCCCTGCGACCGCTAAAATTCGGAAGCTAGAGTAGAATAGACAAAAATTATATCGCATCGTCATACAAGCGTACAATCGCTATTTCGAATAATTGACGCATTCGATGACAAAGTGACGTAATTATTCTACCCTAGACAAAAATCCCCGTGCATACCCTAGGTCCCCAAACGCACATTTTGCCACTTCGACTTGCCCTTTATTATATTTCAAACTTAGAAGTTAGAGTGTTTAAAGTTAGCTGAAGAAAAATACAATGTTAAAGAACTGAAACTTAAAAACTTTCACCTGAAGCTTTATAAATAAATCTTTCACGTTCCGTACTTAGCGCCCGAGTTACCAGACTGAAAGTTTCATTATTTTCACAGTTAGTTGAAGACAGGTAAATTGCAGGCTCTTTAAACTATTCGCCTTCCATGCGACTTACTCAACTTCCTTAAATAATATGTTCCTTGAGTGCGAAATTATTTATTGCTAAAATGCCACGAGCTTAAGCTTTATAAAACCGGCCAAGTAAGAGTCGACTCGCACACGGAGTGTTCCCTACCATTGTACATAACTATTTCTCAATGAAAGAAGCGTTGCTTAAAGGGTGATTTCAGAACCTGTATTTAAAGTTTAAGTAAGTGCAATAATCTATTATTTTATTTTTCGTGTGTTAGGGGTGCCCTCTCTAATAAGTGAGGTATGAGCTCTCGCTCGAAGACTAATAAGCGTGCATGCTTATAACTAATGCCGTATACAAATATGAAACATTCATTCGCGTGTACGTTACATTTACGTTATTGCATGGCTATTGACATAAATCAACACAGCATTCAGCAGATAAACACTGCTTTATAATACGAGTACAGTTGATAACTGTCAATGTGTCAATAATTTTATTACTGGCAGAACGCGTGATGTTGTTAACGCAAAAACAAACAAGCATTAGAATAAAGCCATTTATTGGCAAATATGATATAAGAGAAAATGTATGATAAGGTCAGGAAAAAAATATCTTTCCGTACGTCTATGGTACAAAGAGCCTGTTACGTTAATAGTTATTTCACAAATACCTATCAAACTTCTAAAAATAACAAATGAACATCAAATAAGTAGAATTGAGAGAGACATGTTCAGTAGTGGAGTTTTTTGTGCTGATGAAAAATACAGGCACAGGTACCTTTGTCTAACATGATGTTAGACAAAGATCTCTTTATTAACAAAGAAAGTGACAATCAAATAATAGAAACAAATTAGAACTAGTATTTATAATTGAAACAATTAGCTAACTGCTGACTATTTCAAATAATCTACAGGTAGCTCAATTGATCCATATCAATACCAGCGTCCCCAAGACGCTGGCTGCAATGCCCCGCTGCATGGCAATGCTGATGCATTACGCCCGATACTCACCAGCTCTTGGGTCACGCGTCGCTTCGACTAGACGCTCAGATATTTTTTTATACAAAGATAAGAAATACATTACAGTCATCCTAAAGCGCTGAGTTTCATTTTACGTACCGTTCATGAAAATGTTGAGCAAGTAGGATCGCATGCAAAAGTGATATCTATTAATCAAACATTGGAGAGAAACGCTGCCGCGATGATAATTAGGAAAGTGACAGGGCAATTACAGCGTCTGCCACATACGCGCAGCCGCTTGCTGCGTACGCGCATAGTAAATCGGAGGGGTTGAGGCATAGATGGCAGCGTTTATAAACAACAGTCATCATCATTATTTTAATTCATCATAAACTGCTGGGTAAAAGGCCGGCGGCGTTCGCTTTTGCCAGCGTTTTTGTTTTGTGCTTCTTGCATCTAAGTATGCCCTGGGACTTGACGATGTCCTGTCCTAACATCTTGCAAGTATTATAGATCAGCTTTTTCTTTCTATTTAGACATTACACCTGCATCAAAACAAAAAACTTTAACTGTCATAAACATTAGAATGTCTGCAATTATATTTATTCAACTAAGCTAGCAAATAGGTCGATAAAGCTACTCTTCTAACTAACAATGTACATAAATACAAATCGGTTCCTCCAATTAAGAACTTGGATGGGACAGATAGACACAAATATGCAGACTGTCTCGTTAAACTTGCATCACCCATTATTTTGCGTAGGAGGTTAAAGTAGTGAAATAATTAAAAGAATACCTCATTTCTCCTAACACTTGAGGCGCTAAAGTGATGTTTTGCCTCTCTTTCTAGCGAGCGATTAATCTGCTTGAAAGTTTAACAAAGTATTTTGTACAGCCGCGAGGAAAAGCGCTTTGGTTTTTTGCTTCAGTTTTTGCTGCTTTTGGGCCGGCTGTGTTTGCTACTCTTTAGAAGTAGTTTTGTGCATGCTGACTTTGCCTACATTTTGATACGGATAGGTATTAAAAGAAATGCCCCAACTTGGCTGTAAACAGAATTTTGCAAGTGAAAAAACAGGCGTGGTATTAGCTCTGAATATATGTAGATTTACTCAAAGCGATTACCACGCCTGTTGTTTCCATTTAGAAAATAGTGCAGTTGTATTTATGTTTTAAACAGGGTAGACTTTTTGAAGTTTAATTAATAATCTCAAAAACTACAAGTCGGTTTCGATAAATAGGCTATTTTGTATACACGTGAATGAATTCGCGGCCAACGCTAGTTGAATACATAGAATAAAATTTAAGGTATTTCTATAAAACGGATCAAGTTAATTTTCACTTTAGAGGTGAGTATTAAATTTTAATACATACCAATTTGGAGGTAAAACCTCCGCCGTTAACTTTAAGTACCGAAATTATTCACAAGCTTTCTGAATAACTGAACAGAAGCTAAAGTTTTAAGTATAAAGTGTGGATGAATATGAATATTATTTTATCAAATTCATTTCGTGAAACTTTCGTACGAAAACGTAAAATAACTTTCAACCAGTGATATAATTTTACAGCTGTATTTAACGAACCACAGCTTGTTTCGCAAAATGATTGCTAGCCGTGATTGTAAATCTTGCTTATAAAGTGATACGTTGACGCGACAGCATCCTTACAGTTTAATCGGTAGATAGGTCTAAAAACAAATTGATAGTAAATCTGTAAATAGTTAATACACAGAATAGACACCCGGTTGTGTGTTTACCATATAAATTAATAATAATTTGATTGTATAAATGAATTGACTCAAACGGTTGCGGGTTTCATTCCCGCCTTGGGACCATGAAAAAATATTTGCAGAACATAGGCAGAAATATTTGTCGCGCGGGCGGCGTCGAACCTACAACATCCTTCCAACCAAGTCGTTTATGCTACACCTACTCATTACCTTTTATACTAGAATAAAACTGGAAATATAGCGTTGTGTACTTTTTATCGTCCTTGGCCCGTTCCGAGCTCGTGAAACGAAATTTTATTAGACCACGAACTAACTTAATACCTTTACTGCTACGAATAGATGGCATTAAGCACGGGCTTCAATAGAAACTTAAGATTTTTTTGCCCTATAATACTTAGCATAAATTTAAGCTTAACACTTTAGTAAACAACTGTACGTTAGTAAGTGGAGCGCGTCAACAATCAGGCTGAGTCCACGTAATGAAACAATTATATTCCGAGCTCTATGGTTATGTTCCATTCCATCCCATGGACGGACTTTTACTACGTTTCCATTTTGAACGGATGTACCTGTCTGATGATTTCATAAGTCTATCTAAGACTACGGAGCTGGTGAGTATCTGGCGCGGCGCATCAGCATTGCCATACAGCGCGGGGTAAAGCAGGCAACGTTCAGGAGACGCTTCCGACAGGCATTGTTATGGTTCAGTTGATCTACCTGTAGATTGTTTGCAAAAGTCTACAGTAAGCCAAATTGTTTCAATTGTAAATACTAGCTCTAATTTGTTTCTATAATTTGATTGTAACTTTCTTTGTTAACAAAACCTACACCTAAGACTAAACCTGTATCATAAAATCGCAATAAATGATATGAATATGAAATTATATAGAATATAAACGTTTAAACGTTTCCATGGAAACAACGCGTGCGAAGCCGCGGTCAGAAACTAGTGAAGTAATAAATAAAAAGTAATATTTTACGGTTTTTACTTAAAACACCACTCGAACGTAAAAGCCAGGCATCATCGCCTCATAAAACGCTGTTCATTTGTTAGCGCCCTCAATGGAATTCCATTTGCCAAGGAATGACAATCCATCGGAATACCATTACGCGATGCTCCATTTCATTTGGTTGTGAACAATTTCGTGAATCCGCTAGATTTTTCAAGTGTTATGGCGCTGATAATGCGAGTGTGGAGAACGATTCCGCTTAACAGAATAGTGCGATACTATTGCGTCAATGTTTTATTGGAAGAAATTTCTTTTTTGGGTTAAGCGCGCCTTTGCCATATCTTTTTTAGTTTTTAACCGATTTCACGAGAAGGTTCTATGTTTGGTTTTATGTATTTTTATTTATGTTCTGGTTGATTCTCCGTCAATTATGGACAGATCTTACAAATTATTTCGCTTTAGGTATATATATATTTAAAAATGATTCCCGAGGGATTAGTATTTATCTCGTCAATTTTAAAAAACATAATAATATTATTTATTCACGACTAGCAACAACAGTTTTGGTGATATACTAGTATTATGTATTTCTTCGACAAATATTAATAAATTTTGACGATTCTCACGTTTTTGCTGTAAGATTGATCATCATGATGTTGATGATAACTAAATACATTTATTTATTTATATTTCTATAAAAGCACTTCTTCGTTCACTCATTTATCCTCCCGTAATCTGGGACTGCACTCCTTGTCTCATCCTCTCGTAGGTGAAAACAGTGGTGGGAACCTCGATTGGATGAAATCAATGAGGGAAGATATGTAACTGTGGCCAGACAGGTCTTCTTTTGCAGCAAATTGGGTCTACCTAAAAGATTTAGGGCAGACGCAATACACGGCTTTGAAAATCATCGTGGTTCCACAAGTAGAACTGAGAGTAGAAACAGTAGACTTAATTTGTTATTTTTGTTGCAGAAGTCACAGTGACATATCGGCGTGGTCTGCCGGTCATCACAGTGCCTCTCCCGTCGCGCCGGGAACGATGCCGCTTCACACTGCGTCCCGTCTCTCAGACGGTTGGAGACCTCCTTGAACAGGTCCGTATAGTTTGAAATATTTCATGTGATGTTTCCGTGGTCTACCGATTACCACAATGCCTGTCCTATCGCGCCGGCAACGATGCCGCTTCACACTGCGTCCCGTTTCTTAGACGGTTGGAGATCTCCCTAAAGGTCCTCCAGATTTAACAAATTAGCTAGGCCGATGAAGTTGAACACATAAAAAATATATCTGTCCTCATCTCATCAAGATTAGGTACTTAACATAATAATATCCACTGATAAACCCCCTGAAGTTTCACCTATCCATTGGTATTTCTCAAAAAATACCATTCAAAATGCGAGTTTATTGAACAGCTCGGAACGTTCTACAAAGGTAAAAAAAACTACTGAAGAACGATAAGGAACCGCCTTTTTCTTCGGTTAAACTCATATCGGTCTTCACTTGTTTTCATCGAACCGTTTAGTTAATTTAATCCCTGAGTTTAATTCACCGCTTTTTTTGTTCTATTTCAACTCTAAAAGTTCATCCTTGAGATTCAATAAACGTGTTGAAATTAGTTTAAGAACTAGCTTGGCAGCTCGGAGCTTATCTGTGAAACTGTCAAATGTCTCAAAGCATTGTTGTGTCGAGTCTGCTGATAGAAGCAGCATTCGTAGTTGTGACTGTGTAGCCTCGGCAGAAACTCTGATGGACTTCTGAACTATTGGAGATTATTATAGACAATAGAACCACGGCACTGTATAAGATAAATAAAAAAAATACTTAATGATCGTTTGTGACCGAAAAAATGTTTGATAGCTGTGATCGTTTATTGTTTAGTAATTTAAACAAGTATATTTATTTAATAATAAAAAAAATGCCAAGAATTGCAGGAAGATTCTCCGTGGTTTTGTATTTGTAAAGATGGTACCTATGAGTAAAATGTTAACGAGGTAGGTATTCATAAAACTAAAGGTAATATCAGAAAATATTAAGAATTACATAAACTTTTTTCCCAATACTGCTTGTTTGCTTTAATCAAAGTATGACCTCGACCGTCGTCCACCCTCGGATATCCTCATAAGTTTGTCGTACTAGCTAACTTTCGAGTATTCCCAGCTTATCGTTCGTTACCGCAAGTTTGGTCATCTCCTCTAAGTGATCACCGGAGGGAATTTGCACAACTTCTCGGTCATAACATGAGTGATCATGTCAACAAACAAAAACTGAGCTGCCATCATTTAATTGATTACTGAATCTTTTTCACTTCTATTTTTTATCCACAAGTGGTTCCACTTACTCATAATTTGATATTTATTTATTGTATAAAATTTGACTGACTTCTATAATATAAGTGTTTTGTAAGCCTAATAAAATAAAGTTATTGAAAGCTGAAGTTCTCTTTTTCCATGTTATTTTCGCTCTAGCTAGTTCTTAAGTTACGTAGCGGGTTTATCAGTGAAGCAGTGTCATACTAAAACGATCTAAAACTGGGAAATGTCAACGAAGTCAATGTCAGTTATTTTCCTTCGTGTATTAAAATATAAATACACTGTTATTTAAATTGGAAGGAAAAAAATGACTTCTGATTAATATTTACGACGACCGATGTAGCGCGGTGGGCGAAGGTCCGCCTGCGACGCAGGAGCTTGCGGGTTCGAGTCCCGCCTCGGAACAAATGTGTGTACGATCTGCAGATATTTGTTTCGGGTGTTCTGGTCGTTTTCTATGTATAATAAAAATATCTATCTATGTAATGTATTGTATTATGTATATCCGTTATCTAGTACCCATAACACAAGCTCTGCTTACCATGGGGCTAGATAATGCTGTGTGAATTGTCCAGCATTATTTATTTATTTAACCCTTATGTTGAACCTAATTAAAAAAAAAACTGCTTGTCTGTTTGTTTGATAATTATTTCTATATATATATCTTAATATCATCTCTCTTATAGGTGAAAGCTGAAGACCGCGGCGTGGAGCGAGCAACAGCGCTAGCAGCAGACGAGAGGACCCGCATCGCCGCCAGCGACACCGTCGAGGCACTGCTGGAGGCAGACTTTCGTCTCGTCATCAACGACACGGAATACTACGTCAAGAGTCCACCGCAGGTACAGACCATATTCAAATAACAGTTACCTAAAAGAGTTTACCAATGCATAATCTGTAATCGCTAATGGATGCGTTAGCAGTAGACGAGAGGATCCACATCGCCAGCGACACTGTCGAGGCCCTGCTGATGGCAGACTTCCTCGTCATCAACTACACGGGATTACGTCAAGAATCCACGCAAGAATCTGCGCGCAGTAATTTGTCGTTGTGCCATAAAGAAGAGTCTACCAAATGCGTTATCCTTGCTAAGTAAGCGTTATATATATGTATACCTAGCAACGAGATTCGCACTAGATTCCGCAATCTAGCACGAATCTAATCGTTTTATAAACCGTATTTCAATGCATATTCCCCCCTGGCGCAGAAAATTTTAATTCTTTGTCGTCCTAAATGCATGCAAAACTAACATGATCTACTCCGGATCCTTTTCAATATTTATATTAAAATACAGTGACCGATAAGGTTTTAAACTCTAAACTGTGATCGTGTCATTGAGGTCTCTCGTAGACGTCTAAAAATACAATATTATTGTACCATTCACATACAGTATAATAACGAAAACGAATGACCCCTTGCCCCTGTCATGCTTTTGTTAGATTAGGCTGTAATAAATATTTCATTGGTTGTGTATATTGGCATCAGACAAATAGACTGATTAGGTAATGTCTACCGACGATGGGGGTGATTACGTACATCGACAAACTATAGAAACAATCAATAATTCTATAAAAAGAAAGTAAGTGTACCACGGGAAATGTTAAGAAGTGTGTTTGTCACAAGAAA
Organism: Eupithecia abbreviata; assembly: GCA_943735965.1. Taxonomy (NCBI): domain Eukaryota; kingdom Metazoa; phylum Arthropoda; class Insecta; order Lepidoptera; family Geometridae; genus Eupithecia; species Eupithecia abbreviata. Next base: position 7,690,220 of record OX030979.1, on the reverse strand, counting down.
ATGTCAAAAATAGTTGAAAAAATAAAGTTGATGGTGTCGTGAACATGATGTATAAGTATAACACATTACAAGTACTATTTTAACGGGTGTTTATCGCGTTTATTTTTTTACGTAATAGTCATATAATATTTTATGAAATATTTAATAATATTTTTGTAGTTAATGGAAAACATGGCAATCTTGAGGACATTTTCCTTAGGGAAGTTATAATCTAAGATTATATTAGGCAAGCGTTTTGTATGAATAATTCAGGACGCCAGCCGAGCGTGACGAAGAACTTGTTCTCATTCAGATTCTGCAAATAAGACACTTCAATGAATTGCAGGTTTGCTGCTGAAGTGCTTGCATGGATTCGATTATATGCTCATGAATAGAGAAAACGTTCAAGATTCAGATAAACATTATTTAGATATGGATAAACTAGGGACAAAGTATGCTCTTTTATTTTGAACAACTCGGTCAAAATGAATGAACGAACAGTCTATTTTATGTGCACCATATAAAAATATAAATATTATTTAAAAATTGCTCAAAAAGCGGCCTTAAAGCGATTGGCAGGCTCTTTGCCACGACAGGTCCCTTATCACGATTCACCATCCGTAAATTTCTGATAAGAAATGTTCTAGTATTTCTAATCAATCACAAATTACTATTACGACAAGCAATCATCACTGAAAAAAAGGTACAAAGACCGTTTTAGTAATTACCTATCGCAAAAGGCCCCATGCACCATCTTGATCAAAGATAAAAATCACCCAATGCTTGGATACGAGATATTTTGGAGATTTAATATAGAATCTTAACATAAAATTCGCGAGGGTGATTTTACGATTTCTTTCTATAATATTTAGGAAGCGTGATATATGAAATGGGCTGATTTACTTGATTGATTGCTCGAGCTGATTTATGTTAGGGCAAAAAGCTTTTAAGATTTCAGCTTACGCACCTACACGCCTTTTCAGACGTAGATGATGTAGACCCAATTCATCTTAGGCTTTCAAAGTCTACGAGAGCCTGTTTATTTTGAAAATGATCGAAAAATCATATCCTAACTAAAACAACTTTGACTTTCTTCTAAATTGAAAATAAAAATCGCGGCCTTTCTAGCCTCCATCATGACTAGTACATTGAATAATATACTGTATTCGACGCTGACTTAGACGCTCTAAAATGGAATATTCTTTATAATTTTCGAATTATAATATTTTTTGTCGGTAGGAATGCGAATGTCTCCTTCATTGATTTTTCCTCCACTCTAGCACTCAGAATAATTTGCCTATCTTTTCCCTCAAACAATTAACCTTATATTCGTTACGGTAAAAGCCCAACGTGAAACGTGACAGTAATTACGGTTAACTGGTTAACGCCGCTGCAGTTTACTATTTAATTTAATGATATTATCGAAACATGGTTTTTAATAAGTTTTTACTATATGTAATGCCTTTGGGTATGGCAGTTTGTTCACAGGGGAAGAGCTGTCATATATTAATTTTATTTATATAGGTATTCATATGGTCATATATCGTGAACCAACCTCTCGTAGATTATATTTTATGCTTGAATCTCGGCAAATAATTTACCAATAAATTACCACATATAAAATCAATATATAAACCACACACAAAAAGTATCGGGTTCGAATATAAATCAAGTAAACATACCTAGTAGTATGAAAGAGCTTGGCGCCGTGTTGGTGGAAGCTATTGATTCCGCTGCCTCTTGAAATAGCAGATCAAGGGCTCTCCACTCAACAGGCTCTAGGTATTTGATTGATTCGCGGTACGCAGGCTTTATTGAGAACTTATTTATACCCTCTAGTCCTGAAGTATTGTGCCTCTGTCTGCTGGGGTTTTAGATGGAAAGAGATTTCTCAGCACAAATCTTTCCTTTTAGATTTATCGGTTAAATCAATCTATGATTACTTCGATATCTAAAATGATGATTAGAGTCGTAAGCATTTGCCATGACCTAATTTTGAATTCGTAGGGACGTAAATATTTGGTAAGCGGTTAGAAAGTTATAAATAACTTTCCCTTATCAAATATTACCTGAACATAAAGTATCTCGTAAAGTTATAACGGGCTTCGGAACAACAAACAAAATAATTGTTCAGCGAGCGATTTGAGGTAACCTGTTTATCACATAACATTTTAGCTGGCATGTTACCGCGTTAATTTCTACCCTGGGTGTAAAGTATTTCCCTTGGTCCATAATTTTGACCCCATTATGCAGGGGTATCGTCCGCGACGTAAGTGGCTGAGCGAAATGAGTTTTTAATAATTTTAAAAGCACATTTTTAATATAATCATTTTCCGCGTAAGCCTGGAGTTTATGTTAATTTTAAAATTAGTAGTTTTATAAGTTTCAACGTTTTATTTTAGAAATTTCAAAGGAGAGAAAATTAGTAGGAGATCTCCCAACGGACAAGTCATCTAAGACAGATAGGATTATGAAGGTACCTCCCTTTATTTACTCTAAAAATAACATTGAAACGTTGAAAAGCTCCAAGTGTTTCAGGCACTTAATTCAGTAAATGGACATAAACAACCCTTTTGGACAACTGCTAGCCGTACAATTTTATTACAACCCTCGGCATATGGTAGGAAGGAAATATAGGAACTTATTTTAGCAGGCAGGGTAGCTTATGGTGTTAATACGGCAAAATTATTGCTATAAAATATTTATATTAATAAAATTTTCTTTGATAAATATGATAATTACATAAAGCAATTATATTATCACAAATTCGATATTTTGCGCTTTTTTCAAATAACCCTTTATTTTTCCTAGTACAAAAATGCTTGTTTCACTAATTGGGAACCCTTGCCCATCTCTAGGGGTCCACCCTTGGGATGCAAAATCTCCAAATATTATTAATGGCCTCTTAATTTTTTTAGCGTACCTAGTAATGTTGTTATTTATGTTTGCGGAAAGATACAGAAGCAACGAAAATCAATCAAGTCGCTTTTAAATGTGTTTATTCAGGGTGTCCGCAGAGACAATTTTGATTTGTATATGAAAACAAGATCCGTCAAGAGCGGGCCAGGAGTTTCGAATGCTTGTCAACTATACATATAATATGTACTATACCCGTTAGAGACTTCTCTATTTGATTACCTATTTAATCTAATTCACAATTGTATGGAGAAGGCCATTCAAATGGGTTTCAAATATTTTGGTGCTCAATGCCCATCCTATAGGATGGGTTTTAACTTAATTCCACAGCAAGGCTTTTTAGTGCATTTATTGCGGGTTTTATCTATTGAGTCTCCAATAGTGGCAGCATTATCTGTGAATATACTTTTATAGTAAACTTTTATTGAAATTAGATTGGTCGAAAAGCGTACCTACAGATTTGTGCAAAATTGTAGCGCACAAATTGTTGCTGGAACGTACGCTTTTACTGCGAACGCACCATGCTCACTAGACCACTGCGAAATTGTGATCGTCAAATCCGCATTTAAGCCGCGTTGAATGATATCCCTTCGCAGCTAGCAGGTTAATTTTATTTATTTACTTATTTTGCTTTATTCGGAAGACAAAGAGTTTTACACACTTAACAGATAACTTAAATAAAAACTTATAACCATTTATGTGTCCTCGCATATAGTAGCTAAGGCATTGCTTGCTTGCAGAGGATAAATGAAAATTAAGAAATAGCTTAATCTTATAACTTACACATAGGTACATTGAAATAAAATAAATAATGAAATATCCATGTATCAAATCAAAATTTTCCCATCGGACACCCTGTATAATTCGTCTAGGCGAGTGCTGTGTCCATATTTATATAAGTTGTTTGTAATTTTATTTAAATTGATGGTATCTCTAAATCTGCGCTTTCAGTATTAAGCACAAATTTTTTCCACACCCTACATATCTATTGATGCATGGGAGTGTTTGTGCTTCGCAAGCTACAATTAACTGAGTGTAAATCAGAGGTTGGTCAATGGCATTAATTAAGTTCAAGGGTCGCAATTACTGCACATTATGATTGGTTTGAATGGCATTGTAATTAATAATAGAGGTACTATAATATCTACCTATCTGACGATAGTATTTCAGAAATAAGATTCTTTATTTCTCAAAAGAACACATACAAGATTCACATACTTATTTATTTATTTATTTTATAATTTTTGCACGATAAACTATATACAACACTTATTATAGAAAATAAATACAAAGGCGAACTTAACCCTAAAAAGAGTTCTCTTCCAGCAAACCTTATTGGGAGAGAGAGACAAAGTGAAGAGAGAAGTAGGTAACACACATATTTTCGAAACCATCCGACTTCTCTATCAGAAATTTGAATATTCCTTTTGAGTTAAATGAGCTTTCAAACAAATTATAAAAAATATACATTTAAAACTCATTTCGAATTACCTTGCGGACGTTACTCGTGCCTACATAATGACTGTTTAAAATTATGAACAGAATGAATTATGCTTTAGATTTCTGTTCCATTCTATTAAAAAAAATAAGGTTAGTTGTAATTATTTTTGTATTTTTTGCGGTTAGAGAAATATCCACAAAACACAGAACACCCTTACTAAAGCCATTGTGAAAACGTGTGTTTAAAAACGTTTTCGTTCTTGGCCGCTTCCATTGTTGGTTTTGCAGTGGTTTAGCTCTAGCTCGGTTTGTATTCTTCGAAACTCTAGAATCTCGTCTTTTCTAAATGGTGCATTGTTGGTTTAAACGTTGCATAGCTTTCTTGAAGCTTTGCTAGCTTTAAACAGTTCTTTACAGTAACAAACACCAGTATAAAATCTCTTTTTTTTCTGAGTACCGTGTAAAATATTAAGCGTTTTTACTTATTTGCCTGTAGTTTTTGGCCAGTACAAACTTCTTTGTATCAACTAAATGCATAGTAGAAAAAGCATAGCCATTAAATTGCTGTCAATAACTGGGGGTCCCGATGATTTTCGATAATAGAACAGAAAATCACTTTGAAAAATATTTCTTTTCAGTACCTGTTTTATTTAACTGTAATATTTTTTTTTTATATCTCTAAAGAACTTAATAAATAGGGACTAACCTCAGCATATTGATACCATAGTTCGTATTTCATCAAAACTTATACAACAAATATTTGGAGGGACCGTCTGGTGCCGCTTCAGATGGTCATAGCATAAATCAACATCTTATTAAAGTAAACTAACCGCGCCTCCGGCACGATGCGAGTTTGTACATTAACAAACATAAAATATGCATATATTTTGATGGTGACTAAAATTCATGTCAAGAGCTCTGCTCGCACGACAGCTAGTCACTTTCTGCGGTATGCGAGCGAGAGAGAGATGCTTTGAAAAATACTGGCCGCTTACAAAGAAGACACACAATGTACGTCTTCAACACAATTCGTAAGGCGTGATAAGGCTGCTAAAACGTCCTGTACTTTATGCCACTCCCCTCACGACGCTCGTATATCCTTGTCTATCAAATATTCATTCATTTTGATGGTGACTGTAAAATTCATACGTACGAGCCTAGCGAGCAATATCTTTTCAAAAATGTATGTCGATCATACAATTTTGGCACAGAATATGAATAAAGTTAAAGCTTTGGCTCTGGTATCAGCTGTAGGAGATTAAATGTAACGATTTCCAATACACAGCCTTAGCTTGTATTGAAAAGCGTATTTTGTAAGCTGTGATTTATTTATTTAATTTAGAGAAACCATCAACTTGAAACAATTTCCTGCAACATCTAAATAGCGCTAAAATGGCTACGAAGAACTATTACGCTCTTGTGATTTTAATTTTTCACAGTTTCATTCGTTTTATTTTGAAAATGGTGCAAATAAGCAGTTCAGTTTGCGCAAATGGGAGGTAAAGTTTTTTATGCTTTCATTTTGCCTTATTTATCTTTTTATGACAAGTAATTTTTCACCAGAAAACTTTTTATGTTATTGCAACTAGCAAGCTATTTTTGTTTTTTTAGGTTACTAAACTTATTGTATCTACCTACTACTCAAAATATGTATAAGTTATTTACTAGTTTTATGTGCGGCGTTAGACCTCCATCTATCAGGTCTAACATTAAGCTGGGATAATCTATCTTACTGCATATTTGATAGTATGGAAGGCCGATCGTAAATTATATACCTATACAATCTCCCCAATCAAGTTTAGCAATTTAACTGGTGAGATACCCACGCGAACCAAAACTTTTCATCGAAACAGTCGAACAAATCTACAAAACTTAACAATTTCGTTATTAATAGAACTTAAAATCATTTATAAAATGGAGTCATCTTGAGTCCCTCGGGAATCTCATTGAACTTCGTATAGCCCCCGGTTCTTACGAGATTCCATTGAATGAAAAAAGTTTCAATTGTTCTTTGAAGTTGTTCTGAAATTATTATTATACACAGTGGTTGGTTCTTCATTGGGTACTCGTCTTTTTTGAAGAATCTCGTGGTTCAGATAAAAGGCCAACGCTATTATGTATATTATGCGCTGGACTGGGTGGATTTTTCTGTTTAAGTTGGTTTAATCAGCTATGCGAAGTGAAATTTATTCCCGTACACCCAGCTGCTGTTCTTTACTCTGCTCTAGACGTGGCTAATAAATTATGTATGTTAGCCATGTCTAAAGCTACATATCTAAAACTTTTCACCTAGATGTGATGCTTTGTGAATGTCCAGCGATGTAAATTGAAATATTAGCTTCATAACTTACTAAGAGCAACTAGTTTTTTTTTGTTCATCAAGATTTTTACTTATGCCACAGCAATCTCGGCTTTAGATAAGGACTCTAGATATTGCTGAGGGTAATACTAGAAATAAATACTTATTTTTAAACGTTTCAGGAGCGGCTGTCCACCGAAGAGATAACACGGCTCAGCGATGTGAGAAACCTGGTGAACCAGCTGTATGAGGCTCTGAACGTGCGCGAGCATCAGATGCGGAAGGAAAGAGACCTTCAATCGCAGCTAGAGAAGCTTACTACTGAGCTGCAGCCGTTGGAAGAGGTAGGCCTATTGTTCTGCTTTTATGACTCATAGGATGATTTCTCAGGAACTAACTGACGACCGTTGTGGCGCGGTGGGCGAAGGTCCGCTTGCGACGCAGGAGGTTGCGGGTTCGATTCCCGCCTCGGAACAATTGTGTGTACGATCTGCAGATGTTTGTTCCGGGTGTTCTGGTCGTTTTCTATATATAATAAAAAATATCTATCTATGTAATGTATTGTATTATGTATATCAGTTATCTAGTACCCATAACACAAGCTCTGCTTACCATGGGGCTAGATAATGCTGTGTGGATTGTCCAGCATTATTTATTTATTTATAACTATTAAGATTTCCAATGAATACTCTTTTTAAAGTTTTAGTCAACGGCGCGCCAACTAGTCAGTAGGGGATGCTTACATGTTTGCTATCTCAACTGACATAGCGTGCAAACTCCCAAATTGGTCGCAAATCATTGTTGAAATACAAATGTGTGTGTTTTTTACGGTTTATTTGCGATATAAAATAATATTATCCTTAGTTTAGGATGGTCCACATCAAACAGTGTAGTATTTCTCTTGCACGTTTGTATGGAAAGATGAATGACTCGTTTAACCTTAATCCCCAATATTGACAGAGCCCGAGGGGAGTCTTAATTGCCTATCTCTGTGACTGTAACCATCCTTATCATTTTTTTAGTTTGAAAGGTGTCTTGATTGTGATCACTCTCCCTGCGTTTCAAAGTAAAATTGACAGTGATTTTCTTTAATGAGTTTATGACCGATAAATTGTAGATTTGACATTTATTTTTCTGTATTTTTTTTTTTATTATTATTTGTCTGAATTTTTTGTATTATTTTTTTAAGAATGTGTAGTTGCTAATTATTGTAAATTTTATATCATTGCACGCCCAATAGGGCAGAATACATTGTGACCTATTCCATTATAAGAACTTTATAACATGTATTTCAAGCAATAAACGATTTTTTTTTATTTATTTTTTTAATTGTTATGTGAAATAAATTACGTTTTTCTAACAACTTTTCCGTTGTTATTACAGAAACGCATGACTCTAGAAGTAGAAACAACCCGGCAGACCTCCGTCCTCACGTGGGTGGGTCTGGGTCTGATGGGCGTGCAGTTCGGGGTGCTCGCGCGCCTCACCTGGTGGGAGTACTCCTGGGACATCATGGAGCCGGTCACGTACTTCGTCACCTACGGGACTGCAATGGCGGCCTATGCTTACTTCGTGCTTACTAAACAAGTTAGTTATTCTTGAATAACGAATAACTAAATCACAATACGCCTATCGTAAAATTTACGATAAGGGTGACGTTTAGATCTCATGTGAAAGTTTTTTTTATTTACACAATAGCTTTAAAATTAGGTAAAAGAATACAACTCATGTCACAATTTTAAAAACTAATATTATTACTGACCTTCGAATGACGTACAATACAATAACTCTTTATTGTACACCAAATAAAACAGACACACAAGACAGAAAAAAAACAAATACAGGACATGTTGTACTATGGGCGGCCTTATCGCTGAGCGATCTCTGCCAGGTAACCTCTGGATGGATATGAACTGTTAGAACAAGAGGTGTATACGGTGACGTAGTTTTTTTTTATCAAATCCCCATTCTCCTTATACATTAAAATGTAAGGACTGCTACATGGGTTAATAGCAATCATGTCTTAAAGTTACTAATAGGCATTTGCGTTTCAAATATGTTGGGCTGGTTTTCTTCATCTATTGTAACAAGTATATCAATCGTATAGTACCCATAACATAAGCTTTGCTTAGCTTGGGGCTAGACGATGTTGTTTGTAGTGTCCAGCATTATATATTTTATTTATTTATTCTACATTATATCTAATATTTTCCAGGAGTACATTTTGCCCGACGTGAAGGACAGGCAGCATCTCCTGACGCTCCACAAAAAGGCGAAAAAGATCGGACTCGACATCACTCACTACAATAATCTCAAGGACGAGGTACGACCAGAATAATACATAGCTATTATATATTCTTTATCAAAAACTTAAACTTAATTCGCTAGACCAAATTCGGTCTATGAATGTGAATTCTATAATCTAATGAGAAGAATTTTTTTATTATACATTTAACCCCGGAACAAATATTTTTGCAGATCGTACATACATTTGTTCCGAGGCGGGAATAGGACCCGCAATGAATTGAATTGTCCAGCATTATTTATTTATTTACAAAATCTTCAAATTCCAGGTGGACAAACTACAGAAGGACCTGAACCGTCTCCGTGACCCCCTCCAAATCCATCTCCCACCCCCCTTGAGAGGCGGGGCGGGGGGTAAGGACACCCGCTCCCCCCTCACTAAGATCAAGAATATCCTAGAGGAGACCGGTAAGAAGATGAAGATTACGTAATATTGGGCCAATCGTTCTGGGGGGAATTGATACACGTAGGCTTGTTGTTTTGCGACGATGATGATGATTAATGATGAATTTGGTTTGAGTCGTGTAACCTCATAACCCCCTCTACCCTCCCAAATCAAGAAATCAAGAATGTTCTAGGAGAGATCGTTAAGATGAATGTAATTTACGTTTTTTTTTAAATTACGTAATTTTATGATTTGTTTTTAATTCAAATTATAATTATTTATTTACGTAAGATTATGACATTACAGATATCTCCAAATCGTTATGATAATTATATATATAAGAATGTATAATTTTATTTTGGGCCTATGCCTAGGTATTTGCCCAAAATTAACTTATACATTCTTAATATTTGGTTTTGAATTGTGTTCCTTCGCCTCTTCATAGAGTCCCACTCTTTAAAATCAAGGTATTGAGACTGGTAATAATATGAAAATCACATAATATTTGGTCAAATAATTCGGGGGGGGGGGGATTGATACACATAAGCTTATTATTTTGTAACGTATTGGGTTTGAATCGGTTTCCTGTATCTTTCCTTATTAATCTTTGAGATCAAGAATATTTTAGGGAAGAGATAAACCAATTAATAAAATTATTATCATCGCACACATGGCACCATAATCGCAAAGCAATCTCTAAAAGCCTAGTGTATCAGATCCTACTCTATAAGGATTGTATTGGATGATGCGAAGATCTAGGGCTCTGAAAACTTAAATCAACATGTGTTAAATAGTGATTCCTGTCTAAAATAATTTTCAAACCATTTTTTGTTTATATTTATACTTTAAGGTGTAATCTTGGAGTAAAGCACGTGTCATGAAAGCTTGCTCAGTCGTGTGAAGCATGTTTGAGTAACGCTTATAAAGAGGAAAGGTATGATTTTTTGTTTGTTTGTAATGAATAGGCTCCGAAACTACTGGACCGATTTAAAAAATTCTTTCACCTTTGGGAAGCTACACTATCCCCGGTGAACATAGGCTATATTTTATTTTCAAAAAAGTTAGGGTTCCGTACTAAAACCGTGCGAAGCCGGGAAGGTCCGCTAGTGCTAATAAAGTGTTATTCAAGAACATCGATGACAGAGAAAGCTTTCATGTGCTATGGTGTTATATACTGCCATATTATTTAAACACTTATTTATGTATTTCAGATTCATAAATAAAAAATCAATTAGTCACCTTTTAAATATCTATTTTATCATTAAGAGTCCGCGGTACTCTCGCATCATCCAAGTCCTATAGACAAATTACTTTTGAATTAAATTATTTTACCTCGTGTATAAAATAATTCTACGCTTGTTAAATTGTATATTACCAATTTAAATTGTATAATGTCGGAATTTATGATAAACGCAATTTTTCGGACTAACTTGAATGTACGTAAGGAGAGCTAGATAATCGGAAGTTATACAACAGTTAGTAAAATTATAATAAAGATCGGAAAGTATTTAAATTTTGTATAACTTCGGTCTTACTAGTTAAAATCATAGGTAAATTTGAATTCGATCACTAAGTTTTACCGTCGTTGTTTCATAATTTCAGTAGTATTGACATGGAAAAATATCCTACCTTGATATTTTAAAGGCGAAAGTTTGAGCCGCTGCTGTTATCTAATGTCTGGCGAAGGCAACGCCAAAACTACTGAATAGATCGGGCTGAAATTTTGCACTAATTGTGTCCCTAGAGTAACATAATAAGGCTACTTATTGTACCGAAATAAGCGTGCGAGGCCGTGGGCACAAACTAGTAAAAAATATATGGACGCACAATTTGTATGTCCTTTTGTTTTCTTGCCAACTCTTAAATATTTTTCAATCATTTTGTTATTATTCCTAATTTATTTAGTTTCATAGAAGCGCTCAAAACAATTTCCTATTTTTGTGTAAAAACTTTTACCAACATCAATATTTTTAATGTAAGTCTAGTCTGGAACGTAAATAAATAATATAATCTATCACTCACCTCAACGAGTACAAAATACTGCTGGAATGGTCTGCCTTTAACTTCATAAGTTTACTAACTCGAGTTTAACATATTTGTGATTTGATTTGAATTCATAACCATTTAAAACGTTTGGAGTAGTCTAGTCTAGTCGATAGAGATTTTGGTTGGATCATGTTTTACGTATTTAGTCGACATTTGCAATAACCAATTCCATATTAATAAGAAAAATCGAAAGAAAATCTTTTTTTGTTACGATTCAAGGAATTCTTATATTCGTAACAAAGAGGCATTAAGTTATTCTTAATTTATATGATGCATTTGTTTGAAAAGCTTCGTTATGTCTTCTTATAAGTCAAGGTATTTGTGAAGATCGTCACTTATTTTATGAATTTAATTTATGGTGCTTATTTTTGTCATTTTAGACTTGATATTTGAAATAATCTCTGCTTTTTAGATTATGCTATTGGTTGCGTTTGTTGTATACATAATTATTAGGAATTCTCGAATAACGTTTTTCACGCATAAAATTTAATAATTTTTATCGTACAACTTATTGTTGGAAGAGAATTTCAAATATCTTGTCAAACTATTTACTTTTAATTCTTAATCTTGTAAATTGAAATCATAAATGTTGCCAGTTTTTTCTATTAAATGTTTTAGATTATTTTTATTTGTTTTGAATTTTAACATGTCTGAATGATACTAATGTCCTTCATACCTTCCTAAATTTAGTGTATAAAATGTATAATACTAGTTATCTACTTGTAATGATTAAATTTAAACCAGCTTTCGACTGCTTCAAAAAACAAATTCGCACATTTTAATATTAAAACTAGTATAATGTCATAGAATGTAACATGTATTGGCTGTGAAATTACGTGAACGAAAATTTTCAGTCCATAGTTAAAATACGATTTTTTTGTCTCATGGTAAGTTAGATGAGTATAGTACCTACTTTTGTATCACAACGTCTCGAGCGTCTGCGAGCGGTAGGGACAAGCCTTAAATGACCTGTACAGACATTTCTAACTACAATAAATACATTTCGAATTTCATACGGCTCTAGTAGTTTTAAGACGGAAGTAATCCTGTCCGTATCCGGTTTTGTGGATTCAAATTTCGACACAAAAACGCAGGTTATAGAAGTAAACATACACATTGTCAAGCTATTGAACTGCTTCGCAGAAAGTTAGAAGTAATGATCGAAGGATCAAAAATAAACACATTGGCCTTGTTGTGTTGGTCTAACTGTATATATTTAATAATCTCATCAATATCTACTTAGTATGTATTGCACAAATTATATTCGCTCAATGAAGCTTACTCTTTGTGATTTGCTGGTTTTTCTAGACTCTTTTTCTATCCTATTTAATCTAATCTTAAGATATACACATTTTTGACGTCAAGAAGCATAGCTTCTCATTGTTTTTAAGTGATAATTGTTTACTAACATAATAATAAATTAATTCTGGGTTAAATGTTGTATAATTTTAAGAAATAAATTTTAAAATGTTTTTATAAGTTTCTTTAGTTAGTTTTAAGACTTGTAATAAAATATATTAAGAATCAAATATGAATGAAGTAGTGCATGAAATGTGGGAAACCAGGTAGAAACAAAATTTCTATTTAAAATTAGTTAAACTCTTTTCTTCTAGTATTTTAGTATGTACCTAATCATCTAATACAAATTTATTTAGTAACAAAACTAATAAAAAAAAACTCACTACTTATATTTACAATCTTCTTTTAAATCCTTAGAATACTGTAACTGTATCCAATTTAAAGATTTTACTATTATAATATTAGAACATTATTTAAACTTCACAAGTAGTTAGGAACTATAAAATTATCTTTAGATTATAATTAATAATTGTTTAATATTTTATCATAATCCTGTTAGTAAAGAAGCCCAATCGCTTACTCGTTAAAAAACTATGATAATGTATAAGTTTTGAACGTTTTTTTTTGTGTAAGTAATGAAATTGCCAAAATATTACCTTCCAACTATTTAATTTTCTTGTTAACTTTGAATATGTAAACCTTGTTTAATTATTATTAGAGTGGATAAGAGTGTGTGGAAAGGAATGGCACTGCGCAAATCATGTCGTCACATAACATGGTACTAAAAATACCTAACCCCAACCCCTTGTAAGAAATTTTGCATTTTGTTAAATTTACAGTCGTGTTGTTCGAAATAAAATTTGCAAAAATAAAACCGTTTTTAACTTAAAATGAAACAATATGTTACGTAAATTCTTTATTCGTTAATAAATTAGAGTATACATTACAAGTGTCGTATGTATATCGAGTCATTTCTACGTTTTGTCGTTTTCTAGAGCTTCAGACGGGGAGATCGGCTTTGAACCGAAGGGATACAAATCAATGCTCTGCACATGGGCCCTGACTGACACCCCCGGGGGAACCCCGAAGTAATCTTCTCCCGTGTTGTGTATAATAGCTGTACTACCCGTGGTCCCCGGCCTATTCTTGTTTATATTGAACCCTACTGCGAACTGAGGATCGCTCCTCCCAGAGTCGAAGTCGTCATGACTCCTCGTTTGGAAAGGTTTAAGCGGTACGTAAGGTTTCTTCTGCGGCCTATAAGGCTTGCTGCTAGGGCGGCCCGGCTTGCCTGCAAGTGTTGCTACATTTTAATCATCTAAACTGTCAAAGTGCGAGGTGCGGTGCCAAGGGTGTTGGTGTAATAAAAACCAAATTGCTCGGTGAATACATTTTATTGCAAAGCAATCATAAATAGTGCTACAAACTTTCTAAGCGTGTCGTGATCTTGCAGGTGCTATGTGAAAAGAGGGTAGTCAAATATTTTGGTCACATGCTTTGTGATCTGCGGTACAGGGTCGGTACAGAACACAAAGGGAGCAACAAGATCACTGACACCTCACATTACTTATTCATCACCTGGTCCTTTCGTGGGTTTTGATCCGAAAGCCGAAGCGTCTTCGTCTTCGTAGCCTAGGTTAGGGTTGCCCCCTTGGGGGTAGCTAGGGGGGTAGCCGGTCTCGCTGGTGTCTACGGGCTCTGCTCCTGAGCTGGGGCTGGGGTCTTCTGCGGGGCTCTCAGGTCCTTCGTTGGAGTACGGAGGAGGTTTCACGTGACCTGATGCTGCGGTGCCGTCAGGACCTAGAAGAAAATAAGAGTGATTAGGAAGTTATGTCGGATTTCAATAGTAGTAGTCTCTTTTGGTGAAATAAATGAGTTATCAATTGACGACCAATGTGGAGCCGTGGGCGAATGTCTGCCTCCAATGCAGGAGGTTGCGGGTTCAATTCCCGCCTTGGTAAAAATGTTTGTACGATCTGCAAATATTTGTTCCCAGTATTCTGAGATATTATTATCAGTTATCATATCACTGATTATAAACTGCTTAGCTTGGGTTAGATGAATATTATTTTATTTAAAAAATTTAATAAAAAGCTCGGCTCGGGCCGTCGGATACTGGCTCACTCGAACTCTGTGCGAGTTCGAGTGATAGAAGAGGTTTATTGCTATGGAAGATAGCAAGTAGGAACCTATCATCATACCTTTGAACACATCATCAGTCCCCGGGTCGCTCGGCGCCACACCAGGCCTTGGACTGTACGCTCCACCAGCGTTGACAAACTCGGGGTCGTAAGCGCTGGGTATAGTGGGGAAGTAGGGTGGAATCTGTGGGTCGTTGCTGTTCTTAACGATGCGGTAGCCGATGCCGGGTCCGGCGATGTAGTTTACTGTTCTGGGGGTGGAAACAGACAAGTTATTGTACGTACCTATGCACTGTTTAAAGTTTTCACTGCCAAGCTTCAACTATGCGATGTAGAGAGGCGCATCGATGCTTAACAAGCACCAGTAGGACGGTGAGTGCTCGCTGGTACAAGTAAAAAAAAAGTGCTGGTAAAAGTGTTAAAGTTTAATTCGACGAATAAATAGACTTGCGAGGACCCACTATAATGTAAGTCCCTTAAGGAGGGACACACCCTGGTAAAACCTGTGAATATGTCAGTTCTTTTTCACTAACCAACAGTAATAAAAAAGACCTCTCGTCGTTCGGTATATTAACACTTAGAAGGTCCCTTGTGCTAGTTGATACCTGGCCTCCTTTTATGACTCAGGCTCATAAAAGGAGACCAGGTATCAACTATATCGGACAATCTAGTTCTCCATCCTTAAAATATCAATTAAAACAATAATTCATAATAACTTAGGCTGGGAATATGCTGTTAGTTAAAAAGGAGTCGTAAGTAATATTATGTTCAAATACCTCTGGACACCCTTGTCGTCCAGGAAACTGTATGATCCTCTGACGTTCCCCTTGGAGTCGCTGCTCTCTGTGCGTCTCTGGTCAGGACCGGCTGATATAAACCTGGAAGACAATTGGATGTGAAACATAACGCTTTGTTTTATCTCGATTTGAGGTTAAAGTGCTGTGTTGTTTTGGGGCATTAGCGGAACAGCTTGAAAATAAATTTCGAAACCGCAAATTTGCGAGCATATCCACGAATATTCTTATGTACCAATACTGGCTTACTATTAGAAATCAGGCTTTTCTGCGCGAGCGCTTCGAGCGCGGATTATCAGTCTAGAAAATCAGCCGCCATAGAGATCGTAGAGTTTAAACAAGTGTTTCGCAATTGAATCAGCTTTTCTTTTTTTTAGACAGGTGTTGACCTACGTGTTCTTGAGTGGAGACCGCATCCCGACAATCGTAGTGTAGGACACCCTCCGGCCAGGTGGGATAACGACCTACGAAAGATTGCAGGAAGATGCTGGATGCGGCAAGCTGAAGACAGGGTACTATGGCGCTCATTAGGGGAGGCCTATGTTCAGCTGTGGACTATTATAGGTTGATGAAAATGTGTATGAAATAGTAGGCAGATTTTTTGCTTTAGCATTACCTGTAAGAACCATCTAAGCTCCTCTGCACAGCAGTCCTGCCTCTCTGCTTAAGCTCGCCCCTGACGAGCGGCGCGCGGTGGAACGGAGATCCGATGAGGTTGGGGCTGTCAGGGTATGATGAAGACACGTGGAAGCCTGTGTCTCTGCCTGCTATGTACTGCACGTCGTGGCGCTCGCCGATGTCGTCCACGAAGGTGTAGGAGCCTAGGTGAGTTTTATGAATGAATGAATGAACGATTGCTCTTAAACATAACAAACGAATGCACTTAAAATAATCTAATAATATTACACATTAACAGTACAATAGGCGTCCTATGTTTATTTATGTGAACATAAATCGGGGGACCTCCCTCATAAATCTCTGTAGAAAGCTTTCACTGCTAAGCTTCAGTGAACTATAGTTATGTGTTAAACTATTTTGCTTTATTCGGAAGAAAAACAGTTTACATAAAAAATATACATACCTAGTTCACTATGTATACCGCACAAGCGTGTTTGTCGGTGGCATTCAATAAGAAAAAGAATTATTAAAAACTTTTTTTAATAATTGAATTTTTAAATTAATTCATGATGTTTTATCAATCGCAACTGCAAATATTAATCCGTGCTTCAGAACTGAGTCATAAGTCGGTAGCAGGTAGCACGGGTTGTTCATTAGTTTACGATAAGGAAATAAGTTTTCGTTTCTTTCCATAGGTACATTTGACGCTTTGCCGCGCGTCTACTGGATAAAAACGAACTACTATTCGTAGCAGACATATTTATTTTGTTATATTCTATTAAATCTTTGAATACCTAGTTAATCTTAAAAATTTTGTTGATAGGTTGTACCTTTAACATCTCCCCTACTATCAGCATTCTCGTTCTTCGAATATGTCCTAGTCTCGAACTTAAAGTTGTAACTGGGGTCCTCGTTGGGGTCAAAGTAGGGGTCGTCCTTGTTCCCGATAGGACCCCGGGGTCGCTGGTCGAGGTCTATCTGTCTGTGCACGTTGGGACCCTTCGCTCGGAACCTAAAGGAAGAATCGGGTCGAAAGAATAGATGTGGATAATAAGACTAAGCTGTATATTAAAAAAAAAACTTTAAAACAAAATACAAGGACTTCGCCGCTCAGCGAATTTTGAAACTTTAATAGTTTCACTCCAAATCATAGAATTTTGGAAGGTTTCACGCTTTCACGGCAGTTTATTATGTAAATTCAGGGAAGAGGTTGGTAGGTACTTTTATATAAGGCATTCCAAAACTTTTGTTTGGAATGCCAGGCTTCACGGTTTTCGATAAATATCTAATATCCAAATTGAATTCGATAAATATCAAAAATGCAATATGGTATACTATCATTAACGCAGCGCCATATAACTTACCCTCTCGGCCCAGCGGTGTATATGACCTCCTTCACAGTATCAGTAGCGGGATCCTTCCCGCCGAACCTACCGCCCACTACGCCATTGGAGTTTCCGTGTGCTAAGTGGTAGCTTGAGCCTCTGTCTTTGTTTGCGTATCTGAAAAAAAAAACAGAACTTTGCAAACTAAAAGGCATGTAGGTTATCTGCCGACATACTAAGGTGCCTTCAACCGGTTTGTAGTCGATAGTTGTGTTGTAGTTGGGATGTGACCGGGGCGCGATGTGGCTGGTGGTTGCGTTGTAGTTGCATTGTGGTTGCGATGAGGTCGGTACCGAACACCAATACGGTTGGCAAAATGTGGTTCGTGTGAATTAAAATATTCATTTATACAGGGCGTCCCACAGCCATGCCACATGGAGAGAAAGTACCTTAAATATTGTTGATAGAACATTTTACTGAAAGAAGACATCATTTTGATTTTAAAAACAATTTAAACTGCATTCAAATATTTTTGAATAATCGCTTGTCAGAACCAGGAATCGCACCCGCCAAATTGTAAAAAAATTAATAAAATAAATAATGCTGGACAATCCACACATCATTATCTAGCCCCATAGTAAGCAGAGCTTGTGTTATGGGTACTAGATAACTGATATACATAATAAAGTCACATCTAATTTAACGATACCGATCAAAAGGCTATATCGTAAGTGTTATTTTCCAAGTAACATAGCATCTTAAATTAAAGGAAGCCCTATACAAATTAGCACCCGACCACGTGTTATTGTTTTCGTGAGATTATGGTACGCGTGAATTGTCCCGTAGTTTCCATACAATACAATACGAAAATACTTTATCGCACACCACATACAGATCATTACAAAAGACATTCGGCCTTATCGCTTAGAAGTCATAAATTCCCATTCAGAATGCGACAGTTGATTTAGTAAAGATTCGTTGTAAATAAAATACCCAAGGCTAAATACCTCCTAATGGTAAAGCACAAACTGATGTGAATTTCCGTAACATCAAAACAATAATCACACGTTATTCAAGTCGCCATTCTTGTTTAAAAATTCAAGATCTCAATCTGTGCATGCATGCATAGGTTTTCACTTGTAGCTATTATGCGCTGATGCTATCGAATTCTCATGATGATATCCTGATAATTTGGTTACAATAGGCGATTATGTGTCAAATACAG
This sequence comes from Eupithecia abbreviata, assembly GCA_943735965.1. Classification (NCBI taxonomy): domain Eukaryota; kingdom Metazoa; phylum Arthropoda; class Insecta; order Lepidoptera; family Geometridae; genus Eupithecia; species Eupithecia abbreviata. The sequence goes on along the minus strand of OX030979.1, from coordinate 7,671,449 downwards.
AAATTGATGATTAAATGATTGGGTAGAAGGGTCTTTGGTTGGGTTTTCGAATGTTTCTACTATGCTGCATTCTCAATGCTTTATTTAAATTTCATTATTTAATGCAAACGAATGCACACGTCGTCCTGACTTACCAACAACTGAGATTGTATTTTAATAATGTCTTTTGAAAGATAATAAAATAAAATAAATAAATAAATAATGCTGGACAATTCACACAGCATTATCTAGCCCCAAGCTAAGCAGAGCTTGTGTTTGATATACTAGATAACTGATATACATAATACAATACATTACACAGATATAATTTTTTTATTATACATAGAAAACGACCAGAACTCCCATATATAAAAAAGATATATTAAAAAAGTACACAATGATCGCTTTATTACCAAAATATAGCCTGTGGCTTCGCACGGGTTTTTTTGATCAAAGTAGCATATATGTGCATAAAGCAGCACAGCTAAAGTTCTATGCCAATTTAGCCCAAGATTTTGTGTGAAGAGGTAACAAATATCCAAACAATTAAATATTAAACATCAAATTTATATTTTTTATTTCATTGCGTATGCCTGTTTGTGACGTCACCTGTACGGGCTCTAACGGAAGACCAGCGCTGGCTAAGTCTCTTACGGAGCTTAACCAGCATTATGCTGAGTTAGAGCCTTTTTGTAACAACTCTCTACATGTACCTATTATATAAGTGTTTTTTTTTTGTTAATTTAAGTTGTTATGAATAAATGTCTTTCTATTTCTATGAATCTTTCGTATTTATAATGGACTAGTTTCTGCACGCGGCTTTCACGGTCACGATTTATAGTATATATGTTAGATTCCAGGCTTAGATACTAGCATCATAATATACAAAATTTAGTTTGAACCGATGTAGCCCGGTGGGCGAAGGTCCGCCTGCGACGCTGAAGGTTGCGGGTTCGATTCCCGCCTCGGAACAATGATGTGTACGATCTGCAGATATATGTTCCGGGTGCTCTGGTCGTTTTCTATGTATAATAAAAAAAAAAAAAAAAACTATCTATGTAATGTATTGTATTATGTACATCAGTTATCTAGTACCCATAACACAAGCTCTGCTTACCATGAGGCTAGATAATCCTGTGTGAATTGTCCAGCATTATTTATTTACTTATTTATTTTATTTAACCGTGCAGTAGTTTTGGCGCGAAGAAGTAACAAACATCCATCCAACATTATTTCCAACTTTATAATATAAGTGCAATGTAAAGGTGTAATTGACTGCTGACTACAACATTGGGTTACTTAGTTCTTGCAATATTCACCCTAACCTAATTAAGAAATTATTAAAAATAAGCCTATTTAATCACGAAACCTCCGACATGAAATGCCAAAAATGTAACCAAGTGAATTATAATAACATCAAAAACAACTAAAACAATCACGGATATTTAATTAAAATATCTGCATACGGGAAATTAAAATATCTGCATACATTGCAAGGGAAGGAAACATGTCCGCTCCTTTGGTAATCGGGTAAAATTATTTACCAAGTAATATTTTTACATAATAGAATACCTAAATAACATTATGGTGCACGTTATCTTTAAAATTGCTGTTTATTTTTTATTATGATTTTCAAGTTCTACTATCTATACACTAGCCAAGCTCGTTGTAGAATGTTTGTAAACAAACGACCCATACTTAACCAAAAATTCACGCTGATGCTGCATCTTTTTACGCAATTTACATTACTTGTTGATTTGAGATCCTTCAATAAATATTTCTTACAATTATATTATCTGCAACTCGACGCCACGCAGGCGAGTTTTATTTATTTGTTTGTATTTACAAACATTTGAGACGAACAGCGAGTTTAGCTAGTATACACTAGCTACTAGACTAGAGTATAACAGTTTAGGCAAAGTGTTATGTTAAATTTCTATGGTTATATAAATAATTCATCATTTTTATTATATAGGTAGGTACCCATCTAATAGTGTACTAGCAAGTATAAAAATTTTCGTAGCACTAGAAGCGCGTTAAAGTCTTTTGTATGAAGATTTTTTTATAATATCCAACGTTGTTTCAAGTTTTAATTAATATTCCTTTGAGAATTGACTTAGCTATTTATGCATTTATATTTCTAATTTGTATGTTATAGAATCTTATTGATTATTGATTTGTAGATCCCATATAGATATATGTTATTATTATATTATACCTATTTATAAGTTTATTATAAGTTCAGACAACCAAATACAGACAGACAATCATTATTCTAGATTATTCTAATTATCTCTGTAACAAGGCAATAATACATGCCCTAATGAAAAGACCAAGACCAAATTAAGCCAATAAGGCGCTTCTAAGGGGAGGCATATGTCCAGCAGTGGACTTAGTACTGGCTGAGGATGTGATGATATCATTTTCTATCCGTTTGAACTCAGTAGATACGTAGGTAAGGTACTAAGTAGGTATGTAGATAAACCGACTAATATAGGATATTTTTATCCGACTGTGAAAAAGAAGGATATTCTATGTTTGACATTAATTGGGATGATTCCGATGTGGTCACATAAAAGAAAATTCCTGAGAGATTAGTTATCCCAAAAAATATAAACAAAAACAGCTCCAAACTGAGTGATTCAAAGTCGGGTTTTAGTTTTTTCAAAACAATGATATTTTATTTATATGTATCAAGATGAATACGTACCCAAAATCAAAGGATCCATCCGTATTTACATTGTTATATTCTCCATCATTAGCCCTGGACTTTCCCGGGATCACTTGAGTCCTCACCACCACACACAAACACACAAAATACACACTATTGGTCCAATACATTTTACTTGATAACTTATCACACTATCGATAAACTCTATCGGTAAGTTTACAGCACTATTATCGATAATTAAGTTTCCAAAAGTTATTGTATCATTTTGCACGTGATTCCGCAAAGTGTAAGATTCGACTATGAAGTAAAAAACAAAGGTTCTCTTTATATATCTCGCTAAAATTGAGCTCCTAACGAATGCACGCTGCGTGAAAACGGCCGGACGTCATTGTTATTAGAGGAAGGCTTGTTAGACAGTGGGAGCTACGCTATGCTGCAAATAAGATAAGTTGTCTATGCGTTGTTTCTGTTTCTCCTCCGTAGACCGAGACACGTTCTTGGTGACCCCGTTGACCCACTCACTGACGCTAACCCGAAAGTGACGGCAACAACTCAGCTTCCGCACACTACACACCCGACCAATAACCGACCGGTCGAAGAATTCCCCGTTTTCGCCCTCAGGTGCACTCGTGCACCTAAGGCGTTACCTCCCTACCCTCTTGTAGCATCTGGCAACAGCCCAAGCCGAGGCTCGCACCTAAGTGGTGGCCCTTGTGCGTGTTGCCCCAACCTAATTTGTACCGGCGAGGCGCCCTCTGCGCCCGTCAAAAGTCCGGTAACGCTGTCATGGCCATCTGAGGTCAACAGAATAATAGTCCATTCGAAAACAAAAAAAAAAAGCGTTGTTTCTGCCGCAACTGGTGCAAACGTTTAGAATTCAAGGAGCATTCTTGAATTCTAAACGTTTCTGGTCGGGAAATCGGTTCTGGTCGTTTTCTATGTAAAATAAAAAACTATTTATGTAATATATTGTATTATGTATATCAGTTATCTAGTACCCATAACACAAGCTCTGCTTACCATGGGGCTAGATAATGCTGTGTGAGTTGTAAAAAATATATATATATATAATAAATATAATACTATAATATAAAAGAAGATTAAATTATAAAATTAATTCTTTAGTCTAAAATATCACTTTGTAAGTATTTTAATGCGTTTCAAGATTATTATTTATTATTATACGAGTATTATGTTATTTTTATGTGTACGTCGGCTGATATTATGTTCAACGTTTTTTTCGCTTATTCAATATTGTAATCCAAGTCAAAAGGCATATAAAAGAATAAACAAACACGTTTTTAAAGCTTCGGTAGAGTCATCGTTTCAATGTGTATCTATGTATGTAAAAAAAATATCTATCAATGTAATGAATTGTATTATGTATATCAGTTATCTAGTACCCATAACACAAGCTCTGCTTACCAAGATAATGCTGTGTGAATTTGTCCAGCATTATTTATTTATTATTTATTTATTTATGATCCTATGTAAACATGTTCTAAATAAAGACTTTTATTAATATTTATTTTTTATAAACAGATTCTGAAAATACTAAAGCATAGCATTTTTTGCATCAAGCGTAGTATTTGTTGCAACTTGTATAAGTTTACCTTCCTTGTTAAAAATAGCAACGTATAGCGAAGCATTCAGTGAACTCAAGACCTTAACGTTAAGTAGAGATTTAACTTACCATCAAAGTACCTATTTAATAAACAGGCGTCATGGTACATCCTCATTATGTGTAAAATGTTTTCGATCATCATTCATATTTGAGGATGAATTATGTTTTATGTTTCTGTCTTACATTTCAGACCAAAGATTTTTTATTTAATTCAGTTAATTTTAAAATAAATGACATACATACATTATTTCGAAATTATCAACCTCGTCGTATTATTACTATTGATGACTTGACGCTTAAAATAATCTGATTGTTTTGATAAAACTAAATTCTAACTTCGAGTCCCTCAATTTTAAATGGTTTTTTATATTATTTTTTATTTTGCGGGATATATGTATAATAATCCATCGTGAATATTTTTTTATGGGACTAGGTTAGATACTTCGGCATCATCCTGTTAAAGAATCAACCCAATTGGTCCATAAATGACGGAAAAATCTACGAACTTACATAAAAAAATACATACATCCGAACATAGAACCTCCTCTATTTTTCCAAAGGCTTCAGTTGTGTTTTTTATTTTTTATGTTATCTCTTTTATCATATCATAATCAGCCGTTGTTTCTACGTCCACTACTGGAAAAAGGCTTCTGTCTCCCTCTGGCGATGCTACACACAAGAAGTTGCATTCATGGAGTCCCCACACCAATGTCGGCGGGCCGGCGACAAGTTGACAAAAGACTGTCGGCTGTCTATTTTATTATCGGCTGCTTATTAACCATTTGACACATAGATTTCCACGCGGGCCAAGCTGCGGGGCGCAGCTATAATGTTGTATATTTGACAATGCATACACGTACCTAGTTATTGTATTCTCTTTGATTCACACAGCATCATCTAACTCCAAGCTAAGCAGAGCAATATCATATAATAACCATTCACTGATAGTTGTACTAACCCCGCGGGCTGTGTCACCGACTTTGGTTGTAGACTCCTTAAATAAATAAATAAATAATGCTGGACAATTCACACAGAATTATCTAGCCCCATGGTAAGCAGAGCTTGTGTTATGGGTACTAGATAACAGATATACATAATACAATATATTACATAGATAGATATTTTTTATTATACATAGAAAAACAACCAGAACACCCGGAACAAATATCTGCAGATCGTACACACAATTGTTCCGAGGCGGGAATCGAACCCGCAACCTCCTGCGTCGCAGGCGGACCTTCGCCCACCGCGCCACATGGGTCGTCGAAATAAATAAATAATGCTGGCCAATTCACACAGCCTTATCTAGCGCCAAGGTAAGAGTCAGAACCAACCCCAGGTCTGAGACAAGGATTAATTTTTTACAAAGGATAATTGATAATACGTTGTAATATCAGTGCAAAGTATCATCTCCTTGAAGGACGAACAGATCCCCTCACATCACTAATTATCGGTTTAATTATTATCGTATCCGCCTTTTGTTCAGCTTCCTCGTCCGTTGGAGCCTTGTACAATGCTGTAATAAATGTCTAATTCTGACGAGAGACCTTTGTTATGTGTGTTTCCATTTGCATACGGGTTTTATTGAAATTTAAAGACGGATGAACCTATCGCAATTGACAAATCGATGGCTTCTCTCTGCATTTGCTAGTAAGATCGACAGTGATATGTATAGACAGCGCCCTGCCTGTAAACATATTGACTAACTAAGTCATGGTGAGCATTAACACACTTTTTTATGTAAAATCAATTGACTCGGTTAACTGTAAAAACAGGGATTCTAGATTAAATTTAGCATTTCATTAAACATTGCTTTTATCTACCCTCATTTTTTAATTTATCATTCATTATTCTCATATTTTTTATACTGACCAAAATGTTTATCGTCGTATCGGATCGTGCAAGTTATTGTTAAACTTTGGCTAATGTCACCAAAAAAAAAAAATCAAAAAAAGCTGGTTTTCTGCTGGGGCCTGTAGGGCCGAGGAAAACAAATTAAAATTTATAAAAAGCGAAGTGCTACCTACAAAAAAAATACTTCAATCGAGGGCATTACAGAAATTACTTGGACCTAACTACTGTTCAAATTAGTCATCGCCTTTCCAATTTTTTGGACAGTAGAACACTGAAGCCAATGGAAACGCGCACCCAATGCTCGTTCCGGAGCGATCATCTCAGATTATTGTGTCGAATTGTACTCGCTGAAATGTGAAGCCATTCATTAGCTGACCTCTCAGCGCAGACTAGTTGCCCATCGATTTCCGCTGACCGAAGCTCCGGGTATGCTGGTCTGAATTTGCATATGTCCTTAGTGCGGACTATTGTTTTATGCTATGGTTGCATCAGGAGTATAGGAATCGGAAACTTCGCGAAGTTTGAGCTTTGGATAGTATTGGATACATCATAATATCATTATTTCATGCTAAGTAAATAAATAATAATGGACAATTTGCACAGCTTTATTTATCCCCAAACTAAGCAAAGCTTGAGTTTTTAAATTTATTTACCAACTTAAAATAATGATACAAAAAAAGTTTATTAATAATAAAATAACATTAGGAAAAGCACAAAGGTTTGTATAGGGAGTTATTAGCGAGTCAGCCGAGTAACTATCGCATATCGTGTTATGGGTACCTACCTACTAGATTATTAATATACATAATATAATACATTACAACATAATTTTTTATTTGGAACTGGGAATTAGAATTAGACACGTATTTTGTATGAAACATTTCTTCACCTCTGATATTTAACGAGTATCGTAGGGCTGGTCAACATTTCAGCACATTTATGTATTTACAACAATGGCTCCTGAGTCCACAATGGACCAAAATCCCTCATGTATCATAATACCCCATCACACCGCTCATATTCTATGAGCCATGCTGAGGCAATATCCTGAGCCCTTCCATTCAATGTTAAAATTCTTACCACATTTGGTGCCGTAGTACTTTATTTTAAAATAACGACTGCCAGATAACATTGAAGCAAAAGCTCAATTTTGATTTGCGGTTATTTCTGTACATTTCCTAACCAAAGTAGAGTAAGTAGGTAGATGCCCATTGCGTGTCTGTGTCTAAGAGAACTTCTGTGACGTAGCGGGCAAAAGTCCGCTTGGGACGCAAACGATTGCTAGTTCGACTCCAGCTGCGGGCCAAACCTTGGCCCTTCTACTTTTTTAAATAAAAGCTCCTCATAGGTAAGTAGGTATAGGCTTTTGTGACTTTTCATAAAACGCATTCTTCTACATAGATTTGATTGGTTCTTGATTTTCCCACATTTTGAAGTACGAAATTACGTTCTACGGAGGACCATTTCGGACTTTGATTTTCAAAATATTAGCTAATAACTAAATATCATTCTTGTTAATAATAAATAATGCATGTACAATCCACACAGCATCATCTAACCCCAAGCTAAGGAGAGAATCGAACCCGCAACCTCTTGCATCGCAGGCAGTCGTTCACCCACTATACTTAATGGTAGTCATAATAGTCTTTTATTCGTAATAATAATTAAATGTCATGTTTGTATGCATGTACGAGCTAAGTATAAGGAAAAAATCCAAGATAAAATACCGCGGTATTGATAGCTCGTCTCCTCATCAATCAACGTTCAAGCTCCCAAACAAAGCTGGTAGGTAGTCTTGGAAGGGAAGGACGTAGATCGGAGGGCTAACAATGGAGCGCTCGAAGGGCATCTCGATCTTCACGGCGCGTGCGCAGGCGCTGACCCGTGCGGACGAGGCGGTACCGGGGTTGGCTCGGGTCCACTGGTACGAGGAATATTTCGTGACCTTTGTGTGAGTTGGGAAAAGAGAGCTGTAAATGTGGGCGATTTGAAGACTGAAACGGGAAAAAATGACGGTGGTAGGTTGCCAATTGTTGTCTAACGAACCGACAACAAGTCAGTAAAAAAGCAAGTTGTCAAATCCGCTTGTATATCTTGTTGTACGGGGTGTTCTATTCTTGTTGGATCAAATGAAGCGGGATGTTCGGGAGATCTTTCAGCTTCAAATGGACCCCAAATATGGTCGATATTATCGTCAGAACCAATAATATACTTTTTTCGTTTGGCAAGTTAGGCTTTATAGTAAATTCAATTTATTTACCTAATTAATATTGGCATTCCAATTAAATACTAGGTACGAGTACAGTATATACAAAGAGTAATCTTAAACATAACCCTTAATTATAATAATATGATTTTAATGATACAAACGAAACATTTTATCAAAATGGACGATCATGTCATGACAAGGTTCTTCGGACAAGTTTATTCTAGGTGTTAATCGTAAATAGTGTTAAAATTCTTTCAGTTACTTATAGCTAGATTAACTTCCTAGGTATAAAACAGAAAAATACAAAGCACGAACAAAATTGGTGATCACAATCTGTAATTGTCCGTCTGTCTGTCCCACGACCTCTCTTAAATCCGTTTGCTTAAATTCAATTGTTTAGACAAGATAAGGTTCACCTTTGGCTATTTATTACTTAATTATAATTAACTCATAGGTTTTCCCTATTTTGGATCCTTGTGGTGGTAAAAAATGCTGATGATTTCACGTAGATAGGTGTTCCTACCACCTACTTGCCACCTACTGCTGCAAAGAAGATTGAAATGCTATGCTTTCCCTACCTCACCTAGAAATTGCCTTTCCCGCTCGAAAACGGTGACTATGCTGTTCATTTCATTGACTTGCATAAACTGGACCACCTGGTCGGTGGGCGTCCTATACTACGTTTACCGAGTCGTGGTCTCCACTCAAGAACACGTTTGCCCCAGCGGCCGTCGGTTCTTCGCGAGATAAGGCCGGCCCACTAGCACTTCAGCTAGCTAATTCTCAGAGCTATGTCGATGACTTTGGTTCTCTGTCGGATGTATTCGTTACGAATCCTATCCTTTAGAGACAGCTTCGCTAACTTGGGATTTAATATCGGCACGTTTAACAAAACATCGTTTTGCCCACTGCTGAACAAATAAATATTAATCCAAAATAATTTTGTTCTAAATTTATATAGAAAGAAACTAATGCTGATATGTTTATAAGCAGTGCAGTTCTTTATTACAAACTACTTTCTTTGTCGCTTTTTGGAAAGATTCAAAATTATAAAAAATACTGCTTTGTACTAAAACTTCTACTTGATTTGTTTTGTTGCATATGTTATATCCCATGCGCAGCGTGGTATCATCCCCTAATGGTAAGAGCCAGAAAGGCGCTTATCAAGAGACGCCAGACGCCATTTCCAGTTATGGTCGCAAGCTATGGACTGCTAAAGGTTCGTTGTTCGTTCATGTGCTATGTAAAATGCCGAACAGCTATACCTATGTGATATAGCTATTTTAGAGGTAAGTTAGTAGGCATTAATTAAGCCGTGATAATAAGAATTGAAAATCAGTTAATTGTAATACGTACCTAAGTCCTATACCTAATTAATGATTTTCCCAATGATATTCGAATAGAGATAAAGCTTATTTTTATTAAAACAGGAAACAATAATTCGTGGGATTCTCTATTGTACTCGTATAACCAAATATGGCCCATAATAATTGTAATTTTTATAGTAGTAACTAGTTTTATACAATATCTATAATAAACTTAGAATACACGGTGTATTCGTTCGGCGCAGGTTTCTTTAGGGACTGTAGCTAAAAAAGAGCCACGAAAATCGATCTGCTAAAATTGCGGTCACTTAAGCACGACCCCGCCATTTTACCTACGTAGACGCAGGTTAGATTTTATTAATATGTTAAGAGGAGTGAAGAGAGACAGGCGTCAGCAGTCTCCCCCATAGCCGCATAAACCAGTCCATCCACCCATCACAATAACCTGATTTTTCATTCCTTTCATATTGTCTCTCCAAACCTGGTGGATATCATCTTCGGGTGTATTATATTATACAACCGAGGATGATACCGGCTGTGTTTAACCCTCGCCTTTAGATAAACTCTCATAAAGGTCTGTGTTCTGTTAGCTTCGGCCACGTCTGCTTCTCACAGGATATGGTATGGCCCGGGATCGTGTAATTTAGAAACACGTACATAATAATAATACATTTATTTCCGATAATATAGATCTTATTTCAGTTATTCTAGTTGGTTATGTACCTACAAAGGTCTTAACTCCCTTGATGAAAAGCCGTGGAGGCTTTCATTTATTTAAGAGCAGCTCGCAAGTCCTGCTTTGGGTCGTGGCATTTTGTTGCATTCCAATACTCTGCAACGAGCGAGTTTGATACAATCTTAGTGTTAGTTGGATAGAGTTATTCGACCATGTACCCAAATTTAACTCACTAAATACTCATACTAACGTGTTAACTTGAATCTAATTACTAGAACCTTGTGTTTTATGGAAATTGAAATGTCATTGCTCGAACTGCGCACTCAATTTCAATCAGTTATTGTTTTAGATTTTTTTAGTTCACACCGAAATCAGGAAATACGTATCTAGTAGGTTCCTGCTTATATGAAAGGTCAGGTCAATTTTCTAGAAGTTTAGTATTTTTTACTGGTTTTAATATTGAATACAAAGTTACCTACATATTTATCCTTAGGATACACGGTAGTTATATTGGACGGTAGTGAGAGAATAAATCACACTATTTTTTTATAATACTAAATTATTATTTTATAAAAATTGTCGGAGAAATAAATAAATAATGCTGGACAATTCACACAGCATTATCTAGCCCCATGGTAAGCAGAGCTTGTGTTATGGGTACTAGATAACTGATATACATAATACAATACATTACATAGAGATATTTGTATTATACATAGAAAACGACCAGAACACCCGGAACAATTATCTGCAGATTGTACACACATATTATAAATAACTTGGATAGATGGACGAGTGTTTGTTTTACTGTATAACGGCAAAACTTCTCAACAGATCGGGATGAATTAACGGTATTTTTCATCCCATGGGATAGAAATAAACATCCAAAATAGTTTCGATAGAACAATCGTTAGATATTTGTTGACATGGAATATCTAAAAACAGAAACAACGCATGCGAAAACGCGGGCAGAAACTAGTACAATGTACAATTGTATCCACATAAAAACAGTGAGTTTTTGCCTGATATTTACAGTTCATAAATCAAGCTTAGAGATTGCTTATTCTGTAACTAAAGGCACATGAGCCTGTTTTATTCATGTTTCTCATTGCTGGTTGCAGAATGAAATATGCAGGCGCGTGGCGTATTAGGTACTTAATGTTTGTGCATAAATTCTATGCTCTTCTTACGAAATAAGTACCTATATTATATTAGGTTGGTACCTGTGTTTAAATTTTTCTGATATGTCTTTATCATGGTCTAGCACAAGGTATTTTGACCTTTATTCACTGAGTTATTCGTCAATTCACTGTTCCTAAACTATTGCTACGTCTAAAATATACGAGTATTTTACGTTTTTATTATGAAGAAGGATGATGATCTTGGATGGAGCTTCTAGAATGTGGGTGAAGAAGCATGTTCATTTAGGAGAAAACAACACTAAGAAAATTACCTGGCGAGAAAGCGTGTTTATTTTTCATCAGATTCGATTACTAATTATAGTGAAACCTATAAATAAAGGCATTTTCTTTAACGGGAAAAAATATCTTATGCATAGTATAAAATGAAGTCACTTCCGCTGTCTGTTCGCTTAGATCTTTTAAACTACTCAACGGATTTTAATGCAGTTTTCAGCAATTAGATAGTGATTCAAGAGAAATGTTTATATGAATATATTTATCGAAAATCGTGCGAAGCCGGGGCGGGTCGCTAGTATATTATAAATATCTAAATGGGTGGTTGACGCGTGGAAAATAAAATCGCAAATTAATAGATATTTATATTTATTTATACAAAGCGAAAATTAAATCTAATATTAATCTATCAGTTCGTAGAATTAGCTAATTTTGATACACATAAATCACATATTTTTCTATAATATGAAAAAGATTCTTAATTCCCTAAAACTTATTAGTAAATGAGCATCACAATTTTAGTAATTATTCCTATATATCTTATTTTTATTTACATTTATTTACTTGCAATTGTTGTGAGGCTTGGTAACTATTATGCAGAAAATGTTAAATCCAATTTTTACTTAAATACCTAATTTAAATCCTATGGAAGGTCTGTTATGAAGGTTTCGCTTATTGGTACATATTGCACAAAACTTTACGTTTGATTTAGAAACGGTAACGTTGAGGTAACTTTAGATCATTTTCCGGATTTTATATATAAAATAAAATTAACCTGATGATACTGCTCGATATAAAAGTGCAACAGATCTCTTTTAAAAATAGTAACTACATAATGGACAATGCTACAACGAAAAATATGTTGATGTAGCCATCTGTTCTGTGATGAAATTTTTTTGTTGTCTTTACCACTTCGTATATTTCGGTTATCGTAGACAGTAGTAAATTGTAAAGAAGCTCAGTTTGTTGAAGCTTTAGTTATTTAAACTAGAAAGTATCAGAAGGCCTAAAGGCCCGATGTGCCGCAGTATTCCCCAATCCTGTCGGAGATGCATTCGAAGATATCGAAGGAAACGTCGCAGTTGCGCCCGTTATCTGGAAAAGTAAACATAACATGAAACATTTGGTAGACTAACACTAGGTAGGTAGTAAAATTAGTTATAAGCATGTTATTAGTATATTCTCCAGAGAGAGGGTAATGTTTTGTTTTTGAAGTGGCGAGTAGTTTTATCGCAATTAGACCCTTATAGAAAATACTTTTTCTCTTTAAGGGAGTCTATTTTCATTGACTCAGTAGTTTCGAGTGCAAAACTTAATAATTGCTTTTTTGGTTGGCAATGGAATCAAGAGCTGACTTTTGTCGGTTTTTAATAATAACGCTAGCAAATTTTTCAGTATTTCCTTCCGTAAGTCGGCAAAGGATTCGGAATAGACAAGGTAGATTTAGTCCGGATTTATGCACCATCAATCCAGACTAAAATCTACGTGAAAACCTACAAAAATAGCAATCAATTTTTTATAGGTTACCTACATATTTCAGCCCTGAAAATAGCTGAATTGTGAACCAATCAATAAATGGTTTACGATTTACATAAAGTAAGGATATTATAGTGGGGACATTTACCACTAAGGCGACTGTCCGGACTCTACCCTATAAAATAGATTTATAGATTTAGACGATTATTCCTGCGTGAAAGATTCGGAATCGTGTGCTCGCCCATCGTAAACTTACCCATAGGAACAGTCCTGGAGAAGAGATCGTGGTTCTTCATGAGACACTCCCTGGAAGCTTCGAGCACCGCCATGAAGTAACCTCGCTCGTTCACTCCGTCAGAATACAGTCCAACCAATCCTTCCAGGGTCGGGAATCCGTAGCTGTCCACCTGAAAACATGAAATATTTTTATACTATTAACAAATGGTACGGGCTAGAGGATTCGGTAGAGATAGAGGGTCACAATATAAATAGATATAAACGCTATCCTACCTTATCATCTATCTATAAATGTATCTATGTATCTGTTTATATATATATATAGAGATACCTCTATATATATATATAGAGGTATCTCTACCTTATCATTATTACCTATTACCGTGTTTAATCCGTTGTCATCCGAATTAGAAGTGGTGACGATCTATTTCGAAACTTATACCACCATAGATAGATAGGAAATACTTTTTTATACCACACAAAATAAAATACAGAAATTAATACTTAGAATTAAGGAAGTATAAAGCTTCCGCTGAGAGTGATATCTTCCAGGCAACTGGACATGAAGGAATAAACAATTATCATAACCAAATACTTTCGACAATTTTACCAAACAAAAGGACGACTTTCGTTCTTGACTAGACTAAGCTCTATGCCACCATCATGGCCGATGGTAAATGTGTAAAATCGAAGAGAATCTTGATTGCTTCTGGTGATGGTCAAAAAGACGCTCTATTCTTTTTTGACACCATGATGGTGTCAAAAAAGTGGTGGATGGTTGATGGTGATATTTACACATCAACGCACTGCTCTACGTTAGTGAAAGTTGGCCCTATGTGGCTTTGCGCAAATGAGAGAAAATCTCTATATTTAAATCCGGTGAGAAACAAACGATTGTGTGCTGTAGATAACCTATGCACTTTTCCATTGAACGCCTGGTTTTTACAGGCACAATCAGCTTACTAACTACGTCATCACATCGCAATGTTTTTATGGTATGCCAGTTTAACGGGTCTTACGAACAGAAAGTATCTAGACTACCTAGACTTGAAGGAAAAAGATATAGGGCAGTCTTTGGAGACTGCCGATAGAAGTGAAAACTAAGTAATTTTATATTTCACTAGCTGCGCCCCGCGGTTTCGCCCGCGCGGTGATAGATATTTTGGATAATATACAATCAATCTTTATAAATTGTAGTCTATGTGTTATTCTGTTGTATAAGCTATATTATTGTAAAGTTTTATTAAAATCAGTAGTTTTAACGTTAAAGAGTAACAAACATCCATCCATCCATACTTACAAACTTTCGCGTTTATAATATTAGTAGAATTTACACTGGTAATTCGGTGACGATGACGCGAGTTTCACGCTTTTTGTACACCCAAAAAGTGCTTAACGTGCCTAAAGAAGTTTTCAGTTCAAAAATATAAAGAACACGCATAAAAGCTGATTGCTGGTAACAAGTTCAATTGAAATATGGGCCAGTGCCTGCTAATATAAATAATAATTATCACTAGCCTCTCCAAGGCCACGAGGTGCGGTGCTATTCATCTGTAATTCTCCTTTATTGGTTTATCGCTCTGTCGCGGGCAGATTGCTCCAATTTGTTTACTATAAATGTTGCTCGTAAATTCGAAAAGGAAAAAAAATACGTATTTATAGCCCTATTCACATTTAGCGGGTTGTAGCGGATATTTTTTACTCAGTTTACTCGTCATTTTCCCCTCTAGGTTAAAGAACGAAACGAAAAGTCGTAGCTTATTTAAAAAATCTATAAATTTGTGATATAGCTAGAATGTTATAATTTAGAAAATGCTACAGTATTAATAAATCGGTGCCGGGTTCCAAGCCTCGTAGTTACAATAGTTTTGGTTTATAATAAGTTTGTTGTTTATATACCAACTTTCAAAATATTTCTGTATCGATATAAATTAACTTTAAACGACTGCAATGGATGATCGTCACTGTACCAAGTCGAATATTCTATTTATTGATATATAGACCATAAAATCGTCTAGGTGAGAAAATTTCATTGACATTTTCTGAAAAAGTTGATGGATTTTCAACCTGCCTGACAAGGTTAAAAATCCATCAATCATCGTACGAGCGGTGGCGCTACTGTATTACCCTATACAACGCACGTTGTCCGCTACATGTACACTGCACAGCGGCCCATATATATCCTATTAAAGATATAATAGCCTAGCTAGTGCTCGAAAATCTCCCGTTCAGAAATATGACGGTCATAAAGCGAGTGAAACAAGCTGCATGTTTTATTTCGATGTATTGTCCAAGCGGTATTCAATTTATTAGTTCTTGGAGCCATCAAGGACTTTTCGATGTCCAAACTCTTTTTTTGATATAAATTTTATTTTATCGTATAATATTTATTAGTAATCCGTACCCATGACCATAAAATCTTCGACGAATCGTACCGAGCCGGGCAAGATGCTTTAAGTGTTCCTTACCTCTTGTTTACCTTATTATTTGTCTATTGACTATAAAAAAGACATGAATGTACCTATGTACATTCATGTATTTTTTATAGTCAATAGACCTTCGTTTGAATATTAGAATTTTCAAAATCGGTACATTAATTGTCGGATAATCGAAGAAAATACATAATGATGGACAATCCAAACAGCATTATTTAGTCCCAAGCGGTACTAGATACCCGATAAACATAATACAATATATTACAAAGATAGATTTTTACTATACATAGGTAACGACCAGAACACCCGGAACAAACATCTGCAGATCATACAAACATTTGTTGTTGTTGTTTATGTTTTAAATGCAGTTTATAATTTTTTTTCTTACATATGTCATTCAAATTGTTTTAGCGTTTATTAATTTGATTTATAGTGATAGTCATTTTTTAGTTTTATAGAAAGTAAATCCTTTATTGGCCTTAAGTTTAGTAATTAAGTATGTTAATATTCGTTTTAAAGGCTGTGGATTTTGTTTCTTAAATAAATAAATAAAATAAAATAAATTTGTCGAACCCTCAACACCACCGCGCCACAGGATCGTCACATAAAAATAAAACATACATAGAACCTCTTCCTTTTTTCGAAGTCGGTTAAAGAGAAAGGTCGTCATCCAGTTGATCAACTTGTTAAAATAACGTTAAACCAACTTAAATTTAATTAAGGTACCTATCTCATTATAAAGAGAAAGTCAAATACATTGGAAATCGTATTTTTACTCCATGCTTAAAACTCGTAATTCTTATGCAATACCTTATAGATCGTGCGCGTGCGCCTATGGATACGGTTCAGAGACAGAACGGTAACAGAGAAAAATAATATAATAAACTTATCATCAAGTTAATCGCTGTGTTATTACGTTTAGAGTGGTTTTTAAGATAACAACCACGGAACATGATAATGGAATACTTACTGCTTTCACTTTCCGATAGACGCACTGCAGCAGGCACTGAAATAAATGAAAACATACATTATAGACCAATTATTATACAGTTAATATGATTATTGGACAGTCATTTTCTTCGATACACTTCCACACTTTCAAAAAAGTAACGGAGCTCTAGCCAATCAATCCAATTACCTACATCGATTTCAATTACATATTTAATACTTGCTTTTATCCGTGGCTTACGTATCAGATTCTCATTCACATTATTTCGGGATAAAAAATTACCTTTAATCCAGGCCTGAAATGCAAGATTCAGGCCGACCCGTGCAGTTGTTTTGACGTGAAGAGGTAACAAACATTTGGATGTTGAAAACTCGCCTTTATATATTTAAATGTGATGTCGTAATAAATATACGATATAGCTTACTTTTTTTTATTATAGTGCCTTAATCATCACCATATATCATAAATAATATTAATTTAGTATTTTTTATTATTTTCTGTATGCTAGTTTTAAGGTATATATTACTATGGACCGTATATTAAGTTAAATAAGATCTGTTACTTTTCTATGGTCTGAAATAAATGATTTATTTATTATTATTATTTGGTTGTTTGGTTGCCCGAAGTTTATTTAAAATACTTAGTTTAAGATGTTTTCTCAGATAAGTGAAATGTATTTTTTTTTGAGAAAATAAATATTCTTTAAACCAATATCAGTCTATCACAGATAACGGAAGGTTGCGGGTTCAATAACCGGCTAGGCCCTTAATTTTGGGGAAATGTAAATTCTTAAAGATGGTTGAGCTCACCCCAGCGATTCTCTTCTCATCGTGTGAAAAGGGCACCTCTCTTTTGTTCCGCTTGCGCTGCGCCGGCATCGTGTGCTCTTCCTTTATCACGTCCAGAGCCTCTGGAAATACAGGTCATTCATCAGATCAATATGAAAGGTAAGAGCAATAACAGTAGCCCGAAGTCAGAAAGTCGGCGGTGTTACACCCCCGTGCCTCGAAAAGCACGTTAACCCATAAATTCAATATAATACTGTCTGTCTGTTTCTTTTCTGATCAAAATAATTATTTAAAAAGAATATTGTATTTCAACTCAAACAAGCTAGCTAGATGATGCTGTGTGGATTGTCCAACATTATTTATTTATTTGTTTGACTTCTGAAGAAAGGGTGCTATAGCGCTGATAAGTGGAGGCCTAAGTCCAGCTGTTGACTAATATAGGCTGATGATGATGAGGTACCGGTTGTTTCCTTGCCCATTAATGGGGCAGTAACATAAACCGGCTGAATAAATTAATTTTATTTAGCAGTCACTTTTAAATTTAAAAGCTTTAAGCCTAACCCAATTCATTTGCACAGTGGACAGGATATAAACCTCGGTAAAATTTTATGGTCAGTTTGTAAAAGAAAAAATACTGACAGTTAGCCCACTTTGGTGAACTTAACTGAAAACTTTATTGTGAGTATATCTTTTTAATAAAGACAGGATTCAAATTCAAAACTATTACAAATCTATGTTTGTTTTTGGATATTATTTAATTTAATTATCAACTGTGACGAAAATAATAAATATGAATATTTCTTAAACAGCGTTTCCTATTGCATGTTAAGAAGCATTTTATCACCTTGAATAAATAAAACCTAGCTACTTATTAATAATCAAAATTCATTGAGTAATTATCAATTATCGACTTCCGATAGATTACAGTTGAAGGAAGCGAGGTGAGCGCAACGCTAATTTCCTTTATTAGTAAAATCGTTTTGAAATGTGTTAGTTTATTATTCTACCTGTTTGAAAACGACCTTTTATTAACAACGAAAATTACAGTCAAATAATAGAAACTAATTAGAACACTAGTATTTACAATTGAGTTACCTGCACTGTTGCAAGCGTGCATAACATATTGATATAATGTAGCTCAACTAATACATATAAAACGGACGCAATAAACGAAGAATGGGCTTAGCTCTAAGCCATCTGGTTTCCATAGAAACTCTAAAATGGATTTGGGGGGTTAGTATCATACAATCATCATCAGAAAACAGGCAGCACAAATAAAAAAAATGGTTACAAATACAGTGTGTGCTGCAGCACAGCCAAAAGGCAATAACTCAACGTATATTTTGCAACACTGATTTTCAGTTTTATCCAGTAAGGTAACCAGAAAAACGATGTACCAACAAGTAGAATCTGTCTTAATTATTTTAGTATTATTTTAGTAGTTAAGGTACTGTTTAACCATATCAGTGTCTGAGAAAATATATACACTGATATCTATTCTAATTGTATTTTTTTACAAGAAATAATAAGCATAGCAATCGAAAGCTCTACCAGAACTGGCTTCGTAGCTATCTAGCAAATGTAAAATCGTGCAGTTTCTACAAGCTAATTGGAACAAACTGGCTCGCAACGTAATTCATAAATACTAAGCTACTTATGCGAGACGTATCAATACCGAATATTCGTCGAAATCATTTCGTAAAATTGCAATTTACAGAAGAGCGAACATCGCATGCCTATGTTGCAGACTGCAGTTGCAGTTACGCAAGAATTACACAAGTTATATGGGTCATTGGAAATGCTTGTCTATGGTTAGACGTGTAATCCTGAGGCTGTTTATTTCGAAAGTTTACCGCATAAAGCGATGCGGCGTTACATGCTCATTTCATTCATATTTTCATAGTGTCGTGTTTTCCGTAAGTGCATATTAGACAGACAACGAATCAACACTGTGCCAATTGGTTTATGCGGTAATACGAACAAGAGAGAATGTTTTATGCTCAATGAAGCTTACTTTTCGTTTGTAAATATTTTAACTAGTTTCTGCTTCGCAGGTGAGTTTTATGAAAACGTTTAAGTGTTATTTAAACGTTTAGAAACTGGTTTAAGGGATAAAAAGTAGCCAATGTTTGATTTTCCGATCTGTTTAGTATTTGGCGTGAAGAAGTAACAAACATCCATCCATACATTTAAACGTTCGCACTCATCCTGAAGAAGTCCCTCGTTAAGGGATGAAACGTTAATGTTCTTACAACACAAATAAGGTTCGTAGTTAACCCGCTTCTATGATTAATAAATTTGTCGAACTACTAAAGTTTTTATAGTAAAAACACCCAAATGGTCCAAAAATCAAATAAGCCGGTCTCGACAGAGCCTCCCTTGGAGTGGATACTTTATGTCCGAGAGGTACCAAGGCCCCCCAGTTATAAAAAAAATATATGAACGTCTGATCGAAGCGACGCGTGACCCGAGAGCTGGTGAGTATCTGACGCAGCGCATTTGCCATACAGCGAGGTAATGCAGCCAGTCTTGGGGACGCTTCCGACTAGTATTGATATGAATCAGTTGAGCTACCTGTACATTATTTGCAACAGTCTGCATATAATGTACAGGCTCAGTTCAGTATCGTAAATACTAGTTCTAATTTGTATCTATTATTTGATTGTAACTATATCTTCTTGTAAAGTATAAAAAGAAATCGCTTCCGCTGTCTGTTCGCTTTGAACTTTTAAACTTCTCAAAGGATTTTAATGCAGTTTTCATCAATAGATAAAGGAAGGTTTATAAACTAATTTGACACATAGATTCCACGCGGGCGAAGTCGCGGTGCGCAGCAAGTTTTTTAAAAAAGAGTATATTTCCTCTACGTAAAACATTTATCGTAAACACACAATATAAGCGGTAGGTAGTAAGGAATCCCTTTTTTGTTGTTCATCAATTTTTAAGGGATTTTAATAACCCCAATTTAGGGATATTAAAGCACTAATTGCAGTGTTGTAACTGCATGTACCTAACTGTTTAAGGTGATTGGACCCGAAATTCCTTTTTGTCAACGTTATAAAGACTTATGAAGAAGCGTACAAACCATTGAAGAACATTCTTAAGATGTTCGTTTCGTAACGCGTTGATGTCTTTTGTATGAAAAATGTGATTTATTAAGAAAATGGTGCGAATCAAAAGTTCTCTTGTTACACGAACATACGTTGCTATTATTTATTTGTTTGTTTTATACTTCGTTAAGACCATTTTATACTTTAGAAATGTGCAATCTATTGAAAATCATTTGATTTTCGCAAGCGCGTTGATATATTTTATATGAAAATTTTTCAAAATTATAAATATTTCTAAAAGAAATAAGAATATAACTTGTTAATATTTACTTGTTGACTGAATGTATAATAGGGAATTTTATAGTTTTTTTATATAATATAATAATAATTAACACACAAGCAACCAACTTTTGTGAAAAAAAAATAGGTGTCTACAAAACCTTTACCTCTACATATAAAATAGATAGCAAAACAAGGCGTTTTCCGTCAACCTATATGAGTCAGTAAGACAGAAAAGTGATCTCACTAAATACAGTTGGAATACAACCTTCCTTTTAAGAATGGTCGAGCATAAACATAACGTAGTATGTACAATCATGGACATAATTAGAGGAACGGAACGAAAAAGAGATATATCTGATCTGAAACATTTTTTTTCTATGTAAGTATAGAAATTTAAAGCACTTTATTAATTTTACCATTTTGAATGAAAAATTGAAGATACATATCCCTATCATCATTATCATCTATGATAGTCCACTGCTGGACATAGGCCTCCCCCAATGAGTGCCATAGCGCCGTCTTCAGCTTGACGCATCCAGCATCCTGCAGTCTTTCGCAGATCGTCATCCCACCTGGACATATCCCTATACTCCGATTTAAAATCCAAGATATTTGAATAAGTTGAGCAACATGCTTGCAATAGTCTACAGTAAGTTAAATTGATTCTGTTATAAATATTAGTTCTAATTTGTTTCTATTATTTGATTGTAACTTTCTTAGTAATAAATAGATATTTTATGTTAATAAAGATATTAATGAATAAAAACTTATTGTTAAGTATAAAAAATATATCACTAAATTCATCAACGAATAATTTCACATGAGGATCGATGTTTAAATTTGAATTCGAGAACGAACGAAGGATCAATTAAATTATGAATAAAAAGCTTTCAATACATTATATATATATATTATTCTAGGCTTCTGTGCTTTGCTTCGGTGATACCAATGCTGCAATGTCGTTAAATATTTACAAAAAAAAAATTAGGCTTAGTTTTTGTATACCAAATATTCAGGTTTCTAAATCGGAAATATATATCCCTAGCATACGTTATATATTTTTATTATCACCTAGTATTTTTTGTTACGTAAATATAAAAAAATTCAATGCTACGCATGATTGGTTAGAATATTAAAAACCAAGGTAAGTTCCTAGTCTATCGTCTATCTTTAAACATCCGATCATTCATGCAAGGTTAAAACGATTCGTTCGATTGGTGAATGTTATCATGTTTTTGGAATGCTTCAACTTACCTACTTGGTGGGTAACCGATTTGAACTCTTATGAAACTTTTATGCAAGTCCTTTATAAAATACAACTTAAGAGGCATATTTTGCTTAATGTATCCTCTCAATCATACGTTCTTATTCACATTTATTGTCAGTAGTTTTTGTGAAAGGATCTAGGACTAGGTGACAAACGGAAATATATTATATTTTTCATATACCTATGAAGCACAAAAAAGGTCATAATTATTAGTTAATTTATTTTAATAACAAAATTCTTGTGGAGCAACATTATGCTGAGACAGGACATATTGGTTCGCTGCGTACTTGTTGCTTTATAAAGGTAATTTCGTTTTGTTCAAATTTATATTAGAGTAGTTGCAAGTTGCACTGCTACATAGAGAACCAATAAACGAATTTTCTTTCTTTCTTTCTAATATCAATGACTATTACCTAATTTTATTTTCAAATTTACGCGATCTGAATACTTAATTATAAGTACATACAACGGGTATTTGTTGACCACGACAGTGTGTAAACCTGTTGAAACGTCGAGAAAAATAAGTAAATAAACGCGATAAATACCCGTTGTATTCATTCTTATAATTAATTTTACCTAGCTTTTCAAGCTGACAATGATTAAGGCATCAAACGTCATGTAACAAAATAGACAGGTGTCTGATTATCAAACTTCCTTTCATGCGTTATGTGGCTAGCAACACCACAGACTCCATACCACTGCCTGCATGAATAGTCCGATCACTTTCACCGTTGCGCTTGCGCCGACCTTGACAGCGGGTGACCGCCAATGATCGAGTTTGGATTGGACTGTATTGTATGTTACATTGTACAGCTGTTCGGTAATATGGTAATGTTCACTTGACGCTTACCAGCTACTTTGGTTTTACTGGTTGAATCCAACAATTACATTTGGGGTACCTAAAGTTCTGTCGCAAAATGGTGTCGTGTAGAGGAAATTAGCGTAAGGTACCTTTTTAATGGCAAAAGCAGGTGAAAGTGATATTTTTTCAGTAATTTCAGACGGACTAATGCATTATTTTAAAATCAACAATCTATTTTCATAATTTAGGTACTTTAGTAATAGTCAAGTAAAAAGCTTAGCAAAAAAAATAAAAAAAAAAATTTAAAAAGCTTGGGCAGCGTTTGGGAAACTACGTCGTGTCTTCTCTTCATCCATACCGCAATGCTTGAAAACGAAAGTTTTCAACCAGTGCGTCCTACCCGTTATGACCTACGGAGCTGAGACGTGGACACTCACGATAGGGCTGGTCCACCAGTTCAAAGTCGCTCAGCGAGCTATGGAAAGAGCTATGCTCGGAGTATCTCTGAAGGATAGGATTCGCAACGAATACATCCGACAGAGAACTAAAGTTATCGACATAGCTCTGAGAATTAGCAAGCTGAAGTGGCAGTGGGCCGGCCATATCTCGCGAAGAACCGACGGCCGCTGGGGCAAACGTGTTCTTGAGTGGAGACCACGACTCGGTAAACGTAGTGTAGGACGCCCTCCGACCAGGTGGGATGACGACCTGCGAAAGACTGCAGGTAGATGCTGGATGCGTCAAGCCGAAGACAGGGCGCTATGGCGCTCATTGGGGGAGGCCTATGTCCAGCAGTGGACTAGTATAGGCTGATGATGATGATGATGATGATGAAAAAGCTTAGATCTTTCTCAGGGTGGATAAGATTAGGGACCAGAAGAAGAGAATCGCTTCGGAGGTGGTTACGATTCATTATGAGATCACACCATGAAGTGTTTCATAGGTACCGTAATGGATCGTTACTATCGTTCGCTGTTTGGTATAGAAAAGCAAAGAGGTTGGATGGCCCTATGTGACTTCGAAAAACGATAAATCGAAGAAAACTGTTTTATCGGAACCTTTTTTCGATGTGTTTTTGAGGAAGCCTTCATTCTTTCTTCGGTGGTGTAATATATTAACGACACTTGCAGAGCATATTATGTGTTTAGATCAGACTAGAGTGTCTATTAAGTGTGTGAGTGTGTGTGTATTGCGAGGTGTGTCAGATTTTCTTTGACAACTAATGTGGCAGGGCAAGCGAAGGTCCTCCTGCGACGCAGGAGGTTGCGAGTTCAATTCCCGTCATAGGAAAAATGCTTGTAATCGTAGGTACATGCACATATTTACGGGCGTTCGTTCGTAAAAATATCTATGTAATGTAGTTTTATCTAGTACCACATACATAACATACGTTTTGCTTAGTTTGATGATGTTGTGTGGATTATCTATCATTTATTTATTTATTTACGCTTACCTCTTAATATCGAGAGTTTGATTTCATCTTGACATAATGTGATGACCCGCTCTATCTTCTGAGGAGCAGTGGGCGGGTTCTTGCACCTTTGTTCCTGAAATTACAAAATATTAGCTATTATTGATGTTATGAGGTTCACTGCGAGTGTGTTGTAGGTTTGTTGAATTTGATTCGTTGTTGAGTGGTTTGATATACGGATATCTGCTGTGTTTGATGTCTTCTTAATGTGATACAGGTTCAAATTATCAAACGTTCCATAGACAATTAAAGAATAAGGTTTTATTAACGACGACTGAGAATAGGTATGTATTTAAAAAGAACTACTACGTGTTTAAAATGTCACAGCCTTGAAAGTTTTTAACAGGCTACCAATAAGATCATATGGAATTTGAATTTTATCTTTTTTTTTATATGCAATGTTATTCTGATACTTTTAATGTAGAATACGGCTGTTCCTCTTAATTTTTAGTTTGAACTGATAGTTTCTTTAAAAGATGGCGTTGTTGAGGGTCTCATAAACTTACTCATTTGCAAGTGCAAAAGATCAGATGTGTAACCACAGAAATGCCATCTTCTCACGTTTGGATCGGACATGGCCAACCACAGACGGCATATAATGAAATACGAAACCCAGGAATAAGGTCTGTATTGTAGAACGCAATAAAAGTAGAGCTTTTGTGATAGATTTGTCATTGACAACTTTAAACAGTTTAGGTAGAGTCTGTTTTAGCTTGAGGGCTTGTTAATTAATTAGTATTTACGTATTTTAAATCACTAGCCTTGCTGACTGGTTAACCTTTGACCCAGATAGCTGCAATACCGTGTACGTACAGCCTTTTTCTTCTATGCCTTTATGTCAGTTTTTGTTTTGCATTCGTCACGCTTCTACGCTGTGACCTGTGGCTGTGACAGAAGGAAATAAATTCGCTAAGGGTTTATTAACCGGCTTAGGGTTCCGTAACGACGGGACTTTACTTGTGAGGCAAGGTTTTTTGTTGTTGCAACAGCTGCATAATCATGATATTGATAAAGGCAGCTTCAAACAACGTTGTGATTCGGATACAGAGGTTCCTTGTTTGAATACGGATCCCTAAAAACACATGTATGTAGTCGTGTCTCTGCTATTGCAAAGATAAGTGAAGGCTTTTCATGAGAAAAATGTGAGAGCTCGCGCACGTGTGGAGCAACTTTCTCTTGCTTTTGTTTATGCCCTGCTGACAACAACATTTTGTTGTTTCTAATGTACAATGACGTTCATCGTTAGCGGACCTCCCTGGAAGTTACCAAATCTCGTAATTACCATCTGCTATAGTTTTTTATTATTATATGTGTTGCTATTATATAAAATCGAACCAATTCGCATTTATTTCAGACATAGTACTATGTTAACATGCACAGTTTATACAACGAGACACATTTTGAAACATACACAGAAACAACACGCACACATAAAATATTAAATAAAAATAATTTTTTTTAAATAATGCAGAAAAGTGATCTATTTTGTTTTCAGTGGAAGATTAAACTTCTCGGAGTCGTTTCTTAAAATTAGTAATTATGCTTATTTAAAATTTTCATATGGTAACTCAAATGTCGAGTAAAAAGTAAAAAATTGTTAAAGTATACTATTTATCAAGAATGTTTACTAAGTAAGCGGTACATTGCTTAGTTGAGCGTTTAGTAAACACATCTACATATTTCAAAATAACTTAGGTAACGCATGATCGCCATATTAGCGGCGGGGTCTTGGTCGCCTCCAATAAAGGACAACCTTGCAATTGCTGAGTTCGTTTGAGTAATGTTTTGCTCGTTTGTACACAATACATACCTTAAGGTTTTTTTTTTTAAATTATAATCATTAAATTACCTAATTATCTAAGTTAAATATTGTACGTTCATAATTAATGTGTTAGTCACAAATATCCCAAAAAATCGATTTCGACGGTACTAATATGTCCCGAATAATACCTACCTTTAAATTCCTCCATAGTTAAATGAGTTTCGGCCCTTGATCGTGTTTGTGAAACATACTGAAATCTAGGTGAACTATACTGGTACTCAGTTTCCCAACTGCTAAATATGCAGACTTGTCAACTTAATTACAGCAAAAAGGACTCTACTGTAGTAGCAATAGACTTGGAACGGTGGAACCAATGCTCCACAGCTGTAGATCTTTTATCTGGTTTGTTATATAAGGCTTGAGTGGGTCTGACTTGCCAATAGCGACAAACCGCAAAGTACCTATCTCATAATAAAAGTGAGCTACGTATACAATTTTCATCACACCGTCTCATTGGGTATTATATTTGTACGATCTGCAGATATTTATTCTGGGAGTTCTGAGTGTTGTCAAAAAATATTTACCATGATTAGATTTTTTAGTTTTCCAATATTTTGGCAGTTTCATGCCAGATGAATAACTGAAGGCATTGCGAGTAATTTCTAATAACCATTTGTGTTAACCATGATAGTTTAAATAGTTTTATAGAAAAACTAATTAATCAAACTCGGATGTACGCCAGTCTCACTATCATTTCTTTAGTAACTACCTACAGTTTATAATTAAACTAGGTGCTCCCCGCGGCTTCGCCCCCGTGGAAATCTATGTGTCAAATTGTTTAAATGATAAAAAGTATCCTACCTCTCCACCAATTTTCAGCTAAATCGGTCCAGCCGTTCTCGAGTTATAAGTGTTGTAACAAACACGACTTTATTTTATATATATAGATATATTAGTTAAAATGTATCTATTGGTATTCTTGATAATATCCATGTCTGGTAGAGCTATTGAGCGATAAGACCGCCAAATTGTCACATATATTATTATTTTTACCTTGTTTGTTTTATTTTTAAGTGTGCAATAAAAGTATTGTCTAAAAAGTATTTTCTATCCATCTTAGTTAGAATACCTAAGTGGTGTACGGACCGTACAGTAATGCCATACAATAATAACACAAGCTCTGCTTATTTAGGGAATAGACGATGATGTGTGAATTGTCCAGCATTATTTATTCATTTATTAAAGGCAATTATTTATCCCAGTTGTAGTGGTCTCTCTCTCTATAGAATAAAAAATATCCAATCAATAAGGTATCCAGTAAATAAATACAAAAAAGGTATTATACATGACTGTTCTGGAAAATATAGAACCGTTTTACTTTGTAATTACACATTTACCAACATGAAATATCCGACCCACCATCGAACAACATCCTGTACAGCATTAGGTTTCATCACTCATTATATTTGCTCCCCAAACTGTAACATAATGCAAAATCTATTGTGTCCAATGCACAGTACATTTTGTCCCCACACGATGCCCAGTCCGTGATAGGTAAATTGAAATGCGAGGTCCATGTGAATTGAGTCACCTCATTTGCAGTGTGGGTGTAACCTTCTAACGCTAAATAAGGCTCTGTGTAGGCCGACTGATCATTGATCATCAAATAGTCGAGCCCACTACAACCCAAAAGATAACATTTTTGAAACTATCATGGTTATTACGACGATGTGGCGCGGTAGGCGAAGGTCCGCCTGCGACGCAGGAGGTTGTGGGTTCGATTCCCGCCTCGGAACAATTGTGTGTATGATCTGCAGATATTGGTTACGGGTGTTCTGGTCGTTTTCTATGTATAATAAAAATATCTATTTATGTAATGTATTGTGTTAGATATGTATATCAGTTATCTAGTACCCATAACACAATCTCTGCATACCATGGGACTAGATAATGTTGTGTGAATTGTCCAGCATTATTTATTTATTTATTGACACTAAGTCATTTAAAACGGGATATTTACCATGATTTGATTTTTGAGTTTTCCAATATTTCGGCACTGTTTCATGCGCCATGATCACGAAAAAATCAAAAATCAAATCATGGTAAATATCCCGTTTTAAATAACCCAAAAGATGAAGATCATTGTGAATAGTGAGATTTTTACGAGGTCTCAGACTGGGGTATGATGTTGACCCTAAATGCCCTGGGGGAGAATTTATGACCATATTGTTCCAGATACAAAATGTAGTCCTTTCGCGCTGTAAAATTTAAGGCTTCTTTGTGAATCATTCATGCCTTTTCTTATGAAGTACCTAAGTACTAGGTACAACCGAATGTAAATGGCACAAGTTATTAGCGTTAGTACTTTATTACAGTTATATATATATATAGTATACTAGCTGCGTCACGCGGCTTCGCCCTCGTGGAAATCTATGTTTTAAATAGTTTGTAAACCTTTCTCTTGCATTCATAGTACTATAATTGAATCTATTTAAAAAAGCGCTAATATTCGTTGTGTAGTTTTAAAGATCTATGTACATAGGGACAGACAGATAGCGGGAAGCGACTTTTTATAACATGTAGTGATATGTATATACTATAGTTATTATACGGCAATAGACAATATATGCATACTTCACATCAATTTTATCTCGCTAATCGTATCTTGTTCACATCTCGTAAGACAGATAAATGTACACATAGGCGTTCATTAAAAATTACCATACCTGAATATATCTGCATTACAATCGACAGGGGTGTCAAACATTTATCACATTAAAATTATTGTTATGTTTAGTAAAAATAATCTCAAATTCTTGATTAGTACATAAATACCTAAGTGTATACATGTATTTATGTTGTGTCCACCTTTTATAAGTATACTTATATAATATGCGATCCTGTCTCATGTTTATTATTTAAGCACAAAATGTATAGGTACTGTTGGTGTACCTTTAGTAAATAAATAAATACTACTAGATAATCCACACAGCATCATAGAAAGAAGAAGAACCGCCACATTGGTCACCATCCAATGATTATTTATGATTATTATCTCTCTTTAACATCACATACATCGCATCATCTCGAACCTAGTACGTATGTACATATATATTGTTATATGATTATTTGGTTACGATTCGTGCGTGGAATAATTTCGTGGTTCCAAGATCCAATCGTCAGCGATACAGTGTTGCGTAAGATTGAACTTTAAAAGGGAAATTTGGTTTACCGGTGTTGGATTGATTCACTTTAATGAACAGGTTTTGGTGGAAAATATTTATCAATTTTTTTTTATTTATTGTGTGGGTTTGATAATGTTACTGTTTGATAATGTCTGTGTAAATAAACCAGCTCTACTATAGTAGAGAGTACCCTTAAAAGCACTTGAACTATCAAAAACATACACACTCAAAGTCGGTGCACTTAGTCAATCTGCAACAGTAATAGATTTTGGTAGTGAACAGGGTTTCGGTGAAAAATATTTAGCAATTTAAGATATTTCTACTAAAATCTCTACAAATATTGCTCTTATATTTATATCTCTATGTTCATGGTTACTAAAGAGCTTCACGTCTATCCGCTCCGGTTAAAAACAAAAGCATGACAAAGTGCGAACTATAATTAGCATATTCTATGCGAGTGCCTTCACTTTCTCTGCGTTGATTCCACGCACCAATTGTTGAGGACACCTGCCATTGCATTGTAGAAAACATCGTACCAACATAATACTTAGTTGTACCTGCTTAGGGTTTTTAGCTTCTTGATTTCCTGATTGATCAGGTTTTAGAAACTGGAATTCAGGTTCCTACTTATCCATTCTAGTGAAATAAATACTGTAACACTTTGACTGCGGTTTTTTTTCGACGACTGCGATCTTTTTTTTTACCTAAAAAATTCGTGCTGCCGCTCTACACAGCGGTTGTGTTGCGCCGCACATGCGTTTCGTTCGAAAAATATTACAGCTCTGCCGAGTCACAAAGATCTGTATTTTCTCAGCCGCTGCGCTAGTGTGGATTTACGCATATTAGTCAATTGTAGAAAACTCATACCGTGCGTTTTCAGCACTCAAAGTGTTAAGCAAATGATAGGTTCAGATAGTTATAAGGTTGTAGCAGATTAGACACGCACTGCGATCACACAGCACAAAAATATGCATTCAAATATGGGCACATTTTTGTACTCGTAACATTTATATGTATTTCATACTGACGGCATCAGATGACAGACAGCTCGCGGACCACTCGTTTGAAGCTTGTAGGAAGCCGATTTGACACTGTAAAATGTATCTAAAGATAGAGTTTAAGCCTATTATTTGAATACTCATTTTTGTGCTGCGTGGTAGCAGCGTTGGATAAATGTATGCAGAGCTTTATGCATACATTTATATTTTAATGTTTATTATTATTATGTCCAGTTACTATTTACTATTGCATGTTAAATTAAACCCATTAAATAATTAATTAATCGCCATTATTAATAACAATAAAAATATTATTAGTGAGAGTTGTATAATATGTAACATAAACAAGATACAATTAATCTGTTATAAACTTGAACTACAGAAACAAGATACAATTAATCTGTTATATAACTTGACTTGAAGTCAGACAAAAAAAATTTACACGCATTGGTTTAGGAAGTATTTTCTCGCTGCCGCATTTTTAACAACTTTTCGTGTTTCTATTCTACTAATATTTTTATTGTCACCGGTTGTTGTAACTTAAAACCTAAGGCTGTTATGAAGTGCTTTGCGTCGCCGACGCCGGTCCCCAAGGTCGGTGAGTGGGAACTGGAGCAGTTTACATTGAACATTGAATAGACATCGTAACATTATGTTATTTATGTGTGTAGGTATTTCATTTTTAATTTTTAAATACACGTGTTAGCTGCACTTTAGTATTTAACATTGGTTTGTATGCTTGGGCTCTGGGATTTATAGAAATATTAGGCTGAGTGCAAATGTTTCCAAATTATCATCATCATCATCAGCCTATAGCAGTCCAATGCTGGACATAGGCCTCCACCAATGAGCGCCATAGCGCCCTGTCTTCAGCTTGCCGCATCCAGCATCTACCTGCAGTCTTCAAATTAGTATGTCTTGGTTTAATTGAAGAACACATTAGAAATATCGTCGGCATCGTATACCTAATTGGTTTGAACATTTGTTTTCATTATATGAAAATAGATTAAATATATGTTGTATTCATTATATATTGTGAAAAATTTAAAACTCACAGTTTCGGAAGATATCGCGCTGTCGCTCAACGAAATACCAAACATGCAGAGGCAGCACACAAGCGCACTAATTTTGCGAACCATTTTCAAATTCCAATGATAATTTCACACACAAAACAAATGAATCTCACAGTTTGAATTTTATTCTATTTCGAATTGTTTATTTTTAATTTTGTTTTTTCGATAAAATCACGGCGTGTAGCGCGCGGCTGAACTCAGTATGGATGGCAAATCGCGAATGTGGGGATTTTTGAAAGGCCCGCGTAGGAGGGTTTCGCGCCATTCTTTTGTTGCGTTCCGTTCGACGCATTTATTTGACGTTTACTTTAAAATTAAACGATAATGGTTTTCTTCACAACTCAGCCAGATTAACGTTATCTGGGTGGATATCTAAATTCTAAGGTATTACAATAGTCTTAAAATTGATAACGTTTTATTCGCAACGTATATTGACAAAATGCCGGTATTATTTATCTTACGCTATCGTTGCTTTGAAAGTAGGTAAATAACGGTTTATTTACGGTAGGTAAGATAGATAATGTACGGCCTCAAGAAAATAAACAAATCTTAGTATTGCGTTAGCTTTTGAACGGTTCGCACTATGAGTAATTTGTTGGAAAATGATGAAGTTATTCAAAGATTCAGGGAGTATTTGAAAATACCAAGTGTCCACCCTGATGTTGACTATAGTAAGTACCTACCTACCTACCTATCTATCTGTACTACACTTTTGGCTATCTGACAACTAAAAAGGCTACTGGTTGGTTAGCTACTTACTCAGACTGCATACCGAACTCGAGTATGTTTTGGAGGAATACTCGAGTCACCCTCAGTCGAGTTTGAGTGGTGAAAATTTGAGGATTTGTCTAAATGTAAATTTGATGTAGATTTTGATTATGCTTTCATTACTTTTAACGATATCAGTGGCACTGTGAGTATAGGACTGCGCACTGAGAGTATAGGACCGCCTGCGACGCAGAAGATCGTTCAATTCCCGCTGAGGAAAAGTCTTGGCATAATCTCCAAGTCTATATATGTATATAGACTTCGAGATTATGCCAGGTATATATGCGACAAGTGCCTATGTAGGTACTTGTAGCTAAAACACAAGCTCTGCTTGCTTACCTTGGGTCCAAACGAGGCTGTGAAAATGTCTAGCATTCTTTAACTATATAAACACAGAACAACCCGAGACCGGTGGATGCGTCAAGCTAAAGACAGGGCGCTATGGCGTTCATTGGGGATGGCCTATGTCCAGCTGTGGACTAACATAGGCTGATGATGAACCCGACGTCGTCGGCGCGGCGACGGCGGCGTGACGAATCGACATTATAGGCAATTAAAGTTTGGGCAAATATTTTCATAAATTGAACAAGCGTTAATTTACCTTAGCAAAATTCCACCAAACCATAGCGTATTGTCAAAGTAACATTACTAAATAATTAGTAAAAACCTATGTATCAAAACATAAGTCATTTCAGGGTTCCTGAGATTTCGACCAAATGATGTATGAAACAGTGTATGTACTTCCATTTCCAATGTGCCATTGAAATAATGTTGACACAAATGAGAAAAAAAAATTGGAAGACGAGATCTCAGGAACCCTGAAATGTGTGTCGTTCCCGTTTTGATTCATAGGTTTTTACTAATTTTTACTATTTAATTCCTCTGAGCGATTTGCTTAATTCGTTGCATAGTTTTCTTGTAAATAAAGAATAACTTGATTTTTGTGCTTAGGTACGCTTTTCCAAAAATGTATGCTCTGTCCCGCTCGTAAGAACGACTTTGTCTTGGATGATGATCATTACTATAGAGGTTGAGAACTATTTTTAGGTTTTAGATAATAACCTTTTTAGTAAATCCTCATTTCTTGTGATACTTCAGGCGACTGCATCACCTTCTTGAAGAGGCAAGCTGCAGAGCTGGGTCTTCCTGCGAAGGTTCACGAGCTGGTTCCAAACAAACCGGTGCTGGTGATCACCTGGGCTGGCACCGACCCTCAGCTTCCTTCTATCCTGCTCAACTCGCATATGGATGTTGTGCCTGTTTATGAGGTGTGTGTTCTTATTTTCCTTAGCTATTTATACTTCGCTGGCCGTTATGTACCTATAGCTGGAAGAGTCAGTGCAAATGATATTATAAAATGGCGCATTGTTTTCCTTATCGTATTCAATTTTACAATACAATACAAAAATACTTTTTTGTACACCAGATGCATATATTACAAAAAAGACATTACACCTTCCATCATAGTCTGTTAACTTACTTGTACCTTTTATTTAATACCAAATTGAAAACAAGACACACCAAACAAATATGTAGATCATAAATTATCAGCTTCAAGATAAGCATAGCTCAGTCTGTACTCCGTTATCTAGGATCATGTTGCCATGTCAATCAATACTATAACAGTATCAAATAATACCGTAGAATAATACCTATACTGCTGTACAAAGGTAAATAATTTCTGTTTAGTTACGTTTAGTATGGTAAATAATGTAAAACTGAAAGTATTAGCAAAGTTACAATAAGTAGTCAATTAAGTAGTACGCTATACAGTGTGGGTCGAACAGTAACGCCATAAAAAAACTAATACTAACCTCACCCCATGGGTACCCGAAAATACCCCATGTATGATCCCCGATTTTTCGTAGTTATGATTTTTTTACGAACTATCTGCTACTAAAACAAATTCACCAAAATAAACAGAAAATTAAATCAAAATTCTGTAACACTTCAGGACCAATGGAGCCACCCTCCCTTCGCAGCCCGTATTGAAGATGGATGGATCTATGCGAGAGGCACCCAGGATATGAAGGGAGTGGGTATGGCGCACCTAGAGGCTGTCAGGAGTCTGAAGAACGCCGGAGTCGGGTTGAAGAGAACTGTCCACATCAGCTTCGTGCCTGGTGAGTTACAAGCTTAAATTCAACTTGAGAGTCTAAAGAATACAAAATATTTATTTGCGTTTCATATAAAATAATACAAATTAAGAACTAATAAAGATAACAAATTAGGAACTAATAAAAATAATTTAAATACGAGAACACAAAAAGGCTACCGGCTCAGCCTTAAATGCTGCATTGACACAAGTGCCAAATGCCAATGCAGCGCTGGTTTTCAGCGGCGATAGAGTACTCAGTGCAGTTATATACAAAAAAAATACAAAAATCGTTTATTTGAACAAGTAAACAGTTTTATCAGGTTACATGTTGAACGAGGAGACCACAAAAGTTAAAAACTGCGGCGTAGTCTCATCGCCCGCCTCCTGACATGCCATTATTGTAGAGCTTATGTAATAAAGTACATGTCATAGTTATTATTATTAGGGTGTTATCTTTATATATTTTTAGAGTTTATTTTAGTTTTAGTTCTTATTTCCGAATACCGCCGATGATAACATGCAAACACTGCTAGAAACATATTATTACAACGCCTGCCAAATGTGTTTGATTATGGCAAAACCTCCTAGTGGAATTTTGTGCTAAAGAGAGATATCGTTCGCTGTTGCTCCCAAATTTATAAATACAGTATAAACGACATATTTATAATTAAAGTGAACTCCTATTTAACAAAAACTTTTAAAACGTTGGTGTGAATGTAGGGTGTTAAGGTTTGTTTGCTTCACATTGTTAAGCATATTTATTATATATATATATATATTTATTTTATGCTTTTATATGCGTTACATTTATATAACGTAATAGCCACTCTCAATAGTTAAAGAATATGTCGATATGTATACCCCAAAAACATTAATTTCAATAGTAAACCTCCTTCAAACACAATAGGGACCGATAGAGTCGTAAATAATTCGTACGCACAATTTATAAAAATGTGTCCAGTGTTCATTCTAATTGCCTAGCACGTGGCCGCGTGTGGCGCCGGATGGCGCCGGATTGTGAAGTGTGCCACCCACCCCCCGTACATGATAAAATGTCAGTGGTCTTATTATAATTACCTATGTCAAGCTCTGCTTAGCTTGGAACTAACACTGACCAACAATTACCTACCTAATTAAATTAATAAATTTATATATTACCTATTTGTATCGGGAGTATCGATAAATTATTTCCTTATGGCACACAGCACTAGTAATCATTGAATAATAATAATACAAAATAATATATTATAATATAATATTTTCCACTCACATTGAATGAGGTAACATTTAAAAGTGGAAAACAACTGATCAGTTTCGGAATTGGAAGTTAAATATTTCCTCTCTACAGGGTTTGTGCTCGCTGAGGGAGGCCTACGTCCAGCAGTGAACTATTAAAGGTTGATGATGAAGTAGGAATGCTTTATTTGACCAACGTGAATGAAAATTCCAGATGAAGAAATCGGCAGTTTGGATGGCATGCGGAAATTCTCGGAGTCAGAAGAGTTTAGGAACTTGAACATAGGCTTCGAACTGGACGAGAGTGTCGTGCACGAGGAATCGAACCACCTCCATGCTTTCCATGGAGAAAAAACGTCAAGACGTAAGTAATGCTAGACACAGTCAAACAGTTATCATCGAGTATAAGCATATATAGAAATGCTACTAATATTATAAACGCGAAAGTTTGTTAGGATGTTTGTTGCTCTTTCACGCAAAAACTACTAAATGGATTTTAATGAAACTTCACAATATAGCTTACATATCAAAATAACACATAGGCTACAATTCATAAAGATATATTGTATATTATCCAAAATATCTATCACCACGCGGGTGAAACCGCGGGGCGCAGCTAGTATATAATAAGTCTATCTGTAATTAATTATAAGTCACAACTTATAATTAATTACAAAGACAGGATGGTATTTAAGTGAGCTTGAAAGGATTTTACTCTCACCCAACCTTAGGGTCGTTGGATTGAACATCTGAGTGCATTATATTTATTTATTTACTAGCTGCGCCCCGCGACTTCGCCCGCATGGAAATCTATGTGTCAAATGGTTAAACTTTCCTCTATTAAAAACGGCTTCAAAATCCGTTGCGTAGTTTTAAAGATTTTTTTAATTCATATTATTATTATGATTGAATCTATTTAAAAAGCGCATCAATATTCGTTGTGTAGTTAGACAGACATCGGGAAGCAACTTTGTATTATACTCTATATAATAGTTAGGTAAATTTTTAAACTTCAATTTTATTTGAGAGGTTGAAATGTATTTCCAAGTAGCCTATAACTGGTCTAGTAGTCTCTATAGCCGAGTCTGTAGGTGTCATAAAGAAATTTCTACATGATATTACATTAACGAGTGTGTTGACCCTAATTCTAAGTCTAGGTAGTATTTAGCCTAACACGCTTGAGTAGCGCAACGCCTCTTACTTGTTACACCACTAAGTAATTACCTAGCCTACCTAAGTCTGCGTTTTCGGTGGACAGCAATAGCGGAAGCGTCTTGACAGTTTTTAATATGTAGAGTATTAATTAGCCAACACGCTATATTTCTTTAAAAAAACTGTAAAATTAAAATCCGCTGTTGTTCCGCTTTACAACAAGGCCGCGCCCTTATTCGGTAAGGCAAATCATATTGAATACATTGTCGTCTTGCAAAGCTATATAGAGCATTGCACATTGGTTCAATGCGTTCACAAAACAACCACTGGATTTGGGAGTGTTGCATATTTAAATAAATAGATAGATAACACTTTATTTCGCGTCTGAATTCAATTTGAATTAATAACTAAGGTTACAAAAATGTCTGGTAGAGATCGCTGTTGAGCGATAAGATCGCCAATAAGTTTTTTCTGTACATACATAGTTTTCTATTTAAAGTGCAATGAAGAATTTTCTATCTACTCGTATCCAAAAATGAGTATTTCAAATATTTGTCCCAAAGATAGGTAATGTTATGCGCTTCCATTGAAATGAATTCATTCTAAAGACTTAATTATGAATCCGCAACAGCAGTCACATTTAAGAAGAACACATGACAAATTGCTTTGCAGTAACGCAACAAGTTGCATTTAGATATGTCTAAACACCTAAGATATTACCCAAACGACCTGTTTAAGAAACTGATAGCATCGTGTTTGGCAACGCGTGTGACTGGGATAATCCTTGCGTTTCTTAACATAGCTGCAGCGATGATATCTTGTGGGACTGCAACACCTTATTAGGCTAATAATGATAAACTTGTTAACGCGACAAACTTAATCGTTGTTTTTTATCAAAACTTATAACGAAATCTGAACAGGAGCAAGAATTTATTATTTATTTAATCGTATGACTAGAGATGCCTATAAAAATTATATTCTATAAGTAGGTAAGGTTTACTTTTTTTTATGAACTCGCAAATAATATAAAACTGGCTTTAAAAATCTTAAAAAACTTATAACGAAATCTGAACAGGAGCAAGAATTTATTATTTATTTAATGGTATGACTAGATGCCTATAAAAATTATATTCTATAAGTAGGTAAGGTTTACTTTTTTTTATGAACTCACAAATAATATAAAACTGGCTTTAAAAATCTTAACGTTGTATTGTGAGCAAGTCGTAATATTGTGTGTTAATTATTATATGAGTTCTTGAAGTACTGATGAACAAATGCTTCAAGGAATGACGACTTGATGAACTGTTCAGGTTTTAGAGCCAGTTTACTGCTTTAGCGGAAGATTCTCCAGGCAACAATTTTTGAAGACTTCATCATGTTTCTTTAGCTTTCTATACGGACTCTTATTCGATCTGCATATAATATCGACTAATCACTTTCAATAAGTATTTTTTTTGCTTCTAGAAATCAAAATCACATGCAATGGAACTCCAGCACATGGCTCATTAATGCCGTCAGGTACAGCAGGCGAAAAGGTAAATAAAAATAAAAAACCGGCCAAGTGTGAGTTACCTCGTACACGGATGGTTCCCTAGTATAAATATAATAGCAATAACCCATCATGGCGCAGTCACCTATCCAAGTACAGCACCCGATTAGTTGTTATAGACCTCCCCCTTAATTATTATAAAATAGCAAGATAAAAAGTATTCCAGGCTTAGGACTAAAACTTCAACCATTTAGGGCTGAAATGTTGCATAGTTTTGGTGTTAAGAAGTAACAAACATCCAGGCAGGATGGATGGATGTTTATTATTAATTTACTATACTAGTAGGTTTTTTCTGAATATACATGAAAGTAAGTTAAAGGGGCGATGTGTAAAATGTTCATAGTTCTCCTTGCTTATTTTAGTTGCATGTCATCGTCGACAAGTTTATGACCTTCCGAGCTCAACAACTGAAGAAGTTGCAGTCAGGTGCTCTCTTAGGAGACGTATTCTCTATCAACTTGACTCAAACTGAGGTAAGAAATCATCTAATTGTCCAAAATGACAATTGATTCGTAGTTTATTAACGTCCAAATACTCAAACGCATCTCAGATTTAAGCACGTCTCAAGAAGCCATTTTTTGACAGTTTTTAATGAAAATCTGTCAGAAATTGTCACTTGAGACGGGCTTAAATCTGAGTTGCGTTTGAGCATTCGGGGGTATGCTTATACATATGATGACGATGAATGCAATGAAATGAAACATTTGACGACCTCTGCGGCGCGGTAGGCGAAGGTCCGCCTGCGACGCAGCAGGTTGCGGGTTTGATTCCCGCCTCGGGACAGTTGTGTGTATGATCTGCAAATATTTGTCCCAGGTGTTCTGGTTATCTATGTATAATAATAAAATAGATATCTATGTAATGTATTGTATTAAATATATCAATCATCTAGTATCCAGCATTATTTATTTGAATGTGAATTGTGGTTCCTTCCTTGCAGGGTGGAGTCCTTGTGAACGTGGTTCCAGCGAGTCTGTCAGTCAGTTTTGACATTCGGATCCCTCCAGACGTTGACCATGACGAGTTTGAAAGAACGGTAATTAACTTATCGCTCGGGGTGTAAGGGGGGCTCCAACCTCTCGTCTCCCAAGCCAACCTAACCTGCACGTGGTACCCTGCAAGATAGCAAACTAGGCTCTGGTGAAAATATCCAACGATCTTAATTTGATACCTCAGATAATTTTACAATTTTCCATTACTTGACACTGGCAGAAAACTGTCCATTAACAAAGAATCATCATAATTAGTTACTTTATTTATCGCTCTATCATACTATAAAGTATTGTAGGAACTAACTTAAACGCAAGATGCTTTTCACAATCACCCTCAGCGGTAAGACACTACTGAAACTGGGTATTGTGAAACAAAGGTACTCTTAGGTTTTTGTTAATACAGTGCGTAAGTACTCGCAGTTGGGGTAATCTCTAAGAAAAGACGCTAGAGTCCATAGGAAGTCGCAAAGATTTATTTTATTTTTACGTTGTCGGTTACTTGATTTCGTAGCGCAGTTGGTTTGCGCCCGTACGAAGGTCGAGGTTCAAATCCTGGTGAAATCATTTTTGTTTAGGATATTATTACATTTCTTTGAGGTACTTTCTCGCCATGTACGTTAAAATATCTCGATTCAGACGATTCTAAGCGTATAAAATACCTTGCAGAAATCTAACTACTCAGAACCATTTTTATTTTTATTTTGTTATGACTACGAATAATACTTCATATACTAAATATTACTTTTATAGATCGAAAGCTGGTGCAAAGAAGCTGGCGAGGGAGTAAGCTTCGAGTATGTCGTCAAAAACCCCGAAATCAAAAGCACTAAAATCGATGGAAGTCTTCCGTTTTGGAATGTTCTAGAGCAGACCGTCAAAAATTTGTAAGTGCCTGTAACTGGCATTAAGTATAATTCAAAACCATGATCTTGATCAAGTATACTTGATCAAGATCATGATCAAGATGATTGTTAGTAAAAATGAAGTAATCACGCGCTAAGTTATAACGCGTGATTACTTCATTTTTACTAACAATCATTAAGACACTTTTAGTGGCTACATTGGTACGTACATATTGAATTGAAACTCGTGCAGCTTGCTCTCAAAGGTCGGGCCGAAAATCAGTTCTTTTGCTTCCCTAGCAAAATATTGCTTAGCTGAGGCCTGTTTCACATACGTTGTTGCACACACCTTACCCATATTTTAATTTGGTCATTGTTTGTTTTTCTTTTTTTGAATCAACTGTGTTTAACGTTCTTTGCTTTCTTGTATACTGTATAATTGTTGTATTTTATATGTGTGTGTCTGAAGATGTTCATAAAGAATGAATCTATCTATCTATCAGGACGACCTCTGTGGCGCGGTGGGCGGAGGTCCGCCTGCGACGCAGGAGGTTGCGGGTTCGATTCCCGCCTCGGAACAATTGTTTGTACGATATGCAGATTATATATGTTCCGGGTGTTCTGGTCGTTATCTATGTATAATAAAAATATCTATCAATGTAATCTATTAAGTATATCAGTCATCTAGTAACCATAACACCAGCTCTGCTTATCTTGGGGCTAGTTGATGCTGTGTGGATTGTCCAGCATTATTTATTTATCCGTCTCTCTATAGCTGAAAACCACCCAGGGGAAGTAATTTGGATACGTTGATAAAATAACCTTTTATTTCAGAGATATGAAGGTAACGTCAGTGATATGTCCGGGGGCAACAGATGCTAGGTTTCTGAGACGTCAAGGGGTTCCTGCGATCGGCTTCACACCCTTCGACAGAAGCCCGACCCTACTCCACGCTCATGATGAAAGGTTACATATAGACACTTACAAGAAGGGAATCAATGTCATGGAAGCAGTTGTAAAAGCTGTTGCCAATGTATAGATCATGTAACTGGTAATGGTCCAAGGAATTAACGAATAACATAATTACAAAACGAACATTGAAACGTGTTACATAGAAACTATGCACCTACTCTGCAACCCAGGAATGCAGCATGCCACTGCATTTGTTGTCCATCCAGTATAATTGTCATTCTCCGAGTACTTTCTTTGCCGACTCAGCGATGACGTCTTTCCCTCAGCGTGCCTGCCTTCGATCACGGTCACGACATTCTACACCTGGTACTTGCATCGACCAAGCGTAGCTTCATTACTTTATTTTAGAATAATTATCTTACGATCTTTGTAAAAGTTTTAATAAATAGTTTAAAAGTTTTGGTTTTTTTTAAAACCGTCGCCGGTGGCTTTCGTAATTGGCGCAGACGGTAGGATACGTCGAAGCAGTGCGTATTCGTCCAGGAAATTCCCAAAATCGGTTCCAGACGAACAGACCCCTGTTTGAGCTTTCAAGTCTTCATCGGCGTATCTTGAATCGGCGGCGCACTTGACAATCAGTGTAAGAAGATACCAAAATATGTGAGTACTTTGAAACTTTCTTTGAAGTGTTGCCTCCTTTCACACCATTTTCCACCCAAGAAGCACGGAGGAGAAATCTGCCTCCTCTAGGCAAAATCGTAGGGAAAGCGAAGTAATTTTATAATTTTAGAAATTTAAACAGTAGTAATAATTATATGGAAGATAGTGATAGTAGTGTTAATTTTTCTGATAATAACGTTAGTGTAGTAGTTAACGAAACCGACGAAATGGCGAACGAACCAGACAACATTTATAAGGCCCTCCGCATGGTCCCGGAATTCGACGGGAACCCGAACATCCTCACCAGATTCATAAGAATCTGTGACCAACTGGTTACGCAATTTATCTGTAATGATCCGGGGCACGAGTTAGCAAACTTATGCCTAATGAATGGTATTCTGAATAAGATAACAGGCCCAGCATCCCGGACCATCAATGCCAATGGCATTCCTGACAATTGGTTAGGCATCAGTAATGCCCTAATTAATAATTTCGCAGACCAGAGGAATGAGAGCGCCCTCTATAATGACTTGTCATTATTGACGCAGGGAAATGACTCTCCACAGGAATTTTACGACAAATGCCAAACCCTTACAATAATGACGTATGTCACACTGCTTGAGATTGTGCCTACTACCGTGGAGGCGAAACGTGATTTGTACCGTAAACTTACTATGCAGTCTTACGTACGAGGTTTGAAAGAACCTCTCGGGTCCCGTATACGGTGTATGAGACCCCCTACTATAGAAAAGGCTTTGGAATTTGTACAGGAGGAATTGAATGTAATGTACTTACAACATAGAAATGAGCTCAGCCGGAATCCAGCGACGCAGACATCATCTAAGGGTACCTAGCACCTAATAATTTCAGCGTACCAAAAGGGTTTAATTTTGGTGTTCAAAGGCCTATGCCCATGCAGCCGCAACCGCAGATGCACCCGCAGCCGCAACAGCAGCATTGGCGTCCAGCCTTTCAGTTTCATCCCCCACAGCGCATGCCATTACAGCCCTCGCGTACGCAGCAGATGTTCCGAGCACCCCCTCCAAACTATAACGCACAGAATAGTGGCTTCAGGTTTGCCCCTAGGAATGCACCCCCTCAACATCAAGGACCGAAGCGTATGAGCGGTGTTAGTCACTTCGTGGCGAAAGCTCTTCCCCCTACTATCCAGGGACATGATTGGCGTAAGTTTGGTAATCCTCCCCCGACTAATTACTTTAAGTCTAGAGAAATGAACTACAATGAGGTAGGTGACCCTGACTATTACTACCCTGAGTACTACTACCCTGACAGTGACTATCCAGAGACTGACTATGGTAACTTCTACGGCTACCAGAGCGTTCCGGAATATTACTGCGACCAACAGGACGACCCTCAGACTACCGACAACACGAGCTCAATGGCTCTTGAGCCCGCGCAACTGCCTTCCGAACAGAAGGATCAGGATTTTCCTTCGGGTCGTTCCAACAGAGAACTAAAATAGAATTAAATTTGCAGTCAAAAAAAGAGTTACGGTTCATTCAAATATCGAACCCGCCTCTTAAATTGCTGATTGACACCGGTGCCAATCAATCTTTCATTAGTCCTGAAGCAACATGTAATTTCTTTTCACGTTTTCCAAAGGATTTTGATCCTTTCGAGGTCACGAATTCACGACTACTCGATCACTATACCGCACTTTGCAGAATTCGGCGATCAATCCAATATAAAATGAAAATGAAAAGTTTTTTATTTATTTAAGCTTACAAATAAGCACTTAGACAGGTCATATTTTATAGTTCAGTTCAATTTTTTGTCCACCAGTGGAAGAAGTGAGAAGAAACCACTAGTATGTTCATAACTTATGTGTCTAGTACATTGCTTATCTGTAAGTTGGTAGATTTTGAGTTGGAGCAAAACTCGTTCCAAGCTTTTTTATCTTCTAAATAATCTGATATTTTGTAATAAGCTTTTTTACAAAGAATGTGTTTAAAATTTTTTTTAATTTATTTATTGATAATTTTTGCAACTCACTTGGAGTTTTGTTGTAGAAGCGTATACATTTCCCTTTAAAAGATACATTTATCTTGTGTAGCCTAGTTGTGGGCACAGCGAGTTTATTCTTATTTCTAGTATTTACATTATGTATATCACTTTTTTTAGTGAACCGATTGATATTTTTATGAGTGTACAACAAGTTTTCATAAATATATTGACACGGTACTGTCATTATGTTTATTTCTTAGAATTTTTCACGCAGGGATTCTCTGGGACCCATATTATAGATCGCACGAACAGCCCTTTTCTGCAACACAAATACGGTGTTTATATCTGCAGCGTTCCCCCACAGTAGTATGCCATAAGACATAATACTATGGAAGTAGCTGAAATAGACTAGTCTAGAAGTATCAACGTCTGTAAGGTGACGGATTTTTTTAACTGCATATGC
The DNA here is from genome assembly GCA_943735965.1 of Eupithecia abbreviata. Lineage (NCBI taxonomy): Eukaryota > Metazoa > Arthropoda > Insecta > Lepidoptera > Geometridae > Eupithecia > Eupithecia abbreviata. The sequence goes on along the minus strand of OX030979.1, from coordinate 7,627,284 downwards.
TGCAGAACTAAGTCTCTTCGATAGTTTATCTATGTGTGGGCCCCATTGAAGTTTACTATCTAAGGTTATTCCCAAAAATACGGTATTATTTACAATTTCTAGCGTTTCTCCTTTTACGTTTATATCGGCCTTAACTTGTTTTACATTAGGTAGAATAAATCTTAAACATTTTGTTTTGGTTTCATTAAGCAAAAGAATATTAATACTAAACCAATGGACTACCTTTGAGATTGCAGTATTTACATCGTCGAAATTTGTGTTTTGTTGTTTCATTTTAAAAATTAATGAAGTATCATCAGCAAACAATACAATCTCATGATCATTCTTTACAAGATGAGGCAGGTCATTAATATAAACTAAAAATAGGAAAGGACCCAAGATAGAACCCTGCGGTACACCCATTGTAACAACAGACCCTTTAGATCGTTTCCCATTAATGTCAACTCTTTGTATCCTATCACTCAAGTAAGATGTAAGAAGATCCAAAGAGATGTCCCTAATTCCATAATGATGTAGTTTCCTGATTAATGTACTAATAACCGAGTTAGCTAGAATACCATTGTCTCGTTATCAGTGTAGGAGAGTAAATCGTGAGGAAATGATTCCTGCCAATTCAGCTAGACTGGTTAACATCCCGATTGAACATCCTGACGCTAACATATTTGTGACTGAACAACTAATGTGTAACTGCCTTATACATGAATGTATTACTACCGTGACTGACAAGACAGGAATAGTTGAGGTAGAGAACATGACTAACGAAGACATCGTTATTTCGTTTAAGGACTCGGCAACGCGAGTAGAAGTTTGTAACATAGAGCAGACTGAGATCGAAGGCAGGCACGCTGAGGGAAAGACGTCATCGCTGAGTCGGCAAAGTCAGTACTCGGAGAATGACAATTATACTGGATGGACAACAAATGCAATGGCATGCTGCATTCCTGGGTTGCAGATTAGGTGCATAGTTTCTATGTAACATGCGGTATTCAAAAAATAAATAAAAATACAATTGTTTTTGTTTTACATATAATATAATTTAATTTTTTTACATAATACCTTATACCTACAAGATCATTTTACATGGTATTTTATTTCAAAACTTACAGAGAGAATTATCATAGTGCAAGGTGTCCGGCATAGTAAAAGGCTTGCTAAACCGATTTATCATCATCATCATCAGCCTATAGCAGTCCACTGCTGGACATAGGCCTACCCCAATGAGCGCCATAGCGCCCTGTCTTCAGCTTGCCGCATCCAGCATCTACCTGCAGTCTTTCGCAGGTCGTCATCCCACCTGGTCAGAGGGCGTTTGCCGAGTCAGACCAACAACACGTTTGCCCCAGCAGCGGCCGTCAGTTCTTCTCGAGACCGATTTATGCTTGTGCATAATTTGTAGGTATATGGCATAAGTCCCATCGGCTTGGTAAGAGAAAAGCTATATGCATAATATTGTTATTATGCTCATCAGTAATTTCTACACAATATACATAAAGAATCTGACTTAGTAAAAATTCATCATAACAATATAAACTTAATTCTAATACAAGTTGTAAGATTAAAACATGCATAACTAGTGACGACGCCTTAGGAAATAAATTTTAACGTTTTTTATAGAGCAGTTTCGTTGGTTGATTACGAAACTTATAAATTATTTATAGTTCTTCCTTGCCATTTAAATCTAGTTTTATTGACAGCGTTCAACTTTTGTCTTCCCATTTTATTTGCTTAAAATCAGATTCATATTCTTTCAATATATTGTCTTTATCTACAACTATATCAGTTATTTTATTAATCGAACCCTCTCGGCCACTATTTACAGATCTTTTATCTTTTGCATCGTCTTCGTCTTTTTTCCTGTCAAATATTTCATCTTTCGAACCACCTTGGTTTTTATCCCTATCAAATGTTTTATCTGTTAAACTGCCTTGTTCTGTGTCTTGGTCCGTTACTTTATAACTACGAGTTCCGACAGATTCTTTTTCTTTTGCACCTTCGTCTTTATTCATATCAGGTATTTTAACTTCCGAACTGCTTTGGTCTGTATCCCTGTCAGATATTTCTTCTTTCGAACCGTCTTGGTATTTATGCCTATAAGATACTATATCATTCGAACTCTCTTGGAGCTTATCCCTATCAAATGTTTTATTTGTCAAACTGCCTTGTCCTGTATCTGTGTCAGATTCTGTATTAATCGAAACCTCTTTATCTTTTTCAGATATTCCATATTTCAAATCACTTTTTTCTTTGTCCTCAAATAATTTGTCTTCCAAACCGCCTAAGTCTTTCTGCCTATCAGATGATTTATCGTCCAAGCTGCTTTGGTCTGCATCCTGAAAATATATTTTTGTACTTCCTTGCACATTCCTATCGTTATCATTCAAACCGCCTATATATTTATCCTTATCAGATATTTTATTTTTGAAACCACCCATCTCTTTATCCGTATTAAATATTTTATCTTGGGAACCTCCTCCGTCTTTATTCTGTTCATTTTTTTTATTTTTGGAACTTTCTTCATTTACAATATTTAAGCTGTTTTTTGGTTTATGTTCCGCAGTTTTCTTCGTTTTTAAATTAATTGATGATGTTCCACGTGTTGTCATTCCTTCATGTTGTACTTGTGATGATGAAGCTCTCATCATGGAAAGAAACTGGTCAGATCTTATTATACGCGATGGAACTAAAGTTGGCCGTTTATTTCCGAAGTATTCTTCTATTTCCTGAAGAGTTACTTCACTCGTCTCAGGCAGAATGTAGAATAAAATAATTGATCCTAAAAAAAATTACGTTACTATAATGACGTAAGTATTATAATGTAATATTCCCACTATTAACACATTTATCTTCGTAACTTACCGCTCAAAGATATCCCGCCAAATATTGCCATCAGGCTAGCCAACCCAATTGCTTCACGTATTTGTGGAAAGCCTGTGTTCATGCCGAATATAATTAAATTCATAAGAGCTATATTGATACCACCCAAGACTCCTCGAAGCTGCAAGTCAGAAAAATAAGAGTAATCAAGTGGTAGCCATCTAAGCACAAAATTAATTCACACGTAAAATTCATCAAATATGTCCAACCTGCAATGGCAATATCTCATACATCATTATTAACGGCAATGTGTAGTATCCAAGGACGGCGAACGATATATAGGCCATGTAGAAGTAAAATGGGGTTATGTGCCTCCCGACTTGCGTGTGCAGGTATATAGAGATACCTATGGCTGAAAAGCCGACGCCAGCAGCTGAAAACCAGAATAACGTAGCTAAAAACTCACAACTACGCTAATTCTTACAGTATAAAATAAACATGAGAGAAAAAAACATATACAAACCTGAAATTATAGCAATTACCCTTCTTTTAGCTCTATACAGAATTGCCAACGTCATAATGCCAACTACGATTCTTGTGAGGCAGATAATTAAGTTGCCTGTATTGGAGTCGATTGCGGTATTGGACAACTGCAAGATATTATTATTTTTAATCTATTCATTATTATTATATACAAATTAATTATTTTACCCAAGACGTTATTGATAATTTAATGAGAATTAAGAACATGGCACTTTATAAACGTTATCAACAAAATAATCTGAAACTATTATCAACGTTAGGAGGGTGTTTGTATTTGTTTTACACCTTCTGATAAATTAACTCTTAGACTAATTAATTCTTAGAAAAATTTTTATGGGACCACCTCAAAATCAACCATTAGACAACAACGAATGAATCTTATAGAACTATGAAGAATTGGCGAAGACTTTACCAAAACTGTTGTAGGTAGTCGTGACAATTCTAAAGGTTTATGTTGTTTTTAAGCTTTACGTGATAAATACCTACTAATAGCTCGAAAAAAACATTTTAATGGAAACTCGGAATCATTATATATGGGTACAGAAGCGAAATATTTTTTTATACCTATCCATAGGAAGCAGTAGATCCGACTGGCACAAGACCGCCAGGGGTAGCGAGATAAGGAAGAGGCCTATACTCAGCAGCGGGTGTTACCGGCTGATTAGATAGATAGATAGATCCATAATTGACGAAGAAATCGACGAACATACATTAAAAAAAATCAACCAAACATAAATCCTCGTCTTTTTTTTAAATTTTGAAGTACAACAACACTACATGGTGGTTATCGGTCTATGAAATGGAAATTGAACTCACCTCTAACATCTCCCCGGACCACATTAACACTACAATGCAACCTGAGCATAGCATCAACAGAATATATGCCAATGATATTACAAACGGCTTGCAGACTGCAGGTTTGAACATTGTTATGATCTTCTCTCCAAATGACAAACTGAAATATAACGTAGGTAATATAGATAAAAATCATTTATTTGCATAAACATATTGTGTTATTAAGATGTTACATACCGGTAGGTAGATATCAAATATGTTTTACCGATTACGGTGTACAAATTGAAAGATATGGCATGCAATGTCTCTGTTGTTATAATAATAATTGTATTTATAGAAAAATTAATAGAAGAAATGAAAGAAATAGAATTACAAACATATAAATAGATTGTTTTTCCGCCGTAGTCACATTTCCAAATATTCAATATTTTGAATATTTGGAAATGTGCCACATATACTAGGTAAGCCTTAGTACCTATTATATTTTGTAGGATTTTTATAATAATAATTATAAAAATTCTTTAACCTTGGATAACTGAAGTTTTACACATTTAGCAGTCATTTATTTAGAACATTCAAATTATTAGAGCCTCGAAGCCATTCAAAATAATTAAAGCCTTGAAACGATCATGGTTATTAAAACAAAAGTCACTTATAACGGGATATTTACCATGATTTGATTTGACTTCTGACTTTTGTGTTAATAACCATGACAGTTTCAAAAGCTTTATCATGCACCGGTACGGGCATGCACCGGTACGGGCCGGAACTTGGAAGAAAATTTAAAATTATCACAAAGGGAAAAGTTTATTTATAACCTACGAATGTCGTTTTCATCCCGGTAGTCAAGCAGTATTTCCATTTCATTTTCCACATTGAAGCTTTTAGATCTGAATCTTTTTAAGTTTTCTATAGCTTTTTCCGGTGAACTCAGCAGAACGAAATGAGGTGTCTCAGGAAGGTAGCAGTTGAAAATCATTAATATGATAGAATAAACGCCGCAAATGTAACTTATGGTTTGCCATTCTATAAAAACCACAAGGGTAGCCTAAAATATTAGGACCAGTTAAGAGACTTGTAATAAAAAGGAAGTAGTTAAATACGTAAGTAATAAATAAGGTCATGAAATAAAATAATGCAACATGAAAAATTTTGAGAAATAACAAGTTTTTCTTGTGTCGAATAACAAACTCAAAGGAACTAACCACTGTCACAAAACCAACTGAAAGAAAGAAGAAAGGCATAGCCCCAATGACTCCTCGCATATTAGGAAGAGTTATTTCAGTAATGTAAGCTCGGGGTGCCGTGAGCATCATCCCCAGGCCGACGCTGATGGTTACACAACCTAAAATAAGATAACATTACAAACATTAAAAAAAAACAATAAATAAATAAATTACGCTTGTTCCTTTCACTTAAGAACCGTTCGTTCATATTGTTTTTTTATTTCACATGAATTTACTTAGGACTGCAACTATTTTGGAACCATGAAGTATATCTAAGTAAAAATTTATATAATGATTTTAGTCAATTTATATTGCGTGGAATAAAGCAAAAGCGAACTTTTCGGGAGCGGTTCCTACGTGAAACGAACTACAGGAATGTATCGACAAGCCAAGAATGGGACCAACGCTTACCAATAATTAAAGTGTTTAAAGTTTTAGCTAATCCAATAAAGAACCATCCTAAGGAAACTGGAATACCGCATAACACGATTACTGGTTGCCGTCCGTACATATCCATGAATATCCCCCCTAATAGGCTACCCATGGGGACGCACAGGGTGAGAAAACTAGCTGAAATCAGAATAACGAACTGAAAATATCTTGGAAAATTTGCAATGCATCAAGCTAAGCTGTTGCAGGACATAAGGCTTTTCCGTTACATTTTAAATTATCAATCACCAAGTAAATTATAGACTATAAAAAAGCGACAATCTTTTCCTTTTTGTTCGCAAAAAGTGTGGGCAATGGCCCATATTAAAGCCCAGAAGAGAGAGAAAGAGTATTTTGATAACTCATTTATAAATCTATTTACATGTTTGGTTGCATCGAAGTATAACAAGTATCAGATAACCACTTAGAAACACTCGGAAAAGCAAAAACTCTTATGGCAGAAAAAAACCTTTGGTTTGTAATAATTCCTACCAATCCAAGCTTCTTGACCCATTGTAATTTTAATACTTGAATCCTCTTCCTGCATTTTCGGCAGTGCAATAGCTGTGAATCCAATTGCAAGACCCGTGATCAATGTAGTCATGTTTATCCACACCCCATAGCCCAATTGGATCATGGACGTCTTCGAGAAAAAATTGGGATCAGGGGGAGGGATTTTCGAGAACGAAAAACTACGACTTGAACTATTGGTCATCCATGAAGTGGGGGACGGACGATTGCTATTTTTATCTGGACTTAATATAAGGATAGAGGAAAGGTGGCGTTTATGATGATTTGTAGAAGTCATGGTTCGATAAGCGAGCGATTAACGATTTTTTACATGTCCCATATTTTCTTCAGGAAATCACAACGTTAGTAATGGAACATAGGAAATTATTTTCAATTATACACTGGGGGCTGGAGCCTTTGTATACTTATTTGATAAAATAGTCAAATAATGGGGCAAGTAGAAATTGACAAAAATACTACGAAGATCAAGTTTCTATAGGTTCTCGTAGGTCTAGGACTATTGGCTCTTTACTAAAATATATACAATGATCGGTAGTATTTGTAGTGTAAGTTTATAAAATTCAATTGTATGGGAAAATAGAATAATGTTACTTCTTGACTTGACTTCTTTTATTTGGCAATAAAATATAACTTCTATTTATACTTCTGCTTAAGTCCAGTTGAAGTCAATTGTCATACATAATTATTATATTCTCTATGCGTATTCGTCCATATGCCAAAATACGACGATATGATTCGTCCGTTTCGTGTTGGCACGTGATTGTGATTTTTTTTTATAAAATAGTGTTTGACCCACTTTTCATCAATGTCAATGTCATCTTGTAATCCTTTCCAGCTTTATAAAATGAGGTATAAAATAATGAAGATTGTTTGATATTTTCACCAGAGCCTAGTCCGTTACAAAGACAATACAATAACTACGTTAATTAACAGGGTGTAACCACGTGCAGGTTAGGTCGTCATTACTAACACTGGTAGAAAAGTGTCCAACCAGACACAGTTGCCATTAACAAATAATCATCATTACAAAATGACTCCAACATACAAAAGTTTATCTGCATAGATATGTAGAATAAAAAGATTTTTTTTATATTAATGTGAATTAAAACATACATTATGTAATATTAGATAGATGAGAATAAAATTAAATCAGGGTAACATATTTAAGCTGTATTAAAGCACATTAGGGGGACGAGCTAAGAGACGTAGCAGGGAAAACGTGGATACGGTTGGCGAGAGATAAAGTAGAAGGGGTTGGAGGAGGCCTTTGCCAAAAGAGGGCAAACAGATAATATAGATGTACCTAGTTTAAGCAATAGTAGTTAAGTAAAACCATATACTGTAAATATTTTCTGAATAAAAGGTTTTAAAATGAAAAATGAAAATGAAAGCACATTAAAGCATATTTAAGCACTTTATTTTCTTAACATTTTTGGCAAGCTGCTGAAGAATCGGATCAATACAATTATAAACAATAGTTTACACTGGTTTTTAGGGCGAAAATTGTTGAATCGTTTAATCAACTATTTCCCTATGATATACAGCGTGTAGTAAGAACTATACTAAACCCAGTACCTAATGTAGGTAATGATTGCAAATAGCAGGAACTTCTCGTTAAACTTTAAAACAATGAAAATTACGATTCAAAAATATAAACAAATTAGAACAATTTACAATAGAACAAATATTGCAGACTGTTGAAAATAATCTAAAGGTAACTCAACTGATCCATATCCTACCTATCGGAATCGTCTTATTATTAAAAACTCTTTATTATTAAAAAGGGAATTTTAAGTCGGTTTCTACTTTTTTCAAAACAATTAATACATTTTTAATCTCGATTTACTTTCAACACCTTTTTTTGATAAGAATGATGTACTTTCAGCGATGAGTCTACGTGAAGTAGTTAGAACCGATCGTCTCTTATTAAAATATTCTTCTATTTCTTGAAGTGTCAGATTACTCGTCTCCGGGATGATGAAGTAAAGAATAACGGCCGCTTAAAAGAAAAAGATGATTAAATATTACATCACAATTTATAACTAAGTACTTGATCAAATATATGCAGACGAATTGAGAACTCCGTTTTGGCTGATGATGATGATAAAGCTTGCTTCATAGTAAGATTCATCATCATCATCAGCCAAGAGTCAAATGTCAAAAATCATTTATTCTTTAGGCTTACAAAATAAGCACATATACAAGTCATATTTTATACATTAAATTATTATCAAATAAAATTATTTTACTGTTCACTTCAATTTTTTGTGTAGTAACAGAAGTGAAAAAGAAACCACTAGTATGTTCATCTCTTATATGTCTTATACATGGTTATTTGCCTATTTAAGTCTAAATATAATATGATTCGATACAATGTCAATATTTAAGTAAAGCTATGCACAACAACAAATAGAAAAGTATATAGTAGTCCACAGCTGGACATTGGCCTCCCCTAATAAGCGCCATAGCGCCCTGTCTTCGGCTCGTCGCATCCAGCATCTGCATGCAGTACGTCATCCCACCTGGCCGGAGGGCGTATTACACTACGTGTATCAAGCTTACCAAGTAATGAAAAGCCGCCGAATATTCCCATAACGTTGGCCAATCCAATTGCTTCACGCATGTATGGATAAGTTTTATTCAGGCCAAATATCATAAAATTCATTGAAGTTATATTCACACCAGACAAGAATCCTCGATGCTGCAATTAACAAAGTAACTATAGCAGGTATTAATATGTTTTTAAATATAAATCTGTTATGTAGATGTAGGTATATTATGTTGTTTTTATAATTTTCTGTAATATCTTCACGCGGCGCACATATAAAATCCTCGAGGATCAAACTACGGGACCATCTCAAAATCAACCATTAGACAACAACTAAAGAATTGTAAAAATATATTTAGAATTGGCGAAGATTCTTCGTGATTTTTCAGAAGTATTATATTATTTTTAAGCTTGAATTTGAAAAAATATTCCCGAGGAATATTTTTCCATTGACCATCTCGAGATAATTCGTTATACAAAAGAAAACATTAAATATCGGACCATAATTGAGGGAAAAATCGATCATACATAAATAAAACACCTATGTACAAATGTTTTGCGGCTTCGCTTGCCAATGATTTTTTGTATAATCCCGAACTTGACCCACTTATACAAAAAATGTTGATGTTTTCCCTAACGTTTTGTGGTTGTCGAATTGCCGATAGGGTCACACTAAAGCCGTAGCCGTGGCCTTAGCGGCGGCCAGTGCAATTTGCTAGCCTAAATACAACTAGACACGTCAACTTTCTGAGAGATCCCTTAGGCGTAGGTGTCAATTCAGTATACCATACCAACCTGCAAGGGCAGTATCTCACTCATCATCATAAATGGCAGCGTATAGAATCCCAGACTAGCGAACGAAATGTAGGCAATGTAGAATAATAACGGAGCAATGTGATATCCGACTTGCGTGTTGACGTATACACAGATGCACAAGGAAGACACTCCTACACCAATAGCTGAAAACAACGAGGATAATATTAGTTATGTCCTTGAGAAAGGGCTCGTTTGGGAAAACACGAGGTAAACAAGTTTTTTTTACTGCCAAGTATTATGATTGCTGGTAAATAATGCTTCAGTTATTCATGCCATTTATATACCATTCGGCGCATTCATACGGCCTCTACATGTGCAATTGTGCATAGCCTGCCCGCCGTGCTGGGCTTAGATTAAAAGTAGTGTTATCAAAAGCCACTAAAAGATTTTTTTGTGTGATTTTTTATAATAAACAATAAACAATCAATACTATACCTGAAAGAAGAGCCAGCACTCTTCTTTTAGCCTTATACATAATGGCAGATGTGAATATTCCAACAATAAATCGAGTTACGCATATAATTATATATCCATCGAGCGGTCTTGTTGATGTTTTTGACAGCTACAAATAGGCAAATATTGATTTAGTATGTTTGTCATTATTATACTATAGTGTACCCAACCCATAAAGATGACATTAGCAACTAGGGCATTTTGTAATACAATACAAATCTAGTTAATAGGTAGGTACCTACTTCATGGGTAGGTATTACCTTCCCAAATATATTAACCTCCGATTCAAAAAAGAGGTTACAAATTCAGCTTGTTTTATTTTTTGTCATACTTCATACTAATAAAATAAAACACAATAATTTTACTTAAATTAAATGATGAGGCTATGACTCGTTAACACGTCGATTGCTGAAATCACACCGTATGTGTTTTCTACAAGTGACTAATATGCGTAAATCCACACTAGCGCAGCGGCTGAGAAAATACAGATCTGTGTGACTCAGCACAGCCGTAATATGTTTTTCGAACGAAACGCATGTGCGGCGCAACACAACCGCTGTGTAGAGCGGCAGCACGAATGGCTTAGGTTAAAAAAAAGATCACAGTCGAAAAAAGATCGCAGTTGAAGTGTAACAGGATATAGGCAGGCATAATTTTGCAGTACTTCTAGAAGGGCAATATAGCCAAACTATAAGTATTAGGTATGCTTAAATATAAGGTTCTTAAATCTATCACTTTAGATAAGGTGATTCTACGAGGATGTCGATTCTAAAAAGTCTTTGATACTTTACCTAATCCGTGCTAAGTAACCTATAAAAATCTTTGCAACCGTTTAGATAAATTCGTGATATCCATATCTATCGATCAGAGTTTTAAAAAAATATCAGGGTTGTTGATTTTTTGAACTTACTTCCAACATCTCAACATTCCACATAATAACCACGTTGATTCCTGCAAACTGCGCCAGGGTGATGAATGCTAACGATATCAAGAAGGGCTTGTACACCGATGAGTTGCCCATGGCTACAATCTTCTCTCGCAGTGTTAAGCTGAGATAATAAAATAATATGTACATATAATATACCTATGACTTTGAAATAGCTTCCTACTTAGGGGCCGTCCATTAATCACGTGATGTTTTTTTGGCATTTTTTAACCCCTCCCCCCTTTTGAGCCTCACGTGATTAATGGACAGCCCAGATGTTCGATAACATGTCCCGAAACTCAAGGTACAAGTCCGAGATGGGCTGCAGACTGCAACCGCAGGCGACATTGCGGCTAGCGGCTGCGGTTGACCGCAGTGCTGCATGCGGTCGAAGTTGTTTCTATTTCCAAGCACGGTTCGTGACATCACTGGCGCTGCAGTCTGCGGTCGCTGCGCGCCGCGGATGCCGCCGACTGCTTTGCCGCGCGCTAACAAGTAGTGTCGCTTGCAGCCTACAGCTGTAGTTTGCGGCCTGCGGTCCATCTTGGAATTGCACCTTAAGCCGAAAGCAGAGGATTACTATGAGATCGATCGCGAGGTTCACGATGAAATTCTCTGCCCGGCTTTCTAAAATGCACACAAAAAATTATAAATTATAGTATTTTGCAGTGATTCGGGAATGTTGGAATATGGCTTTGCTGACATTGGATTCAATTTCGTTTTAATTTTAAGTTTTAGATAAAATAAAACGAACCCTAATCTAAGCTCTCAATCTCTCTAATCTCAGTTCTCATCTGAAATATGTATGTATATTAAATTTTTATTACACTACACTTTGTCAGGAGCGGAAATTATAAACAACCGAATACCGAACAGGAATACCAGGTAAGAACAGAAGGAATACATTACAATTAGGTACCTATCCCAACTGATCGGTGTACCAAACCTAATAGTCTAGTCAAGTAGCATTAGGTACCTAATAAAATACCTACCTAGCAAAATGATACCTTTAGTATTCGATTACGGTTTTATTGATAAAGTATGTTCATATTATCACAATTACTAAATAACAAAATGCATAGCTAGGAAGAAAGTGTTTTTAAGTAAATATAAAAAATAGATTAAGAATAATTTACCTATGAATATGATTCTTCTCCCGAAAGTCAAGAAGCGTCTTAATTTCGGTATCCACGTCATAATTTTTTGATCTGAACTTCTGCAACACTTCTCTTGCTTTTTCTGGCGAGCTCATTAGAACATAATGCGGAGTCTCAGGAAGGAAGACGAAGGATATCATTAATAAAATGGAGTAAGCACCAGAAACATAGCATAGCATCTGCCAATCTAGAGCAACTGCAAGGCCAGCCTGTTTAAATAAAAAGTAAGAGGTCTTTGGGGAGATGTCAACCATGTCAACCATCTATGTACGGTATGTATGGTTGAGATAGGAGTCTTTACAAACACATTAAGATCGTTTAAGTTTATACAGCAAAATAGTTTTACACCAGATATACCTACCTAAGTATATTATAATCACATTGCGTATGCCTGTTCGTGACGTCACCTGTACGGGCTCTACAGGAAGACTAGCGCTGGCTAAGTCTTTTACGAAGTTTAGCCAGCATTATGCTGAGTTAGAGCCTTTTTATAACAACTCTATACATGTACCAATTCTATAAGTGTATCTTTTGTAGCATCTTTAGGAGCGATGTTTAACCGATATAACTAACCATAATTAAGAGGCCGAGTGATACAAAAGTGTTAGGCATAGCACCATTGATTCCTCGCATGTTTGGAAGGGATATTTCAGTGAGATAAGCTCGCGGGGCAGTAAACATAAAACCCAGGCCGATGCCAGTGATAATCCTTCCTGAAAAAACAAATCATTTGCAAAAGGGCATAAACATGGAACCACTATTCAGCAGTAACTAATATCCGGCTACATAACATGTGATAGATACAGGATATAGCACAGAAACAGTTTTGAAAAACGTTGTCATCTGTAGTAAGTAGTATAACACTGTGTCGCAGAATGACAACGCCCTCCTCACATCACTACGTTACATAGTTTATAACAAAGTCGCTTCCCGCTGCTGTCTGTCTGTCCCTATGTACGAGTATGCTTAGATCTTTAAAACTACGCATCGGATTAGATTGCTAATTAATGCATAGGATAGAGTGATTCAAGAGGAAGGTTTATAAACCATTTGACACATAGATTTGCACGCGGGCGAATCCGGGGGGCGCATCTAGTTGAATATATTTTAATACTATGTGGATATTGTTTGGAGCTTGCATAGGGATCAAAAAGCTTTATGCCAGTAATGACACCATAGCTCACCAATAATAATAGTGGTTGCGTTTTTAGCAAATCCGATACAGAACCACCCCAAGATCACGGGCACTTCGCTGAGCGCGAACAAATGTTTCCGTCCGTATTTGTCCATCAAAAACCCCGCTAATAAGCTGCCAATTGGAGCACACAGGGTAATCGATCCAGCTGAAAATAAAAAATTTTGTACAAAGAAAAAAGTGGTAAGGTTTTCTACTTATTATGTTAGATACTTATTAGAAATCTTACATATTTATCATCACACACATGCACACATTTAGCCCCCCGTACTCTAGAGTCCAGGGGTATCGTCAGGACATCAAGTCTTATGTAGGGATTATATCTATTTGTCTTTTATTCCATAATTCTACTACTTATAAACACTTTAAAAATCATATAACTTCATTAATAATACGGTAAAATGTCGATGAATAATACATAGGTAGTGTATCTACCCCAATATCTTTCCTAATTTTGTTAAAACTTAACACGTCGATTGCTGAAATAACACTGTATGTGTTTTCTACAAGTTACTAATATGCGTAAATCCACACTAGCGCAGCGGCTGAGAAAATACAGATCTGTGTGACTCAGCACAGCCATAATATGTTTTTCGAACGAAACGCATGTGCGGCGCAACACAACCGCTGTGTAGAGCGGCAGCACGAATGGCTTAGGTTAAAAAAAAGATCGCAGTCGAAATGTCTCTATAACCCAGGAGGTCTAGGGGAGTGTTGCTTATCATATCGCTCCCTATTTATACTTTTACAATGTTCCAAAAGTAAGACCTATAAAATATGTATGGTAGTATTGGTAGTAAAGAAAGTACATATGTACCTACTTTTGAGAGACTAAATAACCTACCGACAAGGTAACATAGAAGGTAGGTACTAGCAGACTGCAATGAGTAGGTATCCGATTATTGTTATTACCACTACCCAAACTATACTTTTGAAATGTACATTGGTTAACTTTTTAGCAGACAAGCGAGGTAAACCAACCCATCCAAGATTCATGACTCAAATTCATCTGGATCGTCGTATCCTTTCGCAGCATTGGAATCGCAGCTGAAGTGAATCCAAACGTAAGGCCTATGCCTATACATGTCTGATTTACCCATATCCCATAGCTGAACTGAATTAACGAGGTTTTGGACCAGAAATTGGGCTCAACTGGCGGGACGATGATATCTATTATCGATAAAGCTTTGGACAGCCGAGCCTTAGATTGTTCCACCGCTGCTGCTGCTTTATCAAAAAATGAAGTTGAACCGGGTTTAGGTGGAGGGGGGGAATCCGGTGAAGACTTCATGTTATCATTATTATATCATAGTAGGTACTTATAAAAGATAATACAATATCTACGTACTGTTATTACTTATATAAAAAGTACTTTGTGGCAAACGCATTACTCTTCCAAAGAGAATACCATAGATAATATAATGGAGAACACAATATCTTTCGATCTTAGATCAAAGAAAATACCAGAATAGGTACCTCTTATTCGATGGAGTATACAACATGAGAGAGAATGGTGGATGGAGGAAATCACCCTATCCTTGGTCGTAGGAGAAAATACATAACCGGGAATTTGGTAAATAACGCAAGGCGGAGGAAGAAACATAACCAAGAATATCTAAATGTGATAATGTCTTGATAATGTTTATTCCGTTTGCAAGTTTTATGATATAATTTCTATTGTTAGCTTCTAATATCACTCGGCAGAACTTTCTTCCTCACATCGGGATATATAAACTTCTTCGTATGCACATTGTTTGCGAACTGAGCTGTGAAGATGGGCTTCACTTTCTTGCCTGCGAGCCTGAAATCATCATACTTAATTAATTCTCATCACGAGCATCATTGGCGTCATAATATTATCAAAGAGTCATCATCATTACCTACTTACTCAGAAAGGCTACCTCGCTGTTTAACACATAACGTAACGTTATCAGCGTTGTAGCGCATTTTGAATTACGCCTTTCACGCGTTATTTACGTTAAAATGCGCCCTAACGTGCTATTCACGCTAACATTAGCGTAATAACGCTGTTAACGTTAAGTTATGTGCTAAATAGCGTGGTAGCCTTGCAGACGTCCAAAGCTGAACGTGCCTCCCCCAAACTAGAGGGGTCTTCACTTCATGTCACCACTATGCTTGGCAGGTGCTGATCGTAGTGAGAGTGTTACAAATACAAAGGAGGAAGCTGCTGCCCTTTCTCTACTAGGTTTCATATGGCTCTTACGATCCACGGGCTGAGTTGAAAGGGTCGATTCTTACGTCGCGGTCGTCACGGCACAATTTACAGTATTGTCATTGATTTATAATAATTAATAATGTATATATTTTCAGATGACATAGATCCTGTTAGTAAGAATATAATCTTAGAATATAAGTTTTAAATTTATGATTATAATTATATTTAATTAATATAGAGATGGAGTGTTTGTATATAACTCCATCCAATTTATCGGCTAATGCTGGTGGGATAAGCATAGCTAAGCATTTAGTGAAGCTAGGTTAGTAGTAAGTATTATGATGACCACCGCATCGATGATCACTTGAATGAGGTTTTTTTTTATGAATTACCCTAGCTCGATCTGAACATCTGTACGAATAAAGTAAATCTTTGTTTGTTCAGCTTCAATTTTCACCTGTTATTGAGTTGTTCCTCGTAGGCAGTTAAAAGCTTCAGCAGAGGACCGCGAGCAATGTCGCTGAATTCAACACCTTTGACCATTCGAGTTTTAGGAACTGAAACACAACATCGAGCGTAAAAAGCACAACAGAAACAAATAAAAGTTCGTTTTAACTAAGTTTGGTTTAACAAAATGTTACTAGACAACAGAATTCGCCTTCCTTGAGCTATCGATCAAGGTATTCGCCGCCGATGTACGAAATAATAAATAAATAATGCTGGACAATCCACACAGCTTCATCTAGACCCAAGCTAAGCAGAGCTTGTGTTACGGTTACTAGATGACTGATATACATAATACAATCCACATAGAAAATATCCAGAACACCCAGAAAAAACATTTGTCCCAAGGCGGGAATCGAAGCCGCAAACTCTTGCGTCGCAGGCGGGCCTTCGCCCGCTGCGCCACAAAAATCGGTACCTGCCTAATTAAATTTGATTGCTTTGAGAAAAGTATCTAATAACCGACATCGAAGCGTTATTTTACTGGTTTTAAGTTTTGCGAGATATATGTGTATACTAATACCTTCGGGAATAACATTCTATGGGAACAAATCGAGATCATTTCCTATACAATAGCGAAAGTTACAAAATCAGTCCATATTATCCGAGAAATCGACGAAGTTAAATAAAAAAACTGAATTATTATTTTGAACACCCTGACTGCTCACATAAATATGAAACAATGAGTAGTAAGATATTTTGAACACCTTGGGTGCTTACAACAATATTATGATTCAAACTGCGTATCTATGTATATCAAAATGCTTTTATGTTTTTCAGATCATATTGACTACTCTAGACGCTCATATCAATTTGACGCTGACTGTAAGTTACGTACCTAGTAGTTAAGATACTTACTGCCTATGTTTGCTTTATTTTTCTTCTGTGTGAATTGCACTTCCTTGCAATCACTAAAATGTAGAACGAATATCATCAAAACACATAAATTAAGCCACATACTCGTAGTTACACACACATTGCGCTCTGCTCAATGAAATTTATCTGAATGTGCGATAGCGAAATGTTTACAAAACTCTCTTAATGTTTGTAAATCTCGTAAACCTTGGGAGTTCCTTGACCAGCCAAATAAAGAAATCTGACGAAAATAAAAGAGGATAGTGTAGGGTGATGCCTAAGGGGATTTTATTAAACTATGGGTCAGTTCAGTCGTCAGCAGTTAGCTCAATTGTTCCAAACCTAACTACTACTTTTATTTTGTATATTATGTTGGTAACTTTTATCTTTTATTTGATAATAATTGAAGTACCTGATAATTTTAATCTATTTTTTACTTAGAGAATTACATTTTTATGTTATTGGAAGTGAAACTAAACTAGCTCACTAAAAGAAAAGTACTGTTAATAATCACACTAATATTCTAAATGCGAAATGTTTGATGTTAAGATGGATGTTTGTAACTTTTTCACGCAAAAGTCCGGACGGATTGGGTTGAAATTGCATACAGGTATTTACTAGACTACTTACTAGGCCTGGAATAAAATATGGCTACTTTTTATCCCACAAATCAGTTCTCATGAGATAGAAATGTGTCTATAAAACGTTTCTATAGAACTAACACGTGCGAAACCGCGGGCAGAAATTAGTAATAATAAATAGGCAAGAGAAAAAGGGAATCTAGAAGCTTTTAGCTCTTATGCATAAGAAAAGGAAAAACCGTTGTTACTCGTACTTTTTATTTTATATAAGATATTATCTTATAATGACACAAGATTCATTTCCTTATTAATATAACTATCACAAATGCTTTAACAATAACAAAATGCATAGCATGCTTAAAATATTTTGGCGATAACTTCACAGTAACATGATCTAATCATTTGCAAAAATAAATAAATTGAAAATAATATACGAAAATTGATTGTTTCGTTTTCTAAATGGCACGCATTATAAATCAGGACTTTGTTACATCTATAAAACTTACAAATTATATACATACTTATGTAATACTTTGAAATATTATATACAATCACATTTTTCTAACATTTCTTTCAGAAATACAACAGTATGTAGATACCTATATATCTCAGGCTCAAAGGCACAAGATTTGTTTGTTACTAAGACTAAAGACAATGCTTACATATTCAGGTTCTAGAACACTAGATATTTTTTGTAAACAGAGGGGTTACAAAACAAAATATGGAAATATCTGGCGGAAAATATTATAGCTGTTGTTGTTGATGTTCCAAAGAGGAGAAAATCGCAGAAATATTACTATTATTGGTTTTAAAACCTTCTTTTCATCATTTCATTCGTCTTTCGTCCGTTTCCGAACTCGACTTTATAATGTTTTCGCTGCGCGTATGCAATTATGCGTTGGTGAAGATTTATTTCTGTTTTCTTGGAAGTTCCTTTTTGTTTTCTCTTAGTGTTATCAGTTTTTGTGAGTGGCTTTAAATATCTTGGATTCTAGAACAGAGTGTATGCAGTAGGTACACTTGTTTCGCGAAGGGATTGTGTTCCAATCACAAATTTGCATATTATGCAGACTTTCTTATAAATAAAGCAGTGGCTCGCTGATAATAAAAACTTTACGAGGATAAAGTACTCAATAAACTCAAAATTCGCAGGCTCAAAATTTTATCTAGTACGACGTAGGTAAGTACTTGGATAAAATCCAAAAGAGGGTGCTTGTTTGGATAAATCCAATTTGCAAGGATAGATTCACCTCAGCAAGCCCTATAATATGAACAAACACATAAAACCGTTGGTTTTTTTCTAATATCCGCTCACGCAGTTTCGTTCACACTGGCCTTCCGTAGTGACTTTGTTCTTCCGCAGAAGTAGTCTTCGATTTCCTGAAGGGTCCTGCCTTTGGTTTCCGGGAGGAAGAAATAGAAGAATAGGATACCTGAAACAATGATGATCAAATTAGGGTATCAATTTATAATATCACTAGCTGCGCCCCGCGGCTTCGGAAATCTAGGTGTCAAATAGTTTAGAAACCTTCCTCTTGAATTACTCTATCTATTGCTCAAAACTACATTAAAATCCGTTGAGTAGTTAAAAAGATCTAAGCGAACAGACACCAGAAGCGACTTCATTTGGAGAGGAGATACTACAACCAATGATCCCTATATGGAATTAGTTATGCAGAAAGCAGCAATATGCCACTTTTTCCAAAAATTTGTTACACATAATAATTTCGGCATTGCGTATTTTTTTAAAAGACAGCCAGGTCGATATCGTAGGTATATATTGGATAAGTATACTCACTGCACAAAGACATGCAGCCATAGAGTCCAAAGACTCCGTAGTCGTTGAGCTGATCCTTGAGGAACGGGAAGGTCTTCACGACGGAGAACACTGAGAGGTGCGCCGCGCAAGTCGTCATACCACCTACTATGCCGCGAACCTGAACATAAGCAGAATAAATGGTTATTCATGTCACCATATACAGCCTGGACTGGACATGTCATAGAGAGCAAGAGAAATTATGAAATAACTGCATGACGAAAAAGGCCAACAACGAAAATCAACGAATTTCATTATGTTGAAGAAGGCTATCAATACAATACAATACAATTATTCTTTATTGCACACCATAAAAACAGATACACTGGACAGGAAAAAGACAAATAAAGAATGTGTTGTACAATGGGCGGCCTTATCGCTTAAAGCGATCTCTCCCAGTCAACCTTTGGATGGACATGAAGAGTTAGAACAAGTATAGACGGTGGCTATCATAATGATATTGGATATTATCATCTAATATCATTATGATTTTCGTCACGCAGTAATTTCTTCGTTTCTTTGTGTTAAAAACATACCAGTTTATACTGGTATGTTTCTAACAAATCAAAATGCCAATACGACTTTTTATGATATTAATGAGTGCCACACCAAGTGTAAGCAGAGCAAGATTTTACCCCAGCAATTTAACCTTTTAAAGTCTTATAACTCTGGAGCTTTTCTGCTACTTGATTGTCAATTTTTAACAATGAAACCATTCATCAGTATGGGGACTACATTGAAAGAAAGAAGAAAAGAAAGAAAATACATTTATTGATTCACAAGTAGGTACAGCTTGCTACTAAATAATAATAATATATAAGTAACAAGAACATAAAGAAATAAATAAAATTAACTACGTATATATACAAGCAACAAGCGACTCCACAAAGCGAACCAATAGGTCCTGTCTCAGCATAATGTTGCTCTACTTCTCCTCAAGAAGTAGATTACCTCCTCAAGAAGTAGAAAAGTACATTGCCCTAGACATAACATAAATACAACGATAAATGTTAGTAGGTACATCCCAGTTTGCGTCAGGGGTTAATTATAGTTTGTCAGAAAATAACAGTCACGTATGAATGGTGGCCTTTAAATTACCTGCGTAGGGTACACCTCCCCAATCATAACCCAAGGCACGATCAGGTAGCCGAGAGTGCAGCATATGACGAAAATATAGATGCTGGCCACGGGGATCCAGGAGTAGGAAGGCTCGATGTTGTTCTCCTTCCAGAACTTCACGAAGTACATGTATACAGCCAGGGTTACCATGGTGGTGCCGCAACCGATTGCTGAAAGGGGGATTTTAATTTATTATTGACAAGTTAAATAATTACTGCAATTATTTGCAAGTTTTAGTAATTTAAATCTGTGGGCTTGGATGAGAAATTATAGTATGCTGCGCCCTTACCGGTACATTTACCTACCTCTAAGCTAATAACACCTAAGCTAAAATTATGTGTATGCAAAAAAGAAATGAATAGTATCTAATCTAAGCAAAGCTGACATAACTTCACCAACAACGAAACCTTCCTTAGAGAAATGCATAAATAATCCTAAACTTAAAAGTAAGTTTGTGGAGATGTGTGCCCGAACAACACCAAACTCAGAACGAATCGGTTTGAATTTGTTTGTAAAGAGATTTATCCGGAAAATCACGTGCGAAAGTGGAATCTAGTTACAAATATATATAATAATATAAAAAAAACATAATAATGCTGGACAATTCACACAGCATTATCTAGCCCCATGGTAAGAGCAGAGCTTGTGTTATGGGTACTAGATAACTGATATACATACATTACATAGATAGATTTATTTTTAATATACATAGAAAACAACCAGAACACCCGGAACAAATATCTGCAGATTGTACACACAATTGTTCCGAGGCGGGAAACGAACCCGCAACCTCCTGCGTCGCAGGCGGACCTTCGCCCACCGCGGCACGTCGGTCGTCAAATATATGAATAATCTTACATGATATAAAAGTAAGCGGTCGCCGTCCACACCTCCTGCATAGTACACAGCCCACTACGGTAAATATGAGCCTTATGATACCCATCGATATCGTCAACCAATACTTGTCACTCACTGCTCCTGACGCCTGAAATAATGCATAGAACCATTAGAAAGTTTATACAGCTTAAGAGAATAATTAAAAATTGATTATGCTAGAGCTTTCGATAAAGTACCTATGGATTTCAATACAAAAGCTCGGCGTTCCCCAAGGATTTATATGGGGTCCCAATGCATATAATTTGATTATTATTTGGTTAATCAGTCAAAACTTTACATCCAAAATTGCATAACTATCTATACCTTTGATAAAGAAGCTTACCTCAAAAACTTCAACAGCATAGAACGTGATAGTGTTAACACCACACCACTGATATACGAAGAAATACACTGCTAGTATTCCAAAAGGCTTTAATGCTGACGGAGATAATAGTGCTTTTACTGTTTCTTTAACTGTTTTCAATCTGTAAGAAAACCAAATGAATGTATTTAAAGATTAAAAACAAAATGAATGTATTTAAAACAAACATGCATAGTTGTATTAACAAAAAAATATAAGTATCTTAAAATTCGTCATGTTAGCGGTAATTCTTCGTAAACGTATTCTGTAAGCAGTTAGTTGGATGGACAATGATTGGCCTGTGTTGGACGGACATACAGAAATATGACGTAGGTTTATTACGGAATCAGAGTAATCAAAATAAGCACGCTCTGCTTGCAATTAACTATTCACTTTTATTCATATTCATTTAAATTGATTTTTGATTGTACGTATGTACATTAATTCTTAGGTCTAGGGTTAGTTATTATGAAAAACTTACGGTTCAACATGATTCTTCTCTTTAAACGCAATCATCCTCTGTATTTCCTCATTGATATCACAAGTAGACCCCCGTAGTTTCACTAACGAGCTCTCCGCGCGATCTCTGGTGTCGTTCTGGAGGAGGTAGTTCGGGGTTTCCGGTAGAATTAGCATCCCCAGGAGGGATATCATTGGGATGATTGAACTAACTCCTGCTAGGATGTTCCATGATGTGACACTGCCAATCACGTACTGAAATTAATAAATATTTATGTATTTTTTTGTCCACATGAAACCATATATGTTTTTTCTATCACGCGGGCTAATAAAACCTATAATTTCATATGTTTTCCTATGATGCGGGCCGGGCCACACGCACGCGGAACGCAGATTGGCTGGAGCAATCATAGGTTTCGGATGATCCGCACGCGGACGATCAGCACGCTGCGGGTGGAAATCCTCATGACAGGAAAAGGGCCCAGTTGAAATAAAAAAAAAGGTTTATGAAATTCGGTGTAGCCGTTATAATGTGTGTTTGTGTGGTGGTGAGTAATTTATTTAGATATTTTGTTGAATTGGCTTCGTCTTAATCATACTAATAAAAATACCAGACCAGGATTTTTTTTGCAATGTTTGTACTCTTCAATATTCCGATTAACAAAGTGAATTGTATAAAAAATAACTTTTTGTAGAACATATAACATTTTATAATTCGTTTCGCCCATTAACTTATAGGTACTGATAAAAGAAACACAATCATACAGAATTATGCGTGACAAATTTACCTGGGTATACTTAGAAAATCGGTAGCCTAGGCTTTGCATAGGTGTGTACTTGACTAAGTTAAGCTGTGTTTCAAATTATAAAAAAAATTGTTTCTCATCAGTTAGTAGGAAAAACAAAGTAGCTTAATGGCACCCTGATATTTTTGACAATTCATAATAAGCCTATTCAACTAGGTATAGGTACACCAAACCAACTAAACTCGATGTAGAATGTTTGTAAACAAACCGCCCATACGTACTTAACCTAAAATTCACTCTGTCCGCGTCTTTTTATACGCAATTTACATTACTATACTATTTGAGATCCTCGTTACAATAGCTTGAAAAAATATATCTGAAACTCAACGCCAAACAAGAGAGAATTGTATCGTGGTTTGTGTACAAACATTCTACATCGAGTTTGGCTAGAAAATAAATTAAGTATAAGTTTAATTTGTATCGTTATTTATGTACCCACATACAATAAAAAACACTATCTTATCTTGCTTCAAAACAAAGCTTCAAAACAATGCCGGGCTTGACTTGGGAGAAATATTTGTGACATGTTCTTCTAGGTTATACATATTTGTGACATGTTGTTCTAGGTTATACATATTTGTGACATGTTGTTCTAGGTTATACATATTTGTGACATGTTGTTCTAGGCTATACATATTTGTATAGTAATGCTAATAAATATCATAATTATCACCGGGTACGCATCACGATCGTCGGTGACTTGAAAATTACTGCGAATGTACTACAAATAGGGCCCTAATCATTTAGCAAAATTATGCCGCCTTGACCTTGATGATATTAAAACGAGCATTTGAAAATGAATGAATCTCACTGAGCTTCAATTCTTCTTCTTGCTCCCTAAAGCTACGTTCTCTTGATCGGGACGCAATACGTTGCGTACTGCGGCAAAACGTAACGTCACTTGTCTTTGCGGAGAAGGGGCTGTAGTTTTCACACCGCAGCGTGATAATGATGATAACACAGATTACAGATTTTCTGTAATCTGGGTCAATTAATTTACTTTTATCCAGTACCTAACTAGAATAGAACATCATTATCTATATATATATATAAATTAATCCCTATTTCCCTTGGTCACGCGTGAACGGCTGGACCGATTTTCGCTAATTCTATTTTGTTGTGTTTGTTATTGTCAGGAGAGTTAAGAAAAAATTAAGCCATATATTAAATTATTTCTAATATAACCATAGCGCGTTTACAATTCAAACTTTTTTGATGTAGGTAACCTTATGGCGTTTGACATAACATTGACAGAATGCGTGCTGCAAATATCGTCAAAGAAGATGTAACCAATTCGAAATATAAGACAGGACAACGTCTGCAGGTCCGCTTGTAAGCGTATAATTATATATTAGTGGGTACACAATGCATAAAAACCCTGAAAATTGTTGTGCCCCGAGCATAACAATTTTTGGGCTCGCTTGTTAGATTGGTAGGTATCTTTCCTTTTATACTTCACTAGCTGCGCCGCTGTATAAACCTTCATCTCGAATCAGTCAACAATTAAAAAACCGTATCAAAATCCGTTGCGTAGTTTTAAAGATCTAAGCATACGTAGAGTCAGACAGACAACGGCAAGCGACTTTGTTTTATACTATGTAGTGATATTGATAGAATGAATTATTAGGTATAGGAATGTCATTTTTAAATAAGTATTGCCTTATTTAGGCAAAAATAAATAATAATTGAATATACATATATGTATATAGTTGTATATGTATACGTTATTTTATGCAAATAATTAAATGATACGGTGACGCGCCTTGAGGCGGTGTGTACCCACTTACGTGCTAACTGTTTGGTAATAAACACCTTGACAAAACAACGGCCATACGTGAGAAGATACTTTAGTTATTGTTTACGAGCCTAGAGATATCTGTTGAAGCGTTGTTATCACTTCTTATTATTTGTGTTACAAATATTTTGAGCACATAGCAGGTTGCCTATTTGTTTTTCTATTTATAGCAAAACAATTCCTACAAACAAGGCGCCTATTTATTATTTATATTTAAATATTTATAAAAATTGATTAATTCTGACCCTGATTTGACTGATGGGTATACTTTTGAGATTTTATAGCCTTCTAATTCAATAAAAGTAAGGCAAACAATTTAAAATCAATCTATTTATGTAAATACAGTACAAACCTTTAAAATTATATTTATTTAAATGTGAGTATAGTACGAAACTCGCTTATTATAAGAAAACCAACGTATCATCTCCTAACAACATCGACATCTTACCAAGTAACTTTTCAGGGTGAGTGCGGTTCGAATCTCGCGCGTTCTACGTCCTTCCGAGAGAATATAAATATAATAATAACTAAATAATACTGGACCATTGACAGAGCATTATCTAGCCCCAAGCTAAGCAGAGCATGTGTTATGGGTACTAGAAGACTGATATATATAAAACAAAATATAATAGATACCCGGAATAAATATCTGCAGATAGTACATATGTATATTGCGACGACGTACCGCAAGGCGCAGTGTGAGACGACCCTAAGGTAGACTGAAGACCTGGTGAGGGTCGCCGAAACCGCTTGATTCAGGCACCGCTTGGCAGGAAATTTCAAATTGAATTGAAAAAACATTTTTACCTGTATAAGGACGCCTGTAGACACCCCCACCGAAGCTAAAGCACCCAGCATACCACGGAGATGTGGCTGTGAGACCTCGCAAGTGTACACTCTAGCCGGAGCGCCCACCATGCCCGAGCCGAAACCAATTAGCAGTCTTCCTGAAAGGATTTAACCCATAATCAAGAACTTAACCTTGTTGATTCTTGAACCTATTGATACCGAAAGTGTCAACGAAAAATCATCATCGTCCCCTAATTACATCAAACCGTCGAAACCCTGATTACGTCGTCTACACGCTGTCGTCGGCGTAATCACAAAAAAGCGTGTTATTAATTTAGTCTTTTTATATTTTATGTATGCTAGTTTTAAGGTATATATTACTAGCTGCGCCCCGCGGTTTCACCCCCGTGGTGATAGATATTTTACTGATATGTACATTAGCTTTATTATTGTGAAGTTTCATTAAAATCTATTCAGTAGTTTTTGCGTGAAAGAGCAGCAAACATACTTACATACAGTCTCACAAACTTTCGCGTTTATAATATTAGTAGGATGAACCGTAGAATAAATTTAATAAGATCGCTTACTTTTCTATGGTCTGAAATAATTGATTTATTATTATAACTCACCGACATACATCATAGGAACGTTCTGCGCGAAGGCCACCATGAGCCAGCCAATGATGAGGGGAACCTCCGTGATGATGAGCGTCCGTCGGCGCCCGATGGCATCCATCAGGTAACCGCTGAGAATGCAGCCCATAGGCGTGCCAGCTGCGCTCAGACTTGCTGGATAAAGGAATTATCAATTGGTAACAACGAATATTACAAGTTACATAATAATTATAACAAATAAATAAATAATAATGCTGGACAATCCACGGTAATCTCGGTAAACGTAGTGTAGGACGCCCTCCGACCAGGTGGGATGACAACCTGCGAAAGACTGCAGGTACATGGTGGATGCGTCATGCTGAAGACAGGGCGCTATGGCGCTCATTGGGTAGGCCTATGTCTATGATATGATGATGATGATGATGATGATGGACAATCTACACAGCATCATCTAGCCCCAAGCTAAGCCAAATCTTGTGTTATGGGTACTAGATAACTGATATACATAATACAAAATATTACATAGATATATATTTTGTATTATACATATTATAAACGATCAGAACACCCGGAACTATTTTGCAGATCGTACAAACATTTGCGAAAATCGAACCCTCCTGCGTTACAGGCGGACCTTCGCCCACCGCGCCACAAAGGTCATCTTCAAGAAATTATGTTTTCTTTACTTATTGAAAAAACTAACAGATGGCCCTTTAGATGTGGTTTAGCGATCGCCTGTATCGCAATACCATAATGCGCTTTACGATGCACTGACCTGCAAATGATAACCTGAGGCATAGGCAATCAACCCAAGCCCGATAATAATTGCTCATCAGATTTGTTAGCAGTTTATCCAAACCGATTAATTACCATTTAAACGCGTTTTGTCCCATACGTGATCAATTCTTATCGGCCTATAAAAAATCACTGCTATGCATACATTAAGTGACATACATGCGCCTTCCCGATTTTAGGCCATTTTCCTTACTATTTATGTATTTTCCGTTGGAATCCTTGTCCACGTAGGTACTTCAAGGTAGGTAAAAATTCATCACACGTAGGTAGCTAAAGGATAACCTTCGAAAACCGATCATTCACTGATTTCTTAAGCTCGGAGATATTTCTAGACTGTGGAACTAATTTGTTTTCCTTTATCTTTTCAGAATATTCAATTTCATCGTTAAACATAATATTCTTATCAAAACAATTACTATTTTTAACGGATTATGATTGATTTGTTTAGTTTAGACGTGGTGGTAATTCATCTTCTTGATCAAGACTTGTCTATTAACAGATTACCAGGTAGTGAAGCGTATATTTATAAAATTTCCTCGTGTTGTTTTTGTTCTTAATCACATCAAGCATGGTAACGCGGTTATTTATTAAAATAATAAAAGAAAGATCACATGACATCATCAGCCTATACTAGTTCACATTCGGGCACCCCTTAATAAGCTCCTTATATGCTGTATTATCTTCCAATGAAGGTACCCCCTGTACCTTCTCCCATAAATCCTACGTTGGGCATACGGGTTGGGGATAGCAGGGTTTTTTAACCGCCACCGAGGCTGCTGCCTGTCGACGGCAAAGGGATTTAGCTGTGGCCTATATAGGTACCGCAATCATTCAACCAGGAGAGGGAAAGAGGTCAAATTCAGACGAATTAAGGTAATTACCTCAACAAATAGAACCAAAAGTTCTATTTGTTGAGGTAAATCACTTACCAATCCAACTGGCTTCGCTTTCCGTGATATGTAAACTAGAATCGGGGCTCTTCAACTGAGGCAAGGCCGTCGCGGAGAAGCCAAAGGCCATGCCAGTGTTGATGGTCCCCAGGTTGGCCACGAAAGAGGCCAAGACCTGCCTGAGAGCCTTGCCTCGATCTGCTTTGCTAGACTTCTGTGGGGCCACTGTTTTGGTGATGACTGTAGAGGTGCCATTCTTTATGAATGGCGTTGAATCTTTCCTGAAATAAATAAAAGCTTGATAGCAATCATAATCAAGTACTGAAATTGAAACAACTTGGTACCTACATCACAAATACGAAATACTTTTACATACTTATAATTAAAATTCTATTTCAATTTTTGAAGTAAATTGGTTGAGTATATTTGTAGACTAATAAGTAATAACCAAACTGAAGACCCAGCTCGACGATTTCAATTAGAACCTACTACTTGACTGAAGCCATGAAAATTTAATGAAAACGGGGCGTCGAGTCGTACCTAATATTCACAATTATTTACATACTACAAACATTATAAAGTAAAGAAGTCTCTATGGTTTTATATTATCGTAATTATTCGTGGAAAAGACAATTGCGATTATTAGGCATAGACGCTGCTTACATAATTATGATAAAGTGGTACTTATTATCAACACGACCTAAGGGTTATCAGGGAGGGTATCCATGACCCCGGCAACAGTCACACTTTTGTGAATTGACAATAAGACCGATACCTTCTTTGCAGATCTAAATATCTTATAGAATTCTTTGACTATTGAGAACTTGGAAACCCTTTTTTTTTCATTTAGACCATTTTTCCACGATTTCTATAGATTGCATGGCACTAAGGTTTTGATGATCGGACTTATCACTAGCATATTCTTCTTAAAACTATTTGTGAAGTTACAAAACCCAATCATTAATATCACAATGAATCCCATGGACTCTAATACAAAAATAACCTTGGTACTGTGACTATAACATCGAAACAATGAGGTAAAACATAAAATAAATAGGAAACGATAACATTGGGCCTATTAGACCACACCTACCGCGCAGTAGGGGTTATCTTGCATGACGTCAGAAAAACACTGATAAAGCTTTGGGTAAAATTAATAAGTTGTAGGTGCACAGCTTC
Source organism: Eupithecia abbreviata (assembly GCA_943735965.1). Lineage (NCBI taxonomy): Eukaryota > Metazoa > Arthropoda > Insecta > Lepidoptera > Geometridae > Eupithecia > Eupithecia abbreviata. The sequence goes on along the minus strand of OX030979.1, from coordinate 7,598,237 downwards.
ATGACCTTTCGCGTAAGATTTCCTAAGGAGTAGGTACATTACATAACGCTGGGATAAACGTGTGCTTGAGTGGAGACCACAACTCGGTAAACGTAGGTAGGACGCCCTCCGGCCAGGTGGGATGACGATCTGCGAAAGACTGCAGTCAAGCTGAAAACAGGGCGGTTTGATGCTCATAACAGGAGACAACAAAGGCTGATAATAATGATGACATTACATAATAAATAGGTACTCGTAATACAAAACTATCTTGCCAATCTTTTAAAATTCTAAAAAAAAAAAAACAAATAAGCGGATAAATGTCGAGCTGAAATTAACTAATGCTGTTACGTTGCTAACTTAAACTTCTATAATCGCGTACTTTCCATACAAATGAATGGGTAATGAGCCACTAGCAATCATTCTATTCGAGTTCGGTTTGAAGTAGTTCAATAATTAGGACAATTGATGTCGCTTCTATCCTTTCATGTGCAATAACCATAAAAGTATGGTCGAAGTCAATAACCAAGTTTGTGCCTCACAGAATCGAATGTACAGATAACGCCAGTTCACAGTGTAGACCACAATAATCGCTTATTTGTGTACAAGACGATACTTCGATACTACTAAGTTCTACTGATAAGTTATAGGTTGCAAATATTCAAAAACTTTTGAAGTAAACCGCTCCTACCAGATCATTATAACACGTACATCTTAAAATAAAAAAAAGCAAATAAAATACTAATACCACCCCAACGGGCAAGGGTCTTAAGTTATACATTTAAAAAACGGATGCTATAGTTAAGTATAGGTAAGTAACGCCTATATGCACCGACCGTAACCTACGAAACTATGAAAGCAGAACACAGCACAACGCAACAAATTTAAAAATCTGAAAGAAAACACTACCCTTCACCTTTTAGCTTCTAAAACATTGAATACTTACGATACAGATAAACACAGACAAATAAAAAACTCCCAATAACCCTATCTACCACCCTAGTACCCAGTAGTACTAGTAGACTTACATAGAATCATACACAGTGACGTCAGAAGACGTAGATGGTCCACACAAACGGCTCCTGGTTTTAAAAACAATATGTTAGTATGACATGCAACAAGTAGCTTTTAGTTAGTCACTGGCGTTACTTGATAAGAAAGATAAGCAAGAGCTAGCTTGGTGTATAAGAATTTTCTATGCATGTGATATCAATATCACTGGTCACTCAGCTTTAAGGTCAAACAATTCACATCTTCCCATAAAAACGTGGAAGGGTAACTTCTACACTGTTTGATTGTTGACCAAACTAAGGATAATATCAATTTATCTCGTTATCATCCATGTTTGTAAACCCAAAACGTAAAACATTTCTAAAATATAAGCTTTAAATTATAGTTTTTGAGCACTCATTTTAACCCAAATTCAGCTAAAATAAAAAAAATAAAAATTTTAAATAAATTTATTTAAAAGATAGTTTTTCCTTTATAACCCTTGTGTACCCTTAGTCGTTTTAGGAACGAATCATTGTGCATTGCATCCTAGCGCGAACTTTCGCACATTCCTCATCTTAATCCCCAACACCGTATATTTGTCCACTGCTGGACGCAGGCCTGATAAGCTTTATGTCAGGTGGGATAGCATACATTTAGGCCTCGCCTACCGACGAGTTCGCGCCGCCGTTGACTTGTGTAACCTTAAAAAACTATCAAGGTACATGGGTAGGTTATATGGATAGCACTGTCGTTGAGCCGCGTTCTTATCATTTCCGATAATAATTTTAGCGTCATAACTTCCGGAACTTCAAGATAAGAAAATAATATATATACTTATAAACTTACTTTAGTACCTACTAATATGCAATAAACGCGTTAAACTCAAAAGGGGCGAAACTAACCAGGTTTGATTGTCAAACTAGGCCTAGATCTCAGTACTCACGGGATCCCCGTAGTAAAAAACTCGAATTACATAAAATTCGTAGTAAATATAATGTAGCGTCGGAGGGGGTTCTACGACGTAGAAGGTCGCTACGCGGCATAGCGTCGTCGTAGGGAGTTCTACGTCGTTGAAGGCTGCTACGCGGCGTAGCCTCATGGCGAGTTCTACGTCGTAGAAGGCTGCTACGCGGCGTAGCCTCGTAGCGAGTTCTACGTCGTAGAGAATGGCTACGCAGCGTAGGCACAGTCCCCGTAGGCTCTCAGGCTGGTCTACGTCGCGTCGTAGAGAATGGCGACGCGACTTAACCACGTGGATACTTTCATTATTATAATTAAAATTTTAACGTTGTTATGTACAAAATATCATTTTATTTTTGGCAATTGTATCAATTTAAATTCTCAAAATAATCAATTCATTATAGTATTGTTTTCGTAACCTCGTCATTTGCGTAAGATGTTGATAAAGGTGAAAATTATTTAAAATTTTGCAAAGCACGCAGTTAAGAACTCATTATGAGAAGCTGGTTTAGTCATCCTTGATTTTATAGCAAGACATTTTGCATTTACAATTTCCTTCGATATGCATGACCCTGTATACTCTATTGTTTTGCAATCGCTTGACAAAATCGTCCAATTATGTTAATCTAGATATTTTATGGATAAAATCGTTTGTTTAAAGAGGTTACGAGTATAAGGTATGTTTTAACTAATAATGCTACAATAATCAGGAAATGTCCTATACGATCTTATGGAAATAAATAACTTCTAGTTTGAATAATCAGCTTTGTTAATATTCATCCAGCAGTGGACAAAGGCTGATGATGATGATGCATGAGCTTTGCAAAGTTACCGAAGATAAAAATTGATTTTTTTTTAATGCATTCTTATCATTTTTGCTGTTATCCTGCACGTTCGCAAATTATTCCGATAAGGCGTGATTGACAATAGATTATGATTTATGATATAATATAATATTAGTATATAATATGATGAATGGATGCGGCAAGCTGAAGACAGGGCGCAATGGCGCTCATCGGGGGAGGCCTATGTCCAGCAGTGGACTGATATAGGCTGATGATGATGATGATATAATAATTACATCACACTTGAGCTCATGACTTTCATGATACATATCGCTTAATATCAGATAAATACGAGGGAATACTGCAATAAGCCGAAAGGATAAGACTAATGATAATAAATTGCCTTGTGATTAGATACCTAGATCCTATATTACTAGGTATACTTAATACCTAATTCGCCTAAGAATAAAAAAAAAACATTTTTAAAGCAAATAATCTACCTAGCTAAGACTAGCTCAAATAACAACCTCCTAATATTGACTAAACGAACCATCAAATCAAATAATTATAAAAATAACAAACCTACGAAATTCAGCAATATGTTCATTGCTTTGTTATTTTAGAAACAATGTAATACAATTGGGCATGTAACCTTCAAGTAAAAATATAATTTACAAAACCCCAAAACAAATATGCACTTGACGAATTCTGAAACAATAATTTAAACATAAGAGTATCGCAAATATTTGAACAACTCCCATTGTCATGCGACAACAAACGCTCTGAATACGCTGCCACGTGGTAAAAGCATGATACGAGTAAATACAAATAAATGTACCTACATTTAGTAGTGTAGTATGGATATTTGGCAAGGAACAGCATAGGTGGACTTTGAACATGACAAAATTTGGCTCAAAACACGCCAATTCACACTAAAAGTTTAAAAGATAGCTAAATGCATACATGATTTGTCTAAGTGCTTATTTGTAAACTTAAAGAAATAAAAACTTTCATTTCATTTAATTTTCATACAAGAACTGGCAAATGGCAAGGACCGGATCAATCATCAAATTATGCAGAAACTTTCTATACTGTAAAAGACCTTGATTTGTAACGAAAAAGTATAGTCTGTCACGTCCACGCGTTTATTTTCTTTGAAGAATGAAAGAATGCTATGTTTCGACTCGAAAAATATCGGGACTATAACTTCGATATTAATCGAGATGACAGATTGCGTGCCTATGAAATATTGCATTTATCATTCAGTCAATGAAAGCAAACGTGAGAGCGCGTATAGTTTAGGTATTCAAAGTTGATATTATTGTTGTTATTCTTAATTTAATAAACATAGAAATTAGACAATAACTTTTCCAAATCAAACAGGCCAGCCAGCGGTAATTTTCTAACCGTTTGTCTCTGAACCTAAAAAACTTTTATTCTATTACATTCATTAAAAAATTTAGAGACAAAAGAAGTTGTAATATGACGATTTACGATCTATTTCGGTAAATGTGAACTCTTATTATGTAGCGATGAAGATGCCAACGATGCAAGGTGAAGGAAGTTCGAAGTGCCAAGACCGCTCATGCCGGCGGTCGACAACCCTTGCTGGACATATGAAGAACACAAGAAAGACGTATAGGTATATCTGGTCATTAAAATCGAGCACAGACACAAGAGGTTAGAAAAACATTCCGAAGAGGTATGATGAAAAGAAAAGACCTAGCAACAATATTAAACCGCGTCTTGGATGTTTGATAATTTTGTTCCGTATTTGCCGGCATACAACGTCAGACCACTTTGTAGTAGTGGAACTGATTGTAAATACTCATAGTACTAAATACTGATAAGAACATTTGGTCGTTGTCAAAAATTGTGGTAGATTCAATTTAATAGGTAGGTTTCTAAGCCTAACTACGGATGTTCACTAGATAATATTGGACTTATCTCTGTTCATATTGGTTTAGTTAGGTTTATTTATATTTACATTCTAATACACAGTATGTACCTAAATGATAATGAAAACGTTACATCAATCTGATAAAAAACATTGGCTTTTCCGACGCTATGGTTTTATGAATGAAGAAAACGGGGATAACACGATAGGACCTTTCGTCCATTGGGTACTTACCTGTCTAAAAAAATATATCATTATGTTTTGATATCCTATCAAGAGTTATACCCACCTAACAAAACAATATCCAAATTTTATCTCTTTAGATTAACTAAAAACAAAACAAAGTCATCGAACTCAAATTAGTAGACTTGAGTCAGTTTTGACGACAATAAATATGTTAATTAACACGATCTACAGGCACGATTAGAATACTAATATCAAAGAATACACACGGATGAACCTTAGGTCTAACTATTAAAAATACTCGAAATTCATACTCACTTTTCGTCAGCCATTTTCACTGATTTGCACTTATTATATTTAAAAGTTCAATACACTAGCACAGGGATATTTTTGCACAAATAAATATTATCACATTATTTACTGTATATTTAGAACACTTATCTATAAAATGTATCGTTCGTGTGTGTGTGTTGTCATTTTAATGACGCGCGTGTTCTTCGGCAGTTGCGACTAGACTGGCAGGGTAGGAGCTGCTTCTCATTTATATTTTGTTTGTTTAGGGTCCTTGGGCACGTGTTTTTCACGTATTGCATTTGTATATTGTACGGAATATTATTTCTTGTTACCATTCAAGATAATCATGTGTATCCAATTCACAGATAATGTAACATCACAGTTTACGCGCTGGTAATTGATTATAACGTAAAACATTTGAAACCATTATGGTTAATAACACAAAAAAACGATGTGATTTCGTTTATTCCTGATCGGGGCATGAAACTGTGCCGAAATATTGGAAAACTCAGCCATCAAATCATGGTAAATATCTTATATTATAAATAACTTTTGTGTACCGTAAAATTCAACGTACCTATTATAAATTACTCTAAGTTGTCTTCTTACGGTGAGTTTTTTCTGAATTTCTACTCAACGTGAATTATTTATAAGGTGAATTCAATTAAACTTTACTTAAATACCTTCCTCTATCTATATATTTACAAAATTAGTAAGATATCTTCCTACTTATGCGCTGTTTCCACACATTCGTCCTCAAAATTTGCATAAACGTAGGTTCAAGGAATAATTGCAATTTTATAGGTTTATTATTGACTAAGCTACCTTAGTAACATGGCCAGCTAGACTTAAGATGACTAAGTACCTACTAGTTTTTAACCGACTTCGAAAAAGGAGGACTTTTCACGTTCGGCTGTAGTACCCATCTATGTTTTTTTAATGTATGTTCGTCGATTTCTCCGTCAATTGTGGACCGATTTCCCACCAAGGTGGTCCCACAAAAATTATTTGCTTTTCCAAGGGGTTAGTATTTGTACTGATAACACAAGCTCTGCTTAGCTTGGTCCTGGATGCAGTGTGAATTGTCCAGTATTATTTAATTGTTTGTCCCGCAAAACTTAATAAACAGTTAAAAAAATAATGGATTTGATGTCTGATTTTTATTATTCAATAAAATTGTATATATTCCCCTACGAAGATAATTTATTCATTATAAATTTATCATTGATTCGAATGGAAACTTTGAGCATATAGCCGCTATAAATTTTCCGTTTGCAAATCCCGCATCCATTGAAGGTATCATGATCCTTTACGGCAAGGCAACACAAGCTGACTAGGTAAACATAATCACTCTTTTGTATTTACATTACAGCCGACGTAAAAACAGTACTTATCTTCTTCAATAGAGCTAATTTTAGGTTCTAAAGAATTTGCAGCCAAAAACTGTTCATAAAATTGTTTGTTTTGGACTGGAATGTTCAATTGTATATGCTACGTATAATCGATTAACGGTCATTGTCCGTGAAAATGAACTTTAAGACTGAGAAGTGCATAAAACAAAAATAGCTTTGACTCAACTCCAGTCAAGACCAATAATAATGCATTTGTTGTGTAAACAAGAGTAGAAAGTACGTACTAGTACATCAAGTAAAGTACATTATAACTATATATAACGATTAAATGATATAACACCATCACTATCACTATAGATAGATAGAAAACACTATTATACGACACAAAAATGAAAATAACACAGGAATAAACAATAGAATAAAGTAGTATAAAAGGCGGCCCTATCGCTGAGAGGTATCATCATGATCAACCTATACAGGTACATATAGGTTGATCAATATTTCATATTTATTATAGAATGAATTAATTTAGGGATGAAATTTTTAATAATTATTAGTCCGCTGCTGGACATAGGCCTCCAGTAATGAGCGCCATAGCGCCGGCGTCGTCTTCAGCTTGCCGCATCCATAATCTGCCTGCAGTCTTTCGCAGGTTGTCATCCCACCTGGCCGGAGGACGTCCTACACTGCGTTTTCCTAGTCGCGGTCTCCACTGAGGAACCCGTTTACCGCAGCGGCCTATATATGTATATCCAGTAGTGGACTCATAGGCTGATGATGATGCATTTCGTTATCTCTGGTAGAGATATACGGCACTAGCCGCTTGGGTACCTCCCTAACCAACAATGTTATTTTAATTTTATGTTCCATTGAAGTTTAACACTCCTTACACGACAAACACGATAAACATGACTGTTGAACGACAATTTGTCCAAATAGTAGTACATAGTTGCTACGGAATTTTTTGACGACCGATGTGGCGCGGTGGGCGAAGGTCACGCTCCTGCGACGCAGGAGGTTGCGGGTTCGATTCCCGCCTCGGAACAATTGTGTGTACGATCTGCAGATATTTGTTCCGGGTGTTCTGGTCGTTTTCTATATATAATAAAAAAAAAATATCTATGTAATGTATTGTATTATGTATATCAGTTATCTAGTACCCATAACACAAGGTCTGCTTACCATGGGGCTAGATAATGCTGTGTGATTTGTCCAGCATTATTTATTTATTTAATTAAAGGTTTCCATCAATCGGATCGCTTGATTATCAACGCTTTTGGTGAGAATTTTACTTAATAAGTTACAATTCAATAAAGAAGTATTGAATTGTTACTTATTATATATGCCGTCGACTGGACTGAAACGGCAAGGGACGGGGACAACTGGCAATCTCTAGTGTAGAAAGACAAGATGGACTTGGGGTAACTGCGCCGCGCCAGTAAGTAAGTTATAATTAATTGTTTCACTTTAACAATATTTTATTGACAGCTGCTATACAGCTTTATCAATTTTGCCCTCATTTTTACGGCATTAATCTTATTTTATTTAAAACTAGAAGAACTAGAGATAACTCCCAATGAATGTAATCGATTTGAGGTTTTTACAAGAAAAGCGTTTTTTTTTTTAAATTTTTTTTTTGTGAGCTTTATTACTTTGTGTTAATTCATCCTACGACTCATTGTTTTGTGCCGCGCACTAGGATTAAGCTAGAACATTTTGTTGTAGCTAGAAAATATTATAATTTACTGTCCAATGTCTTTATATTATATTTTAGGTAGTTTTGACTCACAATCACAGCATAACATGACAAGACAAACAACACTCTGGTGGATAAGTACCCGAAGTAATTTGAAAACGAACGTAAATGAGAGTTTTTTTTATCGTAAATAAACATTTGTTTCACAACAATCTCACATAATAAGTGACTATGGCCGACCACTTATCACGAAGGTCGAGAAGACGAGAGATTAACTCTTGTCTTGAACTCTAAGTGGATCTGGGATCTGCACTGACATATCGCATCGAGTGTACCTATTGTGCATTTTACCCTGCCTTATCAGAGCAGCTTCCTTGAAGTACCGGAGCAGGACTTTTGGCGATTCAGCGTTTCTGTGGGAGTGGACGGTTTCCATATGTAGGCATGAAACCCGTCCACACCTACAGAAATAGTAGTTTCTGTAGGTGTGGACCATTAATCCCTATATTATTCTATGCCTATTTCAGTAAATCAGAAGTACTCAGCGAGTTCCAAAACTTAGCGGTATGAATGAATGCGTTTCATAAATCTGTAATAGGTATTTTTATTTTAAAATTTAAACGTTAGCCAAGACTTTAAACGTTTTCGTGTCTTTGTCAAGATCAATGATCCTAGGGGACATTCAGGTCACAAATAAGACATATCTTGACATGTAGGTACTCAAACACAGAAAGTAAAACAAAAAAAAAACCGTCCATTATCAGTGGATCAAAGTGTTTGAATACGAGAAAGATACTAGAGCACGTCAGAAAGCGTATATTTTTTTCAGACGGTTAAACAAAATGAGGTCGCAAGTAACGAAAAAGAAAAAAGTAAAAGGCGGAAAAAATCTCTACGCTACACACTTAAAATCACACTTTAGTAACTTTAACGTTAGCATTGCATTTGAACTTTTTAATGGACTTTTTAATAGGTACTTGCTATCCTATTCCAAAGAGCACGTACAAGTGTCGATCGAAAGCTAATTAAAACTAGTAGACAAAATAATAGAAGTGAACATAAATTCAAAAACACTATATTTCATTTACCTCTATATTATAAAATTTGTACTTATTTGGTAAACCTAAAGAAATAAGTAAATTTGAATTCGTGTAAATACAAAATGCAAAAATTACATTCTACGATTTTGAAAAAGGCATCAACCTAATATGACGCCCGGTCATATTACTTTTCACGTGACAGAAGTGTAGATCAGATGCTAGTAAAAACTAGGTAGGTTGCCTGGAAGAGATCGCTCTCAGCGATACCCGCCGCCCTTTATACTTCCTCTAGATCTTTATACTTCCTGTAGATATGACATTTATTTTTCTGTATTTTTTTTTATTGTTTTTTTTTATTATTTGTCTGTGAATTTTTTGTATTTTTTTTAAGAATTTATAGTAGCTAATTATTGTAAATTGTATAACATTGCACGCCCAATAGGGCAGAATACATTGTGACCCATTACATTATAAGAACTTTATAACATGTATTTCACGCAATAAAAGAATTTTGATTTTGATTCTACTCTAAGCATTTATTTCTGTATTGTTTTCTGTTTTGTGGTATAATAAAGTGTTTTTATATACCTAGTAAGTAGAAAATGCAGAAATTGCATCACTCAATTTCGATGGCATTAACCATATGATATGACAGCCAGTCATATGACTGAATAATTAGCTTATCTTTACTATCCTGTTTGTGACAATACGCCCTCGTGATGTTACACTTTACACTAGAATATATTATTATAATTCATAAAGTACATTGTAAACAATAATATTTTTCGTTATCTGGCGGGGTTTGTTTATCTTGAAGCGAAAACATGAGTTGTGTTTGTTTCTTTATACTACACGACCTAGGTATAAAAACACACTAATCCTACTAATGTTATTAATATTATTTGACGACCGATGTGGCGCGGTGGGCGAAGGTCCGCTTGCGACGCAGGTCGCGGGTTCGATTCCCGCCTCGGAACAATTGTGTGTACGATCTGCAGATATTTGTTCCGGGTGTTCTGGTCGTTTTCTATAATATAATAAAAAATATCTATCTATGTAATGTATTGTATTATGTATATCAGTTATCTAGTACCCATAACACAAGCTCTGCTTACCATGGGGCTAGATAATGCTGTGTGAATTGTCCAGCATTATTTATTTATTATAAACGCGAAAGTTTGTAAGTATGGATGGATGGATGGATGGATGTTTGTTACTCTTTCACGTAAAAACTACTGAATGGATTTTAATGAAACTTTACAATAATATAGCTTATACATCAGAATAACACATAGACTACAATTTATAAAGATATATTGTATATTATCTAAAATATCTATCACCACGCGGGTGAAACCGCAGGGCGCAGCTAGTAGTTTATATTCATAATGATGTTTGGAAGTTGGTTGCCTCTTGGCCACCAAAAGGACTGAACGAATTGGGCTGTAATTTTGCAAAAATGTAGGTATAGGAATAACATAATTATCTATAGGCTACGTATTGTGGGAACCAGTACGATTAACAGGTACGTAGTAAAAAACCTCTGATTGGATATAGAAAAAAAATATTAAAATTAATCATAAATAAATAGGTGATAAAATTATGTTTGAATAAATAAACTGGGGCATAAATATTAAGTTACTCAGTTCTGCAAAATCTCTGTTTAGTTATAAGATTCTGTTAGATAGTGAATAGATGCAAGAAAATGCGTTTTTTAGTATTTTTGTTACGGATTTTGAATCCCAAAATAGGTTTACAAGCATTAAATCATATCTATTTTTAGAAACGTAATACCCATTTAAAATCAAAAACAAGCCTTTATACATAAAGGTCATTGACCTACATTATTTATCATGTATTAAGTATCTTCCATCATGGCCTGTTGCAGCGTTGGATCGCGAGGAGTGGAAGGAGAAAAGGGAGGCCTTTGCCCAGCAGTGGGACAGTAATGGCTTAAAATAAATAATAATAAATAAATTAAGTATCTACCATATAGGTCCTAACCTTCATTTAGAACCAAATATTTAAAAAAAACACAGTTTCTTATCAATTACTTTATTGCTTGCGATAATAGTTTGTCAATCCGTAGGTAATAATTATGATTTTTTTACAAGATTATTGCTAAAACTGTTAATGCCATTGTAGTGTAATGAGTAATAAGTAAATATAGTTACGATAAGTACGATAAGAAGAATAAGTAAATATAGGTACGATAAGTAAGATTAATACATTATTAAGAAGATTAGTATTAACAAAGCTAACATAACATAGAACGAAAGGCACTATCGAAAAGGTACATAATTTTGAGCTTATGCATAGTTTTTTCATTTCCATTAGGCTCGGCGCTAACTGGCCACCGAACACAGCCACTGGTGGCTAGCGACAGAGACTTAACACACTTTTTAATACATTTTGTATAGACTGACCACACGCGTAGCTAGCCACTCGTTACAGCAGTGTCCGTGAATCTCTTGTGGTCGCTGCGGGCCACATAAGACGCAGACTCCCCAACTCGCCCGTCAATTAGAAAAAGTGACGGCTTCCGAACACCGGTGGTTGTCGCGTACTTCTGCCACTGTTACAAATATGGCGATAGTCACCGGTGGCTGTTGCGGTGGCCTGTTTGCGCTGAGCCTAATAGAAAGCTTGTACACTTATCTCCAATAAACAGAAGGATTTTTTTATAATAGCAACACGGTCAGCCTTGCCACTTTCAAAAAAATACTTACACATTGCACCATAAAATGTAACTTGTTATAGTTCTATGTGCAAGTCAGTTGTGCTAATTCAAGAGTTTATAGCAGAGCTGAAGATTCTCCCATTACATTACCTGCGTACTTCTAGAATGGGATTGAAAATTATGTCATCCCTCGTACTTTTCTGCTCAGTTCGAATCAGATCTAAGCATGACACCACAGACACCATGAGAGATGACGTCATTCACAATCCAATTCTCTAAGAACACAGTACTTTCGCGATCACAAAATACTCTGTTATAACTTAAAATTAGCGATTGCTTTTTATAAACTTTTAGTTGCATATAACCTGGTAGACGGTGTTGTATTGTACTGTTGCTATCCACCATATAATTATGCTAAATTATGCGTATTGCCATTTATTGCCATAACAAGTACTTCAATATCTTATTTCATGGTGCATATATATACAATACTGTTTTTTTTATACCAAACGAAAACGACTTAGAATTATCAGTATTGAAGTCACTTCAAGTGTCGTTTAAATATTTGCACATCACTTTTCACCGTCCTTTCGGATGTTGTTTTTCAATCACAAGTTCAAAATTCTTGTTATACACTGAGATTCCACTTTTCACTTCAGTTGTGTGTCTTTGTGATTTTTGTATCGTCCGTATTTTAAAAGCTATGAAAAATCCACTTTTACTATTAATAATACAGTTTAAAATTATTACGATACCCATCCTTTTAGCACCTATTCCATAAAGGATAGAAGATATATCAGGATCAATTTTTGTTGCATTTAATTTGAAACCATTTATCAAAGTAATAATGCTTTCTTACGTCCATTTTCCTTTTCGTTATAAAAACATGAGAAAATTCGTTGAGCGATTATGAAAGAGCCGCTGCGTTGCACAATGTCCCTGTTTTAGTGCAGTCCATTATATACATCCATTTTATGTTCGACCCATTTTAAAGACGGTGTTTTAGAACGCTGTTGATTGAGATATTTGTATTTTTAGATGTCATTCTACAAAAGATAGCCGCAGTTTTGACTTCTGGTGCGTTCATAATTTATTCTACATAGATAATGAAGATTTTACGTATCATGGACCGAATAAATCCACTAATTACTTCATAAATCTATGGCAGCCCGGAGTCAGAAAGTTGGCGGTGTTACTCCCCGCGCATTTGAAAGCACATTAGGCCGTTGGTCCTGCCTCAATCGGTTTGTTCCGTCTCATCGGATTATACCTAGGAGGAAGATAGTAGAGAGTGCATCTGTTTACGCATACTCTTGTGCACAATCCCTGAGCATGGCTAATCTCAGTTTAGAATGTCCGACATGCATGGAATTCGGCTTAGAGTACATCATGATGCTAGGTTACTCAAAAAGCTCAACTCAACACGTAACGCATAGTTGTACTAAATACTTGTAATATACCGAATTAGATACCTTTATTTTATGAGTTTCTTTCGTTTTTTCTTCTTAGTTCTGGACGGTATTAACTCATGCTAGGAACCTATAACGCCTTTATCATCATGTCTTCAGATGGGGGGTTTCAGAGTTATTTGGTGTATAGGCTAAGTATAAGGTGTTTCTGCTGCATCGTTCTCGTCCCTTTCTTCTTCTTCTGCTGACACCACTCCTGGCAGCAGGATGTAGGGGGCGCCACTGGAAAGTAAGTAAAATAAATAAATAATTAATGCTGGACAATAGACAAAGCATCATCTAGACCAGCAGAGCTTGTGTTATGGGTACTTGATGACTGATATACTTAATACAATAGATTACATAGATATGTATATATTTTTTAGTAAGTAAATAATTTATTGGTCATATCAAACACACACATACACGTAACAAGTCGCACATAACAAGTTACAAAATTTAAACATAGCATATAAAACATATATTAAAAGTATGTACTTAAAAACAAAAAGTACAGGCAACTCTTATATCTATGTCTATATCGCCGTTAAGTTCTTTTTAATTACCTAGACTAAAACAACTCGTAGTTTTCTGCGAGTATTTAAGAAGGTATTGGAAAGAGAAGAGTCGTATAGAAATTGCTTTCGTAGTAAGACAAGGTACCCATGGCGTTGGCGGTCGAATCCCTCCAGCTTATCCGTGGAAGTATTCTGTCATAAAGGACGATTATTAGCCTTCCTTTTGTATTTTAGCAGCTCTACTGTGATCGCCAATCTACCTGCCAAGTGTGGGAATTATCGCAAAAACCATCCTAAACACATAGAAAATAGTATTATTTGCTACTTGCGTTTTTGCGTGATAAAAAGTAAGACAGAGTCTTCGTCGATTTACTGTGGTAAACTATATTTTTTAAACTATTTATCAATATTTTTATAACGAAAAAAATCTACAATAATTATGGTTACATACTAAGTCGGCTCGATAAAAATCGAAACTATTGTAAGTCCCCATAATGTGTTGAGTCCACAGATTCGCATCTCTATCAATCAAAAGTAACTGTGTCTATGAAATACTTCATTCTGTCATTCAACCTACGTTCACATCAACAATAAGGGAACTTCAGAATAATAATATTAATAATGAATATAAGAAGACTTTATTTCGAATTCGTATACACATTACACAAAAATAAAGAAAGACTGCAGGTACATAATTGCTGGATGCGTCAAGCTGAAGACAGGGCGCAGTGGCGCTCATTGCGGGAGGCCTACGTCCAGCAGTGGACTAATATAGGATGATGACGACACATTACACTATTTACAAACATTTTTAGAACACTACTAGAAGTTTGTTTGCCGCTTGGCAAAGTCCTCGCCCAGCCTTCTCCATTCCTCCCTGCCTTGAGTTCTCCTCGTACTCGTCCTGCCTGCTCCTTTGACAAGCTCACCTCAACGCCACAACGCCCATCGTGTGGAAGGTCTGCCCTGATTCCTTTCCCTTTCTAGGGGAACTCATTATTTTCCCCATTATGTGGCCTACCCAAATTCATTTGAATTGTCTTACTTTGTCATAATAAGATTTTGTCCTTCCTTTTTATCATGCTGCGTTCCATTAGTTTTGACATGAGCTAAGTTTTTTTAGTTGTTGCTTAGTCAAGTTTTAAGTGAGTATTGGTAAAATGCATGTTTCGAACAGTTTGGTTTTAACTTTTATATTCATAAAATTATATTTTAAGATCTCTTTTAAAGACTATCTCTTCCAGGTATTTGTAGTTCTTGCATATACCAACTATAAATTAATTCATGGACCCCGTCCATTTTTTATCAAATCTAATAATAAGCGCATGGCTTAGGCTACGTACGTGCTGACAGGCGGCTTACTGAGCGCCTTAGGGCCTGGAACCTAGTGACTTACGGTATCATCACTACATAGTATAAAAAAAGTCGCTTCCCGCTGTCTATCTGTCGTCATGTACGTGCATATGCTTAAATTTTGTGGCATAGATTTTTAAAACTAAGCAACGGATTTGGATGTGGTTTTTTAATAGATAGAGTGATTCAAGAGGAAGGTTTATTGACACATAGATTTCCACGCGGGCGAAGCCGCGGGGCGCAGCTAGTGTATAATAAATCGGTATCGCTGGTGTTGAGAACCATCTCAACATATGTAAATCGTTTGAACCGAGTCTAATTAGGCATGATTGTGTGTAATTAGCCTTACTTAGTGTTAAGTTATTCTTATTATGGTAACATTTTATTGTTTTTATAAACTGGCAACAATTTGTCTGTCATCTCTCTCTTCCTGTGCGATAAGATCAGATCACAAGCCATTTTTCTTTAACATTCTAAATAATCATTCAATACATCTTTAAAACCTCCACGCATGTTTTACTTCTCATACAGCTGGTTTCGCATTAACTTTCTTAAAACGTGCGCTAAAATAGGCCACCCACCTCCTACTACGTAGCCTTATGGGCCGAAACACATAACCGCGTTGCGACGCCGCACCGCTAAAATAGGCAGTTTGCGTTGCGGCGTAGCGAAAGAGCTTTCGGCAGTGAGCCACTGGAGGCTTTTAGCGGCGCGGCGCCGCAACGCGATTATGCAGAGGCTTAATCTGTACTCGCTAAGTGTTCCAACGAACTAGTTGTGAACGCATTCACAGACCAGCCAGCTGAAAAGAAGTTGAAAGTTGACCAGCCAGTTGCGATCGCAGGGACGCGCCGCCGCCGCCTAGAGGACCATCAGTTAGTATGCATGAGCGTTGTGGGCCATGACAGTGATAAACGCAGCTAACCGCTTTTCCGGTGGCTAATATGCAACCGCTTGAGATTGTACGCACTTAACCGCCTTAGTGCGTTTCTAATCTAAGTCTCCTTTTATAGGCGCCAGCTCAATAGATCCCGTATGCGCGCCAGCTAGTCTTGCAGCCACCCAGAAGATACCATCTGGCTGGTCAGCCTTGCTCGTACCGGGATCACTTTAAATACTTACAACATTTGTTATTCAATGTGTCTGTTTTTTCAAAATATGGATATGGTGTTTAGAGACGTTAGCCCCGCCGCACTCATAAATTTCCTGGATTTTTTTTTAGTTGTAGGTACAAGTAATTTGGGTAGCAAATAGTTTTGCTACTATTGTAAGCCATTTGCTAGTAACCCATGCTAAACGATTTAAGTAATAAATTGTCATTTTGGATTATATTGGCATATATTATTAGTTTAACGCTAAGAGGCGACGTGGAAGGCCCAGGATGAGATGGCGCGACGAGCTCGAGGTACATCTTCCATCATGGCCTGTTGCAGCGTTGGATCACAAGGAGTGGAAGGAGAAAAGGGAGGCCTTTGCCCAGCAGTGGGACAGTAATGGCTTAAAATAAATAAATAAATATTATTAGTAAAATCCAGTCCGAATTTTGTTTTACCATGGGCATAACAAATGACTTACAAAACAATGGTTGTGAGACCACCTTACATCTAGCTAATTTGATTATATGTAGACATAGATTCAACTCGTATCTATGAGATACAAAAAAAAATAACGCACCTGACGAACCTACCCTTTAATTTCCATCGGTGACCACATGAAGTTTTTATCATTTTTTATTTATTATTTATTTATAATTAGATGCCATAACTACAACATCGTTTAATGGTAATTTTAAATCATGTCTTGATGCGCTGCAATGGTCTAATCAAATAACGTTTTTGTCTACCTAATTCATTATATTTAACTAAGGTCGTTTAAATAAAACAAAGCAAAGCCAAGATCCATTTATTAATACCATAAAACAAAACACTTATTCTACACGTGTTCACCGTTGTCTGATCAGCCAAGATTTGTTACTCGGTGAATACATCTCTTTTCTCTAGCCAAATTTTGTGTGAAATATTTGTAAACAACCCACATCAAAATGATTTGAAATTCTCGTGTTTGGCGTCTTGTATCAGATACAATTGTAAGCATTATTTGCCGAAGGAAGATCTCAATTCAAGAAGGAATATACATTGCATAATAGATTTAAAAAAATCGTCCTTGTAGCCAGCAGTGGGACAAAACAGGCTAATATGAAAAAAATATATAGAAGAATACGCTTCGTGATTTTAGGTAAGTGTGCGCGGTTTGTTTAAAAATATTTCACATCGCATTTGGCTGATTAATAGGCTTATCAATAAAAACCAAATAGCTTAAGAAATACTTCGAGTTTGGGTAGGAATGGATGTTTCTTCAGCAAAGTAGGATGTTGCGAATCAAAAATGCATTTTCAACAATTTATACACATTTTAATATAAAATGTGTTGTTCATCACAGATATTTTTCAAATCAATAATGTTTAAATAATTTTTTTTAAATTAAAATTTGAGAAATTGAAGTAGGGTGATTCGTTTATGATGAACAAAGAAAACTCTAAATTTTACAAATTATACATCGTAGGTTACTGCAAAACTTTAATTAGAATCACCCCACTACCGAATAAAATACCTACTATTCTTGAATGTCTTAGGTCTATAAGCTTTAGGCTGAGCCAATATAAATATAAATAATTATGAAAGTAAAATAGTAAAATTTTCTTGCTTCTTAGTCTAATTAAATGCATTGTAATGCATTATCATCAGTTATCCATTCCAAAATTTTGTACATGGCAAGTTCCGTGTTTACAGTAAAAATTTCACCATTGCCTTTATGAAACTTAATTATGCCAATACGCTTATTTAGCAAGTTTTGGTTATTTTCTATACCTATTTTAGAAGCAGTCTCAAAACATAGCAGACAGAATGGGATTTAGCCCATTACAATATTATTCCTCATTTATGTATTGTCAAATAATGCGGGAAAACCGCAGAGAAACATATTTACTTTAGGGGCACTAATTTCTTTTTTACATTTCTTCTTTATGTAGAGACATTTTTTACTGCATCAAATAGTTTGTTAACAATGTTTTAGACACAAATTAACCATTTTTAGGCGTGTTTAATACAATAAATAAATCTATATAAACTAGATGCAACTCCACACTATCCGGGCAAATTGAACCTTATGGCATTGGACTTAAATTAGGTATTATCTAAGATAAAGATCTTGGGTTTTCATCACGCCTTGCCGTCCACATTGTATTTAGTCTTACCCTCGGCGTTCCTAAAACAGAATTCTTGTTAGAAATTGAACTTTATATCCAAGGTGGCAGAGAAGTGGCGAATCTAAAGTAACTTTTAAAAATAATACATTTTAGAGGGTCGATTAATATTATCCAATAGTATACCAATTTTAAAACAGACTGCAGTTACGTTTCAAATAAACAGAAATAAACGGACCGCTAAAATCAATCAAATATGTAAACATACATATTTATTACAACAGCCAAAAATAAAATTCAAGGAAAAATACAAGAAATAGTTTCGCCACCCCATAATTTTCTACACTAACTTAACTAAAGAAAATCACACACAAGGGGTGTTAATAGCCTGTACATACCACTCGTGAACCACCAAAGAGAACTCGCTCCCACTGCCCAAATCCGACTCGTCACTACTCTTTACCATCACAAAATCATTGCCCTCTCTGAAAATTCAACCACAATATTTTCTTTAAATAACAGACGCTTTAGCCGCGATAACTCACATGCCGGCCATCTTGATTTGCGTTCCGTAAGCTGGATAAATTTGAAGCCCCAATGATTTGTGATGAGGATAATACTTTTTGAAATTCGAAAAACTTTGAATTCGTAATTCAAGGCGAAAGATGAATTCAAAGGGAAATTAATAGCAAAAAATATTTTGATGTCATGCATGTGTTGTTTTCCTTGTCTGCCTTAGCTTTCGGCCTTAGGATTCCTGCATTGACCATTTCTAGGTTCATGAAATATACCAAAGGCCACATGTCCTAATCGACATTCAAAAGCTTGGTGGTCACTCAAATCGGTCAGTTTTTATGACATATTTGCCGCGTCTCGCAATTTTCGATAAAATGCTCACAAAGCTGCGTTGAATGAAGCCCCAAAATGATCGCTTATAATGATGTGATTATTTGTAATAATGTGTAAGTTTATATTTGTGAACCGGTGTGCCATATGTCAACTAAAGTTTATGATCTTTCTTTGTGAAGTCGCAGCATTTTAGATTATATTGGAGACACTCATAAAGTGAGATAGATATCACTCTGTAATCTTCTCTTACTATAGTCTTGGATTGATGTAGTCCTTCTTGGTCGATTGTTATTTGATCAATAACATTGATTACGACCAGGATTCATTAGTTAGATAAATGATGACTGTATCTTGAAGATTTACAGTTCCATGTGTTCCGTATGAGTACTTCTGTTTTAATCTAAAAATGATCATATAGATTCTCTAGTTTAGATGACTCCATCCAAAGTCTTGTTAACTGTTTTTGGAGGGTTAAGTCTTGTGTCAGCCAGTACTTCCAGATTTCCGGTAAAGTTTTTGCGGTTTATCTTCATATTTGTTCCAAAAGGCACCTCATTAACATGAACGTAAGGTTCTTTCTTCTTTGAATCCATCGTCTAAAGTGTTCCATTCTGCTAGTTCCACGATTTGAGAAGAGTTTTAGTGTAAATGTCTGTTTATAGCTATGTTAGTAAGCACCAAACCCAGATGAAAAGCACTTATATTAAAAAGTCAAAGGGAAAATAACACAAAACAATGTTTGAATAGCTGCATCTCTTTCTGTCGCCCAATACGATCATACTTTATGAGAGTTAAGTTGAATTATATCTCGCTCACTCGCATAATGTTTTGAAACGACGAATAGAGACAAAGATACTTTACTCAGTCTTCAGCAGTTTTCGGGTAAATAAGTAAAAGAGACTGAAAAATAGTTTAACAAAACTTGTTTTAGAGTTTTGTAACAAAAGATTCATCGACCAAGGACTGGTTAGAACATAGTGATAGAAATATTAATAGAAAACGCATATTTGTTACGTTAGGATACCACATAGACCGTATAGGTAAAGCCGTTTTCAGCAAACGTACAAACGAACTATTTTCTTTTTGTTCGTGGCATTGCTAAGTAATCTTGTAAAAAAAACACGGATTTTCTAATTATCACGTGTGTCCGTATGTCTGTATATGAAATAGTATTTTTTGATTTATGTATTTACATAGAATCTTTAAAGTGCCAATTATAGTGCAAATTTTACAATGCCTTTTTCAAGTAGCTCTCTGAATTAATTTTATAATTAATCTGTTAAAGCCAAACAGAATAACTTTTCAGAACTGTTTTTAACGATGCATGGTATTTACAGCATACAGATATAGGTAATTGATATTTTGTTTTCTACTACCAAAATGTTACTATAAACGTCAGTTACTAAAGAAATTTGATTTATTATGCCACCGATTAAACAAAATAGTCGTTGCACGCCCACCCACGGCACGATAACCCCAAAACACATACCTGTAGAACACATAATGCTGCAGCATGAAGAATATATCGAAGATCAAGCTGAACGCGCCCAGTCCGAACTTAGTCGCGTCTCCGAAGAAACTCGCCCAGTCGTCGAAGTTGTAGGCGTTCAACATCATTTGTAGGATGGAGAGGAATCCGCCGATGAAATCTAGGAAGATGTTGCCGATTGACCAGCCAACGGTGGATTTGCGTTTGTAGTTCATGTACGCCTGGAAATAAGATATATTTTTGTGTGATCAATTTGTAGATTAAAATTAAATGGTGTACGTTTTGTGTTATCGGACATTCGGTAATTTGCATCCAATCTACTTGCCGCAGCACATGGCAACATACGTAAAATAAAGCTGCACTAGCTTTACTTAACGAATGTTGCTGTGTTTCTTTCATCTGTCACTCTCAAATTTGTAGCATTCTATTGTCCAATGATCGCTATAGGTATTACTTTAATTTTTACGAAGGATAATATTGAAGTCTAAGAAAGAGTGTCTGTGTCCAAGCGAAAATTCCTGCGGCACCGAGGCTGGCCGTTGCTATGACAACGCAGCGAGTTTATAATGCTTGAGTGAATAATAAACGTACCTGAGGCAAGTACTTGATGAGCGTGATGCACAGTTTAATATAACTGCAGCAGTAGAGAAAGTCCAGCCAAGCGACAATGCCTTCGGCGTTAACACTAGCCGTTGCTATGACAACGCGGCAAGCTTATCATGCTTGAGTTTATAATAAACTTACCTGCGGCAAGTAATTGATGAGCGTGAGGCACAGTTTAATATAACTGCAGCAGTAGAGAAAGTCCAGCCAGACCATAATGCCTGCAGCGTTAACACTAGCCGTTGCTATGACAACGCAGCAAGCTTATCATGCTTGAGTTAATATAAACATACCTGCGGCAAGTACTTGATGAGCGTGATGCATAGTTTAATATAACTGCAGCAGTAGAGAAAGTCCAGCCAGGCTACGATGCCCGCGGCGCCAAGGCTGGCCGTTACTATGACAACGCCCGTAAACACTGCCAGGATGCCGCGGCCAGTCATTGATACTCTCTGGTCGTCGCGCTGGAAAATTATACAAATGTTTGTGTTAAAGATCGTTTGACTCAGATTAAGTGACTAAGTTAATGCAACAGGCACCATCATCAACATCAGCCTTAACCCGCGTAGAGATGGGTAGGTATAGGCCTGTCTTGCCCTATAGTGCCTGCTTTCGTTAATGCCATTCGTTTCTGCGCCAGTCTGTGCTATAAGAAATCTGCGAACGCTAAACACAAAAATAATCATAATGTGTAAGATGTTACGGATGATTTTATGTCTTTACATAATAATAATAAAGAAAGAAAAAGAGTAATTTTATAGATTTAGATGTGCTCTTTCCGAATTTCCACTTTGCCACATCGTATCCTTACCGCTCTCGCCGCCATATTAATCATGTGAAAATGGCGCCTCATAATTTTTTTTTTGATAAAATCTGCTTTCCTACTACTAATGTCACGATAAAATCATGAATACAAAATTAAACTAGGCAAAAGTTCCTACAATTTATGTGTTTAAATATACATTTTTTTGACATAAATGTGAACACATTTCCCATACCTAAATTTTGTAGGGATTAAAAAGTAATTGGGTATTTCATAGACAAATAAATGTTGCTTACCTCATAGACAAAGCACTGGGCAATCGTGATGATAGTTGCGAAGGCGGCGTGAAGCGAGAAGAAAACGTCATTCAGTTGGACCGGGTTGTGTCCGCGCGGGTGCCGAGAGAAATACTCAACCTGAAATGTAATAATTAAGTAAGATCAATGATATTGTTGCCAGGAAGTGATCGCTCACAGCGATGAGGTCGCCCTTTATAATTCCTATTCTAATCATTTCTGTCTGTATTGTTTCCTGTCTTTGTGTGGTATAATAAAGGGTTTTCTATATATCTCAAATCAGGCGGGAAACTGTACAGGACAGAAAAATATGGCGACTTCCATCGGGGGAGGCAAAGACACACTTTCGGGTCGCTGAGCTAGAGAAAGTAAGAGCAATTTGATTGACGACTTCTGTGACCAGTTGGTGAAAACATTTTTGGTCTACAACTCTCTCGAAGACACGTAATGGTGCCCTATTCCGCTCTGATCTACGTTGCTAATCATTTAATGGATTAATTACAACTTTTTTCCAATCTGATCCATAGCCTGGGTGGATAAGTATCCGCTGCTTGAATCTATTTCACTCTGTTCTAGGTTCGCTAAGTTTTGCAGGCTGCAAACTTGCCGCAAGTATTCGGAAACAATGCTCTAGCCTAGCGAGCCTACAGTGGCAGCTAAGTCATTTTGCATAGGATAGAAAAGCAAGAAAGAATATAACTTTATTATCTATCTAATCAACCGATAACACCCACTGCTGAGTATAGCCCTCTTACTTATCTCGCCAACCCGTGCGGTCCTGTGCCATTCGGATCCACTGCTTCCCTACAGCCCCCATATGTCGCCCCCAATGTCGTCTGAACATCGGGCAGGTGGTGTGCCTCGACGCCGCCGCATATCCCTAGGCCACCATTCGGCGACTGCTTTGGTCCATCTTAGTTCTTAGTCGAATTTCAATGATTGGTATTCAGTCTACGAGGTTGACACATAGCTTTATTACATTAAAAAAGGCACCATAAAAGTAGTTAGAATGGAGTGAGTGTAGAATAACAAATTACCTGAATAACCGAAGAGAAATACAGCCCGCAGTTGAAAAGCGAGTACAACGTGAATCCCATAATATTTAGCGCGACGAAGTCGAAATTCAATCCAACGACGCTTTTCCTCTTGAAGTTGATGTATATTTGAGGGTAAAATGAAACTGACCACGCGGCGAAGTAGATCCAGCCCATTATAGATGAGATAATGTTGATGTGGTTGGAGTGCATTACTGTTATGCGTAGAAACACGTTGTCGACACTGGAATCAATGTAATTATTTGATTAATTAAATATTGATTAGCATATAATTTATAAATAGTTATAAGTGGCCGGGGTCGCCCATGAAGTAGATACATACAATAGTATATACATAGACTGGGATGACGACTCAAGATATTTAAAAAGGTGCGACACGAAATGGTTAACTTATTAAATCACTTAGTAAACAAAATAAAATTATATCAATCTCTACATACAAATAGCAGCGTTCGCACTATTACACACACTAGACTTTTGTAAAGCGATTGGTCAGTAGAATTTGGCCTCTGATCTCAAACTTGGACTGCCCAGAGTCTTCGGCTTATTCGACCCCGGGATGTGTCAATTGTGGGATAGAAAGTCGTGTTAGTAACACTATTTATAACTTAAGCATGGCTGAACCGATTTGGCTGAAAATTGGTAGGCCAGCTTAGAACCAGGAGACGGACATAGGATACTTTATATCCCGTTTCATATTTTTCAAATTACGACGCGGACGAAGCCAAGGCGCGCAGCTAGTTACAGATAAAAGGGGAATGCAGGAGTTAATAAATATATCTTACTTGGCATAACCGGCTGGCGTGACATTGAATGTCACTTCCGAATGTCCCGGACTCTTGCCGTACGCGCAGATCTCAAACCTTGACTCCGCTGATGCATTCGGCTCATTGGATCCCGGGATGTCTATCGTGGGAGGGACTAGCTGCACTATATCCGGGTGTTGCACTACTGCTGACACTGTGAGGGTTGTGTTGTATTCGCCACTGGAAAGTAATGACAAAATATAAAATAAATAAATATAGCTGGACAGTCCACAGAGCATCTTTTAGCCCCAAGCTAAGCAGAGCTTGTGTTATGGGTACTAGATGACTGATATACTTCATACAATCCATTACACTAGACTGAATACAATTTTTTTATTATACATAGATAACGAACGACCAAAAAACCCGGAACAAAGATCTGCAGATTGTACACACAATTGTCCCGAGGCGGGAATCGAACCCGCAACCTCCTGCGTCGCAGGCAGGCCTTCGCCCACCGCGCCACAGAGGTCGTCATCGTCAATATCTGTGTGATGATGATATGCTAGCTGAACCTTCGGCTACGGTAAAATTTTCATCATCATCATGATCAGTCTATGTTAGTCCACTGCTGGACATATATAGCGCCATGTCATCAGCTTGACGAATCCAGCATCTACCAGCAGTCTTTCGCAGGTCGTCTCCATTTAAAATCCTAAATATATTTAATAAAACTGGTACACTCTATTTCCCTACTCCGATGTGACAACAGACCGACACAACCGGGGAGAGTTCAGGCGCAGAAACGACGGTTCAACGTACTTTCCGAGGCACAGGGTATAACACCGCCACACGTTGCGCACATATCAATTCCTCGAGGACCAAACTTTATGGAACCAACGAAAAATTCACCTTTATATAACAGCAAAATAATCATCAGAATCTATTATGATTTTTGCGAAGATATCTCCAAAATTGTTGTGCAAGCCGTGATTTTTCAAAGAATTATGTTGATTTTTAGGCTTGACAGGGTAAATACTATGGGACCATTCTTGGGATCATTCTCTATACAAAAGCGATATAATTTTTTCAATCAGTCTATAATTGACTTGAGATATCGACAATAATACATAAAAAAAATACATACAGCCGAACATAGAACCTCTTCCTGAACTCTGCTAAAATAGAGTCAAATAGGTATCAAAATTAGTAAATTGTTGAAGTAAAATCCGTAGCTTGACAAACTTTTGACTGTGTTAAATATAGTCAATAAGTTTATATAAGTCTATATAAAAAACGCTTATGTTATCGCAGTTGACGAAAAATAAATACCTATATTTATGACTATCATCAACAGAAGACAGAACTGCATTATTAGCAAGGTAGCAACTAGCAACTGTCGTTCACAAATCAATTAATACATAAAAAACAACGATTACTAATGAAAATAATAATAAAACACGTTAACACTTTGACTGCGGTTTTTTTTCGACGACTGCGATCTTTTTTTTTACCTAAAAAATTCGTGCTGCCGCTCTACACAGCGGTTGTGTTGCGCCGCACATGCGTTTTGTTCGAAAAATATTACAGCTCTGCTGAGTCACAAAGGTCTATATTTTCTCAGCCGCTGCGCTAGTGTGGATTTACGCATATTAGTCACTTGTAGAAAACTCATACCGTGCGTTTTCAGCACTCAAAGTGTAGAATGACTACAAATTCATTAGGTAAATTAATATTAAACTTCTATGTTAAAGTACGTATTTTTTCAGGCAGGGCACATTAATTAAAAACCGACTTCAAAAGACGGTCGATCAAATCTCTATGTTGTCGTTTACTTCAGTTTATTTCTGTTGTTGTGAAATCATTTGTATCCACAAAGGATTAGTATATCATAATCACTCATATGTCAATCTTTTATTTCACTTACACAGACAGTTCATTATTGGTAAACAAGTGCAGAGTTTTGTACAATTTTGTAACCAATGTTTTCAAACATGAGATGATGTGGCTATTTTATATAAAACTAGCTGCGCCCCACGGCTTCGCCCACGTGGAAATCTATGTGTCAAATGGTACATTCCTATTGAATCACTCTATCTATGAAAAAACCGCATCAAAATCTGTTGCGTAGTTTTACAGATCTAAGCATACATAGGGACAGACAGACAGCGGGAAGCGACTTTGCTTTATACTATGTAGTGATGATGCATTTTTTTTATAGAGTGACTCAAGAGGAAGTTTTATAAACCATTTGACACATAGAATTCCACGCGGGTGAAGCCGCGAGGCTCATCTAGTATATATAAAGCAAAACTACTTGATATTCAAAGTCTTCTAGACCTTCGTGATACACCTTCGGCCACATCATTTCTTTCCATCGGGTAAGATTGTGGTCAAATTACTAACTCAACTGACTAAAAAACAACTTACATTTGTATCAAATTGAGCAGATGCGTTTCATCGACTAGCAGACTAAGATCCGTTGCATCCAGGTATATCTTATTTTGGGAATGTGCGGTAGGTAAACCTGGAAACAAAGCATTCGAATTAAATTCTATGGCAAAAGAAATATATATAGAAGAGACTACTTGGGATTCAAATAAAATTTTATAGCAAAATAAATAGAATTCAAATTAAATTTTATAGCAAAAGAAATAGGATTCAAATTAAAGTAATTAAAAATGTAAAATAGGAAAATACTCGTTTGCGATATGGCGAGAGGAATTGAAACCTACACTCGAGCCAAATTCAAAATAAAATATCTGTTCACGTGTAGTCCACATACTTAAGCTAGAAATCACTGTCTCTCTTTAGATTTGGCATGCATAATGCTGGCAATTAATTTTCAGTGTTTTAACTAGTTGTAAGTTGTTTACAAACATTGACAACGACTGAGTATAATGACCATAATGGGAAGAGGGCATCTTCCCCCCCGCACATTATGGTTATCATTATACGAGTACTATTTCCCACAGTTGGGTCTCACCTAATAATACGGGCGCGGGCGGGTAAAATAAGAACATGAAAATACTCACCTAATAACAATAACGTAACAATACATATGCTTATCCTATGACTAGACGGAGCGACCCCACAGGGCTTGAATACTGACACGCGAGCCATCTTTCTGCTTAGCTAGTTATCTGAAACAATACAAAAACCACGGTCAAAACACATGAAATTATGAAAACATTAATTGGTGCAATACGCTTAGCAGTAGAATTGAGAATGCGTTATCGTATCGGCCATCACGCCTAAGCCCCGGACGCTAACTACGAGTATATATGCGAAGATGTTAAAAGCGGAGACGAGAAGATACGTTTTGCAGCGATGGTGTGTATCCATCCACCGAACTTGTGCGAACCTGTACGGAGATGTGTACAGGCTAGCTAGACTGGGGTGGAGATTTGTGCTGGCTAAAGCGAAGAAGTGTGCTGATGTAAAGTGGAACAGATTTGCGTGCGGCGAGCGTTGGATGTTTGTTGAGGTGAATGCACATTTTGGTTGTTTAAAACACATCTCTTCTCCTCTTTTCAGTCTCGCCTCCGCTTTGGTGGAATCCGGGCTTAGTATGTAATAAATCAATCAGTAGAATTTACTTAATTATACCTACACAAATAAATACCTAACTTGGGTCTATCTATGCCTAGCTATATTCCGATATTTGAAGGCTAACTGGTTGTTCAAGTTCGCATAGAAATACATGATCAAGCTACACACGGTAAGTCTGATATGTATGGTAATAATAAGTTTCTGGTCCAATCCCCATTGCATTAAAAGTCTGCTCAAAATATAAAGAACGCTTTAGTACAAACGTTTGGGACTTCAAGTGAATAATGACGAAGATAAATAAATAGATAAAGCTGGACAATTTACACAGCATCATCATGACCTAAGCTAAATAGAGCTTCTGGTATGGGTAGGTAGGTACTAGATAATTAATATTATGTATTTACCTACCTATTCTGATTGGGAACGTATGCAGTTGTACTCGGATAAAGTTAATTCGTTTTGATTTTCCAATTACAGCCATGAAATAAAAACATTGTATTGCTCACGTAACTGCGCGATTAGCAGAGACGATAACTCGTATCAAATCGCACCACAATGCATGTAAATTAGTAAGTCAGGTGAAAATGAATTTACGATGTTTTAGCAGAGTCAGTAGTCTGAAACAATGAGTTTGTTTCAATTTTATGAGATGCTGCCGTCACCAAGTTCTTTTTCATGTCAATGAGATATCTTAATCCAAAATAAACAACTTGCATTCACGATAATTGATAATACTAATAAAGGCCCAAATTAATTTAATAAACATAATATTTACTGGTTAAATTCAATAACATCGGAATCGTGTTGCCATATTTGTTATTAAGTTTTTCAACCCAATGACATTGTTATCCATTACTTTCAGCACACATTACAGCTCAAGTTTGGTAAACACTTTGTCCAAAAGCATGATGAATATTTGCATTTTTAATAGAGAATTCAATTACAATGGAACTAAGTACTTTATTGAAAATTTTGCATTAATGTAGATTCGGAGCGGATGCTATTGAAATACTTCGTGTAGAAAGTAGATATACCATAATCGTTGCTAACCAATCAGATAACACAGAAGTAATATTATGACGCGAGGTGATTACTTTTAGTTATCATTCGTAGAGTAAAAAAAAATGCAAAAATTAAAGGACGACTGATAGATGCTAACTTTGAGAACTAGGAATCATAGGTGCGATCTAAGAAAAACATAAGAACAAGTAAAAGGATAAGATTTGTCATCAAAGTGGATAAAACATTATTTTTCTTTCTTCGGATAAAGAGACAACAATTGATAAAAGAGATGCTGACAGACATTATAAAGTTAATATTTCGTTTAACAAACTGCACCTCATAGGCCTTGCTTGAATGAACGGATTTAACGGATGTTTATTAACCGGTAAAAACTAAAGAAAACGAGTAAGTAACCGTCGCAGTGACACTTAAATCATACAAGGCATGTTGATCTGACACAGACCAGGGCAAGGCAATTGAGGTCCAGAACAGAGTTTCGATCAATCACCTTCCATCACCACATCTTTCATTCATGTCAACCTCTCCCAACGTATTCGATGTAATGGAAACGAACAAATAAGAAAGCGTAATTGATGATGATAATGATGTCCCAGTAGATATCAGTATCGATGGCTATATCACAGAACAAGCGCATACATTGTTGAAACTTAAATCACAAGTGCTTGGTTATCTACCCGTAGGTGATGGTCATAAGATCTAAGCACTAGTTAATAATTGACACGAGGTACGCCATTCAATAATGAACTAAAATATTTCGTTGATATGTTGTTGTAAAGAAAAGCAAATAATGCAAATAACCAACCTTACATTTACAACATACTCGATTCACCGATCACAATAATCAATTACATATAAATGATTATGGGAACCAGTTTAGAAACCAGCTTCGAACAAGGTTTCTGGCACATGATGTAAAAACTGCCCATCCGTCAGACGGTATACGAAGTACATACCTACTCACAGAAGTACTGGTGCCATGCCAGCGCAGGGAGGTAGCCAGGACCTCTCAGTATGAGACAACAAAGACCAGTAGTAAAAAAAACAAAATTTAACAACGCGAGTAAAGTAACAACAAGGGAAGCCAGACAAGGTATAATACCAACCGCTTCTTTTTTCAGACTAAACCAAATTACTCTTTGACAACAACTGACTTTAAATTGCAATAACACTAAAATTATAAATGCGAAAGTTTGGATGTTTGCTACCTCTTTACGGCAAAACTACTAAATGGATCGGGCTGGAATTTTGCATACAAATAACTATTTGAAGATAGTTCTAGGCCTGGAATAAAACATAGGCTTTTTTTTATCCCATAACTCAGTTATCATGGGATAGAAGTAACCTTAAACAACGCGTGCGGAGCCGCGGGCAGAAACCTATGGCTCAACTCACACCAAAAGAGCGTCGAAGCGAACGAGTCGAATTCGCCGGAATTCCCGCGGCGCCGCGGGCATCCGCGCGACTCGTTCAAGTTTCTCATGCGATAATAAGTTTTATTGTAATGAAAATAAAATTAAAATTCATATGACACTGAAACTGCGCTCCGCTTCGCTGCGCTTCGACGCTCTTTTGGTGTGAGTTGAGCCTATAACGTATAAAATAAGGGCTTCTTGACCAAACGAATCCCACGTGTTCGCCTGCAAAACTGGTTTGCAACACTCGCGACCAACAACCTATCACTACATAAGGAACCATTTTGAAAAACAAGAAGATGGATACAACAAAAACAATTACTTAAACAGTCGTACTTCCAAACTAGCTGTTCCAAAGAGTGTTGAGCATGCAAACAATGCCTAAGATTCGAGGTCAGTAGTACTTATGCAACAAGCGTACTAAACAAGCGGAACGATTGGGTTAAAATGTTAAATGGTACAGTTCTCACAGGGACAAGCATCGCCGATGTGAACAGATTCCGTGTGAAAGTATGTAGATTAGGTTTTGAGTAAACAACTATAAAATGTAAAGTAAACGAATGTTAGACACTCGATAAACGTTACCTTCCGTGACTGAGGAGAACTATTCCGATAAACCTACGAATTTTCCTGTTGACTCGTTTGAGAAAATTTGTTTTAATGATCCGAAAAGGAAACCCCCGCTTGTAATAAACTATATGGATTTGAGTTTTCATAATTTAAACAGAAGAGATGTTTACTAGTCTTGAATATTAGCAATTCTGTTTGTAATTCGGCCTCCCGCGATACAGGTTCTAAACCCAGTGCGGGGTCTCCGCACTGGGTACTGGCATGGCACCAGTAAACTGTATAAGCATTTTTTGTATTTGTATTTCGTAAGAAGGCTCCGAAAAGAACCCATGGGTACCTACTACCTACATACGTTGAGAAATGATGTTTTTTATGCTTAGCATATGCCCCCTACATATACTAAGCATAAAAAACATCATCAATGAACATATGTAGTATTAAATCATGTTACTGGCAAAGTAACAACCACTTAATATTTAAATATGTACATAAACTAAGAAATACATAAATATATTTTACATATACTATAATATTATATACAAGATAATTGTTTGAAAGCGAAATGTTGTTGTACGCGAATAGAAATCTTTTGCATTGATTTATGTCCAGATGATAACGAATCTAGTCTTTAGTGAATATTCTTAACTATTCGCAGTTATTGATGCATACGTACGTATCTAAAGAAATTGTAAATAAAATATTATATGTTATTGTAATTTGTAAAAACATACCGGTCGGTACCTCCGTAACAAAAACCTATTATTCTGTAGTAATATATACAATTTGTTACCTAATATATTATACATATTTTATACAGTGACCAATTGGAAATATTTAGCATGTTTTTTTGCAAATCAATTGATTAGAAAATATCACAGAAAGCTAGTATTTAATGCATTACTTCCCAGACTGCATCGATAATAGTACAAATAATTCCACTTAATCTATCATAGAAATTACATATATACAATATGCTTAACTGATAATGATAAAACAATGATATGGATGATAACTCGATTTTCACCGGTTTTACTTTCCTGATTTTTATTTGGTATGGCAAAGCGTTTGACCACGAACACTCTTATGAAAATGACGATTGAAAATCCAATGGAGTGCTACTTTTTTTTAGTACCTTCCAAACCTTTTCCTGTATCAAGCTTTAACTACGATTAAAGTAGGTATGTGCGATTTGCTCAAATTGTTTATCCTCGTAAGTTGATGACCTACAGAAACAACCTACCAAAGAGACCTGGTTTTTATCGTTGCAAAAAAGAAAGATATATAAATTTATGTTTTCATATTTCAAGTCTCGTGTTTCATTGTATAATGAGCCAGTTGGTATGTCAAATATAAAACACCTGGCATGACAGATACATGACTAAACCGTTTTGTTCGTAAAAACTGAGTCAGAAGAAACCATATTTTCCAAGCAACAGTCAATACTGTGTACAAAAGAGGTTACTTACTTCTTCTGACTTATTATGTATAAATAACGCAGAACTAGTTATGGCATCAAGGTCTGTATTCTGCGTAACATAACATCGGATATTCCTTGTTTAATATCTAACGCCCACACGCCCTTTCTCACGTTTTTTCGCTGACTTAGCGTCTGGACATTCTTATCTACGTCCTGTGATGCGAGAACTCCACACTCAAAGCCTCAGTCGTAATTAAGCTACCATTGTAAAACCATTAAGAATATTAAATACAAATTCAATTTAATTTTAATTGTTTTTTTAAAAATACTTTCCACGCTTTCCCAAACAAGTCTGGCGCAGCCGGTAGGATTTTCCACGCATTTCCCGTGAATCCGCAATCGCGAAAACCCCAAAATCGGTCTAGTGATAACGCGAAGTTCCGGAACCGTCTCTACGCGGACGTGGAAACCAAGAACCAAATAAATTTGACTCCCGGTGATCGCGTGTGATTGTGGCTCTAATTCGGCTCACGGAGGACATGGGATCGAGCAGCTTGTGAGTAAACCTTTTCACTTCCTGTGTTATATTCCTGTGTCTTTTCCACCCTTTTCCCCGAACTCAAATCGTCGGGCTTATTAATTGCGTTTATCTGATTTTGTTTGCACTTAAATAGGTAAACTGGTTTGCACAAGAAATCGGCATTCCCTCATTCTCGCAGTTAATTTGAATAGATTTAAGTACTTTAGTTAGCCCTAAAATAGGCTTATTGGTTTACACAAAAATTGGTAAATCAGTGTATTTTAAATTAAATTCGTTCGATTATAGCTTAGTATAGTACTCAATTCAATAGAGTTAATTAGTATAAGAAAAATGTCTACTGTTAAGGCTATACCTAAGGACACTTTGTCCCTTATTCCTAGGTATGACGGGGAGGAAAATCACTTAAATCTTTTCCTTTCGAAATGTGATTATGTCATCAGGGGCGCCTCTATTGCGGGAAACGCAGAACAAGAGTTGTACTTGTTCCATGCAGTATCGAGTAGACTTACTGGTAGAGCTGCGACTCTACTTAGCGACCATCCAAATATCGCATCGTATGATGCACTGAAAGAGCTACTTACCCAACATTTCGGTGATCCTAGATCTGAAGAGTGCATAGCGATTGAACTTGAGCAGTTAAAAATGAAACAAGGGGAAACATACATACAATTCTGTCACATAATCCAGAACGTGCGAAGTTGTTTATTTGCAAAGGTAAATAGACTAGCCGATGAAGGAATCAAAGCTGCAAAAATGATTGTATATAATAATATGGCTCTAAACACGTTTTTGTTTAACTTACCGGAAGACATGATTCGTATTGTGAGGTTGAAAGGTTGTTCTAATTTAGAGAACGCCTTGAGTATTGTAACGGAAGAGGTAAATTTCAAATTTCAGTATGATGCGAAAACTAAATTACTAAAACAAACAGCGGCGCAGTTACCAAGCGCACAAAATTCACAAAACACACCAAAACCTCTGCTTGCTCAGCCAACCCCGGCGGTTCAAGGTCAAGGTTTTAAATTCGGCATTCCACAGAATAATTTCAGATTTGGCACACCTCAAAACAACTTTAGATTCGGCGTTCCTCAAAATCAAGGTGGGTTCAGACCAAGCTTTGTTCCACAAATGCGTTTTGCACCGCCTCCTCAAGGCTTCCGGTTCGGCATGCCTCAGAACGTACCGCAACGTAATTTTGGCTCAGGCTTTCAAGCGGTCCCACAACGTGTACCGTTCCAATACGGAGCTTACAAATTCGGGATCCCTCCACAAAACCAACTTCAAAACCAAAATAAATTTGGTGCGTCCCCACAACAGGTTCAAGCTCCTAGGCTTCAAGATACAGACGTATCAATGCGCACTGCTCCGATAAGACAAAATATGATTGCGAACGATCTGTATTTTATGGATGGCAATGGATTTGATAGTGGTTATGATATGAGTATGGATGATATGTATGCCTATGCAGAGTATCCTGTAGGTGATTGCAATTACATTGAGTTAGAAGGAAACAATTCATTGAATCCGGAATATGTCAACACGGATACAGTAAATACGGACAATATCTGTTTGGACACGCAGAAACCTGAAAATTTTCAGGAAACTGCCTCGAAGGATACGGTCAGGTAATAAACTTAAACTATTGTAACAGTATAATGAAATTGCCTCACATTGACATCCCGGAAATAGGCGCAAAGTTTTTGATTGATACCGGAAGTAGTAGGTCTTTTATAAGCCCTGCTAAAGCTCATGAATTTTTCAACGAATTTAGATACTACGAACCGTTTACAGTGGTAAGCACCCATGCTCAAAGTATGCACAATGAGATCATATACATACCACTACTGAAGACCTTTAGGAGTACGCTTCCTCATAAATTCTACGTTTATGATGTTGACGGACGATATGACGGCTTGATAGGATCTGACCTCCTGAAAAAGTTAGGAGCTAACATCGATATGTGCAATCAAATGTTAGTAACACACAATGCGGCAATTCCAATAGTCTATAATCCACCTTATGAGATTGATGTACCGCCACGAACTGAGGCTAGGGTTAAAATTCCCACGACCCTGAAAACTGGTGATGCTATCTTGGAGTTCCTTCAGCTTCAGGAAGGCGTTCGCATGCCTAGCGCTCTAGTTAGATGTGAGAACTATTTTGCTGAAACAATCATTCAAAATGTTACAGAAATCCCTTATAAAATTCAGTTCAAGGAACCTTTTAAAGTCACGGTATTTGAAAATCAGGAATGCGAGATAAATTTTACGAAAGATGAATGCATGATTGATGATATTTTGAAAGAGAACTTAAGAAGGTTACGGTTAGACCACATGAATAAGGAAGAACGCGAAAATATCTATAAATTGTGTAACGAATACCGCGACATATTTTATAGCGATAAAATACCTTTGTCCTTCACAAACCAAGTGAAACATAACATCAGGACAACCAACGAAGACCCGATTTATATTCGACCCTATCGACACCCACCTATTCTTAATCATGAAATTCATAAACAGGTAGATAAACTTTTGGCAGATAACGTAATTGTAGATTCACACTCTCCATGGAGTGCCCCAGTTCATCTAGTTCCAAAAAAAATTGACGCATCCGGGGAAAGAAAATATAGAATGGTGATCGATTATCGTCGTTTAAATGAAATCACAGTCGATGATAAGTATCCGCTACCCAACATCACGGACCTTCTAGATAAGATAGGTAAAGCCCAATACTTTAGCACCTTAGACCTTGCTAGTGGGTATCATCAAATAGAAGTCAATGAGGCGGATAGATCAAAGACGGCTTTTTCAACCCAAACAGGCCACTACGAATTTAAAAGGCTTCCGTTTGGCTTAAAAACAGCCCCAGCGACGTTTCAACGAGCTATGGATAATATATTGCGAGGTCTTCAAGGTATCCACTGCTTAGTATATCTCGATGATATCATAGTATATTCATCTAGCCTCCAAGAACATGTAGACAAGCTTCGAAAAATATTCGAACGACTCAGGGAAACTAATTTGAAAGTAACCCTTGACAAATGTGAATTCCTTAGGAAAGAGGTCCTTTATTTAGGTCACATCATCACCAAAGACGGCCTTTTACCTAATGACGACAAAATTAAAGCAGTCATGAAATTTCCCTTACCAAAAACAACGACAGAAATCAAAAGCTTTCTCGGTCTAGTAGGATATTATCGTAAATTCATAAAAGATTTTGCTAAATTGACACAGCCACTTACGTTTTGTTTAAAAAAAAGGAATAAAATTGATTACACAAAAAGGGAATACATCGACGCATTTGAAAAGTGTAAAGAGCTTTTAACAAACGCGCCGCTCTTACAATTTCCCGACTTTTCTAAACCATTCGTCCTTACGACGGATGCATCCAACTTTGCAGTAGGAGCTGTCCTGTCACAAGGACCAAAAGGAAATGATAAGCCAATAGCTTACGCGAGTAGGACTTTGAATGACGCTGAAACAAGGTACAGCACCATCGAAAAGGAACTACTTGCAATAGTATGGGCTGTGAAACATTTTCGTCCTTATTTATATGGGCGAAAATTTATGATTTTCACCGACCATAGACCCTTGACCTGGCTTAAATCATTAAAAGAACCAAACAGTAAATTAACAAGATGGAAATTAAGATTATCGGAATTTGATTATGATATTCAACATAAAGCAGGCAGACTAAATTTAAATGCAGACGCTTTATCTCGAATTAGGCTTAATGTTCTAGGAGAAAATGATGATGTTTCTATGAAGGTAAATTTAGATAGTAAGGAACAAAAACTCCAGCGGCATATAGATGATTTAACCCAGGAAATTGCTCGGTTGGGTAAAAAACAAAATAAAGACTCTCGAGGCTCTACCCCTCGTCAAAGAACACCATCCCCTATAACAATATCGTCTGGATCAGAGAAGAGCAATAAGTCAATAATAGCCGGCGGTAGGCGGTCTCCATATTCGATTCCATCTTTAGGTAGTAGCACCATCACTGCCTCTGAAGGCCGTGCAGAAAGCATATGCACCATACATTCGGCGCACGATTTAGACACGGATGGTATCCTTATCCTCCAAGAGGCCATTGACACGAAACCGAATCAGATTCTGGTTCATACCTGGAACAGAGATGAGTTGTCGGTCAAAGACTTATCTAGGCCAAAACAAAAGGTGTTAGAAGTTCACTTACCAACAAATAACTCGGAATTGATTAAAAGATTTCTGAAAAGCTATATTCGACCCAAAATAAAATATTTCTTTTATTTTGAAGACGCATTACACCGCAAACAGTTTTCGGAAGTCACCCTGTCGCTCTTTCAAAAGGGCACGGTTAAATTTTATGAGTGTACAAAGAGAGTAGTTTATGTAGATAACGAAGAGGAACAACGAAATATTGTGCTTAAATATCACGAGGGTAAAAATAGTCATAGGGGAATAAAAGAGACGTTAGTACATCTAAGACGTACCTTTTACTGGAATAACATGGACCACACAGTAGCCAGCATCATCAATGCATGCGAACTTTGTAAAAAAATGAAATACGATCGAAAACCCTTTAAACCAGAATTACAGTTATCACAGACTCAAGTTAAACCCTTTCAGGAGTTATTTATAGATACATTTTCAATCGAAGGAAAACATTACCTGACAATAGTAGATGCCTTCAGCAAACTTGGTCAAGCGTTTGAAATCAGCACCAAATCCACCCCTGAAGCGATACGAGCACTCATAAAATACTTCTCTTTATACGGAACACCTTGTAGAATAAGCTCGGATCCAGGAACCGAGTTCAATAATACGCTCATGAAGGAAATGATGTCATTTTATAAGATCGATCTACACATTGGTACTCCTCATAATCCCAACTCTATGGGGATAGTTGAGAGATTCCATTCAACCCTTATAGAAATCTACCGTATAGCAAAATACGAACAAAAGATCACTGACGCTGCATCTGTTATGGCTTACGCTATAATGTCGTATAACCACTCTATCCACACTACCACCGGCCTTACGCCGTTTGAAGTAGTTTTTGGTCACACCGAATCTAACAGCACATTTTATGTAGATTTTAATAAACAGTTTACACAGCAATTGGTTAAAGAACACTCTAAACGAACAAAGTTCTTGTATAAATATCTTACAGATAAAATCATTGATAAAAAATCAGCGTCAATAGAGAAACGTGGGGGAGAAAAGGAATTTGACATAGATGTTGGTGATACGGTATTTATCAAAGGAGTGAATACTAGGCGTAGTAAAGATAAACCTCGATATCAGAAAGCTCAAGTCATCGGAGCCATTCAACGAAATATTGTACCAATAGTAACTCATAATCGGAATACTAAAGTTCCCATTAAAGATATAAGACGTCCTCCACAGGTTGGTCCTCCTGGTGGTCCTAGTGATCCGCAGCCAGGCCCTTCATCTGCAGCCGATTGACAAGAATCCGGGGCTGTTACCTATAAAGGAAGGTCAAGCTGTTGTTAGCCATGATACGTGGACTCTCATAAAAATCTTAGATTTAAAACACATTCGAGAGCAATTAGAATTAAATATTGATAGTTATGTAAGACTTAAGAGCCAAATTCAAAACTCTAACAAATCTTTTGATTATGATTTCGCTGAAGTTGAATTAGAAACCGATTTTAACATGAATATAACTTTAGAAAAGTATGAGCAATTGATTCCATCGGTTAGATCTAAGCGCGGTCTCTTAAATCCTCTTGGTACTTTTATCAAGACGATAACAGGTAATCTGGATAATGACGACGCAGTATTGTATGAAAAGTTAATTCATGAAGTAAAATCGAAGCAAGACGCGGTTGATAAGAAAATGACAATAGTCGCCGAAATGGTGGGTAAATTCACAAAAATAGCCAACTCTACCAAAAGCAATTTCATTCAAATTGAAAGTAGTATTCAAGATCTTAATCGTGGTTTAAATGATTCGAAATTAACTCAAGTTGGTAACAAAATTATTCATATATATAACGTCTTTCTGCATAACTTCCAAACTCTCTACATGAGATTGAATGAAATTGAAACGGCTATAACTTTTGCAAGAAATAAATTGTTACACCCATCTGTTTTAGATACTAAGGAAATTATTGCATTGTTAAAAGAGATTGAAAAAACGAATAAATTAGTGTATTCAGTGAATCGTGAAAATATTGTCAAATTAGAGCAATGTATAGAGATGAAAGCATATATCAAACAAAATCAGATAAAATTAATTATGCAAATCCCTTTGATAACAAATGAAGTTTTTAACTATTTTAAATTGACTCCCTTGCCCATTGACGACAGAGTAACCCACCAGACAGTCCTTATACTACCCAAATATCCTTACATCCTTATGAAAGGGTCGAAAGCGAAGCCGCTCTCCCAGTCATGCCGAGAAATCGAAGAAGCTCGTTTCCTGTGCTTTGAGAGCGATGAACCGCCACTAGCTGAAGACGCATGTATCACGGAGCTCATGACATTTTCTACCAACATCTCGAGCTGTCACCAGGTTCCTGTAACCATCAATGAAATTAAGGCTTTTCTCATACAGCCTAATCGTTGGATAATTTACACCAAAACTGATACGTCACTTACCAAGTATTGCGAGAACGAGATAACCCAAGAAAACATCTGTGGAACGTATCTCCTTACATTAGACGATGATTGTCAAATTAAGATAAAGAATTTGAATCTAAAGAGACATCTGACTCATGGGAAAAACATAATCTTTACAAAGATTCCTGTAGTCAACTTACCTAAAATATTGTCCAGTTCATCGGATATCCAGAGGAAACCCGTCAATCTCAATGGAATCGATCTTGCCGACATTCAGTTCCTGAATTACTTATTGCAGAAAAGTGGAAGTGAAATTAATAGTGATAGTGGAATTAATCATAGTGCCCTAGATTATAAAAGTATTAGTGTAGGAAATTTAATGTTTTGCGTTCTATTAACTTTTTGTCTTTTATTATTAGCTTTTAAACATAGAGTTAAGCAACTATTTTGTAAAACGGGGGAAATTCGAGATAATCCCGAG
The DNA here is from genome assembly GCA_943735965.1 of Eupithecia abbreviata. NCBI lineage: Eukaryota > Metazoa > Arthropoda > Insecta > Lepidoptera > Geometridae > Eupithecia > Eupithecia abbreviata. The sequence goes on along the minus strand of OX030979.1, from coordinate 7,558,491 downwards.
GATAATCTCGAACTACAGGAGGGAGGAGTTATGGCATCAAGGTCTGTATTCTGCGTAACATAACATCGGATATTCCTTGTTTAATATCTAACGCCCACACGCCCTTTCTCACGTTTTTTCGCTGACTTAGCGTCTGGACATTCTTATCTACGTCCTGTGATGCGAGAACTCCACACTCAAAGCCTCAGTCGTAATTAAGCTACCATTGTAAAACCATTAAGAATATTAAATACAAATTCAATTTAATTTTAATTGTTTTTTTAAAAATACTTTCCACGCTTTCCCAAACAAGTCTAACTAGTAAATATTTATGATTAATTTATGAAAACAAATAATATATTGCAACATTAAAGATATGACGTCTAATGCAAGAGTGCAATGAAAATAAACCTTTGCATGTCAAATTGTTTTGCAGCTGCTAATAAAATGACTGGTAATGGCAAACCATAACAATAATACTTCAATGTAAATTATCGAAATGATTAAAACCTTGAGCGTTATTATAGAACCCGTCGAGCAAGGAGCAGCTTTCGAACGATTTCCAATAAATTGGTGAAGTCGAACTCGTACGATGCTCGTATGCCCGTAATTATTTTACCGTTCCCAGAACCTGTAGTTATGACGCCCCGCCATTGCATCATGATGGCAAAAACTCTGAAAACGGCTATCGTATCGGGGACAAATAGCTTGTATTTCGAAGTGGGCATCCTTACCTTACCATGCTTTGGTCAAATTCATGGAATGGTTTCGCAATATGATAAAATTATAAATTACCTACCTACATGCAAAAACTCGAAAGGGACCATAAAAACGTGAACAATAACGAACCAGAAAACAATGGAGTAAAGTTTATACAATAAATATTATCAGAAAGTAGAAGTCAGAAAGCCATAAAATAACAAAGAAATATTAAAGTATAGCACAATGCTCTTTTATCATCGATCCACTAAATTTGAGTTCGACTCAGTTAACAAAGAATCGGTCCTTCTTGCAAATGTCTGAAATGAGTGAAAAAAGGGAAGCATGCTGTGCCAACTGCCAGCGTAGTAACACCATTGGCCATAAGAACTACATATTTTTGTTTTAATATCATGATGCGGAACCATCATGATATTAAAACGACAAACATTTGCCTACCGAAGCTTCCTTCTAGCATGTTTTGGAAACTATTAGAACAACAATGTACAACGGTGTAATCGAAAACCATTTCAAAACAAACTGAAGCACATAATTTCAATAGCCGTATGAACTTGAAATGGTACGTAATCATTCAATTATGAGAAAGGTTGTACTCAAAGATTGTACTAGGGTATTACATTACATACCATTCAGGAGATGAAAATACAAACAGAACGAAAACATTGAGAGGATTTTGCTATTATAGCAACCCTTACATACAAATCACTAGGAGTAAAAGGAGTCATTCGCAATTTCGCAGCATCCAAGCATGGTAGTGCAACCGCGCTGCACTAAAACATCGCTCAAGGACAATGAAATGTTTATAGTTTCAATACGCTACACACGTGTATGAAACCATTGAAACCAAAAGAAATAAAAATCTGAAATCTGATTAAGCTACCGATCTATAAAATTTTATAGCTACCGAGTTTGTTGAGGTTAGGTAACTACCTACCAATTACAATTTCCTTAAACAAATGTGATAAGGTTTTTTTTTCCACGATGCTATAAAATTAAATTGTTTAATGAAATGCAATTTGTTGAACATTGAAGTGTTAAATAGCGAAAGTCGCTTACAGTTATATAGTTTTACACATAGGCAATAACAGATATGGTAAACAAGCTCTCTTGTCGTAAAACTTTCTTAACATTAGCACGAAACATATTTAGCCTGAAAATAAGAATGATAGAAAATTGAAAAAATAAATAATGGGTGAGTATGAAAACAATACGTACAAAGTAAATTAGAACACGGATAGAAATGAAACGCTTGCTAAGATGTTGTCAGCTGGATGAGCTATTTAGCTTTCAGTGAGAGAGGGACGGATCGGCACTATTTAAAAATAAATATTGCTGATGCAATAAAAAAGTGAATTAAAACATTCACGTGACTAAGGCATTTTTACATCAGTAGAGATGATGTGACTGATTACATCAGTTAGATGTACGTTATATTGCGACAAATTATAATACACTTTATAATAAAGTAAATAAAAGCAATATCGTTAAAAACAGTTCACTACAGTCCACTTTAGTTTAAAGACAAGTAGTAGATCTCTTCAATCGCGGCGCGATTCCAAATACAAACTATGCGGGCAATAAAATTTAAGTAAATAAATACTCATTAAATATTTATAAACCTGCTGTTTGAATCGTGCATGCCGATTAACTGGTTATATTACATTTTAAGTCACCTAGTAGACTTTAGACTATCCTATAGGCGCTATAGACCGACATAGGGGATTCATTCACAAATAGCAAATAAGGGCCAATCAAATGATTGTGAATACAACCAATAGCAAATAAAGAGAAGGAACTAGAAAAAGAGAAAAACAAATTGATGTAACCTGAACGATATATCGAACGGATCGGGCTGAAATTTTGGCTGAAATGCATAGACGTAGCTCCAGATCTCAAATAACAAATAGGATACTTTTATCCAGAAAAAAGCGTGCGAAACTGTGGGCTAGTAATCTATATATATATAAAAGAAAGTCGTGTTTGTTACAACAACTTATAACTCGAGAACGGCTGGACCGATTTAGCTGAAAATTGGTGGAGAGGTAGCTTAGAACCAGGAGTCTAACATAGGATACTTTTTATCATTCACAATTTGACACATAGATTTCCACGGGGGCGAAGCCGCGGGGAGCAGCTAGTTAATAATATTAAAGAAGAACATCTAGCCCCATGTCATCAATCTCAAACGAAATGAAGTGTGTTGGTTGAACAACAGGAATGAAGTCCGAATATAACTAGTTTGTTGATGTTCTAATGCACCCACCAACTACTGCTTACAATGTAACGACACCCACGGGATTAAGGGGATTAGGCAATCGTACAGTCAACACATCCTATTATACTCATAGTAACTTACTGAGAGATACTAATACTTAGTCGATAGTATGTGCGTGGTTGTGAGATGTTAGTCTTCGCCAACATCAATATCAGACACTGATGTGATACTTACACGAGCAAGTGGTTCTTCTTAAATTTTTACGACAGAGTAAAAAAAATCGGCCAAGTGCCAGTCGGATCGCACAAGGGAGTTCCCACCATCGTAATTGGCAGTAAAGCTACATTTATTTTCTATTTGCTATTTACCTACTTTTTATAAAGCTTAGATCTACTAAGCTATATAAACGTACTTGCAAGCAACATAAATAAATTATGAAATGATGTATAAAGATGTCTGACAGACAGAAAGTAGCCAGAGGAACTCCGAAACGAAACGACTTAACAACCTTATCCAACGAACCCAAACTGGTCGAGTTTGGGTTTGACTACCTAAGAACTTAGGTTAAAAAGGATTTTTTTATATTTATCCATAACTAGCGGCCCGTCCCGGCTTCGCCCGGGTGGTCATTTGTTTCAAGCAATTTTTTAATTTTTTCTCTTTTTCTCTGCGTAAGAACCATCCTCGTACTTAATATTCTAAAAAAAGAATTAGCGAAATCGGTTCAGCTGCTTTCGATATTTGCGCTTAGCATTAGCAACAAATTCAGCGATTTATTTTTATATCATAGATTTATTTAAAGTTTCGTCTTCCACGCTGACTGTACTGCACGCCACATCACGGTGTGCCTATAGTTAAACATACAGTAAGCTCACTATCTAGATCACCTTGAGACGTTAATAGTGAGTTATTTATAAGATTTAACACTAAAACGGTCGTTAACATACTTTCTGTGGTTTCGGGATAAATTATTAGGGAAGCAAAAAAAAAATTTAGTTATTCACGGCTGTTATCATATTGGGGGAGGCCTATGTCCAGCAGTGGACTGCTATAGGCAGATGATGATGATGATGATGATGATCATATTATACAATTAAGTGTTTTTTTTATAACTACATACCTAGTTGTTTTTATCAATTTCACGTATTTTTTATTGTATGTTCGTACTACCCGTAAGAAAAGAACATACCTAACCCACCGGGTTATTTTATTGACATAGGTCATGAAAATCCCAGTAAAATAAAGTAGATACCTTTAGGGATTTAATTTATTAATAATTTCAAATCGCACTGGGAATAACCCACTCTCTCTCGAGTGACTAACTACCTAAAATTTGTATGTCGTGTCTAAGTTCGATTATACACGATTCCACGTTATAAGTGTATACCTCTACTGCCGAAAGTCTGTGAAAACATACGTGAAAAACATAAATAGTTGAACAAAAGCCGAAAAAAATACGTGAAATTGATGAAATCGTAGAACAAAAGCCGGTATGTGAGTAAATACATGAAATTCATAAAATCGTAGAAAAAAAACCCGTCAGGGTGAGAATAAATACGCGAAATTTCTAAAATCTCAGAAAAAAGCCGACAGGCTTTGATAAATATGTGAAATTCATAAAATAGTAGAACAAAAGTAAGGTCTAGAATCGCTCCGTTTAGACGTGGAGTAGGCCTTTAAATCCAAATACATATCAACAGGGCTAGACGATGCTGTGTGGATTGTCCAGTATTATTTATTTATATCACATCACACTTATCACACTAATATTATAAATGCGATAGTTTAGTCAAATGGATGGATGGATGTTTGTTACTTCTTCACGCCAAAACTACTGAACGGATCAGGCTTAAATTGTGCACACCTGGAATCAAACATTGGCTACTACAGTTCCCCTAGGATAGAAATATTCTATAAACGTCTGAAGCCGCGGACAGAAACCAGTATGAAAATAAACGATTGGTTTAGGTACGGTATAGCTATATGGAGCGTTTGTCACAGGTAGAAAAATGCCTGTTCGTTGTCTTATGTTATTTTTCATCTTTAATATCAGATCAGTTCCTTCCTACATCATTAAATTTGTAATTTGCAGTGCACACAAGGACATCGTTTTAAAGCAGATTAGTAAATAACATAACTAAATTATTATTACTGAGGTTGGCACTAGAAACATTAGAGTATGGAAATCGCTCTGAAATATGCAAATCGATGCATGGCATGTGCCAAAATTACAAGGAAATGAAGATTCCACAGACTTTGTAATAGACACAAACAAAGTGTAGCATACAAACCAAATAAACACAAGTTTATTTCACACTATCGGACCTTCCCGGCTTTTCACGGTTTTAGTGCGGATCCCTAACTTTTTTGAAAATATAATATAGCCTATGTTCACCGGGGATAGTGTAGCTTCCCAACGGTAAAAGAATTTTTCAAATCGTTACAGTAGTTTCGGAGCTATGTTTCGGAGCCTATTCAATACAAACAAACAAACAAAAAATCAAACATTTCCTCTTTATAATATTAGTATAGAAATAGTTTCTTCTCGCGGCTTTGCATGCATTGTTCATATGGGAACCGTTTAAAGGTCATTGCTATCCCATGGCAACTGTTTTATGGGATAAAAAGTAGCCTATGTTTGATTCCAGGAGCAGAACTACCTGTATGTAGAATTTCAGAAGACAAAAAGACTTGATGCAGAAGTTACAAACATCCATCCATACATCCATCTAAACATCCAAATTTCGCATTTATAATACATAGTGTAATTATTCTAAAACTCTTGACGTTTTTTCTTTGAACTATTATATCGTTCGGGAGCTACTCTGCCAAAACCAGACAGACAGATAATAAACCTACACGTGAACCATATATAATTATTCTCGTCACACTACTCTTCTTCTTGGAAGTTTAAAAACAAAGTAGGTACCTGCCTAATTAAGTTTTTTCAATAACATAAAGACATGCTCTACTCTACCACTACTATGATGAATAATAAAAGTAATAAACTTTCATAGAAACCCAACACTTGAATTTTCCGTTTCCTTCCTATTCGATATGTTATGTTGCCCTGTAATAAACACGTGAAACTAATACTACAGTTTCCCAATCCCGGAATGTTGTGTTTGTGTAACACTAGATGGACAACCTACTAAGTAGCCGCAGAGTGGAAGTGTATTATGTAACCTATTGTAGAGTCGTTTGCTTAGAATGCTACAAAATGCGGTATATGTTCTAGAAGATTATGATAAAGACCTATGTTTATATGCGCTATAGTGTGTATTCATTAATGCTGACTTAAGGATTATTATTATTAACTTAATATTGTAGTTCATAATTATTATTACTTTGACCTGCGATCACAAAGATAGTATTTTGATCGCAGACTTTGACATTTAGCTGCATCATTATAACCAATTATTGTATTTATCATGGACAATTTCTTTTTTAGCTAACTTGTTTTTCTTTGTTTTTTCAAATTTTTTATTAACTACTAGCGGATCGTCGTTCCGGCTTCGCACGGTTATTGGAATTTTTAAGGGAATTTTTTACACCTTGGGTTACATTATTGGAGTTTTAGTAAGGATCCCCAATTTTTTTGAAAAAAATATAGCCTTTGTTCACCGGGGATAGTGTAGCTTCCCAACGGTGAAAGAATGTTTCAAATCGGTCCACTAGTTTCGGAGCCTATTCAGTACAAACAAACAAACAAAAAATCAAACCTTTCCTCTTTATAATATTAGTACAGATAGAATAGATACGACTTGACTAAGATATAAAGGTGGCACTTCACATGGCTATTTGTGTTCGCTATTGGGTGTTTGTAGTATTTGGCAAAATATATGACGTTCAGACGAACATGCAAAAAGAGGCAAATACGACCATCCACACATGGCACACAAATAACAAACACACAAACATTTGGCAGCAGACTGAGCAGAACGCAAGGTGCCAATACGGCCATTGTGTGGACGGCTTATTGCGTATTTGCCTATTTGACTGCTTTGATGTGCCTCGAGAAACCGACAAGCGCACGGTAATGCGTATTTGGTATTGGCCTTATTTGTCAAATAGGCAATAAGGCGAACACTTTGTCAAATAAACTGTCCACACATGGTAATTGTTTGCCAAATATGCCATATACACAAATACAAATAGCCATGTGAAGTGCCACCATAAGGTACTCTATTGCACTGGGTGTGCCCGTTAGGATATATGTACTGTTTATAAACAAATAAATAAATGTGAAGATACTTATTTATGAAAACTATTATTACTATAATATATACGAATCGGTAATTCCCGATTCCCACCAGACCACAAATCCGGATTACTAGATTGTCTTAGTTTTGAACTAGTCATTGTCTGTGGTAAAATGAAAACTAATAAGTAGTAAAAATTATTAGTCATTGTTATTCATATTTCTCTTGTTCATACATTAAATATACATATTATTATTCATATTTACATACATTTGCGTTTCAATTACTTTTCTCCTTGAAATAACAATTTACAACTAGCCGTTACACAGCTGGCAATTATTTACGAACAATACAAAATAACACTAGTAACAATATCAAATCTATAGAACGTTTCTACAATGTATTAAATGTAAACTGTTCAAGTATTTGGAAATTTTCTACGCAGTTGTCGTATTGTGCAAATAGCCTGTAACTCAAGGTCACAGGAAATGCCCTTTGGAGTAAAATATATAAATTGAATGAAATACCTAAGAACCTTTTAAAAGCAAACAAATTAATCATCATAATCTCAAAGAGGCACAAATATGCATATTTGTGCCCCATGTACCGCACGGACCTTAAGGTCTCAACTCCAAGGGTGGCAAATAAATAGGTAGTCATTTGCTACCCTTGGAGTTGAGACCCTAGGTCCGTGAGGTACCGAAGCTCTGGGTTTTTCAAAAATTATCTGAGCGTCTAGCTATTCGAAGAGACGCGTGATCCGAGAGAGCTGGTGAGTATCTGGCGCAGTAAATCAGCATTGCCTTATAGCGGGGCAGTGCAGCCAGCATCAGGGGGACGCTTCCGACTCCTACTGATTATTTATTTATTGGTATGGATCAGTGTGTTTTCTTCACTAGGGTGAGCCTTTATCGAGGGAAATCTTGCCAAATCAGTCATAATCAGGATAATTTAACAAGGTACCTACATACATAATATGTATATAGTAAGTTTTACGATTAATACCCTGATTGATGTTTAGGTATTTATCGTGTACCTTATAAACCAACATTATTGACATTCATAGACATGTAAATTAAATTTTATGACGTGCTTTATCTATCACTTACTAAGTACCTACATTGCGAAGGGTCAAGGTCTAGCGTAGTGCTACAGGTGAAAAATTATCACATTTCATTATCGTTATTGTAAAAGGCAATATAACGTGTGTTTTCGTAATACAATACGTGCTTATCACGAGTTTAATTCTTAGGCGTGTAAGAGCTACCGTTGACATGAACTTTAAAGGCTTATTCAGAATTATACGGTTTTCGTTATCCAGAGCAGTAGCGAAAGCAGAGTGGAACAAATCTTTGCAGATCGTACAAATATTTGTGTTGCGGGAATCGAGCCCACAACCTCCTATGACGCAGGCGGACCTTCGCCTGCCGAGCTACATCGGTCGCCTATATAATTTATCATCTGAAAAACCCTCAACTAAAAATTTATTTGTTGTAAAAAATAAATGTTATTCCCTCGGGAATAAATGGGACCACGTTGGGATGATTCTTTATAAAATGCATTCCAGACAGCTAGATAATAGTACACAGAAGAAAGGATCTACGAGTAGATTTGTTGTGGGGCAACATAATGTAATCCGATGAGACCAACGCATAATAATAACGTAGAGATATTATTCCCAGCAGTGTGTATAGTGTACTCAGGCTATGAATGAAGATGATAACCCGTAAGAAGCTTAACACTATCACTGCCCAGCCTCTGCGGTGCGACCCGCAGGGTTGCGCCCGCGGCTACAAGCAAAACAGTGCTATAACGACATGCAAGTTAATTCTTTCCATCCAAAGGTTGCCTGGAAGAGATCGTTTCTAAGCGGTAAGGCCGCCCATTGTACTTGTCGCATGTAATGTCTTTTTATAATGATGTATCTGGTGTACAATAAAGTATTTTTGCATTGTATTGTACCTCGTTGTGGCAATGAAAGTGTTAACATAGCTTAACACCTCACGCAAGCCTCCAACAACAAGGAAGTATCGTGTTTTGATTTTAATCTACCGCCCTACAACCCGAGATCGTTATCTAGTTGCATCTACCTATCTACACGGCTAAAGGCAATCCCACACATAAGCGTTCACCTGTAATGTAACAGTCATATTCGAGCATTAGCATCAGTGATGGAGGGGAACCGAGCATTACAATGCGCAGCCTGATCTACCGCCTTACAACCCGAGATCGTTATCGAAGAAGACAGAAGCGTTCACCTGTAATGTAACAATCATATTCGAAAATTAATATTAGTAATGGAGGGGAACCGAGCATTACAATGCGCAGCGTGATCTACCGCCTTACAACCCGAGATCGTTATCTAGTTGCATCTACTTATCTATGTATCTAACGGCGATGGCACAGGAGCATTCACCTGTAATGTAACAGTCAGATTCGAGCATTAACGTCAGTGATGGAGGAGAACCGAGCATTACAATGCGCATCCTGGAAAGCCGAGTACTGACTGAATTATGTTACGGGTACGGGACGTATGTATTATTAATATTACAGATCTATTCTGAGCGAGCATGAATATTTTACGCCGCTGGGTGCTAAAATCCGTCTCGTTCTTTCCCTGTATGTACTGACTGCAATTACGCTTGGGGTGTGACACGTTACATTACGGCCCGTAACGCTGCTAGAATCTACCCACCTTAATGATAGCTGTCTCGTCTGACATTGTAAAGACAAGTGACAAGTGTTACTAAAACAGCAGACTCCTCAAGATCGAGTCATTTTTCATCGTTACATTACAGGCGAATGCTCGTCAGCATTACATTAAAATATACCTGTATTATTACGTGATGCTCGTAAACGAATCTTGGAAATTAGGTACATTACAGATGAATGCTGGCGGTGCCACGGTGATGGAGCGCCATAAATATCAACAAGTATAGTATGCCCTTAGAAGTAGGTACATCATAGTAATTATGTGGCTTCCAAGGTAGCTTAGTTGATGCCTTCTAATGAACAGTTAGGTACTATCGGCGCAGCAAAGTTTATTTAGTGTTTGTCTAGCCGGTTTATTGACCTATGAGTAACATCTTTAGGCACGCACTTCTATCGTTTTCTTTTGTTTTTTTATTGTTATGTTCGGTGTTAGAGTTGTTATACAATACAGCTAACATATTAAGTTCCCTAAATGTGATTTGAAATATCTGAGTTAGTCCCGATCACTTTATGAAAAATCGTGAACTAGATAAGACAAAATATGTGTGCATAATAAAATAACAATTTAAACCAAAACCGAAATGATTCGAAAATAGTCTACAACAAAAAGATTATTTTCATAAAAATTACCTAAAAAAGCCAACAAGGCACTTATCATCGCAAATATTAGACATTAAAGAGGACTTTTATTCAAATAACTAAATCTGAGAAGATAGCGAATTCATTTCTAGCAATATCCTCAAAAGATAGCCAATTTAAACAGACTTCATTTTACAGCCGAATAGGAAAACGAATTAGGTTAACTTAATCCCAACATTTTCTAAAATGGGTATTATTTTATAAGTTGTTAACCTTTTCTCGTTGTATATTTACCTTGTACCGTGTGTACCTCGTAACTAACGAATACCAAAGAAAACGAATATAATTTACACAAATCTACAGCAACGGTCAACAAATAAAAAAATCCACTTACATTATAAACAATAAAACACACCAGCCGCACGCACAGTCACCAAATGAAAATATTATTAAATTGACCGTAAACTTTACTTTTCGATTACAGATACGCGTGCACTTCCCCGCGCGGCTCAACGTCGAATGATAAGAAGTTGCCCGTGCGCAGGTTATTTCGCTCAATTTGTACTGCTCGACTCAAACATGCAATGCAGCATGGCATGGCTCATTGATATCTCTGCCGTCTTAAGTCTCAATGTTGTTTTATCTCTAGAATCTTATCGATAACCTCTTAAATGGATCGTTCGTTCAATGAAATTCTTTGTAGAGCTTCTTTGTAAAGCCATGATGCAGAAACGAGCCCAATCAATATTTATTTAAATAAATAAATAATACTGGACAATCCACACATCATCATCTAGCCCCAAGCTAAGACGAGGTTGTGTTATGGATATCTACTAGATGACTGGTATACTGAATACAATACATTGCATAGTTCGATGTATTTATTTAAATTAAAGCAGAGCCAGCGAACGACAAAATAGGGGAGATCTTAGCCCAGCGGTGGGACAACACAGGTAAGATAAAAAAGAGACTAGGTATGCCTTTGGTTTTATACTAGAATTTACTTATATATCCAGAGCGTGAGTATTAAGAAGCAATAAAGAGCTTATTAGAAGAGACCTGAATCCAGTAGTAACCGTAGTAACCTGTTATAGATCGGTGTTGTTGTTACTCACGTACCTACATGAAGCCAGCAGTCAACACAGCATCAGCACAAATACAGGGGGGTTTTGCCATAATCATCACGCTTAGCAGGAGGAATGAGGAAGCGATCAGCTTCCTCCTGCGTATTTTAAAACCTCCATGCGATCACATTGGTTACTTCAGCCAGCCAACACCCACGGGCTGAGATGGAGACGATTCTTACACCACGATCGCCACCCGGCGACGGCATAAAGCTAATGCATAAAAGCCTATGATTAATTTATTAAACGAACTAAGTAAATAAATAAATAATGCTGGACAATCCACACAGCATTATCTAGCCCCATGATAAGCAAAGCTTGTGTTATGGGTACTAGATAACTGATATACATAATACAATACATTACATATATAGATATTTTTTATTATACATAGAAAACGACCAGAACACCCGGAACAAATATCTGCAGATCGTACACACAATTGTCCCGAGGCGGGAATCGAACCCGCAACCTTCTGCGTCGCAGGCGGACCTTCGCCCACCGCGCCACATCGGTCGTCTGTGGTAAGTGAAGTTCTATTACAATTAATTACCGAAGAAGTTGTATCTGTGTCTCTATAGATGTCACCATTAAAGCTCGTATGCGAGACATCCGTAATAATCAATTTGATTGTTTTCGAAAACTAAAAACAGACTTCGAAAGTTCGAATCATTCCGTTTTTTGTTTTTAAGTCCTGTAAGATACATGCTTATCCCTCGGGAACAAAACTTTTTAAGAGACCTCGGGATCATTCTCTGTACAGTAGCGAAATAATTTTTAAAATCGACAAAGAAACTAAACTATGTCGGAACGGTCTTTATTTTACTGTTTTCTGTCTCCGTTTAATATTTATTTCCGCCGAAACTTGGGCTGAAATCAGTGTCTAAATACGAAAGTGTAGAAGCTTGTAATTTTCAAAAGAATACTATTTACGGTTTTGGTTGTATACAAACATAGATAATGATGAGATAAATTGATATTATCCTTAGTTTTGGATGGTCAACATCAAACAGTGTAGCTAGTTTTTATCACCTCATAATTATTATCTTTTTTTATATTTTTTTTTTAATAAAATCTAGTATGTAAATTTATTCATCAATCATCTGATCTGAGATCGTGTCTGCCACTCTACCGGGTTCTGACTGAAAACCAGCGCTCTTTCACAAATGACCTGGGTTATTGTGATAGAGCAACAAGCTGAGTCAGGACCTATTAGACCTATACACGCGCGCTTATCCACTTTCTGTGAGGGCTACTTAGTACCATATGCAATACTACTTACATTTTGTATCTTCACTTTTTTTTTTTTTATATTTTGTCGATGTGTTTTATAATAGGTACATAAGTAGGTACTTTGTAGTCAAATATAAATCATGTGTAATTAACCTTGTTTGTGTGTTGTGTTAGTGTTTAATAAATAATTTTCTTTCTTTCTTTCTTTCTAGTTACCCGTCTACCACGTCAGTATGGCAAGATAAGCGACTTTAACCGTAATAGTAAGAACGTTTGGTTTGATCCACCATAAATGAACGGTGGCTGAAACTTAGCATCATGAATCATGATGTCACCGCTATTAATCACTTCATTCATACCATGAAACAGCATATTTTTTATACAGTGTAAAGGTATCTACCTGTATTGAGAACAACGGAAGAAAAATGTAAGCACGTGTTAATTTAATAACACTTTGGATGACAGCGTCTTTTGAATACGATAAAGGCATGGTTTTATTATTTGAATCTTTATTATGCTTTTATACAGGAACATAATAGAAGATAAAAGAAAGCCTGCAAATTTAAATTACCTTAATACAAAATTCAATTAATAAATTCAAATATTTATATTGCTTTGTTGTGTGATAATTTAATTAGTACCTACACATTTATTATTAACAAAGAAAATTACAATCATATACAATCATAATATAAATAAATTAGACTAGTATTTAAAACTAATAGATTAATTTTATAAATGCAGATTGTTACAAAAAAATTATAGTTAGCTCAATTGATCCATCCATATATCAATACCAGATAATCTATACTTATATTATAAAGAGGAAAGGTTTGAGTTTTTGTTTGTAATGAATAGGCTCCTAAACTACTGGACCGATTTGAAAAATTCTTTCACCGTTGGGAAGCTACGCTATCTCCGGTGAATAATAATCAGAATAATCAATTTATTGGTGACAAAATAGTACAAGTTAAACGTGAACATAGGCTATATTATATTTTCAAATAAAGGGATCCGTACCGTACTAAAACCGTGCGGAGCCGGAAAGGTCCGCTAGTAATTGATAAAGCAAAGTCAGTTACAATTACAATACAACAGAAAAAAACATTCGGTCAGGTCCATAAAACGGTGTAGAAATCGACAAAAATACATAAAAATACATTACTTACAAGTTTACAACCTAACATAGAACCTCCTATTATAGTCGGCTAAAAATATATATTATTTTGATTACATATAATTATGGAATAGGTAATCCTAATTACTCGATGTTTACAACATATGTAAGCATAGACCGTGACATACAAGTAAAATTTTAAACTATATAAAATTATCAAATAAGAAATAAGGTGTTATCGATTTTCTCTTCACTTAATTTTTTTGTCTCAAGACAATGGTTAGAATTTTGGTGATGTCATTAACAAAACGTCTGCATGCATGATACAGCATTTTTCTGTGCTTAAGATTTCATATTATTGCGTAAGATTGCTTCAAACTCGGTTTATTTTTAATTTCGATAGACGTAGAATATTTCGGGAATAGGCTGCTTGCTACTTAACACTTTGACTGCGATTTTTTTTCGACGACTGCGATCTTTTTTTTAACCTAAAAAATTCGTGCTGCCGCTCTACACAGCGGTTGTTTTGCGCCGCACATGCGTTTCGTTCGAAAAATATTACGGCTGTGCTGAGTCACAAAGATCTGTATTTTCTCAGCCGCTGCGCTAGTGTGGATTTACGCATATTAGTCACTTGTAGAAAACACATACCGTGTGATTTCAGCACTCAACGTGTTAAAAATTTAAAATACAATATTAGTGTTATGTGGTGTAGTAAAACTGAAACCTGCGTGATTCGAATATCAAAGTGAAATGGAACGTAAGTTAAAAATCATAATTTCTCAGTTGCTGCGCACGCGACTAAAAAACGTAATTATTATTACATCATCATAATTACTGTGTTAGAGATACATTGTTCTGTAATTGATTTCAATGGATTCCAGTAATTATTATTGTCTTGTTTACGATGGAGATAAGAAATTTATTCATATTCGTTTTTAATCGGGATATAACACGATCTGTAGGTACTGTGCCGTGGCGGTCGCAGCCAAAGAATCGGCCCCTAAAGAAGAATAGAGAAATAGAATAGCATTTTTTGACACGCACATATATGGACATAAAAGAACATGGAGCTGTATAAGCTAACTATCTTCGCCCTCGTGGAAATCTATTTTTCAAATCGTTTATAAGCCTTCCTCTTGAATAATTTTATCTATTTAAAAAAAACGCATCAAAATCCTTTGCGTAGATTTAAAGATCTAAGCATATAATAATATAGGGACTGACAATTAGTGGGAAGCGACTTTGTTTTTTACTATGTAGTGATTTACACAAGGTGGGCTTCAGACCAAGTTTTGCCGCCATGGCCCTATGCCGAAATAGGTGTTGGTTGAGCATCAGCATGATTGTGCTGAGCGATCGGCGGCGGCGGCGCTCAGCCTTGTTTTTCACCCATAGATCCTGAAAGAGGCGGTTAAGGGAGCCTACTAGAGGAAGTACAACATCTTCCTTCAGTGTATTTTCGTCACATTTAATGCGCAATCCACTCCGTCTGCCAAGCATGTTGATTGTGGTAATATCCCCCTTATTTCAGGAAAGGGACATTTAGCAAGGGACGTATTGCTGCGGCAATAGAGCATTGTTTTATGACCTACGCAATAGCTAACTTTATGTCTCATAAAATAATGCATATCACTGACCTATCCCTGATCAGGATCAAGTTCCAACAGTTTTTGTTCTCATACCTATTTTGTCGTGGTCGTGTGCATTGTTTTAAAATAACGATTTGATAACAAGTCCATAAAACGATTATATCATCTTGTAATGAAGTCGAAGGTCATTTTTCGTATCTGACTTTGTGCAATTTAAAGTACCTAGTTACTTATTAAAATTTGCCTATTTAAGGGGCCTCCGGAGGGACGAATTCTTCTTACAAACGTAATACCAAAATTATTTCTAATTCAAGCATATTTCCATTATAATATTGCATTATTTGTATTAAAATAGTATTTATCTAGGTTTCCAAATAGTTTATTTTTCAAAATACTTTTACCTAAAATGAAATGAAAGCCAATCTCATTTTGCACAATTTTTATGCGAAAATGGACAAATTTTATTGCTATTTGTTTAGTATTAAAACATCAATATCTTACGTTTTATTTATTAAGGAACATAGCTTATATTGTCTAGTTACAGAATAACAATGCTTTGTGAAGAATACAAAAAGTTTTCAGTCATAATTTTTGGTATTACGGAACAAACCAAATTTTGAACGACTAATATTGCTATCGCGCACGCATGAGGCGCGGCGCAAAAGTTAAACAGGGACAGCGATATTCGGAGCGGTTTTTGCAAGCGAGGGTCGCCGGACCCTTAATGATATTTAGTCAAAACGGGGGTTTTATTTAGGGCTCACTTCATTTTAAGCGGGCTAGTCAGCTAGTGCGTCACCGAGTTTGTAGGGAGGGTACTATACTGTTATAAAATAAAATAGCAATCTCTAAAACCTCAGCTAAGCTTCTTATTACAAAGTATTACATAACAGATACTCGGGAGTCTTATTTTACAGTGTCATACATAATACAAGTACAAATTTCAGCTCCGTCCGCAAAACAGGTGTTATTTACGTAAATAAATGGATAACGGAAGCAATCAAACAAACAAACTGAAATGATAATTCATTAATATAGGCTCTATATTTATTGGATTAAAATTATTTGTTACATTTGAGATAAAGTTTCTTTGATATTGCAATGAGAAGCAAGAATTGGATAAGTACCTAGTTATCAATTTGGACAATAATGTGGGTCAATGTCAGGCGATGATATAGAAGTGATTGGCACGTGCTGCATAGGGTTTTTAATGGGAACTAGCGGATCGTCCCGGCTTCGCACGGTTTTTATTATTATAAATATAAATTTTTAAGGTTTGTGATTTCTTTAAATTTATTGTTTAATTATTTAGTAAGGATCCCTAATTTTATCAAAATATAATATAGCCTATGTCACCCGGGGATAGTGTAGCTTCCCAACTGTGAAAGAATTTTTCAAATCGGTCCAGTAGTTTCGGAGCCTATTAGCAAACAAACAATCAAATTTTCCATCTTTGAAATATTAGTATAGATAAGGGCGTATTTACACAGCGGATCCGTCTTTAGAGGACTATTTTAAAGAAACCTATGCTACTGGAAACAATCGTTTACTTGATCCGGAATAAAAAAGTACCTAACCTGGAGAACGCATGCTGCGCCGTAAGTATTCGGATTCGGACTTGAGTCTCCATTCAGCCTAGGTCGTGCACCTAGGTTATCAAAATTATAATATAAGATTTAAAGTAATACATGAATCTTAAGCTGCAAGCTGAGGACACGGCGCTATGGCGCTCACTGCGGGAGGCCTATGTCCAGCAGCAGACTGCTATAGGCTGATGATGATGATGAATCTTAAAATGATTCTTGTAGTTTTGTCATCTTATCGGTGGCGTATAAATATTTAGAATCTTAAATTACGAGTAATATGGATTGATAGATTGATTCTTAGATAGATTAGTTATTTAAGCTCTGGTCTTACACAAAAGGGTTTATTATTGAAGAAGATTATAACACTTACCGGTACTAATAAATCTTAAGTCATGTTTGACTTTCTCCCTTGTTGTCGACATCCATCGCTGGTGTATGGACTTCTCAGCATTTCTAGCTCTGATGAATTGTCTCCCTATCGCGCGCCATTCTGCAAAACAACATTACGATAAAGCCATGCTAGAGTAAGATAAAAAGTAAGGTCGTACGTAAAACAAATGAAGAAGACCCCACTCTGCCCGTCACCAGGCAGATTGCAACGCAGAGTAGAGCCGCTTTTCAAGTTTGCCTAGTTTACAGGTAGATACTAATTATGATGCTCCATGCATGCCCACAGTTTGCTGCTGTTGATATTTTAAAGTGGGGTCTCTACCGCACGTACGTCAAAAGGTCATTTGCAAACAGTTATCCTATCTAGAAAGGTTAGAGAGTGAGCGTCAATTGGAAAATTGAGTGTCGTTAGCATGAACGACAATACGTCTAGATTGTTCGACGCCGTCGAGCGCTGAGAAAGGGCACATCCGGAGCAGCAGTAGGTACTATTGGTACTATAAGTAGTACCACCGTCCACCTCTTTATCTTAAGGATTATTGTCACTGACACTGCGTGAACTGCAGGTACTATTGTTCTATGATTAAGATTATTCTATAAGATTAACCCCAATATCTTTAGATAATTCTTCAACGAATCCTTCACTCAAACTCGTCATAAGTGCCTCGAGCATTCCTTCAAAACATATTCGAGTTCGGTATCGTAGTAGGTTTCATCGTCATCAATTTCATTGAGATAGTCTCCAAAATCCAGGAGCATTCAAGGTAGGTCGCGAGATACCTTGAGATGACAGTTCATTTCTTAGAACATTTTTGGAGTTTCGTTTGAGTGGGGGGGGGGAGAAGGGATTTTTTACGATCAAGCATACCGAAACGCGTTTGGAGTTTGAGTGGAGGTTGAATCGTGGTCTACAGACCACGATACAACCTGTACACAGGTGGCTAAGCAGAGAAAAAGGTACCATGCCATGCTAAGCATAGTAAAACAAACCTAACAAAATTATTCTAAATATTCATGATTTATAAAGTTCACTCAAAAATAGGTAAGTCATTCGCATATCCACTAAGTCGCATACTTTACGTTTGAGACGCAATAAACTGAATCTAAATATTGAACAATGAACTATTAAAAGTCAATGGTAGATGTTACTGAATTGTAACTAAAAGAAATTCTAATTACCTACCTAGTTGATAACCCTGATAATATAGGTACCTACTGATATCTACAACTGGTACGCAGCATAATTGCTTTGCCAACAATGCATCTTTTTATGAAATTGGTACATTTATTATTTATTTATTGTTAATAGACGATCAGCTTCTAGCTGATGTGTCTATATCACACAGTGTTGAATTTATGTATTGCTTTACTTTTTAATTTTTGTCTCGTAACCAGTTGTCGAGTTTATTCTTGAAGGCGTTTATTGATGTGGCTGATATAATATCTTCTGGTAATAGGTTCCAATTGTGCACCACTCTTTTGCTAATAAAATGGTGCACGGCAAGGGATTTCGTAGAGTCACGGGATAATCTAATCTAATTTTATTTACTTGTTTCGCATGGATATGTAGTATAAAGGTTATTTCTACATCAGATTTCAAAAACTTTACTTCTTTAAGATTTCAAAAAAGAGCACCTAGACAAGTCAAATTTAATAGTAAACATTTTTATCAAATAAGAAATAAGGTGTTATTGATTTTCTCTTCACAATTTTTTTGTGTACGAAGTGTGGAAGAAGGGAACTTTTATATGGAGTCAAAACTAGCATATGTGTGATTCCAGGGTTAGAGCCACATGCATAAATGCAACCAATCCATTTAGTAATTGAGGCGTGAAGAGGTACTTACAGATATTCTGTAACAAACGATACAAAAATCTACCAAAACATTTGCATTTATAATAGTAGTGTGATTTCTTAGGCAAAGTCTGATTACGGCAAGATAATTTTGTGTGAATTGAATATTAATAATTTTTAATAATTTACTATCAAATTAGAACTAGTATTTACAATTAAAGCGCACTGCAGACAACACTGTTATTTTTGTTTGCCTGAACATTATCTGCATTATTACTTAATTCAGTTCTCAATATAAATTATACACTTTTTCATATTGTCAGCAGATAATTAGGATGTCAATAATGAAGTTTATGTTTCTAAGTTTATGAAGGTTCTATCTATATCTATATAGCTATCAATATCTTAGCCACCATAATAAATAAAACCGTGCATGACAAATCTATGTAGTAAAAGAATGAATTGGAAAACAACACAGTTACTATCTATACTATATTTACATATTATTATTCTCATCATATGGGGTCCACTTTCCATTAGGTGGAGTGGTTTTTGATTATGTATATCCACTTATTTTTGTGCTTTCTCTTCATCTAAACCTAGGTACTTTCTAAGACTGAGGGTTTGTATTTTACAGTTGATCAGTGCTAATTCAATATTCTAACACGGCAATCAGTAATAGATGGTAATATAGGTAGTAATGATCTTCAGCGATCCGCCCTTCGCAGAGAACTTAAATTCTCTGCGAGAGGGGGGCGGAACGGCGACGATGGCGGGTCAAGATTCCTAAATCGACGTAAGTAAATAGGCAGGTACATACACGGCTATGTATATGTACCTGCCTAATTAGTTAGTACCTAGTGCTTTTTATGATTTAAAAAATAAGTATTCTTTAGTATTGGCAACTTATTCAAAGAATGTGTATGTAGGTAATGAATTTCATGTTTTGAAACTCACCTTGCACGCAAGGGCTTGTTCGTTCTAGCTCACATATTTCAAACTCTGATATATTATCACATGATAAATGTATACTCAGATTTATCTATTGGAACTGGAGTGAATATCGGCCCGGCAAAGTCACAGAAAATAGAAATCGAAAAGGTAAAAGACAAGACTGATGGAAAAGAAAAGCGTAAAACAGCTGATTTTGTTTGTGCGTAGATATCTGGCAGAAGCTAAAAATGTCAATGTCATTTTTTCCAGAATACTTGGACAAACATAATCAACTATTTAGACCGTAAGCCGGGCCGCCACTGCTGGGTAATAATTATGCTGAACAAGTTTCCCCTAGACAGACTAGACGAAGGGAATTTATTTTGTCATAACCACAACGCCGCCGCCCCCGCCGCACCGCCGCCCCGCCTGGCAGGCAGATTGGTGATAGCAATGACGGGTTTAAATAATATACAGACGGAAGCTGGTGCCCTTACCCTGGCAGGTTCTCTCACAATCTCGAAGCATATACAAAAACCATATAATTTAACCAAGCTAAAACCATTAAGCCAAAAGATAAACAATGTTCAAGGCTCAGAATGCAGAAGTTTTCACAGAGATGTTAATCTGTGAGGGGGACAGTTTATTAAGATCTTCGTTTTGGACATATTCATCTATAATGGAGGGAGGCGTTTTTTTAGGCAGGTCATTTAGCATTGTTTAGCGATCAGCGATTATCTCAGCTATGGTAATTAGGAGCGAAGCGCAAGTGAGATATGCGACGACCGTTAATGTTGATACCTACCCTTTTGGATCCAGTAAATTGGTTCATCTTAACTGAAATGTGTTCAAAACTAAATAAAAAAGTAATGAGTAGGTACATTTCATTTCTCAATTTTAATTTAAAATTAGTCTATTCATACTTACAAAGTGTACCTAACAGCAGAATTATAAATTAAAAATAAATACCTACTTATTTTACCTAACCTAGGGCTTTTTACATCACTTCATCTAGCAGTGGGTAAATTAAGTTGATCATTATGAGGAAGATTGTTTTTCTACAATAAAATTTATATGTGTATACAATACACACACAAGCACATTAATAAAATGGTAAGCCTTTGCCCTGCAGAAGGACACTCAAGGCTGAAAATTTCAGATAATGATAATAATACTAGCCACAAAATACATATCCTACAAGTAATTCAGGGTATTATATATTCCTCTTCATTATTTGGCGGGTAAAGTATTTTACCTTCATTTATATTCAGATCCTGATGTAAATTATTATATTTTTTCTGTTCAAGTTCACATTTTACTTCATTCTTTTGCAAATCATGATTTTCGAAGATCACTTCTACAACTTTTTGATGATCTTTAGATTTTAATTCACATGCATGTTTTTTAAGATGTGTTTTTTTCGTAAATTTTTTCTGGCATTTTACACAATAAAAGGAATTGGCTTGTGGAACTCCAAGGTGAATTCTATTAATGTGATTAAATAAAGCGCCTTGTCTCTGAAATATTTTTAGGCATTGCGCATAAGTACAAGTGAATTGTTTTATTACTTTTTTAGGTAATATTGCCTGACTGCTCTCAATATTTTTGTCATCTAGTGTGGAAGCAAATTCATCCGCCTTGGCTCCATCGTGGAAATCTTTTACATGCTTGGTCATATGACATTTCTGTGTGAATTTAGTTTGGCAGAAATTGCAAGAGTATGGCTTTTCCCCGGTATGGGACAAGATATGCCTTTGCAAGTCACTCTTTTGGTGAAATTTGGCAATGCATAGTTCACATTTATGTGTCTTTTCTCCAAAATGCTTTCTCATGTGTGTTTTATAGTTATACTGATGATTGAATGATTTGTTTTTACAAACATGGCAGCTGTATGGCTTCTCTCCCGTGTGTTGCCTCATGTGTTGTGTTAAATGGCTCTGTTGTGCAAATTTTCTGTTGCAATTTTCACAAGTAAAAGGTTTTTCTCCAGTGTGCACTCTCAGATGGCGTTCTAAATAACCACGACAGGTAAAGGACTTACCACAGTCATTGCACATAAACATTTTTTTAACTTTAATTTTCTTCTTGATATATTTTCTTTTCAGTGGTTGAAGTAAACTGCTCTCTTTTACTTTTGAGGAAATATTTGTAGGTGCAAGTAATGAGTGAATACCATTACCCATTTTGCTATTGTCAATATGTGCCTGTATAGTAGATTTAAGTTGATTGATTAAATGTGTTACTTTTGAATCACCTTTACTTTCGTTCACATGTGGCTGTTGTTTTTCCATTGAAAATCCAACATAATTATCTGGTTCTTCTTCTTTCACAGTGACAGGGTCTTCTTCCTCTACATCAGTTATTTCTAAATACTCTTCTTTAATTTTATGCATTGGTGTTATTATAATAGGCTTTATATCTTGAGCTGAAGGATTGCTCTCCACAGTTTCTGCAGAAAATATTTTATCAAATGATTTGATACTACTAATAACAAAGCTGTTTGTAGGTTTTTCTTTCATAGCAGAAACGGTGCATTGTGTTAACTGTAACAAACCAAAGATTTTATTAAAATTAGCAGAGGAAACATGCTTAAAGTAATTTAAAGGACAATATGACAATGAATATGCAAAATTTGTACCTACTTGAGAGCCATAACAGCGTAATTGCTGTAGGATCCCTTGGGCTTTCCGAGACATGTTTATGAATCTATGGCATCTTTGCAGCTGTGAGAAACAGATGTAGCATAACATGTCCTGATTTGTATCTCCTACAGTTGGCTGAAATATAAAATAATCTGAGTAGAGTAAGAGTACAATCAAAATATTACAGGTGAGAGTTTGTGATAACATATTTGTTACAACCTCCATGAAACTACTGAACTGATCCACAAATAGGCGTTTATGTAATGATCCAGTTTGTAAACAATAGGCTACTTTGGAATGATAGTTTTTCTGAGAGAACATAGCCCACAAAGCATTCTTCTAAGTGGCGAGGGAGGTTGTTGTCTTAGAGGTGTTAGCCAAATATGACCACAGATATGAAACCATTCACTAGCTTAAAAGACAGAACATTACTAACCTTGAAATCAGCAAGTTTCACAAAGAATTCGCTATGAATCGGGTTGATTAGTGGGACCATTTTGACATTGGTCCCTAGACATGCAATACACACCACAAAATCAGTCATTATTGTATTTTAGAAGTCGCTTAGATTAGAAACACCAATAGTTCTACATTTTATTATGACAAAACGGCAAATAATTTTCCCTTCATAGGCCCATCAAACCGTGACCTAGGTACCAAAGAAAGAAAGCAAAACAAGACTACCTACAGAACAGACAGAAAGTTTGGTAGCACAAAGTACTTTTCTACATAGTTTGGTAGGTCCAAAAACAAAGCCCAAAATGGAAAATGCCCTGTTATCGCCCAAACAAAACAACAAAAACGTCAACTTCCACTTCTTTTTTTTTGGACGCCGTCTACTACTCTGACAGACAGTATCAAAAACAGGCAGGCTGACCATTGGAGATACAAAGTAAATAAATATTATGGTGCTGATCGTGCGGCGCGGCATGCTGCATAAGATGCATATTTTTCGCAGACTACTTATTTATATTAAAGATACACCAACAGTATACCTACCATACCATACATATTGTGTTTATATAATAAACGTTAGTATGAGCATGTATTATATTATCTGTGGTATGAGATACAAAATATTAAAATTTTTGTAGGAATACCTAGTAACATTTACACCTATTTGGATTCTTCATACAATTTCCTTCGAATAAGCATGTAAACAAACATCATGTAAATAGTTATTTACACGTAAAGTCAGACGAGTCAAGGAGATTACCTAGTAATACCTACATTAACAGACAAACGAAAGGAAAAATTGTGGTATAAGTTTGTAAAAGGGGTAAATTATTGTATTTTAGAAGTCGCTTAGATTAGAAACACCAATAGTTCTACATTTTATAATGATACTAGCGGACGTTCCTGGCTTCGCACGGGTATTTATTATAGCCTATGTTCACCGGAGATAGTGTAGCTTCCCAACGGCGAAAAAAAACTTCAAATCGGTCTAGTAGTTTTACTCAATATAAACAAACAAACAAAAAATCAAACCTTTCCTCTTTATCTATATAGTTATAGAAAACGGAAAATAAATTTCCCTAAAAATTTACATTGGAAATAAGGAACAAGAAGTTTTCATTGTGGAAAATAAATTGAATATTGTAAATATTGAATGCCTATTTCTGTGTGCCTACGTGGCTACCTTCTCTTCTTTAATCATCGGAGTGGGATGATAATTTTCGTTTAACGGTTCCTGTTATTAATACTAGCTCTTCTTTGTCATAGGTGCCTATTCGCTCTACTATATTATTAGATTCAGCTATTTTTCTTTACAAAACGGATCTTTTTGTCATGATTCGGACATAGAAGAGTTTTATTTTATTTTTGGTGTTTGACATACGTATACCTAGTTCGGACCATAATTATTTGCGTAACGCAAATTGCGTTCGATTCGGGCGGGTTACGGATTCGGAGCTTTTTCATTTTCACTGACGGCAACACCGCGCACGACACGTCTCAACAATTTTTTCTAAATTGTCAAAATTATCTTAGGTACTTCTTGTGTCGTGGAAATAGAGGAAAATTCAAGCCTCATGAATTAAAAACTAACCATGGGTGGACAAAAATTTGAATACGATGAAAGTGGATCCACATTCTTTTATTTTGTTTTATCGTTTCTTGCATTGATACTCATACCTGCCACCTTTTATTACTGGCCGAGAAAAAGGAAAGAAGGTAAGTCAGTCATGTTTTCATATGTTTTCTTGTATTATCTAAGCATATTCCTATAAATATATAATTTCCAAGTAATTGTTGTAAATGTGACAATGTCCACTCTCTAACCTACGCACTAAAAGCATTTTACCGTTAGGTCAATCCCCATAGTTTAGCGGCGCTGCGCCACGCCGCCGCTGTAATTTTAATGAGTCAGAAGGTACCTTTATGTATTCATATTCATGGAGATCTTCAAATATACTTTCAATGATTTATTAGAGATGTTGCTATCAGTTCTTGAATTTAATGTAAGTGAAATTGAACAGTCCCTTCATTAACATGAGAAAGTTGCAACATTTTCTTTACTCTTTGCACTGGTTTCTCAATATCTATCCATGTTGATAATGGCCATACCTCACCATAATTATTAAGATATCTGATTAATTGTGTTTCAGATCCAGTGAAGATAGCAGAAAGATGCCAGTGTCCTAGTTGTATACAAAAACAGATAATTATAGAACAATCTCAACCCTACAAAAGTGTAAAAGATTTCTTCATAAAGCTTGCAATAATATCAGGATGGGTCCTCCTTGGATTCCTAGCCTATAAAGTGTCCCAATTTGACTATGAAATGTCAAACTTTGATCCATATGAGATCCTTGGGCTACCTCCTGGTTCTACCCAAGCAGAAATCAAGAAGTCCTATCGTAAACAGTCTTTAATTCTTCATCCTGATAAGGAGACTGGTGATGAGAAGGCATTCATGAAACTAACGAAAGCTTATCAGGCAAGTCAATATCTCATTGAACTATTAGAGCATTTACATCGTTCTACAATTGTACTTACCATACTTATTTTATTAATATTTTTAGGCCCTAACAGATGATGAAGCGCGTCGTAATTGGGAAAAGTATGGCAACCCTGATGGTCCGGGTGCCATGAGCTTTGGTATTGCTCTGCCAAGCTGGATTGTAGAAAAAGAGAATAGTGTTTGGGTGCTTGGACTTTATGCCCTTGTGTTTATGGTGGCTATGCCAACTGCTGTGAGTTAATTTTTTTTTTTAAATGCAAAACAATTTAAGTTAGGTAATGTGAATGGATTCAAAATGAAACATTTCACTTCTTTCACTTGTAGACAAAAAATTTAAGTGAAAAGTAAAACAATCATAATTGATATAAATTTATTGTATAATATTTGACTTGTCTATAAGGTGTTGTTGTTAGGTTGTTATAGGTGCTGCTTATTTTGTTAGCCTAGACAAATTTTTTTTCACTTTCACCAGAAATGTGTGTTTAAATACTATTCTGGATCCTGAAACACTATTTTTAACTATAAAAGGAGTTATATGGACACAATAATTAATTACTGTCTGTAAAACTATAATATGTCAATAAAAACCATGTTTACTTTATTGTGGCTTTTCAGGTGGGGATGTGGTGGTATCGTTCCATACGTTTCTCAGGGGAGCAAGTACTCCTGGACACAACACAAATGTATTTTTATTTCTGTCACAAAACACCATCTATGCCTTTGAAGAGAGCTCTCATGATTCTGGCAGCTTCTTGTGAATTTGACAAAAGACACAATTCTGAAATCATTGAGAGGGTAAATGATAATGAAGAAGTGCCTTCGGTAAGTTTCTAAATCGATTAAATACTAAGCAAAACCATTTCATTTTAAATTCTTGCTCTGTCATTTATGTAACAGGCTAATATGTACATAGCTGTATTTCTGAGTTGAGAAAAATATCCTAGAAGGCATCTCTATCTACACAATGTAAATGGAGCGAGACTAAACACAGTTAGCTACCAGACGCGCTTACCCATATAAAATCACACTGGATGAGGTAAATAACTGATCTCTCTAACTGTTGTTGGAAAGCTGATAAAATGGTATCCCAGAAAAGAACACAGGCTTCTATCATCCCAAAACAACACATGCTTAGACCCAGTCAGAAGCTAAAAACCTTACATCCAACATTCTATTCCACCAGCTACTCCGAGAGCTTCCGAATCTCGGCGAGAAGAACAAGGAACAGCCTCTCTGCCGTCCATACAGCATCAAGGCGCGCGCTTTGCTGCACGCCCACCTGTCCCGCATGAGACTCCCGCCGGACACGCTCGAGTGTGACCGCAGGTACATCGTGTCGAGGTGCCCCGATCTCGTGCTCGAGATGGTTAACTGTGTGAACCAGCTTATTGCACTCGCTTATGCTAGAAGAGGTGAGTACAACATTGCAATTTTATAGTGATTAGGCTCGAGCAGGACGTTATCGACCAACACACAAGGAACAGTCTATGCTGTCTATATAGTAGAAAGTAGGTGAGTGCAATTAGATCATTATTTTATAGCGACATTAAGGCGCGTGAGCAATGACCAAATCGGTTCGGAATCGACCAATAATAATGGTTCAAATACACAATATCATCTCCCTGGTGTTGTGTTTCGTCATTGCAAGCTCGTTATATATGTAGATTTCGTCAAGGTGATAATATTTAGTAATAAGAACCGACCGTCTACCGAATTTTATCGATTCCTGACAAATCAATCGCGGTCATTCAGGCCAAAAACTCACCTGTTTCTATCGTGGTCCGAACCGCAACATTTTCTATATTACATTTCAACAATGCCAATTTGTTCTCTATTCTGTCCTACTTAAGATGGCCATTCTTTTGTGAACAATGCAAACAAAATTTAACATGTTTTAGTGCCATTTGTAAATATAAAATGCATACATCATTATTATATTATAGGTTTAGTAAATAACTGTTCCAATGTTTGCAACTTGAACTGAACTTGAACAATTTTTTTCAGTGCCTCGCCTGCCTACAATAGAAACAATTGAAAACTGCATGAAACTGTCTCCCATGATAGTCCAGGGACTATGGGAATACAAATCACCTCTCCTACAACTGCCTTACATAACAGAAGACCACTTAAAATACTTTACGAATCGCAAGAAGCACATCAAATCTTTACTGCAGTTAGCTCAGTTGCCTGGCGAAGATAGGAGACAAGTTCTAAGGTTCCTGAATGATAAGCAGTATGATGATTTGATGAAGGTGTTGGGCAACATGCCTTACATTCATTTCCAGGTCAATACTGAAGGTACGTCATCACTTTTATGAAATTAACCTACAATTATTTGCAATCTTTCGTTTCCAATTAGCAATATATTGATAAGCAAAGCGCGGCCAATTTAAGAGCTCTGCAGCTCAAGCTCTGATACCACTTTTGAGTGTGGAGAATTTGTAGAATTTTAATTAACGTTAATGTCTTATCAGGATAAATGCAAAAATAACTGTCTGTTATCTATTTAATGCGGTAACGAAAGATCTTAATGGATCTTAAATGAAAGGCAAGGTAGAACAGTTTTTCTATGATTATATTCTAGAAAAGGCTACTTTTTATCCACGAAAAAAGCATGCAGACCCGTGGGCACGGGCTATAAATTATAAAATTCTTTGTATTATGGTTTATTTATCTTTATCTGTCTTTGCCGTTGGACGTCCGACGCTTCTGTACCCTATTCTTGGACGCCATATAGTTAGAACCTTACTCCGCCTGTCATCTTGTCATCAGCGGCGAGATGGGCGGACGATATTACTAACGTTCCGGGACTAACCTGGATGAGATTAGCGCTGAACAAAGTGGAGTGGCACGAGAGGATAGAGGCCTATTTATTATTAAAAAAAAAATAGTAATAGATGCCTATACCCAGCAGAGGGTGAAGTCTGGTTGCAGATGATAATAAATAAATAATGCTGGACAATCCACACATCATCATTTAGCCCCAAGCTAAGCAGAGCTTTGTGTTATGGGTACTAGATGACTGATACTGATAGACCTGCTGTGTCGCAGGCCTTCACCATCGCCCATCGCGCCACAGAGGTCGTCCAGATTGATGATCTGTCTTTGATGGACGTGTTTATCAAGATATTTGCCATCCATAAACAACTTAAATTATTATCAATCAGTTAATAAAATGTTTTTTCTTTTCCAGTAATTGATGATGAAAACTCAACAGAAGTAACAGCCGGTGCTATCGTCACTGTAACCGTTTTCTTACGAAGAACTAACATGAAGGAGCTATTTGGAGACACTACTATTAAAGAAAAGGAATTGAAGTAAGAATAATTTAGCGTATAATTTGGATATGCTATATTGTAGATTAACACAAGCGAATGAGTCAAAGAAGAGATGATTTTGTTTCACTTGCGCGTGGAAGTCTTATTATGCTTAGACTTTGTCTGAATATAATATCGTTTTAGCACTGCCTAAGTGCACAGTCTAAGTCTGAAGAGCAATATGCCGGGTTAGCTTCCTTTAGTAGTGATAGGGAAGCACTAAAGGTGCTTCCCTATCACTACATTGAGACTTAGGGGAGCGGAATCGACCGCTTGGATTGAGACCCATTTCTGCCTTCCAATCGCTTCACTAAGACAATGGTACGGCAGAATGGCGATGGATGGCCATACTTTAATATACAAAGCAACATGAACATGAAACAAACTTCAGATAGTATAAGTGCACGGAGAGATTTATGATTCAAGCGGGACGCACGTCAAAAGTCTTTTGTAATTTGTCGCACACCTGGAAAGCACCGCTGCAATACAGCAGAAAAAAAAGTTTTGACATATAGGTACTCGTGAAATGTAAATGTATTTTATATTGACGGCATCAGATGACAGACAGCTGACAGCGGACCACTCGTTTGAAGCTTGTGGGAAGCTGTTTTGTCACTGTAAAATGTATCAGAAGATAACGAGTGGTGGTATTAGATTGAATTTGCGCTGAGGTTGAAACTAACCTTGACTTGCTTCTCTCCGTCTTTAGTTTCATCTAAGGTAGAACACTAAAAGTGTATTTTGTGCTTAGTGTGAGTGTAAATAACAATGGTCAATGTGACTGGTCGTATTCGCGCTCCGTTCCATATCAGTGGGACACACTTCTATACTAATATTATAAAGAGGAAATTTGAAAAGAAGATTGATTTTTTGTTTGTTTGTATCGAATAGGCTCCGAAACTACTGGACCGATTTGATAAATTTCACCGTTGGGAAGCTACACTATCCGCGGTGAACATAGGCTATATTATAGAAATGTGAAATTTGAATTTAACGCGGGTGAAACCGCGGGAAACAGCTTGTTAGAAATAATTTGGGGAATTCCGAGTGAATCATGCTCACGAAGTCCCGGTTTGACTATTGCAGTCACTATTGTTATGGTTTTGATGTGTGCTCTTTTATCCGCACTTAGACCCAGATTGGTCCATTGCAGTTGTGCTTGGTAATACAGTCACTAACCAATAATCAATTTACAGAGAGAATGGTGACGACGAAACGGGCGAGAACACAGAAAAAGCGGACGGCGATAAGAACGACAAGAAAGAAACCGTGAAGCGACCGGTCTGGATGAAGCAGCAGAACAAACGGCATCCAGCTCAGAAGAAGACCAAGAAGCCGGTCGCGAGTAAACAGCCGGCGAAACCGGCGGTCACTGCCACGCCTCCGCCACCGACTAGCGAGAAGAAGGAAAAGGCGAAGAGTAAAGAAAGTAAAGAAAAGGAACCAAAGAAAAAGGATGAAGAAGGTAACAATTATTTTTTGCTTGATTGTACGGTGTCTGAGGAAAATATATCAATTAAAGTTGGCAGTAACGAATTTTACTGGTTCAATATTTAATGGCGAAACCAAGCAATAAATATCTTGCTGTTTTCTGAAAAAGTTATGAATGCAAAAGTTTGGGGATGCTTGTTTCACGATAAACTTAATTGATGATTCAAACTATCGCTACTAGAAGCAATCGTGGTTCCGGAATACTGTGAGGTGTGTGTACTCGCTCCTACAACAACAAACGGATTATCTAACTAAAATGGACGCTGCCTGAATGCGCCCTTAGATATAGATATGTACTTAGAATAATATCGTCATAATAGAATTCTCATCCAGCAGGGCTAGCCTTAAGCTTTCCATTATCAAAAACCGCAAAGAATAAAAGCTCCCTTAATTATTTATTTTATTCTGTTTTTAAATATTTGTTGTTATATCGGCAACAGAAATACATAATCTGTGAAAATTTCAACTGTCTTAACTATCACGGTTCATGAGATACAAGCCTTAGTAATAGGGTCCCGTTTTATCCTTTGGGTATGGAACCCAAAACAACCGCGATGGCTGCCGAAATGTCTTACCCTGTCTTATGTTTACACACTCCTTAATGCCATTTTCATTTCTCAGGTGAAGATTCAGAAGACGGCTGCTCAGACGAGTCAGCGTCCCACAGTTCATCGGAAGACGAGTCGCGCGACAAGTCGACGGCCGACAACGACGATGACGACGACCAATGGGACAAGTTCCAGAAGCGGCTGCAGAAACGAGAGCGGCTAGAGGGACGCTCCAAGAGCTCGCATCCTGTGCACTGTCCGTACTTCCCTCTGGTGAGTGACTAGTTTGGAGCTTAAGTGGCTCGAGAATAAAATCAAAATAATAAAATAATATCGCAGAGATATCTGCCCCGTTAACTAGTCGTGATTGGGAGGCAACTTTGTGTGGCACGATATTGTGTTGCCATCCTAGTTTCTACAAAAAACCTATGTTCACGAAAGGGAGTGTGTCTGTAATATGTTGAAAAACATTCATGGTATTTGTCTATGCTGGCTGGGGAATAAAACGGAAAGTTTCAAAAAACACATGTGCACAAGCACATCCCTATTAATATTTGGATATTTATTTACTTCTCAAAAGATTAATGATCACTGGTGAGAAACAAAATAAGCTTATTATCTATTGCTAGTACTTAGTTCGGTACGAGTTAATAATTAATAAGTCTATATCTATTGGTCTTTGACGACTTTGCCATCTAATAACAAGAGTAACTCTTCTACAGGAGAAACAAGAATACTGGTGGTGCTACATCTGCGATCGCAAGTCGCACACTCTACTAACTGCGCCGGCGCACGTCACAGCGCTAGTGGACACACACGAGTTGCAACTGCGCTTCACTGCGCCGCGCTGGCCCGGCATTTACACGCTCGCTTGCTGTCTAAGATCAGGTACAACTAACTTTAATCTGGATTAACTTACTAACATGTGTAATGGGGTGTTATGTTCCTTACGCAGCTAGCGTGACACGTTACAACGTGTACTAAAATACGTATCATCGCTCGTTGCGAGCGCCTTCTCTCCAAAACTGCACGCTGAGTAACATGTTACATTACGCCCCCGTAACGCCGGTCACTACGCTAGCCGCTAGATTAACATGGATTTTGGCCATTTTCTAAGCAGCTTAGCTTTGCTGGACCAGCACTATGAAAAATATTGAAGATTAACTATTCCAGGCGTTGTTTTCAGACACTTCGACCTGAAAATAGTTAGATTTAAATTAATTTATCACCAAAGATTAAAAACTTCATGGATATATTTCTACACCTTTATTCTAACTTTTTAGTACCTTTAGATGAACCTTTAATGAAGGCTCATTAATTAGATCGTGAAGTCGAATTTAAAATCGTTTCTTCTATTTTTGTTCTAAACCTAGTTTTTTCATATTGGCACTGGTACCTTCGTACATTTTCGCTTATAGCCGGATTGTGTTGTGATCGCTTCATCTCCATACCTTGATCGATGAGTTCAACTCGTAAAGTGGTTTTGGCATGCACATTTCACCGAATAAAATATTCTATCAGGTAAGTAGTTTTACTAACCATTCCTTAATCTTAATAACAATCATTTTAACTGACGCATCGGTAGCTGGTAGCTTGGACTCGAACGAGCACCGAATTCAAGACTACCAATCAAACTGAAGACAGTCATACACAGTATAGTATACACTGTACACACCAGCAAACACACACTGGTTTGGAACGACGTTTGACACACTCACACATACATACAATACGCACAAATGCCCATAACACAAGCACTGCTTACTGCTAGGGTAGATAATGATGATATTGTTTATAATATCCATCATTTATTTATTATACCTACAGAAATAAATATTTCAATTGCATCGACAAATTAAAAAAAGTCTTAATTATCGCGTTTTCAACAGATTCATACATCGGCATGGATCAGCAGCAGGATATGAAGTTGGACGTGAAAGAAGCGGCGGTGGTGCCCCAGGAACACCCGCAATGGGATCTCAGCGATTCTGATAGCGACAACAATGATCAGGTACGTAGACTATTCTGCAAGGCTATCACGCTATTTAACACATATCATAACGCGCGTTACCAGCGTTATTACGCGAATAACGCGTGTTGACGCTCATAATAGCGTGAATAACGCCTTTTCATGCGCTGATAACGCGCGTTACGTAATGTATTAAATAGCGTGGTAGCCTTGCTTCAAGCTTGCACTGGTAGTATGAACAGCCTATACAAACCTTATCTTGGCCAGAATAGAGAAAACTGCAATAAAATATCTAAATTTTACGATCAAGGTGTGTAAAAAAATCGGATTCGCCGACGATTTGTTACATATTTGTCTATTGATGAATTCATTATTAAGGCTATAAATAAAAACATAAAATCATTATTGCAGATAAGATGTGTTAATTACATTAGAGCTCAGGAAGCTCTAAATATTAGGATGAAAAATATTTCGTAACAATTCGGCGTAAAAACCACGTAATGTTTATTAGGAGTAGTAAGAGGGTTAATCTGCAAGTTTAAATGTCCTTATCCAAATCTGTATTTGAAGAAGCACCTAATTCACATGAGAATGTTTCTCCGTGTACATTACGTCCGTCTAGTTGTTATACTTTCACTCTATTGTTTACCATCGTATTCATTGTTCTAATGGTTACTAATCGATGGATGATTTTCGAAAGTCTTCTGAGTTTCTGACCCGTAGCTACGAACTTGCAGGTTTACCCGACTTCTGAAGGAGCGGTTGTTGATATTTACTTGATTGAGAATAGGTTAAGAAGAATGGGTCCAAGTTTAATTATTGACTTATTAATGTGTGTTAAAACTTTTAATCTATATATATATATATATATATATAGGTTATTAACATAAAAGTAATTTACTCAAGTATAATATGTAATCTGGTGTTCACAACCTTCTTTGAGCAAAGTCGTTGTACTCACTATAACTTTACCATGATTTGAGTTTTTGTATTCGAAAGCTCATATCTCAAATCATGGTAAATATCTTGTTATACCTGTAATACTTGATAATATAATAATATCTCGAGTAACGCCGCGATTATATGATTTGTTTCTTTAATATATTTTTTTCTATCAACAGGGAGACAACGAAAGCGAGTTCACAACAGATGATGAAGTCGAAGATTAGTTAAAAGTTATATAAAATATTTTTATAGAGTTTATAACTGGGTTGAATGAGATGGGTTGTATAGAATGAGAGCGATCGAATATAATGTTTTATATTCTAATGCAGTATTTTATTTTCCTGTTTCCTTCTCAAAAATATGTTATTATGATCCGTCCACGCATTTATTTTATTTACATAAATGAAATAATGCAATATGTCATAGACTGCTTCTTTTTAATAATAGTCATGCTAATCAACTTACGGGACTAACGAGCTGTCAGATTACGTGTGATCTTTTTTATAATTTTATTAATTCTAAAGAAAATAAATGCGTGGACGAAGTATAGAAAATTGCTCTTTCTACTTCAATTGAAAGTTAGAATTGAACTATTCAGCATACATCAAAATTACTTTATTTCCATAAGCAGGATATCTAAACATACCAACACAACATTATGTACATATTTGACTTGTCTAAAGCTTATTGTGTATGTCTAAATACAGAAATAAAAGTTATTAGTTGTAAAGTTGTTATTCCTGAATAATATTTTAATATTAAATAACTAAATACTCGGAGCACCATAAGGTACGGAAAATCGAAAATGATCTGTAAACCCGGTGAAACTGCGGAAAAACAGGTAACGAAGTAACTGCATGTAAAAAATTTATTGTAACGTGTTCTGACTATCTAAGACAGGCCTTGATTTTATATCATCTAGGTATGCTAGGCTAGGGCCGGTTGCTATTGTTCGCAACAGGCTGCAGGGCAGGCTACACAAAGGGTTGTGTTGGAGGGTATCGTCCTCAAAGGCTGCGCGGGCGCAAGGCACAGGCAGGGGGGGGGGGGAGTTCCGCCGCTGGTCGCCGCCGTCGCGTCACTCGCGCGCCTCGCCTCCTCGCAGACACACGACCGACCGACCGACGCCCGCGACCGGTGTCGTATTACTTACTCTATAAATACCCCGCGAGCGCGATCGCCAATTTAGAAACAGTCGCGCCGCGTGTTTTGAACCAGTGATTGAAAGTGCTAAGTGAAAAACACCCCGCGCCACCACCCCTGGCCACGGTGAGTACACCCCGGGCTCTGCCCTGATGTTTTCCTCGTTACAGCATCGGTCTAAAATAAACAGCTGTTCTAGGAATCGATTGCGCTGGTTACGCGCTAAATTGGGACTCTCAATACTTTTACTGTAGGTCTTATGAAATCTGAGATGGTTTGCGATGCGGTAATGAGCTTTTTATATTAGTATATTTACTATATTGTATCAGTATTTATGAACCAGGAGAGTCTTAACTGATCAGTACGTTACCTATGTATATTGCTTCGTATTATTCCAGGAGGATAAAACTTCAATTAAACTATCTGAATTTACCTACCTAAAGGTAACTGTTCTACTGAATGATACACAAATAAAAAAATTAAATAATTAATCGGTAATATGCCACAATTTTTATTTAATAACAAACATTTCCTCTTAATATTTGGTCAACATTGATAGATAGGTACTGTTTGTGTGGTACTTAATACCCTCAAAACAGGTTTTCTTCGGCTAATTCAGAGCTGACAAATAAATCGGATTCCACAGGACTGAGGCCAACAGAATCCAGACTTGGAAGACAGTCAATTGCATAAGCGCCAACAACCACAAGGGTGGCGGTGTCTCCTCAGTGTCACAATGTCAGCTCTTGAACGCTGATAAAAAGTAAATACCAAGGCACTTACGATACTTGGCAGTCTGAACGTTTGGCAGTAATAATAACTGAGCCATACACGAAAACAAACCGGGGAAAAGCCCTTGGGTTCAGAAAAATAGTACTGAGCGCGCGCTTTACAATTGAATAACTGTTGATATTATAATAGTTAAACTTACGTCGAATCCCAACATTAACACTGTTTTTTAAGTTTTGCGGGACAAATATCTACTAATCACTCGGTAATAAAAAAAAAATCGGTTCACCTCGAGATCACTCTACTATACAATAGGGAAAGATTTTTCAAACTTTGTCCATAACTGATGAAATTTCATGACATAAAACACTAAAAACAGCCGAACATAGAAATTCCTCCTCCTTCATTTTTCGTCGGTTAAAAACATACATACAGTCGAATAATGAACCTCCACTTTTTTTCGAAATCGGCTAGAAAGAGCATTTAACAGTGTTAAATTATATTGAGAACAATTTTGTATAGATTGCTTGTCTACACATTGAATGGGGGGTCATAAAATCGATCATATGGTGCCGTGTGAAAGTCCAAAGATCTATATAGAAATACCCAAAAATAATAATCCATTGGGTAGGTATTTCCAATCATTGGAAAATCTGACCATTTGCACTTTTCAGTACTTTTCATCAAAGGTAGATTACATTCTGAATCACCTGACATATTGATTAGGTATACAAAGGCACAAATTAATGCTAAAAGTCCTTTGTTTTGTAAATGACATCAGCATTTATGTGTTTTGAAGCTTCTTACTCCAATGATGTATTATACTAATGTAACTCATTGGCTTACTCAAATAAATTTCCGAAGATATTGACTAACAATAATCTCGCGAACGATTTGCCTAATCTCTATGCCTTGTTTTTATGATAAGAATCAAGGAAAACCTCGGTTTATACATTGATTGGACAACATTTGATGATGATGGGTTTGTTAGTCATGGTTGATAGTAACTACTTGGTTTCTTGTACAAATGTACTCTGGTTAATCTGTATACATTCATGTGAGATAGAGAGACAAACTTTCGCGTTAATACATATAGTAAAATAAAAAAATCGAGAAGCCTGATTTGAATGAAACAATTACAAGGCCTATAAGTTATGCTGGATTTGGTCTGACTCTCTTAAAAACCCAATGAAAATCTATTCAATAGTTTCGGAGATTACCCCGAACAGACAAACAGACAAAAATCTTTAAAATGGGTTTTATGTACCTATGTTATTAGTCTGGTATCCCCTTGTAAAAATCAATTGCTGTTCGTTAGTCTCGCTAAAACTTAAAAACGGTTTGACTGATTTGTTTTTTTATTGTTTTGTATAATACAGAGCTAGTTTAAAAAAAAAAAGTTAATAATTTATTTAGTTAGGAACCCTGCTACCATGCTAACAAACTTGCGGGAACAGCTAATGATCAATAAGTTAGTGCTCGGCGCGTTCAAATTCCACGTCATTACTTCTAAACGTGATGGATAGATTATATTGGATTTTAGTTGAATGTAAACATCCTGAAAAAATATCTTCTCAGCCCACATTCTGAGAGAATGTTCTGGATGTATTAAATTAGGTAATGGAGTAGGTAGGACTCGCTGACACTAACGTCAGACTTAAATATTTTTACTTTTATCCATGCCCGTTTCAATGTAGGCGGATTAACGACATTCAATAACCATAAAAATACATTGCTTGAGAAATGGGTCGGTATCGGCACCTACCTACATTATTTTACTTTCTAAGTTATTCGTCGTTCTATCCTTAGAGCGACAAAATCGCAGTGTGATTGAATTAAAGAAACGGTATTGTATGATTAATAAATAAATAAATAATGCTGGATAATACACACATCATAATGATTATTGATTACCTATAGGCGAAGCGGCTTGGTACCTAACTACCTACCTAGTGGTTAAAACTCACTAACATTATTAAATTTTATTTCCTCTTATCTGTGAGTATTTCTAAAGAAATAAATTTTTGTTGTTTTTTGT
This sequence comes from Eupithecia abbreviata, assembly GCA_943735965.1. Lineage (NCBI taxonomy): Eukaryota > Metazoa > Arthropoda > Insecta > Lepidoptera > Geometridae > Eupithecia > Eupithecia abbreviata. The sequence continues at coordinate 7,520,531 of OX030979.1, read as the reverse complement.
ACACTTATTTTAAATCTTGTGCAAGACTGTCATTAGCACACATTCTATAGTACTATATATTTACCATGTTTCTAAGTTTCTCATAAAAATGACGTATTATTGTTTGGTAGCGTTGCCTTAATAAAATAAATATTCAATATCCATAAAAATACATTCCTTGATAAACGGATCGGTTCCTCCTTTCTCAGTTATCTGTCGTTTTATCCATAAAGAAGAGTAAAGTCTAGCAGGCGCGCCGCCGCCGCCGCGGCAATAGTGCAAGGCTTCGGCTTTGAATATGGCCTGCAGTAACGATTGGTGATAGGGCGGCAGGGCCAGGAGCCCAATGGCTCGGACGGCCGATGTATCGAAGCGCAGGCTGATATCAGGCCGGTTAGACGAGTCCTACGCTTCGAGAGTGCAATGGCCCTCCAAAGGGAATTTAAAGACTGTACGAGCCCTTTGACTTTATAATCTGAGCAAAAACTGGCAGCGACTTTCATTTATGAAGTGTAATACCCGTGACCTTTAGATAGACCGCTCTTTTATAAGTACCGACTGTCTTGGGTACCTTTTTAATACGATTTGTATGTACCTTGAGAGGTACCGATTTTTTCGAAATATTGACCAACTCAACTCATTAAATATTTAACAAAGGATGAGGAAAACGAATATGTAAATAAGGATAAAGAATATTCTTTTCCAATGGTGTGTTTGCGTACAATTTATCTGCTTGAATGCATTGTTATACAGGACCTACAATAAAACATTATAACTAGTACCTAGCAAACGAGATTTAAACTATTGGTTTGTAAGCCTAATAATGAACATCTAGAATTAATAATGATTTTCTGCGTTATAAATATTTTTCCGATTTACAAGAAACATGTTATACCAACCTTATGCGTTTAGAATTTTAGATCAACCCCTAACTTACGAGTATATCTATTTATTATAGGAAATGCGTTCTTTCTTTGAAGAGATGCATGCTAATTTCCCCTATCACTATGTAATTATTTTAAATTCATGACTACATTAGTGTTTTGTTATGTGACTCATCGTGTTTACGATTTCCACATCAATTTACATGCAAAACCAAGGTTTGTTATATTGATAGGACATTGGTAGGTAACTACATACATTTTAGCTTTTTGTTGCTTTAGTATAACTATGTACTGGATATAGTATCTACTATATACGGTACGGTATACAGTAGGTTTGTTTTGCACTAAACTTTGCGGGCTGACAAATTAAAATCAAAATACAAAAACAGTTATTGTGCTAATAAATAAAACGTTAAGTCGGACTCGCGGACCGGGGCAGGGGTTCCATATACTTACGAGTATAAGACCTTCTTTCTTGTCAAATATCATGATTCTAGATCAACGAGGTTTAAAAGCTTTGTGTGTATGTGATTGACTTAAAAATATTTGAAAAATATGAATAAAATTTGAGTCACGTCTCCAAGAAGTTACGAACCTGAGTATTTGTTGTTAATTTAAACTCAATACCTCTACGCGTTCCTGAGAAAAGAGGGTTGACAGACGGACAACAAAGTGATCCGATAAGGGTTCTTTTTTCCTTTTGCGGTACGGAACCCAGAAGGTATATATCTGGCAAGGTAGGTGCATAGGTGCATATTATATACTAGGTACCTAAGTACCTTGAAACCTAACAAAGCATACTCACACCGACAAGTACCTAACTATTTAAGGCATCTTTTAGATATAAAGAATGAACAGGAATGTAGAGCGTAGGGCTACAAATTTAATGAGAACAAATCAAATGTAGAGCTGCAGTTTTTTCTATTTATTTATTTTAATAGAAAATTATTATACATAATTTCATTTATAGTAACACTCTTTAAACCCGTAGTGGGTTTGTTATTGTTCTAGGTATGCAATATGGCAATTTATGACCATACACTTAATAAGCACGTATAAACAATAATCAGGATGAACTTCCTCGGGAAATCAAGCGCATAATAACAGGAACGACATTCGCCTAACTTTATTCCAGCCATATTACTCACTTGCCTCTGACATCACGCCACAGCAAGTCAACCAATATAGTAATTTCTCAGAATGACCACAAGTACCACCGTGGTTGTTCGGAGGTAAAGAATACTGCGTAATAAACACCAGTGCAACTGACTGTGGCACGCTATCAGTTTCTGTTTCACGCGCAATTTGCCTGCAGATCTAAGGATTATACATATTTGCTCAGTAGGTTATAGCTTCATTCGTCTGATTGACTTATATATAAATAAAATAAATAATGCTGGATCTCATCAAATTATTCACACAGCATTATCTAGATTCAAGCTAACCAGAGTGTGTTATGCTTATGTGAGTAACAAATTACTGATCAAGTGATCACAGAACGAAATGTATAGTTCTGTGTGACTGATATACATTACATACATATATATATTTTAATATACACAGAAAAACAAATATCTGCAGATCGTACAAACATTTGTCCCGAGGCCGGAATCGAACCATCAATCTTCAGGCGGACTGGATGGTCACCGAGCCACAGAGATCGTCTCGATCGTATAATGCGACCTGTTTTGTCTAGTATAAATCGTTCAAGATTTTCCATGCATGTCTAAATACCAAAGCGAATGCACAAACCGTGACCCACTCTTTGATCTATCGTTTGTGGACATAAATTTTATTTCACGGTTTCAGCCACTTCTAATTCAGTTGGAATCTTGGGTAGTGATAGGTTGATAATTATTGGTATTCTGCCAAAACTGTATATTCAAGAATTTATACGTGAAATGCTAGATTTTCTCTGCGCTTGCGCACGTGGGTAGTCTTCAATGACACTTAAAAATATTTCAGTAGACGAGCCGTGAGTAAAGTATTTTAAGCAAGATAACATTGAACTTGATTTCTCAGTGAATGAAGTTATTTTTACTTGAATTCCTACGCAATGTTATGAAAATGCCTTCATAATAACTTACTAACAACGTAGAGGCCCTGCCAAGCCAACATGTACTTAATATAAATGTTTGTATGATCGGCAAATATTTGTTCCGGTGTTCTGGGTATTTTATAGTATAAAAAAAGTCTATCTATGTAATGTATTCTATTATATTATAGCAGTCATCTACATAGTACCCATCATAACACAAGCTTTGCTTGTCTTGGGGCTAGATAACGCTGTCTAGATTTTCTAGCATAATTTATTTAATAGGTATCTACTTAAATAAAATCGTTTAAAGCTAATAAAGTTACCTACTCGTTACTAATTAAAAACAAACATGATTAGTTTTCTATGTTCAAGCGAAGATGTACCTACATAACAAATCGATTGGAATTGGAATGTGCATATTTATCGAAACGATTTCTTAGTAGGAGCACGTAGCTACTAGTAAAAATATATATTTATAGTGTGCTACATCTTTACTAATATTATAAGGAGGTAAAGTTTGTGAGGTAGTGGGGGTAATCTCTGGAATATTTTGACAATTATTTTACCAATAGAAAGCCACGTTATTTGTGAGTGTCATAGGCTAAATATTCCCAAAAACTGAAAGACTATTTCGTGCTTAAAAATACATTTACTCTACGCTCATCGCAAAAAGTTTATGAAACAAATGTCCACCCGGGCGAAGCCGGGACGGGCCAGGGCTAGTAATTGATATATGATAGAAAACAAATGATCACTGGATGTGGATCATGCATCGGTTGTAGATACACAATTATGATCACTATCGGCTATTCAGCGGCATCATTTCGATTCCCATGTTCAGGAACATGATGGTCCTATTATTGGTGAAAGTTCAACCAGGCTACCTACCACCCAAAGAAGTAAAGCCCTAATTTGGCCGTAGCCGTTGTAAGGCAGCAAGAATCTTCCCTTGAAACTCAGCCCGTAGATGCCAAGAGACAAGACAATAGTAGTGATTGAAAGACACCCATGGGAACTTACCAGAGGAAGGGCACCAGCTTCCTTCTGTGTACGATATCAAAAATATTCCATATTTGGGGGAGGCATATATTTGGCAGTGGACGTAGATACTCGTGTGCTGATGAAGAGAACGTCCTACAGAGAGCCAATAATCTTTTGAAGTTATTACCAACTAAAACGACGCTTAACCATCCTACCATTTGCCTGGACTCGTATGTTATCAACAGAGAGCGTCCGTCCGTCAGCCCGTGGCCAGTCGCCAAATGTTTCGCAACCGCTCTATATTTACTCACCAAGGTTTCATTATTGCAGTTTGGGGGTTATTGACATTAATAGTGTCTTGTATAACACTGCTAATAAACAAGCTGGCTTACAGTGACTCTCTAAGCAAGAAAACAAAATCCTGGAATTCAGAGACCTGTTGACGGGAGAGGATACAGTGCCAAGTTTACGGCAGAGTATTACGCGACAGACACGTCAGACAGAAATAACAAGAGGTTACATAAATATGGTTTATTTTCAGCCAAAAGTTTTCAAGCTCAATCTTGGAGATAGGTTTCTAGAGAGCTTGTAAGATCGCGAAAAGTAGCAAGATTTTATGCTCAGATAATCTTGTTCAAAGGACGAAGCACGCTAAAAAAACGACTCTAATTAGCTGTAAATGCTGTAATATAGATAAATTAACCTACCTTAGCATTGTAGATATAGTATTGCTGCTAAGTCTGTAAAAAAACTAAACCTAACAGAAAGTGCTATGTTATCCATATTTTTTTTTCTTTATTTGCATAGCTGGTTCCCCATACAAATGCACAATACAATATTACACTATAAAGGAATGTCGCGGAAATAACAATTCCTATGTCACATCCACTATGTTCCGATTAGGAATTTCTTTGTCTCTATGGAGTATGATATAGTATCATAGCTGACTTGATTAATTGCAGATATGCTACGTGTAGAAGAGTATGGTTTCTTAATTTTAAGTAGGTAAATATTGTGATTGTGAAGGCCTTACAATAACTAATCGACAATTAAACTACGCCAATTGAAGAGCAAACATTTCCTGAACTGATCCAAGAACTGGTATCTTGAACTTTTGCTTTTGGATAAGTTCAGGAAATATTTATAGAGCAGAGTTAATCCAAGCCATAACGAACAAGAGGCGGGATTATGATTCGGCGCCACATAGTCGTGTCAGCTAGTTTGAATGCCTCAGAACAACAGACGCCAACGCTTGCGACACCTCGGCCTGCGCCCCGACCGGACTATGCTCTGGCATGCAATATGCGTTTAATCGACTCATGCGCCGAACTATGCAATGATCCGTCTGCTTCCAATACGTTATTATTATTACCTTGCTGTAACATCTACCTCTCGATTTTTGAGCCTTCATCGATACCACGACCTCGCAAGGCCGCAGCTGGGTAAACTTTGTATGTATTTTCTGTAATTACAACAGACAATGACATCACTATTTCATTTTTGAGATAAAATAAGTAGATATCCATACCTTAAACGTTGTTTCGACATGTTTCCTCACTGCCTTTTTACTTGTGTCATTGAATTGCCTCATGTCGGAATTTTGTCCGTAATTTGTCTAGTGTCTTACTAATTGCTGGCATAAATAGTTAATGGTTTTTGGACAAGCTGCAGGGGGCCTTTACCTATCTATGGGCTGGGCACGAGTACCAAATGCAATAAGATAACGAACTCAAAGATTTTTAAACCCGAAAAACGAGCTCCGATTTTTTTCTTAAATGTCAAAAGAATGGTTAAAAATTATACTTATTGGTATTTCGTAATTCTTGTCTTCTCCCTCGAATATTTAATTAAGTCACTGTGTGTTGCTCCGATCAGATATATAGTAGTTATTTATTTAGATTATTTACGAGAACATAACGACATTGACGACCGATGTGGCGCGGTGGGCGATGGTCCGCCTGCGACGCAGGAGGTTGCGGGTTCGATTCCCGCCTCGGAACAATTGTGTGTACGATCTGCAGATATTTGTTCCGGGTGTTCTGGTCGTTTTCTATGTATAATAAAAATATATTTCTATGTAATGTATTGTATTATGTATATCAGTTATCTAGTACCCATAACACAAGCTTTGCTTACTATGGGGCTAGATAATGCTGTGTGGATTGTCCAGCATTATTTATTTATTTATTTATTTATAACTGTAACCTCATTGCCTGCCCTCTCCCACGCATCCCTAGTTCCCGCAACGAACATTTTGCAGACACAGAAGCAGGTGTTTGAAAATATTTAATTTCACACCAAGCCGTTAATTTACTCAGCCAGTATTATGTCTGGAAATAACCAAACAAACACCCAGTTTCAGTCTAAGAACTTTATCAACAGCGGGGCATAAAATTTGCAATTTGCTTTATGAAGGCAATCATTACCCGAATTACCTACCGACCAGAATAATAATTTATGCCATAGCTATTATAGGTCAGAAACTCAAACAAGTTTGCAAGCAACCCAATCAGGAGTAGCAGGCAGCTGTTGACGAAATGATAAATGTGTGTAGTCGCTATAGGTATGTATATCTCTCTCACTGTTAACAGCTTTTAGGTCCAATTAAAATGTCGATAATACAATTTACCGCCTAACTGTTTCGGAATGGGTCCATTAGTCTTCAAAGACATTAAGAGGCGAAATCTTGATTTCACTTTGTTGAAGGTAAGGAGCACAAATTCCTTACCAGACGAAAACTATTTTGGGATTATACCTAGTGATCCGTTTATCTCACGAAAGAATTCCGTCTCACCCAAATACCAAGGTAGATGCTTAAACACTTTGTGACCGGCAACGACCGCGGACCCTCGAGTTACTCATATGATGACGTCATCGATTAACGTATGACTAAGAATCCGATGCAAAAAACCAATGGTCCAATACAAAAAAGGTATAGCCCAAGATGACGTAGACAAGTATGTGCTGTGTGTGGTTGTTCTAAGAACTTTTGTAATGACAAAGAAAGAAGCCGTATTGAGTCTCCCCTAACATTCGCGGAAGTTAGTGAAATGCGAATGGGAATTATCCAACGGCAGAATTTATAGTTCGTATTCTATAGGTGCAAGGCCATGCGGAGGGCCTGTCGAGTCATCATTCTTGGCTTTCGCCTTTTTACTTTCGCCAGATTTATGACGAGGTCAGTTTTATATCAGAACCGGATAGAGATGTCTGTCTGTATTGACCCGTGGTTTATTACAAAGATCTCAATAATAACGATAGTCGACAAAGTCGCATTGGCGGTACACATCACTTGGTTTTCTATTCATACATAAACATGTTACATATCTACGTACCAGTTTATTAATGAGCTTGTTAGATACGAAGGGTCAAATGTGGAAAATTATTTTCCACTGAGTAGTTGCAGAACCTGCTAGGCGCTTTCATTATAAAAGGTAGGTACCTAACTTAATGATGTATCCAAGTATTTATACCTATAGGAGTTTATAACTACCTATAAACTGCATCATTGGTATTTCTTTGTCCAAGATTCGTCCTGCCAAATATTAACATCTACTCCCACACGTAAACAAAGATTGTAAAAACACATTAGGGGGAATCGTAAAAAAGCAATAACATAACAATTATCATACACTGCATTCTTGAGATAAGAACGGTCTCATGTAAAATGTGGTGACTGTTGAATCACAAAGGATCAAGATCGGTTTGTGGACATAACCAACAATGGCGATGAGATGAAAGATACGGTAGGAAATCAATAGAAAACACTTACAATGTACATTATGAATTCAAATGAGGTATCATTGTAACCATAAGGAAATATCGGATAAGTTGGTAATACATTAATATTACAAGAGGATGAGTGATTATATGGTTAGGGTCCAACCAATGATGATTCAACCTAAAACAGACCTTAGATTGATAAAGTAAAGTTGAAATTGAAAGAATCCCCAGCTTGCACAATAGCTTCGAGGTGCATTAGTTAAAATGCTCTCGTTGAAGGATAAATAAATAAATAAGTACAAAAAGGTGTTTCTATTTGTGGAGCGAATGGATGAATAACATAAAGCGTCAGATGTGAAGAGTCGTGACCTCTTGATTGGACGCAATGTGTCAATGCAAGGCTGAAGAATATGTGGACAATGTTACTGCAGCCATCAACACAATTAAGAATTTTATTTAAATTCCGTACTATCTTTTGCAATGTTTAAATTCTTAAAGGTTAACTTCATAAAATTTATTAAATTCTTAATAAATTACTTCACTGCATGGCATTAGACGTCTAGCTGACTTCTCAGAGGTAAGTCAGCTCTATAACAATAACATCTTATCGAAACCGTTATATTCGTTTAAAAATGTATGGCAAGATTGAGAGGAGTGTACCTACCTCCTAACTTACATACCATGGTTACAATACGAACCGAATTAAGATTGGCCATCCGCGATCGTATCAGTAAATTCTCTAATCAAATTATAAATATCACGAAGAGAAATCTAAAAACCAATACATAAATGATTGGATTATTGTTTATTCCTTGTAACAAAAAGAATCGCTCTCAGCTGACTTTCACTGTTGTCTTTCGGTTGCATTTAGATACCGATTGAAGATAAAAATAATTTAAAATCGATTGCGCGCACTTTACCCCTCGATATGTAACTCGAACGATCGTCTCGTAAAATTCTAAATATTATATTTATTCAAAACAATTTATTGGTAATTTCAGGTGATTAAATCGTTAAGAAAATCCAGGGTCTAATAATTGAAGATGCCTATAATTATACCTTTGCATAATCTAAACTCTGCGGTCACGCGAAACGAAATAAATCGTCAATTAGGTCAATGAAATGCCAGCCTTGCTGAACATACCAGACGCACGTTACAGAAAAAGTTAATCTACATTATCAAATTTTGCTGAAAGTAAACAGATCAAAACCGAATATCTAAATCAAATATTTACATTAGCAAATGCTGAGGCAACTTTTAAATTTAACTTTGTCAATATTGATGCTGGCAGCGGTGATATAAAAATAATGACAGTACGTTAATAATCCTGAATAAACGACATATCCTGGTTCATAAATAACTTTCTCTGAATATGAAGCTTGTCAATCTAATTAGTGTTTTCCGTTTCAGATGGCACAGATGATAACTGTGCGCCTAAGCAAGTCTGACCAACAGCCGCTAGGCTTCAGGCTGCAAGGCGGGAAAGACTTCGGCACACCACTTGTGGTTCAAAAGGTAAGACTGAAATAAACATTGTTGATGATAGAATTGATAATGTGAATGAGTTTAAAGAATACTACAAACAATTCCAGTCAATCGCATGAATGATCTTATCACTCTCACGTACCTAGTAGGTAAACGAGGAAAATCACAGTTAGTCATGCTTTGATTTCTTAACATCTCCTCGATAAATACTAATATTCTGTTGCTCGGTTTCTGATGTAACAGATTTAGTAATTCGTCAAGCGGATATTGTACCATTCATTTAAATTACTTCGGGTTATCTCGGAAACCAGTGTTCAAACAAGCCGGCCTGATTTATAGTCAATTTAATATTTACCTACTATCAGGAATATGGTAATTAAATTTCATACATCTGCATATTCTGCATACATGTTGTAAATGTTAATACGCATACAAATGATAACTTTATCACGATCCTCATAACACCCACGTTTAAAGCTATAAAATAACAAGTAAGAGTATTCGAGTCCGGTGCATGACTAAACAAACAAGTTAAGTATCCACTCCTAAGTTCGTTAGTCAAAATAGTTTTTACAGAATCATTAACTGTTACATGACCCGGTTAAATGGCTTTGACATTGGTTACATTTTCAAACCCACGCATATATGTAATTATGTTTCTACCTATAGCATAGAAGAGTTAGTAGGTATTAGGAACTTACTTATATGTAGATCAAGACGTTTATTTTGCGGAGGGGTAGTGAGTTAGTAAAGCGGTTCCTTATACTTACTCTTCTATGCTATAATATGATATAAGTGTTAAATTTTCATTTTCATTTCATTTATTCAGTTCCACCGTAGGTACACATGTTACATTTGATGTCGGTCAGTTGTACATATGAAAAATGAAAAGTGAAAAGTTTTTTTTTATTTCTTTAAGCTTACAAATAAGCACTTAGACAGGTCATATTTTATAGTTCACTTCAATTTTTTGTCCACCAGTGGAAGAAGTGAGAAGAAACCACTAGTATATTCATAACTTATGTGTAACATAAAAATAATATATCAATTTTATTATTATTAAAATTGATATATTAAATATTGAAGGATGACGCAGATATTGGTCCTGATATTGATGCGCGCACAAGTTAATTTTAATATTATCTGCATCTTGGTTTTAATTGACTCATGCATGACTCCTTTCACGACTTTATTCTAACTCTTATAGTTTCTGACTAGGCCATCAACTCCAATCTCAAAAAGACACTTTGTATGTTATTTCCTTACAATGGGTGCGAAATACAACATTCCAATTTAAATATCGCTAAGAGATAAATGTTGCCAGAGATCCTACAGTAAACAATCTACCTTGTGAAGGAAAATACTTGTCTTTGAAGTGAAGATAAACATATCAACGAATATGTACTTCCATAAGTTGCTGAGAATTAAGAAATCAATGAATGAATTATGAATGTACTTAAAACAGAGACAGGAGGTCTAAGAAGGGGATGTAGTACCTACCTAGTACCTACTCATAGAATAATTTAATTAGTTTGAAAAAAAAAACACTTCAAATTCCTTAGTATTTACACTTTTCTTTAAGTTCTTTGAGACAAAAACTTATCCCTGGATTTTTTATGGGATTACCTCGGGATCATTCCCATACAATAGCGATTGTTTTTCAATTTTTTTCAAAGATGACGGAGAAATCGACTTGGTCAATTAAAAAAATACAAAGACGAGACCTAAATTCTACTAATAAATTATTCCAGTAACTGGTTAATAGTCAAGTAAATACCACTAGTGGGCAACAAATTTAAGTTAGTAAGAGAAAATGAAAACCATTTTATTTATCTAACTATCCTTGGTACACCCCCTGCCTTTCTTTAATTCACACAATTCTTTCCATCCAAAGGTTGCCTGGAAGAGATCGCTTCTAAGCGATAAGGCCGCCCATTGTACTTGTCACATGCAATATCTTTCATAATGTTCTGTATCTGGTGTACAATAAAGTATTTTTGTATTGGATTGTATTGTATTGTATTATTTCTTATTTGATAATAATTTATGGTGTACAATTTGACTTGTCTAATTGCTTATTTTGTAAGCCTAAAGATATAATTTTTTTGTATTTAAATAAAAAAGAAATCGCTGATGAAATAAATAATCTCGTGGATACAAGACTTGCAGAACATCCACTGAGGATGAATGACTAAAGAGTGTCAAGGACAATATTTCACGATAAGCTAACAATAGAGAATGCCCGGCTCAATGATTCAGTATTATTCACGAGATAAAAGTCTAACCTACCATCGGAAGAATAAAAGCTAATGAACACAGGTCAAAATACGTTATAAATGCTACGAGTGAATTATGTTCATTTTTTTGCCTCTCGACAAATCGCCCATGAATGTATCGAGTACGACGTTTAGCAATGTCAATAGCAGATAGCATTAATGATATTGGCCTCCCTAATAGAACCAACGGTACATTTGCTTGAATTATTATTGTTGATGGATTGTAAGGAGGCGTAGTAGGGTCGGTTCATAATTGAACTGTGTTATCGGAGTTATAATGTTTGACCAAAGTTAACGCTCCTTTCGTTCGATTAGTTTAGTATTAGGATTCCACGATCCAAAAGTTTAGCGTATTTTAGTTTTCTTTTGAACGTAGGGATGAGGTTTTGTTGACACACTTCAATTAATAATTTGCAATTGGCTTAAAAGTTGGCCATGAATGCAAATATATCCAAATTTTCACACGGAAAAAGACCTTTAAAGTTTCTGAAGGTTCCTTCAGTTGTCTTCCGCAATAAAACGCATCGAGCAAGTAGATTACGAATTTTCGACGGCATTTTGATAATTATTTAAGTCCTATCCTGTTCCTGATCCGACATGGATTTTAGGGATCAACAAATGGTTATTCTATTGAAGCATATGTTAAATAACTTACATTTCGATAGATAGAGGGAAGGAAATGAGCCAAACTTCTGCTTTAAAGATTTTTATAACATCCATCATCCATGTTATAAGAAGAATCATCCGGCAGACACGGCGTTGTTTGTAATACGGACATTGTAGAAGATGCCGATGCTCTAATGGCGAACTGGTTTCGAATCCCAACTGCATTCCAGAGAGCACTACGTCATATAATCCTCTTTAAGGATACCTCTCCTAAAGGACTCTTTAAGGCAATGGGAAGTATCTAAGCCCTTGACACAGGCACTCTGCATAAGTTTATAAGCAGATTATTTAGATTAATAACAATGAATAACGAGTAAATAACTATAATGGGTCAGGAAAAGACCTAGGTACATAACATAATATTTGTATTGAGTTTGATGAGTTCATATGTGGCCAAATCAACAACAACGAGACTGTGTTTGAAATTTATTCTCTAATCTTATTGAGGTCCGTGGGAAGGTTTCTTTTCCCATTTTTTTCGTTGTGTGATAAAATCAGAACAAGTTTCCTGTTACTAATTACGATCAAGCTGTATAAACGTGTAGAATGATATTACGCTCATGTTAAAAGCAGTTTTCTTTTCTTGTGTTTATGCCAGAACTATTTCTGGACTTCGCTTTTTTGCCGTTGCAGCAGTGTTTATGATATCCCACAGGCATGTTCCAGTTTCACTTTTACTAAGCGGAATCAGTCTAGCTCACTGAACTGGAAACCAGTGTTTTATTTATCTAAGCAGGTTTTATTTTCAAAGGAAAAGTTCTTGAAATAACCGTAATTCAAGAACCTACCTTGTATCAAGTTTATTCCATTTTTAAAACAAGAGTTTGAAGCATAGACGATATAAATAGAAAAAAATCAACAAACTGATTATAAGTCAAAGCAAGACTTATCATCAGTTTGTTGATTTTTTTCCGACTACCAAAGGAGATTATGAGGTTGACTGGCACACTATCTATGTACATATGTATGTAATGTATGCATTTATTAGTACCTATGTATATCGATTAGCACCTAGGTCTGTACCCTACCTATTGTTCTCCAAGTCCAACCCTCCAATACTCCATACCTATCAAAAGTTGCTGAGCTTGTTATGCAACGAATCGAGTTCTGTCGTTTATGGAACACAATCTGAGTCACGTACTGGCACTCTAGGGATTTGTTTTGAAATTAGAACGCAAAACAGCGACAACAACGCCTTCTGCGGATTATCGCCATTTGTTAATTCTAACCAATACATATCGACTTGCAATTCTGGATAAATAAAACCTGATGAGATGTTTGTATTACGCTTAGTAGCAATGCCACCCACGTCGTCAGAAAAAATGTAGCTCTTTTTAAAGCTTAGCTTCTATATTAGTGTAGTTAATATATTGTCGAGACCGAAAGGCCTTTTTGCCCAGAAGTGGGAATTTGTCGGCTCTTAGACAATGTTGTTATTATAGGCAGGCAGCTAGGCACTGAATTTGATTGTGATTGTATACTGTAGAAGTCTTACAATAGAAGGCAGCCACCAGTTCTTTTAGTTAGAAGATTTATATTCCGTGTTCGGACTATTTGGGCTACAGCGAGTAGGACGAACGCGGAACACCTCGGTTTTGCGATGCTTATTTATAAACAAAAAACAATCGCAATTTCAGTTTATTATAAAGGCCAAAGATGAAGTTGATATTAACAGGATCGTCGTTACTTCCGCAACATTGAAAGCAGAGAACAAAAGCTCAACAATATCCTTACCAGTTATTTCAAAAGACGGTTTGTAAACATTAAAGAAAACATAATACCCCGTGACCTCGCCCTGTCTGGGCAACGCAGCGCAGCGTTTAATTTCTCGTTCACTCGTTCATGTATTTCTGCCGTATAAGGCTTGCACGTGCGCGTGCGCAGTCTAAGGACACGTTTGTAGTCCAGCTTAACATTTCCGATCCAGCAAAAAGTTGTTTTAATCCGTATGTAATTTAAATTGCTGGAAGAAGACTGGAATGTAATTGGAGATGCTGATGAGTTCGTTAGCCTTATTTTGTAATCTGATGATTTAATATTTATGTCATTCATGGCTTTAATTAAATACAGCGAGCTTCTACAGTTTGATGATGTATTTATAGAAATTACCTAACGCTGGACTTTTTCGCATAGCGTCTACTAACAAACAAAGCAATTATAATTTCTAATGACGAATAAACAGACGACTGATAAACTCCATAAATACCTAAAAATCACATAAATTCCTATAAAACTTGCAGATACCTAACTAATCAAATATTTTCTGTCAGTTCGAGCAATCGGGTTTCTGTCTTTTAAAAAATCTCACCCTTCTTCAATAAAATGACTCTTGTCTCATGAACATAACATAAGAATAACACTTGTTACCCCACTTTACTTGGGTTGGTGGCCTAGACACGGTAGACAGACATATTTGTTACACGTAGAAAACAAGCATAAATTGCTGGCTGACATCTTATAGGAAATGAGTAAGTATTATTACCACATCCGCGTACAAGCTGCAGTTAAAATTAGCAAAGTGCCCATTGTATGCGACCCTTAAATAGCTCAGAAGGTGCAGCTGTTATAAACATTCCAGTTTCGTACTACACCATTCTTTATAATAATTAGGAAGGGCAAAAACTGGAGCAAGAGTCTTGCAATTACACAAGAGACCTTATACCACTCTTAATTACAGCATTTGTGGTCATACAGCCTATAAAAATACCAGTTTAAGTAGCTCCTAACCGCTGTAGGTACTCGTCATCTCATGTTGACGTCATAGCAACTTCCTTCCGCTGCCCCTAACCGCACTCCGGAGCACCATTAATATTGATGACTTTATACAAGCAGGAAAATATGCAGAATTACCTAGCTTTATCGACGTTTTCAAATACTTAGGACTTACTTCGGAAGATGATTCTTCCTATAGCATGGGACCCTCAGAGTTAGTTTAGTCTCGTCGAAGAATTATTCTGTATGACACTGACACCTACACTTTTCTGCTTAGATGCCTTAACAACTCCTTTTCCTCGCAGATTTTCTGTTTAGCATCATGTAGATTGGTTTGCATAAATACCGACACCATGGCGGCGGCGGCGCCTTGTATTGTGTCGATGAAAAGACATCAGATGGAGCTGGTGGGTCTCAACCTATATCTCTGCTCTGCATATTATTGTCATGATTGTTGTTCTCTCTTGTTTTATCCTGCTCATCAGAAGTGCTTAGTTATTTGTTGTGTTTAGACTTCTGACCGTTATTTGTTCTTCCACAGGTAAATGGAGGCAGTGCAGCGGAGCGCGCTGGCCTACAAGCAGGAGACGCTCTCATCCGAGTGAATACCACCGACGTGTACACTCTGAGGCACCAGGAGGCGCAGGACGCCATCCGCGCGGCCGGCGGCGCGCTCGAGCTTACTGTGCA
The DNA here is from genome assembly GCA_943735965.1 of Eupithecia abbreviata. Classification (NCBI taxonomy): domain Eukaryota; kingdom Metazoa; phylum Arthropoda; class Insecta; order Lepidoptera; family Geometridae; genus Eupithecia; species Eupithecia abbreviata. Next base: position 7,505,096 of record OX030979.1, on the reverse strand, counting down.
ACGGTGCGTCATTTACACAATCACCATCCAAAATTCTAAATATTGAGTAGCGAGCTTAACCTAGCTACGAGTAGATCATAGATTATCGTGACAGTTCCCACCTTATGAATCTTTAAAACCTCATACTTAAAAAGCAATTGCTCTGCTTGCTGCGTTACACTTTTCTCCTATGGATCCATCCTCAGTGCAGCGAAATATGCGATCCATCCATCCATGATGTAAATTTCTGTGAACGCTTGATTCACCCTCTATTAGTTTTGATCAAATGATATAAAAGTATGAGATGTCGCATTGTTGTCTCGACACGCTGACATCATCTTGCATAGGTATTCGTCCCGAGTTTGCGTTCAAAGAACTTATATGTACCTACTGGTAGGTATGGATGTGTGAGTTGAGCGTCCTTTATTTCGTCCAAATGTCCCTGAACACGTTTTTGTTATTTTGCACTTTCAAGGCTGACGTCGACCTCTAGCGCGTTGGGCGAAGGTTCGCTTGCGACGTAAGGGGTTGCAGGTTCGATTCCCGCCTCGGGACAATTGTGTTTACGATCTGCTGACATTTGTTGTTTGTTGCTTGGCTAGATGATGATGTATGGATTGTCCAGCATAATTTATTTATTGATTTTATTTAAGGTCTATATTTAATGTTCCGTTTACAACAGTGGTGGCGGCACATGGCGTCCCACAGTAACCCCAACGGGAAGCCTGCCCCGGCCTGGCTCCAGAGCGCTGGGGACCTCTCCGACGCCAGTGACCAACACCTCACTGAAGGCCAACTCACAGCCGTCGAGGGCCTTCGGTTCCGGACACAACAACGTCGCTAAGCCTTTTGGCTACGTAAGTTACGGAGGAATTCTTCTATCACTTTTTCTATCTTACTTTGATTCGTTTAGAACGATATGACAGAAAATGTATTACTTATTCATACTTATTCGTTAATCTTTTCTCAAACTTGTTATAATATTGGACATTAATTTAAATATATATTTTGTATTATATTTATATTGTATCGTTAAAACAGATGAACGGTAACAACGACTCCGTCAAGAGTATCGTCAACAAACAGTACAACACCCCCGTGAACATGTACAGCGACAAGACGATCGCTGAGACTCTCTCGGCGCAGACCGAGGTACTGGCTGGAGGCGTGCTTGGGTAAGACTATTTACATGTTCTATTAATGCCCACGGCAGACCAGCGCGTCAGCAGATACTATAGCAAGAATGAGCGCCCCTAATGAGCCTCTAATCAGCGCCCTGTCTTGAGCTTGCCGCATCCAGCGTCTCCCTTCAGTCTTTCTCAGGTCTTCGTCCTACCTGGCCGGAAGGCGTCCTTAAACCTCGTTTTCCTAGTCGCGGTCTCCACTCAAAAACATTATAGGCACTAATTATTATTATTGTCTCATCGTTAAAATTAATAGACATCCATTACTGGTTCCCTCTTTTTATAGCTTAATCAGTCCTGTGCGATTTACACCCACTGTCTTATTCTTAAGTTTCATAATTGTTTCTACAGAGTGAACTTCAAGAAGAACGAAAAAACCTACGATGCTGAGAAGAGTGCCGTCTTCAAAGTACTCCAGGAGGAGGCCAGCGATCCTGAACCGGGTATGTTTGAACCAGCAACCATCCGTTTATCTCTCACTTTTATACGTTCATTCCTATTGATCATTCTGGTTACTATGTATGTATATAGATAAGAAACCCACATCGTGTGTCGAATTCATCTTCTCCATTCTTTTCCAAAGCCAGTCGATATAAGAGACTTAACTTCTTTGTTGTTGGCAACTCGCGACTGCTTACCACTGAGGGTCGGGTTTATGAATATTTCTGTAATTTTCCCTCTTAAGAACTTATAAAGCATCGACCTTTAAGTAGGAGCTAAGAGTCGTTTATTTTCTTCTGTTGACATAAGTCAGAATGAGAAAAAACACAACTCGTTTGAGTTGTGTTTTTGCAGTTGACTGATTTTTATAAGTCAAGGAGTTTATCTTAAGAGTAGAGCAGGGTACTATCAAAATTATTTAAATCACTTTCTAATCCAAATTGGCCTATATAGTCGAGCAAGTAAGCGTGAACGCACCGGCTCCAGTTAGCGGCCTGCGTCCAGTACAAGCTCCGATTACGCGGCCAGACGCCCCTCTCAACAACACCGGCGGGCTGCCCGTCGGCCAGAACATTTGCGAGGAGTGCGAACGACTCATCACGTAAGTCGGCTATCGGCCGACACGGTTCCAAAACGCACCTAGATATTCCGGGCAGATGATAAAAGCTTGTGGCATTTTTGGAGCGAGTTTAAATGTATTGTTTAGGTTCTCATCGCAACCCAGCCCCACATTTGTGATTATGTTATGTCAGCCTTCCACTACTACCATTGCAGAACTCTGCGGATGGAAATAGCGATTTTTATGCGTTATTGACAACTGTTTGAAATCGCCATCGCCTTTTAAAGAGTGCCATGTTTGGTGCATAAGCACTTCAGATAGGGTAAGTTTCTTTCAGTGGAAGGCCGACATCTGTGTTCCCCCGTCCCCAGCACGCTTCCGAATATGTAACAGTTATATAATTACTATTACGGGCCGACAGAGGCTTCTCAGTTTTACTCTCGAGCGAGCGTCGCTCGGGCGGGCACTCCATGCAGCCTGCGCCAGACGCACCGCTCTCGCTCACGGACACCACACGTGCTGGCCACCACACCTGCCCCAGTAGTGGTCTCCACAACTGGAACGCAGACGCCGATCCCGGAACAGCTGGCACCGGAGCCCCCACACAGGCCTTCAATCCCGGTCGGCTGCCACCAGGTTCTCCCAGACGGCCGCATTGCCCTCGGCGCTCCAGCCCATCCACAGCCGCCGCAGCAAGCCCTGCCCGTCCTAAACGACACTCCGTATTGCTCCGACTGTAACCGCTACATTATGTAAGACGCTCCCGGAATGCCTAGACGTGTTTGCGACCGTGTCGACCTGTGTTCTATCTTGTGGTAGAAGTTTTAATTGATGTTTCGGTTGTGGCTTCTCAATACAGACTATTCTCCATCGTTGCAGACGAAGGAACTGTATTGGGAGTCACGGCTGCTAGTACTGGTATCTTGTATATCAATTTATGCAAGAAAAACTGTTCAAAAGCTCAAGATACTAGTGCAAAATCTCTTCTTTCATATTAATTTATCACCTTCATACTTTCTTCTGTTGTAGAGTATTTAGCTATCATTCATTGTAAATCAATGCAGATGTATAATATTCACTCAGCATGTGTTCACTTCGGTATTTAGATGAGCACTCTTTGCCTGAAGCGGTGACGAATGAGCACGATTCGGTCAGCATGTTGGTAGAAATTAGAACTTATTTGTATTGTATTAGATATTATATTCTATTGTTAGTTTCATGTTACGAATTGATGTTATCCTTATTCTCTGTAAATTTATAATTACTCATTATTAACCACTTTCATGAATACAGGGAATGTAGGATGTGTACATAGTTGTCTAGCCATATTTTACGGAAAATACCTGTCACTTTTACAGGGGGAATAATTACACAACGATACACAAATACCTACACATATTCTGAAATTATCAACATAAATGAATGTCACTTACTTCTACCAAAAACGTAGGCTTTGACTTCTACCAATCGGACCAGGCTTCCGAACATTGGCTTCTGAATGGTGCAAATAGATTATTTCATATCATACATAAAGCCAATGTACATTAACGGAGCGGAAAGGCCACCCTAGCCGACACCATACCCAAAATTCTTCCATAAGACATGAACATTTATTATTTACTACAGTGGCGTATTCGTGCGCATCAAGGACAAGAACCTCCACGTGGAATGCTTCAAGTGCTCGACTTGCGGTTCCTCGCTGAAGAACCAAGGCTACTACAACTTGAACGGCAAGTTGTACTGCGACATCCACGCTAAGCTGGTCGCTAGGCAGAACCCGCCGGCGCCCAATCTAGAGCCGGTTACCGTGCCACCGTAAGTAAAATTTTCTATGGAATAGTTTTTTTTTATAACATATTTCATTGTTTGAATTCATTACAGATAAACATTTTATTCATAATATTTCAAATTATACGTCACAATTCATAATTTATTATTTCTAATATAAAAATGTTTCAATACAAGCAAATTACTGGGTTCGTAGTAAACCCCTTACATTCATAAATAATTATCATTATTAGTAAATAATTGAATAAGTACTGTTATTAGTCCTACTTTTTTTCAAGTAAATGAGAATATTTGACCGTGGTGGGTAATCCTCGAACTTATTTTCCGATTCTATACTCCTGGCGCAAACGTATATATACTTACTAGCTGTGTGTCTGTAGCATCAAGTGAAAGAAAAATCCTTGGGGGTTATAAAATAATTTAACGAGATTTTTCTGAACTAGTACTTTGTAAATTGCATTGATAGGGCTTTTTAAATTTCACAAAACTCTGCATCTGCTCTACAATATTCAAATTCTGAAATATCGCATACTGAAACCCGCCGGAATGTGTCGGCGGGCTCGTTATGTAGAGTAGAGTCCTTAACACTTTCATTACCACCGACGTACATGCAAATACAAATAATGTATTGATATCAAAGTTACATGTCAAAAAAGAGAATTTAATATAAAAATTAATATATTGCCTTAATATAGTATTTGATGTAAATAGCTTATTAATAGTTAATAGTATTTTATATAATTAAATAAAAGGTAGTTCGTAGAACTCTAATACGGAATAAAATATATTTTCTAGAAGCATGTACAAAAAGAGTGGGCTCTCCATGCTGAGGACCAAGATAAGTGGAAGAAGGGGCCTTTGCTCCGCATTGGGACACTCCGGGCTAATATAATATATAATAATGGACGTACCTATCCCTCGTATACCTGCAGCTGCACCGCAGAAGCAGAGCAGTGAATGGGTTCAAACTTCAATTGTTTGTTATAGTGGTGGAAGAGTCCCATCCAACACATACTCGACGCCGCTGCCGCCGCTCTCAACAAACAACTACTCAAACGGATCGTCCGCTCTCTTCAGCGTAAGTGTTTTAACTTTATTGGCTAATATTTGTCTAAGTTTCTTTTACATACTACTTTTACGGTGTC